>OW388293.1:58994697-60296268 GCA_936450465.1 Gibbula magus | reverse complement strand
TTCACTATGTGAAAAGCAGGTATTCTGAGGCAACTGTTGTGTTTGATGGTGCAACAACAATGGACTGTACACATGCAAGAAGAAGTTCTCAAGGTATGGGTGCAAATGTCCATTTCAAAAGCAACATGTCTCTACAGATGAAAAGGAAGACTTTCTCTCAAACAAAGATAACAAAAAGCGATTTGTTAACATGCTTGGTGAATGCCTGAAGAGTGATGGAATCCATGTTCGTCATGCAAGTGGAGATGCAGATGTTCTGATTGTAGTAACAGCCATTGAATCAGCACAACACAATGATACAGTGCTGATAGGAGAAGACACAGATTTGCTGGTCCTATTGTTTCACCACATAAAGGATGCCAAAAACAAGGTCTTCTCTACA
This sequence comes from Gibbula magus, assembly GCA_936450465.1. Classification (NCBI taxonomy): domain Eukaryota; kingdom Metazoa; phylum Mollusca; class Gastropoda; order Trochida; family Trochidae; genus Gibbula; species Gibbula magus. The sequence goes on along the minus strand of OW388293.1, from coordinate 60,295,886 downwards.
ACGGAACAAAAGAAAATGTCATTGAAACCTACCGAATGTTGGGACATTACAACAGCAAGATCTCTGCTTGGCCCTTCACTGTGTGAACATCTCCTTTTTCTGCATGATATAAGCGGTTGTGACACTACATCTCGGCTGTATGGTGTTGGCAAACAAGCGGTTCTCACCAAAGATTGGAAGGACGCATTTCTGATCCAACAAGCAAGTGTATTCATGGATCAAGTTCAAGTTCCAAAGAGGAGATTGTCAAAGCTGGTGAAAGAGCAGTTGTATGGCTGTACAATGGAAAACCAAATGAAAGTGCTGATGTGCTAAAGAAATTTCACGAGAAAGCAAGGTCTAGTGTTGCTGCTGTGCAACCACATGTATTACCACCTACTTCAGCAGCTTTGAAGTACCACAGTCTCCGTGTGTATCTGCAGGTTCAAACATGGATGTCAAACACATGTGCCTTGTCACCAAATCCGTGGGCATGGAAATCCGTGCAAGGGATGCTAGTTCCAGTGCTAACAGATCTACCTGCACACCCCAAGAGCTTCTGGACAGTGTGAGATGTAACTGTAAGTCAGGTTGCAATACTGCTCTATGGCTTGTGGTGCCTGCAAAGGAGTTTGTGACAACTGTTCTTTAATTCCCTCTGATGTTATAGAGGAAGATGTTGACGATGAATCTCTTCTCTCATAAATTTGTCTTGTCTGTTGTGTATAGAGCAAAGAAAGCTTTTAAAGACTGCAGATCATGTATTCTATTGACAAATGTGAACTGTTTCATTGTGATTAATGACCAGCTCTTGCAGCATGAGGACATTTTGGTTATCTGTCATTATTCATGATTTTCTGTACTTGCAGGGGAAAACGTTAGATATTATATATTATTATTTGAAGAATGTCTTAACGACTTGGTATAATTAAGAAATTTATTAATTGTCTGGTTCATTTATGAATAGTTTAATGTGTCAGTAACAATGTGATATGACTTACAACAATAGTGTATCTATATAATAGCATAATTAATTTTGTATGATAAATATAATATATGTAATTTCAGAAGAAAATATGTAATTATTGAATTAAATGTTGTTCTGAAACTTAACAAAGCTTTCTTCAGTTGTTTCCCTAAGTTTAATAGTCAAATACAAACAAATTTCATGTAAAATGTGCTGCGATGTAAAATTGTGTTCACGAATTTGGTCAAAATAGGTCCAAAATGGGATGGAGGGTATCTGTCTTTGAGCTTAAAATACAAAATGTTCCACTAATTATATTTTTCTATATTTTTGATATGATATTGTACATATATTTATCTTCAAAATAAGCCTACTTGAGTTTCTTTTGCAATTTGTCCTAGGTTAGCCCTATTTTGACCCTAGATTGCCTGGACTATAAAGGCTTTCAACCAATCGTATTTTGGATCTACTGAGGCAAGATTACTTCCTCGGACATTAACCCTTAACATGCGGGTCCCTGAATTATCCGGGCGGGCTATAAGCGATTCGTAGGTACCTCAATACGGATCCCGGATCGCTTACTTAGAAGAATTCACGGCTGTCTATGTACTTGGCTATGCCCCATACCGGGTCCCGAGTCGATTGTTTCCGCGACTCGCTGCATGAGAATGGCTGTATTTATGCCTCGCAGCTCGCAATGAGAATAAAGCTTTCTTCAGTGTCTTGTCAGAACGTCCAGCAAAATTCACACCAATTTGCGTGTGCATTGTTGACCCGTAACGCATCGATAATTAGCTTTACAAAAGGCCAATTTTGTCCTGCTTCGCTCCGATGGCTACACTGCCCGGCGGCTAATTAGCACCTAAGTGTCTGCACTGCCCCGGGGTGAGATAGGCCCGTACAGGCTTATCTGTCTCGCATCCCGCCACATGGGCAGATAGCCTATGCTTATCTGTCTCGCATCTCGCCACATGGGCAGATAGCCTCTAATTACGGGAAGATATTGCGATAAGCTACCTTTCTCTCGCACTTCGTATCATATGAACCAATTGGTTGTTTTCATTTTTTTTATACCAAAATAAAGAGGAAAGAATGGCCTTTATTCCCATATAAAAATCGCAATTGCGCTAACATAACTGAAAATACAGCAATCGCACAGAGATAGGCGACTTTCGCACTTTTGAATTTTGATACATGTGGCGCATTTACCCCAACATGCCTCGGCGCTCTATTTCTAAGAAACTACTTGGGATATTTTAATAATTTTTTTATCAGTATATAGATAAAAGAATTGTCTTCAATTCCATATAAAATACGTGTATTTTCGGCAATAACTTTTGATGCGCCAGGTGTCGCGCAGAAGGTGATATTCGGCTTTGAATAAGTGGCGCTCTTAGCATATACCATCATTACGGGCTTTATAACTTGTGAACCGCAAGTCCGATTTTTATAATTTTTACATCATTGTAAAGAGAAAAACATTGTCTTCAATTCCATGTATAATGCGCATGTTTTCGGGAAGAACTCTGCATGCGCAAAGCGCCGCGCCAAAAGGTATGATTTTCGCACTTCATAACTTTTGAACCGCAAGTCCGATTTTTATAATTTTTACATCATTGTAAAGAGAAAAACATTGTCTTTAATTCCAGATATAATGCGCATGTTTTTGGGAAGAACTATGCATGCGCGAAGAGCCGCAATATTGATGTACGCATAAGTGAAGAAGTATGATAATATATAACTAAAATACTGTTCTTTTGATACGCAAATATAGAGCTTTATAAACGATGAACAACTGTCATGACGGAATTTTGTTTCCAGTTTTGGAAAAAAAAATATAACATAAAAGTGAAAATATATTTGAGTACGGGACCCGCCGCTCGGGGAAAAGCCTTTTCGTGGGAATATTTTCTCAGGAAAATATTTCACTTTTCGGAGTTTCTAAAAATGCGTGAACATTTTTGTTACTGATGCCATTTGCGAAAGGTTTTTATTTCTAAAATTCAAATGCGAGGGCGCACCTTTCCAAACCATTTGAATTGAATTTATTATTTTATCTTTTACATTATTGAATAAAAGACGTTTCATTCAATAAGATTTGAAGAATTATTTATATGTGTAGCGGACTGAACTGAGCAGATGGAGAATTTGATTCCTCACCACTTTTATTACCAAAGTTCTTTTGTATCACAATTACTTTTTTAGGTATTAGTTTTTTCGTGAGCAGGGGAATTTACGACGGGATTCGCCATGACATAATGAGAAAAAATTCCCATGAACATGGGCGTGGTCCGTCATCTTCGGGACCGACCCACAAGTATAAATATCTACCGGGGGGTGCGCGGACCCCCCCGCTTTTGGTCGCCACCCCCCAAACTTTTTGTGCAAATTATTATTTTTTTTCTACTTTGAAATAAAGGTTCGTGTCATTCCGAGGTATAAAGGTTTCTGCTATATATGTCGAGAGGGCATGGGAACCCATTCCCAATAGAATCCGGGGTTCGTCCCATAGGATTGTTCCTCGGAGTCTCTCGTTCTCAAAAGAGAACATGGGAAACCTGTCCCGCGATTGAATCCGGGGTCCGCCGCGGAAGACGGGGACGGGAATTCCCGGAGAGCATGGGAGTATGCTCCCATGGGTCCGGGCTCCGCCTCGAGAGACCGCTCCTTGGATCCTCTGCTTCTCGAAAAGAGAAGTCATTCGGCAACTGACAACCCGAGCTTCCCTGACATAGTAGTTTATTTTCCGGGCCTCGCGCCCGGTGCTACACGTCGCCGAGGAAATCAGAAAATGGTCCGTTTGACATATGCGTCGGAAAAATCGGCGCGATGTCAGAAGCCGTCGGCGCTTGCGGCGCAGTCGTCCTAGATGCGCCGGGAGGTTCTGAAACTGGCAAATGAACGTCCATGAAGCTCACATTCATTATCTCTGTATGTTTATTGTCTCTAATCACATGTTATATGTTGCATACATCTAACGCATTTTCAATCATTTACAGGTTGAAGCAGAATGCTGCGCGGACGTGGACGCAAGGCCCTGCGACGGCCTAGGGCGTTGCATACTAGGACACGCAGCTTTGAAGCCGTTTCAAGCGACGACGACTTCATCAACGAAATCCATGCTGATGAAGCCTCTGATATGGAGTCAACTGACAGTGATGGTAGCAGTGGTTTAGACAGTGATGATGCATATGATCGGGACACTGTAATAGATAGTGAACATGGTGACACAGATGCTCTGAGTGATATAGAGACAGAGATTGCCAGAAAGATTCTAGCCGCCGGTAATTCCACCGAAGAAGACTTTAGTGGTTTTGAGGAGGAGTTTGCCGAAATACCACAATATAATCATGATAATTCACAGACGTTTGATGAGTGGGTGGATGGTCCGCGGCCACGTGTAAACTTGCCTTTCACTGGTCAAACTGGGTTGCGCCAGTTCATAGAACTTCCTGAGAACCCTGAACCTATTGACTTTTTCAATTTGTTTATACATAATGATGACTATGAGGATATGGCAACGGAAACCAATAGATATTTCAAACAAGCAATGGAGGACAAAATTCTAAGACCCCGTTCAAGAATGCAACAGTGGCAAGACACTAATGCAGAAGAGATGAAGGTATTTGTAGCCATGACAATTGCCATGTCATTGGTTGTGCAGAGAAACTTTGCTGATTACTGGTCAACAAGTGATGTTACCTCAACGCCTTTCTTCGCCAAGTGCATGCCCCGAGACAGGTTTTGGCTTCTTATAACCTACCTACACTTGGCTGACAACAGGAGGATGCCGGGCCGTAACACCCCGTGCTTTTCACCAATAAATAAACTAGGACACTTGTATAACCGGATAGTTCACCGTTTTTCAAGAGTGTATAAACCGCATCAAAACATTTCAGTCGACGAGGGCATGGTGCCCTGGAAAGGTAACTTATCTTTCAAAGTTTATCTTCCCGACAAGCCTAAGAAGTATGGGATAAAGGCTTTCATGTTGTGTGACTCGCACAACGGATACGTTTGCAAGTTCAAACTCTACACTGGAAAAACGAATGAACCGGTTTCTGAAGGTGGCAAAACTTATGATGTAGTCATGGACTTGGTGAACGACTACGTTGGACAGGGGCATCACATCTTTATGGACAACTACTATTCGTCCACAAATCTGTACATAAATTTGTGGGAGCGGGGAATAGGTGCCACAGGGACGTTGAGAGCCAATCGAAAGGGACTTCCTGATTCAGTCAAGAAACCTAAAAGAAAGCCAAGCAAGGGGACATGACAGTTTCTCACAACCATGGCCTACTCGTTCTTCGCTACGAAGATAGAAAATCAGTGCTTCTCATGTCTACTGTTGAAGATACACAACTTGAACAAACAGGGAAGAAGAACCGGGCAACAGGGGAACCAGTTCTCAAGCCGCGCATTGTAACAACGTACAACAAGTACATGGGAGGTGTTGATCGGGCCGACCAGATGTTGTCGTACACGCCGTTCCGAGTGAAGACCCTGAAGTGGTGGAAACGGGTTTGGTTTCACGTTCTCAACGTTGCCATGTTGAACTCTTACATCGTTTATAAAGAATACAGCAAAGATAAACCTCTAAAAACAAGTCGGGAATACAGGAAGGCTTTGGCGCAACATATAGTAACATTTGCGGACAAGGAACAAGTTCCATCACTTTGCAGACGTCCCCGTGGTCGGCCGAGCACGAGCGACGAGAGTGTCACTGGTCTTCATGGACGTCACTTTCCGACGAAGATTGAGCCTGTCGGAAGGAAGAAAAACGTCACAAGGATGTGTGTGGTATGCTCTAAGGCAAAACGCGCCGTCCTCGCAAAACAGATTGAAGAAGGCAATGGGCCAGCAAGGAAGAAAAAACGAGAAGGCAGAGAGTCTTCTTATGAATGTACAGATTGTAATGTTTCTCTGTGCGCCGCACCATGCTTCAAACTGTACCACACCGCCACTGACTATTCCAGGGCTTACATCACTGCCACGGAAAAAGAAAGAAATGAAGAAGGGAATGAAGAAGAAGAAAATTGAAAGTAAAGAGAGCCGAAGTGTGGACTAGTATATACACATTATATACATACCTTGTTAGGTCCCTAAAGCTGTTCTGCGCACAACCGCAGGTAAATATTGTGTATATTTGTACATAAATGCATTGTAATTTCATTGTAATACATGTCATTGCAAATAAAATATTCTTTATTTTATCAAAGAGACAGAGAAAGTGAATGCGAGCTTTCATTGGAAGTTCAGCCAGAACCGCATCATAAAAAACACCCATAAATGCTGAACCGGGTGGCCGATTTTCATAAAACTTACATGGGGTAAAGAGGAAAGATTCGGCTTTGATTCAATATAAAATTTATACATGCGCACGAAAAACTAAAGTTGCGGCACGTGCCCCGATATGCGCGATAGTCAAAAAGTTGCCTCAAAGTACCGAGGGTACCTTCATTTGGCACGCTATAGCTTCCGAACGAAGTTGCGCATTTTTTTTCTTTTTACATCATCGTAAAGAGCAATAAATTGTCTTCAATTCCATGTATCATATGTATATGCGCAGCGAAAAATAAACATGCGGCAAGTGATGCGCCAGATGTCGCAAAAAGTTAGTTTTTCAAAAATGAATTTTCTAAGTACTGGGGGTGCCTTCCTTACGCTCTTCATATATTGCGAACCATTTGACGTATTCCAATAATTTTTATATCATTGTAAAGAGGAATAAATTGTCTTCAAGTACATACGTGTTTCGTATGCGCGCGAAATAATTTACGATTTTATAAAGCTGGAAATAAAGACAAACTTTACACCGCGCAACATGTATTGCGTTCGCCGCGGTGATTAGTGTATGCTGTGCTCATTAGTACCCATTAGTTCCACGCGCCCTCGGCTCTGGCACCCTCGAGGAGGTCTCGAGGAGGTCTCGAGGAGGTAACGGTACTGTAATTAGCACAGTCCCGGGGGGACCAAGCAGTGCCAGTAACTTGGTGCGCGTCGGGACCATTCACGTGGTACTGTCGGGGTAGCGTCACTCTCCTTTGGTTGGTTATATTTTCTGAACCATAAGTCGTATTCTAATAATTTTTATGTCATTGTAAAGAGGAATAAACTATCTACAAGCACATATAAATTTCGCAATATGCGCGCTCAGGAGTTTTGATTTCATGAAGCTGGAAATAAAGACAAACTTTAGATGACAATAGAATTATAACCATAGGTCGCATTCTAATATTTTTTATATCATTGTAAAGACAAACATCTGGTCTTCAAGTCCATATAAAAGTTTCAGTAGCGCGCTCCAAATTCATGATGTTATAAGGCCCGAATTAAAGACAATCTTTACAAAGTAATAGAAAAGTAAAGAAAAATCGTAAAAAAATAATTCGAAGATGCGGGTATAAAGCAACCATTTGTGTACGGGTGCCGCGACTTGAATTTGTATTCAACGCCCGTATATAGCCCGTATTCGCCATGTAGATGCGGTATATTTCGTAAAAACGGTACCGGAATCGCCGCCTGGAAATTCCGCCAGCAGAGCTCGTTAGTGCCTAAGCTCAAACTACTGCTGCGAGCTGCGAGCCTGTAAATTCCGCCACAGGGGCTAAAAAGGGTAAAATATATATACGCAACGTAAGGGTTAACAAGCAACATGGCGGATTGTCTGCATGATGGAAGGGAATGTCATCGATATGTTTATCGACTGAAATAATACTTGTCATGCTCAAAATATGGATGACACTGTCGTGACCCTGTGACCCCAAATCTACAATTTAGAATCCCCATTGGTCAAGGAGTCTGAACACAACATTTCAGCTTTCTTGACCTTTTGGAACTTGAGAAGAAGATTAAAATAGGTTTTTAAAGTCGTGACCCCTGTGGCCCTATTAGGGGTCAGGGGGTCACAAAATCTAAAATTTAGAATCCTCATTGGCCAAGCAGTCTTCACACAACTTTTCAGCTCTCCAGACCTTTTGGAACTGAAGAAGATGAAAATAGGTTTTTAAGGATGTGACGCCTGTAACCGCATTTGGGGTCACAGGTTCACTAAATCTACAATTTAGAATCCCCATTGTCCAAGGAGTCTTGAGAATTGACTTCAAAATTTATTTATTGTTTGCACAGCAGTTTTTAAGTTTATATCTCCATGAATAATAATTTTACTTTATGTCTGTTCAAGTACATTTAGGGTGTTGATATCATTTATTCAAAATGGTTATTGTCCAGAATGTTTGACATTTAACTTACAAATTCATAAAATGTAGAAATTTAATGAATAAAAGATGTTGTCGATATAAATAATTAACCTTCTCGGCCTTAAATTTGTTGACATGTCTTTACTGTAGGACGCCATAAAACAAGCCAAAAAAGTCCTTTTGGACTGTATCTAGTCTAGTTAAGGAGATTCCAAAACAACGATTTCTTAAAACGCGTTCTACGAAATATGAACAGATAATGTTTTGAAAATTCATATTTGGTATGTATAGTTGAGTTCTGACAACATGACATTACGCGGTTTCAGTTGTATTTATCGCCTGGGATTAAAATATCTAGTATTTTGTACAGGGAAGTTTCTCTTGCATGTGAGTTTATATACAGTTCACATATAATTTTTGTTTGATTACACTTGATACTACCGATAACTAATTTAGAATTAATTTCCCACAACATTTAAGCATTTTAGCATTATAACATTTTAATTCATTTTTCAATGTTTGTAAGTTTACAGCTGGTCTTATCCTATGAGTAAAGATATTTCTTAATGTACCAGGTGACTAGATTTGAATGAATTTGGTGCTATCTGTGTTCTACTACCATGAATGTGCATAGCATATGAATGTTTGTAATTATTGTGTTCTATTCATTACTTTGAAACTGGCTTGAAACTATTCCGAAAACGTCAGCGAAAAAGAAAATCCAAATTAATGTACAAAATCCAAAATCAAATGTCTCCATCCTACAAAGATGTTAATGACAAAATTACACATTCCTATATCAAGCGCTTTCGGAGAAGTCATTTAAAGGTTTTACTTTAAACGTCTCTAGCGGCCATATTTGTGGGCGTTGGAATTCGTGATGGACAATCTTTGATCCCCTAGGTGCCAGGGGTGTAGCGGTTCTGGAGGAGAAGTCGAAAAATGTGAATGCCCGACGGCCGGATGCCGGACAACTGCCCATGCCATAAGCCCATCTGGCCTTTCTGTCATGGGCTCTGTAGCTCATCAAGATTTCATTGAGTTATTATCTAAGGTTGAATATCTAAGTTATCTCAAGTAATACATTGTTAACAAGCAAAAAATAGAGCCATGTAGCTCTTCAGGATCTGTATTGTTCGCAAAACCAAAATAAATTTTTCTCAACTTGTTCTAGAGCTTTTCATACTGGAAAAGAAGTTGATTCAATTTAGAATCCCAATTGGCCAAGGAGTCTGCACACAATTTTTCAGCTCTCCAGACATTTTGGAACTGGAGAAGAAAATGAAAATAGGTTTTTAAGGATGTGACCCCTGTGACCCCATTTGGGGTCATGGGGTCACGAAATCTACAATTTAGAATCCCCATTGGCCAAGGAGTCTGCACACAATTTTTCAGCACTCTAGACTTTTTTGAACTGAAGAAGAAAATGAAAATAGGTTTTTAAGGATGGGACCCCTGTGACCCCATTTGGGGTCATGGGGTCACGAAATCTACAATTTAGAATCCCCATTGGCCAAGGAGTCTGCACACAACTTTTCAGCTATCTAGACCTTTTGGAACTGGAGAAGAAGATGAAAATGGGTTTTTAAGGATGTGACCACTGTGACCCCATTTGGGGTCATGGGGTCACGAAATCTACAATTTAGAATCCCCATTGGCCAAGGAGTCTGCACACAACTTTTCAGCTCTCTAGACCTTTTGGAACTGGAGAAGAAGATTAAAATAGGTTTTTAAGGATGTGACCCCTGTGACCCCATTTGGGGTCATGGGGTCACGAAATCTACAATTTAGAATCCCCATTGGCCAATGAGTCTGCATACAACTTTTCAGCTCTCTAGACCTTTTGGAACTGGAGGAGAAGATGAAAATAGGTTTTTAAGGATGTGACCCCTGTGACCCCATTTGGGGTCACAGGGTCACGAAATCTACAATTTAGAATCCCCATTGGCCAAGGAGTCTGCTCATAAAATTTCAGCTCTCAAGAGTCATTGGTTCTGGAGAAGAAGTTGAAAAAGCGAAAAGTTTGCAGACGGATGGACGGACGGACGGACGCCGGACGCAAATGCCATGCCATAAGCCCATTGGGCCTTTCAGGCCTGATGAGCTAAAAATAGATTTTTGGGTAATGGCCACTGTGACCAACATTTGGGGTCACAGGGTCATAAAATCTACAATTTAGAATACTCTATTGGCCAAGAAGTCTGTACATGCCATGCCATAAGCCCATCAGGCTTTTCAGGCCTGATGAGCTTAAAATTTATGAACAAAGAAAACACATTTGCATATGTACACAACAATGCCAGTTTGGAGCACAGTGATCATGCTGCAGTAAGCTGTAGTTGCTGGCAGAATACATTCCGCATGTTCGTCTGTGGTTAGCTTTTGCTTTTAGCGGTTGCCAGGGGGCAGGGCTTAATGGATCGGTCTATTACAAATTTAAATTGATGACAAGTTGTTGAGTTGAAGATTTATATCTTCGTTTTAAAAAGAAATAAAACCAATTTAAATCTGCTCCACAGCTCAGAATATAATACAGTGCGAAAGGAAGGCGGGATAGTCATTATAATTTCCGAGCCATGTGTGGTACAATAGTTCAAGAATAAGAAGAATTGTTTAAAGATCATTATAGATGCAGTTCAAGTGAACAATAGGTAAGCCATTTCAATGTTATGATCTAAGTGTGGAGAATTTAAATATTGCAAAACGTGTTATCATAGCCAGGCATAAAACACCCCTGGTCTGGGACAGTTATTTTATTTATAGTGAGATGTTAGCGTTCAGTAGATCCCTGGTAAGATTAAGTGTGACAGTCACCCTGTGTATGTCTGTGAGCCACAAATTAAGGGTTAAGAGTTAACATAAAGAATGCAAATGTGTCATCTTTAAAACGATTAAGTATACACCTTGAAATTGAAGAACTTAGTCACATGAGCGAAGAGTTCAAAACAGAAGTCGAGCGTGATGTGTTCCTTGTTGACAGCTGCGATCATACACTTGGCTGCATAGCACCCCATCTGTCTGGCCTGGCTCCACAGACGCATCTGCAGGCACACAAGCAGACATGCCAACCAGCTGGATTTCTCAATGACCGTTTCATTATCGATCAACAATGATATAAACTTTCACTCTATAATGTCATAATAGCACATGTCAATCAGGATTTAAATAAAATTGTTTCCGAATAAATGAATTTCAAAATTCACACATGATACTATCTCTGGGGTTACTCATATTTATCAGTCCCTCCTGATAACCATCTTTTCTTACTTGGGATTCAGGCAACCCAATCAAGAGGGAATGTTTAAACCATCATTATGGACAATCACAATTATTGTTTCTAATTATAAGGAAACTTACTTCTGGATTGTGGGATTTATTCCTAACCTGCCTCCCAATTTATTCACCAAAGTGAGCTGAAGGGAATATGATTTTCAAAAAGGAAATAAACCTGGTGGGACAGACAGACAGTGGTACCAAGAGCAAGTGGATAGACAGAGACAGTGGGACCTGAAGCAAGGGGAAAGAGACAGAAAGTGGTATCTGGAGCAAGGGGAAAGAGACAGAAAGTGGTACCCAGAGCAAGTGGATAGACAAAGACAGTTGGGACCTGGAGCAAGGGGGAAGAGACAGACAGTGGTACATGGAGCAAGTGGGAAGAGACAGACAGTGGTACATGGAGCAAATGGGAAGAGACAGACAGTGGTACATGGAGCAAGTGGGAAGAGACAGACAGTGGTACCTGGAGCAAGCGGGAAGAGACAGACAGTGGTACCTGAAGCAAGCGGATAGACAAAGACAGTGGGACCTGGAGCAAGGGGGAAGAGACAGACAGTGGTACCTGGAGCAAGTGGATAGACAAAGACAGTGGGACCTGGAGCAAGTGGGAAGAGACAGACAGTGGTACCTGGAGCAAGCGGGAAGAGACAGACAGTGGTACCTGAAGCAAGCGGATAGACAAAGACAGTTGGACCTAGAGCAAGGGGGAAGAGACAGACAGTTGTACATGGAGCAAGTGGATAGACAAAGACAGTGGGACCTGGAGCAAGTGGCAAGAGACAGAAAGTGGCACCTGGAGCAAGGGGAAAGAGACAGACAGTGGTACATGGAGCAAGTGGGAAGAGACAGACAGTGGTACATGGAGCAAGTGGGAAGAGACAGACAGTGGTACATGGAGCAAGCGGGAAGAGACAGACAGTGGTACCTGAAGCAAGCGGATAGACAAAGACAGTGGGACCTGGAGCAAGGGTGAAGAGACAGACAGTGGTACATGGAGCAAGTGGGAAGAGACAGACAGTGGTACATGGAGCAAGTGGGAAGAGACAGACAGTGGTACATGGAGCAAGTGGGAAGAGACAGACAGTGGTACCTGGAGCAAGCCGGAAGAGACAGACAGTGGTACCTGAAGCAAGCGGATAGACAAAGACAGTGGGACCTGGAGCAAGTGGCAAGAGACAGAAAGTGGCACCTGGAGCAAGGGGAAAGAGACAGAAAGTGGTATCTGGAGCAAGGGGAAAGAGACAGAAAGTGGTACCCAGAGCAAGTGGATAGACAAAGACAGTTGGGACCTGGAGCAAGGGGGAAGAGACAGAAAGGGGTACCTGGAGCAAGTGGGAAGAGACAGACAGTGGTACATGGAGCAAGTGGGAAGAGACAGACAGTGGTACCTGAAGCAAGGGGAAAGAGACAGAAAGTGGTACCCAGAGCAAGTGGATAGACAAAGACAGTTGGGACCTGGAGCAAGGGGGAAGAGACAGAAAGGGGTACCTGGAGCAAGTGGGAAGAGACAGACAGTGGTACATGGAGCAAGTGGGAAGAGACAGACAGTGGTACATGGAGCAAGTGGGAAGAGACAGACAGTGGTACCTGAAGCAAGTGGCAAGAGACAGAAAGTGGCACCTGGAGCAAGTGGATAGACAAAGACAGTTGGACCTAGAGCAAGGGGGAAGAGACAGACAGTGGTACCTGGAGCAAGTGGATAGACAAAGACAGTTGGACCTAGAGCAAGGGGGAAGAGACAGACAGTGGTACCTGGAGCAAGTGGATAGACAAAGACAGTTGGACCTAGAGCAAGGGGGAAGAGACAGACAGTGGTACCTGGAGCAAGTGGGAAGAGACAGACAGTGGCATCTGGAGCAAGTGGGAAGAGACAGACAGTGGTACATGGAGCAAGTGGGAAGAGACAGACAGTGGTACATGGAGCAAGTGGGAAGAGACAGACAGTGGTACCTGGAGCAAGCCGGAAGAGACAGACAGTGGTACCTGAAGCAAGCGGATAGACAAAGACAGTGGGACCTGGAGCAAGTGGCAAGAGACAGAAAGTGGCACCTGGAGCAAGGGGAAAGAGACAGAAAGTGGTATCTGGAGCAAGGGGAAAGAGACAGAAAGTGGTACCCAGAGCAAGTGGATAGACAAAGACAGTTGGGACCTGGAGCAAGGGGGAAGAGACAGAAAGGGGTACCTGGAGCAAGTGGGAAGAGACAGACAGTGGTACATGGAGCAAGTGGGAAGAGACAGACAGTGGTACATGGAGCAAGTGGGAAGAGACAGACAGTGGTACCTGAAGCAAGTGGCAAGAGACAGAAAGTGGCACCTGGAGCAAGTGGATAGACAAAGACAGTTGGACCTAGAGCAAGGGGGAAGAGACAGACAGTGGTACCTGGAGCAAGTGGATAGACAAAGACAGTTGGACCTAGAGCAAGGGGGAAGAGACAGACAGTGGTACCTGGAGCAAGTGGATAGACAAAGACAGTTGGACCTAGAGCAAGGGGGAAGAGACAGACAGTGGTACCTGGAGCAAGTGGGAAGAGACAGACAGTGGCATCTGGAGCAAGTGGGAAGAGACAGACAGTGGTATCTGGAGCAAGTGGGAAGAGACAGACAGTGGTACCTGGAGCCTGTTGAAAGACAGATAGACAGACAGAGGCACCAGTGAAGCCAGGGGAAAAACAGACAGTAGTTCATGGAGCCAGTTGGAAGAGAGACAGTGGTACAAAGAGGCAGTGGTAACTGTAGTGGAAAGACAGACAGTGGTACCATTAGCCAGTGGAAACAAAGACAGATACAGTGGTACTGTCAGCCACTGGGAAGACAGACAGTGGTATCTGGAGCCAGTGGAAAGACAGATAGGAGTAGATGGAACCACTGGGAAGAAAGACGGACAAAAGTTACCTGAAACCAGATGGAAAGAAAGGCAGACAAGAGTACCTGGAGCCAGTGGGAAGACAGAGAGACAGCGGTACCATGAAGCAGTGGGAAGACAGAGAGACAACAGTACTTGGAACCAGTGGGAAGACAGAGAGACAGCGGTACCTTGAAGCAGTGGGAAGACAGAGAGACAGCGGTACTTGGAACCAGTGGCTAGACAGAGAGACAGTGGTACCTGGAACCAGTGGGAAGACAGAGAGACTGCAGTACTTGGAAGCAGTGGGAAGACAGAGAGACAGCGGTACCTTGAAGCAGTGGGAAGACAGAGAGACAGTGGTACTTGGAACCAGTGGGAAGACAGAGAGACAGTGGTACTTGGAACCAGTGGGAAGACAGAGAGACAGCGGTACCTTGAACCAGTGGGAAGACAGAGAGACAGCGGTACCTGGAACCAGTGGGAAGACAGAGAGACAGTGGTACTTGGAACCAGTGGGAAGACAGAGAGACAGCAGTACTTGGAACCAGCAGGAAGACAGAGAGACAGTGGTACCTGGAACCAGTGGGAAGACAGAGAGACAGCTGTACTTGGAACCAGTGGGAAGACAGAGAGACAGCAGTACTTGGAACCAGCAGGAAGACAGAGAGACAGTGGTACCTGGAACCAGTGGGAAGACAGAGAGACTGCGGTACTTGGAACCAGTGGGAAGACAGAGAGACAGTGGTACTTGGAACCAGTGGGAAGACAGAGAGACAGTGGTACTTGGAACCAGTGGGAAGACAGAGAGACAGCGGTACTTGGAACCAGTAGGAAGACAGAGAGACAGCGGTACCTGGAACCAGTGGGAAGACAGAGAGACAGTGGTACTTGGAACCAGTGGGAAGACAGAGAGACAGCGGTACTTGGAACCAGTGGGAAGACAGAGAGACAGTGGTACCTGGAACCAGTGGGAAGACAGAGAGACAGTGGTACCTGGAACCAGTGGGAAGACAGAGAGACAGTGGTACTTGGAACCAGTGGGAAGACAGAGAGACAGTGGTACTTGGAACCAGTGGGAAGACAGAGAGACTGCGGTACTTGGAACCAGTGGGAAGACAGAGAGACAGTGGTACTTTGAACCAGTGGGAAGACAGAGAGACAGTGGTACCTGGAACCAGTGGGAAGACAGATCCCAGTCTGCCGTGCAGACATCTCCTGCAGCATAAACATCCTGCTCAGTGGTCTCCATCCTAGAGTTGACGGCGATCCCTCCATCTGCACACACCTTTATCTGCACATACAACAGCAGAGTACACATGTACATTATCCAAGTCATATTTCATCAGATAGCTACATATATACATGTAATTACAACAGGCGGAATATTCTGACCATCTAGTTCACAGCCGTATTTTGGTTAAAGCACTAATTGGCACCCGTGGCAGAATATTCCAGGCGGCGAACCCGGTACCGTTTTTACGAAATATATCATGTCTACATCGCGAAAACAGATTATATACGGGCGTTATATACATTCCAGCTCGTGGCAACCATACACATATGGTTGATTCATATCGCAACTATGAATTTTCTACGATTTTCCGTTTTTTAAATATTACTTTCGAAAGATTTTCTTTAACTCGGGAACTCATAATATCGTAAATTCGAAACAAGAAAGTTCGATTAATATATGGAATCGAAGAAAAGATGTTTGGCTTCACAATGATATAAAAATTATTAGACTGCGGCCTTTGGTTATAATTCTATAGCGATGTAAAGTTTTTCTTTATTTCCACCTATAAAATCGTAAATACAGAGAACATTTTTGATGCGGCATTGCAACTTCATCACACTTTCCAAGAAATCATAATCTCGAACCAATTGACAAATAAGAAAATGTCGACCCAAATATGGTCATGTTATTTGACTTTCCAAAAAGGTAAGCTTGTATCTTTATCACAGGGGGTAAGCCCTGTCCATGCTAAACCGGAAGTTGGCAGTCGTCAACAACCATTTTCTCGACAGACAGTAGTTTTTCAACTGGGGTGGGTCCCGAAATTGGTTAGTTTTGAACGTTTTCCATTGAATGATGTTAACAATATCAACATGTTTCAACTCTTGAATAGCTATAGTTTACAATCGCTACATCTTTAGAACATGGCATGTAATCAATAATTAAGAATTTTAACATTTCGGAACAAATCAATCGACGTCAGAGAGAAAATCCGCGAAAAGGCGACTTCCTACATGGATGTAGTCGATATTTTATGTAGTTTTAAGTTGTATATCATAATCTAGGACTTGTATCAAAGTTATAGCATTCACAGATTAATCGAAGCTGAGATATTAGCAAAATTAAAAACTGTACACATTGATGGTAGTTGCTCCTGTTGACAAACACACTGTGCAGGTTGTTGAAAATGAACTGTACAGGCAGTTGGTCTGATAGTTGTTCATAGGTAACAGAAAAATGTTTTGCAGAATAAAAATGGTGGTCATCTTTAAATTCATTTATCTATCCTAATGAAGTAGACGTAGAGGTAGGAAGTTATGACTTGAGAAATGTTTCTTAAGAATGCCACAAAATCTGACTTTTTATGATTCTCTTAAGCGAATCAGAACTTGTTTTATTATTTTTCATTGGTTCCCATGATTACATGTATATACATAAGGTAATGAGGCATATAAAACATGTTTGCAGCATAAACAAGTAAACAGAGTCGGCCAAATCCTCCGCCTTTGGGAAAATTTATTGAAGAATAGATGTTGAATAACAGTGACTATGAACCATTTTTCAACTAACCAGTGCCCAGTTATTAGCAATCTATATTGGTCATACATTTAATCTTACTCTCCTGCAGATTGTAACATTTCAACTTGAGCCCAAAGTATCTTACAGAATTGAATGAGATAGACTATTTAAATAATGATCACCCTGCTATATCAGGTTATTTGTATCAGTATTAGGCTCGTACAATCTCCTTATAGCCTGATGTAGCAGGATGGATGATGATATGTTTCATTTGTTGGCTCAGCAGGGCAGGGATGCCACTCCCTGTAAGGTTTGTAACATATCAAAACAACCTTAGCCTCCCCAATATAAGGCTTATTGCAACTGATGGTTATCATTTGCTGATAATCAAGATGAAAATAGGTTTTTTGGTTTGTGAGCAAAGCAAAGGAGTTTGCACACAAAATTTCAGCTCCTTAGACCAAGTGATTCTGGAGAAGAAGACAAAATGCGAAATGTTTACAGACAGACGGACAGATGGATGGCGGAGGCCGGACACCGCGCCATGCCATAAGCCCTAAAAATACACCCATGGCAGTTTTTGAGTTCTGCTCCGGAAATGAATTATTCAGTTATGTATCCATGGAAATGGTAAAAATTAAACAAATTAAAAATTGTGAAGAAGGCACATCTACACATGACGATTGTTCCACACACCAAGTTTCGTTAAGCTATGTCTTATAGTTTTCGAGTTCTGCTCCGGAAACGAAATTCTAAGTTACGTTTCCATGGAAACGGTAAAAAAAAATAACTTGAAGAAGTTTAAAACCCCAAAAGGCACATCTACACATGATGATTGTTCCACACACCAAGTTTCGTTGAGATATGTCTTATAGTTTTCGAGTTCTGCTCCAGAAACGAAATTCTAAGTTATTTTTCCATGATAACAGTAAAAAAAAATAACTTGAAGAAGTTGAAAACCCCAAAAGGCACATCTACACATGATGATTGTTCCACACACCAAGTTTCGTTGAGCTATGTCTTATAGTTTTCGAGTTCTGCTCCAGAAACGAAATTCTAAGTTACGTTTCCATGGAAACGGTAAAAAAAAATAACTTGAAGAAGTTGAAAACCCCAAAATGCACATCTACACATGATGAGTGTTCCACACATCAAGTTTCGATGAGATATGTCTTATAGTTTTCGAGTTCTGCTCCGGAAACGAAATTCTAAGTTATGTTTCCATGGAAACAGTAAAAAAAATAATTTGAAGAAGTTGAAAACCCCAAAAGGCACATCTACACATGATGATTGTTCCACACACCAAGTTTTGTTGAGATATATGTCTTAAAGTTTTCGAGTTCTGCTCTGGAAACGAAATTCTAAGTTATGTTTCCATGGAAACAGTAAAAAAAAATAACTTGAAGAAGTTGAAAACCCCAAAAGGCACATCTACACATGATGATTGTTCCACACACCAAGTTTCGTTGAGATATGTCTTATAGTTTTCGAGTTCTGCTCCGGAAACGAAATTCTAAGTTACGTTTCCATGGAAACGGTAAAAAAAAATAACTTGAAGAAGTTTAAAACCCAAAAAGGCACATCTACACATGATGATTGTTCCACACACCAAGTTTCGTTGAGCTATGTCTTATAGTTTTCGAGTTCTGCTCCGGAAACGAAATTCTAAGTTATGTTTCCATGGAATCGGGACAGACGGACAGACGGAGCCCATTTCAATATAATGAATGAACATACTTTGTAATCATCTAAGTACTGGGAAGAGGAGGCTCCATTAGTGAGTAAATTCTTCAATTTTGTTATTTTTGGTTGCAATATGATTTTCCACAAAGAATATTTGCTTAAGAGTTTTTAAATATGAATGAAAATTGGGAGATATATTATTGTTATTGCAAATGTAGATATGTCTTTTTGCAGAATAATGATATGATTCAGTAATCTGTTTTGATGCATAGAACCAAACCGAACCAGCTCTTTTGAAAACATCAAAGGATTAGGATATAAATTGTTAATCCAATTTTGCAAGTTTGTCCAAAATATCTGAGTCTCCTCACTTTCCCAGTATACATGACAAACACTCTCATTTACTTCTTTACAGAAACAACATATACTTTTATCAACTTTTTTCATTTTGAGTAATTCTCTTTTTGTGTAAATAATACCATGGAGGAATCTATATTGAAAATCTAAAAGTTTTGTATCTTGTAATCCTTTTTTGGATATTGTAAATATGTTTTTTCGATCAATGTCTGTTTCAGGAAATACAAGTTGCCATTTGTTACACATGTTAGGGTGTTTGTCCTTGGTATTAAGTATGTCATAAAATAATCTACAACCTTTTGAAGTTTTTACTAAATTTAACTGGCATTCCGAAATGTATGCATCTGATTAGGATGGAAGAACAAAGGTTTAGAGCATGTTTCCAACATTCAGGTATAATATGAAGTAAGTAACTAAAATCCAAAAATGTACCTTTAATACAGTATTTCTCTTTTAAAGATTTTATTGATAAAAGACCAGTCTCATGACATATATCACTGATATTCAAAATACCTTTCTCTGCCCAATTCTGTATGAAATGAAATGGATTTTTTAAAATTGTGGTTAAACCAAAGTGGTTGGGATATAATATCATTAATCTTGTTTGAGTCAACAAAATGTTTCATGTGAAACCTTTTCCAGGCTTTAAGAACATCCTGCCACAAAGATTTATCACTATTTACCCTTAACTTGCGAATCCCGGAATTATCCGGGAGGGCCATAAACAATTCCTTTGTGTCTCATTACGGATCCCAGATACAACACTTATAATAATTCACGGCTGTCTCTCAGTTTGCAAGCAGTGACACCGGGCTGCGAGACGATTGTCTCCGGGAGTCGCTCCATGAGAATGGCTGTGTATATGCTCCGCGGTTAGCCATTACAATGAAACTTTGATTCATGTCTGGTCGAAATGTCCAGCAAAATTCACACCAATTTGCGTGTGCATTGTTGACCCGTAACGCATCGATAATTAGCTTTACAAAAGACCAATTTTGTCGGGCTATTTATCACCCACGTGTTTGCATTGCCTCGGGTTTTCCCCGCCCGTACCTGCTTTCTGCCTCGCATCTAGCGAGACGGGAACAAAAATCGGTAACTCGCCTTACTCCCGCACTTCATATCATGTGAGCGAAATTGTTTGTTTTCAACAACAAAAACGGCAAAATAAAGGGGAAAGAATGGACTACATTCCCATATAAAATTAGCAAATGTCAAAAAAATAATAAAGACACTGCAAGCGCCGTGAAAAAAGGTCATGTTTACACTTCATAAATTTTGAAACAATCGGCGATTTTCACAACTTCTTACACATTTATCACGGCTAAACTACTGAATGCATTTTAATAATTTTTATATCACAATAAACCGAAAAGAATAATCTTTTATTCTATATAAAATGAGCATATTTATTCACAGAAATAAAGATACAATTTTACCTTTCTGAGAGGCATGTGAAACCAAACAGCACCCAAACTAATCAACATATTTTCATCAGTTCGAGGTTAGCGTTTATTTGAAAGGTCAAACAACATAACCATATTTGGGTTGACATGTGCTTACTTGTCAACTGGTTTCGAGATTATGTTTTCTTGGAAAAGTGCGATGAACGACCGTTTGCAATGCCGCATACATGTTGTAAGTATTTACGATTTTATAGGTGGAAATAAAGACAAACTTTACATAGCTATAGAATTATAACCAAAGGTCGCATTCTAATAATTTTTATATCATTGTGAAGCTAGACATCTTGTCTTCAATTCCGTATATAAATGGATTTTTTTCTTTTAAAAAGTAATAGAATAATAACGAAAAATCATAGAAAATTCATTCAAAGTTTTGGGTGTGAATTAGCCATTTGTGTACGAGTGTCACGACTTGAATTTGTATTGAACGCCGGTATATAGTCCGTATTCGCCATATAGATGTCTTATATTTCATAAAAACGGTACCGGAATCGCCACCTGGAAATTCCGCCAGCAGAGCTAGTTAGTGCCTAAGCCCAAACTACTGCTGCGAGCTGCGAGCCTGTAAATTCCGCCACAGGGGCTAAAATTGGTAAAATATAAATACGCAACTTGAGGGTTAAAGAGGGTTTCAGAATTAGCACCAAAATAAAAAATAGCGAGTCAGAAGTTAACAGAAGTTACTAAGCTTGACCTATCTTGTGGAAACTGTGTCACTAATATTTCCTCGGAAAATGTATACAATCGTAGTTCAACATTTTGCATGTGCATTTTTGGTGATTAAACTTTTGCCTTGACTTTTGTCATTTTACCATTATGAAAAAAGTCCGGGCTTCCACATGATTTTTGGTCAATATTTGTTTCTGTTATTTTGAGTCAAATGCAATCTCAGGACATTCTTCTTTAACATCATGTTTCTGCAGACGTTCCTCCCTGAATAATATATTCTCTATGTACAGTAAATATTAAGGCTTATAACACATTACCGTTACAGTCAAAGATTATGACAAAGATATTATTCCATGAATCATTAATTATTTTAAAGTTATCTGTCTTCATTTATGATTTCTTAAATATACATATGTGTAAATACAATGTACTTTCTCAAAGACATGATGATAGGATGATGGTGAATAATAAATGCAATTCAGGTATTTACAATCACCCAGCAACATTACAGCACGTTTAAGATTGAAACTTCGGTGAACTGGTTTGATTGACTGCATTGTCCTCTGAATCTATTTGAAATGTAAAGCTAAATGACCAGGATTAAAAATAGCTTTATTCATCTTAAAAGATTTGGTTAATTTGTCATTCGTGGGTGATTTCAGAACTAAGGTCACGTCCCAGTAATTTACAAAGCATATTTTTTAGTAAACTGTGATTGCAAAAAGCTAATTTAGTGTTCATATCATTCAGTTACATCTACTTATGCTATGCGCAAATATTTACAAACATATCTAGTCTTAACATATTGATGACATGTTGCTTGATATGCTCATTTCCTCGTGTCCTTTAAATTTTAATAAAAATCAACTTTTAAAAAAGGTGAAATTATAAATTATATGGATATGCTCATTTCCTGTCCATAGATTCATTTTTCAATGTCATTACCATCACACTGTCTTATATTGCTTATAAAAGGTAAAAGGGGATATAATTCCAAGACTAATGGATGACAAGACTGAAGTTGAAGATGGTATCCATTACATCGTGCTTTGGATAAATCATTGATAGGGATGGTAATAAATTATTATTACATTATTTGTCTAGATAACAATATTTTAAGGGGTAATAAGGACACAAATGGCACTATTATAATATATAAGTTGTAGTTAAAACTTATAGTCAATGGATTTATATGTTAAACTTGTATTTTTTTGTGTTTTCGACATCTACCGAAAACTTCGTTTTAGTGTGTACATTAGTTTACCAATTAAATTGCCAATAAAATTGTATGAAAAGCAGCAGTTAAAAGCAATTCATGTTGCACCTATACATGTACTATTAACCCCCACAATGTAAAACAAAAAGGTTCCCTGCATGGCAACTACCATGGACAGTTATTTTTTTAATTTTTCAACAACCTGGACAGTGATGGAGCAACTACCATCAATGTGTACAGTTTTTATTTTTCCTAATATCTCGGTTTCAATCAATCTGTGAAAGCTGTAACTTTGATACAAGTCCTAGATCATCACATTCGACTCAAAATTACACAAAATATGGGCTTGATTCATGTATATTTGCTGTTTTCATGTACAAAGTCACCTTTTCGCGGATTTTTTCCCTGACGACGATTGACTGGCTCCCAAAATTTTAAAATTCTAAACTATATATATTACATGTCATGTTTCACAGATGTAGCGATTGTAAACTATAGCTATTCAAGAGTTGAAACATGTTAATATTGTTAACATCATTTAATGGAAAATGTTCAAAACTAACCAATTTCGGGACCCACCCCAGTTGAAAAACTACTGTCTGTCGAGAAAATGGTTGTTGACGACTGCCAACTTCCGTTTGAGCATGGACAGGGCTTACCCCCTGTGTTTATATCTGTGAGTAAATATGCGCATTTTATATTGAATAAATGTAAGGTAGGGTACCGTTACAAATTCCTGGCATATGTAATTTCCCTGAGTCAGCAGCGAGACCACGAGTAGAAGAGAGTGGCAGTGCAAACACATGGGTGATAATTAGCCCCCAAGAGAGATTAGGCTACGAAGCGAAGCCCGACAAAGTTGGCCTTTTGTAAAGCTAATTTTCGATGCGTTATGGGCCAACAATGCCCATGCAATTTGGTGAGATTTTTGCTGGACATTTCGACCTGACATTAACAAAAGACTCGTTTTCATGGTGAACTGCAAGGCACTGATACAGAGTTACTCATGGAGTGGGGCACGGAGATATCGTCTCTCATCTGACTGCACCTCAAAACTTGCATGGAAGCCTCTCTGTAAAAAGTCCGAGCCTCACGGCCACACACATAACCATCCCGGACCAAACGGGGCGTAGCAAGTTAAGGGTTGACTTATTTATGTTTTATAATCTAACAGCAATGCTACCCTAAGCTACCCTGACTGTAACCCTCACTACAGTGGGACTGGGAGAGGTTGACTCTGTAACCCTCACTACAGTGGGACAGGTAGAGCTTGACTCTGTTACCCTCACTACAGTGGGACAGGTAGAGGTTGACTCTGTAACCCTCACTACTGTGGGACAGGTAGAGCTTGACTCTGTTACCCTCACTTCAGTGGGACAGGTAGAGGTTGACTCTGTAACCCTCACTACTGTGGGACAGGAAGAGGTTGACTCTGTTACCCTCACTTCAGTGGGACAGGTAGATGTTGACTCTGTTACCCTCACTACAGTGGGACTGGGAGAGGTTGACTCTGTAACCCTCACTACAGCAGGACTGGGAGAGGTTGACCCTGTAACCCTCACTACTGTGGGACAGGTAGAGCTTGACTCTGTTACCCTCACTACAGTGGGACTGGGAGAGGTTGACTCTGTTACCCTCACTACAGTGGGACTGGGAGAGGTTGACTCTGTAACCCTCACTACTGTGGGACAGGTAGATGTTGACTCTGTTACCCTCACTACAGTGGGACTGGGAGAGGTTGACTCTGTAACCCTCACTACAGTGGGACTGGGAGAGGTTGACTCTGTAACCCTCACTACTGTTGGACAGGGAGAGGTTGACTCTGTAACCCTCACTACAGCGGGACAGGGGGAGGTTGACTCTGTAACCCTCACTACAGCAGGACAGGCAGATGTTAACTCTGTAACCCTCACTACTGTTGGACTGGGAGAGGTTGACTCTCTAACCCTGTATACAGTGGGACAGGGAGATGGTTGACTCTGTAACCCTCACTACAGCAGGACTGGGAGAGGTTGACTCTGTAACCCTCACTACAGTGGGACAGGTAGAGGTTGACTCTGTAAGCCTCACTACAGTGGGACAGGTAGAGGTTGACTCTGTAACCCTCACTAATGTGGGACAGGTAGAGGTTGACTCTGTAAGTGTCACTACTGTGGGACAGGTAGAGGTTGACTCTGTAACTCTCACTACATTGGGACAGGAAGAGGTTGACTCTGTAACCCTCACTACAGTGGGAACAGGAAGAGGTTGACTCTGTAACCCTCACTACAGTGGGACAGGTAGATGTTGACTCTGTTACCCTCACTACAGTGGGACTGGGAGAGGTTGACTCTGTAACTCTCACTACTGTTGGACAGGGAGAGGTTGACTCTGTAACCCTCACTACAGCGGGACAGGGAGAGGTTGACTCTGTAACCCTCACTACAGTGGGAATAGGTAGAGGTTGACTCTGTAACCCTCACTACAGCAGGACTGGGAGAGGTTGACTCAGTAACCCTCACTACAGTGGGACTGGGAGAGGTTGACTCTGTAACCCTCACTACTGTTGAACTGGGAGAGGATGACTCTGTAACCCTCACTACTGTGGGACAGGTAGAGGTTGACTCTGTAACCCTCACTACAGCGGGACAGGGGGAGGTTGACTCTGTAACCCTCACTACTGTGGGAATAGGTAGAGGTTGACTCTGTAACCCTCACTACAGCGGGACAGGGGGAGGTTGACTCTGTAACCCTCACTACAGCAGGACTGGGAGAGGTTGACTCAGTAACCCTCACTACAGTGGGACTGGGAGAGGTTGACTCTGTAACCCTCACTACTAATGAACTGGGAGAGGATGACTCTGTAACCCTCACTACTGTGGGACAGGTAGAGGTTGACTCTGTAACCCTCACTACTATGGGAATAGGTAGAGGTTGACTCTGTAACCCTCACTACAGCGGGACAGGGGGAGGTTGACTCTGTAACCCTCACTACTGTGGGAATAGGTAGAGGTTGACTCTGTAACCCTCACTACAGCGGGACAGGGGGAGGTTGACTCTGTAACCCTCACTACAGCAGGACTGGGAGAGGTTGACTCAGTAACCCTCACTACAGTGGGACTGGGAGAGGTTGACTCTGTAACCCTCACTACTAATGAACTGGGAGAGGATGACTCTGTAACCCTCACTACTTTGGGACAGGTAGAGGTTGACTCTGTAACCCTCACTACTGTGGGAATAGGTAGATGTTGACTCTGTTACCCTCACTACAGTGGGACTGGGAGCAGTTGACTCTATAACCCTCACTACAGTGGGACAGGTAGAGGTTGACTCTGTAACCCTGACTACTGTGGGACTGGGAGAGGTTGACTCTGTAACCCTCACTACAGTGGGACAGGCAGATGTTAACTCTGTAACCCTCACTACAGTGGGACAGGCAGATGTTAACTCTGTAACCCTCACTACAGTGGGACAGGCAGATGTCGACTCTGTAACCCTCACTACTGTGGGACTGGGAGAGGTTGACTCTGTAACCCTCACTACTGTGGGACAGGTAGAGGTTGACTCTGTAACCTTCAATACTGTGGGACAGGGAGAGGTTTACTCTGTAACCCTGACTACTGTGGGACAGGTAGATGTTGACTCTGTAACCCTCAATACTGTGGGACAGGGAGATGTTGACTCTGTAACCCTCACTACAGTGGGACTGGGAGAGGTTGACTCTGTTACCCTCACTACTGTTGAACTGGGAGAGGATGACTCTGTAACCTTGACTACTGTGGGACAGGTAGAGGTTGACTCTGTAACCCTCAATACTGTGGGACAGGGAGATGTTGACTCTGTAACCCTCACTACAGTGGGACTGGGAGAGGTTGACTCTGTAACCCTCACTACAGTGGGACAGGTAGAGGTTGACTCTGTAACCCTCACTACTGTGGGACAGGTAGATGTTGACTCTGTTACCCTCACTACAGTGGGACTGGGAGAGGTTGACTCTGTAACCCTCACTACTGTGGGACAGGTAGATGTTGACTCTGTTACCCTCACTACAGTGGAACTGGGAGAGGTTGACCCTGTATCCCTCACTACTGTGGGACTGGGAGAGGATGACTCTGTAACCCTCACTACAGTGGAACTGGGAGAGGTTGACCCTGTATCCCTCACTACTGTGGGACTGGGAGAGGATGACTCTGTAACCCTCACTACAGTGGGACTGGGAGAGGTTGACTCTGTAACCCTCATTATAGTGGGACAGGTAGAGGTTGACTCTGTAACCCTCACTACAGTGGAACTGGGAGAGGTTGACCCTGTATCCCTCACTACTGTGGGACTGGGAGAGGATGACTCTGTAACCCTCACTATAGTGGGACAGGTAGAGGTTGACTCTGTAACACTCACTACGGTGAGTCTGGGGGAGGTTGACTCTGTAACCCTCACTACTGTGGGACTGGGAGAGGTTGACTCTGTAACCCTCACTACAGTAGGACTGGGAGAGGTTGACTCTGTTACCCTCACTACTGTTGAACTGGGAGAGGATGACTCTGTAACCTTGACTACTGTGGGACAGGTAGAGGTTGACTCTGTAACACTCACTACGGTGAGTCTGGGGGAGGTTGACTCTGTAACCCTCACTACAGTAGGACTGGGAGAGGTTGACTATGTAACCCTCACTACAGTAGGACTGGGAGAGGTTGACTCTGTAACCCTCACTACAGTGGAACTGGGAGAGGTTGACTCTGTAACCCTCACTACTGTGGGACTGGGAGAGGATGACTCTGTAACCCTCACTATAGTGGGACAGGTAGAGGTTGACTCTGTAACACTCACTACGGTGAGTCTGGGGGAGGTTGACTCTGTAACCCTCATAACAGCGGGACAGGCAGATGTCGACTCTGTAACCCACACTACAGTGGGACTGGGAGAGGTTGACTCTGTTACCCTCACTACTGTTGAACTGGGAGAGGATGACTCTGTAACCTTGACTACTGTGGGACAGGTAGAGGTTGACTCTGTAACACTCACTACGGTGAGTCTGGGGGAGGTTGACTCTGTAACCCTCACTACAGTAGGACTGGGAGAGGTTGACTATGTAACCCTCACTACAGTAGGACTGGGAGAGGTTGACTCTGTAACCCTCACTACAGTGGAACTGGGAGAGGTTGACTCTGTAACCCTCACTACTGTGGGACAGGTAGAGGTTGATTCTGTAACCCTTACTACTGTGGGACTGGGAGAGGTTGACTCATTGAAGTTGTACCTACCTTGCCAGTGAGAAATGGTTTAGTGTTGGGGACCACTCCAGTGGCACTCACTATGAAGTCACAGCCAAATAGTGTCCCATTATTCAAATGGACATAGACCGGCCATGTGCCTGCAATAACATAATTGTTTAAAACGGGTTGCTTATATATTTATAACACGCCTGTGGAAGATAATTTAGACATAAATTACTGTGTTTAAAAATCAGCGGCATATATGATGGAATTATAATAGCTCTAAGTTTAAGTCAAACATGTGTATGGTTTCAAATAGATAATTTTGAGCTATTATAATTTCGTCATATACACCACTGATTTTCAAACACAGTATGTTTATCTCCATTCCACCATAGCAGCGATTCAGTATGGAATCATATGATGACACATGAAAGATTTCTATTGTTCATTTATAAAATAAATAAATAAATAGTTTCATTTGTTAAATTATTTGGATTCATTGTTATACAATAGCCACAAATCTAGTATAAAACCGACGGTGTTAGCTGCAGGTTTTAAATGCTGAAAGGTCACAACAAAACCTATATGATTACCTTCAACATTTTGTCATGGCCCTCAAAATGGTGAACCTTTTTTGCACTCGATCGTTTGACTTTATTTTTGGAAGTTTGGTTATGAAACTACCAAATCTTGGTGTCAATCCAACAAAGAAGGTATTCTAAAAAATTTACTTCCCTCGCATTACTAGTTCTTGGAAAGAAGTTTTGAGTGTAAAGACGTTGTAATGCCATTAATTAAGAGCCAAATGTACCAACTTGATCCCCTAGGTGCCAGGTACCTCCTCAAACACGAAATCTCCAATTTAGAATCCCGATTGGTGAAGGAGTCTGCACACAACATTTCAACTTTCCAGACCTTTTGGTACTGGAGAAAAAGATGAAAATGGGTCTTTAAAGTTGTGACCCCTTTGACTCTATTTGGGGTCACAAGGTCACCAAATCTACAATTCAGAATCCCCATTGGCCAAGGAGTCTGCACACAACTTTTCAGCTCTCTAGAGCCAGTGCTTCTGGATAAGAAGAGGAAAAAGCGGAAAGATTATAGACAGAGGGACGGATGCCGGACGCCATGCCATATGCCATGTGCCCACCGTGCCTTTCAGGCCAGATGAGCTAAAAAGGGACATCATAACCCTGTCATTACAACTCTTCCAAACTTACTGACCTGGTTGTTTGTGTTGAGTGTGGAAGGGTTCTGTGACAGTGCAGTTTGCATGTTGCACCTGGGTTGGTGAGAGCACTGCCTCCACCTGCACACTGTACTCCACATGCACCTGGTGTTTCACCTGGCTCAGGTGGCCCCTCATCTCTCTGTTTGAGGCCCAATCTGGCCCCAGGGCTCCACCAACTGTAGAATGTCTGCTCCCTGATGAAGACTGGCCCACAGTTGAAGCATCTTTGCTTGCCTCTACAGAAGTAATAAGGAAGCTATTTATACTAACTGCTTCTTTCATAAAAATAGAGCCATTGGTTCTGTGGCTCATCAGGAATTATGTTATCCAAGGAAAAGATTAACCCTTTAATTGCGTATTTCTATTTTACCCATTTTAGCCCCTGTGGTGGAATATTCTGACCATCTAGCTCGTAACCAAGCTATTATTATTGGCATCCGTGGCGGAATATTCCAGGCAGCGAACCACATACCGTTTTTACTAAATATATCATGTCTACATCGCGAAAACAGACTATATACTGGCGTTATATACAATTCCAGGTCTGAATACTGAGAACATTTTTGATGCGGCATTGCAAACGTGTACTTACGTCCTTCACCACACTTTCAAAGAAATCATAAGCTCAAACCAATTGACAAATAAGCACATGTTGACCCAAATGTGGTCATGTTGTTTGACCGTTCCGATAAATGCTAACCTCGAACCATATCTGATGTAAAAATGTTGATTAGTTTGTGTGTCGTATGGTTTTACATGCCTTTCAAAAAGGTAAGCTTGTATCTTTATTTCTGTGAGTAAATGGGTGCATTTTATTTGGAATAAATGATCATTCTTTCCTGTTTATTGTGATATAAAAAATATGAAAATTCACTGTAGTTAAACAGATACAAATCGTGCAAGAAGTGAAAAGCGCCACTTGTTTCAAAATATATGTAGTGTGAAAATTACTTTTTCGCAGCGCTTGCTGTGACTTTATTTTTTTTAAGCATATTTGCATATAATTTTATATGGGATTTTAGGCTATTCTTTCCCCTTTATTTTGGTGTAAAAATATTTGAAAACAACCAATTTGTTCAGATGATATGAAGTGCACAAGTAAGGCGGGTTACCGCTATAAGTTTCCATAATAGGGACTCAGTTGCAAAAGGCGAGCCTGTCCGGGCATACACGGGCCGGGGCAATGCAAACACATGGGTGATAATTTGACCCCAGGGAGATTAGGCTTAGGAGTGAAGCCCAACAAAATTGGCCTTTTGTAAAGCTAATTATCAATGCAAATGCAATTGGGTGTGATTTTTGCTGAACATTTCGACTGGACATTGACAAAAGACTCGTTATCATGGTGAACTGGTAGATGTAAATAAACAAGTTTTCATGTGGTGATCCACAGGCACACACTGTCTCGCATTTCACCTGGAGGCCAAACATTATCATAACTGACCCGGTTTAAGCACTAAGTGGGACGTAAGCATCTCGCCAAGGGGTAATAAATTTTTCTCTATGAGCTTCCATGAACAATACGGGACCTGCAAGTTAAGGGTTAGGATATCACATAATAAGGCATTGCCCAGTCATCAAATTTATCATCAAAATTGTTGCACATTAATCCTTTAGTTGTGTATTTCTGTATTACTCATTTTAGCCCCCGCTGGCAGCCGTAATTTGGCTAAAGCACGTATAGTTTGGGAGATATGCTCTGCACAACATGACTTCCTCACAGAGTCACTTTTTAGTCACGTTTCCATGGAAACCGCAAAAATTAAAATTCAGAAATCGTTCTGACCCTCAAAAGGCACAACTAGGGATCATGATTGATATGTGTGTGAAGTTTGGTGAAGCTAGCATGTATAGTTTGGGAGATCAGCTCCGCACAAAGTTTTGGGACGGACAGACAGACAGACGGACGGACGGAAAGAATGAACGCTATATACCCCCGCTTAAGCTGTAAGGCGGGGGTATAATAACTGTCCATTAGAAATGGACAGAGACCTAGCTACAAGTTTGTGAGGTTTTTTTGGGGTTTTTTTCGGGGTTTTTTTTACAAGTTATTTTTAAATGAAGGGAAATTACCTTTTGAGTGATTTAAAACATATTTATGTTTATTTAAAAGTTAACCACTTTAAATGAAATAACTCATAACCTATGGACAGACAACACAAATAACTCATAATACCCAAATGTTCGCATCTGGACGGATGGACGCCCAACACCGTGCCATGCCATAAGTCAATTGGGCCTTTCAGGCCAGATGAGCTAAAAATTGGACTAGCAGTTCAAAAGATATGAAGTGCGAAACTTATACATTTTATCGCGGCGCTTCGCGCATGCAGAGATCTTCGCAAAAACATGCCCATTATACATGGAATTGAAGAAAGTGTTTTCCTCTTTACAATGATATAAAAATTGTAACAAGTGTTTGCCACTAACATGTCAATGTCCCCCGCCGGTAACATTGAGATTTAAGTAAGACACATCATTTGGTAAAAATGAGCTACTCCATATATTACCAGTAATGGTAAAAAGTGTCATGATGATTAACAAATTTGAAGACTTTGGGTGCTTGGGTTCATGAGATATTGCGTTAACAAGAGTTCGAAAAGTGGTCAAAGTGTCATAGTCACCTCGAAAATAAGGTCAAGGTCACCAAAATCGACTGGTGTCTGCGTTATCCCCCAATGTAGACTGACACAACATTTGAAGACATTATGTCCTACTGGTCATGAGATATCGCGTTAACAAGAGATAATAAAGTGGTCATAGTGTCGCAGTGACCTTGAAAATAAGGTCATGGTCATCAAAATCGACTGGTGTCTGCGTCTTCCCATAATGTATAGTCCAGTCATTTTAAGTTTTAACCTTGAACTCTCTGCAAAAGAAATGATTTTAGCTGAAACATAACACTAATGTATCCCTAAACAACATACAAAAAGTCTAGAAAAATCTAAGTGGAGGAAATATTTAAATTTTGACTTTAGAAATATAAATATTTTGTTCAATTCGGCCTTCGTTATTGGGCCTCCATAGTGCGAAAGGGAGATAACTCGGGACGTTTACGGCGACTTTCACGTAGCTGAACGTAACATCTGACGTTGTGATTGTGAATGAATCATCAATATTCGGTACGTATTTATAATTTCCAATCTAAAACGTTTCACAAACATGAACTAAGTCGACAGGGATATTATATACTGCACCATATATTGTCAAATAAACCTGTTCCTCTTCAATGATCACGTCACTACACAACGGCAATCTGTTGATATGATGGAGTTAATTTTGTTGTTTATAAACACGATTTTGAATAGAAATAGTTAACTATGAGTATTATACGATATTTGATTCCTATAATATGTAAATTGGTCGATATCTGATTTAAATACGCACATATATTGGGGGTGATTATGTATAATAAAAAAATCTATGGAAGCCCATTTCCGCCAAAATGCATGTACATGTTAACTATCAATTTCAGTTTGGTAAAAGTCACCCTTTTCATAGAATTTCACAGAAATAGTGAAATAAAACATAGAAGAAAGTATAGATTCATTTAAGAAACATATTTCATGACAATATAATGCAATTATTTCTCTTATTTTTCAGTGGCTGCTTGTCATTTTGAATGACTTATCTCAGAAGAAGAGGTTAATGACGTCACTTAAATTGATGCTTGTTCCAACGGTATGGGAATTTTAAGGATATATCCAATTAAAAATCCTGTTTCATTGATACACATATGTTTAAAACAAATACAAATTAATTGTATTATATTTATATATTATATTTTATATATTATTATACTATTAATGTATATAATAGTTACACACTTTATATATTGAATTCATTTTACTTTCAGACATGTTCAAGAAACAATGGAGCCATGCGCCATATGCAAACTTGACATTAATGGAAAACCTATGGTTGTTTTGAGGAACAAAGGTTGCAATGGAATAAATAAAGCAAGCTTTGCTCGTCGTGATTCACTGCACGTTCAGGCTGGACAAGTGGTACACCAAGACTGTAGAAAGACATATACCAATCCGAATGTGACCCGACAGAGTCTTTGTCAATAATCTAGTGGAACAGATTCAGCTGAAAGATTAACGCGATCGAAAATATCAAGCTTTGGTTTTTCTGAACATTGTTTGTTTTGTGGACATCAGACATGTAATGTCAACTTTCGCACTGGACGCCAAGTACCAAAGCATTGGAGTATGGGCACAGACAAGAGGCAGAAAGTCTCCCCAGTAACACAAGGAAACTCCATTCGCCATGAGACCTTCATCAAAGTCACAGAATATGTGAAAGACAATGAAAGTGAACAGATCACAGTCGGTCACCTTGTTAACTGCATGGAGCAGTTAATTGGGGATGGAGCATATTGTCATTACTATATGAAACACAAACTACAGGAACACTTTGGGGATTCTATCATCATAACAGAAATGAATGGCAAATCAAACGTGGTCACTTTCAGAACAACAGCAGAAACAATTCTCCAGGATTACTATAGAGAACCACGTGAAAATGACACTACTACAGAAAAGCTTAAGTTAATCAAGACAGCAGCCAAGCTTATATTGACTGACATCAAGGATATGAACACCTCAAAAGAATGTTATCCATCATCAGAGGAGATGTCGTCCATTCAACAAAATGTCGACTTCATTCCAAACTCATTGAAAACTCTCCTAGTGTCCATGATATCAGAGAAGGATGCTGCAGCAAAGATTGCTTCCATTGGTCAGGATATAATTCAAGCATCGAGACCAAGACTCATACTCACTCCAGATTGGACTCGGTGTACAGCTCCATCATCACTTCATGTCAAAGTTCCTCATTGATACTTTACATGCCCTTGGCTTTTGTTCCTCCTACAGTGAAGTTCAGCGTTTTGAAACCAGTGCTGCTGCTCATCAAGGAACTGCTATTCCACAATTCCAGCAAGGGAGCTTCCTCCAATATGTAGGAAGTCGTCTATCACATTCCTCCCAATGATTGACATGAATCCCAGTGACCTAAGCTGCATTTACTCTACGCTGACATTCATCTCTGAACAAGCATCTCACTATGGTTCTAAACCTGTCATCACATTTGACCAGCCTCTGGACTGGAAGGCCCTTACAATCATCAGCAATGAACCTCATCAAAGTTACCAGATAATTCTTCGACTGGGAGGATATCATACAGAAATGAGTTTTCTGGGATGCATTGGCTACGTAATGGGTGGGACAGGGTTACAAGAGACACTCGAAACCGTGTATGCTTCAAACGCTACTGTTCATATGCTCAGTGGAAAGGCAGTTGCACGTGCAGTTCGGGGACACTTCCTTGTCAACAGAGTTCTCAATTACCTTCTTGTCAATAAGGCTGCAGACTCTGGTTTGCCAGCTGAAAGTGAAGTACTTGATGGATCTTCCACAAGCACAGCCATATTGTCTGAAGATCTCCGTGATGCTACCTCCTTATTTGAAAGTATCCTAACTGAAGACATATCTCCCACAGACATCGAAGACAGTCCATCTTTGACTCACATACGGGAACAGCTTTGCAAGACTAAGCAGTCACTTCTTCATTCTCGGACAGCAGCGCTTTGGCTCCTTTATATGGACATGGTTGACATTTTGAAGAAGTTCTTGACAGGAGAACGTACGCCAATTGGAATCTTCATCTACAAGCAGTTATGGAAATGTTGCCATTTTTTGCTGCATGTGGCCATAACATGTATGCCAAGTCTGCCTATATCTATTTGCAAACAATGCAGCGACTCTACCAGGATCATCCAGATGTTTACCATGCTTTCATGTCAGGACATCATGTCATCCGCAGAAGCGACAGGTACTGGGCTGGTTTATCTTCTGACTTAATCATTGAACAGGTTCTGATGAGGAGTTTGAAGTCCACTGGAGGAATGACAAGAGGGCACGGTATGGGGGAATCACAGAGATCTCAATGGTTGCTGTCTAGACCAGCATGTGTTGATGTCAATAATGCAATGCAGTCTCTCACCCACAATGAGAGAAAGCAACGGTATTATTTGAACTCAACTGTTACCATAGATATGCAACGTACTCAAATAGTCCGATTACATTCATTAATCTTAATCAGAACATTGTTTTAAAAAGTGAAATACTGACTTTTGTGTAAGGAAGTACAAAGGTGGCAACGCAGTGCTTTCTACTGGACACTATGGAATTGCGTTGCGTAACTTTTAGCCATCAGTATACTTACAAAATTATCATTACAAATACAGACCCAAATGAATTTAATGTTTCTGAGAGACAAATAACGTAATTATGAATGATCTATTGTAAAAAAAACTATCAAACCAACGGACATGTTTATTTGACAAATGAAAAATATTTTGATGGGCACATTTTGGGGGGTCAATTTGAAATAATACAAGTGTTTGCCACTAACATGGCAATGTCCCCCGCCGGTGACATTGAGTTAGTAAGACACATCATTGGAGCTACTTTGGTTCATGATATATCGTGTTAATAAGAGTTCTAAAAGTGGTCAAAGTGTTGTAGTGACCTTGAAAATAAGGTCAAGGTCACCAAATCGACTGGCGTCTGCGTCATCCTCCAATGTAGACTGACACCAAATTTGAAAACATTTGGTCCAACCGGTCATAATAAATGGTGATAACAAGAGTTAGAAAAGTGCTCAAAGTGTTGCGGTGACCTTGAAAATAAGGTCAAGGTCACCAAAATAAACTGGTGTCTGTGTCTTTCCCCAATGTAGGCTGAAAACTAATTTGAAGACTTTGGATGCAATGTTTCATGAGATATCGCCTTAACAAGAGTTCAAAGAGTGGTCAAAGTGTCGTGGTGACCTTGAAAATAAGGCCAAGGTCACCAAAAGTGACTGGTGTCTGCATCTTCTCACAATGTAGGCAGAAACCAAATTTGAAGACTTTGGATGCAACGCTTCATGAGATATCGCGTAAACAAGAGTTCAAAAAGTGGTCAAAGTGTCGTGGTGACCTTGAAAATATGACCAAGGTCACCAAAATTGACTGGTGTCTGCGTCTTCCCACAATGTAGGCAGACATGAAATTTGAAGACTTTGGATGCAACGCTTCATAAGATATCGCGTAAACAAGAAATGTGACGTACGGACGTACGGACGTACGGACGGACGGACGCCGCTGAATACATAGTCCCCCGTTCCGCGTTGCGGCGGGGGACAAAAATACACATGTTCCCCACCTTAGATTTTTCTAGACTTTTTTTTCTTCAAAGATACATACTTATACTTTAAAAAAAAACACAAATCATTTCTTTTGCAAGGAGTTCATGGTTGACCTTATATTTCGGTTAAATTGACTGGACTAGTAGGCTGACTCCTAATTTGAAGACTTTGGATGCAATACTTCATGAGATATCGCGTTAACAAGAAATGTGAAGTACGGACGTACAGACGCCGCTATTACATAGTCCCCCGTTCCGCATTGCGGCAGGGGACAACAAAGCAGATATCTGACTCCAATTCATGGCATTTTTGTAAGGTGTGTTCATTAAGTGAGCAAATAATAAAAACAATACTGACTGGTGATAAAGCCAAAGTGTAATTCCTTTACATTGGAAGCAAACCCAGCGATACATCTGCATAAAATGTCTACAAACCAGCGAAGACACCTTCCTCAGCTTGCACGTATGTAAGTCGTTTGACAGGCTCAGAGTTTTCTCCCTTCTCTGTGTTGAGATATGGCAGGAAGAATTCTGCACCTCCAGCATCCACAAACGTGGCTGATATTGACTTGTCCTTGAC
This sequence comes from Gibbula magus, assembly GCA_936450465.1. Lineage (NCBI taxonomy): Eukaryota > Metazoa > Mollusca > Gastropoda > Trochida > Trochidae > Gibbula > Gibbula magus. The sequence continues at coordinate 60,259,272 of OW388293.1, read as the reverse complement.
AGCCCACACCACCTGACAGCCCTGAATCTCGTACCTGCATGTAGATGAAGCTGGACAATTGCTGCACGAAACATTGCCAGATAGGTGCTTCACTCTCTAAAGACATGAGCTTGAATTTGATTTGGCTTTGTCCTCCCAAAATACAAGAATCAATACTGTTGCAGTTATCGTGATTGAAGACTGTCGCTGTTACAGTGGCTAGAATTAGAGTATTATACTTACACGAGTTCTGTTGCAATACCTCCATTGCCCAGAACAACAATCCTCCTCGCTCCCTCCAGTCGCTTCTGGAACACCTGCACCCCAAATTCACACAATGCTCATTTCAAATGTTTGCAGACAATACTGTGTAATAATTGAGTATTAACAAGACTTAAGTGTGCATGGCTCACATACACCCACCTTTCCATATCCGTCCATTGAACATTAACATTTAGAATCCCCATAGGCTAGAGAGTCTGCACACAATATTACACCCTTCTAGGTATATTTGTTCTGGAGAAGAAGATGAAAATAGGTTTTTAGGTCATGGCCTGTGAGGCCTTTATTTGGGGCCATAGGGTCAACAAATCTACAATTTAGAATCCCCATTGGCCAAGGAGTCTGCACATAAAATTTCACCTCTCTAGATTTATTGGTTCTGGAGAAGAAGTCGAAAAAGCAAAAAGCGGATGGATGGACAGATGGACGGACGCCATGCTATGCCATAAGCCCATCGGCTCTTTGACTTAGTAAAGGAAATCACTGTCAGTCCATGACTTACTGACATGTTTGAGATTTTCAACCGCTGTTCATTCATAAAAAAAAAGTCTACCTGTTGCAATTGAAATATCCTCGACAAAGTCTGTTAAAGCCATAAAAGCATTTGTTCATCAACTGCAAGAAATAATGTCCTTAACCATTATTCCAATCCTACAAATGCCTAACAAACATGCAGATCTCACTAAGTTACATTAAGAGAAACCTGATCTCCTATTATGTTACATTACAGTTACTCTCTTGGCTAGTCTGGACTGAAACCTGATCCTCCCTCCTCCCCAGCTCTCCCCTCCCACACACACACCCCCAGTCACATCACAGCGAAACCTGATCCCCCCTCCTCCCATGCTCCCCCTTCCCATAAACACACACCACCAGTCATATTTGCTGACAGTATACAAATTGCAAAACATGAAATAAGTTCTATCTTGCTTAATTTCTATGATACAAATAATATATGAAAGTTGCGTTAGAAAGCTCTCGAAAACACCTTTAATCCAAATATAAACATTGCAAACATTTTATGGTAGCGTTTATGTTAGAAAAATGATACACCATTAAAATGTTTTCACTTATCACTTTCTTACTTTTCAGCAAAAAGATTTGAAATTTGGAACTCTTGATATTCACTAAACATAGATGATATTCTCAAAAATAGAGTGTTCTAGGGTCATTGGTTTCTGAGATGAAAAATACACATTTAAATGAACCCCTGTCACAATCAAAGTATCAAAGTTTCAGTTTTAAAATTTACAAATCATAATCTCCATCTTTTAAAGAAAACACTGCCCAGGTTTCTGGATACCTCCTTTTGCTGGTTCATGAGAAGAAGTCGTTTGAAGCTTTTAGGGTGAACCCCTTGCAAAGTTTATTTCATAATTTATCTCAACCCAATTTACAAACTGGTATCTCCATCCTACAAAGACATAAATGAAAAAATTTCACATTCCTATATCAAGCGTTTTCGGAGAACAAGTTGTGGGCGTAGGAATTTGTGATGAAGAAACTTTGAACCCCTTGGTGCCAGGTAAACACCCACCAAATTACAGCTTTGGGGGTGTAGTGGTTCTGGAGGAGAAGTCGAAAATGTCAAAAGTAAACAGACGACGCCCGCCGGACACCGGACAACGGCCCATGCCATAAGCCCATCTGGCCTTACAGGCCTGATGAGCTAAAAATAGAGCCATGGGCTCTGTAGCTCATCAAGACTTGACTGATTTATTATCTAAGGTTGAATATCTAAGTAAGCTCAGGTAATACATTAACCAAATCTGCAATTTAGAATTTCCTTTCGCCAAGGAGTCTGTACACAACATTTCAGCTTGCTAGAGCTTTCTATACTGGAGGTCATGACCCCTGTGACCCATATTTGGGGTCAAAGGGTAACCAAATCTACAATTTAGAATCCCCATCGGCCAAGGAGTCTGCACATAAAATTTCTGCCCTCTGGGGTCATTAGTTCTGGAGAAGAAGTTGAAAATTCGAAATGGATGATGGACGAATGGATGGACGGCGGACCCCACGCCATGCCATAAGCCCATTTGGCCTTTCATGTCTGATGAGCTAAAAACAGAGTATTAGGTTACTCAACTTTTAGAATCTTGTTCATTTGTTTTTTAAAAAGGTAATAAGTTTAATTGAATTGGGGGAAGCAGGAAACATCTGTTTTTACGAGCAAAAACACATGGTAGTTTTAATAATAAACTACTAAACTGATTATTCAACTTATATGGGGCCGGGGGGATCGCTTTCTCTCCTGATGGCTCTTGTTCAATATTCCCGAAATGTTTGGACAGATGTCAACATGAACACACATTCAAGTCAAGTCAAGAACCAACTGCCGCGCCCTGGCGAGGTTTAGATGCGGAGTCGCCCCCCTTCATATCAAGACTGGAAGTTACAGTAACAAGCCTGTTGACCAGAGAGTCTGTTTTAATTGCCCTGACACTGTCAGGAGAGACTCACATTCTTCTACACTGCCCCTTATACAAGGAAATCACATCAGCGCTTTTAAACACTTGTATAGCTAACTGTGATAATTTTAATGATTTACAGAATATACGTTTTATTCTATCCAACCCAACTGTGATGTACCTGTGTGCCAAAACTTGCAACCATTTACTGCAAAAACACAAAAGTGTTTTACATTAGGTTACCTTGTCTTTCTATGTGTATATATTCTAGACTATTGTTTTGTTTGACTTTATTCTACTTTGTACATCTTTCTAACCCTTAACTTGCGGGTCCCAGAATTATCCGGGCGGGCTATAAGCGATTCTGAGGTGCCTCATTACGGATCCCGGATCTAATACTTAGAATAATTCACGGCTGTCTCGCTAGTTTGCTAGCCGTGGCAACGGGTCCCGAGTCGATTGTGTCCGTGAGTCGCTCCATGAGAATGGCCGATTTATGCTCCGCGGCCCGCCATGAGAATGAAGCTTTGATCAGTGTCTGGTCGGAATGTACAGCAAAATTCACACCAATTTGCGTGTGCATTGTTGACCCGTAACGTATCGATAATTAGCTTTACAAAAGGCCAATTTTGTCAGGCTTCGCTCCGATGCCTAATCCCCCCGGGGGCTAATTAACGCCTAAGTGTCTGCACTGCCCCGGGGTGAGATAGGCCCGTACATGATGTACATGATGGATCCCACCACACATGAGACAATGGAAAAGTGTCGTCAAGTTCTATAAGCGATTAAGTTCCCTGGACCAAGAGCGGCTGATATCAAAGGTTTTTATCTGGTCAAATACCCAAGCAGAACGTCGCAGAAGTAATTGGAATAAGCAGGTGCATGATAAGCTGAGAAACTTGAACTTGGAACATTTTATCCCAATTAACAACAATTTCCACCCCTGTTTTATTACCTCCGAGCTGTGTGCGAAACTGCAAGAGAGTTTTAGGTCCACCTGGATAACTGATGTACATAGAACGCACAGCAAGAACAGCGTGGGAGGTAACTAGCTACGTCTGTACAGTACTTTCAAGAGCGACATTGGTGTGGAGCCTTATATACTGAACTCGACCTCCAGAAGTACCCGGAGCGCCTTAGCCAAGTTCAGGAGCGGAGTAGCACCAATTCATATAGAGACTGGACCAAGTTCAGGAGCGGAGTAGCACCAATTCATATAGAGACTGGACCAAGTTCAGGAGCGGAGTAGCACCAATTCATATAGAGACTGGACGATACTCCAATACACCAATTGAGGAAAGGATATGTTTCAACTGTACACTTCAAGTTGAGGATGAAGTTCATGTTTTACTACACTGTCCCATTTATAATGACATCCGTGATAGTCTTTTAAGGAACTGTTTTAATCTTTGCATCGATTTTACTGATTTTACAGATTTGCAAAAAGTTCGTTTCATTTTAGCCAACCCGGATATTGCTTTTTATTCAGCCAAAGCCGGCAAGCTTATACTGCAGAAACAGAGACAAATTTTATACAACGCTTATTAATTGCACTTTTTTACATATTGTATTATATTATAACTACTTTACTTTTTATATTATATGCTATGCAATCTTATGTATCTATATTTTAAGCAATCTTATATTTTAATCTTTATATAATTTATCTCTATTTAAATTTAGCTTTTGCGATTAATGTTCTAGCTTATATTGTGTATATTCTCTGTACATATCTAGTCTCTCATAACCCTACATGGGTGGCTCACTTTTTATTGTATCTTTTTATTGTATTGTTTGTCATGTGAGGTGAGACTTTAATAAATTATCTTTCTGTCTGTCTGTCTGTCTGCTTATCTGTCTCGCGGCCCGCCACATGGGGAGATAGCCTCTAATTACGGGAAGATATTGCGATAAGCTACCTTTCTCTCAAACTTTGTATCATATGAACCAATTGGTTGTTTTCAATTTTTGTTATACCAAAATAAAGAGGAAAGAATGGCCTTTATTCCCATTAAAAAAATCGCAATTGCGCTAACAAAACTGAAAATACAGCAATCGCAGAGAGATAGGTGATTTTCACACTTTTTATCTTTGAAACATGTGGCGCATTTACCCCAACATGCCTCGGCGCTCTATTTCTAAGAAACTACTAGGGATATTTTCATAATTTTTTTATCAGTATATAGATAAAAGAATTGTCTTCAATTCCATATAAAATACGTGTATTTTCGGCAATAACTTTTGATGCGCCAAGTGCCGCACAGAAGCTGATATTCGGCTTTGAATAAGTGGCGCTCTTAGCATATATCATCATTACGGGCTTTATAACTTTTGAACCGCAAGTCCGAATTTTATAATTTTTACATCATTGTAAAGAGGAAAACATTGTCTTTAATTCCATGTATAATGCGCATGTTTTGGGGAAGAACTCTGCATGCGTGAAGCGCCGCAATATTGATGTACGCAAAAGTGAAGAAGTATGATAAAATATAGCTAAAATACTGTTCTTTTGTTACGCAAATATAGAGCTTTATGAACGATGAACAACTGTGACGACGGAATTTTGTTTCCAGTTTTGGAGAAAAAAAAATATAACATAAAAACGAAAATACATTTGAGTACGGGACCCGCCGCTCGGGGAAAAGCCTTTTCGTGGGAATATTTTCTAAGGAAAATATTTCACTTTTCGGAGTTTCTAAAAAAACGTGAACATTTTTGTTAGTGATGCCATTTGCGAAAGGTTTGCATTTCTAAAATTCAAATGCGAGGGTGCACCCTTCCAAACCTTTGGAATTGCATTTATTATTTTATTTTTTACATTATTGAATAAAAGACGTTTCATTCAATAATATTTGAACAATTATTTATAAGTGGACTGAACTGAGCAGATGGAGAATTTGATTCCTCACCACTTTTATTACTATTAGTTTTTTTGTATCGCAATTCTTTTTTTAGGTATTAGTTTTTTTGTGAGCAGGTGAATTTCTGACGGGATTTGCCATGACATTACGGGAAAAAATTCCCATGAAAATGGGCGTTGTCCGATATCTTCGGGACCGACCCACAACTATAAATATCTACCGGGGGGTGCGCGGACCCCCCCCGCTTTTGGTCGCCACCCCCCAACCTTTTTGTACAAACTAATTTTTTTTTCTACTTTGAAAATAAGGTTCGTGTCATTCAGACATACCAAGGTTTCTGCTATATATGTCGAGAGGGCATGGGAAGCCATTCCCAATAGAATCCGGGGTTCGTCCCTCAGGATTGTTCCTTGGAGCCTCTCGTTCTCAAGAGAACATGGGAAACCTGTCCCGCGATTGAATCCGGGGTCCGCCGCGGAAGAAGGGTACGGGAATTCTCGGAGAGCATGGGAGTATGTTCCCATGGGTCCAGGCTCCGCCTCGAGAGACTGCTCCTTGGATGCTCTGCTTCTCGAAAAGAGAAGTCATTCGGCAACTGACAACCCGAGCTTCCCTGACGTAGTAGTATATTTTCCGGGCCTCGCGGCCGGTGCTACACATCGACGAGGAAATCAGAAAATGGTCCGTTTGACATATGCATCGGCAAAATCTGCGCGATGTCAGAAGCTGTCGGCGCTTGCGGCGCAGTCGTCCTAGATGCGCCAGGAGTTTCTGAAACTGGCAAATGAACGTCCATGAAGCTCACATTCATTATCTCTGTATGTTTATTGTCTCTTATCACATGTTATATCTTGCATACATCTAACGCATTTTCAATCATTTACAGCTTGAAGTATAATGCTGCACGGAGTGGACGCAGGGCCCTGCTGCGACGGCCTAGGGCGATGCATACTAGGACACGCAGCTTTGAAGCCGTTTCAAGCGATGACGACTTCATCAACGAGATCCATGCTGATGAAGCCTCTGATATGGAGTCAACTGATGACAGTGATGGTAGCAGTGGTTTAGACAGTGATGATGCATATGATCGGGACACTGTCATAGATAGTGAACATGGTGACACAGATGGTCTGAGTGATATAGAGACAGAAACATTCTAGCCGCCGGTAATTCCACCGAAGAAGACTTTAGTGGTTTTGAGGAGGAGTTTGCCGACATACCACAATATAATCAAGATAATTCACAGATGTTTGATGAGTGGGTGGATGGTCCGCGGCCACGTGTAAATTTGCCTTTCACTGGTCAAACTGGGTTGCGCCAGTTCATAGAACTTCCTGAGAACCCTCAACCTATTGACTTTTTCGATTTGTTTTACATGAACATGACTATCAGGATATGGCAACGGAAACCAATAGATATTTCAAACAAGCAATGGAAGACAAAATTCTAAGACCCCATTCAAGAATGCAACAGTGGCAAGACACAAATACAGAAGAGATGAAGGTATTTGTAGCCATGACAATGGCCATGTCATTAGTTGTGCAGGGAAACTTTGCTGAGTACTGGTCAACAAGTGATGTTACCTCAACGCCTTTCTTCCCAAGTGCATGCCCAGAGACAGGTTTTGGCTTCTTATAACCTACCTACATTTGTCTGACAACAAGAAGATGCCGGGCCGTAACACCCCGAACTTTTCACCAATAAATACTCTGGGACACTTGTATAACCGGATAGTTCACCGTTTTTCAAGAGTGTATAAACCGCATCAAAACATTTCAGTCGACGGGGCATGGTGCCCTGGAAAGGTAACTTATCTTTCAAAGTTTATCTTCCCGACAAGCCTAAGAAGTATGGGATAAAGGCTTTCATGTTGTGTGACTCGCACAACGGATACGTTTGCAAGTTCAAACTCTACACTGGAAAAACGAATGAACCGGTTTCTGAAGGGGGCAAAACTTATGATGTAGTCATGGAATTGGTGAACGACTACGTTGGACAGGGGCATCACATCTTTATGGACAACTATTATTCGTCCACAAATCTGTACATAAACTTGTGGGAGCGGGGAATCGGTGCCACAGGGACGTTGAGAGCCAATCGAAAGGGCCTTCCTGATTCTGTCAAGAAGCCTAAAAAGAAAGCAAAGCAAGGGGACATGACAGTTTCTCACAACCATGACCTACTCGTTGTTCGCTACGAAGATAGAAAATCAGTCCTTCTCATGTCTACTGTTGAAGATACACAACTTGAACAAACAGGGTAGAAGAACCGGGCAACAGGGGAACCAGTTCTCAAGCCGCGCATTGTAACATCCTACAACAAGTACATGGGAGGTGTTGATCGGGCCGACCAGAGTGAAGACCCTGAAGTGGTGGAAACGGGTTTGGTTTCACGTTCTCAACGTTGCCTTGTTGAACTCTTATATCATTTATAAAGAATATAGCCAAGATAAACCTCTAAAAACAAGTCGGGAATACAGGAAGGCTTTGGCGCAACATATAGTAACATTTGCCGACAAGGAACAAGTTCCATCTCTGTGCAGACGTCCTCGTGGTCGGCCGAGCACGAGTGACGAGAGTGTCACTCGTCGTCATGGACGTCACTTTCCGACGAAGATTCAGGGTGTCGGAAGGAAGAAAAACATCACAAGGATGTGTGTGGTATGCTCTAAGGCAAAACGTGCGGTCCTCGCAAAACAGATAGAAGAAGGCAATGCGCCAGCAAGGAAGAAAAAACGAGTAGGCAGAGAGTCTTCTTATGAATGTACAGATTGTAATGTTGCTCTGAGCGCCGCACCATGCTTCAAACTCTATCACACAGCCACTGACTACACCAGGGCTTACATCACTGCCACAGACAAAGAAAGAAATGAAGAAGATAATGAAGAAGAAAATTGAAAGTAAAGAGAGCCGAAGTTGTGGACGAGTATATAATCATTATACACAGACCTTGTTAGGTCCCTACAGCTGTTCTGCGCACTACCGCAGGTAAATATTTGTGTATATTTGTACATAAATGCAATGTAATGTTATTGTAATATATGTCATTGCAAATAAAATATTTTTTATTTTGTCAAAGAGACAGAGAAAGTGAATGCGAGCTTTAATTGGAAATTCAGCCAGAACTGCATCATAAATACCACCCATAAATGCTGAACAGGGCGGCCTAATTTCATAAAACTTACATGGGCTACAGAGGAAAGATTCGGCTTTGATTCCATATAAAATTTACACATGCGCACGAAAAACTAAAGTTGCGGCACGTGCCCGGGGATGCGCGATACTCAAAAAGTTGCCTCAAAGTACCGTGGGTACCTTCCTTTGGCACGCTATACCTTCCGAACGAAGTTGCGCATTTTTTTCTTTTTACATCATCGTAAAGAGCAATAAATTGTCTTCAATTCCATGTATCATTTGTATATGCACAGCGAAAAATAAACATGCGGCAAGTGATGCGCCTGCGTACTGGGGGTGCCTTCCTTACACTCTCCATATATTGTGAACCATTTGACGTATTCCAATAATTTTTATATCATTGTAAAGAGAAATAAATTGTCTTCAAGTAGATAAGTGTTTCGCATTGCGCGCAAAGTATTTACGATTTTATAAAGCTGGAAATAAAGACAAACTTTACACCGCGCAACATGTATTGCGTTCGCCGCAGTAATAAGTGTATGCTGTGCTCATTTGTACCCATTAGTTCCACGCGCGCTCGGCTCTGGCACCCTCGAGGAGGTCTCGAGGAGGTAAAGGTACTGTAATTAGCCCAGTCCCGGGGGGACCAAGCGGTGCCAGTAACTTGGGTGTACGTCGGGACGCATTCACGTGGTACTGTCGGGGTAGCGTCACTCTCCTTTCGTTGATTATATTTTCTGAACCATAGGTCGTATTCTAATAATTGTTATGTCATTGTAAAGAAGAATAAATTGTCTACAAGTACATATAAAATTCGCAATATGCGCGCTCAGGAGTTTTGATTTCATGAAGCTTGAAATAAAGACAAACTTTAGATGACAATAGAATTATAACCAAAGGTCGCATTCTAATAGTTTTTATATCATTGTAAAAACAAACATCTGGTCTTCAAATCCATATATAAATTTCAGTAGCGCGCTCCAAATTTATGATGTTATAAGGCCCGAATTAAAGACAATCTTTACAAAATAATAGAAAATTAAAGAAAAATCTTAGAAAATTAATTCAAAGTCGCAGGTATGAAGTAACCATTAGTGTACAGGTGCCGCGACTTGAATTTGTATTGAACGCCCGTATATAGTCCGTATTCGCCATGTAGATGCGGTATATTTCGTAAAAACGGTACCGGAATCCCCGCCTGGTAATTCCGCCAGCAGAGCATTTGGGGTCATGGGGTAAAGGAAATCTACAATTTAGAATCCCCATTGGCCAAGGAGTCTGCACATAACTTTTCAGCTCTCTAGACCTTTTGGAACTGGAGAAGAAGATGAAAATAGGTTTTTAACGATGTGAATCCTGTGCCCCCATTTGGGGTCCCGGGGGTCACGGAGGTCACGAAATCTACAATTTAGAATCCCCATGGGCCAAGGAGTCTGCACATAACTTTTTAGCTTTCTAGACCTTTTGGAACTGGAGAAGAAGATGATAATACGTTTCTAAGGATGTGACCCTGTGACCCCATTAGGGGTCACGGTGTCACGGGGTCATGAAATCTACAATTTAGAATCCCCATGGGCCAAGGGGTCTGCACACAACTTTTTAGCTCTCTAGACCTTTTGGAACTGGAGAAGAAGATGATAATAGGTTTCTAAGGATGTGACCCCTGTGACCCCATTTGGGGTCATGGGGTCACAAAATCTACAATTTAGAATCCCCATTGGCCAAGGAGCCTGTACATAACTTTTCAGCTCTCTAGATCTATTGGAACTGAAGAAGAAGAAGAAAATAGGTTTTTAACGATGTGACCCCTGTGACCCCATTTGGGGTCAAGGGGTCATGAAATCTACAATTTAGAATCCCTATTGGCCAAGGAGTCTGCACATAAAATTTCAGCTCTGTGGAGTCATTGGTTCTGGAGAAGAAGTCGAAAAAGAGAAAAGTTTACGGACGGATGGACATTTATAGTAGACATAGTTGTGGGTCGGGCCTTTCCGGCCTGATGAGCTAAAAATAAAATAATAAATTAAATTCTAATGGTTTGGAAGGGTGCGTTGGCGCATTTGAATTTTAGAAATGCAAACTTTTCGCAAATGGTATCACTAACAAAAATGTTCACACATTTTTAGAAACTCCCGAGAAATGAAATATATATGACAGCCGTGGAACATTATCCGGTTTTCGATCATAATCACAACTATATATCTTAATAATGTAACAGAAGTGATTGTGAGATCACCTCCGGGTGACAGTCCTGCACTCTACCAGTTGAGCTAAAGGGATATCCCACTAGCCGAAGCCAGTTGGAACACTTTCATCTCACCAAGCCACATACACCCCCTCCACAATGTGTGTTGTCCTCGAGTCAAACTTTTGCGAGTTATCAAGCACCTCAGTTCGACGTACTCAGGGTGTAGTGAGCACTAGGGAGTTGCCCCGGCCCCACGTTGGGCGCCAAATGTAACAGAAGTGATTGTGAGATCACCTCCAGTGGGAATCGAACCCGGGACCTCCTGGTGACAGTTCTGTACTCTACCAGTAGAGCTAAAGGGATATCCCACTAGCCGAAGCCAGTAGGAACACTTTTATCTCACCCTGCCACAGTGAAAAATTATGAAAATATTCCAAGTAGTTTATTAGAAATAGAGCGTGCAGGATGTTGTGGTAAATGCGCCACTTGTTTCAAAGATAAAAAGTGCGAAAATCACCTTTCACCAGCGATTGCTGTATTTTCAGTTTTGTTAGCGCAATTGCGATTTGTATATTGGTATAAAGGACATTCTTTCCTCTTTATTTTGGTATAAAAAATTAGAGCCATGGGCTCTGTAGCTCATCAGGGTTTATATTGTTTGATGATGAAGACAAAAATATATTGTCTCAATATAATGCACAATCCCTAGCCCTGACAAATCTTAGTCTTGAAATTGAGAGAGAGCACTCAGCAAGGTCAACACACAGGAGATTATGCAATATTCTGACCCCTTGGCTCTGGTTACAAGCCAGCTGTGCTTTTACAGCCAAATTATGTAATAGCCTCTGCCTTGCACTAAACACTGGCAGCACTGATCAAACTGTATAAGGCTTAGAGAGAACAGGCAATGTGATGAATCTCATGGTACAATTTAGAACACCTTGGCTAAATAATCTCTGTACAATTTTAACTGTTCTAAGCCTTTTCATCCAAACATCTAAACATTCTGAACGCAATATTCCTTCTAGTTTGTTCTGGAGAAGAAGATGAAAATTGATTTTATGTTTTGACCTGCGAGGGCCTTTTTTTATAATATCCACAATATTAAGTTCAAAAGCTATTCAATAGTTCTCATTTCACATTGATAACATCAATTTGACAAACATGTCCATAATGGAGACTTGATCTTCGACATATATTTCACATTCCTACTGAATAAGATTAACTGCAAAGTAACTTTTTTCTCAATTCTGCACTTCTCAAACCCAAGTTAGGACTCACATATCTAAATGATGAGATGACTCTCCCTCAAGTATTTTATTAGGGATAAACTAAACAGTGATTGAAATGCTATAAAATATCAGTTCAAAATTCATTTTCAAAGGTATTTTAGGCTGTGGCCCATATGTGGGGTCACAGGGGTCCCCAAATTTACAAGTTAGAATCCCCATTGGCTAAAGAGTTTGCATACACTTCTAGGTCTTTTTGTTCTGAGGAAAAGATGAAAACAGGATTTTAGGTCATGGTCTGTGAGACCCTTATTTGGGGCCACAGGGTCACCAACTCTAAAATTTAGAATCTCCATTGGCTAAATATTCTTTACACAACATGACAGCCTTCCAGGTCTTTTTGTCCTGGAGAAGAAGATTAAATAGGATTTTAGGTCATGGCCTGTGAGACCCTTATTTGGGATCACATGATCACCAACTCTAAAATTTAGAATCTCCATTGGCTAAAGAGTCTGTACACAACATTTCAGTCTTCTAGGTCTTTTCCTTCTGGAGAAGATGAAAATAGGATTTTAGATCATGGCCTGTGAGGCCCTTATTTGGGGTCACTTGATCACCAAATCTACAATTTAGAATCCCCATTGCCCAAGGAGTCTGCATACACAATTTCAGCTCCCTAGACCCAGGAGTTCTGGAGAAGAAGTTGAAAAAGCGAAAAGTTTACAGACGGACGGATGGACGGACGCCACACCATGCCATGCCATAAAAAATTGAAAACAACCAATTGGTTCATATGATACGAAGTGCGAGAGAAAGGTAGCTTATCGCAATATGTTCCCGTAAATAGAGACTATTTGCCCATGTGGCGCGACGCGAGACAAATAAGCATGTACGGGCCTATCTCACTCAGGGGCAATGCAGAGACTTAGGTGATAATTAGGCTCCAGGGAGATAAGGCGTCAGAGCTAAGCCCGACAAAATTGGCCTTTTGTAAAGCTAATTATCGATGCGGTACGGGTCAACAATGCACACACAATTTGGTGTGATTTTTGCTGGACATTTTGGCCAAAGATTCGTTCTCGAGGCGAACTGTGGAGCATTAGTATAGCGATTCTCATGGAACGACTCCCGGAGACAAGTCGACACGCAGACCGCAGCCACGGCTAGCAAACTGAGAGACGGCCGTGAAGAATTCTAAATTCCGTGTTCGGGAACTAGGGCTGTGCAATATTATCGATATACCGGTATATATCGGTACAATGTGTGTATTGCAATAATTGCAATATGATTTGTGATATCGCAATATATCGCACCAATGCATTTCAAGTAAAATTAAGTTTAAAATCTTGCTTTTAGGCACAGACACATGGTTTAATTCTCCAAAAAATGTTTGATTTGCAGGAATATGTGTTGGACAAATGATGGGAGACATTTTTTTAATGTAAATATCATTAGAATTTGCTTACATATTTACCTTAATAACTTGTTGTATATAGTTTGCAAGATCTGAAAGGCAAACTTATCAAATATTTCATGTTTAAATCGCATAAAGATGTATAAAAGCTCAATGTAGAAGTCATTCAATATATCGAGTATTATTGCAATATGTGTGCTGTATATCGCAATACATCGCAATATGAATTTTTGCACAATATCCAGCCTTACCGGGAACCGGTATCAGGCGCCTAGGAATTGCTTATAGCCCTCCCGGACCACTCCAGGAGCTGCAAGTTAAGGGTTAATAATAGTAATTATGCTACCTGTTTTGGGGAATTAGATACTCATGTAGCGATTATCAAATCATGTGACATAAAAATATTCCAATCCAAATTTCCTTTCAAATAGTTGGCTAGATAAATGGTTGTGACATGACGATAAGGTGCTGCTCATTACAGAAACTGCAAGTGTCATAACATTTTGATGATAATTTTGATAAATCATGTAGGAATCATACATGTATTCACAATTTTAAAAACATGTAGCATGGCATATTTGTTTCCTTTTCAAATAATAAATGCCGTAATTCCGTGAAAAACATTTGATTAATATAATATTTATATCAATATTTTAATAGCCAACATCACCATAATACACCTGCGTATGTACACGTATGATGTGTATTTAAATATATAATTGTCAAAACAATTTAACTGAAATCATATAATCTAGCCAAGATTAATTCCAACACGATAAACAATATTCATGACAATGTTTTCCCCAAAGAATGACCAACGCCTTATGATCGCTTACAGTCGTACGGTAGGCACTGGCACTATGTTCTATTTTCATAAAATAGAAGAAAAGGCTTGAAAATATGTTTGATTATAATCAGATTATTGAAGTGTAAATCCTAGTCAATTTGCTTTTTCAAACTATGACCTTCTCAAGCTCATCAACTGCTATTTCTACAACACCCGGTCGCGAGGTAACGCTCTTTCCCATTAGCGCGAAGCGTGACGTTACCCGCAGTCAAGGGCGGATAACTCTAAACGTCAAAACTGGAAAATGGTCATTTGGGTTCCTTAAAAACGACAAAAAATAGAGCCATTTGGCTATGTAGCTCATCAGGAATTTATGTAGCTCATCAAGATTTATTATCTGAGGTTGAAACTGCTTTAGGCACAAGTGCACATTTTTCGTGTTCAAATTAGCTATTCTAGTTCATATGAAGAAAAATGCGCCCACCTTCCTATCAATGCAATAATATACTTATCATTCTAAAAGGTTAACCTACAATTGATAATGAAAGCAATGAATGGACTGAAGTCAACTGAAGTCGAAGGTATGCAAAGGAATGATGTGACTCAATGGCTGGTGGACCAACCTTGACACTCTCCGTGTCCCTGATGCCGATGATATGTTCCATGTGGCTGCAGTCTATCATCTGAAACAGACCATTTGCACTTCAAACACAGGATCACAAAGTGATTTTTTTTTTTTTTTTAAATATAGCTTTGGGCTCTGCAGCTCATCAGGATCTGTATTGCTTGATGAAGCAAACCGAAATTGTTCTCAATGTTATGCACAATACCTAGTAAATTTTGATTAAATTGGTTCTCCAAGTGCAACAATTCCTGCAAAGTGTCACACAGTAGCTATAAACAGAAACCATGAACAATCCTTTGGTCAGTCTGCAATTGTGCATGCCCGAAGTGTGCACGAGCTGGTATAAGAGTGAGTGCCAGTGGTTGTGGTGGCAGACGACTGTAGACTGTAGATTGGAGAGTGCAGGCTGTACGAGCCGTAAGTAAACTTTGACATTGAGTGGTGCTTATGAAATGAACTTTGCAACATGTATGATTTTTGTATTATATGGTTTGTACATGTTGTTGCATTTTTCATTTGTGTGATAAAATGTGTTATGACGGTGATAAATATCAAGGTTTTGTACATGTTGGTGCATATACACCTTGTGAAGTAATTTGATGTGGTGTGTCAAGTTGATGTATAACATCTTCTATATATTATGTTGTCTTTGCACATTTGTTATGATTTTTGTATGACAATCTGTGGTGTTTCATAAAAATGTTCATTGTGTGAATTTGAATCATGTTGTGATGAAATTATGTGATGTCTTATTATATTTTGAAACATGGTGAAACTTTATAGTAAAACATGTGTTTTACAGTGTTGGAGCATAGGACCCGAGGCATGGTGCGCTAGCTTTATTGCCTTGGTGTCGGAGATGGTGTTCTGACCAATCCATGTTCCATGCTACAGTCTCTCCGAGGGTGTGACGTAGGATCCACCTGGTGACAGGTATCCAGCTGAGGGGTACTCTGAGGAGATTGGGGATTCACCAGTCACAGTATGGTGATGTTACGTCAGTCACGTTATGGTGACATACATCTATATGATGACACTTCAGTCACGTTGTGGTGACCTATAGCTACATGCTGCTATCTATGAGATACGTCAGTCACATTTTGGTGATGACATTGGAGGACACTTTACTGTGCCTTGAAGGGTCAGCAGTTTCGTGCTGATATGTGATGTGGACTCTCATGAAATAATTCATTCAAGTGTATGGCTTGAATTGTTTTGATAAAGTGGAAGTTTTGTTTGTGTGAAATACTTTATCATTATGCACCTGTTATATAAATGTGTGTTGTGAAACTAAAGGAGGTATTTTTCGTATTGTTGAAATTGTGTATTTATTCATGTGAATGAAGTGAGGATGTGCGGATTGTAAGCTATGTATAGATGAATGTGCAGAGGTTGAAAAATACCATTGCCCGACTCCCGAAAGTTTGTTAAATACGATGCAAATTATGAATGAATCAACTTTTCACTTTCACATACGATATGATGTCTGTTTCAAATTTTATGCAATGTTATTTTTTATGTCCAATATTATATTTGGCATGTATACGTAGTATTCGACTTTCCCAAAAGTCATTGCTGTTTAGAGTTATCGCCCCTGGACTTAGCTCTTCAAATGTGAAGGTAGCACTTCCGGTGAGTAAACTGCAGCGACGTTACGTTACTGATATGGGAAAGCAATATTGTTGCATATGCAAAAACCACCGAGGTAAACAACTTGGTTCCAGGACAATATCACTGCATTCTGTTCCACTTCGGAAGGATTTAAGACAGGCATGGCTTCGTCGCTTGCGTCTTGTGAGAAAAGATTTTTCCTTCAGTAAACATACCAGGGTGTGCTCTGACCATTTTGTTGGAATGGCGGGACCTTCATCTCATGTCAACATACCATCAATTTTTCCAAACAAGATTTTCAACAGTAGTTCGGTGAGTTAATTTCAATTAAACGATATTTTATGAACGCTTTACGGTCGTATATTTTTTGTTATTGTAAAACAAAGGTTGATTATTTTCAATTAAGTCGATTCTTTTCTTGGGTTTCAAACCAAATTCTGACTCATATTCGCCGTGTCGGGTAAAGATACGCACTGCCTTAAATAGAATATAAATAAATGAAGAGAGTGTATTGACTTCAATTATTGTTTCTTTTAGAAATTTGAGAAGATGTTGCACTGTTTGTAGCAGGCGAACATTTTTAGAATTTTTTTTATTTACCAAAACAGTGAAATTAATTAAAGATTAAAAATTAAAAAATTGACAAACAAGATATCAGCATTTTGCTCTCTCACATACCAAATTGCTGTTATCAGTAGTAAAATCGGAATACGTTTGCTTTATTTAATTCTGAACAATGTTTTTTTATTTTCTAAAAATGTAATGAGTCGATCTCATGAATATATATTCATGTAATTCTCAAAGAACTAACCCTATTGTTAGCAGATAACTGATGGGACTGACATGGCTCCGACAGCGCTTGAAGATGTTGTTGCTGTTGTTGATGCTGATGTCGATGTTGCTGAAAGCCCCCAAGCCACCATTCATCAGAATAAAAGGTTCGTTGGTGAACTAATTAGGCATACTTGGTGATGTGACATTAATGACAGTGACATTGTTATGACAATTAATGTGAATTTGTATAGATCGAATTTTTACCCATTTGATGGGACTTGTTGAAGTTGGATATTTTTCTGCTGAACCTGTTTCTAATACTCATTTTAAATTATTGTATAAGCTGCAGCATTGATTTAATTCTGCTATGTCAACAGGTCCTTTGATGAGCTTTCTGTCGTCATGCATGATTACTGTGGGCCTATACCGGAGAACAGCATCTCCTCACACAGAAATGCATCCTGTCAGACCAATGTACAGACCTGTTCAACGTCTACTCAGACAGATGAAGGTTTTTTTAAAGCCATCTCCAGCCAAGACAAGCTATCAACGCCCCAGCAGATCAGCGCCTGTACTCAAACAGACTCCACTCAGACTTGTGAGCAAAGTACCCAGGTGCTGCTACCATCACTGACATTTGCGGATATAAAGGCAGATCCTGAACTGGTTAACTTTTATACGGGACTGGGAGATGGAGATACATTTTCATGCATGTTTGATGAATTATCTGATGCTTATGAAAGAGATTATCCATCATCAAAGTTTGGAAGGCCAACTTCATTGTCACTTATAGATCAGTTCTTTATGGTATTGATGAGACTTCGACTGGGACTATTAGTTGTAGATATAGCTAACCGTTTCCATGTTTCTAGGTCAACTTGTGCACGGACAATTAACAGATGGATTGAACTCATGTACAACAATTTATCATTTCTGATTACCTGGCCAAAACGAGATGTTATTGATGCTACTATGCCAAAAGGATTCAAGGATATTTTTCCTCAGACACGAGTTGTAATAGACTGCACAGAAATATTCACCGAGAAGCCTTACTCAGTTGCAAGGCAATCACAGATGCAGGGGCGGATCCAGGATTTTTGAAAGGGGGGGGTCCCAAACAATTTTTCTCCACTCAGGGGGGGGGGGGGGGGGGGGGTAGATGTATATCCCAACTTATACATGGATTTGAAAAGGGGGGGGTCCGGACCCCCTGAACCCCCCCCTTGGATCCGCCACTGCAGATGTACAGTCACTATAAAAGCCATATAACATTTAAAGGTTTAATTGGTGTAACTCCTAATGGCGTAGTGAGTTTTGTCTCGGATTTATGGTCTGGAGCTATAAGTGACAGACAGATTACTATACAGTCTGGTTTACTCGACTTGTGTGAGTTTGGAGATGCAGTAATGGCTGATAAAGGATTTCTAATATCTGACCTAACAACTCCTAAAGGTTTACATTTAATCATTCCGCCATTGAAACGTAAAAGAAAGCAATTATCATTGGAAGAAATTCAAAAAACTAGGCGAATTGCAAGTTTGAGAATACATGTAGAGAGACACATGGAAAGGGTAAAAAATTTCAGAATACTGCAAGGTATTATTCCAATTACTATTTCAAATTCTGTGAACAAAATATGGAAGATCTGCAATGCATTAACAACATTGCTACCACCATTGTATCCACATGACCAGGATTCTGATATAATTGATGCACTTATGTTTGATGCAAATGCTTGAATTATTTGCAAAGGTATCTATCATGACTATTTACTGTTACTATTGACAAGGAACTAGTATATTATCAGTAAGTATTGTTTTATTGAGAAACTTCATGTCATAGCAACTTCTGAATTTACTGTTGTGATGCAGAAATAATGTATAGTTTAGGGATTGACATGTATCATTTATGTACAATTAGAGTCAATGTTATGATAATATCCTGATTCATAAACAATGTTTAAGTGTTATAAGCATATAAGCATAAGCATATTAAAGTGAAAAGCTTTAGCAAATGCTAAAAGATCAATAAACTATACCAATATATCATCACCATGTAACGATGTTATATCTTGTCTTCTCACGGTGCCTCACATATTATTAGTTGTCACTGCATGTCCTTAATATTGATAGGAGTTATCTGCCCCTAAACACTTATTATCTGGTGGTCGTTCAGTTCTCATTATATATCAACTGTTCAAGTTACCTGTACCAGTTCAGAATATCATCATTAAAACGTTTTTAATCTCTGAAACAAAATCTGTTAAAAGTTTTTTTTTAAAATCCAGAATAGAAGTTGGGAATGTTTTTATATCTATATACACACTATTTGCAGCAAGTTATTATTATATTTGGAGTAATACTTGTCAAGATGGCTAGTACAATTTAAGTCCTCGTTTCACACGTCTAGAGAAGAGTTCTGGCACAATTGCTGTCACATAAAAACATTTCAGCTTTCGCAACATTTCCTTCCATTTTACTTCCTCAAATGCAATTCTCTGAATTGAAAAACCTTTCAGTGTCCAAACTACGAAGTCACACCATTTTCTCTGGGAAATAGCCATTTGACCCTGAACTTGAAAGTAATAGGGGTGATTTTCTTTTAGTATCAAGTTTTTATTTTCATCCAGCTTGCAAAAGAAATCTGTTTGTAAAGCTGCCTCTTCTGGTGTACGATCCCTATGTGTAGAGGGGCACTTGATCTCAAGTAGTCCGAGTGAAGAACAGCACTTCTCACAGTCAACACAAGACACCAAGCCATCAGGACTAGCTCCCAAATATGGATACTGTGGATTCACAACTAGTCCACACTGTGTAACCCTGACATTAGGATGGTCTTTAGTCATCTTAAGAACATAAAGTTTACGAGCAGCCGGTTCATGGGAAGTGCCCCATCTCGTATGAACTGATGAAAAGTCTTGACCATAACCAAGAACATGATGTACAAGTTTATCAGGTTCGGTAGTGGATCTACGTAAGCAAATCCTGCCAAAGTCAGAACTAGTAATCCTCTCTTTCCTTGCCTCCTTCCAATGTTCCTGTTTGTGTTGTCCCCTAGTCATGACATCGATTGTTCTTGAATCTTCAATAGAAACGTTGATAGTTTCAGCGTAATTGTCAAACACGTTCTGGCAACTTGGAGATGAAAGATCAACACTGTCATGAAAACAAAGCTCAGCTGCTGGTAACTGCGGAAGGTTTAAATCATCAGTCTCCACATCAACATTCACATCAGATGTTGTAACAACGAATCCACATTTCTTTTTGTTTTCATTACTTATTAATTTCCCCCTAAATCGGTCCACATTTATGCTTGTTTTTGGCATACCTGTATTGGGACATGTATCACATGATGCATCAGATCCAGTACCTGAAGAAGTTACTGTGCTGCTAGTTTCCTCCCTTTTCCTCTTTAATACACTCCTCCTCCCACTCGACATGAGGTGTAAATCATCGGCTGTCAAAGGAGCCAGCTTCCTATCCCTAGGGATCATCCACTTGCATTTGGTAGAGGTACATGAGAGTCGTCCTGTTTCCTTCTTCTGGGATATGTCCTCTAGGGCATACAGCAGGGCAGAGACGTGATTGCAGGCTTCTCCAGCTCTGAAAAATAAAGCGTTGTGTGTGTTAAAGATGTGCATCATATGGCTAAGAGAGTCATTTTATCACCATTAACACAAACTATTTAGATATAATGCTGTTTTCATCAAATATATTGTATTATTAATGAATATGTGATAAATGTTCGTTGTATGTTATACTTTGCATATATATTTATTTCCTCCCAAATTATGGAGTATGTTACTTATAGTACAACAATTTATCCGGCAAGGTATATGTAATGTGACTATCCTTCACATTATTTATCACTATGCATAGCTTTATTTGACTCTGAAGGAAACATCATACAAATCTAATCTAGAAACACAATATTATAATGCCCCTAAACTAACGGGCAAAAGAAAGTATAACACTCACTTGTTTCGATTAATTTAATATTTCAAAGAAATGAGATGCATTTGATTATGGCACGATACAATAACACTTTTCGGCGCTAGTCTGAATTACTCTATTGGTGACTGGTTATTTTTTAAATTAAAACATCATTGTTTTAAGTAGCCAGGGGTAAGAAATGAAATTTACACCAACATAACCCCTACCAAGTTTTACAATTTCTTTTGCACGTCAGTTTTTTTATATTCAGTCTGAAATAACCTATACATACCCAGCAGCACAGGTGCAATAGGCCGAGTTGACATGGCCAGTCACTTTCGACAAGCACACCCAGACGTGATGGTCAGGGTTACTCTTTTTGTCGGCTGTCGGGAGGGATGGTATCACTAAACATTTTACGAACATATAGTCACAATCCTCCGATACAGTGTTGACAGCTAAACTGTGAACATGTCGGTCTTCGTAAAATATTGCAGCCTTGAGTTGACGAATAGCCTTCATAGGTTTACTGTCCACAGTTCGATGGGTGCTCAGAACGAGATAATTGTAAATGTCCCTCTCTGTAAATATTGGCAGTAACTCAAGATCATCACTCCATCCACTTTGCAATGAAAAAGGATCTGGCATCTGGCATCCACTGGGTGTAGACAACTTCGATGTAAACAACACATCAGCGTTAGATTTTCCTACTTCAGGGGCATTTTTCGGTAACTTTAGAACATGGGCACCTTTTGCACGGGCTATCAGTTGATCTTTTATTCCTGTTACCTTTTGGTTTCTGTCTCTTAAGTATTTCCGAAGTTCTTTCATATTCATTGACTCAAAGTTCACATCGATCTCAACGTCTTTGTCCGCCATTTTGAAGAAACTACTCACCGGAAGACGGCGACGTTAACGGGAGGTAACTCTAAATTACTTAATAAAGGGAGATAACAACACTTTTGGGAAAGTCGAATATCATTGTGAGCTAGACTTGGTTTACTATAATATTCTAATTACGTTCTGCTTACGATTTAGTTTTCATTTACATAATTAATATTTATGCAAGAACGGTCACTATATTTTCATGTCTTGTTATCATATAAACATACATTAGTTTTTGCTTACTTCTATCATAACTTATAAGTTTGCAATTCATTGTTATTTTTAGATAGAACTTTTATAATGTAATTTTCTCTGTTCAGGTGTGTTGCCAAACATGCATGCTTATGATAAATAATTTTACAAGCCAGTAATGTTTTCAGAATGAAAAACAAACACACACAATTTGGTTTATTTTTCGTTTCAAGTGACAAATAAGATGATCTTGAATATTTCTAACTCCAGATGAAAGCAACCTCTTTGGGTGCCTGAAAAGATCCAAAGAAATTTAGTAAAGGTGCATTATGATTAGACGACATGAAAATGATCTGGTGACAAATTATTATCAAAGTTCTTCTTGCTGAATCAATTGATAATAAACTTGTAATTAGCACAACAATATGTAGCCAGTGAATCACTAATTCATGCCTTAAAATTGGCTTCATTATTTGTCATTACATTATATAACAATTCACAACAAGAATATAGAAATATACCCTCAACTTAGTAATTTTACAATAATAATCATGTTATGTCATCTAAACTTTGACAAGTAAAACTTCCTTTCGGGCAAGTGAAAGTGCTATTCAGACATGTCCATGGACAAGTAAACTTTTGTAAGAAATTCCAACCCCTGATGTGTTACATGTATGGTGATTGATATGAGTATGTTTAGTCCACATGTGTTGTATGCTGATTGATATGAGTATGTTTAGTCAGCATGTGTTGTATGCTGATTGATATGAGTATGTTTAGTCCACATGTGTTGTATGCTGATTGATATGAGTATGTTTAGTCCACATGTGTTGTATGCTGATTGATATGAGTATGTTTAGTCAGCATGTGTTGTATGCTGATTGATATGAGTATGTTTAGTCAGCATGTGTTGTATGCTGATTGATATGAGTATGTTTAGTCCACATGTGTTGTATGCTGATTGATATGAGTATGTTTAGTCCGCATGTGTTGTATGCTGATTGATATGAGTATGTTTAGTCCACATGTGTTGTATGCTGATTGATATGAGTATGTTTAGTCCGCATGTGTTGTATGCTGATTGATATGAGTATGTTTAGTCCACATGTGTTGTATGCTGATTGATATGAGTATGTTTAGTCCGCATGTGTTGTATGCTGATTGATATGAGTATGTTTAGTCTGCATATGTTGTATGCTGATTGATATGAGTATGTTTAGTCTGCATGTGTTGTATGCTGATTGATATGAGTATGTTTAGTCCGCATGTGTTGTATGCTGATTGATATGAGTATGTTTAGTCCACATGTGTTGTATGCTGATTGATATGAGTATGTATAGTTCGCATGTGTTGTATGCTGATTGATATGAGTATGTTTAGTCCACATGTGTTGTATGCTGATTGATATGAGTATGTTTAGTTCGCATGTGTTGTATGCTGATTGATATGAGTATGTTTAGTCCACATGTGTTGTATGCTGATTGATATGAGTATGTTTAGTCCACATGTGTTGTATGCTGATTGATATGAGTATGTTTAGTCTGCATGTGTTGTATGCTGATTGATATGAGTATGTTTAGTTCGCATGTGTTGTATGCTGATTGATATGAGTATGTTTAGTCCACATGTGTTGTATGCTGATTGATATGAGTATGTTTAGTTCGCATGTGTTGTATGCTGATTGATATGAGTATGTTTAGTCCACATGTGTTGTATGCTGATTGATATGAGTATGTTTAGTCCGCATGTGTTGTATGCTGATTGATATGAGTATGTTTAGTCTGCATGTGTTGTATGCTGATTGATATGAGTATGTTTAGTCTGCATGTGTTGTATGCTGATTGATATGAGTATGTTTAGTCCGCATGTGTTGTATGCTGATTGATATGAGTATGTTTAGTTCGCATGTGTTGTATGCTGATTGATATGAGTATGTTTAGTCCACATGTGTTGTATGCTGATTGATATGAGTATGTTTAGTCCGCATGTGTTGTATGCTGATTGATATGAGTATGTTTAGTCCGCATATGTTGTATGCTGATTGATATGAGTATGTTTAGTCCGCATGTGTTGTATGCTGATTGATATGAGTATGTTTAGTCCACATGTGTTGTATGCTGATTGATATGAGTATGTTTAGTCCGCATGTGTTGTATGCTGATTGATATGAGTATGTTTAGTCCCCATGTGTTGTATGCTGATTGATATGAGTAGGTTTAGTCCACATGTGTTGTATGCTGATTGATATGAGTAGGTTTAGTCCACATGTGTTGTATGCTGATTGATATGAGTATGTTTAGTCAGCATGTGTTGTATGCTGATTGATATGAGTATGTTTAGTCAGCATGTGTTGTATGCTGATTGATATGAGTATGTTTAGTCCGCATGTGTTGTATGCTGATTGATATGAGTATGTTTAGTCCACATGTGTTGTATGCTGATTGATATGAGTATGTTTAGTCCACATGTGTTGTATGCTGATTGATATGAGTATGTTTAGTCCGCATGTGTTGTATGCTGATTGATATGAGTATGTTTAGTCCACATGTGTTGTATGCTGATTGATATGAGTATGTTTAGTCCACATGTGTTGTATGCTGATTGAGAAGTTCAGGTTGTGATATGTATGTAGTGAATGTATTAAATGTTGATTGTTTAACTATGTTTTGTTCTTAAATAAACTTTGTTTATTGTGTTTGTGTGTTTTCCATTCTTACATTTTGCAAGGCATGTGACACAAAGAAAATAGTTGTTTTAGGCCATGCATGGCCTTTGAGGCTCTTCTAAGGGGCACCAGGGGCACCAAATCTACAAATTAGAATCCCCATTGGGCAAGGAATCCGTACACAACATTTCAGCTCTCTAGAGCTTCTCGTATTGGAGAAGATGAAAATAGCTTTTTAGGTCATGACCCATGACCCATATTTGAGGTCACAGGGTCAACTCTAGAACATAGAATCCCCTTTGGCCAAGGAGTCTACCGGGTATATACAATTCAACTTTCTATAGCTTTTAGAATATGAAAATAGGGTTTTAGGTCATGATCCATGTGACCAATATTTTGGGTCACAGGGTCACCAAATCTACAATTTAGAATCCCAATTGGCCAAAGAGTCTGTGCACAACATTTCAGTCTTTGGTACTGGAGAAGAAGACAAAAATTTGTTTTTAGGTCATGACCACTGTGACCAACATTTTGTGTCACAGGGTCACAAAATCTACAATTTATCTACACTGGTTCAAAAGAAGAAGTCGAAAAAGCTAAATGTTTATGGACAGACGGCCGGATTACCATACACCATGCCATGCCATAAGTCCATTGAGCCTTTCAGGCCAGATGAGCTAAAAACTAATTTCATGTGCTCTGTAATTAGCTCATCAGAGTTTGTATTGTTGGATGTTGTAGGAAAAATATATATAATTCCCTAGATAAAGCACCATCTCAATTTTTTAAACAAAGATCACAAAAGTAGAACCATGGGCTCTGTAGCTCATCAGGATTTCATTGATTTATTATCTAAGGTTGAATATCCAAGTTATCTCAAGTAATACATTGTTAACAAGCAAAAAATAGGTTTTCAGATCATGACCCCTGTGACCCGTATTTAAAGTCACAGGGTCACCAATCCTACACTTGAGAATCACCTTTGACCAAAGAGTCTCTACACAACATTCCACCTTTCTAGAGCTTTACATACTTGAGATAAAGATGAAAATAGGTTTTTGGGTCATGACCCGTGACCTAGATTGGGGTCAGAGGGTCACAAAATCTACAATTTAGAATCCCCATTGGCCAAGGAGTCTGCACACAACTTTTCAGCTCTCTAGACCTTTTGGAACTGGAGAAGGAGATGAAAATAGGTTTTTAAGGATTTGACCCCTGTGACCCAATTTGGGGTCACCAAATCTACAATTTAGAATCCCCATGGGCCAAGGAGTCTGCACATCAAATTTCAGCTCTGTGGAGTCATTGGTTCTGGAGAAGAAGTCGAAAAAGCTAATAGTTTACAGACGGACGGATGGACGGACGGCAGACACCATGCAATGCCATAAGCCCATCGGGCCTTTCGGACCTGATGAGCTAAAAAGTCTTGGAGTTGGTGTCAGTGCACAAATCAAAGTCTTGAAACTGAATATGAAGAAAATTGACATCTGTTTCTTTGTCTGTTACATATAAGGTTTCACAATTACATTTGAGCAATTGACGTACGACAGCCGTGGAACATTATCCGGTTTTCTATCATAATCACGACTATATATCTTAATAATGTAACAGAAGTTATTGTGAGATCACCTCCAGTGGGAATCGAACCTGGGACCTCCGGGTGACAGTCCTGCGCTCTACCAGTTGAGCTAAAGGGATATCCCACTAGCCGAAGCCAGTTGGAACACTTTCATCTCACCAAGCCACATACACCCCCCTCCACAATGTGTGTCGTCCTCGAGTCAAACTTTTGCGAGTTATCAAGCACCTCAGTTCGATGTACTCAGGGTGTAGTGAGCACTAGGGAGTTGCCCCGGCCCCACGTTGGGCGCCAAATGTAACAGAAGTGATTGTGAGATCACCTCCAGTGAGAATCAAACCCGGGACCTCCGGGTGACAGTCCTGCACTCTACCAGTTGAACTAAAGGGATATCCCACTAGCCGAAGCCAGTAGGAACACTTTCATCTCACCCTGCCACATAAATGTAACTATACTGCACAGATTGACACTAAAAGGGTAATTTTCGGCAACAGTCATTACTTTTCGATAAAATAACACCCTTGGTAAATTTTTACCTATGATATTACAATAACATACAGAGTGTCCCTTTAATCTGATCAGTCCCCAAAAAGCACATGTGTATCACCGATGTAAATCCAAAGCATGTGTAAAGTTTCAGAAAGATTGGTCAAAAACTGTGGGAGGAGTTGATTTCAGAACACAAGTATCGTTTTGGGACAGACAGACAGACACCACGACAATAACCCCCTTGAGTTTCATTCCGGGCTTGCCACGGCCATATTTGAGTTTGGTTTAGGAACAAAAATACATTATCTTTGACCCTTAATTAGGTGTACCTCTCTAGATGATGGTCCATAACTCAATCAGGCCTAAAAAGCCTGAGGAGCTGAAAATTTACAAATGATTTACAGATTTCTTACCTTCGGCCTGCCACCAGAACAAATACAGAGTTTCTCATAATGGATTGAGTGTCCATCGTCTGTGTGCAGCACCTGCAACATCGGTCATATGTCATCCCAATACAATGAGCAAGCAATTGTTTATAGTTCATCTTCCTTTTAAAATTGAAAGGTCAGTTCAACATCTTATCGTGGTGCCATCATCAGGTGACGATATAATATAACAACAAGGGCTTCTTCTCTCTCAATTTTCTGTGACTGTACAGCTACATGAACATTATCTGTTACATATGTAAATTTATTATAAAACCATGTAAACTTATGATAACAATACAGGTGTGCAATAAAGTTTCTGTGATTAATTTTTGTTTGCACAGTAAATTCTGTATAACAAGGCTGCAGCTTCTATTTTCTCTAAACTTTGTGCTCTGACTTTTCCGTTCACAACTATGTTTCTTAAATTCACATTTTGAAATAATTTTATTCATGTTTTCATATGACATTTCTATAATTATAATTATTTTGTATATTTATGAATGATACCTACCTCTAAACTCTAAGATGTGTTCATTTTCTTAAACTGAACAGCCTGAGCTCTTTAAAGTTTTTTTGAGACTATTTATTCTTATATACCCTTTTTCTTCAGAAAGTTCAAAACAGAAAAAATTGGCTTGATCATCATCTCATCACAGCACATACCAGCTTAGTGATGATTTCCTATCTATATAGGCTCTTTATTTAGAAAATTTATGAGAGTAAGTGATATTGAGTGTGAGATACAGAGATCACTCCCTGAAGGTACTACTACTGAGAAAGCACTGGAATTGAATGTAAGGTGACGATTTTTTGCATTTATGTTCTTACCCTATTATTTCTTTCATTCACTACCTCTAAACTTATCTGCATTTCCTTGTTTGTTTACAAACATCTAACAACAATAAAAACAAGTGTTTGCCACTAACATGGCAATGTCCCCCTGTGACATTGAGTTTAGTAAGCCACATCATTTGGTCAAGTGTCTTAGTCACCTTGAAAATAAGGTCAAGGTCACCAATATCGACTGGTGTCTGCATCATCCCCCAATGTAGACTGACACCAACTTTGACAACTTTGGGTGCTTGGGTTCATGAGATATTGCGTTAACAAGAGTTCGAAAAGTGGTCGAAGCATTGTGGTGATCTTGAAAATAAGGTAAAGATCATCTAAATCGACTGGTGTCTGCGTAAACCGCCAATATAGGCTGTCAGAAAATATGATGACATTATATCTAACTGGTCATGAGATATCACGTTAACAAGAGACAGTAAATTAGTCGAAGTGTCGTGGTGACCTTGAAAATATGGTCAAGGTCACCAAAATCCACTGGTGTCTGCGTCATCCCCCCGATGCAGCCTTGCAACAAATTTGAAGACTTTCAGTCCATCCAGTCATCATATATCGCGTTAACAAGAGTTCGAAAAGTGGTAAAAGTGTCGCGGTGACCTTGAAAATAAGGTCAAGGTCACCAAAATCGACTGGTGTATGCGTCTTCCCCCAATGTAGGCTGACACCAAATTTGAAACCTCTTGATGCAATGCTTCATGAGATATTGCGTTAACAAGAGTTTGAAAAGTGGTCAGTGTCGTGGTGACCTTGAAAATAAGGTCAAGGTCACCAAAATCAACTGGTGTCTGCGTCTTCCCACAATGTAGACTGACACCGAATTTGAAGACTTTGGATAAAATGCTTCATGAGATATCGCGTTAACAAGAAAGAAATGTGACGTACGTACGGACGGACAGACTTTTGGACGCCGCTGAAGACATAGTCCCCGTTCCGCGTTGCGGCGGGGGACAAAAAAATCTTTTGAATACAGTCTATACTAGACCTGTCAATCTTTTGAGTCAACCCACTTTGCTCGTGCCGGCACGTGCACTTCGTGACCCATAATCCTTCAGCCCTATCTCATCACTTTTCCTTGAAAACAAGTCACACGCGCTGATATCCGTTCTGTGGGGAGGTCTGGGCGGGTTCCAAACTATAAGTTTAGAGGTAGGTATCATTCATAGATATACAAATACTTGAAATTTGGTTAAATTTCTTTCATTCACTACCTCTAAACTTATCTGCAGAATCCCACAGATCGGCGGAGGGTAGGTAATCAGTGAGTGATTCAGAAGACTCAAAAGAGAAACGGCCTAGACCCAAAACGGAGGTCGCAAGAATGAAGTTCCTGCTAAACCAAGTAATGGTAGGCTGGCCTAGGCAGTCGTGGATTTACAACCGTGAACTGCTGTCGGCCAACATAGGATTTCTCAGCGAGAAGGAGGAACTCCGTCCTTACAACCTCTTCAAAAGAGTTGTAATTACCTATGCTACTGCTTGTCGGTCTGGACCAGTTGATGAAGCCCCTGGAGATCTGTCTGGACGTCCCTCAGGTAGAAAGTGGAGAAAGTCGTTGAAGAAGCCCAGTATCCCGCAGCGATGACGTCCTCGACCGAAGCAGAGTGCCACAGCAGAGCTGACGTAGCCCAAGCTCTGATCTCGTGAGTAGACAACTTACCATAAATCGGCGCAGAAGTCGCAGATTTATGGTGAGCTGCCTTAATAGTTTTTTTCAGCCAAGCTAAAAACGTGTTCTTCGTAATATCCTTATTGGAAGAAGGGAGACATGGCAGGAAGAGTCTATGTCTACCCCTTCTAAAGGATTGAGTCCTGGTCAGGTACTCCCTAAGAGAACGGACAGGGCAGAGAAGTAGATCCTTTTCCATGCCGTCTGATAAAGAAGTGGACAGAGACGGAACAGAAAAACATCTCTTCCTAACGGGCCAGCTACCGTCTTCTGTTTTTTTTGCCACTAAACCCGGAAGAGTAGAGAGAGAGACAGATTGCCAGTTCTTCGAGTGAGTCAACGTAGAATGGTCCAACGCATGTAATTCAGATACCCTGCTTACCGAAGCCAGCGCCAACAGGAAAGCTGTCTTCCAAGATAGAAACGGCAAGGAAACGTCCGTGAGAGGTTCAAACGGATCTGCAAGCAGGGCAGATAAGACCACCGAAAGGTTCCATTTCAGCTGAAACTTGAGAGTCTTCAGATCTTCTAACTGGAACGATCTGGACAAACGATGAATGGCTTGGTCATTCGACAAATCGACTCCTTGCAAAGCCAAGGCAGATGTTAAGGCCGATTTGTAGCCATCGATCGTCCCAGCTTTCAGCTTCTTGACCTTCCTCAGAAAGAGCAAGAACTCAGCAACGAGTGGGATGGAGATGGCAGCATCAGGCTGGAATTGTTGCTTCCACTGGGTGAATTTACTGTATCTACAATCATAGAGGGCGGAATTGAAGATCTGAGACCTCCCTTGACTGCTTCTGCGACTTCTTGGGAGAACCCACTCCTCCTGATATTACCTTGGATAACCTCCAGGCGTCTAGATGTAGTGACTTGGGGTTTCGATGAAATCTGGCGGACCTTGGCTGTCTCAGTAAGGTCGGAAACACTGGCAGCTCTATAGCCGGGTGTGTTGACGCCATCAACAGATCCAGATACCAAGGACGATTGGGCCACGCTGGAGCAATCAGTATGATGATGTAGCTGTGTCGTCTCGCCTTCTCGAAAACTGCTGGAACCAGCGTTGGCGGAGGAAAGGCGTAAGCGAGAAGACCGTCCAAGCTGATCGACATTGCGTCTACGGCAAAGGCCTGTCGATCCGGAACCGGACTGACCTAAACTGGAAGCTGAGTGTTGAGACTGGTCGCAAACAGATCTATCATCGGAGCTTCCCATAATTCTGTCACCATCTTGAAGGAGGTGGGATGAAGAGTCCACTCTGTTGACTGAATCTGTTTCGGATTAGATAAGCTGTCTGCCAGAACATTCAGATGTCCTGGGATGTGTCTGTTGATGTCTATACGTCGTATGACCAGATGTGTTTACTGCGCATGACCGGAGGTGTGAGTCTGTTTACAATGTCAGTGAGAGACGAGTGTGATAAGCATGCGGTGTTCAGTTGACCATGTGTGAACCAACCATATCACTGTGTATCATCGTACACCGGATGTAGAGAGGTGTTCATCGATGATGTTTTTAGAGAGGAGTAAAATAACTACATTTTCAGCTTTATTTGGAAATAACATCAAGGACGGATAATTATCACAATAAAGTTTGCCTTGAATTTGTTCCTTTTGCGTATAGATAAAGAACAACATTGCTAGTGGGTTATTATATATACGTATATCATTGTATATTCGCGTTGCTCAGTCTGGATGTTGTATTTTGAATGGCATATGTTCACATATTTTAATCATTTAAAAAAAATGTATGTTACATTCTGATTCACTCACGCGAGAAATGTCTTAATTATATCATATTAACCTAACACAGAGTGATTTCTATCAATATGTTATTCAAGTTTGTTATTTCAGTCTGTAAAATATCGGTGTGGATTTTCCTTTGTGTACAGTTTGTAGATATTTTGTGTACCGTTGGTAATATAATAACGTAAATCATCTGTTTCATCCGTACCTTCATTTCCAGGTCTCAAAGGGGTGACAAATGATATATTCTTCATGTAAATTCTAAGAACTGTGACAAGGATAATATGCTTTTTATGACATTATCAACCATGCCTTTAAAAACACCCTGTAAGAGAAATCGTGATCAGGAAAAGATTGAGTAGAGGCATCCAAACTGTCCTCACAGAATAATATCAGAAACATGTTCTAAACAGAGGAGAAACATATTCCATCAATGTAGATCAAGAATCTGTCAGTGTCAGTGCATGATGAAAAACCCAAAGTACACGCTGATCACTGGCCACTTGTAAATATTCCTGACTCAAATGATGACAATAATGTTATAGTTAGATATTCTATGAACATCGCAGCAAATATTTCAGTAACTGAAGCTCACTTTTGTAGTTTAAAGGACCTTAAAGTCATTACACAGATACGTTACTCGTGTTAAACTGGAATGATTCTATTAGTCAAATACAAATCGATACATTTAGGGGGAGCATTTACTCATAGGTCAAACAGAAAGGGTCAGAAAAGTATAGAAAATAATAAGATAATAATAATATATCTTTTGGAACTGGAGAAGAAGATGAAAATAGGTATTTAAGGATGTGACCCCTGTGACCCCATTTGAGGTCACGGGGTCATGAAATCTACAATTTATAATCCCCATTGGCCAAGGAGTCTGCACACAACTTTTCAGCTCTCTGGACCTTTTGGAACTGGAGAAGAAGATGAAAATAGGTTTTTAAGGATGTGACCCCTGTGACCCCATTTGGAGTCACGGGGTCACGAAATCTACAATTTAGAATCCCCATTGGCTAAGGAGTCTGCACACAACTTTTCAGCTCTCTAGACCTTTTGGAACTGGAGAAGAAGATGAAAATAGGTTTTAAAGGATGTGACCACTGTGACCCCATTTTGGGTCATGGGGTCATACAATATACATATTAGAATCCCCATTGGCCAAGGTGTCTGCACACAAATTTTCAGCTCTCTAGACCTAGACGCAAAAAGTTTATGGACAGCCGGACGCCATGCCATACCATAAGCCCATCGGGCCTTTCAGGCCTGATGAGCTTAAAAGTAAGGTTTCTCTCTGTCAAGGAATCACAGGTCTTATGTGTGACAAACAACAAGGAAAAGTGATGCGATAGGGCTGAAGGATTATGGGTCACAAAGTGCACGTGCCGGCAGTGGGTAGACTCAAAAGATTGACAGGTCTAGTATAGACTGTATTCAAGATGTTTTTTTTATTGTTGTTAGATGTTTGTAAACAAACAAGGAAATGCAGATAAGTTTAGAGGTAGTGAATGAAAGAAATAATAGGGTAAGAACATAAATGCAAAAAATCGTCACCTTACATTCAATTCCAGTGCTTTCTCAGTAGTAGTACCTTCAGGGAGTGATCTCTGTATCTCACACTCAATATCACTTACTCTCATAAATTTTCTAAATAAAGAGCTTATATGTAATGGATCAAAACCGTGTCAGAGGCTTTGTTTGTGGAGTATGCCCGCGGGGGAGGGAAAGGGGAAGGGCCGATAGGCCCGCCCCCCTTTCCCGACCCCAGCGGGCATACTCCACAAACAAAGCCGAGGACCAGGTTTTGATCTTACTTATGAACCGACAGAAATTATGATTTAGATATAATTTCAATATTTTGTCTTCACGTGGCTTCATTGGTATATACTGACGCGAATTGCTAAATATGCGGGAAGCACATCCGCACGAAACGCACGTGCTGCATGCGCTATCTGCCTCGTGGAGTTCACATGATTGTCACTGTGTAAAATACATCATTGTTCTGTCGGCCTGTATAGCCGAGTTGTCAAAGGCGCCAGTTTAGTAACCGGGTGATGCAGGGTTCGAAACCAGGTATTCAAAGCTTATGTTTGTGATTTGTGATTTGTCAAAAATGTGATATTTTGTGATGGTATTTATTCGAAGAAGGACTTTGAATCAAAGTATTTCAAAACGTGTATAATTCCCAATCAAAATAAATTTCCGATGGATTCTAGAGTAAGCCCCGGGCATTCCTAGAGAATGCCCCGGGCATTCCTAGAGAATGCCCCGGGCATTCTTGGAGAACGCCCGGCAAACTGACAATAGAGGTTTATCCGGTAAAAGAAGAACCTAATAGAACAATAGAGTGACGTCACTAGAGGTTTATAAAGATAGGAAATCATCACTAAGCTGGTATGTGCTGTGATGAGATGATGATCAAGCCAATTTTTTCTGTTTTGAACTTTCTGAAGAAAAAGGGTATATAAGAATAAATAGTCTCAAAATAACTTTAAAGAGTTCAGGCTGTTCAGTTTAAGAAAATGAACACATCTCAGAGATCCTTGTTACCCGGTATTTAATTTTCCATTTGTTAAAACCTTGAAATTTTAAAACTTCTCTCTCAATACAGGTCATGACAAGCATGATGTTCTCTATATACACATATGTCTGTATGTCTGTGTATGAGTGTCTGTATGTTTGTATGTATGGCTGTGTCTGTATGGCTGTATTTCTACATGTCTGTATGTCTGAAATGGCTGTTTGTCTGTATATGCATGCATGTGTAGAGGATACCAACATGTTTCTCAGCATCAAGTGAGATCACTGTAGTCTTGAGCACTGTAACATTTTCACACTCAATGTGACTGCTCTGTTTTTCTTCCACATCAAATCTTTCAAGAGTTCGTGAAAGCTGTAACATAAAGAATGTTCGAATACATCTGATACGGGTACACACAATTTTATCCAACATACATGAACAAGGATAGTCAACCTCCCCCCCCCCCCCCCCTAATAGGGTGCACATATACACAAGAATTATAGTGTGGTACTCTTTATGACATTCAGCATCACTGAACGAGATCTCCCCCCCCCCCCCCCCTCATTTGGAATTCCTGGTAACTGCATCCCATCAGGAGAAGTGACAGCTAGGGTGAGGAGCTCACCTTTTCATAGTTGGTGACAGCCTTGATGAGATCAGATGACGTCAACAGCAGCACTTCAGAGTCAGGCGCTAGAGCAGACAACTGAAACACAATAGCTGAAGAACATGTGACAACCGGAAGCAATCATTTCTTTTTTGATTCAGGGAGCTAGGATAATTTAAATATGAACATATGAAGGTGGTATCTTTTAAAGTGGGCCTTATCTTTTAATATGAGCGTATTTTTAGATATGTTGAATACCTCTTTGCTTAAGAGCTCCCCCTCCCCTCGAAGGCATTTTCCACCCCTGTGATTTCATAGGAGGATCCACTTGGTAGAAGGATATTTGAATCCTTATTGTTATTGGCGTGTTTATTCTTATTATTCCACAGATATTGTGTTATAAATTCAGCAAATACTGCCCTTTCAAATTCAACCAAACTTTGCAATTCGGTAGCCCTTACCACGAAGATGCGACCACAAGCTTTTGGGTCAATTCGACCAAGGTGTAAGAGGTCCAATTTGAATCTAAATTTCGATTTTTAACATGGGATTTTTTTTAAAATGCACCTTAAGACTTGAAACTTTTTTTAAAAGATGCGCAATGACAATGTAAGCAAAAAGGCAAATCATGACGAATTCGTAGACCACGTGGTTTAGCCTCCATATTGATTTAAGGCACATTTTAAATTTTTTCAACCCCATGTACCTTTGACAATCTTCTCCTCTGAAGGTACTTGCACCTAATTGCTGAAACTTGCATAATTGTGCAGATGAAGCATTGGTGAATAACGTGATTTTCGATTTTGTACGGATTTCATAATACTTTCTTCACGGTGACCTTTCAAAATCAGGCAATTTCCGAAATTAAACAAACTTCCAGGGGAGATAACTCAAAAACCTACCCACTGAATTTAAAGATTTTTTCAGGACAGTAAGACAAGTATGTGTTCTTTATGAACCAATAATAAAATCACTCGTGAACAGTCATTTACGGTCAAAATAAAGAAACACTTTAACATGGGAAAATGTTCAAAATCCAGATAGAGACTTGATTTTTATTCCGAAAGATGATTAAGAACAATACAAGCAAAGAGTAAATCAGGACAAAGTTGTAGCTCTCGTGGTTTAGACGCCATTTTGATTTTCTTTACAATTGTTTGATTTTGACATTTTGGATTTCAATAATCGTAAGGACATGCTAGAAACCTGAAACTTGTTTTAAAATATGCGCAATAACATTGGAAATATGTCGTTATTCCATATACAGTCAAGCCGCAATAATCCGGCCACCGATAATCCGAATCTCACAGTTTCCGAACGGTAGAAAGATGTAACCAAACTAATATCTATAGTAGTCCTCAGTACTCAGTAGTCCGAACATTTCACTATCCGAACGTTTTTGATGAAAAACGGAAGCGTTCGGATTTTCGAGGCCTGACTGTAGATCAAATAATTGAATCAGTTATGCGCTGAATCCTTTTATCGTCGCTTGCGACTATATTTATTATTATCATTTTTTGTACTTGTTTTGTCCAGAGCTTTCTGAAGTAACCACTGGGCCAATTCACATGACATTTTCAGGAATGATAGCCTGTGACCCAACTTAGATAACAACTAGCCACTTTTTGGATTTTCGACTTCTTTCTTGAGTTATCTCCCTTTGAAGTCAAAACTTTAAACCTTCATAGCTCGAATACTAATCAATATATTTTCTTAAAACTTATACCAAAATGTGCACAACAAGATTTCCCATTGACATTTTTTCGGCCGTATATATAGATTTTTGGTTTTTCGAAAAAACTGAATTTTTGGTGAACATTCGCGGGTTTTTAGGGAACGAGTCTAAGAAAACCTTCTCGTCCTTCAATTTGATGAGTACATATACAGTCAACCCGCGATAATCCGGCCACCGATAATCCGAATCTCGCAGTTTCCAACCGGTAGGGAGATGTAACCAAACTAATCTCTATAGTAGTCCTCAGTACTCAGTAGTCCGAACATTTCATTATCCGAACGTTTTTGATGAAAAACGGAAGCGTTCGGATTATCGAGGGCTGACTGTACATATGATAGCTTATTTTAAAGATAAATGAATTCTTCAGAGGGTTGTAGTTGTCGATTTTTTTATTTCATCCTAGAATTTTGATAATCCATCATTGAAGATGGTCAATTTTAAAAAGACCGAATTTCGGCCTCATGTTTAAAGGGACATAACTCTGTAAGAAATGAAGATAAGTCAAAGATATTTATTGTCATCTGGCCCAAATACGTTACTTAACATTTCTACAACAGATCTATATCATGTAACAGTCGATAGTTAGGCCCGATTTTCGATTTGTCAAAATGTATGAAATTTCGTGATTTTGAGAACTTTTGAGCGACATATTTTTCTAAGAAATTTAGATCTTAAACCACTAAAGATACCAACATGTTTAATAGATTATTTTAAAGGAGAGATATCATTTTATTAAGGACAACAATTTTCAAGCATTTATTTGTCATACTTTATGTGTGACAAATCATAGAACTTCGTCATTATTGAAAATCGCCATTTTCAGCAAAGTTCAAAGGGTCATAACTGCTAAACTAATCAAGATAATTAAATTATAGTTACACATTCAGATGCACAAATTCAAGAACAAAACTTTTCTTTTGAACCCTTTCATCAAAAAGTTCATAGTTAAGCTCCGAACATCGTAATCGTTGTCTAGGGGTCAAAATTTAAGCATTTTTTAATATTTTCTTGAATATTCAGAAGAATATAATGCATTACCTATGGATGCAATCTTAACCCTTAACATGCGGGTCCCGGAATTATCCGGGCGGGCTATAAGCGATTCCGAGGTGTCTGTATACGGATCCCGGATCGCTTACTTAGAATAATTCACGGCTGTCTATGTACTGTGCTATCTGCCATACCGGGTCCCGAGTCGATTGTTTCCGCGACTCGCTGCATGAGAATGGCTGTATTTATGCCTCGCAGCCCGCAATGAGAATAAAACTTTCTTCAGTGTCTGGTCAGAACGTCCAGCAAAATTCACACCAATTTGCGTGTGCATTGTTGACCCGTAACGCATGGATAATTAGCTTTACAAAAGGCCAATTTTGTCCTGCTTCGCTCCGATGGCTACACTGCCCGGCGGCTAATTAGCACCTAAGTGTCTGCACTGCCCCGGGGTGAGATAGGCCCGTACAGGCTTATCTGTCTCGCATCCCGCCACATGGGCAGATAGCCTATGCTTATCTGTCTCGCATCTCGCCACATGGGCAGATAGCTTCTAATTACGGGAAGATATTGCGATAAGCTACCTTTCTCTCGCACTTCGTATCATATGAACCAATTGGTTGTTTTCATTTTTTTTTATACCAAAATAAAGAGGAAAGAATGGCCTTTATTCCCATATAAAAATCGCAATTGCGCTAACATAACTGAAAATACAGCAATCGCACAGAGATAGCCGACTTTCGCACTTTTGAATTTTGATACATGTGGCGCATTTACCCCAACATGCCTCGGCGCTCTATTTCTAAGAAACTACTTGGGATATTTTCATAATTTTTTTATCAGTATATAGATAAAAGAATTGTCTTCAATTCCATATAAAATACGTGTATTTTCGGCAATAACTTTTGATGCGCCAGGTGTCGCGCAGAAGGTGATATTCGGCTTTGAATAAGTGGCGCTCTTAGCATATACCATCATTACGGGCTTTATAACTTGTGAACCGCAAGTCCGATTTTTATAATTTTTACATCATTGTAAAGAGAAAAACATTGTCTTCAATTCCATGTATAATGCGCATGTTTTCGGGAAGAACTCTGCATGCACAAAGCGCCGCGCCAAAAGGTATAATTTTCGCACTTCATAACTTTTGAACCGCAAGTCCGATTTTTATAATTTTTACATCATTGTAAAGAGAAAAACATTGTCTTTAATTCCAGATATAATGCGCATGTTTTTGGGAAGAACTATGCATGCGCGAAGAGCCGCAATATTGATGTACGCATAAGTGAAGAAGTATGATAATATATAACTAAAATACTGTTCTTTTGATACGCAAATATAGAGCTTTATAAACGATGAACAACTGTCATGACGGAATTTTGTTTCCAGTTTTGGAAAAAAAAATATAACATAAAAGTGAAAATATATTTGAGTACGGGACCCGCCGCTCGGGGAAAAGCCTTTTCGTGGGAATATTTTCTCAGGAAAATATTTCACTTTTCGGAGTTTCTAAAAATGCGTGAACATTTTTGTTACTGATGCCATTTGCGAAAGGTTTTTATTTCTAAAATTCAAATGCGAGGGCGCACCTTTCCAAACCATTTGAATTGAATTTATTATTTTATCTTTTACATTATTGAATAAAAGACGTTTCATTCAATAAGATTTGAAGAATTATTTATATGTGTAGCGGACTGAACTGATCAGAGGGAGAATTTGATTCATCACCACTTTTATTACCAAAGTTCTTTTGTATCACAATTACTTTTTTAGGTATTAGTTTTT
The DNA here is from genome assembly GCA_936450465.1 of Gibbula magus. Classification (NCBI taxonomy): domain Eukaryota; kingdom Metazoa; phylum Mollusca; class Gastropoda; order Trochida; family Trochidae; genus Gibbula; species Gibbula magus. The sequence goes on along the minus strand of OW388293.1, from coordinate 60,219,906 downwards.
TCGTGAGCAGGGGAATTTCCGACGGGATTCGCCATGACATAATGAGAAAAAATTCCCATGAACATGGGCGTGGTCCGTCATCTTCGGGACCGACCCACAAGTATAAATATCTACCGGGGGGTGCGCGGACCCCCCCGCTTTTGGTCGCCACCCCCCAAACTTTTTGTGCAAATTATTATTTTTGTTCTACTTTGAAATAAAGGTTCGTGTCATTCCGAGGTATGAAGGTTTCTGCTATATATGTCGAGAGGGCATGGGAACCCATTCCCAATAGAATCCGGGGTTCGTCCCATAGGATTGTTCCTCGGAGTCTCTCGTTCTCAAAAGAGAACATGGGAAACCTGTCCCGAGATTGAATCCGGGGTCCGCCGCGGAAGACGGGGACGGGAATTCCCGGAGAGCATGGGAGTATGCTCCCATGGGTCCGGGCTCCGCCTCGAGAGACCGCTCCTTGGATGCTCTGCTTCTCGAAAAGAGAAGTCAATCGGCAACTGACAACCCGAGCTTCCCTGACATAGTAGTTTATTTTCCGGGCCTCGCGCCCGGTGCTACACGTCGCCGAGGAAATCAGAAAATGGTCCGTTTGACATATGCGTCGGAAAAATCGGCGCGATGTCAGAAGCCGTCGGCGCCGTCGGCGCTTGCGGCGCAGTCGTCCTAGATGCGCCGGGAGGTTCTGAAACTGGCAAATGAACGTCCATGAAGCTCACATTCATTATCTCTGTATGTTTATTGTCTCTAATCACATGTTATATGTTGCATACATCTAACGCATTTTCAATCATTTACAGGTTGAAGCAGAATGCTGCGCGGACGTGGACGCAAGGCCCTGCGACGGCCTAGGACGTTGCATACTAGGACACGCAGCTTTGAAGCCGTTTCAAGCGACGACGACTTCATCAACGAGATCCATGCTGATGAAGCCTCTGATATGGAGTCAACTGACAGTGATGGTAGCAGTGGTTTAGACAGTGATGATGCATATGATCGGGACACTGTAATAGATAGTGAACATGGTGACACAGATGCTCTGAGTGATATAGAGACAGAGATTGCCAGAAAGATTCTAGCCGCCGGTAATTCCACCGAAGAAGACTTTAGTGGTTTTGAGGAGGAGTTTGCCGAAATACCACAATATAATCATGATAATTCACAGACGTTTGATGAGTGGGTGGATGGTCCGCGGCCACGTGTAAACTTGCCTTTCACTGGTCAAACTGGGTTGCGCCAGTTCATAGAACTTCCTGAGAACCCTGAACCTATTGACTTTTTCAATTTGTTTATACATAATGATGACTATGAGGATATGGCAACGGAAACCAATAGATATTTCAAACAAGCAATGGAGGACAAAATTCTAAGACCCCGTTCAAGAATGCAACAGTGGCAAGACACTAATGCAGAAGAGATGAAGGTATTTGTAGCCATGACAATTGCCATGTCATTGGTTGTGCAGAGAAACTTTGCTGATTACTGGTCAACAAGTGATGTTACCTCAACGCCTTTCTTCGCCAAGTGCATGCCCCGAGACAGGTTTTGGCTTCTTATAACCTACCTACACTTGGCTGACAACAGGAGGATGCCGGGCCGTAACACCCCATGCTTTTCACCAATAAATAAACTGGGACACTTGTATAACCGGATAGTTCACCGTTTTTCAAGAGTGTATAAACCGCATCAAAACATTTCAGTCGACGAGGGCATGGTGCCCTGGAAAGGTAACTTATCTTTCAAAGTTTATCTTCCCGACAAGCCTAAGAAGTATGGGATAAAGGCTTTCATGTTGTGTGACTCGCACAACGGATACGTTTGCAAGTTCAAACTCTACACTGGAAAAACGAATGAACCGGTTTCTGAAGGTGGCAAAACTTATGATGTAGTCATGGACTTGGTGAACGACTACGTTGGACAGGGGCATCACATCTTTATGGACAACTACTATTCGTCCACAAATCTGTACATAAATTTGTGGGAGCGGGGAATAGGTGCCACGGGGACGTTGAGAGCCAATCGAAAGGGACTTCCTGATTCAGTCAAGAAACCTAAAAAGAAAGCCAAGCAAGGGGACATGACAGTTTCTCACAACCATGGCCTACTCGTTCTTCGCTACGAAGATAGAAAATCAGTGCTTCTCATGTCTACTGTTGAAGATACACAACTTGAACAAACAGGGAAGAAGAACCGGGCAACAGGGGAACCAGTTCTCAAGCCGCGCATTGTAACAACGTACAACAAGTACATGGGAGGTGTTGATCGGGCCGACCAGATGTTGTCGTACACGCCGTTCCGAGTGAAGACCCTGAAGTGGTGGAAACGGGTTTGGTTTCACGTTCTCAACGTTGCCATGTTGAACTCTTACATCGTTTATAAAGAATACAGCAAAGATAAACCTCTAAAAACAAGTCGGGAATACAGGAAGGCTTTGGCGCAACATATAGTAACATTTGCGGACAAGGAACAAGTTCCATCACTTTGCAGACGTCCCCGTGGTCGGCCGAGCACGAGCGACGAGAGTGTCACTCGTCTTCATGGACGTCACTTTCCAACGAAGATTGAGCCTGTCGGAAGGAAGAAAAACGTCACAAGGATGTGTGTGGTATGCTCTAAGGCAAAACGCGCCGTCCTCGCAAAACAGATTGAAGAAGGCAATGGGCCAGCAAGGAAGAAAAAACGAGTAGGCAGAGAGTCTTCTTATGAATGTACAGATTGTAATGTTTCTCTGTGCGCCGCACCATGCTTCAAACTGTACCACACCGCCACTGACTATTCCAGGGCTTACATCACTGCCACGGAAAAAGAAAGAAATGAAGAAGGGAATGAAGAAGAAGAAAATTGAAAGTAAAGAGAGCCGAAGTGTGGACAACCAGTATATACACATTATATACATACCTTGTTAGGTCCCTAAAGCTGTTCTGCGCACAACCGCAGGTAAATATTGTGTATATTTGTACGTAAATGCATTGTAATTTCATTGTAATACATGTCATTGCAAATAAAATATTTTTTATTTTATCAAAGAGACAGAGAAAGTGAATGCGAGCTTTCATTGGAAGTTCAGCCAGAACCGCATCATAAAAAACACCCATAAATGCTGAACCGGGTGGCCGATTTTCATAAAACTTACATGGGGTAAAGAGGAAAGATTCGGCTTTGATTCAATATAAAATTTATACATGCGCACGAAAAACTAAAGTTGCGGCACGTGCCCCGATATGCGCGATAGTCAAAAAGTTGCCTCAAAGTACCGAGGGTACCTTCATTTGGCCCGCTATAGCTTCCGAACGAAGTTGCGCATTTTTTTTCTTTTTACATCATCGTAAAGAGCAATAAATTGTCTTCAATTCCATGTATCATATGTATATGCGCAGCGAAAAATAAACATGCGGCAAATGATGCGCCAGATGTCGCAAAAAGTTAGTTTTTCAAAAATGAATTTTCTAAGTACTGGGGGTGCCTTCCTTACGCTCTTCATATATTGCGAACCATTTGACGTATTCCAATAATTTTTATATCATTGTAAAGAGGAATAAATTGTCTTCAAGTACATACGTGTTTCGCATGCGCGCGAAATAATTTACGATTTTATAAAGCTGGAAATAAAGACAAACTTTACACCGCGCAACATGTATTGCGTTCGCCGCGGTGATTAGTGTATGCTGTGCTCATTAGTACCCATTAGTTCCACGCGCGCTCGGCTCTGGCACCCTCGAGGAGGTCTCGAGGAGGTCTCGAGGAGGTAACGGTACTGTAATTAGCACAGTCCCGGGGGGACCAAGCAGTGCCAGTAACTTGGTGCGCGTCGGGACCATTCACGTGGTACTGTCGGGGTAGCGTCACTCTCCTTTGGTTGGTTATATTTTCTGAACCATAAGTCGTATTCTAATAATTTTTACGTCATTGTAAAGAGGAATAAACTATCTACAAGCACATATAAATTTCGCAATATGCGCGCTCAGGAGTTTTGATTTCATGAAGCTGGAAATAAAGACAAACTTTAGATGACAATAGAATTATAACCATAGGTCGCATTCTAATATTTTTTATATCATTGTAAAGACAAACATCTGGTCTTCAAGTCCATATAAAAATTTCAGTAGCGCGCTCCAAATTCATGATGTTATAAGACCCGAATTAAAGACAATCTTTACAAAGTAATAGAAAAGTAAAGAAAAATCGTAAAAAAATAATTCAAAGATGCGGGTATAAAGCAACCATTTGTGTACGGGTGCCGCGACTTGAATTTGTATTCAACGCCCGTATATAGCCCGTATTCGCCATGTAGATGCGGTATATTTCGTAAAAACGGTACCGGAATCGCCGCCTGGAAATTCCGCCAGCAGAGCTCGTTAGTGCCTAAGCTCAAACTACTGCTGCGAGCTGCGAGCCTGTAAATTCCGCCACAGGGGCTAAAAAGGGTAAAATATATATACGCAACGTAAGGGTTATTGATGATTACATCGACTATCTATCTATGTAACACCTTAGTATGAAAATAATCACCATTTTGTCTGAATCGTGAGAAAGATCATGTAGAGGTCCATTAATAAGCGATTGTTCCATTTTCAAAGGGTCATTGTCTTTGGAGAATTTTTGTAAAAAAACTACAAACTACTGAAGATAGAGACATGTTTGATAGTTCGTTTTAAAGCAGAGAAACTGATGAATAACTGAGAGTCCAACATAAGTTCAAGGTCAAACAGAAGTCTTGAAGACCTAAGTATTGCCTTGGCAATCCTAGTTTTATTTTGACATTATCGAAATGTTGTTTGGGAATTTAGTTTATATTACCAGTGTTGTTCCCAGGTAATCTCCATAGGGGGTCATTTTGACCATTTCTAAACAAGTGGGACCTTTTGCAATGGTACTTCTCCAAATTTTAAGGGACACCTAGCCAAAAAGAGGGGCAAATGTCTCAAGGACCCCCTCTAGGAACAACACTGTATTACCATGCATTATCTTCATAGTTTTCACAAAAACTCAGTTAGTTCTCATAAGCATACTTACCAGGTTACTTTATTTATTGAAACAAACAACAAAAAATAGAGCCATGGGCTCTGTAGCTCATCAGGGTTTATATTGTTTGATGATGAAGACAGAAATATATTGTCTCAATATAATGCACAATCCCTAGCCCTGACAAATCTTAGTCTTTAAATTGAGAGAGCACTCAGCAAGGTCAACACACAGGAGATTATGCAATGTGCTGACCCCTTGGCTCTGGTTACAAGCCAGCTGTGCTATTACAGCCATAGTATGTAATAGCCTCTGCCTTGCACTAAACTTTGGCAGCACTGATCTAACTGTATAAGGCTTAGAGAGAACAGGCAATGTGATGAATCTCATGGAACATAGGACAATTTAGAATCTCCTTGGCTGAATATTTTTTGCACAATTTAATTTAATTTAAGATTAACTGCAAAGTTACTTTTTTACTGAATTCTGCATTTCTCAAACCCAAGTTAGGACTCATATATATAAAAGTAGGTATTTTATTAGGGTTTACTAAATACTGAATGCACATAGAATATTAGTTCAAAATTACAACATGTTGTTTAGGCTGTGGCCCATAACTGCGGTCACAGGGTCACCAAATCTACAAGTTAGAATCCCCATTGGCTAAAGAGTTTGCATACAATATTACAGGTCTTCTAGGTCTTTTTGTTCTGGAGAAAAAAGATGAAAAAATATTTTAGGTCATGGCCTGTGAGGCTATTATTTGGGGCCACAGGGTCACCAAATCTACAATTTAGAATCCACATTGCCCAAGGAGTCTCTATTCAAAATTTTAGCTCCCTAGACCCAGTGGTTCTGGAGAAGAAGTCGAAAAAGCGAAAAGTTTAGAGACGGACAGACGGACATGCCATGCCATAAGGCCATCGTGCCTTTCAGACCTGATGAGCTAAAAAACAAATACTGTCAATCATCCAATATAATCTGATCGAAATTCTCCTCATCTTCAGCAGCATCTGTTAATCGTCAATCACTGCTTATATAATTGTTAAAATAGAGCCATAGACTCTGTAGCTCATCAGGATTTGGTGTAACAAAAAACAAAATAAATTTTTCTCAGCTTGCTCTAGAGCTTTTCATACAGGAGAAGAAGATTAAAATAGGTTTTTAGGTCACGACATTACACACACAATATTACAGCTTTGTTCTGAAGAAGAAGATTAAAATAGGTTTTTAGGTTATGGCATGTAATTGGCCAAGGAGCCTGCACATAAAATTTCACCTCTCTGGAGCGAAAGTTTAAGAGGACAGGCGGACGGATGGATGGACGGATGGATGGACGGACGGATGGACGGACACCAGACACCATGCCATGCCATAAGCCCATCGAGCCTTTCAGGCCTGATGAGCTAAAAAGCATTGTGAGTTTTGTTCTGGAATCAAGATGAATAAAGGTGCTAAAAACATAATTCTAAAGCAGTTTAAATCCTCACAAAGGCATCTACACATGATGACTGTACCAAATTTCTTTGAGCTAGGCCTTATAGTTTTTGAGTTCTGGTCCGGAAACAAAAATTTAAAGTATGTTCCGTTGGAAATTGCTCAAAATAAAATTCCAAAGAAGCTTAACCCTTGTTAGGTTGCGTATTTTTTTTACCCTTTTTAGCCGCTGTGGCGGAATATTTGGGCACTCCAGCTCTCAGTCATAATTTGGCTTAAGCACTAATTGGCATTGCTGGTGGAATATTCCAGGCGGCGATTCTGGTACCGTGGTAAAAGTATATTGTGTCTACATCGCGAAAACGGACTAAATACGGGCGTTATATTCAATTCCTGGTTGTGGCATCCGTACACAAATGCTTGATTCATACCCGCATCTTTGAATGAATTTTCTAAGATTTTTCTTTTTTTTCTATTACTTTCTAAAGATTGTCTACAATTTAGGTCTTATAAAATCATAAATTCGGAGCGCGCTAATGTAATTTATATATGGATGTGAAGACCAGATGTTTGTCTTTACAATGATATAAAAATAGAACCACTGGCTCTGTAGCTCATCAGGCTTTATATATATTATCTAATTCAAACTGTCAACTTCTAGGTGAGAGGTACATCATCATCATCATCATACAAATACTTGTATAGCGCCAATATCTGTAGAACACTCAAAGGTCATAGGGTCTATGATTGTAAATTCATCACAGAATGTTCAAAGGCCTCGGAGAATAGACAAGTCTTTAGGTCGATTTAAAAGCACATAGATCAGGTTGTGTTCTGAGGTGATATGGAAGATTGTTTCAGATATGTGGGCAAGACATCTATCACCATATGTTTTTGTCACACTGATCACTTGATCAGAGGGAACGTGCAGGAGTATAGTGCTGGAACAGATCAGTGAGGTACTGTGGAGCTAGACCATGGATACTCTTGAACACAAGGAGAAGAATTTTGTACTTAATCCGGTATTGTACAGGAAGCCAGTGGAGAGAATAAAGCACAGGAGTTATGTGGTCAAATTTCTTTGACTGGGATATTACTCTGGCTGCAGTATTCTGTACCTTCTGAAGCCTTTGTATCAGAAGACTTGGGAGACCGATAAGAAGCACACTGCAGTAGTCCAGGCGAGATATCACAAGGGCCTGAATGAGAGTTCTTGTTGTGTATATCAGTATCCAGATATCGCCGAATCATACCGATGTTGCGAATATGAAAGTAAGCCTTCTGCAAATGTTATTGACGTGTGGCTCCATGGACAGTGAGGAATCCAAGATAACCCCCAAGTTTCGTACTTGTGACTTTGGCTGAATCTGACACTGACCGATGCAGAATTTGGGGAAAAGAATACGGGTTTGGAGACACTGAGGATGGTAGACTATAAGTTCTGTTTTATCATCATTCAGTTTGAGATAGTGTGATGACATCCAGTGTTTTATACAGCTCACACATTGTTAAATGGCGAGAAATAAGGATTCAGCTGATGAAGAAACCATGGGCTTGATTGACATGTAGATCTGAGTATCTTCAGCGTATAAGTGCAGTCCGAGGTTGAATGATCGGACAATATCACTAAGGGGAGATGTGTAAATGGTAAACAGTAGAGGTCCAAGAACCGATCCTTGAGGCACTCCGTAAGCGAGATCGAGACGCCATCCTAGACGACGGATCTATGCGTACCATGGTAATGCCGTCCCTGGTGAAATCGCTCGACTTGCCCTCAACGCCGGACAGGATTCAACAATCAAGCAAGGGACATTTGACTGTCCTGGTCAAGCAGTGCAGCTCACCATTTCCCCCAGAGGTTTGTTTCAAGATTGATCACGCCTTCACTTCTGAAAAAATTAGACTTTCCAGCTACACCTACCAAGTTAATGCCCTCAAAAGCCAGTATCCCCATCTACAGGATAAACCACTACATGAGATAACTAATGTGAAACCTATGATACTGATTGGGTCAGACAATGCCAATCTTATCACCCCAGTGAAGCCAATAGAGTTCGGTGCACCAGGTGCCCCAATTGCTGTGTGCACATCCCTAGGATGGACCCTACAAGGACCCTCCCGCCATGAAGACACTCAAAGCGAAGCCTGTTTGTTCACTGAACCCACACCATGTTCAAGACAACCTCTTTCACCAAGTTGAGAAACTTTGGCAGATGGATGTTATCCCTTACTCACCAAAGCAAGTATCCAAGCATCCTCGATAATCCAGCGCTATTGTTCCGATTAATCTACACACAAGCGCTGGAAAACAGTAAGGGTATTTATCCCTAACCTAGTTACCTCCTCTTGGGTCCATGTTATCCAATCAGAAACGAAACGCAGACACTATCTGCGTAAACAACTCGACCAATCAAAACGCATCACTACCGTTGTTTATAGAAACAAACATAGCGGCGGTCGACTCACTCAATTACGATAAAGTTTGTAACAAATTCAGCGTAGAAAACCTGACAGAAACTCAAAAGAAAGTTTTAAGACGTCTGTACGAGAAGAAGGGTGTATTCATGTCCATCAAAACGTGTGGAGGTAAATGATTAAACTCCCTGTGCTACCAGGCGTTCCCAATCATCTGCGAAAGCCAAGATCCTGACACGAGAGTGCTTGTTATTTTACCCTTGATTTCAAGTGATCTCATTGGTTGTAAGAAAGCAAGCATTTCGCTGAGTCATTGCGAAGGGAGGTAACTAGGTTAAGGATAAATACCCTTACTGTTTTCCAGCGCTTGTGTGTAGATTTATCGGAACAATAGCGCTGGATTATCGAGGATGGTATCCAAGTCAAAGGAAGATAAGTACGCTTTGTCTCTTCTAGAGGAGAAGACCATTAGAGTACCAGTACAGACTGTGGATGAGACAACAATGCATTATGCCACACCATTGTTGCGGAGACCCAATGCCAGTTCCCTATCTTTTCCTATGGGGGTTGTGATGCCTGAAACGTACGGGAAAAACACCATGCCAGTAAACCTGACCTCACAGAGGTGCACAATGACGCCATCAAGAAACTTGTCAATGAGAACTTTGTTAGAATCATTGACGAAGAGGAAGTGCAGTGCTATTGGGGCTACTCTTAAGAAAAATGGAAGAGTTCGTTTAATTCATGATGCAAGTCGCCCTTCAGGAAACAGTGTAAATGACTTTGTGTCAAACACATATTGCTCATACATGGACGTCAAAGCAGCAACAGAACACATAAATCAAAACTTCTACTTAGCAAAAGTGGATCTTTCCTCTGCGTATAGGTCAGTGAACATTCGCCCCTCTAACTATGCTGCAACTGGTCTCTCGTGGCAGTTCCATGGACAGGACTCTCAAACATACATGTTGATACAAAGCTACCGTTTGGAGCTGCAAAGAGCCCTAAAATATTCCAGACTCTCTCCTCCTGTGTGTGTCGCATTATGAAGCATAGATATGACATAACTGTTATTGCATATCTAGATGACTTTCTTGTAATTGCAGCTAGTTTTTCTGAACGTACTAAAGCTCTCGCTCTTCTTTGCAAGACCCTACGTCAACTGGGATTTAGAATTAACTGGTCTAAAGTAGAAGGCCCCTCCCAAAGCCTGGTGTTCCTTGGCATACTCCTCAATACATCAGCCATGACCCTCTCTCTCTCCTCAGAAAAGATACAAGAATTAAGAGCTCTGCTTGACAGATATGCTGTACGCAGAAGGGCAAGCAAGCGCCAACTCCAATCATTGGCTGGTTTGTTGAATTGGGCAAGTTGTGTAATACATGGAGGACAAACATTCCTACGACGTGTTATAGAACTACAGGCCACACTTAAGCTTCCCAATCATAAAGCCCGCTTATCGGAAGATTTCTTTGCTGACCTTAATTGGTGGAGACATTTTATGTTTGCGTTCAAAGGAACAAAACCTATGTTGGAGACTAGGCCAATAACAAATGTGCAAACAGATGCCTGTAGTGCGGGTGCAGGGGGTTACTTTGACGGAGATTTTTTCTACATGAACTGGGATGTAGATATTCCTACTGTGAGCCAGTGGCATATAAACTATAAAGAGGTTATGGCAGTCATTTGTGCCATAATGAGGTGGGCGCCCCAGTTTAGGGACAAACATGTTGTGATTCTCACGGATAATGTCACAACGAAGAGTATCATCAACAAAGCAACTGCTCGCTTTCAGCCTATAATGCCGTTTATTGGAGCCATATGCTTTTTGTCAGCAGTGTACAATTTTAAACTTTCGGCAAAACACATCTCTGGTCGACAAAATATTATTGCCGATGCCTGTTTTCTTGGTTACATGAGCCAAACAGCTTGTCAAAACTTTTTTCTCTATTGCCTCACTTGAACTATAATGAACTTCTGTGAAACTATGATGTGGTCCCCAGTGCCTATTACCCATGACCAGGTTAGGTTATATATGGTGTATCTAGCTGATAACAAAGGTCTTGTGTATCATAGCATCAAGGCTTATGTGAACATAATCTCTATCTTACAACAGGCAGCTGTCAAGCAAGATCCTACTCGTAACAGTTGGAAACTTAATCAACTCTGGTGTGGTCTGAAACGCTCTTTGGGTACTGCGCAACAATTAACCTGTCTATCCTGTCACTCCTGAGCTGCTTCTCAGCATCAAGGAACTGTTGAATTTAAACCTAGCCAGAGATACAGTGTTCTGGTCAGCCTGTTTGGTAGCTTTCTTTGGATTACTTCGCCCAGGTAATTTTCTTGTATATGCAACTTTTGACTCGGGTAAACACATACGTAGAATTGATGTCACCACTTGTATCTGGGGTTGCATCATAAAGCTTCGTTGGACAAAAACAATCCAATTTCGGGAGAGAGAGCTACAGGTTGTTCTTCCTCGTGTAAATGATCATCCCCTCTGCCCTGCGACTGCTTTGCAAAACATGTTATCTCAAACTGTAGACATTCCATTGCTGGGACCGTTATTCTGCAGTTGTGGAGCAGGTGTGCTTACTTATTCTGAATTTACCCAACTGTTTCGCAGGTGTGTGCGACAAAAAGGACTTGAACCCTCTGACTATGCAGGACATTCTTTCCGTCGTGGAGGAGCACAGTGGGCACGACATATCGGGTGCTCAGATTCAGACATCCAGTTGTTAGGGGATTGGAAGTCTGACGCATATAAACGCTATTGTGATGATGATATTTCTAAGCGGAAAACTGTCATGTCCCTGTTCGCATCAAAGCTACCTATCTAAGCTTTTCTCTCGTCTGATGCTTTATGCATTATCTCTATTTGTGCTTTATCCTTTTTTATGCATTGTCTCTTTTTCAGCTTAGCCTGCAAAGCCTCGCCAAAAACAGCTCGCTATAAGCAATAGTGTAATTTTAGTTTGGTAAAATTTATTTTGGTGGGTGGAAGTGCCGCCCCTTATTGCGAGTTATCTCCCTTCTCTAGTATGGCCGCTGCCATGCACAACGTGCTTTCCATGCTCCTTCTCTTTCGCGGTATTATCACCCGGCACTGCTTCATTGCTTTTAAATTATAAAGCAATATAATCAATGTACCATGTACCTACAGACCAGATCTTCATGATTTTTGTCTTGAGATAAAACACTCAGATTACAACTACAGGGGTACTATGGTTAATGCGAATAAAGGAAGAGTAAGAGGCCCTTTTCTACCAAATGGGAAAGAAATCTGCAGAAGATTCAATTCAGAGGATTGTACGAGTTTTGATTGTAAACTTGCGCATAACTGTGCCCTCTGTTACTCACAGCAACACTCAGCTAAAAATCATAGTACCTCAGTTCCAAGATGGCGGAGTCCCCCCACACCAGGGTTTCAACAACCTTTTCAGCAATCTTCTCAATCAAAAAACTAATGACCGCCCCTCCTGAACCTGTGACCTTTATTGACAATTTTGATACACAGTGTAACAGAGTTAATTATGTGACTCACCCTTATGCAAACGACTTTAACTTGAAGTATGAAGAGTGGGAAGCCCTACTACCCCCAGATGATAAAGATAGAACTTTATTTTGAATGGTGTTTATGAGGGTTTCAAGATAATTGATGATGATAAACTTTGTAATATAGAACCATGTTGTGTAGAGAGCTATCAATCAGCCTTGAACAGTAGAAAAGCAGTTGACATTCAAATCCATGAGGAAATTACTCATGGGAATTATGTGGTATGTTTGGATATGCCGACCATATGCAGCGCGATTGGTGCCATTCAGAAAAGTAATGGAAAGATACGCTTGATTCATGATGCAAGCAGACCGGTAGGATGTGGATTGAACTCTTACGTATCCAATTGTTCCTGTGAGTACATGGACTTAAGGGAAGCAACAAAATTTCTCTCAAGTAACTGTTATCTTGCTAAAGTAGACTTAAGCAGTGCCTATAGATCTGTACCCATTCACCCTTCTAACTATAAGGCGACAGGACTACAGTGGCAGTTTGAGGGTGACAGTTACCCGACTTACATGTATGATACAAAACTGCCCTTTGGGGCAGCCAAAAGTCCAAAACTATTTCAAACTTTATCTTCAAGTGTATGCCGTATGATGAAATATCATTTTGACATTGTGGTTGTTGCGTATCTGGATGACTTTCTGATTATATCCCCTACCGAAGACGAATGTGCACATGGATTACGTCTTCTCTGTGCTGTCCTGAGAAGACTAGGTTTTCGAATCAACTGGTCAAAACTAGATGGTCCTTCGCAATGCCTTACTTTTTTAGGAATCTTAATCAACACCCAAAATATGACCTTAGCACTCACAGAAACAAAACTGGCTGAACTTGTACACACTCTCAAATCTTTCACTTTGTGTAAACGAGCCAGTAAACGTCAACTGCAATCACTTGGGGGATTACTCAATTGGGCAGCTCAAGTTATTCATGGTGGGCGAACATTTCTCCGCAGAGTGATTGAACTACAGGGTGTACTTCAGTTACCAACTCATAAAGCAAAACTGACTAGGGAATTTCATGCTGATATCAACTGGTGGCTGCAGTTTATTTCTGTGTTTAATGGTACTAAGTGTATTTTGGACAATAAGCCTATAACCACGGTTCATACGGATGCATGTACAGTCGGCCATTATATGGGCATGTTTCCGGTGGGCTCCCTTGTGGCGAGGTAAACACGTGATACTCTTCACTGACAACATGACGGCAAAATCAACTCTAACCAAATCTACATCTACATTTAAGCCAGTGATGCCATTTCTCAGAGCTTTGTGTTTTATATCTGCCATCTATAACTTCAAATTGAGTGTGAAACATATTTGCTGGTAAGGTAAATATTCAAGCTGATATATGTTCCCGGCTCCACGAGAAAGGTCGTCTATCTGAACTCTATGACGCCCTCCCAAATCTACATCACCAAGAATTCTCGGTGCGAGAATTAACCAGCCATATGTCTAAAACCTTTATTTCTTCCAGGTGGCCGAAGATGGAACAACCACCTGACAATGCATGTCCAACAATATGTCAGCAAGGCCTGGGCAGCATCAACAAAACAAACGTACCAGACCCACCTTAGGAGCTACCTGGACTTCTGTGAGCTAATGCTATGGAAACCTGTGCCTTTAACGCCAGACCAAGTGATGTGTTATATGGTTTATCTGGCTGATGTTAAAAAACTTAAGTACTACAGTATTAAAAGTTATGTGAATATTGTGTCAATACTACATAGATCTGCAGATATGTGTGATCCGACAAAGGGTAATTGGAAAATGTCACAATTGTGGTGTGGCATGAAGAGGGAGTTAGGTGCAGCTCAATCATGTGTCAAACCTATCACTCCTGACTTGTTGCTTTGTATCAAAGACAAACTGTGTTTTACAAAAATCTGTGATGTGATGTTCTGGTCAGCCTGTCTCTTAGCGTTTTTTGGCTTACTTCGGCCAGGAAATTTCCTTCTTAAAGGACCATTCAATCCGGATAAGCATATTCGAAGATTGGACGCAATTCCTGTCCAAGACGTGTATGTTGTGGAGCTCAGGTGGACAAAAACAATCCAATTCCGCCAACGCATGCTCTACACTGTTCTACCGCGACTAGCCTCACACCCCTTGTGTCCAGTTGCTGCACTGGAACAACTGTTAGATAGGACAAGTGAAAATAGTGGGTTAGAACCACCGTTTTATGAAAAAAACTTTGGGAGCCTTACTTTAACCTAATTCAAGGATAGGTTAAAACGAATGATATCGGTCATAGGACTTGACCCCGCAGACTTTGCAGGCCACTCGTTCAGGCGGGGTGGCGCTTGTTGGGCGAAACACTGTGGTTGCACACCTGAGGAGATTAAAACCTTGGGAGACTGGGCTTCGTAAGCCTTTACGAGATATTGCGATGACAATCTAACTCAGCGCATGTCTGTCATCAAACGATTTGGGGAGCTCCTCCCTCCAGCTATGTGACTCTCATCTCATTAATATTCCTCTGTATACATGTTTAACATCAATTTTCCCACTTGGTACTGGTTGGGCTTGGGATTACCTTTTAATGATTATAAATTCTGTTTTATGTAATGCCATATATTCCTGGTAATTTCTTAATTCAATTGTTTGTGTAATTAAACTTGCCCAACCAGTACCAGTGTGTTGTTTTATTCTTCATCAGGTTAATTCTCCTTGTATTTTGTAACATACCAAAGTGTAATTTTAGTTTGGTAAAATTTATTTTGGTGGGTGGAAGTGCCTCCCCTTATTGCGAGTTATCTCCCTTCTCTAGTATGGCCGCTGCCATGCACAACATGTTTTCCATGCTCCTTCGCTTTCGCGGTATTATCACCCGGCACTGCTTCATTGCTTTTAAATTACCACTCCCTCCCACCCAGTAGCATTATTGGTGGAGGTTAGTGTATTATCCTTCCTACAGTAATTGGCGATCAACAACGGGGATTACCTTTTAATGATTATAAATTCTGTTTTATGTAATGCCATATTCCTGGTAATTTTTCTCAATTCAATTGTTAGTGTAATTAAACTTGCCCAACCAGTACCAGTGTGTTGTTTTATTCTTCATCAGGTTAATTCTCCTTGTATTTTGTAACCTACCAAATGTTCACCTAATAATTTACTTGGTCATTGTGACACTGACCTTTGATTTACTTCACGTGTCTTCGGTTCTGGTTGGGCTTGGGGATTTTCTTCCTTTGGAATCTTGTAATTTGCTGTTTAAATTGTAATGATAATTAAATTTTGCCCAACCGGTACCTCTGACTTGTGTTCGTTATTCCAACGTTTCAGTACCATAATTTATACTTAGCATTTGCTGGTTAAGGAACTTAAACCAAAGTGTTTATTTTATATGTAAAATAAGTTTTGGTTCAGAGTAACCTCCCCTTTCACGCCATCTCACGTTAACTTGCGTTATCTCGCGTTACCTTGCGCTATCTCGCGTTACCTTCTCCATTCTTTGCAAATGGCCGCCGCCATGCTTTATCGTTGCCTTTGATTCTATCATTCACAAAGTTTTAACCACGCCCACCCTCCCTGTAGCTTTATAAGTGGAGGTTACATCTTTTTCATCACCAATTTATCATAATGCATTTTTGTAACTATATTGTAGGGGGATTTTTTTCCTTTGGAATCTTGTAATTTGCTGTTTAAATTGTAATGATAATTAATTTTGCCCAACCGGTACCTCTGACTTGTGTTCGTTATTCCAACGTTTCAGTACCATAATTTATACTTAGCATTTGCTGGTTAAGGAACCTAAACCAAAAGACCAATTTAATGTGTTAGATTAATATAACACTAATAACGGCGGGTGACAATCGAGCAAGTTCCTCCAGACTAACCAACTAACCGTCTCCACACAGCTCACTCCCGCGATTCCTCCACCAACAACCACGAACTTGCTTGTCACATGTTCTGCCATTCCGTCTGCACATGGTAAAACGTCAACATCTATTCTTGTTGATTTGTCCCCAGTGACAACACTGTAAAGTATTTTATCGACTGGTCCTAAGTCGCGCGTACAGCTTTACTACCGGATGAAGGGAAACTGGATTTTCCAATCTATATATAGACAAGGGCTATGTTGGATTCATTCAAGATGTGCACACACCGACCATGTGACCGGCGTTCGCCTCTCCTGGAACAGACTTCCGTTGAATAGAATGTATCGGCGTACAAACAGAAAGTCAGTATTCCTGAAAGTAGCTTCACATGTCATTTCAAAGGACGGTTCTATCGGGGTATTTTTGTGGAAACGAAATTCGAGAGGATATCCCCGTTTAAATATATATGCTATTAGATACATCTGTAAAACACAGTCAAATTATAATGTTATTAAGTATTTCCGTATTGGCCGAGTGACGGGTCCTCGGTCCGTTGTATTGGCCCTCGACTTCGTCTCGGGTCAATACAACTGACCTCGGACAATTTTATTAAGTATAATCTCTTTTCTTTCTATTTGCACAAAACTAAACGATTCATTTATATTGAACTAATGCTTATAAACAAGATTGGCGAACAGATATCATGGGTCAAAGTTGTGAAGCTTTCACCAAATGTGCGACTGCGCATGTTCAGACTCATATTGGCCCAGTGTTTCTTGTATTGACCCTGTTTTCCTGTATTGGACCAGCTGTCGTATACGTGCCATAACATTCATAGTTAATTGATAATAAAAGATCTTAGGTAGTATTTTGATGAATTTGTATTTCACAACTTGATAAAGATAAGCGCAAATCTGAACTGAAGCCATTCATCGGCACTGCGAGTGGGAAAAGTTCGCTACGGCATAACAGTAAATTGTTTATTAGTTTTATGACACGTTATGTGCTCTATGTGAAAATTCTATCAATGTATGGGTTTTTTATTATTAAAAAGTTGTGAAACTAGGTACAATGTAGCGTGTTTTCATTTCACGTAATGCACAAAATCCAAGATGGCGGATTTTGCCAACAGAATGCAAACATTTTGAAAACATTTTGTAAAACTCATTTCGAACATGGGTTAAAATTGTATTACCATGTAGGGCCTACACTAATTATTATACTTTGTTTTGTAAATTCATTATTATTTTCAAACACGAAGATACGGGCATCAGCACCTTGGTTCTCATTACTCCTGGATGTTTGACAGGTAGTGCACTGGAGGAGCAAACCAGAATAAAGATAGAATATATGCTTCTCATTTTCGAACTCCTTCAAGGTATTTATATCAAATCTCACACCAAATCTGGTTATCTCAGAATCTTAGTTTCTAAGAATAGCTGTCCCCGTTGGTGATACTATGAACAGAGCAATAACTCCAGAAGAAGAATCGCGTACTACTCATTTTCGAACTGTCCAATTTACATCAAACGGACTGACGAAAACATGGACGGACGGATCTCACGCCTATTAATAAATCAGTTAGCTTCAAATTATCAAAATCAATCTAATAGAAAAATTAGTTTTTTGAATATAGCGAGGATAATATAGTCCGCCATAATGTGCCGCCTTTGCCAGTCATTTTAAACCAGGTTAGCGCGTTCGGCTTCGGATCAAGAGGTCCGGGGTTCGAATCCCGCCAGGGGCATGGCAACTTTGTCTGCTGTAGAGAACTGTTCTACACGCAGTAAGGTTTGGGTCCTATGCTACACTGAATTTCAGCGGAGTATCACCCATGGTTCGCTATAGTTCCAGCCGTTGCTCGCAGGTTTCACCGCAATGCATAGCCACTTGACATTGTAGGCTTTCTCCCTGCCGTAATACTAGCAGCCGCGATATAAGTGAAATACTCTTGAAAGCGGCGTTAAACCCCAACTCACCTCACCTCACCTTTAAACCAGCATCCGCCGGTTACGCCGCTTCTGGCAGCGTGCGCCAGGTGGTGCGCCGGGCCCCCAATCAAGCATAGCCACGTTTATATATCCGGCTGAGTCTGAGGGTAATCATAACTGTAAGAAACTCCTATATTTTCTTTTAATAATGCTATTCTGGATGTTGTTATAGAGTATTTACCTTGGAATAGTATTCAGCAGTAATGGTCTTTTCTGTAAATGTATTAAACGTTTATATAGTGAATCGCGAAATAAATTAACTTTTTTAAAAATCCTTCGCGTTTTGATATTCCTATAACACTGGTAGGGAACTTGGTTACAGTGAGGGTGGAGTATTTGTGATTGTTGCGACAGAATATTTGTGATATGTAACATAGTCTTTGGCAATTGTCACAGAGTCTTTGCATTATTGAAGAGGGTTTTTGCAATGTGGCATGATGAAATGAAAATAATAGTGTAATAGGCGCGTTTCAGACGCCAAGTGACAGCTGAGAATTGAACACTTAATTATAGCAAAATGATGTGAAAATCAACCTTTATTGGACTTTGCGTTGTGTACTTTTATTTTAATGTGAATATTTCCAGGTTGATGTGTTGCTACTCAAGACTCAGAACCAGTTCATGAATGAGGAATAAAGTTTAAATGAGAAACAGCAAGATTATAACAACAACAATATTTTATTACAAACGTGGTAGAAAAAGGAAACAAAAACTCAACATCTTAGACAAATAGCACCATTTCTGTCACTCACATTCCTAAACTAGCCCTGTTAGGAACATGAATATCTAAACCTTCTCTTAAAAGCCACCCACACCATCCCGCAATAACAATTAAATTCCCCGAAACGAACAACCGAACTTCCATTTCTTTCCTACGCCACTTTCCCCCCAGCCCAACCTAACACTATATCCCCCTATATATCGCCTAGCATCCTATTGTATAACGGGGTGGGGAAACCCTGAACCAGGATTTGCGCGGGACATCGATCCGTGCTACAAGGAACTACCTTAAAGGCCCCTTAACACAGAGCCGCGTCTTTCGTACGACCATTGAGCGACCAAAAATTGACAGGACGCTCAATGGTCGGCTGATTTCGCGTAATCCCGTTTCTGTGTTAATGCTCCTGCGATCTTCGTGCGTCTTCTGTACGACCTAAAATGCAAATAACGGTAATTTCCATGACGATCTTTGAACGACCTGCACGTTTACGAGCCTCCACACTGCCTTCGCTCGGCGTTCACTGTGCAACCCTAACAACATTTCAGCATCAATTAAAGGAGGACAATGCGGGATAATGAGCCCGCTGATGGCGAACGTGTTGCGTGCTGGTGACATGGTCACGTGACTCGGACTGGGCGCAGACCCAGCGATGTGGTCATGTTTTTGACAGGGGATTCCCCCTTTTCACAGGCGATCGTTGATTGGCTGTTTCATTCTCGTTCTTGTTTTGGACCCCGCCATCGCTCACTACAACGATTTCATGGTCCATGACCAGGTTCGAGACAACACAGCTTACAGACAGCAATCCCACAGACGATTTAATTGTGTTGCAGAGGTTTGGACGTCTTGGACAAACGATTTTACTGGAAATCCGGGATCGATTCCTTGATCCCCAAGGGCACTACACTGGGTTTATCGGACTTTAGATGTGTAGATGTTTGGGGGGAAAACGATTACAATAAAAAAAAAATGCTAACATGTATTACTATTAATTCATTTGGTATTCTTCATAAAGCAAAACTATTTTCGTAAGGAATGACAGATATTTAATTTAAGAAACCATTGTAGTAAAATATATGTAAAAGATGTATATTAACTCATAAAACATGTTAAACAAGTTTTGTAGGTAACAACTTCAATATTGTAAAAAAAAAAAACCCAGCATTTTTCATGTCACTCAGTCACATGTCACATCATACATACTGGACAAAACAGTGGCATTTTGAAATTATTCCATAGTGATATATTTATTGATAGTGATGTTTTAATCCTGAAATATATAAACCCCAACTTGGACATATAAATATACTCTGTCAATGTCAATAAATATACAAATTTGTTTTGACATAGATTATCCCGACAATGTTGAATACATGTTTTATAAATGTATTGCTAAACAGTCATTGAATTGTTAATACTGTTCACATAAACCTTCTTATAACAAATTAAATGTACAATATATTGACATGCAAGTCGTGTGTCATTTATCTAGTCAGTAGTGTATACAACGTGCAGAGAAACTTTGCAATCGACAAATTGTCTAGCCAGACTGGAGACAATTGCAATGCGATTTGGCAATAGAAAGCTTACATATAATGCTTTGAAGTTTCATCCCCAGGGTTCTACTTGAATCTATGTACAAATAACAGTGTTCAATACACATTGTCTGTTATGTCAGCAGCATTTCCTGTATATTAGCGGTTGTCGTCTCCACTGACACTACCAAATACCACAATTATGTAACGTCGCAGATTGTGATCACATCATTACACGGAGCCAGATACCTTTCAATTAGCATTCAATTAGCATTGCTATGTCCCTGTAATGAAGTCTTTTGGTGATATTTTCATTTCTACCACATTTTAAATATTTGATTTTTTATAAGTTACGCATAGGGCAAACTGAAAGAAGTCACCAGCTGTAGAAGTCGCCCGCACTTCGGAGACTTTTCACTTCCAGCTGACGCTATAATATCTGCAATAAATGCAAACTGTTTGTTTCCAAATGTTCCTTTTTAATATGTTTTATTTGTATTTTATTTTTATGAATTATTGATAGTTTGATATATTTTGTTTTATCAAAACTAGCAATTGCGTGAGGTTCAATTAACGGTTTCATGAAATAATTTGGACACTATTACATTTTCTTTGTAACCACTTGTAAAGTTTTAAATGGCCGCGGAAAAAATATGGAAATATGTAGAAATATTACATTATCACATATGACAACAACATTAAGTTAATTAATTATCAGTTTAGCGCTCACATCGTTTATGCAGCAGCATACCTGCGAAAATGATTGCGACATCATTTATTCTAACAAAGTTTGCGGCAGTTGCTGAATTACTCTCAATAAATGACAAATTACTTCAAGCAGTTTAACTAGGGATAATGTATTGTTCCTGGACTATTATCCATGTGTTTAAGGATATAAAGAATCAGTTTGGTGAATAGTTTAAACCACTGACGCATGCCAGAACATTTGGGTTGTAGGGTCCGAAGGAAGGTCAATCTTGTCCGAACTGATATACGCAACTTTAACCGTTTTTATTTTCGGTTAATCTAAAGCAATTCTGAAATATCTATGTAAAATCGAGTAAAATACTTTCTATCCAATATTTTGATTTGCTGAAATTGACATTTTAAAGATTATTATACAGTCTTTCATAATATTTGAATCGGATCAGTGTCCAAGCTTCGGTCAGTTTGCGCTACTCTAACCTTTTATGTCTGAAACCTCTTATGAGTGAAATAGGTTTAATGTAGTTAAATATCAGATAAGCGAACCAATTTGATATAATTCTTTTATTTTGCGATACACATATGAGTTTGATATCAATAATAGAAAATGGGAAATGGTCTGCATTGTAATAAATATAAGCTCATATCAGTATATCACTATATCCACATTGGAACTTGGTTCATTATGGGCTAATTATTATTATTATGAACACAACGCAAAAAGGTAAAAAACGCTATTATTACGAGCTCGAATTATAGACACTCCGTTTCACCGTTGAGTAAAGCGAGAGAGGGGTCAGACGCGAGAAGATTAGGAGCGCGTAGGATTGCGCAGACAAAACTACGCTGAGTAGAGAGAACGCTAATTGAGATTTCCGGCTCGGCACGCTGTGGTGGTAATTACTCGTGGATCGTTTTAATTATCCCGCACAGACCCCCGTACAACCCGTCAGCCACCTGTGCCTTCGCTGTGACTCCATTCACAACTATGGCGACAGTTGGCCGACCATGCAGCAACACTTCTGCCTCCTCTGCAATACCTGAACAATGCTTCAGTGATCCATGGGAGCATTCGGCAACCTGGATAGGGTCTATAATCAGCTGCATTAGTCTCAATTGTTTCAGTCTCATTCCAACAGTCAAAAACAACCAACCAATCAGCTTTTGCAGCTGCAATAAATAAAAATAAAATTGTTTTTTTTTTGCAGAAGAATATAAAACTAAAGAAGTAAATATACAAAAATACATGAAATTATTAAATCCTCTGGTAAACATACGAATGAAACAGGGCTTCATCATTAAAATGGGTTACATTTAAGTTTATGAAACATTATCTGTTCATACTTCTGAAAATCATGCCTTGTAAAATCTAGTCTCTTTTAAAAATCTTCTTAACGGGGAGTTAAAAAAAAGTAAAAAGGGGATTTTTGGTTTGTTTTACGATGTCCTATTTTCGTAATTTGCAAAGAAAATTACCCAACATTCTGGACAAAAAAAAGCTATTCCAACACCCCCATGTGTTTGAATAAAGATCATGATAAAAGTATCTAACCCGAATGAATGAAATTGTGGGTACTTCTTTACAAAACTTGTTATTATTAAAGACATTTAAAATCGACTCTATCCGACAACAGCATTCCGTTCTTATAGTTAAATATGTGATGGCGTTTCTTTACAAGTGAGTTTATACATCTTTATTTGCTTCACTTTTGTCTTGATCCTTTTGGTGCCATAGTCTTATCAAATATTTGCTTACAGAAACAAGGAGTCATGTGAGAATCGATCATCTATTTTTTTAGAGAATTTACGAGGACGCTCACAGAAGGCTGAGTGAATGCTGAAAGAAGGCACAAAACTCGTCATGGTCGCACAAAGGTTGTTCTGGTCGCTGCATGAAGGCAGAACGGTCGTGATATAAACGGCTCTGATTGCACAGAGGACGCAGTAGGAAGGCACAAGGGAGGCATCGCCCAACGTTAGCGAATTTCTTACATGGCGATCATTGAGCGTCCTTTGCGACCTTAGAACGTCCATTGTACGACCTTTCTGCATCATGGGAGCAACCCTTGAGCGACCAGAATCGTCGGCGACCCCTCTGCGGAAGCTTTGAGCATGTAAAAAATTTGTTGGCGTCCTCCGCGTTCTTGGCGATCAATCGCGATGTCTCAACATCCCTTGTGCCAACTCCTCACGACCTTAGCAACCATTCTGCCTCCCTTGAGCGTCCAACGGCGTTCTGTTATGTTTTTTGGTCGCACAGAGGACGCACAACGGTCTATATGTCTGTGTAAAGGGGCCTTTAGCTGTTGCTTGGATCGCCAAGACTGGAACCACTGAATACGGGGAGTCAGGTCACTTACATAGTGCTCCGGGACGACCTCTGACATGGGTCAAGGTTAATCTACTGAATGCGGACCAGCCAGCCAATTAGAGCCTACCCAACATATTTAGCACCACCCACGTGGCCTACCCAATGTATCTAGCACTACGGTGAACACGTGGCCCAGACAGAAAGTAGTCCCTAAATTAGAGCAAGTGAAACAATGGGCTACAAGACTAATCAGTAAACAATTATCCTAACCATGGTAAATATCATATAAATATCCCTCTGTGACACCCCAATCCCACTTACATTACAAATTACCCAAGTTTTCTTACAATAGCTTTAGTTTCCTGGTATTTTAGTTTAGAACTTGCCATATCAAGACATAACGTTATCTTTAAGTAGGTTCCTTACCAATTTAAAAAATCTCAAGAAATTGCTAATACTTCACTGTATACATGAAAAACATATGCTTAATCCATTTCTGTTATAAAAAATAGGGGTCAACGTGCTCGTTTTTGAAACATGAACTCCCAATGTAGGTGGGGGTGCGCCAAATCTTTTTACATTTTTCACTGTCATTTAATTCACACTATCATGGTGATAAAACAACAAACATATTTAATAATTGTGGCCTTATTTTAATAAAAGGGTTAATGGTTAAACGTTTATTCAAGACGAAAAAGCAATTTTATTGTTATCTTGTAGCAATTTTTACCAAAACTTGAATGTTTACAAATTGTTATTGTTTTCTGTTAATAACTGTTTGATAGAAATACAGTTCAACAACAAAACTATTACATATTATTTGCATTAAAAAAACAAGATGGAGAAATGAAGGGCACTTCCACCTCTGTACAATGGTGATTGCCGTGAAAATAACATTGCTAGTCAGTCATTTTATGAAGTTGCATCAATGCAGCAACATCCATGCCACGATCGTGAGCCAATGAAGAAAAGCAGTTCCAATGATCTTCTGCTTCCAGAAACAGGTTCAGGGAAACAGCTTATCCAATTCGTAGATCGCATTGGACGAATCAGGCCAATTAAATTTCATTTTGTGATTTAAAATAAACTGTGACATTGAACAAAATGTCCGTTACATCAATTTTGTAACAAAAAAAATCTGTGACGCATTAAAAATTTTCAAGGTAACTGATATCTACGTTTTTGTACAATTAAAAACGCCGAATGCTTTATGATATAAGAGGATATCCCTAATCAGAGCAACGTGCATTGTTTATACCATTTTATATGCACCCATTACTTACACTATACCGATAATGTATGAAAAACTTTTACTTTTTTTGGCAATAACTGGTTTTTCGACATTATCAGTGGTTATTTGGTCATCATAAATTTAATTGTCACTTATGGATATATGTGTGTTAACTAACTGTTACTTCAATTCTCTTGTAACATTGAGTTCGTATATTTGCAAGCCATTTATCCCTTCTGACCTTTGACCTCCAGGGGCTAAAATCACAATGACTCTGTTACATATTGCGTCACTTTCCGTCACAATAATAACATATACTCCACTCTCACTGTAAGCAAGTTCCCTACTATAAGGCCTACCTGTTATGTACCATCTCCACTCACACTGTAAGCAAGTTCCCTACCAGTGTATAAGGCCTACCTGTTATGTACCATCTCCACTCACACTGTAAGCAAGTTCCCTACTATAAGGCCTACCTGTTATGTACCATCTCCACTCTCACTGTAAGCAAGTTCCCTACCAGTGTATAAGGCCTACCTGTTATGTACCATCTCCACTCACACTGTAAGCAAGTTCCCTACCAGTGTATAAGGCCTACCTGTTATGTACCATCTCCACTCACACTGTAAGCAAGTTCCCTACTATAAGGCCTACCTGTTATGTACCATCTCCACTCACACTGTAAGCAAGTTCCCTACCAGTGTATAAGGCCTACCTGTTATGTACCATCTCCACTCACACTGTAAGCAAGTTCCCTACTATAAGGCCTACCTGTTATGTACCATCTCCACTCTCACTGTAAGCAAGTTCCCTACTATAAGGCCTACCTGTTATGTACCATCTCTACTCACACGGCACCTGATCTCAATGATATATGTCATGCTATGAACATAATTTCGGAATTTTGATTACTTGGATTTGATATTACTAAAGACTTTTAGAAAACTATCCTTGAAAAAAGTATTTTCGTGTAGCTGCATGATAAAAATAATTTGGTCCGTGTGTGAGTATTTTTCATTGTCGGATCCAATTTAAGGATGTTTTTTAGTTATATGGGTTAGTTTCAGAAACACGAGGCTGCTTAAATAATCTGGTGTTTACATGGTTATCATTTTATGAGATAGTCCTGCAGTCTCCTGATGTCTCCTCTTGATCCAAGATCAAGTGAAACAACAACAACATTTACATTGCGATCGGGTTTGATCGGGTTTAATTGAACCCCCGCAAGGGATGCATCCACATTGGCGCCACTATAATATTTTCAGGCAATCTTACGGTTCGCACATTGCGTCATTTACGGTAAAGACTACGCCGGGGAGTTGCTTTGAAGAATTTTGATAAAACCTGATTAAAGACATTTTATAAATATACCATAAGCAGCCCCAACTAAGGCGAGGTTTTAATAATTCATATACATAACTTCCTACTTATACCCTGTTTTTATATGTTCACATTGAAGGTCAATTTTTAAGGTCACAACTTCTGAAATCACTAAAAACAAATCATGAAATAGATAAGTACCTTTAACTATTTACGCTTTAAATCATAACATGATTGTTATACATAATGAAAAGTGATCATTGATTGTGTGACCACCATATAAGGGTTAACCCTTTCATCGACATTGAAATCAGAAATAGTTTCTAAATTCATATTAATAATTTATTGATTATTTTTGGTTAAATCCCTTGTTTGTAGTGACTGCAGTGATGAACAAACTTGTGTAATGTGACCCAGTGGAGAACAAACCTGTGTAATGTGACCCCAGTGGAGAACAAACTTGTGTAATGTGACCCCAGTGGAGAACAAACTTGTGTAATGTGACCCCAGTGGAGAACAAACTTGTGTAATGTGACCCCTAGTGGAGAACAAACTTGTGTAATGTGACCCAAGTGGAGAACAAACTTGTGTAATGTGACCCCAGTGGAGAACAAACTTGTGTAATGTGACCCCAGTCATGAACAAACTTGTGTAATGTGACCCAGTCATGAACAAACTTGTGTAATGTGACCCCAGTGATAATGTAACTTGTTTCTAAGGTTCAGAAAAGATTATTTTATTTTTTATTATTATAAATATTATTTATTTCATTATTTATTTTCCAGGTATGTTTGACCGTTCTGTTCCGGAAATAGGAAGTTGACCTATTCTGACCCCCATATGTCTTATATCTATGGGCGCGTCGAAGGGAACTACCAATCACACCAACTAATCATAAATCAGTTTTCTTCATATCTGGAAGGACAAACCGTCAAAGGGCATATCTTTAATCCAGTTCTTGAATGAATTCCGAGAAGCATCACCTCAACGGCTTGATAGTATATGTGCTTCAACCTCGACTAACTATTCAAACCAGCATGGGGCGAGAGATAGACCGATATGCTACCTTCGCAGGATGGCCGCCCACAGCTGCAGCCTGGCCCAACCAACTGGCTGCTGCCGGGTTTTACTACACGGGCCGATATGACGAGGTAGTCTGCTATAGTTGTGGAGTGACCAGAAGCAACTGGCAGCCGGGCATGTCTCCTGTACAGGAACACAGGCGTCTGAAACCAACATGCAGCTTCATCAATAACCAAGCTGATAATGTTCCAGTTATGGATGCTCTCGGTGCGAGGAGCCAGTTGAGATTCATCTCCCAAGCACTCTGTGACCATTCTAGTTCTACACAGGCCAACCAGCAGACGACTCAGACTCCAAGTCACCAGCAAACCAGCAATCCCCTGGCCGCTTCTGTGTCTCCGCAAGATATCTACGCCTTTCCGTCTCTCCCTGTGTTACAGGCACATCTGAACTCTAGTCCTTCATCACCGCACCAGCAAACGTCTTCATCACCGCACCAGCAAAAGTCTTCATCACCGCACCAGCAAACGTCTTCATCACCGCACCAGCAAACGTCTTCATCACCGCACCAGCAAACGTCTTCTTCATCCCACCAGCAAACATCTTCATCATCGACCCAGAAGCCCAATCCAATAACCCAGAACACGGGTGAATCAAATACCAGCAACATACCCGGAAGTCTTGGTATCCACACTGATAAGCCATTGCACCCGGAAATGGCTCTAACCGCCAAAAGACTGGCAACTTTCAAACCAGACTGGCCTTACAATGGATCACTGTTTACTAAGGACCTGGCAGAAGCGGGATTTTACTTCAATGGTATGTTTTTCTCAGGTAGACTCTCTCCAACTTCAGTAGGAATGATTGCATGTCAGATTACTTACTTCTGCAAAGAATTGAATGCTGCTATTTGGAGTTACCATTTAAAATGTCGTCTTAATAGTTTTGAGGAAAATGCATGGGTATTCAGGTATGACTGTTTGATCTATGTGCAGGTTCGATGGTAACGTGCTTCTACTGCGGAGCAACATTAGAGAACTTGACGTCCGGGGACAGTCCCTGGGTGGAGCATGCGCGCTGCTCTCCTCACTGTGTGTACCTCAACACTCACCAGGGACTCGACTTCGTATCGCTTGTTCAAGACCTTAGCTCCAGAGACAGCCAGGTAGGCCTGCTCACATTTAGTTATCTGTTTGGCACAATTGTGTTCTTGTCTTTCATCTGGTAATAACACTGAGAGAGTGCAGCAATTAATACACACGATTTACTAATGGGAATATTACTTGTTAACGAGATTAAAAAGTTTTTGAATTGGTTTGAATAAATTCTGCTCTAACACATTGCTTCAACTTGATTTTCACACATTGAACTTATCCTGGCTTAGTTGTCAATGAGACAAGTATAGTCCAGTCAACCAAGAATCGAGTCAATGGTTCTTGACATATTCCGCTGACAAGGGTAAATTGACACTCTCGTTGCGATCTTGAAAATGAAGGTCAAGGTTAAAGTCTGTAGGAACACTACTCTCACTGTGGTGAACCTATATGCAAAATATGAAAAGAATCGAGTAGTACTCAAGCTTTTCAATTTCGCACGGGCGGACGTACACTGCCGGAAACTTTACTAGTAGTGTCACATCCTCAAGAAGGAGGGACGAATAAGACGTTTCTGCAGAAATCTTCTCCGAGCTTCTTTGCAGTTTCCTTTATTTGCCAAACCTTCCTCTTCCTATGTGTGTGTTACCTTTTGCCTTTGTCATATACATATAGCAGATTTCTGATGACTTACAGCTAGTATGGTAGCAAAGCAGTACCGGGAGGTCTGTGTATTCACCTATTACGACAGTAGTGTTCCGTGTTTCACTCTACATACCTGTTCCTCTTAGGCTGTAACAAGGAGATTGATTAATCTCTGCTTCTTAGATTAGTTGACAAGAAGGATTCTTTTTTAGATTCGAGTAATAGATTATTTTCACACTAAACTTCTACACCAACAAAACCCCGCCTAAAATCGCCTATATTTGTTTTTGTTGGCCTAGCCTTATATTAGTCAAACACAAGAATCGCTCTTCTAAACTTGTGGCCATACCCAAGAATTCGCGACTTTCGCAAGGGACGCAACTTTTACTACGTACTAAAGCGCTAATAAAACATTATAAGGGATAATATAACTATTGAGACCTTAAATATCTGATGAAATGCATTTTTCTCAAGAATGACAGATGATTAGCTCTATGTATATTGTACATCAGAATCAATTGAGCATAAAATCGAGACAATATACACTTGCAATTGATAATTAAGACGATTTTCATTCACCCATTTTAACACTACGGCAATTAGTTGGGCGATTCATTTTGAAAATGCTCACTGAGGCCGAGTCTCGTTAATTAATTAATGATGATTATCACTGCCGCTAAATGAATTTATGAGGTGTATTACATCGCCAAAAAGACATGTTTATGTAATAATTGTGTAATTGTCATCTGCGGAATTACCTAGTTGGATATCTAAACATTCGATATATGGGAAATTTAAGTTGGTTTATTGAAGATTTCTTTGTGAAATTAACAATCAAAATGTTGCAAAATTACGTTGAATTATGACTATCGCAGAAAATCAGAGTCCTCCAGATACGTCACAGAAGTCATCCCTTCACGGGCCACACCCCCGCAGACTTTCATTCTGGTCGCCGGGGCTTAATTAGGCGGTTTTTAAAAAAGCCGTATATAAGTAATTTATGGACCAATCTCCGAAATTTATAATCAAGCAATTGCCATATTGATATCACATTTTAATGAATCCGATTTGGACCATTTGTCATTGCATCTATCCTTTAATGAACCAAGTGAAATTATTTGCGGTCCCTTCGGCGACCCGATCACGGCAACGAACACATGTTGTTATGTAATACCACGTGTAAAAGATGGTTATCTATCCGTTAATTGTATGAGTAAATAGTACTAGTACTGTGTTTTTTGGGGATATAATTACGTACCGGTCCATTTTTAGGTTAAACTTAAACTGGATTTCAGTAAAATCTAAGTTATAATTCGTTTTCATACGAGGCAAATAAGGTCGAGAGGTCAACCTGTTTGAATAGGGTTGTTTTTAACAGTAATGAATTTCAACTGGTGTGAAATTCTTGACATGTGATATTTGGTAATATAAGTTCAGCGTTATATAGCTCCAAATCTTGAAGCGTTCTGTAGTTGATGTGAAGTACTGTCGGAAGTGCTAGAACAATGTTTTCATCCCATTCTCATCACAGCCTAACTGAATAACGCATAACAAATGTCGACTAATGAAACATTGCAAATATTAGAAGTGACCGGATCGTTTCACTTTTTATTTTCCAATTCTTTAAAACAACCCTCATGCCACGTAATTTCAACATAATTGTATGCACGCTAATCATATGAAGATGTAATCATACATGTATATGTCAACATTTTAAATTTAAATTCGATTTCAATCATACCATATCCTCTTTTTATCATGTTATATGCTGTTTTTGATACAAATGTACATTTTAAAAACATTTAAATTTACCGACATAAACAATTGCCTTCTTGGATATTTCATTTGAAATGGTTTAGACGTAATTTGTGATATAATCAATTATATGAAAAATAAGATGCGTAAAAAAACTTGCGATTGTGTAGGTGTATAAACCTCTACCATTATGTAATAAATCAATATAATCATTTGGTGAACTTTAAATAAAAAGACAGAGACAACTTCAGCCAGGAAGTTATTTTCAGCAGGCAGTACTAGAGAACAACGCTAGAAGTACTGTATTATATGCCATTTAAATAACACGTTTGTTTTAGTTTCCAGATGTTTGCTACACATGAAATAGGATTTATACAAATGTATTCAATGACACAACCGTGTGAGATATGTTTGCAATTTGTTTACCCTTCAAATTTATTGTCGTTTAATACCATAATCGACATGCAGATAGACTTGACATGACATGACAACACACAACACATAATGCAAAGTAATTAAAAAATAATAGTATAGTAGGTTCAGTGTTCAAATATAGTTGCAAGCGACGACAAACGGATTCAGCACAATTCAGTTTTAAATTAACACATCTGTCCAATGTTCGAACAATTGTGTGACTATATACAATGGTGTTAGCGTGTACTTACATAAATGAATAGACCGGAAGTGGTTATTTCCGATCCACTTTGAGAAGAGGGCATCTGGATTATTTGTCAGGTAGAATATGATTTAATAATAATAATGTTTGAATAAAAGGAAGAGAGAACGAATAGAATTGAAATAGTTTAGAGATGTAAGAAGATGTAAAGCACGGCATTAAACTGTTAGAAAGGGTAGAATAAATGTTTGTGGATATGAGACAATGATGACTCAAATCCGTTACCCTTGGCTGCTTTTAGAATACGCATTGAATGGTTATTGAAAGGTATACTGTGAGAAAGACGAGGGTAGTTTCATTGATGAGTTTGTTAATCAATTGCCACATGCGTAATGTATGAATGATGGAAGCGGGACTCGATTAGCGCAGGAAAAAAGCATCTTGCTTATATGGAAGTAGCTTACTATGAAATAGTAAAATCTTGTTCATGAATGAATGAAGTGTTTATTTGTTGACTCGTGCTACGTTCCTTAATAATTCTCTATTATGTAAAGATAACAAATTGCATACCAATGTCTGTGTGCATTACACTCAATGTGAATCATATAAAATATTTGAAAAACCGAAATTACAGTTCGATTTACATGCACAGATCTTTCAAGCATAATCAACCTAGATTTGTCTTTTTCTTTGGCTGATAGATGTGCGTTAATCGTGATGCAGTGTCCGGTTTTCGACCAGAACTACTTTTACATATATATCGTCACTATACTGAGTTGACTGTCTTCATATTGGTCATTTTCGGCAACATTCAGTACTTCTCGATACAATACGTTTAGCAGGTCTGACCCCCAAAAACACAATGTAAGCCAAAACGAAAGTGTGAATTCCTGTTCACACATCAAAATGAAAGTCAAATTTGATGAACTTATGATAATGATGATGAGTACGGGGATTTTACGAGCGATTTTCATCGGAGCTGTTCTCTCACTCGGGCCACTAGGGCCTTTAATAAAGGAGGAGGGGGAGGTTTTATTTGTTAATTATTGGAGGGTTTTAGTTTGTATATAGGTTTAGATTCGGTCCAAAGGGCCTGGATCTTTAAGGTAAGTGCCGACCGCTTAGAGGGTAACTGTGGTTATTGTTTGGATTTAAGATTTGGTATATATTTTGTGTTGGGATATTATTTGCCCTTAGGGTTCGGTTAAGTATTTGGCGGAAGGCCGCATACTGTGGGCATTCTGTAAGAATGTGTTGTATTGTTTCTGCTTGTGGGCAGTGTGGGCATGCAGGGGAAATATTAGATATTTTAGATTTATGGATAAAATAGTTTAGTTGTGGATGCCTCGTTTGGAGCTTAATTATTGCCCTATCGATGTTTTTATTTTTAGAATAGATTTTTTGTTTGCCTAAGGGTTTAGGGATAAGTTGTTTGGTGTGGATTGCCTTGTTGGAGTTTGCGTATCGCAGGTGCCATGCTCGCTTTACATGAGATTTTGATAGGCTTTTGGCCTCTTGTTTCGAATGAAAAAGGGGGAGAAATTTAGGAAGTTAAGGCCCTCCTTGGCAGCTTTGTCGGCGTTTTCGTTGCCAAATATGCCAACATGTGCTGGTTCCCATAGGAGTTTTATATATTATATAAAGGATTTGGATGGAAATTGAGAAGTTTGGAGATTAAATCAGGGCGGTTTTTTGTGGATTTGTATTGGAGTGCCTGAAGAGCACTGAGTGAGTCCGAAAAATTTGCCCTGATTTTTAATTTTTGGGTGGGATAAAGCTAGTGCTATGCCCATAAGCTCAACAGTGTAGACTGATTGGTCGTTGGGGAGCCTATTGGAGTAAGATAATGGTTGCGGTTGTTGTATGTGTATGCCTACACCTGTTGTGCGTGCTTCGGGGTCCCCGGACCCGTCTGTGTATATATGTGACACCAGAGTGAAGAGGATATCTATTGTTTTGGTTTGTTTTATGAGTAGATTTACTTTGTTTTTAATTTGCCTAGCATAAGGTAATTTTGAAAAGTTGCGCTTTGCCTTTTTAAAGGCCGCTTTAGCTGTTTGCGCGCAACTTTAATTTCCTCATTCCACCAGGGACCTGAGGGTTTGGTAATTTTGGTTGCAGAAAATGGGATTGATTGTTTTGCAGCATTTATAATAGCATTAGTGAAGTTATTGGAAAGGTTTCGGGATCTTTATTTTCAAGGTCTGCTGGGTTTAATTGATTGCAAAGTGCATTAAATTTATCCCAGTCAGCCTTGTTGTAGTGAAATTTAGGGTTTGGGGGGGAATTTGGAATATTTGAATTATTTGTTGGTAGGAAGTTATTAAGAGTGATAAATATAGGGAAATGGTCACTTCTCCACGGATCATCAGAGACCTGCCATTCGGTATTTATAGCGATGTCCGGCGTAGTGATAGTTAAATCGATAGCGGACATAAGGTCCCTATGGCTATCGTACCTATTAGGTAAATTAGTATTATGGATTACAAGATTGTTATTTATGACCCAATCGGCAACTATTTTGCCGTTGGAATCGACCTTATCTTTTACTCCCCAATTCGGGTGGTGGCTATTGAAATCGTCCAAGTGCATGGAACGACCATGAGAAGAATTTTGAAGGGCCTGAAGGTCCTCTAGTTGAATTGCCAAATATGGTTTATTGTAGATATTGTAAATATTTACCCTATCGTTTTGGTGGATAATAGTAACGGCATGAGCCTCTAAAGAATTTAAGGTAATATTAAGTTTATTGAAATTAAATTGTTCCTGGATAAATATAGCTAGGCCTCCGAAGGAGCGACCGGGATTTGATTTGGGCCGGTCTAGCCTTACTAAATTATATCCTGGAATGTTAAAGTTAGACCTAGGGCCGAAATGGGTTTCCTGAATGGTAATAATATGGGGGTTTAGGTGTTTAAGTTTGATTGAGGCTTTAAGCTCATGGGCGTGTGCCGTGTTTCTTGCAGCCACCACTTCCCCAAACTCACATTAAACCCCTTTCCACTAACCAACCCGAGGCCATGGACACGGAAACCGCCCAACCTAACCCACCTAACCCACAAACCCAGCATGAAACCCCAATCCTAACCACCCTCCCCCAACCCTTCACCCACTCCCAAACCCAGCATGCAACCGAAACTCCTCAACCCCCTAACCCCGCCCCCCACCTGCACCCCTAATTACCTCCACATCCAAACCTAACCAAACCAAAACCCAAACCCCCCTCCACCACCCAACCTCCTCCCCAGTGTAAATATCGTATGAGTTTTTCCAGGGTGTATCTCTCAGTTCGCGCAGAATAGCTTTTAACTCGAACTGGTATGATTGAGTACTTCGTAACATGTATATCTGTGGAGGAATTAGAATTTTAAAGATTTCCCGGAAGGCTACGATGAACCAGACATTGTCGATACTATTGTCCGGTTATTCGAGTTTAAGCATGAGTCTTTACACTTGAAAATCATCTAATTCAACTATTGTGTAAATATTATATGAATTCCAGTATGTATCTCTCAGTTCGCGTTGAATACATTTCCACTCGAACTGGTATGACTTAAAGCTCAATAACATGTATATCTTTGGAGAAATAAGAATTTTAAAGATTTCCAGTAAGGTCTCGATGAAGCAGACAGTGTTTATACTGTTGTTCGGTTATTCGTGTCTAAGCATGATTCTTTACACTTGCAAAATCTTCTAAAGCGACTATTGTATAACTATCATATGAATTTCAAATATAGCGCCACCTAGCGGATGGTGACAAGTCGCATGTTTACAGAGCTCCGTGAAAATAGCGGTTTAAAGAAAATATAAGCAACAGAAGTAAGTGTTAGTGGCTGTGGACACTCATGAAGATATTTGAACATTATGTCTTGCACAAATGACGCTTATAGAGCTCAAATCGGTCGTTTTCAGTCGGTTTATGTAGCTTTCATGCTGAGAAGATCCCAACGAAAGTCATCGATGCGTGTCCGCATGATGCACGTGCCTCGCGGAGCGAGTACCTGTCTTCGGGTTTGTTTACTTGTGTCGCTACTGCTAATGCTCTGTCACGATGTGGAGACTAATCCGGGGCCACCGAAGAAACAGAAAACGTTAGAAGGTCAAATATCAACTTTTGAACTGATTAAGGAAATAAAATCTATGAGCAAAGACATGAATGCCAATTTCAATAAGTTATCAACTAAAATCGATACACTTGAAAGTGATGTAACTACACTGGCAACAGAAAATACAGTACTAAAAAGCATCAGTACAAACTCTGACAGCAAAAGTAAATAAATTAGAAAACAAAATGAGGCAGAACAATTTGATATTTTATTTATAACGTTGAAGACACGGAAGATGATCTTGAAGAGGAAATAAAGAGAGTGATAACGGAAACTATGCAGGTGGAAGGACCAGTGGAAATGAACCAGGTGAAAAGATCTTCTTCTAGATCTAACGGTACTGGGCCTGTGCTAGTGGTATTCAAGTCAGTCAACCAACGGAATAATGTACTGAAAGCTACAACAATGCCGAAAGGAGAAAGTGTCAAAATTTCGCAAGACTTCACAGAACAAACACGGATGGTACGACGGAAACTGAAAGTTTACATGGAGAGAGCAAGAACAGAAGACAAATTTGCAGTTCTTAGAAATGACAAATTACAAATTGACAATAAATTGTACCGTCTGAATGATTCAGAAGACAACATCGAAGTAGTGAAAACCTTCAACAGGGATAGAAGTGGCAGTCGTAGTTCCAGTGATAGTCAATAGGGGCGTGGCCAAAACCCATGTTTACATGTGTCGGATCTGTGGAAGATTGTGTTTTGGAATGTAGAAGGACTAATTAATAAGTTTTAAAAGGAAACATTCAAGTTATTTTTACAGCTTTTTGATGTCATTTCACTTGTTGAAACCTGAACCAGTGATGGAGATACCTACACACTGCCTGGATACACAGTGTTTAGTCAGTGTAGAGATAAACATCCATATGCTTTCAGAAATTCAGGCGGCTTAATGATATTTATTAAGGATAATCTTCGTCAACATGTAACAGTGTTAAAGAGTTCATCAATTAACATCATGTGGTTAAGAATACAAGTGTGTGTTGAGACCAAGCTATAGTTTGGACTTGTCTACTTCTCTCCGCCCTCCTCTCCACACGCTAATGAACCGTTACTCCAGATTCTGGAAGATGACGTAACTGCCTCATCAGGAATATCCAAGCTGTGACGTCATCATCCAGGGGGACTTCAACGCGCGGACGGGGGAAGATGCAGACTTTATCGAGAATGGCGACACGCGGTTCTTGCCCATAGGTGATGTTCTCAACTACGCAGATGATAGTGGAATATGTAAAAGACTTTCGCAGGACAAAGTTAAAAATAAACGTGGTTGTGAATTCCTAGACTTCTGTAAATCTACCGGGATAACGATTTGTAACGGGAGGTTGTTTTCTGATAAAAACCGAGGAAAGATAACGTGTTTCGCTAACGACGGACAGAGTGTTGACTATGGGCAGGCTGAAGTTATTCGTTATTCGCATAATGAATAACTAACTGGCACCTTATTCGTTTTTCGAATATGCTGCTCGCTGCTTATTCATTCTTAAGAGTTGAACAAAGAAGTAAATATAGATATACATTAAGTTCGGAAACTGACAATATGGGGGGGGGAACCTCGTTCATCGAATACATTCAGTAAGCACTGGCTAGCTATTCATTAATTCGTTAGTTAACTTGTTAGTTATTCATTATTCATTATTCGAATAATGAATAGCTAACTGGCACGTTATTCGCTTTTCGAATATGCTGCTGGCTGCTTATTCATTCTTCAGAGTTGAACTAAGGAGTAAATATAGATATATATTAAGGGTGGTAACTGACAATATGGGGTGGGGAACTTCGTTCATCGAATACATTCAGTAAGCACTGGCTAGCTATTCATTACGCGAATAATGAATAACTAACTGGCACATTATTCGTTTATCGAATATGCTGCTGGCTGCTTATTCATTCTTCAGAGTTGAACAAAGAAGTAAATAAAGATATATATAATATTAAGGTGGAAACTGACAATATGGCGTGGGGAACTTCGTTCATCGAATACATTCAGTAAGCACTGGCTAGCTATTCATTATGCGAATAATAACTAACCAACCGGTTAGTTATTCATTATTCGAAAAATGAATAACTAACTTGCACGTTATTCGTTTTTCGAATATGCTGCTGGCTGCTTATTCAATATTCAGAATTTAACTAAGAAGTAAATATAGATATATATTAATTGTGGGAAAAAGCCAATATGGGGTGGGAACCTCGTTCATCGAATACATTCAGTAAGCACTTGGTCTGTGAAGTTAACGAATTATTTACACTTCCTTATTCGTTTTTCAAAATGTGAACCTAGCGAATTATCAGATTTCAGCATTTATAATTGTTCTTAGTTTATTAATCAATATTAAATACTGTGAACGATATTAACGTTCCTTTATTGTGTATACATGTAGTTATTCTTATAGCAGACAGCCAATAACGTAGTAGCTGAACCGAGCTCTTCACGAGCTATAAATAGCATGTACAGCAGACGTTTAAAATTGTTTTGTTTAAATCTGATTGAATACAATCACTAAATGTAACACTTACTAAAACGTTCATGTGAATTATAATAATGCTTTATAACGTGCTCCGCGAACATAATTATAGGTCAGTCTGAATCCGTCTGTTAGAGCGTGAAGTTGGTTACTTTTACCATAATGTCGATTTATGCATAGAATACGTCGCTGGCACCCTTTCAGAATACATAGGTTTATATTGAATCAGCACATGTTAGCTTTGTCTCTGGGGTTCATCTTAGCTATAATAAAGTTTTAGTTATGGCCTCGAACGTGCATTGTGGGCTCGTCATCTGAATCATTTGCTGAGAGTGTGAAGTTAACTACTTATTCGAAATTGGCGATTTATGCATAGGATACGTCGCTGGAGTCCGTTTAAAAAAAATATAGGTTCATATTTGAATTACCACATGTTAGGTCTTTCTTTGGGGTGTATCTCAGCTATGATACTGCTTTATATACGGCCGTAAACGTGCATCGTGCATCGTGGGCTCATTTTGGTCAATCTTTATTTGTTGCTGAGAGTGTGAAGTTAATTACTTAATCAATATTGGTGATGTATGCATAGAAAACGTTACTGGCACCCGTTTCAGAATACATATATATAAGCACATGTTAGGTCTGTCTCTGGGATATATCACAGCTACTACAATTCTACGGAAACATACTTTCCTACGCATACGCACTTCTGTACACATTCGAAAGTAAGTGAGTGTCTACGTGCATAGTACATACATGCCAATGCGTATCTTAATTGCAAACCGGCGTGAATAATTCGTTAACTGTTCGTGAGTGCGTACCAATGCGTAAAGAAATAACCAAATGTTTTGTTATTCCTTCACGTACTCCAGTACGTGCCAATTGCGCAATCTACACGTGAACTTGTCTCAACGTGTTCGTATTTTATTCCCGTGGTGTCGTGTAATGCGTGCACAGTTTTCTTGTGTCAAGATAAAGGCAAGACTAGGTTGAGCATATCAAGCAATTGGCTCGCAATTCAGGGAATTGACAACATTCGTGAGTATTCTTCCGTGCTAATGACACTAATGTCATCTCACCAGTAAAAGCACTTCAA
The DNA here is from genome assembly GCA_936450465.1 of Gibbula magus. NCBI lineage: Eukaryota > Metazoa > Mollusca > Gastropoda > Trochida > Trochidae > Gibbula > Gibbula magus. Next base: position 60,181,097 of record OW388293.1, on the reverse strand, counting down.
TGATGTTTCACGCATTTTCACTACTCAGTCTCGCACTTGTCGCATTGCAAAAGTCTTTTTCAATCACATGGCCGAACCAATCAGCAATGAGCACGCATCGTGCACCCTCGTATAAATAGGTGTCCCAGGAATGGACAACAAGATCATCCCAAACAACCTACATATAAGAATGTGTAGACATAATCTTAAAGGGCCATAAGTACAATGCTGTGGAATCCCTTGTATTTGTAGTAGAAGGTCCCAGCACTGGCCGGCTCCTTCATGGCAACACTTTTCCATTCAAAGCTCCCAAGCATTTGTGGTAGTTCCACCTCGAACTGTAACCATGAAACACTTTATATCTTCCTGTGGGGTTCTGGGGCACCTCAGTACCTCCACCTTGAACACATCAATGCAGACTCTGCAAACCCCGGGTAGAAACTTGCAGATTCTACAAACAGTACTTCTGAAGTTGTATTGTGGACTTGTGTGGCTATCACCAGTGGCAAGGAAGCGGAATATGTCTGCTAGTTTTAGGTTTACCTCAAGTGGTTCTCTCACGAAAGTCTTTTTCTTCTCCAGGTGAGGAGTTAACCTATCAACCATTCCAGGGTTAAAGATCCTACGGAGAAACATTTTGTCTCTTCACGGTGAAGTTCAGTGAGTAACTGTTCATAGTATCCGAAAGAGTGTATTCTGGTCAATCATTCCCAAACCAACTTGTTCTAGTTTTCCTCTTCCAAGGTGGGGTTGCAACGTCTTCTTGCTTCCTGTATTATTTCTTCTTCTCGAAGAAGCAGAAGTGAAGCCGATGTCAGATACATGAGCCTTTTTCCTCTCTTCAATAATAGCGATATCTTGTTCATGGTGTTCACTTTAATTTGTGAAAGTAGAGGATGAACTGATTTACGTTTGGGCACTGCCTTTATATACACCTCCAATGCGGACAGTACCGTACACCAAGCGTTACTAAAAAAAGGTCACGATCTTGACAAACATGCGTGATTTAGTCGTGCCTGTGCGTGCATTTGCGCATACTCCGTACCAAAACCCAACTTCATCGGATCATAGCCGCAATATATGCGTGCACAGAACGCAACATAGTCGTGGCACTTTGTGTGCAATTTTGCGAGTCAAATGCGCAACATATATGTAAGGTGTGCGCGAATAATGCTCAAACGGAGGTGTGCGCATTGTTATGTAAACAAATTATATAATCAATGCTTCACGCATTGGCACGCACTGAGGTCTTGAAATGCGGATGGTAAATTCGTGCAAGAGTAAACGCACTTATGCACATACATATGCTTACGCACGCATGTAAGCGTACGCATGTACGTGTACGTGTACGTGAGTACCTATGTACGCTTATATTTGCATACACATATGTGTACGGACCTACAATTTTTACACACGCATGCACATATGCGCATGTACACATGCTAATACACAGGCAAGTAAACAAGTCAAAACGAACGCATGTGTATGCACGCACACAAATATGAACACACGCACTGATGGACGCACATAAAAATGAACACATGTGTGTTTTATGTATCTATTACGCACGCTCACCCTAAAAAGCGTATGCGCTTACTTTTTAAGTTATCGTACACAGGTACGTCTGGTTACACATGCAAGCCCGTAAGCATACGCATATACGAATTAGAAGGCATGTACGAATGAGTACGCAGGTGCGTATGCATACCCATGTATGAATGTTTACGCATGTACGTATGCTTATACATGAACACACGCATATATGCCAATGCACGCATGCATGTAAGTATATTCATGTACGTCTGTTTATACACCGTTGCATTTATGCGTATGCACGCACGCAAGCTTGTACGCATGTACCCACGTATTTACGCATGCACACTCGCAAATTTCAAATGAATGTATGTATATATGTATGTTTATACATATGAATGTATGGATTGATGTTTGTACCTACGGTAGGACCTAAAGTAATTCGAATTTCATTATGAACCAATATAATCTGAAACGTTGTCAGCGACGTGATCCATACACAAGAATACAATATTGAATAAGTAAAGAACTTGAAAATCATAGGAACGGATTCAGTTTGACGATCCCACGGTGCATGTGCGCAGCCATTTATAAACAATTGTTGTAGCTGAGATTTACCCATGAGACTCAACTTTCGATTATGTGCTGATTCTAGGATAAACCTATGTATTCTGAAACAGCCAATATCGAATAAGTCACTAACTTCACACTCTCAGCAACGGATTCACATTGACCTATAACGAGCCCGGCCCATAATGCACGTTCGCAGCCATACATAGAACACTGTTACAGCTGAGATATAACCCAGAGGAAGACCAAACATTTACTAATTAAATATAAACCTATGTATTCTGAAACGATGCCAGCGACAGATTCTATGCATAAATCACCAATATCGAACAAGTAACTAACTTGGCAAATGATTGACCTAATACGAGCCCACAATGCACGTTCGCGGCCTTCCATAAAGCACTGTTACAGCTGAGATGTGACCTACAGACGGACCTAACATGTTTTCTCAAACGGATGCAAGTGACGTATTTTGGTTGAAGATCAACTCTGAACAGGGAATAAGCAGTCAGCAGCCATTTAGTTATTGTTTATTAAAATAATAAATAACATAACCAGGGTTACTGAATGTAAGAAAAGTGCGATCCATGAACGAGGTTCCCCAACCCATGTTGGCAGGTTTTCCACCCTTAATATATATCTATATTTACTTCTTAGTTCAACTCTGAAGAATGAATACGCAGCCAGCAGCATATTCGAAAAACGAATAACGTGCCAGTTAGTTATTCATTATTCGAATAATGAATAAACTGCCAGTTAGTTATTCATTATTCGCATAATGAATAGCTAGCCAGTGCTTACTGAATGTAATCGATGAACGAGGTTCCCCAACCCATATTGGCAGTTTCCACCCTTAATATATATCTATATTTACTTCTTAGTTCAACTCTGAAGAATGAATACGCAGCCAGCAGCATATTCGAAAAACGAATAACGTGCCAGTTAGTTATTCATTATTCGAATAATGAATAAACTGCCAGTTAGTTATTCATTATTCGCATAATGAATAGCTAGCCAGTGCTTACTGAATGTAATCGATGAACGAGGTTCCCCAACCCATATTGGCAGTTTCCACCCTTAATATATATCTATATTTACTTCTTAGTTCAACTCTGAAGAATGAATACGCAGCCAGCAGCATATTCGAAAAACAAATAACGTGCCAGTTAGTTATTCATTATTCGAATAATGAATAACTTACCAGTTAGTTATTCAGTATTCGCATAATGAATAGCTAGCCAGTGCTTACTGAATATAATCGATGAACGAGGTTCCCAACCCCATATTGGCAGTTTCCACCCTTTATTTATATATCTATATTTACTTCTTTGTTCAACTCTGAAGAATGAATACGCAGCCAGCAGCATATTCGAAAAACGAATAACGTGCCAGTTAGTTATTCATTATTCGAATAATGAATAAACTGCCAGTTAGTTATTCATTATTCGCATAATGAATAGCTAGCCAGTGCTTACTGAATGTAATCCATGAACGAGGTTCCCAATCCCATATTGTCAGTTTCAACCCTTAATATATATCTATATTTACTTCTTTGTTCAACTCTGAAGAATGAATAAGCAGCCAGCAGCATATTCGAAAAACGAGTAACGTGACAGTTAGTTATTCATTATTCGAATAACGAATAACTAACCCGTTAGTTATTCATTATTCGAATAATGAATAACTAATAACTAATAACTTGCTAACTTCAGCCTGCCATTTATCGCTCCTTACCCTTGACCTACCAAGGCTAAAATCACAATCACTCTGTTACATATTGCAATTTTTCCGTCACATTAATCACAAATACTCCACTCTCACTGTAACCAAGTTCCCTACCAGTGCCCATGGATTTATTGTCATTCTCGTAGATTTTTTATATTTAATTTTTGTTTGTGTTGTCATTTGTAGACAAGTTATATTCAATTCTTTTATTTCGGTTTGTTGGCCATCGGCCCATGTACAATGCAATTAAACATAACAAATTTGTAGAATAGACAATACAATTTTACAAATACATTAATTAATTAGATGAATTAACATATTTTCTTTGCGCAAGCGCTTCTCGTATGCAATTAGAGACATTTACAAGGGTATTTCTACAATTACTAGTTCATACATTATGATATTTAGAAACCAAATCTACCTGACAATTTCCAGAAATATATTTATCTCTTATTACATTATAAGCATTACATTACAAAAAAATGGATAGCATTTTCAGTCACACCAAGTTCACACATTTTACAAGTCAAATCTACATTCACACCTCTTATATTACAACGCAATGGAAGTGAATTTAACCGCAGTAGATAAATATTCCTTCTAACAGTAACTTGGTTGATGTGACTTTATTTCCTTATAAGGCATCAAATGAGAAGATTGATTTATCCTACCAAATATACGCTGTTTATCACAATCAATAATTATGTTCTTAAAACTATATATATAAATGAAGATATATCACCGACATCTTGATTGTACCAAGCAAAGCCAAATCCATAGGAATTTAACACATATTTAACAGAAGTAGCCCAAGTTACTCTACCAACTGAATCTAACTTCCTCATATGTAAATACGACTGTTTAGGATAACGGTCCTCGGACATTCTCAATAATTTACACCAATAAGTAATACATCTCACATAGTAATCAACATACATATTCAATCTACCACAATCTGCTAACACTCCATTACTTGAAACCTGTTTACTAACACCCAAAGCATACTTACAAAAGTTAGTGTGATAAATCTCGACCGACTTCCACTCCTCAAACCCCCAGATTTCAGACCCATACAATAACAAAGGTTTAAACCTTACTATCGAATAACTTGAACATGAGCTTTACAGGAATAGTAGGATATTTTATGAACACAGATTTTAAAGCAAACAGAGCCTTACTAGCTTTACCAACAAGATTATGAATATATTTTGTCCACGACAATCTAGTTGAAAATAGAATGCTTAATAACTATAATACGTTGACGTTTTAACTTGGATACCACTATAAAACCACTTTTCATATGACCGAAGAATACCGCCACTACGAAAAACTAGCACCTCAGTTTTATCCATATTAACCTCTAAACCCCAAAGCTACAATACTTATGTAGAACATCGATTTTTCTCTGCAAACCTATAACAGTGTCATCAAATAAGTTAAGATCATCTGCATACAACAGTAACAATAAATTCATATAATCTGAACCAATAAAGATGCCCCGGAGACCTGAGACCCGGAGTTATATTGACACACTTCAACACCAATATTCCTTCTAACCATTGTTCTTGAATTGAATTCACTTTTAGCTCATCAGGCCTGAAAGGCCCGATGGGCATATGGCATGGTATGGCGTCCGGCGTCCGGCGTCCGTCCGTCCATCCGTCCGTAAACTGTTCGCATTTTCGACTTCTTCTCCGGAACCAATGACCCTAGATGGCTGAAATTTTATGTGCAGACTCCTTGGCTAATGGGGATTCTAAATTGTAGACTTCGTGACCCCGTGACCCCAAATGGGGTCACAGGGGTCACAACCTTAAAAACCTATTTTCATCTTCTTCTCCAGTTCCAAAAGGTCTAGAGAGCTGAAGTTTTGTGTGCAGACCCTTTAGTCAATGAGATTCTAAATTGTAGATTGGTGACCCTGGTGCTCCAAATAAGGGCCTCACAGGCCATGAACTAAAAACCTATTTTCATCTCCGTCTCCAGAAAGAAAAGATCTAGAAGGCTGTAATATTGTTTACAGACTCTTTAGCCAATTGAGATTCTAAATTGTAGATTTGGTGACCTGTGGCCCCAAATATTGGCTTACGGGCCATGATCTAAAAATCTATTTCAGTCTTCATCATTAAACCAGTGTAGGAAACTTACCTGAAACTTGACCAGACACCAGGGCTGGTAACTTTGAAAACTTGACAGCCCTCCTCAAAAGCTGCCAGTCCTAATAAGTGTCACATTTCAGCTCAGCAATAGTGAACAAAGGCAGAGATACATTCGGGTTTTCATAAACGTCGGCTAATACGTAATGCTATCTGAACGCTTTCTGTAAACAAGCTACTTTCTTTCGCTCGCTTTGTTTTTAAATACAATGTCAAGGCAAGGCCAGTGAAATAATGTTTCAGTTTTACAGGGCGAGCTAAATGGAAATCCAGTGTGATGTTGTGAGTCACTTATGCGAAATGCTATAAATGGTGATTTTGGTTGTTAATATTATGTAAATAAGAATTGGAAGTTTCGGTTTCTGCACATTTACAATGTATAAGGGTGCTGCTCAATTTTCATTGATTTCAAGTTTTAATCATATATTTGGCGATTTGGGATGAATATGCAAGTTGAGTGAAACTATTTCAAATGAAATCACCACATATGGTGGTTTGGCACTTATTAAAGCCGAAAACAATATTATGAAAAACCACTGGATGTCACTTTGACATGACCCAGTCATTTATATACCAAGTGTAAATTTTACAAAACCAGTAGTGCACTTTTTTAAAACTCAATTGCTCTTACGTATATATTCTAGAAACTACACATGTTCATGACGCCGATTATTTTCGCAGTAGGATTCAACCAAATGATAAAGCTACCTTGTAACCCAAATATAATGATTCCTGACACATGCATTAGATATTATGTTAATAATAATTGAAGAAAATATATGTTCTTTTGTAAAATTATCTCTTGAAACACTTCTCACAAATACGCATTTCCTAAATCACTAGATCTGTTTCATGCATTCCAAGAAATCATTTAGAACATAATGAAAATGATTTGTATTACCTCTGCAAGCTACGACTTTCAAATTTAAATATTGTATTCTCTGTTAACTTACCTTTACTGCAACATTTTGTGGCATTAAGACAGTTGCGTTGCTTACCATGTTAACGTATGCTAAACAACTCTGGGTAATTCCGCTCACTAGGGTAATTCCGCTTGGTTACTAAAAATCTAACATTCAAGTTTTATTTCAACTAAAATAGTTTGTCTTAATACAAGGCATGAATGTGACACAGATAAATAAACCAGCCCGACCATCGGGCTGGAAGGATTTATATTTTACCAGTCCCCAACGAAATTAGCCCGTCTCGGGCGTTCGGGCGGGCAGCTGTTTCCTACACTGATTAAACACTATAAACCGTGATGAGCTACAGAGCCCATGGCTCTATTTTTATAACATTCATTCAATAACTTTAAACAAATATTTATAAGTGAAACGGATTGAACTGAGCAGATGGAGAGTTTGAGTCCTTACCACTTTTTTACAGAAGATTTTTTTGGTATCGAGGTACTGATAAAGTAAAGTAAAGATGTTGGTCCTTACACCAGGGTAATAATGTGTGTAGCGCTTTGAGCATGGCCCTTTGTGTTGTGGAGTTCAGCGCGATATAAGTATCCTCATTATTATTCTTTATGTGAGGAAGATGATTTGGGCTTTTTAGGACCTGTCAAACCTCTCCTTGCAATTGCTGACATGGAAGGCGGCCTTCCTAGTGGTGGTCACCTCTGGCAGGCAGGTAGGGGACATCCATGCGATGTCTTCCGATCCCGAGCTGACTGTCTTTCACAAAAACAGAGTCAGCATTAGACTGCCGGACTCATCCGAAGGTCGATCATACCTTCCATGTCACCGCTCCCATCGAACTGCCTGTGCTACACCAGCCGGCAGTTTCAGGGGCTCAACTGTTCGTTCCCACCCTCATATTCTAGATGTGCGGAGAACACTCAAGAAATACATTTCCAGGACTGGCTCTATCCGCAGGGTTTTGTTTAATGCTAATTAAGCGTGTTTTATGGCTTATGGTAAGTCCATGGTCTACCATTTATGATCCGACCTCCGGAGTCGCCGCACTATGGTCCAGGTTAGTTGCTCTTTTTTATCAATTTCTCTCAGAGCAAATTTACTATGTATGGTCTGTCAGACAGAATTACACTCCCAGGAGTCTTCTTTGGGAGTCTGTCTTATAACCCAAGGAGGATCCCTTCTGAAAAAGACTCGAACCAACTTGCAGAGGTTGCAGATTCTTTGAAGAGGATTCTCCTTGGGGTAGGGCCACCTGCCTTCCCTTATTCTGTCTGCTTGTCAGATTTATAAGTGGTGAAATGAGAGTTACTTGCCCTTGGCCTGGTTAGCAAACGCCAGGGTTGGGGCCCACTAAGGATGGTCCTATGTTCATTTTTTTAATTTAATTCATTATTTTTTACGGTTATTTATCAAAAATAATTAAATTTCAACTGTCATAATTCAAAATTAGGATTTTCATGCCATATATACCTTTAGGAAAATTCTTTTCAAAGAATCTGCAATCTCTGCAGGTTGGTTCGAGTTTCAGGAAGATATGATGAAAGGTTTTGCTCAGGAAACAAACCTAGCTCTCCCTGAGCAAAGTCCAAATCAAACACGTTTCTTTGGAAACGAAAAAAAAAGAAATCTGAAAATATCAAAAGGTACAACTTGTATTCCAATTAGTGGTTAACACAAATAATACAGTTTCAGAAATATATGATGAAGGGTTTTCGAGTTCTGCACCGGAAACAAAATGATTACGAACGGACGGGCGGGCAGGGCGATGACTGTATCCCATGATGGGATAAAACGTTATCCCATATGATGTTGTTCTTTTTAATTACAAACCTGATTACATGTTAATAATAAGGTGTAAAAACATTTTTAAAAATGTGATTGAATTGCCTTATGAATATTTGTAAACATATTAGATTTCTTACATAGCTACAGGAAGTAATCATACATGGAACATTTTAAAAATACTCAAGAATGAAAAAAATCGTACACTATTTTCACTTTATAAAGGGGTTAGTTTGTGGTAACATTTTGATAATGAGATTCAAATGCAATATGTTGTACTTGAAACCGTCTGTACAAATATGTGAAACATATTGACATAGAATGTTAATTAAGCAGGTATAGTTCTTAAACCTGGATTATATGTATTATGTTTGTCCTGTTTGGTATGCTTTGAAATGAACTGCCAATCATGATGTTATCTTCAGCCGTTGACGAACGAAAATTATCCAAAAAATAAATCTCTGTAAGTCTCAAATTCACAAAATTTCAGTTTATTTTGTTTATAATGTCCACAGAGTGGATTGACTTTCAATATATAAATGATGTTGATATGCAGTGGAACAGATTGCAATAATTCGGTTTAAGAAAATGTATCTCTACCTTTGAACATGATGCCAAAAACTCTTTTTAACTGACGAATTTCGAGAACAAATAACTCAAGTTGTTGGCAATAATTAGAGATTTGGCTCGTGTCAAGTTTTCTAAGTAAAGTCATAGTCAACTTTAAAATGAGGTAACGAAGCCTTATTTATTACCGTTAATGAGAAGATTTTGAACAGATTTTGCATACTGTCAAAACCGCAAAAGTTAACATTTAATTTTTAATCCCCATATGCAGTGTAGGAAACTTACCTGAAACTTGACCAGACACCAGGGCTGGTAACTTTGAAAACTTGACAGCCCTCCTCAAAAGCTGCCAGTCCTAATAAGAGTCACATTTCAGCTCAGCAATAGTGAACAAAGGCAGAGATGCATTCGGGTTTTCATAAACGTCGGCTAATACGTAATGCTATCTGAACGCTTTCTGTAAACAAGCTACTTTCTTTCGCTCGCTTTGTTTTTAAATACAATGTCAAGGCAAGGCCAGTGAAATAATGTTTCAGTTTTACAGGGCGAGCTAAATGGAAATCCAGTGTGATGTTGTGAGTCACTTATGCGAAATGTTATAAATGGTGATTTTGGTTGTTAATATTATGTAAATAAGAATTGGAAGTTTCGGTTTCTGCACATTTACAATGTATAAGGGTGCTGCTCAATTTTCATTGATTTCAAGTTTTAATCATATATTTGGCGATTTGGGATGAATATGCAAGTTGAGTGAAACTATTTCAAATGAAATCACCACATATGGTGGTTTGGCACTTATTAAAGCCGAAAACAATATTATGAAAAACCACTGGATGTCACTTTGACATGACCCAGTCATTTATATACCAAGTGTAAATTTTACAAAACCAGTAGTGCACTTTTTTAAAACTCAATTGCTCTTACGTATATATTCTAGAAACTACACATGTTCATGACGCCGATTATTTTCGCAGTAGGATTCAACCAAATGATAAAGCTACCTTGTAACCCAAATATAATGATTCCTGACACATGCATTAGATATTATGTTAATAATAATTGAAGAAAATATATGTTCTTTTGTAAAATTATCTCTTGAAACACTTCTCACAAATACGCATTTCCTAAATCACTAGATCTGTTTCATGCATTCCAAGAAATCATTTAGAACATAATGAAAATGATTTTTATTACCTCTGCAAGCTACGACTTTCAAATTTAAATATTGTATTCTCTGTTAACTTACCTTTACTGCAACATTTTGTGGCATTCAGACAGTTGCGTTGCTTACCATGTTAACGTATGCTAAACAACTCTGGGTAATTCCGCTCACTAGGGTAATTCCGCTTGGTTACTAAAAATCTAACATTCAAGTTTTATTTCAACTAAAATAGTTTGTCTTAATACAAGGCATGAATGTGACACAGATAAATAAACCAGCCCGACCATCGGGCTGGTAGGATTTATATTTTACCAGTCCCCAACGAAATTAGCCCGTCTCGGGCGTTCGGGCGGGCAGCTGTTTCCTACACTGCCATATGAAACCTTAGGGGTGAAACACCTTTTTATGTGTATATGTGCTTGTTGAAGTTGTTGAAATCTGTATTTTCTTCCTGCAGGTGGATTACAGACAGGTTCGGGAGATCCTGCAGGAAAAACAGCCGTCTGTCCGCCGTCCCATCCCGCTACCATCACCTGCAGATCCTGAAGGTCACTATTTTACAAGCTGTTCCCATTAGGTCGCCTAAACAGTGTGTATGTCCGCCCCGTTCTTGTTAACGCCTTACCTCATGAACCGAACGCGTCTTCAAAATTGTTCACACTGTTAATAATACCCCCGGCCAACGGTTGGGGTATATAGTAATACCAACGATTCCGTCCGTCCTTCCGTCCGATCCACTAAAGAAAACTATTCATCTCGTCCTTGTCAAATTTAGCACATGTCCTCTTCACCACTAGGAGAGGGTAGTGCGAAATTTAAACCGAATTGGTGATTACAGAATAACAGTCGGAAGTATTAGTGAGCCACGCTCACTTTTTTGCTTCTTGCGAATATTTTTCATAATCTTATCATGGTTATTATACCCCCGACCAATGGTGGGGGTCAATAGTATTACCAATGATTATGTCAGTCCGTCCTTCCGTCCGTCTGAAGACAGTTTTTGTCCGATCGATTACAGAAAAACTATTTATCTTATCCTTTTCAAAAATTGGCACATGTCTTCTTCACAGCTGGGAGAGGTGCAGTGCAAAATATAAATCGAATTGGTGAATTTTGGAATTTTTGGCGATTTTTATTTTATTTTTAGGTCATCTGACCTGAAAGGCCCGATGGGCTTATGGTATGGCATGGTGTCCGGCTCCGTCCGTCCGTCCGTCCGTCCGTCTGTAAACTTTTCGCATTTTCGTCTTCTCCAGAACCACTTGGTCTGGAGCTGAAATTTTGTGTACAGACTGTTTGGCCAATGGGGATTCTAAATTGTAACCCCAAAAGGGGTCACAGGGGTCACGACTTGAAAAACCTATTTTCATCTTCTTCCCCAGTACCAAAACGTCTACAAAGCTGAAATGTTGTGTACAGACTCCCTGGCCAATGGGGATCCTAAATTGTGGATTTCGTGACCCTAGCTGTGACCCCAAACAAGGTCACAGGGGTCACATCCTTAAAAACCTATTTTTATCCTCTTCTTCAGTTCCAAAAGGTCTAGAGAGTTGAAAAAGTGTGTGCAGACTCCTTGACCAATGGGGATATTAAATTGTAGATTTGGTGAACCTATGACCCCAAATATGGGCCACAGCCTATAAAAACAAACTGTTGTAACAAGGTTTGATCTCTTGAGATTTTATGAGTGCTTCATTGAATTGTTATCCCTTATAAAAGACCTGAGAGACAGTCATCTCATCTTTTTCATGTGAGAGTCCGAACATGTGGTTTGAGAAATGCAGAAATTGAAAAAAGAATAACTTGCAGTTAATCTTATTCAGAAGGAATGTGAAATACATGTCGACTAATATCTACATTAAAGACATGTTTGATGTAATCAATGTGAAAAGAGAACTGATGAATAGCCTATGAACTGAATATTGTGACAGGCAGTAAAGGAATACATGAGATATGTGAACTGAATATGATTGGTGATAAAATTATAAGACAAGACTATTAAAAGTAGCTGCATGAGATCGTGACACCACATCATCTACTCCAGTACAGAAAAATATTTAAGTGTGGGGAAAACAACAATTAAAATATATAATTCACTGGCTGTGAGTCCAAGGTCTGCATGTTGTGTAATTGCATCGTGTTGACCTGGGCAGTAGAGAGATGCAAACAGCAGGTGTCATTGCTAATACACAGAGGTTTCAGGTTACAGTTACAGTCTGTGTGTGAGGCTGGTTTAGACTTAGACTCAGATGCTCAAGAGAATTTATTCATAAAATATCAACATTTTATTAAATATTGAAAAGGAGCCTATGAGAAACAGGATTTTCAGAAACAGATCACGGCTCCTTTTCATCATGTAATAAGTGTTGATATTTCCAGTATACAAATAAGAACTAAAACAATATCTATATGAATGTGGATTAATGTGTAACCAATTTTGATAATAAATTTTAAGTTTGATGACTGGGCAATGCTTTATTATATGATATCTTAATCTTTTCCTCAGAGATAATGAATAACATAAATCCGATTGAGCTTCAGAGCCAATGGCTCTATTTTGTGCGATCAATTACAGAAAAACTATTCATCTCATCCTTTTCAACTCTGGCACATATCGTCTTCACCACTAGGAGAGGTGCAGTGTGAAATTTAAACTGAATTGGTGAAATGGTGAATTTTTGGCGAATTATTTTAGTTCTTAAATAAGTCTTATTCTGAGCATTTTTTCCCATCAATTACAGAACAATTATTCATCTCATCCTTTTCAAATTTTCAAACATGTCTCCTTCACTTCTAGGAGAGGTGCAGTGCGGAATTTATCATGATTTGGTGAATTGTTTAATTTTTGGTGATTTAAATTTTGTTTTAGCTCATCAGGCCTGAAAGGCTCGATGGGCTTATGGCATGGTCCGGCATCCGGCCATCCGTCCGTCCATCCATCCGTCCATCCGTGGCCAATGGGGATTCTAAATTGTAGATTTGGTGACCATGTGGCCCAAAATAAGGGCCTTACAGGCCATAACCTAAAAACCTATTTTCATCTTCTTCTCCAGAACAAAGAGACCTAGAAAGCTGTAATATTGTGTGCATACTCTTTTGCCAATGGAGATTCTAGATTGTAGATGTTGTGACCCTGGGGCCCTAAATAAAGGCCTCACAGGCCATGACCTAAAAACCTATTTTCATCTTCTTCTCCAGAACAAAAAGACCTCGAAGGCTGTAATATTGTGTGCAGACTCTTTAGCCAATGGAAATTCTAGATTGTAGATTTGGGGAACCGATGGCCCAGCTCCAGAACTCTTCATATCTTCCTGAAACTGTGCATGTGTATTACCCACTAACTGAAGTGGTACCTTTTGATATTTTGAGATTTTTGAAAGAAATAAATTCCGTTACCATGGAACGTCTTGAATTTGGACTTTGTTCAGAGACAGGTTCGAATCCAGAGCACAGCTCCAAAACTCTTCATCAAATATTCCTGAAATGTGTATTTTCCACTAACTGAAGTGGTGCCTTTTCATCTCTTCAGATATCTGAAATTTCTTTTTTCCGTTTCCATAGAAACGGTTCGATTTGGACTTTGTTCAGAGATAGGTCTGCTTCCGGAGCAGAACTCCAAAACCCTTCATCATATCTGAAACCCAGCATGTGTATTACCGACAAACTGAAGTAGTAGATATACAATTATCTGTCAAAGATGTGTTTTACAAATTATGTGGGACCAGTGGGATTTGTCATCTTCTGATGACTCTTGTTTAATTAATCTGAGATATGTTTAAAGGGGACCTATATCAGTTATCGTGCAATTTCCACCTCCGCCGGCGCGTTTTGTTTTAACTATAACTTTTTACTAATAAGGTTTTAATAACTCATACAAAACGTGATACTTATACCCATGGCGAATTTTTTTTAACACGTTCACATTAAAGGTCAAAGGTCAAGATCACGAGTACTGAAATCACTACAAAAAATCTTTGTAAATACCATAACTTGAAAACTTTTTGAGCTATAAGGCTCTTATTTGGTATGTATGAGCTATGGAGAATTGCCAACATTTTTTTTAATTCCGTCAAAGGTCAAGGTCACAATGAGGTCACGACTTAAGAATGCTTATGCGAATATGCCCTATTTTAATTATTTACACTTTGAATCATTACATGATTGTCAGACACAATGAAAGTGATCATTGATTGTGTGGGGTTGAAAGTCAAAAGTTAAGGTTGCAAGATATGGGTTAAAGCCATGTGAACCCTTTGATCAAATTTTGAAAATAGAAATAGTTTTAAGAACTCAAATTAATAATTTGTTAATTATACCCCCAGTGAATTCTTTTAGCATTTTATACCCTTAATATCTGGACTACTCTGCCTTTGCAGTGCCCCGCAAACGCTAATCTAGTTGAGTTCAGGTCGTTAATCAAGCACATGTCCAGTATTTAGAGGTCGGAGACTCAGTAAACTAGAACGGATTTCGTCAATAATTTTTTTTTTAAAGTTTGTCTTTTCCCAAAATTCTGATTTTGAAGGTTAATACTCCTGTAATTAGTGATTTTTTGTTAAACGCAGTTACTGGATATTCATCAGTTGAAAGAGTGGAATTACTCACAACAACGACGAATATTGATTGTTTCAGTGTATTAATACTTCTTCCTTGACACCAAAATAGCAGACATTTTTTTATGCATATATTACAACGTAATGAAACGCTATCTGAATGAAATTTGCTGGTAGATAATGTTTCTGTCATATCACACAGTTGTTTTTTCTTATACATTGTCTACATTCTTATCAGACATATTTTACTTTGAAAGACTTCAGGGGTGCAACACTTCTTCAGTGCTACATTATTGAATTATGGTTATAGATGCAGGTGCTGATAGTAAGTTTCAAGCGAAGCGGTTGGGTGGGCACAAGTGATACAAGATGATACTTACCGCTGTCAGTGAGCGCTAACACTGTACTGGTCTTTGCTGCTGGCAAATGCTTGATAAGAACTATGTACTTACAAGATAATAACATTATAACTTAAGATTATCGAGCATTGTTAATTTATACTGTACCAAACGAAACTATTTATGTTCTGCTTACGATGATTTGGCTTGTTACAAATTAAACGTACTTGAAATTTATCCAAAGGTTCACACCAATTATTTAGTGCATACGCGGGTAAGAATTCGGGAATCGACGCATACGTCTTTACTCTTGTGTGACTTGTTTCAGCAGACGACTCTGACGCGGGTGAGGTGGAAAAGGAGCACGAGGAGTTGCTGCAGCAGGCGATGTGCAAAATCTGTCTTGACCGTGAAGTGACCATAGTCTTTCTACCCTGTGGTCATCTTGTCAGCTGTGCCGAGTGCGCCCCGGCACTCAAACATTGTCCCGTCTGCAGAGCCGCCATCAGGGGTACCGTTAGGGCTTATATGAGCTAGAACTCGCTCTTCATCACTGATTCTTGCGGGTTGATTTCAAAGAATAATCCTCCACACAGTGGCTTTATAGATGCAAGAGTCTCATGCGAGCAGGCCCCCTAAGCTCATCGCACATCAGTGTTACAACTATAACCCTGTTAGTGAGTGTATTTAGTACCTTGGCACACAGTTACGTTATTCGCTACAGCCGTTATATGCCAATTCATAATTTTTATAATAATTTGTGTTTATTCGTTTGTGTATTAACTTCTTTAAAATATGCATCATTAAAAAGTGTTTACTTTTGTCTTTCTTTCCCCAACGAGGTCGAGGACGCGCCGACCTGGAATCTGAGTAATGTGTTATGGAAAATACATTATGAGTTGTGTACAAATTCTATCTTTATCCACAAATGACGTCTCAAAACATTTAAGTTTATGATTTGTTTCTCACCAAGCCTGCAATGAGTTAAGGGTGATGATTTGGAAACAAGTGACCTTCAAATTTCGTTAACAGAACAGGGAGGGTGGTGAGGGGAGTTCTTATACCGTCTATATACGACGTCGTCAGGGGGTACATACCGCTCTGCGTATACGTCCATTCGTCCGTCCGAAATCGTTTCCGGAGAACTCAAAAAACTAAATGACTTTGAAACTTGAATGGATGTTACCTTTGAGGTGTTTTTGTGCCTTTTGAGATTTTCAACTCCAAAGTTAAAAAATCTTTTGAAATTTTGACAAAAAGGGTCAAATATTCTGACTTTGATTGGTTTCTGGATCATAACTTGAAAAATATAATATCTTGAAACTTTGAAAAGGGAACTCCAAAATGTTCATTGTAATTATTTATGCAAAATATAGTTATATATGAAATTTTATCAAATAGTTTGTTATTCATTGTATTACCTGTAAAAACCTGTTTTAGATATTCAACTTAATCACCCAATCATACAGATACAGAGCCAATGGCCACATATTCTTTATAACCCTCTAGTGACGTTGCTCTAGTGCTTACTTTGGTTCTTCTTTTACAGCTTAAAGGGGCAGTAGCCATTTTTTGCAAATTTTATATTTTCAAATTTCCCATTTATAATGATAGTTTATGTCATTTATATTAACTTTAGAGGGTAAAACATGTTATTACACAAACCAATTTTCCGTAGTGATAATAACGGTGTTGCGTATAAAGCAAAAATTGCATGGCGGCCATTTTGATTGAACACAATCTAATCATTTCGCATTACAAAAACGATCCCCGTGGCTTTACCGAACCATTTACACTCATTTCCATTTGATTTTCTGGAGAGAGAATGGTGTTTTACTATTGATGACATTATTCTTCAAATACATTTCATCGACTTAATTGAGCGGAAAAACGTGCTACTGCCCCTTAAAAGTATCTGGAACCTCGAGGGGTACGTTTTGCAGAAATGATTATGACATCAGTTAAGAAGATAACACTACCACTTCATTTGTTCAAATCAAATCTGATGTTTAAAATTAGCTTTTTAGCTCATCTTGCCTGAAAGGCCCGATGGGCTTATGGCATGGCATTGTGTCCGGCGTCCGTCTGTGAACTTTTCGCATTTTCATCTTCTTCTTCAGAACCACTTCGTCTTGGGAGCTGAAATTGTGTGTGCAGACTCCTTAGCTAATGGGGATTCTAAATTGTAGATTTCGTGACCCCATGACCCCAAATAGGGTCACAGGGGTCACATCCTTAAAAACCTATTTTCATCTTCTTCTCCAGTTCCAAAAGGTCTAGTGACATGAAAAGTTGTGTACAGACTCCTTGGCTAATGGGATTCTAAATTGTAGATTTGGTGACCCCGTGACCTCAGGGGACACAACCTTAAAAACCAATTTTCATCTTCCTCTCCAGTTACAAAAGGTCTAGAGAGCTGAAAAGTTGCGTGCAGACTCCTTGGCCATTAATGATTCTAAATTGTAGATTTCGTGATCCTGCAACCCCAAACAGACGTCATGACCTGAAAAGCTATTTAATCTAGAGATTTAATGTGCTCTTTAAAGGGAGGTTATTTAAAGGAAACATCAGTATTAAATTAAAAATTTAATCTTCAAGTGTGACTTTATTTGTTGGGGATTTTATCTCTGGCCTCAAAGATAGGTGAGAGGGGTAAGGACCGTAAGACCTATTTCATCTTCTCCATTTAAAGTGCTTCCTATGTGTTATACCTCTCACCTAGAAGTTGACATTTTGAATTAGTTAATGTATATAAAGCCTGATGAGCTACAGAGCCCATGGCTCTATTTTCAAATGTACCTCAAGGCGGGAAACGTTTCAATTAGGTGGAGAGCACACTACGTCCGATTTTACTTGCGATGCGTTATGCGATGCGTTAAAAAAACGCAGACAGTGTATTTTTCATTGACCGCGCACACTACGTCCGATGCGTCAATGCGATGCGATGCGATGCGATGAAAATAGGTGCTGCACCTATTTTTGACGCATCGCAAACGAAATCGCATGAGGGATTCCCTTTTGACGTCATATTTCGCACGTGTGACAGGGGGTTTTCCTCTCAACTCACTTGGAAGAAACAACTCAAGTGGAAGATACGTAAGGTATGTGTCACGTTGCATGTCACCCAGAGGCGTAACTACCATGTAGCACAAAAAGCAAGTGCCTACACTTTGAAATTCCCAAAAAACATGTAAAAATGTAAGTTTAGGTTTTTGTCATTTTTTCTGTAATTTATTGGTGACATTCGTCAGATAGCAATAGTCTTCGCAGAAGGTACACTACTCAAATACAGACAAAATGACAAAGCTTTCCTAATATGCAATTTTTATCGCACTATCTTAACGCATGTAGTGTGCGCGGAAAAATCGCAACGCAACGCATCGCATAACGCATCGCAAGGAAATTCGGACGTAGTGTGCTCCCACCCTTAGCCAATCACGCCCTGCCACGCTTTAGGCACCTGGGCAACCCAAGCGAGCGTCTCGCTAGTGTAATTGTTAACATTATTGAATCGAAGGGGTCACGTATTTTCACAACAATTACTAAGTTATGTCAACAGTTAAACAAGGTCGAGACACATAACGTCATTAAGTTGATTAGCTTTTCTTGTTACGAACATGTGTGTTTGAAGGCTAATAAATGGGCAATCTAAGATAATGCCGAGGAAATGTATTTAGATTTTCGCGATCTAGCATTGAGACATCTAACAGCGGATAGACTTAATTTATCTACATCGCTCCTTATTGAGCCCTGTAAGAAAATAATACAACACACTTTACATATATAATAATGTAAGCAGTGTACATGTGTCTTTTACAAGGTAAATTTCGTTTCGTGTCCAGTCCGAAATGGCTTCTACGATCTCCAAAATTGAAATGGAGTGGAACGAATTTATTTCACATGATGGAAACAGGGTAAAAGCAAATTGCACATACGATTTATTTCCAAGACAAACTTAAGTTATACATTTCAAAATACCAACTGATTAAAACAAATATCTATTGGATAAATACATATAATTTATGAAAATCTAAATGAAAGCGAAAAATTATATCGATCTCTAATTGTTTTTTTTAGCTCATCAGGCCTGAAAGGCCCGATAGGCTTATGGCATGGCATGGTATCCGGCGTCCGTCCGTCCAGCCGTAAACTTTTCGCTTTTTCGACTTCTTCTCCAGAACCAATGACTCCACAGAGCTGAAATTTTATGTGCTGACTCCTTGGCCAATGGGGATTCTAAATTGTAGATTTCGTGACCCCATGACCCCAAATGGGGTCACAGGGGTCACATCCATAAAAACCTATTTTCATCTTCTTCTCCAGTTCCAAAAGGTCTAGAGAGCTGAAAAGTTGTGTGCAGACTCCTTGGCTCATGGGGATTCTAAATTGTAGATTTCGTGACCCCATGACCCCAAATAGGGTCACAGGGGTCACATCCTTAAAAACCTTTTTTCATCTTCTTCTCCAGTTCCAAAAGGTCTAGAGAGCTGAAAAATTGTGTGCAGACTCCTTGGGTAATGGGGATTCTAAATTGTAGATCTCGTGACCCCATGACCCCAAATGGGGTCATAGGGGTCACATCCTTAAACACCTATTTTCATCTTCTTCTCCAGTTCCAAAAGTTCCAGAGAGCTGAAAAGTTGTGTACAGACTCCTTGGCCCATGTGGATTCTAAATTGTAGATTTCGTGACCCCGTGACCTCAAATGGGGTCACACAGGTCACATCCTTAAAAACCTATTTTCATCTTCTTCTCCAGCTCCAAAAGGTCTAGAGAGCTGAAAAATTGTGTGCAGACTCCTCGGGTAATGGGGATTCTAAATTGTAGATCTCGTGACCCCATGACCCCAAATGGGGTCACATCCTTAGAAACCTATTTTCATCTTCTCCTCCAGTTCCAAAAGTTCTAGAGAGCTGAAAAGTTGTGTGCAGACTCCTTGGGTAACGTGGATTCTAAATTGTAGATTTCGTGACCCCATGACCCCAAATGGGGTCACTGGGGTCACATCCTTAGAAACCTATTTTCATCTTCTTCTCCAGTTCCAAAAGTTCTAGAGAGCTGAAAAGTTGTGTGCAGACTCCTTAGGTAATGGGGATTCTAAATTGTAGATTTCGTGACCCCATGACCCCAAATGGGGTCACAGGGGTCACATCCTTAAAAACCTATTTTCATCTTCTTCTCCAGTTCCAAAAGGTCTAGAGAGCTGAAAAATTGTGTGCAGACTCCTTGGCCCATGAGGATTCTAAATTGTAGATCTCGTGACCCCATGACCCCAAATGGGGTCACAGGGGTCACATCCTTAAAAACCTATTTTCATCTTCTTCTCCAGTTCCAAAAGTTCTAGAGAGCTGAAAAGTTGTGTGCAGACTCCTTAGCCAATGGGGATTCTAAATTGTAGATTTCGTGACCCCGTGACCCCATTAGCTAGGTCACAACCCCAAAAACCTATTTTCATCTTCTTCTCCAGTTCCAAAAGTTCTAGAGAGCTGAAAAGTTGTGTAGAGACTATTTGGTGAAAGGTGATTCTTAATTGTAGGATTGGTGACCCTGTGACTCAAAATACGGGTTGCAGGGGTGATGATCTAAAAACCTATTTTTTGCTTGTTATTACTGAGATAACTTAGATATTCAACCTTAGATAATAAATCAAATACTGATGAGCTACAGAGCCCATGGCTCTTTTTTTTACTGATTAAAGTATAAAAACTGGATGAATTAGAATGATATATACAGCATATTGTAAGTTCATTTCAAGATGCAAACATAATTTATAAACGATATTGAAATTGGAGCAAGAATTGTATACATGTATTCAAATGTTAATTACTTTTGACACATAACGGTTCAAAATAAGGTACCTGTTAAAAGAATAAACGAATAATCCCTGTGTACATGTCCTTTACAACATCCATGCATGCTCCAAAAAACTGAACCTACATTGAGCACCGGGGTGTACTGAATGTGACAGGAGGAAAATGTGACCACATCTGTGACACTGAGACACAGAGAAAATGTGACCACATCTGAGACACTGAGACACATGACAACTAACAACCAGCATTGAATAAACACCAATTAGACTCCGTCTCTGGTGTATTGCTAAAACAACATAATAGTCTCAAAGTCTACGCTGTCTAAAAACAATGTTACTTTGTTTATTTCATGTTTCCTCGAATCGACTGAATAAAAATTATGATTATTTAAAACCACACAAGTCGATTTATATAAGAAGCGTGTCAGAATACATAAAGAAATGTTTAACATAATTGTCTTAAATTAAGGTTTGCGTCATAACGCAAGAAATATATATTCCAAATATCTATATTTAACTATAATGTACGTACTAAGGATGATTTAAAAGTGGACATAGAAGAACCCCTTGTGACTTTGTATTATATCAATTACAACGACTGTCAAACATTAATTATTTTATTTTGAAATAAAATTTCACACACTTTATTTAGCCAAATATTGTATCCTCAAATCAGCTTTGTGGCCAAATATACGATACATTAATCAGCTCCGTGAGGATAACAGATGAATCGAGGTCAATAGGTCAAATAAATAGACATCAAATTGAATCATCATTTATAATCTACAGAAATATTTTTATTACTAAACTTCATATGATTTAAACAGTATTTATTTCCAGATGGTACATGGAAAGGGGGATTGATAAACAGGGTTACCCCTATATAAATATCTCTCCCCGTGACGTTGACAGGATTTATACATTATAACATGAAACGTACATTACAACAAGAAATAATTTCACATACAAAAAACTGAATATGTAAATTCAACAATTACCACAACCTATATACAAGGACATTCAACAATTGAAAATAAGAATGTATGCTATTGCATGCTAACAAATATGACATTTGGTTTAACTTCACGTGCTTTCTAAATTTGGAAACGTTTACTAAAGTCAATAAATGTGCAGAATCCACAATTTTTAAGTTAATTTCATCAGATAAGTCATTGTTACCATAAAGAACGGTTTTCAAATTAAATCCATTAACATACTAATAGCTGTTTGATCTAATGTCTGAATAGTTTTGGCAGACGAAAAGATAAAAGTGCATAACATCCTCATAAAGGTAGTTGCATAGGCAAGTAGCAGAGTCTTCTATAAACCTGTCAAATTTGTGACCTTTAAGGTCACTGCAACCTAATCTTAAGCGACAAAGTGTTACTTGATTTTGTCTGTTACCATAGTCTTTAAATATTTTATGAACGTTACAATCACCTTTAAATATATTCTTTTTGAAGATAGCATAGGATTCACAGTTTTTTAGATACATATCGAGATCATTCCACTCAGCAATGGCCGATGGTAAGAAGGAACGTTTATATAACTCAGTATAACATACAGGAAGTTGTAAATTATGAGATGTGCGAGTACTGCGGTTCGAAATGTCGGACATTGTTGGTGGAACTTCATATCATATTAATAATTAATGCACCCGATTCAATTTTAAGATGGAAGTCCTAATTGAAATATATCTTAAATCCTATTTCCGCGACCCGATCCAAATTTTAGCGTTTTAGCTCATTTGACTTGAATTCTTCGAGTTTCGTAGTTTATCGGCTCTTGAAACAAATAAATATAAGTGTCATATGTAAAACAGAATATTTTTAAATGACAAGATGTTACTCGACAGTTAATATGAAAAAAACTCTGGACGTGGATTGTAGAAATTATGATGTTGTTGATGGAAACATCAATGATCAAGCACGGCAGTCCGGCCGGCTTGTTACTGTCGTTATTTCGGGGTTTTATATTGTTTACAAAGTAGTTTTTCAAAACTTTTCTCCTCAGAGAGGAAAATCCAAACATTGTCTTTAAATTGAGGAAACGAGTGTAGAAGGAATTGCTCCTTCGCTATGAATACATAGAGGAATGTCTCCCATCACAACACAAAATATCACTATTATCCACAGTTCTATTCTGACTATGATGTCACCAGCCTACCTCGGACATGCGCAGTAGAGCTAGTCCCGCGCACCCGTTTTAGGGTCTTCTCGCGGTTGAGTTCTTCAGCAGTCCAATATTTACGAACTTTGATCATTAATATCCCATTAAATAGAGGACCCATCGACACCAAATTTTCAGTACTTACAGTTGAAAGTATTGTCTGTATGAATACATTGATTAAAATAGAATACAAAATGAGGTTCCAGGTTCTTTAAAGTACCGGGAACCTCGAGGGGTGCGCTTTGCAGAAATGATTATGACATCGGTTAAGAAAATAACACTACCACTTCATTTTGTTCAAATCAAATCGGAAATAGTTTAAAATTAGCTTTTTAAATGTACCTCACGAAAACAGTCGGCAAACGACGGCAAACGACGGCAAAAGACATCAAACATAAAAATCGATCGGATAAGACCAAGGATCGATAGGATTTTTCAAAGCCTAAAAAATTAGGACATTGCTCATGTGAGCCATTTTGGGTGGCCATCAAATTGATGAAAAAAAATCGCTTGTAAAAAATATTATAAAATCGCTTATTATATCCTGTCAGCTCATAGTGACCAATTTACAAAGCTCAGTGTATTAGGTGGTTCAGATCGCGCAAGAATTATAACATTAGGGACACTGCAATTCACGTCAACGCATGATTGGTTGTGACTGGGCTGTACTTGGCCGCCAGCAACACTGGTTTGGCCGTCATTAAGTTGAACAAGAAAGTGTCATTGAACTGATGTCGATGTCGATTAAGGATTTCTTATTAGAGGACCAAGAAAGTTTAGGCCTCATCTGGGAACCTGAATAATATTATGTTCCTGCAATATCTAAAGGGAAGTCCCTACAAGCCTTTGGTCAGCTCCCTGCAATATCTAAAGGGAAGTCCCTACAAGCCTTTGGTCAGCTTCCTGCAATATCTAAAGGGAAGTCCCTACAAGCCTTTGGTCAGCTTCCTGCAATATCTAAAGGGAAGTCCCTACAAGCCTTTGGTCAGCTTCCTGCAATATCTAAAGGGAAGTCCCTACAAGCCTTTGGTCAGCTTCCTGCAATATCTAAAGGGAAGTCCCTACAAGCCTTTGGTCAGCTTCCTGCAATATCTAAAGGGAAGTCCCTACAAGCCTTTGGTCAGCTTCCTGCAATATCTAAAGGGAAGTCCCTACAAGCCTTTGGTCAGCTTCCTGCAATATCTAAAGGGAAGTCCCTACAAGCCTTTGGTCAGCTTCCTGCAATATCTAAAGGGAAGTCCCTACAAGCCTTTGGTCAGCTTCCTGCAATATCTAAAGGGAAGTCCCTACAAGCCTTTGGTCAGCTTCCTGCAATATCTAAAGGGAAGTCCCTACAAGCCTTTGGTCAGCTTCCTGCAATATCTAAAGGGAAGTCCCTACAAGCCTTTGGTCAGCTTCCTGCAATATCTAAAGGGAAGTCCCTACAAGCCTTTGGTCAGCTCCCTGCAATATCTAAAGGGAAGTCCCTACAAGCCTTTGGTCAGCTTCCTGCAATATCTAAAGGGAAGTCCCTACAAGCCTTTGGTCAGCTCCCTGGCCATCCAGATGGACGGCTTTGTATCTCTTCTTTGTCAAGGAAGGATTGGCTGCTTTGTACTTTCAGGTCTTTGAAAGTGTACTTAGACCGGGAAGCAACTCGGCCAAGGTGACGGAGTGAGTACCGATAATTCCCGTATTTAGCCCAAGGCTTAAAAAAAGGAAAATCGCTGTTCCATTGAAGAAATAGTTTTACCGCCCAGGGCTTAAAATTCAAAAATGGCAAAACAGTCCGGTTTAACTCAAAAGATTCCGTATTTCTTTATCTTCAAGTCTTTAATAGGCTCGTTTTTAAAAGTCGCAATTAAACATTCTGAAAATATGTTTACCTGAATGAATATTTCAAATGTGATGGTAAAGTTAAACCCTTGTAATTTATCTCACGAACCGAAATGAAATCCCGGAACTTCAGTTTGGATTCTGATTCCTAATTACAGCTTTCACGATTTGAGAGGAACAAAACTTAGAGAATTCCAAATTTAGTACATGTACTTAAAAGGTTGATATAGAAGAACGTCTTGTAAATCTATAGAAATTTAATATACAAATAAAATTATTTTTTAAAGGAACACCCTTCAATCTATTAGTATTGTCCATAATGTATCTAAGTACAATAATGTCATTCATAATGCAACAAAGCAGTGCAATGCGCATGTTTTCAAAAATATGCGCATACATGTGCAGCTCCGTTTTTATTTGCGGGATACAATGGCGAAACGAGCCCTCCAATGCGTAGATTAAGCATCCTTCAAGATCAGGATAAATCCCTTACTGGTACAGTGAGGATTGCAAGGCAGTTAGTTTCGTTGTGATTGCTGACAATACTAAATTTTGCATTTAATCATACACACCTCGACACTATTCTATAAAATTGTGACAATGAATAACTCTTAATTTTTTGCAGAGTGATTAATAAGTTCAAAATTCTAATCTTAAAAAATAACTAAATCCTTTTGGTTATGTTGCTAATGTTCAAAAATACCATTTGATTGTGTCCATGAATACATACATGAACTTACCAAGAACAAGAAGCATAGTAGTACTTAATACGGTTTTGCACAGGAGGCCAGTGAAGAGAATCAAGAAAATTAAGCTTAGGTTTGACGTTGGCAATTTGTTCAATTCTAATATGCTGAGAGAAATAAAAATGTACAATCAAAATAATAATTATGATATACATGAATAAAAACCACAGATTAGGTTATTGACAAAAATAACAAGCACTACCCTTTAACGAGTGTCAGACATGGTTTATTAAAGTGATAACCTTGCACAGCACTACAGTTCTCACATTGAAAACGCCGTGGTTCAACATGTGATTGGAAATTAACATGACCAAGAATTAAATCTAACTTTAAGCCCAAGAGGAACTCAACTCGTTTATAACCCATGGGCTTAATTTTGCATGGGCCTAAATGTGGAAATTCCCGACCGTCCCCTAGAAGGAGGTTGACCTTTTTCCTCCCAATGTTCCCATGTGGAAACATGTGCTTTAAGCCCTCGTAAACAAATTCATATTTTTAAAATTATTTTATTTTGACAGTCTTGATGTTCACAACTTGGTAGGCCATACCAGTGTGTAACATTTTTTACTGTATAATGACGATGTCCCAAAAAATGGTCAAAAATCAGTCTTTTTAGACGAAAACATACAGCGGTTTATGTATTAGATTTGAAATTTTATGAACATTATTGTGTTAATATTTTCTGATAGACAAATGATGCTGCTTTAACATTTTTAAAAAGAATTTCGTTTGAAAAGTAATAGAAAGAGTAAAAATGAATGGTTAAAGTTGGTTGTTTCCACATTGGAACATAGAGAGGAAAATCATAAAAGTCATCAAAAGGGGCAAATCTGACTAAAAGAATTTAAAAAAAACCATGGCAAAATATCGATCTTATGATCTTATGGTTCCATACTTACTTTGGCTTTATTTTCGCCTTGTGGGTTACACTTGCAACATGACTTTGGCTTCTGGAACTTCGATGCAGCAATTTCTGCCGATATTATGTGCCGACCCTAAAGGAAAAAGAATGTTATTGCAGATATGTTCACTGTATTGAAACTAAGTGATTAAATAAACATTCTGTTATTGTTTTTTCATATAATGTCCAAAGTACTTACAGTTGACATGACATGTACGGGTTGTCATAGCGTCTTTGCTAAGGTATCGTTCTCTCACACTATTCTTATCTGCTCTGGGTAGAAAGGTATCGTTCTCTCACACTATTCTTATCTCCTCTGGGTAGAAAGGTATCGTTCTCTCACACTATTCTTATCTCCTCTGGGTACAAAGGTATCATTCTCTCACTCTATTCTTATCTCCTCTGGGTAGAAAGGTATCGTTCTCTCACACTATTCTTATCTCCTCTGGGTAGAAAGGTATCGTTCTCTCACACTATTTTTATCTCCCCTGGGTAGAAAGGTATCGTTCTCTCACACTATTTTTATCTCCTCTGGGTAGAAAGGTATCGTTCTCTCACACTATTCTTATCTCCCCTGGGTAGAAAGGTATCGTTCTCTCACACTATTTTTATCTCCTCTGGGTAGAAAGGTATCGTTCTCTCACACTATTCTTATCTCCTCTGGGTAGAAAGGTATCGTTCTCTCACACTATTCTTATCTCCTCTGGGTAGAAAGGTATCGTTCTCTCACACTATTCTTATCTCCTCTGGGTAGAAAGGTATCGTTCTCTCACACTATTTTTATCTCCTCTGGGTAGAAAGGTATCGTTCTCTCACACTATTTTTATCTCCTCTGGGTAGAAAGGTATCGTTCTCTCACACTTTTTTTTATCTCCTCTGGGTAGAAAGGTATCGTTCTCTCACACTATTCTTATCTCCTCTGGGTAGAAAGGTATCGTTCTCTCACACTATTTTTATCTCCTCTGGGTAGAAAGGTATTGTTCTCTCACACTATTCTTATCTCCTCTGGGTATAAAGGTATCGTTCTCTCACACTATTTTTATCTCCTCTGGGTAGAAAGGTATCGTTCTCTCACACTATTTTTATCTCCTCTGGGTAGAAAGGTATCGTTCTCTCACACTATTCTTATCTCCTCTGGGTAGAAAGGTATCGTTCTCTCAAACTATTTTTATCTCCTCTGGGTAGAAGGTATCGTTCTCTCACACTATTTTTATCTCCTCTGGGTAGAAAGGTATCGTTCTCTCAAACTATTTGTATCTCCTCTGGGTAGAAAGGTATCGTTCTCTCACACTATTTGTATCTCCTCTGGGTAGAAAGGTATCGTTCTCTCACACTATTTTTATCTCCTCCGGATAGAAAGGTATCGTTCTCTCACACTATTCTTATCTCCTCGGGGTAGAAAGGTATCGTTCTCTCACACTATTTTTATCTCCTCTCGGTAGAAAGGTATCGTTCTCTCACACTATTTGTATCTCCTCGGGGTAGAAAGGTATCGTTCTCTCACACTATTCTTATCTCCTCTGGGTAGAAAGGTATCGTTCTCTCACACTATTTTTATCTCCTCTGGGTAGAAAGGTATCGTTCTCTCACACTATTTTTATCTCCTCTGGGTAGAAAGGTATCGTTCTCTCACACTATTTGTATCTCCTCGGGGTAGAAAGGTATCGTTCTCTCACACTATTTTTATCTCCTCTGGGTAGAAAGGTATCGTTCTCTCACACTATTTGTATCTCCTCGGGGTAGAAAGGTATCGTTCTCTCACACTATTCTTATCTCCTCTGGGTAGAAAGGTACCGTTCTCTCACACTATTCTTATCTCCTCTGGGTAGAAAGGTATCGTTCTCTCACACTATTCTTATCTCCTCTGGGTAGAAAGGTATCGTTCTCTCACACTATTTTTATCTCCTCTGGGTAGAAAGGTATCGTTCTCTCACACTATTCTTATCTCCTCTGGGTAGAAAGGTATCGTTCTCTCACACTATTTTTATCCCCTCTGGGTAGAAAGGTATCGTTCTCTCACACTATTTGTATCTCCTCTGGGTAGAAAGGTATCGTTCTCTCACACTATTTGTATCTCCTCGGGGTAGAAAGGTATCGTTCTCTCACACTATTCTTATCTCCTCTGGGTAGAAAGGTACCGTTCTCTCACACTATTCTTATCTCCTCTGGGTAGAAAGGTATCGTTCTCTCACACTATTCTTATCTCCTCTGGGTAGAAAGGTATCGTTCTCTCACACTATTTTTATCTCCTCTGGGTAGAAAGGTATCGTTCTCTCACACTATTCTTATCTCCTCTGGGTAGAAAGGTATCGTTCTCTCACACTATTTTTATCCCCTCTGGGTAGAAAGGTATCGTTCTCTCACACTATTTGTATCTCCTCTGGGTAGAAAGGTATCGTTCTCTCACACTATTTGTATCTCCTCGGGGTAGAAAGGTATCGTTCTCTCACACTATTTTTATCTCCTCTGGGTAGAAAGGTATCGTTCTCTCACACTATTTGTATCTCCTCGGGGTAGAAAGGTATCGTTCTCTCACACTATTCTTATCTCCTCTGGGTAGAAAGGTATCGTTCTCTCACACTATTTGTATCTCCTCGGGGTAGAAAGGTATCGTTCTCTCACACTATTATTATCTCCTCTGGGTAGAAATGTATCGTTCTCTCACACTATTCTTATCTCCTCGGGGTAGAAAGGTATCGTTCTCTCACACTATTTTTATCTCCTCTGGGTAGAAAGGTATCGTTCTCTCACACTATTCTTATCTCCTCTGGGTAGAAAGGTATCGTTCTCTCACACTATTCTTATCTCCTCTGGGTAGAAAGGTATCGTTCTCTCACACTATTCTTATCTCCTCGGGGTAGAAAGGTATCGTTCTCTCACACTATTTTTATCTCCTCTGGGTAGAAAGGTATCGTTCTCTCACACTATTCTTATCTCCTCTGGGTAGAAAGGTATCGTTCTCTCACACTATTTTTATCTCCTCTGGGTAGAAAGGTATCGTTCTCTCACACTTTTCTTATCTCCTCGGGGTAGAAAGGTATCGTTCTCTCACACTATTTTTATCTCCTCTGGGTAGAAAGGTATCGTTCTCTCACACTATTTGTATCTCCTCGGGGTAGAAAGGTATCGTTCTCTCACACTATTCTTATCTCCTCTGGGTAGAAAGGTACCGTTCTCTCACACTATTTTTATCTCCTCTGGGTAGAAAGGTATCGTTCTCTCACACTATTCTTATCTCCTCTGGGTAGAAAGGTATCGTTCTCTCACACTATTTTTATCCCCTCTGGGTAGAAAGGTATCGTTCTCTCACACTATTTGTATCTCCTCTGGGTAGAAAGGTATCGTTCTCTCACACTATTTGTATCTCCTCGGGGTAGAAAGGTATCGTTCTCTCACACTATTTTTATCTCCTCTGGGTAGAAAGGTATCGTTCTCTCACACTATTTGTATCTCCTCGGGGTAGAAAGGTATCGTTCTCTCACACTATTCTTATCTCCTCTGGGTAGAAAGGTAACGTTCTCTCACACTATTTGTATCTCCTCGGGGTAGAAAGGTATCGTTCTCTCACACTATTATTATCTCCTCTGGGTAGAAAGGTATCGTTCTCTCACACTATTCTTATCTCCTCGGGGTAGAAAGGTATCGTTCTCTCACACTATTTTTATCTCCTCTGGGTAGAAAGGTATCGTTCTCTCACACTATTCTTATCTCCTCTGGGTAGAAAGGTATCGTTCTCTCACACTATTCTTATCTCCTCTGGGTAGAAAGGTATCGTTCTCTCACACTATTCTTATCTCCTCTGGGTAGAAAGGTATCGTTCTCTCACACTATTTTTATCTCCTCTGGGTAGAAAGGTATCGTTCTCTCACACTTTTCTTATCTCCTCGGGGTAGAAAGGTATCGTTCTCTCACACTATTTTTATCTCCTCTGGGTAGAAAGGTATCGTTCTCTCACACTTTTCTTATCTCCTCGGGGTAGAAAGGTATCGTTCTCTCACACTTTTTTTTATCTCCTCTGGGTAGAAAGGTATCGTTCTCTCACACTATTCTTATCTCCTCTGGGTAGAAAGGTATCGTTCTCTCACACTATTTTTATCTCCTCGGGGTAGAAAGGTATCGTTCTCTCACACTATTTGTATCTCCTCGGGGTAGAAAGGTATCGTTCTCTCACACTATTCTTATCTCCTCGGGGTAGAAAGGTATCGTTCTCTCACACTATTTTTATCTCCTCTGGGTAGAAAGGTATCGTTCTCTCACACTATTATTATCTCCTCTGGGTAGAAAGGTATCGTTCTTTCACACTATTCTTATCTCCTCGGGGTAGAAAGGTATCGTTCTCTCACACTATTGTTATCTCCTCTGGGTAGAAAGGTATCGTTCTCTCACACTATTCTTATCTCCTCTGGGTAGAAAGGTATCGTTCTCTCACACTATTCTTATCTCCTCTGGGTAGAAAGGTATCGTTCTCTCACACTATTCTTATCTCCTCTGGGTAGAAAGGTATCGTTCTCTCACACTATTTTTATCTCCTCTGGGTAGAAAGGTATCGTTCTCTCACACTATTCTTATCTCCTCTGGGTAGAAAGGTATCGTTCTCTCACACTATTTTTATCTCCTCTGGATAGAAAGGTATCGTTCTTTCAGACTATTCTTATCTCCTCTGGGTAGAAAGGTATCGTTCTCTCACACTATTTGTATCTCCTCTTGGTAGAAAGGTATCGTTCTCTCACACTATTCTTATCTCCTCTGGGTAGAAAGGTATCGTTCTCTCACACTATTCTTATCTCCTCTGGGTAGAAAGGTATCGTTCTCTCACACTATTCTTATCTCCTCTGGGTAGAAAGGTATCGTTCTCTCACACTATTTTTATCTCCTCTGGGTAGAAAAGTATCGTTCTCTCACACTATTTTTATCTCCTCTGGGTAGAAAGGTATCGTTCTCTCACACTTTTTTTTATCTCCTCTGGGTAGAAAGGTATCGTTCTCTCACACTATTCTTATCTCCTCTGGGTAGAAAGGTATCGTTCTCTCACACTATTCTTATCTCCTCTGGGTAGAAAGGTATCGTTCTCTCACACTATTTTTATCTCCTCTGGGTAGAAAGGTATCGTTCTCTCACACTATTTTTATCTCCTCTGGGTAGAAAGGTATCGTTCTCTCACACTATTCTTATCTCCTCTGGGTAGAAAGGTATCGTTCTCTCACACTATTTTTATCTCCTCTGGGTAGAAGGTATCGTTCTCTCACACTATTTTTATCTCCTCGGGGTAGAAAGGTATCGTTCTCTCACACTATTTGTATCTCCTCTGGGTAGAAAGGTATCGTTCTCTCACACTATTTGTATCTCCTCGGGGTAGAAAGGTATCGTTCTCTCACACTATTCTTATCTCCTCTGGGTAGAAAGGTATCGTTCTCTCACACTATTTTTATCTCCTTTGGGTAGAAAGGTATCGTTCTCTCACACTATTCTTATCTCCTCTGGGTAGAAAGGTATCGTTCTCTCACAATATTCTTATCTCCTCGGGGTAGAAAGGTATCGTTCTCTCACACTATTTTTATCTCCTCTGGGTAGAAAGGTATCGTTCTCTCACACTTTTCTTATCTCCCCTGGGTAGAAAGGTATCGTTCTCTCACACTATTCTTATCTCCTCTGGGTAGAAAGGTATCGTTCTCTCACACTATTTTTATCTCCTCTGGGTAGAAAGGTATCGTTCTCTCACACTATTCTTATCTCCTCTGGGTAGAAAGGTATCGTTCTCTCACACTATTTTTATCTCCTCTGGGTAGAAAGGTATCGTTCTCTCACACTTTTCTTATCTCCTCGGGGTAGAAAGGTATCGTTCTCTCACACTATTTTTATCTCCTCTGGGTAGAAAGGTATCGTTCTCTCACACTATTCTTATCTCCTCTGGGTAGAAAGGTATCGTTCTCTCACACTATTTTTATCTCCTCTGGGTAGAAAGGTATCGTTCTCTCACACTTTTCTTATCTCCTCGGGGTAGAAAGGTATCGTTCTCTCACACTATTTTTATCTCCTCTGGGTAGAAAGGTATCGTTCTCTCACACTATTTGTATCTCCTCGGGGTAGAAAGGTATCGTTCTCTCACACTATTCTTATCTCCTCTGGGTAGAAAGGTACCGTTCTCTCACACTATTTTTATCTCCTCTGGGTAGAAAGGTATCGTTCTCTCACACTATTCTTATCTCCTCTGGGTAGAAAGGTATCGTTCTCTCACACTATTTTTATCCCCTCTGGGTAGAAAGGTATCGTTCTCTCACACTATTTGTATCTCCTCTGGGTAGAAAGGTATCGTTCTCTCACACTATTTGTATCTCCTCGGGGTAGAAAGGTATCGTTCTCTCACACTATTTTTATCTCCTCTGGGTAGAAAGGTATCGTTCTCTCACACTATTTGTATCTCCTCGGGGTAGAAAGGTATCGTTCTCTCACACTATTCTTATCTCCTCTGGGTAGAAAGGTAACGTTCTCTCACACTATTTGTATCTCCTCGGGGTAGAAAGGTATCGTTCTCTCACACTATTATTATCTCCTCTGGGTAGAAAGGTATCGTTCTCTCACACTATTCTTATCTCCTCGGGGTAGAAAGGTATCGTTCTCTCACACTATTTTTATCTCCTCTGGGTAGAAAGGTATCGTTCTCTCACACTATTCTTATCTCCTCTGGGTAGAAAGGTATCGTTCTCTCACACTATTCTTATCTCCTCTGGGTAGAAAGGTATCGTTCTCTCACACTATTCTTATCTCCTCTGGGTAGAAAGGTATCGTTCTCTCACACTATTTTTATCTCCTCTGGGTAGAAAGGTATCGTTCTCTCACACTTTTCTTATCTCCTCTGGGTAGAAAGGTATCGTTCTCTCACACTATTTTTATCTCCTCTGGGTAGAAAGGTATCGTTCTCTCACACTTTTCTTATCTCCTCGGGGTAGAAAGGTATCGTTCTCTCACACTTTTTTTTATCTCCTCTGGGTAGAAAGGTATCGTTCTCTCACACTATTCTTATCTCCTCTGGGTAGAAAGGTATCGTTCTCTCACACTATTTTTATCTCCTCTGGGTAGAAAGGTATCGTTCTCTCACACTATTTGTATCTCCTCGGGGTAGAAAGGTATCGTTCTCTCACACTATTCTTATCTCCTCTGGGTAGAAAGGTATCGTTCTCTCACACTATTTTTATCTCCTCTGGGTAGAAAGGTATCGTTCTCTCACACTATTATTATCTCCTCTGGGTAGAAAGGTATCGTTCTTTCACACTATTCTTATCTCCTCGGGGTAGAAAGGTATCGTTCTCTCACACTATTGTTATCTCCTCTGGGTAGAAAGGTATCGTTCTCTCACACTATTCTTATCTCCTCTGGGTAGAAAGGTATCGTTCTCTCACACTATTCTTATCTCCTCTGGGTAGAAAGGTATCGTTCTCTCACACTATTCTTATCTCCTCTGGGTAGAAAGGTATCGTTCTCTCACACTATTTTTATCTCCTCTGGGTAGAAAGGTATCGTTCTCTCACACTATTCTTATCTCCTCTGGGTAGAAAGGTATCGTTCTCTCACACTATTTTTATCTCCTCTGGATAGAAAGGTATCGTTCTTTCAGACTATTCTTATCTCCTCTGGGTAGAAAGGTATCGTTCTCTCACACTATTTGTATCTCCTCTTGGTAGAAAGGTATCGTTCTCTCACACTATTCTTATCTCCTCTGGGTAGAAAGGTATCGTTCTCTCACACTATTCTTATCTCCTCTGGGTAGAAAGGTATCGTTCTCTCACACTATTCTTATCTCCTCTGGGTAGAAAGGTATCGTTCTCTCACACTATTTTTATCTCCTCTGGGTAGAAAAGTATCGTTCTCTCACACTATTTTTATCTCCTCTGGGTAGAAAGGTATCGTTCTCTCACACTTTTTTTTATCTCCTCTGGGTAGAAAGGTATCGTTCTCTCACACTATTCTTATCTCCTCTGGGTAGAAAGGTATCGTTCTCTCACACTATTCTTATCTCCTCTGGGTAGAAAGGTATCGTTCTCTCACACTATTTTTATCTCCTCTGGGTAGAAAGGTATCGTTCTCTCACACTATTTTTATCTCCTCTGGGTAGAAAGGTATCGTTCTCTCACACTATTCTTATCTCCTCTGGGTAGAAAGGTATCGTTCTCTCACACTATTTTTATCTCCTCTGGGTAGAAGGTATCGTTCTCTCACACTATTTTTATCTCCTCGGGGTAGAAAGGTATCGTTCTCTCACACTATTTGTATCTCCTCTGGGTAGAAAGGTATCGTTCTCTCACACTATTTGTATCTCCTCGGGGTAGAAAGGTATCGTTCTCTCACACTATTCTTATCTCCTCTGGGTAGAAAGGTATCGTTCTCTCACACTATTTTTATCTCCTTTGGGTAGAAAGGTATCGTTCTCTCACACTATTCTTATCTCCTCTGGGTAGAAAGGTATCGTTCTCTCACAATATTCTTATCTCCTCGGGGTAGAAAGGTATCGTTCTCTCACACTATTTTTATCTCCTCTGGGTAGAAAGGTATCGTTCTCTCACACTTTTCTTATCCCCCCTGGGTAGAAAGGTATCGTTCTCTCACACTATTCTTATCTCCTCTGGGTAGAAAGGTATCGTTCTCTCACACTATTTTTATCTCCTCTGGGTAGAAAGGTATCGTTCTCTCACACTATTCTTATCTCCTCTGGGTAGAAAGGTATCGTTCTCTCACACTATTTTTATCTCCTCTGGGTAGAAAGGTATCGTTCTCTCACACTTTTCTTATCTCCTCGGGGTAGAAAGGTATCGTTCTCTCACACTATTTTTATCTCCTCTGGGTAGAAAGGTATCGTTCTCTCACACTATTCTTATCTCCTCTGGGTAGAAAGGTATCGTTCTCTCACACTATTTGTATCTCCTCTGGGTAGAAAGGTATCGTTCTCTCACACTATTTTTATCTCCTCTGGGTAGAAAGGTTTCGCTCTCTCACACTATTTGTATCTCCTCTGGGTAGAAAGGTATCGTTCTCTCACACTATTTGTATCTCCTCTGGGTAGAAAGGTATCGTTCTCTCACACTATTCTTATCTCCTCTGGGTAGAAAGGTATCGTTCTCTCACACTATTCTTATCTCCTCTGGGTAGAAAGGTATCGTTCTCTCACACTATTCTTATCTCCTCTGGGTAGAAAGGTATCGTTCTCTCACACTATTCTTATCTCCTCGGGGTAGAAAGGTATCGTTCTCTCACACTATCCTTATCTCCTCTGGGTAGAAAGGTATCGTTCTCTCACACTATCCTTATCTCCTCTGGGTAGAAAGGTATCGTTCTCTCACACTATTCTTATCTCCTCTGGGTAGATGAGGGTTGAACCGACTGAACAGACTGAAAAGAGTTTAAGCCATATCGAAAATAGACACATGATTCATACAAATGATTTTTTGTATTTTGAAATATATACCAAGAACCCTGTACAGGTTTTTGTACACATCTTATTTTGTTCTGGTTCAGGCAATGATTAAGCAAGACACAACTTATAATTATGCAATCAATTATTTGAAAAAAGTTTGCCTGGTGTTTGCATGTATATGTCAAAATATGATAAATATTACGAGTAAAATATTTGATTAGAATATTCAAAACATTTAGTTACCCATTTCTGTCAATTGCTGAGCGCAAAGTGTCCATTTCTCCTGTCGATTACTTTGAACGAATAATAAAGATGCAAATATGGTGTTTTCTTTTAAATTAGACATTATAAAACTTATCCTTTTTAATCATTTAGAAATGTAAGGCAGAGTATCCATTATACTCAAATGTTGATGAAATACATGGTTGAACTATACTGTGATGGGAAAACTGATACATGTTTGAAATTTATTGTGATGCACACTTATAAATTCAAAATGCATCCATTAGCCTATGAATACAGTTTACGCAGTCGCACTGTCACAAATATCCAGCAAGCTATTGTTGTTGACGAAGAAGATGGCGGGTATGTTGTATGAAATGTTGTACTTCCTCCAACTGCTGGTTATAGTCATCTGGATAGCGATTTGGAGTACAAGGCCTCTTTTCACAAAGCACTAAGGTGATAACCTTGGTGCAACGTTAAACCATGAAAGTTAATCTTAGTAAAGGTTGCTTTCACTAGAAAATATAACATCAATGTTGACGTTGTTCTTCATCATCTTGGCGACCATGTGGCTGAGGCAACCGATTTAGGCAGAGGACACGGTACTGCAAGCCCGAACCCACGAGGATCTATACAGATATATATAAAATATGGAGAATATTAAGATTAGGATTATCTCGTATTGGGTTGAATTATTCCAGCCAAATTCAAGTAATAAGTTAGCTAATTTTATGTACAATCTTATGTACAGCTTGTTTGTTAATGGTAACATCTCTAATTTCCCCCTTTTGAAAAGTGTTAAGTCTATTTTGGATGAAATAGGAATGTCGTATGTATGGGTTTCTCAAATTGTAATAATGTTACTTGCCTCAAGAATGTAGAACCCGTTTAGATCAATTTATACAATCCTGGAATTCCGATGTTAAACCATCATCTAAAGGATATTACTATGCAATGTATAAAAATGAACCATATTTACTTAAGTTACTTTATCAAAGTTTGTTTGGCTAACAAGATTTACAACTCCAAATCATAAAGTACTTATCATAAAGTAATTATCGAAACTGGAAACAGGAACACCGTTTATGTAACTTTTATAATCAAGCTGTATGTGACGAATTTCATTTTTTATTACAATGTCCATCATTTGATAATCAAAGAATAGAATTTTCACTTATGCCAGAGACAATCCCAAAAGGACAATTCAAAAAGGTTAATC
Organism: Gibbula magus; assembly: GCA_936450465.1. Lineage (NCBI taxonomy): Eukaryota > Metazoa > Mollusca > Gastropoda > Trochida > Trochidae > Gibbula > Gibbula magus. The sequence continues at coordinate 60,143,516 of OW388293.1, read as the reverse complement.
TATTAGAATAAATGAACTTGTTTCCATGTAGCCTCTTCGGAATTCAGAATGAACGAGAAAAAAAAAATTCAGAATAGCCAAAGTAGCAAAAGGCACCACTCTATCACTAGGTCTAAGCAAATACAAAGTTTGGTGAAAAAATATTGAACGGTTTTGGAGTTAGAGGCCGGAAAAGGTCCCTACCCCCAATATGCACTAAGTTCAAATTGTTTCCATGGAAACCAGAAAAAAATTCAAAAAATTCAGAATAACCAAAATAGCAAAAGGCACCACTCCACCACTAGGTCTAACCACATACCAAGTTTCGTGAAAAAATATTGAACGGTTTTTTAGATATGGCCAGGAAAAGAAAGCATTTCGGAATAACGGAATAACGGAATAACGGAATGACGGAATGACGGACGGAGGTGAAAACATTATGTCTCCCGAAAAGATTTTCAAAATCAAATCAAATCAAAAAGTCCATCTGTTTCCGTAGGTTGAATATCTCATAACCGACTATGGCGGTTATGAGATAACCAACCTGCGCAAATGGTGGTTATGGCATATAACCTGCAACTCAAACAAAAGAAATAACTTCCCAAGGGATGTAATCTTTTATATATGATCCTATGATCGGGGTAATTATAATTGCTGGTATGAATCTGCCATGTTCTTTCCAGCAACTCCGTGGGTCCACTAAGGCTAGTTTGACTGAACAATGTTACACACAAAACAAACATGTCTGTATGACAAAAGAATCTGGCGTCATAAAATATATTTCCCATTATTGCATAAAACGTATCTATAGGCCTTCTACACAGCGACAAGCGTTTCCGGGGCATGTAACACTGGTAGGGAACTTGGTTACAGTGAGGGTGGAGTATTTGTGATTATTGCATCATAGTCCTTGTGATATGTAACAGAGTCTTTGTGATTTGTCACAGAGTCTTTGCATTATTGTACAGGATTTTTGCCATGTGACATGATGAAATGAAAATAACAGCTTTAGTTCCTTGTATTTTAGATTATTACTTTCCACATCAAGACATAATGTTTTCTTAAATAATTTGTTTTCTCTTTGACAAACAAATCTAACGCATAGCATTATTCAAATCCCAAAAGGTAATTTAAGTGAGAAATATGAGAAAATCAGTAATACTGATAGCATACAACAATAGAGAAATATAAAATGAATGTTCTGCAAGATTAGCAGTAAATTTCCAGCACAAGGATGTATGCTTAACTTAACAAACATATTTCATAAATGTCACAGAGTCTTTATCACTGGTAACGAAGAATTTGCAATGGCAATATGATGGTAACGGAAAATTCGTATATTATTTTCTTTTCAAATAGGAAAAATCAATAGCCACATGCCTTGTTTATCAACATTTCGTTGGCGAATACCTCATGTAATACCCATTCACTATCTGTGTGAAACTGCTGTTTCAAAGGGTTTCCATCTTACGTAATGTTTGGTATTTAAGTAAGAATATTATCAAACACGGAAATCTTGTTAGTCCAAGATGTCATCATCACAATGTTCCTTCTTTGACTTTAAAATCGACGAGGCATCATCTCTGCATGATGTCATAAAACAAACCAGAAAGCCATATTCCATGAAATATCCTATCTCACTTGATTAAGGAGATTTCAAAACAACGATTCCAATTCCTTTTTACAAATTAAGGTTAGTTGGCTTTAAGAGACATGATGTACATGTAGGCTGACTTTGTTCCAGTCGTATCTATCTATCTTGAATTAAACTACTATATCTTGCATTTTGCATTGTATATAGTTTATTTGTCCATGGGTGTAGAATTGTAGATTTGTTCCATGTTTATATACCGCGTCTCGACAAGAACATACGTAATTCAGATGTTTTGTTTAATTATCTGTAGAGAGATGATCGTTTTAAATAGGTGTGCATTATTTTTATGCCCCCGAATCGGAGATTCCGGGGGTATATTGTTTTTCGCCTGTCCGTCCGTCCGTCCGTCCGTCTGTGTGTTTGTCCACAAAAACTTTAACCTTGGCCATAACTTTGGATTGCTCAGAGCTAGAGCTTTCATACTTGGCATGTGCATACCTTGTGGTGAGACCTTTCAGATGAGGTCATCATATTTTTACCTTGTGACCTTGACCTTGCCGCAATGGACATTTTCAGAAAACTTTAACCTTGGCCATAACTTTAGATAGCTCAGAGTTAGGGCTTTCATACTTGGCATGTGCATACCTTGTGATGAGACCTTTCAAATGAGGTTATCATATTTGACCTTGTGACCTTGACCTTGCCGCAATGAACATTTTCAGAAAACTTTAACCTTGGCCATAACTTTGGATTGTTAAGAGTTACGGCTTTCATACTTGGCATGTGCATACCTTGTGATGAGACCTTCAGATGAGGTCATCATATTTGACCTTGTGACCTTGACCTTGACCGTGCCGCAGTGGACATCTTTAGTAAACTTTAACCTTGGCCATAACTTTAGATTGCTCAGAGCTACGGCTTTCATACTTGGCATGTGCAAACCCAACTTCCAAACGCAAGGCATAACTCTTGCCAGTCTGCATTACTGGCTGATTTAACCCTTGCGGTATTTCCCTTGCTTTCTTGTGTCAAAATAGTGAATCGCTGCACTAGAAATGCATAGCGGGCCTGAATTTCTAAACACAGATTTCTTAAGGAAATACTGCAAGGCCTAAATCAGCCAGTAATTGAGACTGGCTAGAGTTATGCCTTGCATTGGGAAGTTGGTGCATACCTTGTGATGAGACCTTCAGATGAGGTCATCGTATTTGACCTTGTGACCTTGACCTTGCCGCAGTGGACAATATTCAGAAAACTTTAACCTTGGCCGTAACTTTGGATTGCTCAGAGCTACGGCTTCCATACTTGGCATGTGCATACCTTGTGATGAGACCTTCAGATGAGGTAATCATATTTGACCTTGTGACCTTGACCTTGCCGCAGTGGACAATATTCAGAAAACGTTAACCTTGGCCATAACTTTGGTATATCCGTGTTTAACAAACACATCTTGTTTGTTCTATGGTACACACATTATTTTGCTCTGTGATGTTAGATCTAATTAAAGGTCAAAATAAATTAATATTCCCTGGGTTTTTAAAAAATAAATTTGTTTAAAAGATATCTCATCTATCCTTTGTGACATATGTTGTGTGAAAATATAGGTATTTTATCAAATATTGTGTCTAATGAGTGATGAATCAATATTTTGGGATTGTTTTTTTTACAGTGTAATTGGTGTCTGTGAATATCTACAGATTGTCTTGACAATAATTACTTCTGTTTATGTTATGTCGTCTCTTTTAACAAACACGGACTGACTAGTAATAGTAAATACTTTTATGAAGACCTTATGTTGACGAAATGCTTTCACACGCGGTGTCATAAGGGGGTGCCAATTGTTGAACAAATACAGAGTTGAATGACTTAATAAGATACATCTTTCTACAAAATAATACCAAATTATAAGCATTGTCCTGAAAGTATGTTTGTATCGTACCTCTTCAATCCTAGAATACATGGATTATAAGAACTGTTGCCTCATGTAACACCTTATGTGCATTAATAAAAACAAGCTGGAGGAATCGACATTTCTTTGCAAGTGGTGGTTGCCGCGAAAATAACATTTCTACTCAGTTATTTTCTGATGTAGACACATTTCATCAAAACAGCAACATCCATGCAATAAGATTTTCCAATGAAGAAAAACAGTTCCGATGGTCTTCTGCTTTCAGAAACAGGTTCAGGGAAATATCTGTATCCAATCCGTAGATCATATTTGACGAATCAAGCCAATTAACATTTATTTTGTGATTTGAAATAATTTGTGACAATGAAGAAATTGTCCGTTACATCAATTTTGTGATCACATATTTTCTGTGACACATTAGAATTCTTCAAGGTAACTGATATCTACGTTTTTGTACTGATAAAACGCCGAATGCTTTATGGTGTAAGAGGATGAATCATAATCGGAGCAACATGCTTTGTTTTGACAAATCTATGTGCACTGGTTACTAAGCCCTACATTGTACCGAAAATTTATTAAAAACTTTGTGGCAATTACGAGTATGATAAACATACCGGAAAATTGCTAACTCTACCTCATTGAAATATATACCCCATAATCTTTTGCATATTTTTTTCGACCCAAAATAAGTGGATAAATCAGGTGTTTTCCAGCCTAAATATAGACGATGTAATGTTTGCCGTGACTGGTAATTTGGTAAACCTCCAAAGTTGCATACTCCAAAGGGAGTTGAGAATGAAAAAAAGAACGATGTTGGTCCTTATACCAGGGTAATAATGTCTGTAGCACTTTGAGCATGCACTTGATGTATGGAGGCTAGCGCGATATAAGTACACAGTATTAAACCTCCGTTTCTTGCGAGTCTCCTCGTCTCGGTAACGATCGCCTAGCCCAAATATAGATCAAGTCTATTATTATCAAAGCATCGTGATTTACCATAACATAAACTAACAGAAGGGAAATACAGTTTATGAGTAGTCCAGCCTATACATCACTGGCAGGGAACTTGGTTACAGTGAGGTTGGAGTATTTGTGATTATTGCGACAGTCATTGTGATTTTAGCCTCGGTAGGTCAAGGGTAAGGAGCAATATTTGAGTTTCAGATATACAAATTCAACGTTGGCAGAGAATTGAAGTTACAGTTAGTTAACACATATATCCATAAGTGACAACTAAATTTATGATGACCAAATAACCACTGAAAATAATTAATCCACAAGCGATCCTGGTCTATTTCATTTATTGCACGTTCGCTATTTATAGATATTTTACGCAAATAGTCAGCGCTTGAAATAACAGAAACCAGTTTACATGTGTTCCTACCAGTCGATAAAAGCAATTGATTTTTTTTCAGAAATGTATAAACTGGTCCCCGACCGAGTTTGCGCAACTGGGTAAATGTTGTCACTTCCTGTTATGGTGGAAGACGCTTTCTCATTACAGTTTAGGACGAGATCTCTGTGAATTAAACTTGTTCTCGACTCTCTGTCATTATGCCAGGAGGGCGAAGAATTTTGTCAAGAATTCAGTCGTCGTCTGCATACTCGTCATCTGTACATAAAGGCGCAGGTTCAAGCGGAACGTAAGTTTAAGTTTAACATGTGTTGGATACAACAAGACCCTCAGTTTCCGATCAAGGTTACGGTATGTCTAAAGACAAGTGTTGTGAAGATTAATTACATCAAATTCAATAAGAAGAAGTGTTTATTTATCAATGTTAATAGACATGATAGAACCATTTGTACAAATAAAATGTTACATTTATAAAAGACCTATGACATAATGAAACAATGATGAAGTTTTATATTTTTTATTGATAAAATATCCAACCATAACATGAATTTGACATTCTCCTGTTTTCAGCGATTGGTATCGTAGAGAAGCCGAAGTTTACTATAGTGCGTGGCCATATTCCCAGCTAACGAATCACAACATCAGCTTTACGTTCTCCTTACGTAGATCCTGACGTCGTCACAACGTCAGTTTGTAGACTCCCAAACAGGTTGCTACAACGTGGTGTTTCTACGTAATTACGACGTTGTGAGGACGTTGTAACGACGTCTGTTTTTACGTTGTCCTAACGTAGATCCTGACGTCGTCACAACGTCAGTTTGTAGACTCCGAGAAAGGTTGCTGCAACGTAGTGTTTCTACGTAATCACGACGTTGTGAGGACGTTGTAACGACGTCTATTTTTACGTTGTCCTAATGTAGATCTTGACGTCGTCACAACGTCATTTTGTAGACTCCCAGAAAGGTTGCTACAACGTGGTTTTCCTACCTAATTGCGACGTTGTCAGGACGTTGGAATGACGTTTTTGATTACGTCGTCCTAACGTAGATTTCTGACGTCGTCATAACGTCAGTCTGTAGACTCCCAGAAAGGTTGCTACATCGTGGTTTTTCTGCCTACATTAGATGTTGTGAAGACGTGAAAATGACTCTATTTCCACGTATCTTACGTAGATTTCGGACGTCGCCAAGATGTCATTTGTTGTCTCCTAAATGCATTACGACGTTCTGAGAACGTTGTAATATGACATGTATTTTTAAAACACAAAGATAACAGACAGATGACTTGCGCACAAAATCTGAACTATCCGGACTATTGTTTCAAAACTCAAACATAATCTATCGCCAAGGACTGGGTTTTCGGACGGTTCAAATAAAAGTAGTTTTTCGTGATATTTGTAGCAAGTTGAAGTCATCAATCTGAAGGAGAGGTCTCTGAATCACTGAAGTGGCATATTCACCCCCGATCGCCAGATATGTCCTAATTCAATGAAAATCGAACATCATTTTTATACATGGTCAGAAACCAAAACTGCACAGTCCATTTTCACACACAGTAGTAGTAGTTATGACATATTAAACATAATCTATAAGTTACAAAATTTTGTTAGACTAATTGACACGTTTCAATTGCAGTGCATTGTCCGGTTTTCAATCAGAAATCACTAATTTTACCTTACTTTTTAGCTCATCAGGCCTGAAAGGCTTGATGGGCTTATGGCATGGCATGGTGTCCGGCGTCCGTCCATCCATCCGCCGTCCATCCGTCTGTAAACTTTTTGATTTTTCAACTTCTTCTTCAGAGCCAATGACTCCACAGAGCTGAAATTTTATGTGCATACTCCTTGGCCAATGGGGATTCTAAATTTTAGGATTGGTGACCCTGCGACTCCAAATATGGGTCACAGGGGCCATGATCTAAAAACCTATTTTTTGCTTGTTAACTATGTATTACTTGAGATAACTTAGATATTCAACCTTAGATAATAAATCAAATCCTGTTGAGCTGCAGAGCCCATGGCTCTATTTTTAGCTCATCAGGCCTGAAAGGCCCGATGGCTTATGGCATGTCATGGTGTCCGGTGTCCGTCCATCCGTCCGTCCATCCGTAAACTTTTCACTTTTTGACTTCTTCTCCAGAACCAATGACTCCACAGAGCTGAAATTTTATGTGCAGACTCCTTAGCCAATGGGGATTCTAAATTGTATATTTCGTGACCCCATTTCCCCAAATGGGGTCACAGGGGTCACATCATTAAAAACCTATTTTCATCTTCTTCACCAGTTCCAAAAGGTCCAGAGAGCTGAAAAGTTGTGTGCAAACTCCTTGGCCCATGGAGATTCTAAAATGTAGATTTCGTGACCCCGTGACCCCAAATTGGGTCACAGGGGTCACTTCGTTAAAAACCTATTTTCATCTTCTTCTCCAGTTTCAAAAGGTCTAGAGAGCTGAAAAGTTGTGTGCAGACTCCTTGGGTAATGGGGATTCTAAATTGTAGATTTCGTGACCCTGTGACCCCAAATGGGGTCACAGAGGTCACATCCTTAAAAACCTATTTTCATCTTCTTTTCCTGTTCCAAAAGGTCTAGAAAGCTGAAAAGTTGTGTGCAGACTCCTTGGCAAATGGGTACCGGGTATTCTAAATTGTAGATTTCATGACCCCGTTACCTCAAATGTGGTCACAGGGGTAACAACCCAAAAATACTATTTTCATCTTCTTCTTTACTTCCATAAGGTCCAGAGAGCTGAAAAGTTGTGTGCAGACTCCTTGGCTAATGGGGATTCTAAATTGTAGATTTCTTGACCCCATGACCCTCAAATGGGGTCACAGGGTTCACAACCCTAAAAACCTATTTTCATCTTCTTTTCCAGTTCCAAAAGGTTTAGAGGGCTGCAAAGTTGTGTGTAGACTCCTTGGGTAATGGGGATTCTAAATTTCAGATTTTGTGACCCTGTGACCCCAAATAAGGTCTCAGGTGTCACAACCCTAAAAACCTATTTTCATCTTCTTCTCCAGTAAGAAAAGCTCTTGAACAAGCTGAGAAAATTTATTATAACAATACAAATCCTGATGAGCTACAGAGCCCATAGCTCTATTTTTCAACTTCTTTTCCAGAACCAATGACTCCAGAGAGCTGACATTTTATGTGCAGATTCCTTGACAAATGGGGATTCTAAATTGTAGATTTGGTGACCCTTGGGCCCTAAATAAAGGCCTCACAGGCCATGACCTAAAAACCTATTTTCATCTTTTTCTCCAGAACAAAAAGACCTAGAAGGCTGTAATATTGTGTGCAGACTCATTAGCCAATGGGGATTATAAATTGTAGATTTGGTGACCTGGGGTTCTGAACAAAGGCCTCAGGCCATGACCTAAACATCTATTTCAGTCTTCATCATTAAACAATAAAAAAAAAAAACCTGATGAGCTACAGAGCCCATGGCTCTATTTTTAATGACAATTTCCAGAAAAAGTAAATTTTGTATGTATATCATATAGAGTTTAATCATTGCTTTATAACTTATTTAGTTTTCTACTAATTTTGCAGTTAATCATTATCAGTAGGAACATGAAATAGATATATCAAGTTCAACAAAATATTAATATCTGCATGGGTCAAAATGGTCATGACCTACAGTCCAGGGTCTGCATATTATGTAATTGCATTGTGTTGACCTGGGGAATGACCTGGTAGAGAGATGCATACAGCTCGTTTTCTCAGTACAACTAATGCAGAGGTTTCAGGTTACTTCAAACTTGTGGGTGACTGGTTAAGTCTTACACTCAGACTCTGAAAAAAGAATTGATTCATAAAATATCATCATTTTATTAAATATTGAAAAGGAATCTATGAGAAATGAGTTTTCAGAAACTGAGGCTCCCTTTCAATATCTATTAAATGTTGATATTTCCAGAATACAAATAAGAATTAAAATAAAGAACGCAAAGTTCTCTAATATTTATAATGAATTTTCATAATAAGTTAAATCAGGGGTCGAAATTAACTTTTCAATGCAGTAGACATTCGGACTAGTGCATTTCTAAAAGTACTAGTCCAGACTAATTCCAGCTAGCCAAATATTGATCATTTCACCTCAAATTTTAACTAGTCTTTTGGACTGCCACTCTACTAGCCAAGCTTCTTTTTCACTAACTATGGGCTTGTCACCGGACTGGTGCTAATTTTGAACCCTGCAGTTTTAAATGTGATGACTGAGAATACTTTATTATTGATATTTTAATCTTTTCCTTAGAGATAACAACTCCTGATGAGCTTCAAAGCTAATGGCTCTATTTTTAGAAAAAAGTTATTGCCAAAACAAAAGATGCTGGCAACAGAATCTGCACAAAAACTTCTGTGGGTATATGTGACATATTATTCCAGGAATGGGGATGAGCGTGAAGCTAACATGATCCCGCTGGCGTCGATGGTTGTGCTGCCCAAGCATGCATCGGTCCCGGAGATCCCAGGGGACAGTAATCTCTACTTTGAGGCCATGCTCTATGTTTTTGGCATCATCGTCATGTGCCTGCAGTACATCAACTTGTACAAGACAGTTTGGTGGCTGCCACACTCGCACTCCAACTACGCACTGGTAGGCACAACCCTTTCAACTTGTCCCGTCTTTATCTATATGTACATCTTTAAGATAGATATTTTACCATAATCTAACATTTAATAGAAGAGCTTGACGTTACTTGATGCTGTGTTATAGAACTTGACATTACGTGATGCCATGTTATAGAACTTGACATTACGTGATGCCATTTGACGTTACTTGATGCCATGTTATAGAACTTGACATTAGGTGATGCTGTGTTATAGAACTTGACATTAGGTGATGCTGTGTTACAGAACTTGACATTACGTGATGCTGTGTTATAGAACTTGACATTATATTATGCTGTGTTATAGAACTTGATATTACGTGATGCTGTGTTATAGAACTTGATATTACGTGATGCTGTGTTATAGAACTTGACATTAGGTGATGCTGTGTTATAGAACTTGACATTACGTGATCCTGTGTTATAGAACTTGACATTATATTATGCTGTGTTATAGAACTTGATATTACGTGATGCTGTGTTATAGAACTTGACATTAGGTGATGCTTTTTCTGTTGTTGCGCCACAACTATGGAACAGTGTACCATCTGAACTCAAAACCACCACTTGTGAAACCAGCTTCAAAAGCAAACTCAAAACTATCCTGTTCAGAGCTGTATATGACATCTAATTTATTCTCCCCCATTTAACTTTTTAACGGACTCCTCCATATGCGCCAGTGAGCAACTGTATAGATGGAAACTAGGCGCTATACAAATGAATTATTTATATATTAAATTTATTTATTATGCTGTGTTATAGAACTTGATATTACGTGATGCTGTGTTATAGAACTTGACATTAGTTGATGCTGTGTTATAGAACTTGACATTAGGTGATGCTGTGTTATAGAACTTGACATTACGTGATCCTGTGTTATAGAACTTGACATTATATGATGCTGTGTTATAGAACTTGATATTACGTGATGCTGTGTTATAGAACTTGACATTACGTGATGCTGTGTTATAGAACTTGACATTACGTGATGCTGTGTTATAGAACTTGACATTAGGTGATGCTGTGTTATAGAACTTGACATTACGTGATGCTGTGTTATAGAACTTGACATTAGGTGATGCTGTGTTATAGAACTTGACATTACGTGATGCTGTGTTGTAGAACTTCTACTTGATAGACCCATCCCTGGTGCAGTTCCTGAGCCTGTTGATGAGTCGCAGACTTGTTGCTTGCTTTGTTCAGGAGGTAAGACACATAAAATGTGATACATGTATGGTTTTGTCAAATTTGAAATTGCTCGTTTGTCCACGAGTTTGATACAGAGATTTATCATGTTGTTCTCGTTTGATATTTAACTTTGACACATACAAAATCTCCATATCGAACTCGTAGACAAGCAAGCTCATTAATCAAGAAGACAAGGAATTTATGGATGATCAACTTCTTTATTTAACATTGGTGACGTTTCAAGGATATATACCAAAACGTCACCATTGATAAATAAAGAAGTTGATAAAGAAAAACCAAGATATATGGATAGTCAACTTCTTTATTGCAATGAATGCAACATTTCGGTGTAGATACTAAATGATAGGTTGCATTTATTGCAATAAAAAAGATGACTATCCATATATATCTTGGTTTTTCTGCATCTTTACAACTTCTAAAATGCCTCTCAAAAAAAAAGAAATTGATCATCCATAAATTCATTGTCTTCTTCATTCCACCAATTTCTAGAATGCCTCACCAACAGAAGCACATTAATCCTTTAAATTTTGACTGAAAGATTGGGCAGCTGATGATGTGAAGGAAATTTAAAGGGAGAGTTCTGTCGCCATATTGGATTTTTTTGCATTACGAGAAATGAAAACACGCTACAGGTATATTGTACCTTATTTTGCAACTTTTTAATAACTAAAGACATACACTGACAGAGTTTTCCCATAGTTACACATAACACGTCATAAAACTAATAAACACTTTGCTGTTATGCTGTAGCGAAGTTTTCCACACTCGCAGTGTCGATGAATACATTTCTTATTGTTTACATTATCCCCCCCTGCGTGTTCAGCGCAAAGCGGCGGATATAGTATTCGGCTGTGTCCCTACGAAATGGAATAACTCAAATACTATTCACTGGATTCTTTTCATATTTTGCATATGGGTTCATCATACCAAGAGTAATGTTCTTACAGAGGTTTGTGACCTTGACCTTCATTTCAAGGTCACAATGAGACTTTGTCAATTTACCCTTGTCAGCAGGATATCTCAAGAACCATTCGCTGGATTTTCTTCATATTTTACACATAGCTCCTTCAAAGACAAAGGGCTGATTAGATTTTGGTAACCGTGACATTATTTTCAAGGTCACAGCAGGACTTTTTCGACATGTTAATGTACATGTAAAGCTTGTCAGCGGGATATCTCAAGAACCATTCAACGGAATTCCATCATTTCTTACACAAAGCACCTCCTAGGGAAGACAAAGGGCTGATTACATTTTGGTGACCTTGACATTATTCTCAAGGTCACAGTGGAGCTTTGACTTTTTCTACATGTTTTGCTGATCTTGACATTAGTTTTCAATTTTGAAGTATTAATTTGCGACGGGGGATCATGTCACCTTAGTAACAACTACTTGTTTTTCAACAATGTATGCTTTTGTGTATCAAGTTGTGGTATATAAAGTCATCAAAATATTACCTTCATTGGTATCTTTCATCACTGTGTTTTAATCATGTATTTATAACGTGTGAACAGGAATATCCTTTCGGAAAAAAATACACCGATAGAACCCTCCTTTTAAGATTCTTTTTCAGAAGGGATCCTCCTTGGGGTACATATAGCATAAAATCCTGATTTTTTAACTTGATGACAGATTGTAATTGTAATTTTTAGCTCATCAGGCCTGAAAGGCCCGATGGGCTTATGGCATGGCATGGTGTCCGGCGTCCGTCCGTCCATCTGTAAACTTTTCGCTTTTTCGACTTCTTCTCCAGAACCAATGACTCCACAAAGCTGAAAAAAAACCCCAAATGGGGTCACAGGGGTCACATCCTTAAAAACCTATTTTCATCTTCTTCTCCAGTTCCAAAAGGTCTAGAGAGCTGAAAAGTTGTGTGAAGACTCCTTGGCCAATTTTGTGACCCTGTGACCCCAATCTAGGTCACGGGTCATGACCCAAAAACCTATTTTCATCTTTATCTCAAGTATGTAAAGCTCTAGAAAGGTGAAATCTTGTCTAGAGACTCTTTGGTCAAAGGTGATTCTTAATTGTAGATTTCGTGACCCCATGACCCAAAATGGGGTCACGGGGTCACATCCTTAAAAACCTATTTTCATCTTCTTCTCCAGCTCCAAAAGGTCTAGAGAGCTAAAAAGTTGTTTGAAGACTCCTTGGCTAATGGTTATTCTAATTTGTAGATCTCGTGACCCCGTGACCCCAAATGGGGTCACAGGGGTCACATACTTATAAAACTTTTTTTAACTTCTTCTCCAGCTCAAAAAGGTCTAGAGAACTGAAAAGTTGTGTGAAGACTCCTTGTGACCCAATCTAGGTCACGGGTAATGACCCAAAAAACTATTTTCATCTATAAAGGTGAAATCTTGTGTTGAGACTCTTTGGTCAAAGGTGATTCTTAATTGTAGGATTGGTGACCCTGTGACTCCAAATGTGGGTCACAGGGGTCATGATCTGAAAACCTTTTTTTTTTGCTTGTTTACAATGTATTACTTGAGATAACTTAGATATTCAACCTTAGTTAAAAAATCAATGATATCCTGATGAGCTACAGAGCCCATGGCTCTATTTTTTTTATACCAAAATAAAGAGGAAAGAATGGCCTTTATTCTCATATAAATATAGCAATTGTGCTAACAAAAATGAAAATAAAGCAATCACCGCGAGATAGCTGTTTTATGCACTTTTTATATTTGAAACATGTGGTGTATTTACCACAACATCTTCCACGCTCTATTTCTAATAAACTTCTTGGGATATTTTCATTACTTTTTTTATCACTATAAAGATAAAAGAATTGTCTTCAATTCCATATACAATTCGTGTATTTTTGCGAATAACTTTTGATGCGCCAAGTGCTGCGCAGAAGTTGATATTCGGCTTTGAATAAGTGGCGCTCCTAACATATATCATTATTGCGGACTTTATAGTTTTTTAACCGCTCGTCCGATTTTTTAAATTTTTGTATCATTGTAAAGAGGAAACATTGTCTCCAAATTCCATGTATAATGCGCACGTTTTTGCAAAGAACTCTGCATGTGCCAAAAGGTATAAGTTTCGCACAGACTTTGAAACTAAGGTTCGTATCATTCTGGGGTAAGAAGGTTTCTACTATATATGTCGAGAGGGCATGGGAACTCATTCCCATTAGAATCCGGGCTTCGTCCCACAGGATTGTTCCTTGGAGCCTCTCGTTCTCAAAAGAGAACACGGGAAACCAGTCCCCAAATTGAATCTGGGGTCCACCTCTGAAGACGGGTACGGGAATTCACGGAGAGCATGGGAGTATGTTCCCATGGGATCCGCCTCGAGAGACTGCAGATATACAGTATTCTTTCCTTTGACCATTTTCTTCGAAACTCAAGAAACTAAAGTCAAAATATATCAGTTTAGCAAAGAACGTATTGACTAGGCGATGACAGATTGTTAAGTGGCGAGATTAGAGTTACTTCCCTTGGTTGCTAAGCTAAAGGCTAGGGTGTGGGGCTCTACACAGGGTGGTCACACGTTTGAAAAACACTTATTTTGTGTTTTTTAAACTTATTTTTATTGTTATTTTAAAAAATTAAGTAATAACCTGTCATCAAGTTAAAAAATAAGGATTGTTATGCCAAATGTTGCCCGAGGGGGAAACATTGTAGATGTATGCATATAAATCAAACTACAGAGTAAAAATAAGAAAATAATACTTTATTACCCTAACAGTTATTCATTTTGTATCATGACAGAGTTTCTGACAATAAACACAGACAATATAAATTACAATAGAACAATCAAACTCGATCAACTTCAGGAGAGATGGAACGATGAAATAAAATATTATAGATTTTTTTCAAAAAAGGACGTTCATTAATGTCTTATATATATCCAAAAATGTAAAACATTTTGGGGGTCACCAAACAGTTTAAAGAGGCATTAATAATAATACTCATGTTGACAAATTACACTATTTTTAGCTCATCAGGCCTGAAAGGCCCGATGGGCGCATGGCATGGCATGGCGTCCGGCGTCCGTCCATCCATCCGTCCGTCCGTCCGTCCGACAATCCGTCCGTAAACTTTGCACATTTTCGACTTCTTCTCCAGAACCAATGACTCCACAGAGCTTAAATTTTATGTGCAGACTCCTTGGCCAATGGGGATTCTAAATTGTAGATTTCGTGACCCCATGACCCCAAATGGGGTCACAGGGGTCACATCCTTAAAAACCTATTTTCATCTTCTTCTCCAGTTCCAAAAGGTCAAGAGAGCTGAAAAGTTGTGTACAGACTCCTTGGCCAATGGGGTAATAAATTGTAGATTTCGTGACCCCATGACCCCAAATGGGGTCACCGGGGTCACATCCTTAAAAACCTATTTTCATCTTCTTCTCCAGTTCAAAAAGGTCTAGAGAGCTGAAAAGTTGTGTACAGACTCCTTGGCCAATGGGGATTCTAAATTGTACATTTCGTGACCCCATGACCCCAAATGGGGTCACAGGGGTCACATCCTTAAAAACCTATTTTCATCTTCTTCTGCAGTTCCAAAAGGTCTAGAGAGCTGAAAAGTTGTGTACAGACTCCTTGGCCAACAGGGATACTAAATTGTAGATTTCGTGACCCCATGACCCCAAATGGGGTCACAGGGGTCACATCCTTAAAAACCTATTTTCATCTTCTTCTCCAGTTCCAAAAGGTCAAGAGAGCTGAAAAGTTGTGTACAGACTCCTTGGCCAATGGGGATTCTAAATTGTAGATTTCGTGACCCCATGACCCCAAATGGGGTTACCGGGGTCACAGCCTTAAAAACCTATTTACATCTTCTTCTCCAGTTCCAAAAGGTCTAGAGAGCTGAAAAGTTGTGTACAGACTCCTTGGCCAATGGGGATACTAAATTGTACATTTTGTGACCCCATGACCCCAAATGGGGTCACAGGGGTCACATCCTTAAAAACCTATTTTCATCTTCTTCTCCGGTTCCAAAAGGTCAAGAGAGCTGAAAAGTTGTGTGCAGACTCCTTGGCCAATGGGGATACTAAATTGTACATTTCGTGACCCCATGACCCCAAATGGGGTCACAGGGGTCACATCCTTAAAAACCTATTTTCATCTTCTTCTCCAGTTCAAAAAGGTCTAGAGAGCTGAAAAGTTGTGTGCAGACTCCTTGGCCAATGGGGATTCTAAATTGTAGATTTTGTGACCCCATGACCCCAAATGGGGTCACAGGGGTCACATCCTTAAAAACCTTTTTTCATCTTCTTCTCCAGTTCCAAAAAGTCAAGAGACTTGAAAAGGTGTGTGCAGACTCCTTGGCCAATGGGGATTCTAAATTGTAGATTTCGTGACCCCTTGACCCCAAATGGGGTCACAGGGGTCACATCCTTAAAAACCTTTTTTCATCTTCTTCTCCAGTTCCAAAAAGTCAAGAGAGTTGAATAGTTGTGTGCAGACTCCTTGGTCAATGGGGATTCTAAATTGTAGATTTTGTGACCCCATGACCCTAAATGGGGTCACTGGGGTCACATCCTGAAAAACCTTTTTTCATCTACCTCTCCCGTTCCAAAAGGTCTAGAGAGCTGAAAAGTTGTGTGCAGACTCCTTGGCCAATGGGGATTCTAAATTGTAGATTTCGTGACCCCGTGACCCCAAATGGGGTCACAGGGGTCACATCCTTAAAAACCTATTTTCATCTTCTTTTCCAGTTCCAAAAGGTCTAGAGAGCTGAAAAGTTGTGTACAGACTCCTTGGCCAATGGGGATACTAACTTGTAGATTCCGTGACCCCATGACCCCAAATGGGGTCACAGGGGTCACATCCTTAAAAACCTATTTTTATCTTCTTCTCCAGTTCCAAAAAGTCTAGAGAGCTGAAAAGTTGTGTGCAGACTCCTTGTCCAATGGGGATTCAAAATTGTAGATTTTGTGACCCTGTGACCCCAATCTAGGTCACGGGTCATGGCTCAAATATTTTCATCTTTATCTTAAGTACGTAAAGCTATAGAAAGGTGAAATTGTAATTGTAGGATTGGTGACCCTGTGACTCCAAAGTTGGGTCACAGGAGTCATGGTCTAAAAAACCTATTTTTTTCTTGATAACAATGTATTACTTGATATAACTTAGATAGTCAACCTTAGATAATAATCAATGAAATCTTGATGAGCTACAGAGCCCATGGCTCTATTTTTTAGTGTTTGGTCTACTTAATGCATGCGCTTTTAATGAATAAGCTCAAAATCCCTTTGGATACATTTTAATCACAAACAGGGGTGTATTGTAAGTCTATATTTAAAAAATGATGACATTGTTTGATGAAATAAAATTAGAATTAGACCTTTTTTAAGAATTTGTTTTGGCATTTTTAGCTCATCAGGCCTGAAAGGCCCGATGGGCTTATGGCATGGTATGGCATCCGTCCATCCGTCCGTCCGTCTGAAATTTTATATACAGACTCCTTGGGCAATTGGGATTCTAAATTGTAGATTTGGTGATCCAGTGACCCCAAATAAGGGCCTCACAGGCCATAACCTAAAATCCTGTTTTCATCTTCTTCTCCAGAACAAAAGACCTAGAAGGCTGTCATGTTGTGTAAAGAGTCTTTAACCAATGGAGATTCTAAATTGTTGATTTGGTGAACCTATGGCCCCAAATAAGGGCCTCACAGGCCATAACCTAAAATCCTGTTTTCATCTTTTTCTCCAGAACAAAAAGACCTAGAGGGTAGTAATATTGGGTGTAAAGTTTACACTGTAAACTCTTTAGCAAATGGGGATTCTAACTTGTAGATTTGGTGACCCTGTAAAATCAAATATGGGCCACAGCCTAAAAGAACGGTTGAAATTGAATTTTGAACTGATATTTTATGGCACTTTAATCAGTATTTAGTTTATCCCTAATAAAATACCTGAGGGAGAGTCATCTCATCTTTTAGATATCGAAGTCCTAACTTGGGTTTGAGAAATGCAGAATTGAGAAAAAAAGCAACTTCGCAGTTAATCTTATTCAGTAGGAATGTGAAATATATGTCGAAGATCAAGTCTCCATTATGGACATGTTTATCAAATTGATTTAATCAATGTGAAATGAGAACTATTGAATAGCCTATGAACTGAATATTGTGGATATTATAAAAAAGGCCCTCACTGGTCAAAACATAAAAATCTATTTTCATCTTCTTCTCCAGAACAAACTAGAAGGAATATTGCGTTCAGAATGTTTAGATGTTTGGATGAAAAGGCTTAAAACCATTAAAATTGTGCAAAGATTATTTAGCCAAGGTGAATCTAAATTGTACTATGTACCATGAGATTCATAACATTGCCTGTTCTCTCAAAGCCTTATAGAGTTAGATCAGTGCTGCCAGTGTTTAGTGCAAGGCAGAGGTTATTACATAATTTGGCTGTAAAAGCACAGCTGGCTTGTAACCAGAGCCAAGGGGTCAGCATATTGCATAATCTCCTGTGTGTTGACCTTGCTGAGAGCTCTCACTCTCAATTTCAAGACTAAGATTTGTCAGGGCTAGGGATTTGTGCATTATATTGAGACAATATATTTCTGTCTTCATCATGAAACAATATGAACCCTGATGAGCTACAGAGCCCATGACTCAATTTTTAGCTCATCTGGCCTGAAAGGCCCGATGGGCTTATGGCATGGGATGGCGTCCGTCCGTCGTACCGTCCGTCCGTCCGTCTGTCCGTCCGTCCGTCCGTCCATCCGTCCGTAAACTTTTTCGCTTTTTCGACTTCTTCTCCAGAACCAATGACTCCAGAGAGCTGAAATTTAATGTACAGACTCCTTGGCTGAAGGGGATACTAAATTGTAAATTTGGTGACCCTGTGACCCCAAATGTGGGTCACAGGGGTCATAACCTTAAAAGCTATTTTCATCTTCTTCTCCAGAACCAATGACTCCAGAGAGCTGAAATTTTATGTACAGACTCCTTGGCTGAAAGGGATTCTAAATTGTAGATTTGGTGACCCTGTGACTCCAAGTGTGGCTCACAGGGGTCATTACCTAAAAAAAACTATTTTCATCTTCTTCTCCAGTCCCAATGAACTTAGAGAGCTGAAATTTTATGTACATACTCCTTGACTGAAGGGGATTCTAAATTGTAAATTTGGTGACAGTGAGACCCCAAATTTTGGGTCACAGAGGCAATGACCTAAAATGCTATTTTCATCTTCATCTCCAGTCCCAATGGCTCTAGCGAGCTGAAATTTTATGTACAGACTCCTTAGCTGTAAGGGATTCTAAATTGTAAATTTGGTGAGTCTGTGACCCCAAATATGGGTCACAGGGATCATAACCTAAAAGCCTATTTCAGTTTACAGCATCTTTCTGAGATTATATGTGCACTTCAATCAGTAAGTAGGTAAGGGAGGTAAACAGCTGAGTTAAAGGCATTTCATCTTTCTGATGTGAGAGTTCTAACATGTGCTTTGAGAATATAATATGTCTGATGAAAAAGAGATATTTAGAATTAAAAACTTAGAATTGGAGGTCTAACAAAAATTATAAGTCATATTTTATCTTTGTCTCACATTTCACATATGAGTAATTATTTGTATTTTGCAAGTGAATTTGCTGATAAAGGTACACAAGTCTAAAAGTATTCTAAAGACTTAATACAGAATCTTTTATTGAATCTAATATTATGTTCTTTGTAATTTAAGAGTAAATAATGGAGTTTTTTAATATCTCATGATATTGTGTAATTATTTGGAGAATTAATTAATTAATTAATGAGAATTTCCAGTACGAGTCAATTTGGTATACCTTATTTATATCATATTTTATACTTTATAACTGATTTAGTTTTCTATTAACTTTGCAGTTAATTTTATTCAATAGGAACAAGAAATGAGATAGATGTCTACATCATGGACATGTTTATTGTGAATCTATTTGAAATGAGAACTATTGAATACCCTTTGAAGGAATAACTTGAAGAGGAATAAAAAAAAATCAATTTACATGAGATATGTGAACTGAATATGACTAGTGATGACTGGTGATAACATAGGACTATGAAAGAAGTAGCTATATGAGATTGTGACATCACACCTATTTTCATCATCTTCTCCAGTACAGAAAAATAATTAATTGTAGGAAAAACTGCATCTAACATATAAATTTTACTGGCTGTGAGTCCAGTGTCTGCATGTTATGTAATTGCATTGTGTTGACCTCTTCCTGGCAGAAGAATGAAAACTGATAGTTACACAGAGGTTTCAGGTTACTTCAAACTTCTGTGCAGCACTGTGTTATCATAGACTGTGCGTGAGACTGCTTTAGTCTTCCACTGACTCTAAAAAAGAATTTATTCATAGAATATCACCATTTTATCAAATATTGAAAAGGAGCCTATAAGAAATGGTGAAAAAGAATTTACTAAAAAAAATTCACCAATTTATTAAGTATTGAAATGGAGCCTATGAGAAATGGGATTTTCAAAAACTGAGGCTCCTATTCATTATGTAATAAATGTTGGTATTGCCATAATGCAATTAAGAATTAAAACAATATAATGCAAAGGTGTATGATATTCATAACGAATGTTGATTTATGTGTAACCAATTTTGATAATAATTAGCAGGGGTCATGACCTAAAAAGGTTTTTTTCATTTTCTTCTACAGCCCCAGTCCATTATTGCAATAGCTTACAGTGGTGAATTGTATGCAAAGAATTGTACCCGGTATATTCATTATTATATAATGTGTGTACGATCTTAAAAAATAGTATGATCTCTCCACCACATTATTATATGTTTGATACCAGCAATTTATTTCCAAGCTTTGTGTTGCTCTTTCAGTATATAGCAGATTGGCAAAGTTATGGTAACAAAATATTTTTAAACTGCTTTAATCGTTTCACTACCTAGATTCTTATTACTACATTCCATTATCTGACCATTGCTATAAAGTCCACTCCATAACATACCCCACTTATTATCTCCTGATGAGCTACAGAGGCCATGGCTCTATTTTTTATCATTGTTTTTCTCATAATCAATATGATTTTTCACAGACACACATATTTTAGATATTGCTAAAATGATAACATGATGTGCACAATCGAAAAAAAAAAGAATAATAGGGGGTCACCGATCGTTTTTCATCACCTTAACGTCATTTTCAAAATTACATACAACTTGACATACGAAATTATGTTTGTTATCCAAATTACACACATATCTACCGTGAATATAGGTATGTCATAATATTACTGTAAATTTGTACAGATAAGCTGATACTCAAACAAAAAAGTATTACATGTATATATTTTCAGAATGTTACCAAAAGTGGGTACCATCTCTCCTCAAGTGTCATGCAAAGTGCGAACATTTATCCTGCGCGAAATTTAATATGAACACAGTATGTACACATTGTACAATTAGCGAGACTTAGATACCTAAACTTGGTTACATTTCACTGATTGTGTAAAGGTACAGCAAACCAGCGTAGCGTCTGCGTTTACTAAATAGGGGGAAGGTAACTCTTGGCTTTAAATCGTTCTCAGAACGTCTGTAATCAAAATGTGAAATGACAGTGCTTTAGTTTTAAATTGATTGTGTATGTTGCAGATCTATGGGAGTCGGACGTTCAAGGGTGTGTTGTATTGGATGGTGCAGTTGCTCAAGTTGGTGCTGGTGGCGGGGGTTTGCACTGTCCTCATCTACACCGGCTACCATGTTGTCATCCAGCACTCCCCCCTCAACTGTCTCTTCCTTTGTGCCCCGTCAGTAATATCTATATCATTAGTTAACTATTGTGTGAACACTCCCTCTCGATTGTGTTGCTTTATTGCCAGGAGATATGTAGAGAGAATAGAGAAATATAATACATTTAGTGGTCTGTGTTGTTCCTTCTCTCTGGGCTACCTCTCTTTGCCATTGTTTTGTTGCTATGCCTCCTAATCAGAGATAACCGGGGTTATATTGTTTTTCACCTGTTCATCAGTAATCATGTCCGTTTGTCCGAAAAACTTTAACCTTGCCAATAACTTGCCTGAAAAACCCAATGGGCTAATGGCATTGTATCCTATCCGTCCATCCATAAACTTTTCTCTTTTTCGACTACTTCTTTAGAACCACTAGCTCTAGCTAGTGAGCTGAAATTTTATGTACAGACTTCTTGGCCAATAGGGATTATAAATTGTAAATTTGGTGACCCAGTGACCCCAAATATGGGTCACAGGGGTCATGACCTAAAACCCTATTTTCATCTTCTCCATAACCAAAAGCTCTAGAAAGCTGAAATGTTGTGTGCAGACTCCTTTTTCCAATGGGGATTCTAAATTGTAGATTTGGTGACCATGTGACCCCAAATATGGGTCACAGGAATCATAACCTCAAAACCTATTTTCATCTTCTCCAGTACCTCAAGAAAGCTCAAGAAAGCTTAAATGTTTTGTTCAGACTTCTTGGTTTTTGATTCTAAATTGTAGATTTGGTCACAGGAGTATCTCGAATAACTTGGCAATACATGCATCCCCATGTTTTTATTTTAAGCTCATCAGGCCAGATGGGCTTATGGCATGGTGTCCGTCCGTCCGTCCATCTGTCCGTAAACTTTTTGCTTTTTCGACTTCCTCTCCAATGACCAATGACTCTTTAGCCAATTGGGATTGTAGATTTGCTGACCCTTGGGCCCAAAATAAAGGCTTAACAGGCCATGACCTAAAAACCTATTTTCATCCTCCTCTCCAGAACAAAAAGACCTAGAAGGCTTTAATATTGTGTGCATACTCTTTAGCCAATGGAGATTCCAAATTGTAGATTTTGGTAACCTGTGGCCCCAAATAAGGGCCTCATGGGCCATGACCTAAAACACTATTTTCATCTGCTTCTCCAAGATGAAAAGGCTTAGAACACTTAAACATTTTTGTCAGACTATTTAGCCTATGGGGATTCTAATGTGAACTATGCACCACGAAACTCATCACATTGCCTGTTCTCTCTGAGTCTAAGTTAGATCAGTGCTGCCAGTGTTTAGTGCCAGGCAGAGATTACATAATCATGTGTAATAGAGTGTGACAGTCTTGGTCCAACTTGTAGAATATCAGGCTGTAACCAGAGCCAAGGGTCAGCATATTGCATAATGGTATGTGTGTTGACCTTTCTACAGTGCACAGTGAGAGAGAGGCATCTCATTAGGATGGACTGACTGACTGACTCTCTCATGTCATGTCATTTTATGAAAATATAGTGTTTCATGTTCTTCTTATGCACTAACAATTTCAAGACTGAGATTTGTCAGGGCTAGGGATTATCCATTATATTGAAAGCAATCTAGTTCAGTCTTCATCAAACAATAAAAACCCTGATGAGCTACAGAGCCCATGGCTCTATTTTTAACATGTCAAAGTATTTTGATATAAATTAAGAAGAGAAACATAAATACCAAGATACTTTTCTTTTTCCATAAATGAAATAGTGATGACTCGAGACTGCAGGTACCTGTGTGTGCTATGTTGCAGACTGGCCACCTACCTGATCCTTTTTGGCTTCACAGTGAAGCCCTTGTACCAGCGGTACCAGGCCTGGCCGCGACTAGCGATGTACGGGGAACGCATGGTACAGAAGCACCGACCTGTGGAGCGTGACGCCTGCCTGTACCACACGTGCACGCTGACCCCAGATGTGGTACGCGAGGAGGTGGAACTACTCAAGAATGATTTCAACAGTCGCGTGAAGCAGGTGCTCTTCAACTCCATGCTGACCACATACTACATGGCCTTTGTGCCCCTCTGCTTCGCTCAGGTGAGTTGGTAGATGAATATTGAATATTGTATTGAAATATCCTACATATAATAAACATTCAGTTGATAAAAGACCAGTCTGTGATACTAGTATTGAGAAGAATAATACAAGAATAAGATAAAACCAAAATACGGACACACAGTCAGCCTCATCATGGTTGTGTTGACGAATGGATAAGCTCTATAGATATTGAAGTGGTTTGATAATCTTGTGATGATTGCTTTATCTAATCAATAAGAATATGTATAGCTTTTCCTGCATTTGTTTTGAGCTTTCAATCTTTTAAATTTGATTATTGTTCCCCACCACAACGCATCAACACGATATCTCATCCCACTCTGAATAACGTAGACACTAGTCGATTTTAGTGACCTTGACCTTATCTTCAAGGTAGCCATAACACTTTGACCACTTTTCAAACTCTTGTTAAGGCGATATCTCATGACCCATCACACCCAATGTTTTCACATTTGATGACAACCTTCATTGGGGATAATGCAGACATCTTCAAAATAGGTGAGATCCCTCTTTTTGGGATAACGTAGACACCTGTCAACTTTAGTGACCTTTTCAAACTCTCGTGAATGATATATCTCATGAACTGTAGAAATAAATTTCTTCAAATTTGGTGATCATGAATCTTTTTACCAGTATTGCACTAATGAAGAACCACTTTTTGCCCGAATGATAAAAGTTAGTAAATGCATTTTACTTGACTCAGTGTTAGCGGTGGGGGACATTGATATATTAGTGGCAAACATTTGTTGTTAGATTGAATTTGTACATTGATAATCTTTTCCATGATACTTTAGATATACATATATTTTACTTGAGTTTTGTTGATTTTGTCATGCTATCCCAGAATGTACAAAACAACTGTGATACATGCTGGGTAAGTTGGATGCTGATGTTGTGTTGTTGTTTCTTCACTGTTAGGAGATGAACTTACAGTATTTGTACCAGATACTTCTGTTTCATACTTCTGCATTCATTCTGCCATGACAGGGTTGTCCACAGCACTGTCAGCTAGGTAAACATGTCAGTGTCAGGTTGTAGTCAGATTGACATATTCATATTACATTCAGTGAATATATCTGTATACAGCTGCTGTCATGGCAGAATGCTCTCATCTTCTCTCAGTTATTGTTCCATTGTTGTCTTAAGTTTATCATGCTATTGTAATGTGATTCAGTCTCTTCATCACTGTATTACAATCTCAACTTTTATTGATGTTCATTTTTACATTGTTCTTCATTTGATAGTATATTATCGGTTAGACTAGTAGCCAAAGCTTTCATTGTTTTTTTCATCTTCACAAACTTTGCTTCTTCTCCACCATTGAGAGAGTAAGCTGCCATACACATGTTTATTGAGAGTTTTGCACCATGCGGGGGATATAGTATTTGTCAGCGTATGTCCGTACGTATCTACCTACTTGGAAGAACTAAAGAAAAACTTGCTTGATTCTTTTCATATTTTGCATATTGGTTCTTCACCATATAGGTTTGTTACAAGGTCACAACAAGGATTTGCCATTTTACCCATGTCAACAGATTATGTCAAGAACCGTTCACTGTATTCTCTTCATATATACCTGTACTCAGCTTCTCCTTAGGAAGGCGAAGAGTTGATTAGATTTTGGTTATGGTGACCATGACATAATTCTGAAGGTTACAGCAAAGCTTTGAACTTGCATGTTAAGCTTGTCAGTTGGATATTTCAAGAACTCTTTACCGATTCTCTTCATATCGTATACATATCTTCTCCTTTGGGGGACAAAGAACTAATTAAGTTTTGGTGACGTTGACATCATTCTCAAGGTCACAACTTAACTTTCTGTCATGTGAACTTTCACGCTAACCTTATCAATGAAATATCTCAAGAACCATTCACTGGACTCTCTTTATATCTCACACTGATGTTCTTCTAAGGAAGATACAGGTCTCTAATGTTTTGGATGACCTTGACCTTATATTTCGCTCATCAAGCCTGAAATGCCAGATAAATTGTTAAGGGTAATCATAAAGTATTGTTCATGACATTTCAAATGCAAACAATTTTATGTCTATGGCTGAGGAAAAGAAGTTTAGAAAGGTGTATCTAGGATGATTGGACCATGTGAGGGTCTTCGAGATTATTGTGGTATTATTGTACAAGCCTCCAATAGGGACTGAATAAAAGAGAGGTTACACCTTTTTAAATATGTATAAGACAAGTTATTATGGATCTCCATCTCTTCTTTTGTATACATGCAAAACATTAAATGCAGGCTCTTCTCAACTCCTTCGTCAGGTGAATGGTAAATTTTCAAGTAGTGTTTTTTCTTCCTAAAAATACAAAGGTCTACAATAATCAATGTTTGTGTTGACATGCCTTGATCAATGTTGATTATTAATTGTAAAACTTGTTGAAATGGTATGTCTTATTATTTGATAAGTAAGTCTTTACCTCAGAGAAACTATATAAAGAAATACCTTTAACAATGGTGAATGATGAGCTGCAAAACCAATGGCTCACTTTTAGCTCATCTGGCCTAAAAGGCCCGTCCGTCTGTCAACTTTTCCCATTTTCGTCTTCTTCTCCAGAACCAATTGGTCTAGGGAGCTAAAATTTTGTGTACAGACTCCTTGGCCAATGGGGATTCTAAATTGTAAAATTTAAAAACCCATTTTCATCTTCTTCTCCAGTTCTTAAAGGTCTAAATAGCTGAAAAGTTGTGTGCATACTCCTTTGCCAATGGGGATTCTAAATTGTAAAATTGGTGACCCTGCGACCCCAAATATAGATCACAGAGGTCATGACCTAAAAACCTATTTTCATCTTGAGATTTTATGTGCTCTTCAAAGGGAGGTAATTTATAAGAAAAAAACAGTGATGAATTAAATCGACAAGTGTGCCTTTATTTGTAGAGGATTTTATCTCTGGCCTCAAAGATAGGTCAGAGAGGTAAGGACCTTAAGACATATTTCATCTTCTCCATTTAAAGTGCTTCGTATTTGTTGTACCTCTCACCTAGAAGTTGACATTTTGAATTATTTAATGTATATAAAGCCTGATGAGCTACAGATCCAGTGGCTTTATTATATAAGTCTGTTCGAATTCAGATAATACAAACATAACAAAACTAAAGAGAAATTTAATTTATATAGATATATAGATAGATATATGTATATGAGTTGTGGCTGCAGAACACGCTGTACTACGACACATGGTGGGTAGGGCAGCACGTGTGTCTCACCTGGCTCAGCACCTTCCTCATGCTCATCACTCACTTCCTGTCTCCACGATACCTCGACCTGCTTCACCGGTGCTCACTTCATCTAGGTCGCTGGCAGCGTGTGGAGGGCAGGCATGCCCACGTACCGTACAATGCGTGAGTATTAACATCATCAGTTTGCCCATGTACCATACAATGCTTGAGTATTACATCATCAGTTTGCCCATGTACCATACAATGTGTGAGTATTACAACATCAGTTGGTCCACGTACCATACAATGCGTGAGTATTACATCATCAGTTTGCCCATGTACCATACAATGCGTGAGTATTACATCATCAGTTGGTCCACATACCATACAATGCTTGATTATTAACTTCATCAGTTTGCCCACATAACATACAATGCATGAGTATTTACATCATCAGTTGGTCCACGTACCATACAATGCGTGAGTATTACATCATCAGTTGGCCCACGTACCATACAATGCATGAGTATTACATCATCAGTTGGTCAACGTATCATACAATGAGTGAATATTACATCATCAGTTGGTCCACGTACCATACAATGCGTGAGTATTACATCATCAGTTGGTCCACGTACCATACAATGTGTGAGTATTACATCATCAGTTTGTCCACGTACCATACAATGCGTGAGTATTACATCATCAGTTGGTCCACGTACCATACAATGTGTGAGTATTACATCATCAGTTGGTCCACGTACCATACAATGTGTGAGTATTACATCATCAGTTTGTCCACGTACCATACAATGCGTGAGTATTACATCATCAGTTGGTCAACGTATCATACAATGAGTGAATATTACATCATCAGTTGGCCCACGTACCATACAATGCATGAGTATTACATCATCAGTTGGTCAACGTACAATACAATGAGTGAATATTACACCATCAGTTGGCCCACGTACCATACAATGCGTGAGTATTACATCATCAGTTTGCCTACGTACCATACAATGCATGAGTATTACATAATCATTTGGTCAACGTACCATACAATGAGTGAGTATTACATCATCAGTTGGTCCACGTACCATACAATGCATGAGTATTACATAATCATTTGGTCAACGTACCATACAATGTGTGAATATTACATCATCAGTTGGTCCACGTACCATACAATGCATGAGTATTACATCATCAGTTGGTCAACGTACCATACAATGAGTGAATATTACATCATCAGTTGGTCCACGTACCATACAATGCGTGAGTATTACATCATCAGTTTGCCTACGTACCATACAATGCATGAGTATTACATAATCATTTGGTCAACGTACCATACAATGAGTGAATATTACATCATCAGTTGGTCGACGTACCATAAAATTCGTGAGTATTAACATCATCAGTTGGGCCACGTACCGTACAATGCGTGAGTATTAACATCATCAGTTGGTCCATGTACCATACAATGCGTGAGTATTAACATCATCAGTTGGGCCACGTACCGTACAATGCGTGAGTATTAACATCATCAGTTGGTCCACGTACCATACAATGCGTGAGTATTAACATCATCAGTTGGGCCACTTACCGTACAATGCGTGAGTATCAGCATCATCAGTTGGCCAACGTACCATACAATGCGTGAGTATTAACATCATCAGTTGGCCAATGTACCGTACAATACGTGAGTATTAACATTATCAGTTGGTCCCGTACCATACAATGCGTGAGTATTAACATCATCAATTTGGTCCATATACCATACAATGCGTGAGTATTAACATGAGTTGATCCACATACCGTACAATCTGTGAGTTATAACATCATCAGTTAGCCAACGTATCGTACAATGCGTGAGTATAACATCATCAGTTGGTCCACGTACCATACAATCCGTGAGTAATAAACTCATCAGTTGGCCAACGTACCGTACAATCTGTGAGTATTAACATAGTCAGTTGGCCCACATACCGTACAATCTGTGAGTAATTACATCATCAGTTGGCCCACATACCGTATTATCCGTGAGTAATAATATGAGTTGGTCGACATACCCTACAATCCGTGAGTAATAACATCATCAGTTGGCCCACGTACCGTATTATCCGTGAGTAATTACATCATCAGTTGGCGCACATACCGTATTATCCGTGAGTAATAATATGAGTTGGCCCACGTACCATACAATCCGTGAGTAATTACATCATCAGTTGGCCCACATACCGTATTATCTGTGAGTAATAATATGAGTTGGCCCACGTACCGTACAATCTGTGAGTAATAACATCATCAGTTGACCCACATACCGTATTATCCGTGAGTAATAATATGAGTTGGCCCACGTGCCGTACAATCCGTTAGTAATAACATCATCAGTTGGCCGACGTACCGTACAATCTGTGAGTAATAACATCATCAGTTGGCCCACATACCGTATTATTTGTGAGTAATAATATGAGTTGGTCCACGTACCATACAATCCGTGAGTAATTACATCATCAGTTGGCCCACATACCGTATTATTTGTGAGTAATAATATGAGTTGGTCCACATACCGTACAATCCGTTAGTAATAACATCATCAGTTGGCCGACGTACCGTACAATCTGTGAGTAATAACATCATCAGTTGGCCCACATACCGTATTATTTGTGAGTAATAATATGAGTTGGTCCACATACCGTACAATCTGTGAGTAATAACATCATCAGTTGGCCCACATACCGTACAATCTGTGAGTAATAACATCATCAGTTGGCCCACATACCGTATTATTTGTGAGTAATAATATGAGTTGGTCCACATACCGTACAATCCGTTAGTAATAACATCATCAGTTGGTCCACATACCGTATTATTTGTGAGTAATAATATGAGTTGGTCCACATACCGTACAATCTGTGAGTAATAACATCATCAGTTGGCCCACATACCGTACAATCTGTGAGTAATAACATCATCAGTTGGCCCACATACCGTATTATTTGTGAGTAATAATATGAGTTGGTCCACATACCGTACAATCCGTTAGTAATAACATCATCAGTTGGCCCACATACCGTATTATTTGTGAGTAATAATATGAGTTGGTCCACATACCGTACAATCTGTGAGTAATAACATCATCAGTTGGCCCACATACCGTACAATCTGTGAGTAATAACATCATCAGTTGGCCCACATACCGTATTATTTGTGAGTAATAATATGAGTTGGTCCACATACCGTACAATCCGTTAGTAATAACATCATCAGTTGGTCCACATACCGTATTATTTGTGAGTAATAATATGAGTTGGTCCACATACCGTACAATCTGTGAGTAATAACATCATCAGTTGGCCCACATACCGTATTATTTGTGAGTAATAATATGAGTTGGTCCACATACCGTACAATCCGTTAGTAATAACATCATCAGTTGGCCCACATACCGTATTATTTGTGAGTAATAATATGAGTTGGTCCACATACCGTACAATCTGTGAGTAATAACATCATCAGTTGGCCCACATACCGTATTATTTGTGAGTAATAATATGAGTTGGTCCACATACCGTACAATCCGTTAGTAATAACATCATCAGTTGGCCCACATACCGTATTATTTGTGAGTAATAATATGAGTTGGTCCACATACCGTACAATCTGTGAGTAATAACATCATCAGTTGGCCCACATACCGTATTATTTGTGAGTAATAATATGAGTTGGTCCACATACCGTACAATCCGTTAGTAATAACATCATCAGTTGGCCCACATACCGTATTATTTGTGAGTAATAATATGAGTTGGTCCACATACCGTACAATCTGTGAGTAATAACATCATCAGTTGGCCCACATACCGTACAATCTGTGAGTAATAACATCATCAGTTGGCCCACATACCGTTTTATTTGTGAGTAATAATATGAGTTGGTCCACATACCGTACAATCCGTTAGTAATAACATCATCAGTTGGCCCACATACCGTATTATTTGTGAGTAATAATATGAGTTGGTCCACATACCGTACAATCTGTGAGTAATAACATCATCAGTTGGCCCACATACCGTACAATCTGTGAGTAATAACATCATCAGTTGGCCCACATACCGTATTATTTGTGAGTAATAATATGAGTTGGTCCACATACCGTACAATCCGTTAGTAATAACATCATCAGTTGGCCGACGTACCGTACAATCTGTGAGTAATAACATCATCAGTTGGCCCACATACCGTATTATTTGTGAGTAATAATATGAGTTGGTCCACATACCGTACAATCCGTTAGTAATAACATCATCAGTTGGTCCACATACCGTACAATCTGTGAGTAATAACATCATCAGTTGGCCCACATACCGTATTATTTGTGAGTAATAATATGAGTTGGTCCACATACCGTACAATCCGTTAGTAATAACATCATCAGTTGGTCCACATACCGTACAATCCGTTAGTAATAACATCATCAGTTGGTCCACATACCGTACAATCTGTGAGTAATAACATCATCAGTTGGCCCACATACCGTATTATTTGTGAGTAATAATATGAGTTGGTCCACATACCGTACAATCCGTTAGTAATAACATCATCAGTTGGTCCACATACCGTACAATCTGTGAGTAATAACATCATCAGTTGGTCCACATACCGTACAATCTGTGAGTAATAACATCATCAGTTGGCCCACATACCGTATTATTTGTGAGTAATAATATGAGTTGGCCCACATACCGTACAATCCGTTAGTAATAACATCATCAGTTGGTCCACATACCGTACAATCTGTGAGTAATAACATCATCAGTTGGCCCACATACCGTATTATTTGTGAGTAATAATATGAGTTGGTCCACATACCGTACAATCCGTTAGTAATAACATCATCAGTTGGTCCACATACCGTACAATCTGTGAGTAATAACATCATCAGTTGGTCCACATACCGTATTATTTGTGAGTAATAATATGAGTTGGTCCACATACCGTACAATCCGTTAGTAATAACATCATCAGTTGGCCGACGTACCGTACAATCTGTGAGTAATAACATCATCAGTTGGCCCACATACCGTATTATTTGTGAGTAATAATATGAGTTGGTCCACATACCGTACAATCCGTTAGTAATAACATCATCAGTTGGTCCACATACCGTACAATCTGTGAGTAATAACATCATCAGTTGGCCCACATACCGTATTATTTGTGAGTAATAATATGAGTTGGTCCACATACCGTACAATCTGTGAGTAATAACATCATCAGTTGGCCCACATACCGTACAATCTGTGAGTAATAACATCATCAGTTGGCCCACATACCGTATTATTTGTGAGTAATAATATGAGTTGGTCCACATACCGTACAATCCGTTAGTAATAACATCATCAGTTGGCCGACGTACCGTACAATCTGTGAGTAATAACATCATCAGTTGGCCCACATACCGTATTATTTGTGAGTAATAATATGAGTTGGTCCACATACCGTACAATCCGTTAGTAATAACATCATCAGTTGGTCCACATACCGTACAATCTGTGAGTAATAACATCATCAGTTGGCCCACATACCGTATTATTTGTGAGTAATAATATGAGTTGGTCCACATACCGTACAATCTGTGAGTAATAACATCATCAGTTGGCCCACATACCGTATTATTCGTGAGTAATAATATGAGTTGGTCCACATACCGTACAATCCGTTAGTAATAACATCATCAGTTGGCCCACATACCGTACAATCTGTGAGTAATAACATCATCAGTTGGCCCACATACCGTATTATTCGTGAGTAATAATATGAGTTGGTCCACATACCGTACAATCCGTTAGTAATAACATCATCAGTTGGTCCACATACCGTACAATCCGTTAGTAATAACATCATCAGTTGGCCCACATACCGTACAATCCGTTAGTAATGACATCATCAGTTGGCCCACGTACCATACAATCTGTGAGTAATAAGTTCTTAAACTTAGGATATTTGCAACAAGCTTGTCTGAATTTGAGTTTGAATGAGAACCAATATGGCGGGGGATGCTGATGACCAAGACTCCTTGTACATTCAAAACGTCTCTCACAAAAGCTCTAAATCCATGTTAATGGTACATATGATTTTAGAAATATTTTCCTTTGCTTCCATTCAGTCTAATTCTCTGATAGCTGAAGTATTTGAGCTGTGTACATGTGACGGGAGGACTCAGGTGTACAATGCAACTACCACAGTAGACAGTCCAGGCAATGTTTCAGGTGGTCGGAGCTGCAGGTGTGGCCCCAGGGAGCGCTAGTCAAACATGTCCGTGGACTCTTTAAAGCTGAGGGCATCAACGTTACAGCTGAACCAGGCAACAACATGCATGGCAGGTTTTATGTGAGTATCAAGGTTAAAAGCACGGGAGATATATTAATGCAAGGAATATAATCAAAGCAATATTGGAGAAGGAAGTAATGCCCCTGAATAAGATGACGGGGTTAATGTCTTTCACCTGTCTGTCACTTTGACCATAAATTGTGAACAGTGGAACAGGTAGCTGCAGAACTGTACCTATATAACCTCTTCCTCCAGTATCATCGTCAGGGTGTCAAAGAGCCTATTTTGGCGAAGCAACTGCAGCTATGGAACAGGCAGCATTCTCTCAGTGAATTGATCAATACATACACATACATACTGATCTGTGTGAGTCAGGTGCAAGGTGCCTGATGAGTCAGTGTCAACCAGCTGCTTGTTAGAGTTGAGAAACTTCTCAACCTCTTCAATTCACTTACAGAGTGGACACTGTGCGTAGGATGCTACTTTCACTGTGGTTACCGGTATAAACATTTAGAACTCTCACATTTCAATGTACAAATATCAGCTTTCAACACCAGTCTCATTCTACTGCAAAAGCTATGTTGCATGTCAGTCAACCACTGCGACAACCAGTGAAGTATAAAATAGATAGAATATTTTCTTGTAAAATGTTTTTTCACAATTCACAATGTCTGACTGTGAAGTTTGCTAAGGGTGTGGCAGGGCTTTAAGTTTAAGTTAAGTTATTTGTTGCCTACATCTAACATGATTTTAACTGTTGTTGAAACTGTTGCCTGCTTGCTTTAGAACATCCTCAATAATCCAGCGCTATTGTTCCGATAAATCTACACACAAGCGCTGGAAAACAGTAAGGGTAATTATCCTTAACCTAGTTACCTCCCTTCGCAATGACTCAGCGAAAGGCTTGCTTTCTAACAACCAATGAGATCACTTGAAATCAAGGGTGAAATAACAAGCACTCTCGTGTCAGGATCTTGGCTTTCGCAGTAGCACAGCACAGCACAGGGATTTTAATCAATTACGTCCACCCGTTTTGATGGACATGAATACATCCTTCTCACGTACAGACTTCTTAAAACTTTCTTTTGAGTTTCTGTCAGGTTTTCTACGCTGAATTTGTTACAAATTTTATCGTAATCGAGTGAGTGAGCCATGTTTGTTTCTATAAACAACGGTAGTTATGTGTTTTGATTGGTCGAGTTGTTTACGCAGATAGTGTCTGCGTTTCGTTTCTGATTGGATAACATGGACCCAAGGGAGGTAACTAGGTTAGGGATAAATACCCTTACTGTTTTCCAGCGCTTGTGTGTAGATTTATTGGAACAATAGCGCTGGATTATCGAGGATGGCTTTAGAATTGCATTCGACATTTCTAAAGATAAGAGATTTGAGACTCCTGCTGTACATTGCTAGTTACTTTGTGTTGCAGTTTCTGTTCCACAAGCCACTGCGGGTGATGAACTGGCTGCTGATCCTAGCGTGGATGCTGGTGGGGTATGAAATGTTCCGTCTTCTGCAGTGCATGGAGTGGAGCCACATCATCTCCCTCGCCCTCGTCCTCTTCTGCAACTACTACACACTCTTCAAACTGATGCGTGATCGATTCATCATGGCCAAGTGCTATAAGGAGGAAGACACTGCTAACTCAAACTCATAGAGCACACACTGATGTGCCTACAGCTGACTGTGTGTCCATACTGAGGGACTAGTGTTTACTGCTCTACATGTACAAGCACTCATCATGTTCTTGTTGTGTGTGTGTGTGTCTGCTGAGGCACTAGTGTTTACTGCTCTACATGTACAAGCACTCATCATGTTCTTGTTGTGTGTGTGTGTGTGTGTGTGTGTGCTGAGGCACTAGTGTTTACTGCTCTACATGTACAAGCACTCATCATGTTCTCGTTGTGTGTGTGTGTGTGTGTGTGTGTGCTGAGGCACTAGTGTTTACTGCTCTACATGTACAAGCACTCATCATGTTCTCGTTGTGTGTGTGTGTGTGTGTGTGTGTGCTGAGGCACTAGTGTTTACTGCTCTACATGTACAAGCACTCATCATGTTCTTGTTGTGTGTGTGTGTGTGTGTGTGTGTGCTGAGGCACTAGTGTTTACTGCTCTACATGTACAAGCACTCATCATGTTCTCGTTGTGTGTGTGTGTGTGTGCTGAGGCACTAGTGTTTACTGCTCTACATGTACAAGCACTCATCATGTTCTTGTTGTGTGTGTGTGTGTGTGCTGAGGCACTAGTGTTTACTGCTCTACATGTACAAGCACTCATCATGTTCTCGTTGTGTGTGTGTGTGTGTGCTGAGGCACTAGTGTTTACTGCTCTACATGTACAAGCACTCATCATGTTCTCGTTGTGTGTATGTGTGCTGAGGCACTAGTGTTTACTGCTCTACATGTACAAGCACTCATCATGTTCTCGTTGTGTGTGTGTGTGTGTGCTGAGGTACTAGTGTTTACTGCTCTACATGTACAAGCACTCATCATGTTCTCGTTGTGTGTATGTGTGCTGAGGCACTAGTGTTTACTGCTCTACATGTACAAGCACTCATCATGTTCTTGTTGTGTGTGTGTGTGTGTGTGCTGAGGCACTAGTGTTTACTGCTCTACATGTACAAGCACTCATCATGTTCTTGTTGTGTGTGTGTGTGCTGAGGCACTAGTGTTTACTGCTCTACATGTACAAGCACTCATCATGTTCTCGTTGTGTGTGTGTGTTCTGAGGTACTAGTGTTTACTGCTCTACGTGTACAAGCACTCATCGTGTTCTTGTTGTGTGTGTGTGTGCTGAGGCACTAGTGTTTACTGCTCTACATGTACAAGCACTCATCATGTTCTTGTTGTGTGTGTGTGTGCTGAGGCACTAGTGTTTACTGCTCTACATGTACAAGCACTCATCATGTTCTCGTTGTGTGTGTGTGTGTGTGTGCTGAGGTACTAGTGTTTACTGCTCTACATGTACAAGCACTCATCATGTTCTCGTTGTGTGTATGTGTGCTGAGGTACTAGTGTTTACTGCTCTACATGTACAAGCACTCATCATGTTCTCGTTGTGTGTGTGTGTGTGTGCTGAGGCACTAGTGTTTACTGCTCTACATGTACAAGCACTCATCATGTTCTTGTTGTGTGTGTGTGTGCTGAGGCACTAGTGTTTACTGCTCTACATGTACAAGCACTCATCATGTTCTTGTTGTGTGTGTGTGTGTGTGTGCTGAGGCACTAGTGTTTACTGCTCTACATGTACAAGCACTCATCATGTTCTCGTTGTGTGTGTGTGTGTGTGTGCTGAGGCACTAGTGTTTACTGCTCTACATGTACAAGCACTCATCATGTTCTTGTTGTGTGTGTGTGTGTGTGTGCTGAGGCACTAGTGTTTACTGCTCTACATGTACAAGCACTCATCATGTTCTCGTTGTGTGTGTGTGTGTGTGTGCTGAGGCACTAGTGTTTACTGCTCTACATGTACAAGCACTCATCATGTTCTTGTTGTGTGTGTGTGTGTGTGTGCTGAGGCACTAGTGTTTACTGCTCTACATGTACAAGCACTCATCATGTTCTTGTTGTGTGTGTGTGTGTGTGTGCTGAGGCACTAGTGTTTACTGCTCTACATGTACAAGCACTCATCATGTTCTCGTTGTGTGTGTGTGTGAGTGTGTGTGTGTTCTGAGGTACTAGTGTTTACTGCTCTACGTGTACAAGCACTCATCATGTTCTCGTTGTATGTGTGAACGTAGGTGCAAGTATGGATGTTTGTGTGAAGCATGAATTCTGTGGGCAAGGAGGATGCCCAAATGTATGTACAAATTGGGTATTTTAACTCTTTTAAGTGTGTGATAGAACATCAGTCAAGTTTGTAATTTAAATATGTCTGTCCATTCTTTACATATCAAGTTGAAATCCTATTTCTTAATTCTGTATCTAGAGGTGAAATTTCGTACTTATTTGTTGTTTTGATTTTAGATGGACCGTCGTCCAACATCAGTCGTCCAGCAGGCTTCTGACAGGTGTCCATAAACTTTTAACATTTTTGCTGTGCCTCAAAGTTGAAATTTTATGGAGATGTACCTTGCACCTTGAAGATTTAAGTTTGTACATTTGGATCTGACCCTCTCTTGGCCATGGCAGGCAGTTTTCCAAAAACCTTTAAACTATTTCTTCTCCAAACCAGTTAGTGTAGCTGACATTTTCAGAATAACATTTTTAGCTCATCTGGCCTGAAAGGCCCGATGGGCTTATGGCATTGCATGGTGTCCAGCGTCCGTCCGTCCATCCATCTGTAAACTTTTCGCATTTTCGTCTTCTTCTCCGGAACCACTTGATCTAGAGAGCTGAAATTTTGTGTACAGACTCCTTGGCCAATGGAGATATATAAAATTGTAAAATTGGTGACCCTGTGACCCCAAATAGAGTCACAGGGGTCACGACTTTAAAGGGGCAGTAGCACGTTTTTTCACTGAAATAAGTCGATGAAATGTATTTGAAAAATAATGTCAACAACAGTAAAACACCCTTCTCATGTACATGATTCCGTAAAGCCATCGAAATCTTTTTTTGTCATTCAAAATAATAAAATGTGTTCACAATAAAATGGACGCCATGCAATTTATGCTTTATACACAACACCGTAATTACCACTACGGATAATTGGTTTGTGTAATAAGATGTTTTACCCTTTAAAGTAAACATAATTGACATAAACTATCATTATAAATAAGAAATTTTAAAAAATAAAATTTGCAAAAAACGTGCTACAGCCCCTTTAAAAACCTATTTTCATCTTCTTCTCCAGTTCCAAAAGGTCTATAGAGCTAATAAAGTTGGGTGCAGACTGCTTGACCAATGGGGATTCTAAATTGTAAAATTGGTGACCCTGTGACCCCATATAGGGTGACCCAGCGACCCCAAATAAAGTTCACAGAGGTCATGACCTGAAAACCTATTTTCATCTTGATATTTTATGTGGTCTTCAAAGGGAGGTAATTTGTAAGAAACAACAGTGATCAATTACATCGAAAAGTGTGCCTTTATTTGTAGGGGATTTTATCTCTGGCCTCAAAGATAGCTCAGAGGGGTAAGGACCTCAACACCTATTTATTTGATCTTCTCCATTTAAAATGCTTCCTATTTATTCACCTAGAAGTTGACATTTTGAATTAGTTAATGTATATAAAGCCTGATGAGCTACAGAGCCAGTGGCTCTATTTTTGTTACATGGAGACTTAAGTTTCCTTTTCCACATAATTTTAGCTATTTTTAAAGCTTTCTTCAGGCATTTTGACCCAAATTATTAAATGTATAACATAAGAATTATTTATTATGCAAATATTGATGAGCCACAGAGCTAATGACTCTATTTTTATGTATGTGAAAAGCCAATGTTACAGATTTTTTTACCAGTGCTTACATACCAATTTAAGTTTCTGACATTTCAAGAAATTCTTTTAAAATGCATAATGCAATGAATTAGAAATTCCTGATAATGTGAAGTTTCTGTTGTGTGAACATGATGATTATTGACTACAATAAATCATGTCTTGAGAGTCTGTTCTAGTTGTGAATCTCTGCCCTGGTACCCGGAACCTTCATATCATATGAGAGGTGATTAACTGATAGCAATGATGCTTGTCACTGTAATAGTTACACGAGTACAACAGCATGCAATAGTTATATTTATTATATGACGAGCAGTGAAATACTGGGATTTATCAGTGAAATAAACTGTCTATCAAGCTACAGTGAAAATAACTTATATTTTCACTGCGAACGGTGACTGATATAATTTGACGTCATAAAACAATGGTCTCGCGCGGCGAATTGGCTTATGACGTCACAGTGTTACTGTGGTGACGGGCTGTTCCTAGCGGCCGCTCGGCGTGAAAATGACCCTTTTCGGACGTAATTACATGGATAATATCATATAATAAATAGAACATCCGTCAATTCTTGACAAATACCATGTTTATCTCATCTGCGCCACTCGTGAAAATATAACCTTTCTACCTCACGAGATGAGATAAACATGGTATTAGTCAAGAAAAGACAGATATCCTCTATGTATCTATAAGCAAGAATATACAAGTAGGCAGAGTCAACTATATCCCCCGCCAAGTGGGAAAAGTTTTTAACATAGTGAACAATGATTATGGAGCTTTATTATACTACCCCCGACCTAAAAAGGTCGGGGGTATATAGTAATACCAATGATTCTGTCCGATCGATTACAGAAAAACTATTCACCTCATCCTTTTCAAATTTGGTACATGTCTTCTTCACCACTAGGAGAGGTGCAGTGCGAAGTTTAAACCGAATTGGTGAATTTTTTATTTTTTGGCGAATTTTTGTATTTCTTAACTCAGTCAAATTCTGAGCATTTCTTGTCCGATCGATAACAGAAAAATTATTCATCTCATCCTTTTCAAATTTGGTACATGTCTTCTTCACCACTCGGAGAGGTGCAGTGCGAAGTTCTTAACCAAATTGGTGATTTTTTTAATTTTTGGCGAATTTTTTTATTTTTTAACTTAGTCAAATTCTGAGCATTTTTTGTCCGATCGATTACAGAAAAACTATTCATCTCATCCTTTTCAAATTTGGCACATGTCTTCTTCACCACTAGGAGAGATGCATTACAAAATGTAACACGATTTGGTGAATTTTTTAATTTTTGGTGATTTTTTATATTTTTTTACTTCATCATATTCATAGCTAGAATGAATGAAGCTACTTCTGTGTTGTGATTTGTTGACTTCATCATTTTCTTTTTCATGTAACTTTCATCAAAAGCTACTGTGTTCTTGTTGATTTTACTATTTTAATTTCCACTGGTTATATTTTTGGAAAGGTTTAAATTTTCTTTCCTTTCAGCCATAAACTGCTGTATATCTCTCACTGTGCCTTCAGGGGTGTGCTTCCATGTACCTGTTGTTTAAAGTCACTCGAATGAATCATTATGATGGTTTAATTTCCAAAATAAAGTTGAAATCAGTGGTAATAGCAGTAGTGTATAATGTTACCCATACCTTTTCAAGTTACTATTATTCCTATTTTTACTTAAACCAACTTTTTTACATGAAGATCGAGACTTGTCTTACCCTTTTCACAAACAGTTTAATCTTAGCAATTACATTTCATAGCTTATCAATCCTTAGGTGTGCAGACACCTCTCTCTTTAAGTAAAATAAAAATGTCAAACTTTAACAGTCGGGGGTAATACTTTTTTGCTTGTTCTTTAATAAATCCTAAATCATA
Organism: Gibbula magus; assembly: GCA_936450465.1. Taxonomy (NCBI): domain Eukaryota; kingdom Metazoa; phylum Mollusca; class Gastropoda; order Trochida; family Trochidae; genus Gibbula; species Gibbula magus. The sequence continues at coordinate 60,103,351 of OW388293.1, read as the reverse complement.
TAAGCAGCCCTGACTAAAACTCCTTCAAAGGTCGAGGTCACGGCGAGCTCACGACTGTACGAGCGTTGAGGTTTTTGAACGAGCGCGTGATATATAATTAGACTATTAGTAAAGAGAGTTTGTAAATCTACTCTTGAATAGCTATAGTTTACAATCGCTACATCTGTGGAACATGACATGTAATTCTAGTTTAAAATTTTAACATTTTGGAGCCAGTCAATTGTCGTCAAGGAGAAATCCGCGAAAAGGCGACTTTCTACATGAATACAGCAAATCTACACGGATCAAGCCCATGTTTTGTGTAATTTTATGTCGAATGTGATAATTTAGGACTTGCATCAAGGTTACAGCTTTCACATATTGATCAAAACCGAGATATTAGCAAAATTAAAAACTGTACACATTGATGGTAGTTGCTCTATCACTGTCCAGGTTGTAAAGGTACAACTTGAATTGATTTTAGTTATTCATACAATTTTATTGACAATTTAATTGGTAAACTAATGTACACACTAACATTAAAATTTGCGTAAATGTCGAAAAAAACAAACGAATGCAAGTTAAACATATAAATCCATCGACTATATGTTTTAACTGCAACTTATTTTTTTAAATAATAGTGTCATTTGTGACATTCTTACACCTTGAAATATCGTTATCTAGAAAAAAAATGTAATAATAATTAGCAGCTCCGACTAAGTCGGAGCTGCTATCAGTTTTTGTGCAGTTTCCATCGCCGCCGCCGCTGCCGCCGCCGCGTTTTGTATTGGCTATAACTTTTTTCCTAATTAGGTTTTGAGAACTCATATACATAACTTCTTACTTATACCCCTGGGGAATTTATTTGACATGTTCACATTCAAGGTCAAAGGTCAAGGTCACGAGTTCTGAAATCGCTAAAAAAATCCTTGTAAACACGATAACTTGAAAAATATTTGTGCTATCAGGCTCTTCTTTGGTGTATATCAACTATGGAGAAAGGCCAAGATTTGAAAAGGTTTTCGCTAACATCCGTCAAAGGTCAAGGTCTTAGCGAGGTCACAACTTAAGCATGCTTTTGCGAAAATGTCTTATTTCAACTATTAACACTTTGAATCTTTACATGATTGTGATACACAATGAAAAGTGATCGGTGATTATGTGACCTTGAATTTTAAAGGTCAAGGTCACGAGATAGGGTCATGGTCACCAGTTCTGAAATCACTAAATAACTTCTTTCCAAGGAGGTATCAACACCTCATATACATAACTTCTTACTTATGCCCCTTGGGAATTCTTTTGACATGTTCATATTCAAGGTCAAAGGTCAAGGTCACGAGTTCTGAAATCGCTAAAAAAATCCTTGTAAACACGATAACTTGTAAAATATTTGTGCTATCAGGCTCTTATTTGGTATATATCAACTATGGAGAAAGGCCAAGATTTGAATAGGTTTTCGCTAACATCCGTCAAAGGTCAAGGTCATAGCGAGGTCACAACCTAAGCATGCTTTTGCGAAAATGTCTTATTTAAACTATTAACACTTTGAATCATTACATGATTGTGATTCACAATGAAAAGCGATCACTGATTGTGTGACCTTGAATTTTAAAGTCAAGGTCACGAGATATGGTCATGCTGACCAGTTCTGAAATCACTAAGTAACTTTTTTCCATGAATATTTAACACCTCAGTATAGATAGCTTAATTTCTTTCTTATACACCTGGTGAATGATTTTGACATGTTCACATTCAAGGTCAAAGGTCAAGGTCATGAGTTCTGAAATCACTACAACAATCCTTGTAAACGTGATAACTTCAAACTTTTTTTGTGCTATTAGGCTCTTATTTGGTATATATGAACTATGGAGAAAGAACATGTTTGAAAACGTTTTCGCTAAAATCTGTCAAAGGTCAAGGTCACAGTGATGTCAAAACTTAGGCATGCTTTTGTGAATCTGCCGTATTTTAACTATGAACACTGAGTCATTGCATGATTATTATACGCGATGAAAAGTGATCATTGATGGTGTGACCTTCAAGGTCAAAGGTCAAGGTAATGAGATATTGGTTAAGGCCACGTTAATCCTTTGATCAAATTTTGAAAGAAGTAATAGGTTTTAAGAACAAACTTGTGAAAAGTGACCCCAGTGATGATTAGTAATAACACGAATAATGAACAAACTTTTGTTAAAAAGAATTCCCATTTTATTGATGCTGACGAGAAGGCGGAACAGGGAAAGGCGAGACCCTAAGTTTCGGAGCTGCTCTGCTTTTGCGGTGTCCCGCAAACGCTAATCTAGTTTATTACTATCCCTATCAAGGATTTATCCAAACCACGATGTAATGGATGTCATCTTCAACTACAGTCTGGTCATCCATTAGTCTAGGAATGATATCCCCTTTGACTGTTATCAGCAATATTAGACATTGTAATAGTACTGACATTGAACAATGAATCTGTCGACAATTATTTCCAAAATTTGAATTATCGGGGAAATTTTGCGTGTGGATATATTGAACCTGTTGTTTGATATGAACACTAATTAGCAGCTCCGACTAAGTCGGAGCTGCTATCAGTTTTTGTGAAGTTTCCATCGCCGCCGCCGCCGCGTTTTGTATTGGCTATAACTTTTTTCCTAGAAGGTTTTTAGAACTCATATACATAACTTCTTACTTATAACCCTGGGGAATTTTTTTGACATGTTCATATTCAAGGTCAAAGGTCAAGGTCACGAGTTCTGAAATCGCTAAAAAAATCCTTGTAAACACGATAACTTGAAAAATATTTGTGCTATCAGGCTCTTCTTTGGTGTATATCAACTATGGAGAAAGGCCAAGATTTGAAAAGGTTTTCGCTAACATCCGTCAAAGGTCAAGGTCTTAGCGAGGTCACAACTTAAGCATGCTTTTGCGAAAATGTCTTATTTCAACTATTAACACTTTGAATCATTACATGATTGTGATACACAATGAAAAGTGATCACTGATTATGTGACCTTGAATTTTAAAGGTCAAGGTCACGAGATAGGGTCATGGTCACCAGTTCTGAAATCACTAAATAACTTCTTTCCAAGGAGGTATCAACACCTCATATACATAACTTCTTACTTATGCCCCTGGGGAATTCTTTTGACATGTTCATATTCAAGGTCAAAGGTCAAGGTCACAAGTTCTGAAATTGCTAAAACAATCCTTGTAAACACGATAACTTGAAAACTATTTGTGCTATCAAGCTCTTATTTGGTATATATCAACTATGGAGAAAGGCCAAGATTTGAAAAGGTTTTCGCTAACATCCGTCAAAGGTCAAGGTCATAGCGAGGTCACAACCTAAGCAGGCTTTTGCGAAAATGTCTTATTTCAACTATTAACACTTTGAATCATTACATGATTGTGATACACAATGAAAAATGATCACTGATTGTGTGACCTTGAATTTTAAAGGTCAAGGTCACGAGATATGGTCATGATGACTAACTGACTGACTGACTGACTGGTCACTAAGTAACTTTTTTCCATGAAGATATTAACACCTCAGCTTAATTTCTTTCTTATACACCTGGTGAATGATTTTGACATGTTCACATTCAAGGTCAAAGGTCAAGGACATGAGTTCTGAAATCAATACAACAATACTTGTAAACATGATAACTTCAAACTGTTTTGGTGCTATTAGGGTCTTATTTGGTATATATGAACTATGGAGAAAGACCAAGATTTGAAAACGTTTTTGCTAAAATCTGTCAAAGGTCAAGGTCACAGTGAGGTCGAAACTTAAGCATGCTTTTGTTAATATGTCATATTTTAACTATGAACACTTTGAGTCATTGCATGATTATTATACGCGATGAAAAGTGATCATTGATGGTGTGACCTTCAAGGTCAAAGGTCAAAGGTCAAGGTCATGAGATATTGGTTAAGGCCACGTTAATCCTTTGATCAAATTTTGAAAGAAGAAATAGGTTTTAAGAACAAACTTGTGAAAAGTGACCCCAGTGATGATTAGTAATAACTCGAATAATGAACAAACTTTTGTTAAAAAGAATTCCCATTTTATTGATGCTGACGAGAAGGCTGAACAGGGAAAGGCGAGACCCTAAGTTTCGGAGCTGCTCTGCTTTTGCGGTGTCCCGCAAACGCTAATCTAGTTAAATTAGCTTTCTGCAATCTCTGTTTACTAAAATTATGCCTTGTAAATTATTGGGACGTGACCTTAGTTGTGAAATCTATTACTCACAAATGACAAATTAACAAAATATTTCAAGATGCATTAAGCTATTTTTTAATCCTGGTCATGTAACTTTACATTTCGAAAAGATTCAGAGGGCCATGCAGTCCATCAGACCAGTTCACCGAAGATTCAATCTTAAACGTTCTGTAATGTTGCTTGGTGATTGTAAATGCCTGAATTTTATTTATTATTCACCATCATCCTATCATCATGTCTTTGAGAGAGGACATTGTATTTACACATATGTATAATATACAAATGAAGACAGACGCGTTTAAAATAGTTAATGATGCATGGAATAATATCTTTGTCGTAATCTTTTTTACTGTAATGGTAATGTTTTATATGCCTTAATATTTACTGTACATAGAATATTATTCAAGGAGCAACGCCTGCAGAAACATGCGGTTATTGAAGAATTTCTGAGAACGCATTTGACTCAATTCTCTTCCCACAGAATTTACTCCCTTCAGATTCCCGTTCCTAACCTCTGTTCTATATAGCTTGAAATCGAGGACTCCAGCAAAATTCCCTAGTGGGGGAAATGGGAACCACATACTGAATCCCTGAATCCCAATGACAACTCACCTAACAGCGGCCATTTCGATCGAGTGACATTAAAGATCTTGGCATTTGACTGTAAAGACTTTTGCTCATTAGTATAATTATGTCCTTTGAATATGCCTGATTCGGTCTTCTAATTTGTAAGCATGTTTATGATCAATAGTTTTCACAAAATCAAATACCCTATCTCGAGGAAAACACATGAAACGAGAAAACATTTATCTAACGTTTATTTGTTTCATTATGACATGTCATTGGCAAATGTCATTTTTACAACGGCGTCGCTGATTGCGCAACTAGATTCAATTGCAACCAATGAAGACACTCCATTTCTGCTCTCGATTTCAAGCGATAAAGAACAGAGGTAAGTATCGGAAATCTGAAGAGAGTAACCTCTGTGGGAAGAGAATGGTTGACTCAAAATAACAGAAAAATAATGACCAAAAAATCATGTGTAAACCCGGACTTTTTCCATAATGGTAGAAAGACAAAAGTCAAGGCAAAAGTTTAATCACCAAAAATGCACATGCAAAATGTTGAACTACGATTGTAAAAATGAGGAAATGTTGGTGACACTGTTTCCATAAGATAGGTCAAGGTTAGTAACTTATGTTAATGCGGGACTCTCTTAAAGAGCCATCACGGATGTTGATGAAAATATCAAATACACTTAATTTTTCCCTAATTTTTCCAACTTAAAATAAGCCGAGACATTGCATTAATTAGTAAAGGTGTTTTCCAGTCTAAATATAGATCCAGTCTATTATTTTCAAGCGCAAAGCATTATGGTCTAGCTCACACAGTAAACAAAGACACGAAAGAATAAAAAAAAATATGAGCAATGAAAGATATCGAAATATATTTTTTTTGGCGGTGATTTATTTACTATTTCATTTAATTATGTATTTGCTACATATATTGGAATAATTGTTTTACCCAACTAGGTATTTTTCTTGATTTGCTGGTCTTATCACAATAAAAAGAACATTAAACAGGAAATAATGTGTATATTCTCAGGACATTTAGAAACATTGTTTGTAAAGCAATCGTCACATTCAGTAATGTGTGACAAGGGTAACTTGCAAGAGAGACACGTGCAGCACGTGCAGCATATGGGTTGTTATGGCGACTTGCGCTAGAGACCAGCCTTCACGCTTCTTATCTTTTGTATGCACAATGTTTCTGGTTACTTTCCCCTTCATCGGGGAAATGGTGAACTTTAAACATACTTGTTACGTCTTCCTTAGAATGTGACAGTCTGTGTGTTGACAAATGTGGATTGAAATTTGTTAATTTGTTGACTGGGTAATGCCTTATTGTTTAACATAGTCTTTACCTTTAGTTTTCAGTTAATAGTCTCAACCTGAGAGATATATATTGAATAATGCAATACCTGTAATAATATGTATGTGATGAGCTACAGAGCCAATGGCTCTGTTTTTACAGATACTTTTAACCCTAGATGTTACACATCCTGTCCATAAATCCATTACTGGTATGTAAATGTGTATTTGTGTACTATTTTCCAGCATTCTTTTAACACTTTCCGAAGGAGAATCTTTCTTTAAAGTGTCAAAGTAAAATTGTTAAATGCAGAACCGAATATATCTCCAGAAGGCCAATTTCAAGAAGTTTTATAGATATATGTTTGGGGAGGGTCATGAAAAAAAATACACTTAAATGGGGAGGGCCGTCAAAAAAATTACATCAAGCCGGGGAGGATCATATTTGTATGTACAAACTCAAGTAAAAATCCCCCGGCCCACCCGGTTCCTGGCTCTCTGGTTAATATTGAACATGTTCTCCTTGGGCATTGATCAATGCATGCCTCGGCAAGACGACACATTGTCAAACGTCGAATGACGTTAGGGGTGATTTTTTGCCTTCTCTCTGCAATGTAGATAATCTCGGCATTTTTGTGAGTGCTTTTTGCTGCTGTATTCTGAACGTGTCACATCAGTTACTTGATATATAGTCTGTTGAGCACGTGCACGTGCACGAGCATGTGATGTTCAACTTGAAAGCATGTTTTCATTCTTACCGCTTTTCGACAATGTGTATAGACTAAGTTGCGTTTTTGTCGATTTATGTCGTTTGTCTGGATGACAATAATATGTAAATACTACATTGCTGGATAAACTGAGAGTTTGAAGGGTCATTCCCTGCCCCACACTGAGACATGAGTGGAGAGACTTGTAGTGTCACCCTGGGTAAGTGAATTAGTTCGAAGTGTGCCTCTGTCCACCCAGCAGTAAAATGGGTACCTGGTATGATACGATGGTAGTCTGAATTTGAACCGTGAGCGCCTGACAGGCGACCGGTTGTAATCTCCTTCGGGAGTGTACTCGTGGACCAGGGGTTATATGTCGGTCGCGCCATGAGCAGGTATTAGTACCTGGAGGTAGCGCGTTATAAATATCCACTTTATTATTATTATTAAATGTTTTCATTTGGAATATAGAAAGTACGCCATTTTTCAATAAAACTGTTATTTTGGTGATTGTCAACTTGTGGAGTATGAAACACTTCGTTTATAGAATGTGGATAGGATAGGATATCTGATGAAAGTTAAAATAAAATAAAATGTTCTAATAAAAGAGGTGTGAGTAAATCTATTGAATCAAATTATTTTGAATTAGATCAGCTAGCGTTTCCAACATGTTGGAGCGAAAATAACATATGCATAGGTTAAAGATAATGGAATCTCTCCTCTTTTTTCGATGTTAATTCGTTTATTCATAGAGACAATACTTTCCAACTAAACAAAACACAAAAGATTATTTCGAAACTACTTACCAAGATATGGACATTCAAACTGAGTAAAATTCGCCTGCTAATTATCCCAATCCTTAAACAGTCTGCCAGGCCGCCGTTAGCTTTCGTTAGCGATGTGACGTCATACACAGGACACGGTGTACAACCCCATACAGTGCGAACCGGATATAGTTCGCTGTACGCTCGTTCATTTGGTTCATAGCTCTGTCAAGTGTTTGTTGGTCGTTGGATCAATTTATTTTTATTTTATGTCATTATACAGCTTTACAACGAATGCAAATAGGCTCCGGTTCATCAATTTGTGACATGCATACAGGTACAGTGAATAAGTTCTTGAGAAATAGTTGTATGTTTATGAAAACACATTATTTTCGTTACGAACGCATCGAGCCAAATTTGACAAGCCCGTGCGTTTTCGATTTTATTCACGTATACAATCATGCTGCTCAAATGTATCTAAATATTGAATTCTTAAAGATCCACAAACCCCGACCATATCACTTTTCGGTTTTTATTCAAGCATATTCCAAGATGACGAGGATTCCACTTGATATTTGTCAATTCAACCAATAAACACCTTTTATAACGCCTTTTTAGAACGCCGCTCAATTACGCCTCATAAAACTTTTGCCGAGACCGAATTCCGCGTGCTTGGCCTTGTGACGTAATACACAGGAGTCGCTTGGCGTCTTATGACAGAATCCACTAGATTTAGCCTTACATAATTGACTAAATAACATATTTACCTGTGTCCTTATACAACAAAATTACATATATACACGCCCCGTAAAACGTACTACAAATGGCAGCAGATGTCAACACTGTTTAGTACTGGATGTGACCATTGCGGAACCCGTAATTCTGCAATGTGTTTTGGAACAATTCTTATCGTTGCCAAATATGGCGGCGGCACGCATGTCAGATGATGAAGATGTTCAAACGTCACAGAGATCTATTACACATTTCATACGGATTATAACGGTGTTTACACGCCTCATTCATGTGGAATAATTTTTGTTTTCACATTCGTCCTTATGCAAAATAACAAAATATATTTTCAGTGTTTTTGGTTATCAATGTAGCGATATATAATAAGTGATGTAGTTGCGTTGTTGACACTCTAACTTAGATAAATATTAAATAAGAGGGGAAATCTACACGACTGAACTATAGCCGGGGTAATATTTTTTAAATTGAGAACCAAACAACACATGTACACACGGCAATGGTGAGTTCATCCAATACTTTCATTTGAAATTGGGAAAGATACGTTTTCCATATTTTTATCCGAAGTGATTTAAACATTATTATATTTCCACAAACATATGAATTGACCATCAAAAACTACATGTAATATAAAATGCAAGGCCTTTTATATAACATGCTAGGAAAATGGCAGTAGTATTACACTGAATCCAAGTAATTGTATACGTAAATGTACACGACTATAGATTTAAAGATAGCCCTAATATGTTCTTCTAAAAAGTGTAAACCAGTAACATTAAGGAAAATTATAGGATTTTCTAAGTTGTAATGAAACTATTCTATTAGCAAAATTAAGTCACCATGAGAAATATTGACGCAGTAGATTTCAAGCTATAGACACTCTTCAAACACAAAATCAAGCACAACAAAAAAAATAACTAATTTATGGCGTTTATAATACGTACAAAAATTGCATGATCTTGTTTATTTTTTAATTGTCAGTTATTCATTTCAAAACATATTGTAGCTTAAAAGATAACATAACACTCCACTCGATTGGGAAAAGAACAAATCTAAAATCAGCAGTTGAATATCGAAACATGCTCCTAAAACTCCGAAATTACTCCCTACGGACGCACAAATACCCATTCTATCGGAAACTTGTAATGTCAAAACGTTCTTATTATGTTTTAAAGGAATTATCAACGAAAATCGACAAATCGCCTAAGGATTTCATTAAGCAACTCCTGTGTATGACGTCACATCGCTAACGAAGGTTATGCTACACTGAGGGGCCGCGGCAAACTGTTTCAAGAATGAGATAATGAGCAGGCTAAATTTACTCACTTTGAAGGGCTATATCTTGATGAGTAGGTGACGCTTCGAAATAATCGTTTGTGTTTTGCTTACTTGAAAGTATTGTCTATATGAATAAACGAATTAACATCGAAAAAAACAGAGAGATGATATTATCTTTAATAGATTGTACCATGTATGTGTAGAAGTTTCAAAGTTTCCTAGATATGAAGATATCAAAGATGTTAGCAGCAACAATGCAGCATCACTGTACTGGTTCATAGCCGAAGCGTAGTGAATCGCTGTATGGAATGTAGCCCGTAATTCAATAACGTCATGAAATCTGATTTTGTTTAAAAGGTGTCTTTATTGACATATTAACCAACATTTAATGAGTTAATATGTTGTCCCAGCATTTGTTCAAGAGATATCACACATCATGACGAGTTACATCAATGTTCTGGGCAAAGATATGACGGGAATTAAAGTTGTCATAATGGTCATGGGAATTACAGTAGTTTCTAAATATAACTTGCACTTGAATCATTGGTTGACGGAAGTATTTTACACCAATTTATAAATTGCTTAGCTGTACTATTTTAGGTCAATCACATATATGATCAATTCGGAACATATCTATTTTAATTCAGAAGTCAGAAACACATAATAAATAGATAATCATGTTCAATCCATGTTTCCGAGACTGTATTTACAGTACTAAATTTGCTGGGGGGAGCAGCATGCATAATTTGTGACGTCGTTAATTATGACGTAATTACATTCATATCTTGCAACTGCTCGATTGCTGGTTCACTATTTACTAATATTTTTCTCATTCTGCGACAATATTTTCAATATAAACAAGTTTTTATTCTTATAATTTAAGATTCATTTTGTTTATATAATGTTTATATAGTAGTATTAACTATTAAGATGCCCGCATCTTGAAGGTGTGATAATTTTATGAATGGGGTAGGAGTACAATTTGTATTTTACAGTCTAATCTATAAGGTCGTGAACTTAAGTCTAGTTTTTCGATTTTTAGGCATAAAATGATCTTGGCTAAGAAAAATAATAACTAACTCGGTGCTCGAAATTACGAATTATTTTCCCTCGTGAATTATTATGTCAAACTCCACGCTAAAGCTCGGTGTTTATCAAAATAATTAACACGGGGCAGATAAACCGTATAATTCCTCGCAACTCTTTAATTATTCTTATATATAACATAATTCAAAGAATTTAGAAAGTCTATTTGAGAATCAGTTGGAACGTACATGTACATTCACCTTTGGAAGTTTCCTTCTGACACTGCTGCAGTTATTTTTCCTGCCCAAGGTGATTTTAAAAACAAAAACCCAATCAACTCTCCAAAAAGTTTGGTAACACCACTGTATGTCATCTGGACGGTGTTGCTGCCCAACTTGTTTAAGTTATTTAAAACATCTGGAAGCATCAGTTCTGTCATGGTACCCCAATCTAAGCTCTCACAAAGAGATAACAATTGTCAGGGAAATCTCTGATTCGTCATTCTCTACCAACATAGGTTATACTCCCTTCAGATCCTAACCTCTGTTCTAGAAGGCCAATGGTCAATGGTGATTTTGAAATCATTTGTGTGAAAGAGACTTTCTTATTCCCTGTTTGAAAGTCACACTAGCAGCAGACGGAATTTAATTCAAGGTCACACATACAAAACGTTAATAATGACGTTATTTTATCGAGAAGTACTGATTGTTGCCGAAAATTAACATTTTTATGTTGGTTTTTTGATTGAAAACATATTTTATTCATTTAAGAAATGTTGGTCGACTCAGTATTGTGACGATATAATTGTAAAAGTAGTGATTTCTGATCGAAAGATGGACAATGCACCGCGACTGACGCATATCTAACAGTCAAACATAATTTTGAAACTTATTTGCAACAGATAAAAAGACTAATTTGGGTTGCTAATGTTAAATAAGTCATAAAACTACCTAGCATGTAAATCGGACGTGTAGTTTCGGTTACTGCACATGTATAATGATTTTTCACATTTTAATTGGAAACTCGTAACTAAATAAACAAAATATGAAACACAATGGATGTACCTGTAACAAAATAACCCAAAATATATATTTAAGTAAGAGTGTCTATTTATAAAAGAAAAAGCAACCATGCACTTACATACTGGAACTATAAACCATACATTGATTTCTGTTGGAAGTGCTATAAACCAACTGTATTGGCGGCTATCAAACTGTATGGTAGTGGCACATGGGTGACATTTTGCTCTCGTGTCCAAAAATTAATGCTCTATATTAACTATGTTCAAGTCCATATGTAAGTTTAATGATCATATATTTCATATATAATCAGGTTGTATCCACAAAGTACATACGATGAGAGCATTTCGACATTATATGTGGTGCGCTTAGCGGAGGAGCAGGATCGGCAATGCGTTTTTCATATGAGAAAGATTTCAGAGGGTCATGATTGAATATCGCAGTGAATTATTGTGTATAAGTATACGAAGAAGTATTTTGCAAATTTGTGTGCGTGAATTATACTCACACAAATAGAAAACGAGAAAAAGCAGCCCGTGTCAACATAGCTATGAACCAATGAACGAGCGTACAGCGAACTATATCCGGTTTGCACTGTATGGGGTTGTACACCGTGCAGGAGTTGCTTAATGAAATACTTAGGCGATTTGTCGATTTTCGTCGATAATTCGTTTAAAACATAATAAGAAAGTTTCATTACATTACAAGTTTCCGATAGAATGGGTATCTGCGTCCGCAGGGAGTAATTTCGGAGTTTTTGGAGCATTTTTCGATATTCAATCGCTGATTTTTAGATTTGTTCTTTTCCCAATCGGTTGGAGTGTTAGGTTATCTTATAGGCTACAATATATTTTGAAATGAGTAACAGACAATTCAAAAATAAAAAATACCATGCAATTTGTTTAATTATAAACGTGATTATTAGTTAAATTTTTTGTTGTGCTTGTGCGTATCGTTTCAAATCTACTGAATCTTTATTTCTCAGGGTGACTTTATATTACTAATAGAATAGTTGCATTATAACTAAGAAAATCATATAATTTTCATCGTTGTTTCTGGTTTACACTTTTTAGAAACAAATATTCGGGCTATCTTTAAATCTATCTTTTAATCTATTTACAATTACTTAGATTTAGTGTAATACCACTGACCTAACATAAACATTCATTAGATTAAAGCATTGCATCGGCTTTACTTAAACAAACCATCAGACTTTCTCATTTTCCTAGCATGATATAAAAAAGCCCTTGCATTTTATATTGCATGTATTTTTTGGTGGTCAATTCATGTGATTTTGGAAATGAAATACTTTTTAAATCACATCGGATAAAAATATGGAAATTGTATCTTTCCCATTTTCAAATGAAAGAATTGGAAATATAGAACTTTAATCAACTCACCATGGCCTTGTGTTGTTTGGTTTGCAATTTAAAAATATTACTCAGGCTATAGTTCAGTCGTGTAGATTTCCCCTCTTATTTAATATTTATCTAAGTTAGAGTGTCAATAACGCAACTACATCACTTATTACATATCGTTACATTGATAAACAAAAATATGGAAAATATATTTTGTTATTTCGCAAATGGACGAATGTGAAAACCAAAATTATTCAATATACACATGAGTCAATGAATGAGGCGTGTCAACACCATTATAATCCGTATGAAATGTCTAATAGATCTCTGTGACGTTTGAACATCATCTGACATGCGTGCCGCCGCCATATTGGGCAATGATAAGAATTGTTCAAAAACACATTGCAGAATAATTTACGGGTCCAGCAATGGTCACATCCAGTATTAAACAGTGTTGACATCTGCTGCCATATGTAGTACGTTTTACGGGGCGTGTATATATGTAATGTTGTTGGAAAGGACAAAGGTGAATATGTTATTTAGGCAGTTTTGTAAGGCTAATTCTAGTTGATTCTGTCATTAGACGCCAAGCGACTCCTGTGTATTACGTCACAAGGCCGAGCAGGCGGGGTAAACACCCACCCTACAGACAGGCAGCCGACAGACGCCTTAAAACAACAACATTTACGGTTCGGTGCACAGCTGAAATACTGCTTGTTACCTATTCATTGTAATAGACTAGTCCAAATAAAAGACAAAACAATGTATTTAAATATGAGTGTTTATTTAAATAACATTGAAAAATCACCTTTCTATGTTTGTTTAGCAGCACATTTCACATAAATATATATATTGACATATTTACAGTTGATATATATTTCACATAAATATATTTTGATATCACACAAGTCTTTTATTATTAATAAACCCTTTCTAGCCCAATTTCTAATAATATAGTTAGGATTTTTATAGTTCTGGTTGAGCCATAGTGGCTCTGCAAGAATGTCATCAAAATTGTCACGTTAGACATTAAAGTTTTTACAATAATTTGTCCATGCTTTTATAACATCTTTCCAGTATGGATTTTCAATATTGAATAGTTTATCTATATTTGCTCCATAGTTGAAAATATCATGATATGGTATATTACAAGGGTTGATATTTAAAGATCTTTTACAATAGAGTCTGAGGGTAGATAAATTTAGGGCTTCAATGAATGTTTTTACATCAACCATACCCTATCCCCCTTTTGTCTTTAACCTTTTCAAAGTGCTTCTTTTATCTTATCTTTTTTATCATTCCATTTTATTCTCCATTGTACCATTCAATTTTCAAATTTGTACATAAAATGTATTCACTGCCTGCCATTGAGCCAATTCAAATTGCTTTAGTCTTGTCTATATTATTTTCAGGGGAAAGATGGAAATGGAAAATGAAAATATTGAGAGATCATCAGCTATTACCAAACAACAAGGACTATTGCATTCTCTAACTGCAACTATGCCAATTTTTGCACATTCTGGTCAACTTTCCATACTCTCCTTAATAAGTGATTTAGTTCATGAATTGAAACATATGAATGATATACACTTATGCAGTGTACAAAACCTACATGTACAGTTTCATTACAGTTGACAAAACACTATTTGACATTAAAAACAAAATGCTCTTTAAAATCATTAAGCAGCAACAACATTTTATAAATACACAATCTAACTTCACTGAGAGTAGACGACAGATTATTATTTGATCCTCCGTTGTCTTTACTGTTCGTTAACGAAGCCTACTCTACTCTGCTCTACTCTGACTGTGTACTGTTCCATTGTAACTGTAGGGAATGACCTAATTAACCTTCCACTAAGTGTCTGTCAGATGGCATGTCGGTCAGCTGCCTGTCTGTCAGACGGGAGATAATCGCAGGCGGCATTGGCTCTCGGCTAAAGTGTTACGATGCGTAATTGAGCGGCGTTCTAAAAAGGCGTGATAAAGTTAGTTGAATTAGTTGAATTGACATATATCAAGTGGAATCCTCGTAATCTGTGAAAATGCTTGAATGAAAACCGAAAAGTGATATGGTCGAGTTTTGCGCAAATCTATAAGTTTCATTCCAAAATGGTTTGATCTATCTATGAGGTAGGTTTACTTCGCATAAGGCTAATGGTAGTTTAAGTTCAATATTCATTTCTTCTAGATTAAGTCCAAATGCATGTGTATTGTGTTCTTCGAGTGAGCAAAAGTCACTCATATTTCTGATAATTGCGTTAAAATCTCTAAACACAGTTATATAATCACTGAATGAAGCGATATTAAGAATTGGTGTTCTGTGAATACATCATCATGCACGTATCGTGAACCTTTTGGTGGCATATATACACAACATAAGTACAAATCTTGATTAGTATTTACAGGTGACCTACATTCCCTCATCCATAAATGCTCGAACATTTGGTGTAGGCGATATAGGGTGTAGGCGATATGAAAACAGGTCTGTCACTCGGTAGTTATTTTGTGATTGTTGCCTTTAAATAACTCTGGCAAAACTACGGGTTATCACACTTTCTATTGCGTAAGTTTGTAAATTTCATCGTGTAGCAGATGTTGCACGTGTCGCAAGGCTCGTACGTCTTGGCTGAATGATCTAGTCTTCCAGTTGCACGTGAAACATGAACATAACGACGGAAATGACAAATGTACACGTGCTGTCGAATTCATATAAACGAACTTAATCTCATTAAAATAATATCTTCCATTCGTTCCTAAGGCTAGACCTATTTGGGTTGTCACTCATCCAAGATCTGACGGAATCCCAATTTTTAAAGCTTAACCTTGGGAACGAATCAAAGATATGCTTTTAATGAGATTGAAATGAACTCCACTGCACGATTTGGTCACATTGTCACAACAACCTTTCGTTTCGTTTTGGTTAATGTGAAACCATAAAGATTTTATTACGACAAAACCGAAACCAACTTGCCGAATTTTAATAAAACCATGCATCCTCAACGAAGATTTCGAAAGTTTGTAAGCACTAACGTGTCCAAATTTCTGCGCAAAGCATAACTGGTACCAGTCTCTATCGCTTAAAAAGGTCACACTATTTGGCGCTACATTACATTGGTGGAGTTTAGCACTATTCAAAATCACGCAATAGTGTTTCTACAAAGAACTGATGGCCACGTTGTTTGCACTTACCTACTACAGCTTGAACATATCCAATGTGTCTAGTGTAGAAGGCTGTAAGCTAGTTAGGTGTGTTAAAACGGATTCTCATAAGTTAATCCATGGTGATGACGTCACCTCTTCGGGGCTCGTTGATTATGTAGAGGGTAATGTCCGAGTAACTCTCCATTCCTTAAAAATAATGGAGCCGAGGCCCCGAAGGGGCCGAGGCACATTATTTTTAAGGAATGGAGAGTTACGAGGATATTACCCTACTTAAATTACACTCAAAGTATTGCTCTTTTATAAAAATTGCTTTAGAAAGTTAAAGAAATTAAATTTCTAGTTAAAAAATATGATGTGATATGTAACTCTCCATTACTGAAAAATAATGGAGTGAAAGAACAATAGGATGACGTCACAAGTGTAATTTAATTTTAACGAATCCACGGCTCCTCATGCATTCTCCATTACAAGATATGCGTGAAGATGCTGAAGGACGCTATGAAGGTGCTGCCCGTGTCCACAACTAGGTTTGCGAGAAGAGTTCTGTGTGTGGCCTTCAAGGGCTACTTTCACACCTTCTCGCTTACTCGCTGGCTAATTTAAAACTTGCTACATTTCGTCAGTTTTTTTGTACCAGGTTAGTGCACAGCAAGGTTTCAATTAGCCAGGGATGGAGGCTGGTGGAGTTCTGTATTGCCGGGAAAGTTGTAAATTGCCATGGTCGAGTATTTTTATAAAACCCAAAGTTTTATTTTGTTGATTTCAGAGGAAACCGTAAATAAACTAGTTTCAATGGTTTAACGCAATCGTACATGATCTAGCTTATAACTGTTTGTAGGAAGCAGGGCGAGGCAGTTCACTACTTTCCGACTGTGGTCTTGCTCTACATCTCGCTGTCCCTTCTGACAGATGCAACCCTTCGAGACCGCATAGTGACCTCGTCCAGTACATAGACGTGTACAGCTATCAACATTATGGTTTTTGTTGTTGTAAAAATAGCATACATTTTATCCTACATACCAGTCAGTCTTGTTCTCTTCATTGCATATAAACACTACCGTACCCCTCTGAAGTTACAGAATTAAACTCACCCGAAAGTCGCTTCTCTGCGATTCTCTGTGCAGGTGGGAAATATCAGGCGACAGAATATTCGCTCTTGGCTAAGTTATTTAGTAGTCAATCACAAAAAAGTTTCAAAATTTCACACATTTATAATAAATTTAAGGCCCGTTGAGTTTCTATGACATGTCAGCAATACTGATGACGTCATCCTCCCCTGGGTCAGTATCGCAGTGCATCTGACCCGGTTTCAAGGCCCTTATTCTCGAAACATTCTTAGCCTTAAGAATTCTAAACTTTGACCGTAGCCCATGTATTAGGAATGGGCTTAAGAAGTTCGTAGGGCTGAGAATCTTTCGAGAATAAAGGCCCTGGGCCATCCTGTCCGTGGTGAAGGCTTGACCAACGTCCCCTCGCGGACTGACTACCACCTCGCCCCCGGAGCTGCCCTCCCCACCCGTTCGGACATCTTAGCCGCCCTCCCACGCCATACCTCACCTGCATGATTCACCTTCCATTCTGACGATATAACATTTCAATAATAAAATTCTTATTTGTTCTCCGTATTAGTTCACCGAAAGTTTAGCCAGCCTACAGATACATAAATATTGTGCCGCGTTATCCGAGGGCTCTCGTTATGGGACTTGAGATTCTGTAAATAAACATGATTGTAGATTGAATTCTGTTCACATCGATAGTTCGGTATGTTCCTCGAAATAAGGTCACATATATCATGCAAATACAGGATTAAACTCAAATATACAATAGATGCATGACCAAATGATGTAATGGGTCCAAAAACGTTAGACTTGTGGGGACCGTGTCCATCGAACACTTTCGCGCCGTTTGAATATAATTTCAATGTCAATCCACCTCAAAAACACCGGCCTTGTTTTCATTGGTCGAGTTCGACACCCGGGATATGAGTATTTCCTCAGAAATAAAGTTGGACTTCATGATAGGTTCGAACATAAACAGAGATCTTTTCAAATAGTTTTCGATTATGTGGACTTGGCTTCTATAAGTGTTATAACTTGTGCCCCATCAATTTCTTAAATGAATAAAATATGCTGGATCGTTGACTCCATACGCTTTCTAATCGCTAGTGTTCGACAATACAAGCCCATGTGCCCCAACACTTGCAGAAGGACTGTCATGCCCGGTTACACCTACACCACAGTCCCTTTTAGAAGTATGGAATATTGAATCAATGTGGTGAGGTATGACTGATATATACCAGTAACCAATGCAAAGGGAAAATGCAACTTGTGTCAAGGTCACAAAGATCTCATCACAATGGATGCACATATGAAGTATTAAAGGCTTATCACTAACCAATCCGGAGTTATAATCAAAGTTAAAGTTTTTGAAAAATGCTTCCTCCGCCAAGGTCAAGGTTACAAGGTAAAATCAGAGTCATTGGCTCTGAAGCTCATAAGGAATTATGATACTCATAACTCTAAGGAAAAGATTAGGATATCAAATAATAAGGCATTGCTCAGTCATCAAATTTAAAATTTGTTACACATTAATCCACATTCATTTTATTACAGACCTTTGCATTCTATTGTTTTTATTCTTATTTGTATTCTGGAAATATCAACATTAAATACTTATTGAAAAGGATCCTCAGTTTCTGAAAATCGCATTTCTCCACGGCTCCTTATCAATATTTAATAAAATGGTGATATTTTGTGAATAAATTATCTTTAGAGCCTGTGTGTAAGACTAAACCAGTCTCACACACAGACTGTAATCACAGCACAGAAGTTCGAAGTAACGTGAAACCTCTGTTCGCACGGGATAAAATGTACAAAATAAGATCCCCTAGGTGCAAGGTACCTCCCCACAAAATTTCAACTTTGGGGGTGTAGCGGTTCTGAAGGAGAAGTTGAAAATGTCAAAAGTTTACGGACGCCAGCCCATGCCATAAGCCCATCTGGCCTTTACAGGCTTGATGAGCTAAAAATAAGTTTTTAAGGATGTGACCCTTGTGACCCTATTTGGGGTCTCAATTGAGGGTTCTAGTCTCAAGGACCACAGAATGAGTTTGAGATAGCCAGGCAGTTAGTTTTTGTCACAAGGCAGGACAGTTACGAGAACACTTACAAAGCTCTCCTTAAGGGATTCTTTACATTTGCTGATTTCACATAATTTAAGTAAAATGCTGTTGTACCCGCAGAGATATATATATATATAGTACACGACAAGACTGAGCTAACTGTTGGTTTATTCACAAACAAACTATACTGCGAGTGAGGGGACACACGTGTGTACCCTTGACTCGCTACATGTGAACTGCCGAGGTAACACCCGGGAAACCGGAAACGTCCCAAAGCCCGGATGCACGCGCATCATTCGGACTCCCGTCCGGGCAGCACCACATTCCTCCCCATCTTGTAGAAGTCCTCTGTGTTTCTCGCTGTTGTCTGCAGGACGATGGACATCGGAATGTTGTTCTGGCGTGCCACCTCAGCCGCCACCTTGGGGATGTGATATGGTGAGGGTGCAAGATAGGGCGAGTCTGTTTCCAGGATGATCTTATTCAGAGGCAACGACCTAACAACGGCTACGACATCATCACGTACCTTGGGCCTGAAGATTAAAGGCGAGATTCCCAGAAGTAGACTTGGAAAGGCTTGGCTCCACTGGCGAACTTGATCAATACCCCCAGAGAAGCAATGAAAATGCACTTTATGCGCCTTGTCGAGGCCCTTTTGTAACACTGAAAGGCAGCGATCTGCCAATTGCCTTGGTCCCCTGCAGTGGATGATCACAGGCAAATTATTCTCCCTTGCTATATGCAATTGTTGCTCCAAGACATACTGCTGATGACTCAGGTAAACATCATCATCCTGCTGAGTGGAATCTAAACCACATTCTCCAATTGCAGATATTTTTCCGGAACTGGCATATTTTTTCAGCTGATGGAACCAACTTCTGTCGTTTACAAGGACTGCCGCTTTGGGGTGGATTCCAACAGAAAATCTAACAATTTCGTCGCGCATCTGGATGATCAATGGCCAGTGTTTGGGCCAGCAATAATTTGCGACAGCCACAGTGAGTTTGAGATTACCACTTGTCTTGGGTGCCACCTCAGCAAGACCAGCGCAGCCGGTCCGCTGAAGCAACACATCCAAGTGAAAATGACTATCAGCCATAATTGTCGTTCCCGTTGATCTGAGTACCTGGTTCACTTCCAATTCGTCGCTCCTCACCCCCTCTCTGGCTTCCGGTGAGAGCTGTTCCAAGAGTGACAGCACAGATCGCCAATGAAGTAATTCACCATGCTCACCGATGTCAATTGTGGACTTCAGTATGTTTCCAAGAGGTTGGTAAATATCACAGTCCAGGGTTTTGCTTTCTCTCAGCATGGCAGCTTGTGTTGGCAAACACAGACTCGTCCTTAAACTAACAAAGAAGGAGACCATCAGACTAACCCACGTTTTCAGCTGCTGCTCTTCTGTGAATGATGCCTGGTCGTAGGTGTCCCCATGTTCCGATTGTAGGTGCCTCAATATAAAGTTGAGTTGGCAAAACTGTTTCTTGCAGGTCCAGCAGGACGTGGTTGGCTGGAAGAACCAGGGAAGGTGCGTCTGTAGAACGTGGCGATGTAAGTGGGTGAACTTGCCACCGCACAGGGAGCACACATTTCCTTTCTTCCGTTTAGTGGAACCTCTCCTGGCCACTGGACCTGCCTTAACAGCAACCTCATCCTCACCAATCCCTGACTCATCATAATCAGGAATGAAATGTTCTTCCTCCATGACAACTGAAACAATACAGCAAAAAGTACAAAGTATAAACACTTTAACCCTTACGTTGCGTATATATATTTTACCATTTTTAGCCCCTGTGGCGGAATTTACAGGCTCGCAGCTCGCAGCAGTAGTTTGAGCTTATTCACTAACGAGCTCTGCTGGCGGAATTTCCAGGCGGCGATTCCGGTACCGTTTTTACGAAATATACCGCATCTACATGGCGAATAAGGACTATATACGGGCGTTCAATACAAATTCAAGTAGCGACACCCGTACACAAATGGCTAATTCACACCCGAAACTTTGAATGAATTTTCTATGTTTTTTCGTTTTTATTCTATTACTTTCGAAAGATTGTCTTTAATTCGGGCCTCGTAACATCATAAATACGAAACGAAAAAAATTCCATTTATATACGGAATTGAAGACAAGATGTCTAGCTTCACAATGATATAAAAATTATTAGAATGCGACCTTTGGTTATAATTCTATAGCTATGTAAAGTTTGTCTTTATTTCCACCTATAAAATCGTCAATACTTACAACATGTATGCGGCATTGCAAACGGTCGTTCATCGCACTTTTCCAAGAAATCATAATCTCGAACCAGTTGACAAATAAGCACATGTCAACCCAAATATGGTTATGTTGTTTGACTTTTCAAATAAACGCTAACCTCGAACCATAACTGATGAAAATATGTTGATTAGTTTGTGTGCCGTTTGGTTTCACATGCCTCTCAGAAAGGTAAAATTGTATCTTTATTTCTGTGAATAAATCTGCGCATTTTATATAGAATAAAAGATTATTCTTTTCGGTTTATTGTGATATAAAAATTATGAAAATGCATTCAGTATTTTAGCCGTGATAAATGTTTTAGAAGTTGTGAAAATCGCCGATTGTTTCAAAATTTATGAAGTGTAAACATGACCTTTTTCACGGCGCTTGCTGTGTCTTTATTATTTTTTTGAGATTTTCTAATTTTATATGGGAATGTAGTCCATTGTTTCCCCTTTATTTTGCCGTATTTTTTTTTGAAAACAAACTATTCGCTCACATGATATGAAGTGCGGGAGTAAGGCGAGTTAGCGATTTTTTCCCCCGTCTCGCGAGATGCGAGGCAGATAGCAGTCTCGGGCGAGGCAAACCCGAGGCAATACAAACACGTGGGTGAAAATAGCCTCAAGCGAATTAATGCTTCGGGGGCTAAGCCCGACAAAATTGGCCTTTTGTAAAGCTAATTATCAATGCGTTACGGGTCAACAATGCACACGCAATTTGGTGTGAATTTTACTTGATATTTCGACCGGACATTCACACAGACTCGTTATCGTGGCTATCTGCGAGATGTATGTAAACAAGTTTTCATGTGGCGATATACGGACACACTTCGTCTCGCATTTCGCCTGGGGGGCAAATATAATTATTACTGACCCGGTAAATGCACTAAGTCCAACGTACGGGTCTCGCCAAGGGTTCTAACATTTTTCTCTATGAGCCTCCCGGATAATTCCGTCGCCCGCATGTTAAGGGTTAAGCATATAAATACATTTAAATTATACTTTATATGATAGTATGTACTCAAAACATTATCCATGACATACCTACAACTTGAGTATATACAACTTGAGAAAATACTTAGCTTGGGATCAAAATACATAATCCTTCATCCAGCTCGGTCGTTTGCGGAGTCTTTTCCCCATTTTTGGTTGATTTGCCTCATCTATCAAACAAGGTCCAACACTTGGCTCTGTCGCAGCATTGGGTTGGCAGTCTTGAGTCTCATCCTGGTAAACGGTCATGTGAGAGTCCAACTGATGACGCATTCTTTTAAGCCAGAAAGGAACTGTCCTGTCCCGGCACATCTTCATCCGATCGTGATGTATAACAAATGACCTCTTTCGTCCCTGAAGTCTGTACAGCACAGGAGACAGACACTCTGTGACCATGAAAGGGCCCTTCCATGGTGACTTTAATTTTTTACTGATTCCAATCTTGGTTGAGGAATCAAGCACATAGCTGAGGTCCCCAATCTCATAGGTTCGTTGATTCAGTCCGACATCATAATCTTTCTTTTGGCGTTGTTGTGCACCACCAATATTTGCCCTGGCTAATTGATGTGCTTCTCTCAGGGTTCTATCTAAATGAGAGATAAAGGAATATTGATCCTGATCCATTTTGTTCACCCCTACCAGGCCAAACATGATGTCTAACGGGAGAGATACCTCTTTTCCAAGCATGAGCTTATTTGGCGTAAATCCGGTTTGACGACTCTTGGTCAATGATCATCAAAATGTACTTGTTCCCTGCCTTTGTTTCTGGCAACGGGCCCAAAATGTCAATGTGAACACGTTCCATGGGTGACCCTGAATGATACTGGCGGAGAGAAGCTTTTGCCTTAACATTAGCTCCCTTATTGCTGTTACATGTGGAACATGACAAAACATACTGATCACATTCAGAAGACATACCAGGCCAGTAAAACCTTTGTTTCAGACCCAACAATGTTTTCTTCAATCCAAGATGTCCCGCAGTTTTTTTATCATGACATTGTTCCAGAACATCCGGTATCAATGCCCTCGGGACCACCAACAACCACTGTGTTGAAGTAAGCTCTTCCCACCTATACCAAAGTACTCCATTTTGTAAGGACAACTGCGATTTGCATAACCAAAGAGATTTGGAAGTTTTACCTGACAGACTGAGTTCCTGTTGTGACGGTTGACCATCTCCCAACCACTTCCTGACTTTCCCAAGATCTTCATCGTCTCCTTGCAACTTTTCAAGGTCCTCAAATGTATAGCCGGGCATCCAGTTGGACAACTCTTGTATCCAATCGTTTGCAACTGAGTTCGCCTCAACCTTTCTCACTGCCAGAGGGACTACATCATCAACATCCTCGCCAAACCTTGACCATTGTTTGTGAGCTCTCGTGCAAAAATGACATCCTCCACATGGCAAGTCTGTCAACTTACATCCAGCAGTATAACAATCACAAAATTGAAATTCATCTGGTTGCCTTGACAGCCCATCTGCATTGTTATGCTTCTTGCCTGAACGATGTTGGATCTTCATGTCGAACTGTGCCAGCTCTTCCATCCATCGGGCCAACTGCCCCTCGATGTGCTTGAATTTCAACAACCAGGTCAAACTGTTGTGATCAGTCCTTACCACAAAAGGTCTTCCAAGTAGATATGTCCTGAAATGTCTGGTGAAAGTTACAACAGCTAAAAGTTCCTTACGAGTTGTGCAATAGCGTCTTTGGGCTGGAGTGAGAACCTTACTTGCAAACCCGATCGTTCTCTCCTGACCACCCTGTATCTGGACAAGCTCAGCTCCTACTGCCTGGTTGGAAGCATCTGTATCGAGTATAATAGGATCGGAAGAGTTTGGATACCCCAGCAAAGCCGAAGCAGCCAAAGCTGATCTTAATTTTTGAAATGCTTCTTCCTGCTCCTGTTGCCAGACATATGGTACATTTTTCTTGGTGAGTTGGTGCAAAGGTACTGCAATACCTGCAAATCCACGAATGTGTTCTCTGTGGTAGTTGACATACCCAAGGAAAGATTCCAGTTGCTTTTTGTTGGTTGGCTGTGGCCAGGCCATCACGGTTTCCACACTTGTGGGGTTGACTGAGATACCATCTTTGCTAATAATTTTGCCCAAGAACTTCACCTCTGTCTGAAGTAAATTGCATTTTGACGGTTTGAGCTTAAGGTTGAATTGTCTAAACCTACACAGAACTGCTCTAAGGTTGGACATATGTCCCTCAAAACTTGTACCCCAAACAATGATGTCATCCAAATAAGCCAAACATTCTTCCCACGTCAGCCCCTGTAATACTAGTTCCATAGCTCTCTGAAAAGTTGCTGGTGCATTACAGAGCCCGAAGGGCATTCTCACATATTCAAAGAGACCATACTTTGTAATGAAAGCAGTTTTGTCCCTATCCCCTTCAGCCATGACAATCTGGTGATACCCTGACGCCAAATCCAAAGTACTCATAAACACTGAACCTCCAAGTGTGTCAAGACAAGAATCTATGTTTGGGAGAGGGTATGCGTCTTTTACAGAGCAGGCATTCACCATACGAAAATCCTGGCAATATCTAAGGTTACCATCTTTTTTCCTAACCAGAACTGGGGGTGACGCCCATTCAGACACTGACGGCTGTATTATTCCATGGTCAAGTAAGGTTTTCAAATGCTGTTTTTCCTCTGATTCAAAACCTAATGGAGTCCTCCTCATCCTTTGTCGAACTGGCTTAGCATCCCCTACATCAATCTTATGTTCAACCACTGAGCAACAACCAAGATCCCACTCATCTTTTGAAAATACGTCTCGGAACTCAATGAGTACTTTAGCTAAACCCTCACTCTCCTCTCTTGAAAGACCCTCAGAAGATCTATCAAACAAAGACTGTAGATGATTGGGAACAGCAACTTCAGAACTATCATCAACTTCCGTAAGCCGAATCCTAGCATTATCAGTCTCAGTGAGTGTGGTATCATTGTCAAGGACCTGTTCAATCTCCGTAGCCATGCCAAGTTCATAATGTTTACTAAGAGATACAGAACTATCTGAATGGTTTCTCAAAACAACTGGCACTATTCCAGGTCCTCGAACGACGGCAAAGGGGGACAACAAACCGTTAAGGTTCTTTGACGGTTGCATAAGATAGTCACCTACACTATGAAGTGATGCCTCAACAGTTTTCATGGAGTTGGGTGGAACAACAACCTTTTTCAAAAGTTTGACCCGAGCTACTTTGCTGACACCAACAACAGATTTCAATAGCGCTGCCTCAACCACTTCACCATCCAAAACAACTGACAGATTGTCTAAGTGAATGACTGCATGCTTACTCCTTAGGAAATCTAGACCTAGGATAATTGAGTCAGAAATGGCAGCAACTACTACGTCCCATTTGAAAAGTTGCGTTCCTATTCTCATTTGATAATCCCTTAGCCACCATCCATTGACACTACCATTTTTATCAACCCCTCTCAGGACGATGTGTTCTGATAGATCTAGAGATATACCCAGTTTATTCACTACTTCCTCACTAACCACAGTGACCTGAGCTGCTGTGTCCACTAGAGCCTGGCATGACAAACTACCACACTGTACTGGGATAACTAGATTTTGGTTCCTTCCACCTTCTCCATCTTGCTCATACAATGTGATTTCCCTTACACTAGCCTCAGAACAAGAACCTTTTGGTAATAGAAACGTTTCCAGGGAAATCAGAGAATCCGATTCCCCTGAATCCGTAAACAAATCAACCCCACAATCTTGTTCCTGGCCCCTACTAAGTACACAGGTTGGGGACGGGCCGTCTTTCCCAACCATTACTTGTTTAAAGACTTTGCTACTGGAGATGGAGATCTAGGTCTAGCCTTACTGGGACACTCCCTTGCGAAATGACCCCTCTCCCCACAATTGTAACAGTTTCGTTGTGTATTAGGACTCTGTGATCTAGACCTTCGTTCAGTGAGTATTTGCATTACATGTTTCAGTGACTGGGAAATTTCTACAAGACAAGCCCTAGTTTTAGCATTTTCGTTGGTTACTTCTGAAAAACATTTCTTCCAGAACTCCTGATCCCTGACAACGACTTGGTCAGTGTCTACCGATCTAACCAGAAACTCTGAACTGTCCTCATCCGTGAAATGAACCTTCCTCACATCTGCCCTCCTTGAACCAAGAATTATTCGAAGATTATTGGAGGATGTTTTCACCATTTGTAGTGCCTCATCTAAAGTATCTGGGATTTTATCCATTGCTGATAATGCTGCTTCCTTATTTGTACACCCTTTAAGAAATGTATCTATTGCCACTGTCTCCCAAACATGATCAGGGGCATCAGGATACCCTGCCACAACAAGTTCCTGGACCTTTTCCGCAAACTCATCAATGGATTCATCAGAGGATTGCTTCAATCCCATAATTTCCCTTCTTATTGTATGTGGAAGATCAGTGCGTCCGAACCTAGCTCTAAGTTTAACCAAGAGAACCTGATAATTGTTTTGAACTGCTTGAGACATTGTGCTAAAGAATTTCAAAGCCTTGCCCTGTAATGATTCAACAAGAAGATCCAGTTTCTGTTCTACATCCCATTGACAACGAGAAGCCATTCTTTCGAATTGGATTTCAAACGGTTTCCATTCCGATTTACCATCATAACTCCCTAACCGAACCGGTGGGGTCCTTGTGTGGGTTGCCATCTGTTGACCCGAATACCCAACCTCTGAAGCCCTGTTACTGGTTAAGGATCCATGAGAGTCTATATGACGATTATCTCTGACACTACCTTGATGTAAATTGTCAACTTGGGAATGAAATGTTGGTTTCCCCTTACCGTATATCCCTAAAGGTGCAATATTGTCGACGAGACAGCTATTTGGAGCCCCTACAGTGTCGTTGTCTGACTTATGGTACCCAACCAATGTCTGCCTCTCCAAATGTTCAATACGCCTATCCTTTGCATCCATTTCACTTCTACAAAAGACAATTTCCTTCTGCATTGAGTCCACAACACTATCTAGTTGCCCTAATCTTTGTAGTACACGTGCAAATTCACTGTCTTCCAACTGTATTTCTGTAGACGGCTCGGCACATGGTATTTCAAAAGAAATCAGTTTTTGTTCCATAAGAGAATCCCAAATAGAAGCAGGTATGTCATGGATTTGTCTTGCTTTTTCTTCAGTAAGAATTCCCCCACCCAATTCACGCTCATTGACAATAGCCCTAGCACGGCCCGAACCAATACCTTTCAAACATTGTAACTGCCCAACATCGGCAGTGTTCATATTCACATGACCATCCATATTAAATGCCTAAACTAAATTACTGAAACCTAACAATAAACCCTACTTATTTCCCAAACTAACTACCTTTTTCAAAAACTACAATATTCCAGAATATCCGAAATATTCCCTAGCACTAATATTCAAACAATTGCATTAATATTCAAACAATTGCATTATAATAGCAGTGAAAAGAGAAACAAAATGGTATTTGTGATTTTATTTGTATTGTATAAACTGCGGCATGAAATGCACGTGCGTTTCGTGACCTGCGACGGCCTCCCGGCAATTCAAAAACCACGTGACTACTCGAATGCGAGAAAACAACGCGAGGCAAATATGAAATTATACTCACCAACAGTTCTCAAACTCTCCAGTTGCCGACGACGCCAATGTTGTACCCGCAGAGATATATATATATATAGTACACGACAAGACTGAGCTAACTGTTGGTTTATTCACAAACAAACTATACTGCGAGTGAGGGGACACACGTGTGTACCCTTGACTCGCTACATGTGAACTGCCGAGGTAACACCCGGGAAACCGGAAACGTCCCAAAGCCCGGATGCACGCGCATCATTCGGACTCCCGTCCGGGCAGCACCACAATGCTTTCAATTCAAAAGACAAACAGTTTCAGTTTGGTTTTTCATTAGCGAGGAGATACAGCAATGACAGTAGCAGAGTTTGTGTTCCCATATTCTCTAAACAGAATTGGATATTTCTGATGTCAGACCGCGGTGGGTGGATGGAGTTGATTTCTATCTGCCCGAACGCTTGACTGGTGCATGCCAGAATGACAAAAACACAACAGAAATGTAGTCAGAATTTATTTTCAGTGTTAATGTAAACTTTTAATTTAAAATAAACTGCATACATCAGAGATACATACAGAGAAAACAATAAAAATATAATAAATATAATCAACAATGATAAATAGACAGATTATGCACTGTAATTTCAATGATAAAGCAGACAGAATCCCAGTACAAAAGACTTCAGTGCACAGAAACAAACATAGCTCTGATGCTAATCAGGATTTGCATGATATATTTTGAAGGTCTAATGGTGTTTTCAAGTTTTCATAAATGGCACTAAGAATAGTAAAGATAGTGTCGCATATTAGCTAAAATCAATTTGTGAAACTGATGGGTGCCAGACCATGCCATAAGCCCAGCTTAGCTTATGTGTGAGGCCAGCCATCAGTGGTATGACAGAACAGTCGATTTATTTATTATTGCTTTATTTCATTTATTATTTATGCTACAGACATCAAATGGCTCCTTCAAAATCTTATAACCAGACCAATATTATACTGAACAGAAGTAAAAACTATTCAAGTGAACAGATGAGAGACACCATGAACACAACAACCTCCCAATCACAATGTGTACTCAAAGTCAGTCTTGTGCACTCAACAATTCACAACCATCTACAAGGGGTCATGTATATATATATATACTGTGTACCAACATTGTTATAGTTAAACTCAATGTAAACTAAGGTTATGATATTGATTACAGCATGAACAGATTTTCTGTATAACTATCATTTGTGCTGACAATTACATTTTAATAATCTATTTCCAAAAGGAGTTGTAAAATGTGAGACAAGAAATCAGTGTGCAACTGACAAGATTCATTTGAAATTGACAATTCATTTATATCAGTTCTTAGTTCCTACATTCAACTGAGAGAATAAGGTTACAAGCAGTTGACATGATCCCCCATTGCAAATTAATACTTCAAAATTGAAAAATGATTTCAAGGTCAGCAAAATGGACTGGGCCGTGGATCTGACCTAAAAGAACATTGGTGTAAGATGATGGGAATCAATTGAACAGTTCCTGTCATATCCCATTGACGAGCTTAAATTTCTAAAGACCTGAAGTTCCGGTGTGACCTTAAGAATAATGTCAAAGTAACCAAAATCTAATCAGTCCCTAGTCCGTAGTCTTCCCTAGAAGAAGCTCTCTATAAGATATGATGAGATTCCAGTAAATGCTTCTTGAGATATCCCGCTTACAAGCTTAACATGCACATTAACCTAAAAACTTCCAAGCTCCACAGTTCCTCCCCAGGTTTGTCCTATTGTAGTACAAACTATCCTTCAAATGAGCAGTTTATATGTAAGGGTAATCTATGTTATGAAAGATTAGATCTTATTAACTAGAAAGGCATTTACATGAGATGGTCTTTGCCCAGCTTGAAAATGATGACACCTGAATGATCTAGTTTAAAACAATAAATAAGCATGTCAAATATCAAAGGCTAATCACTAATCGATAAAAAATTTTGCATTGTACATCAAGGTCAAGGTCATGAGACCAAAGGTTATGACCTCATTGTGTGACATCAGAAACATAACATTTTCAAAGGCCTATACTGACATATTAAAATTTATGGTGAAGGTTATTAATACAAAAATGTATTTCTTTCACCAAGGTCAAAGTTGGAAGGTCAAAGAATATGTCTATTTCAATGTTCTTATGTCAAGAGAAACACATACATCATGTTTCACGACATATCACTGATCAATCAAACGTTTGAGCCTAGCTAGTTTAAAGTTCAACTCACAGTCTTAAATAGGAAAGTCAAGGGCCATAAACAATATTGATTCTATTGTCTCCACAAAAGCACATGCATATCACTGATGTATATCAAAAGCATGTTACATCAAGATTGAACAAAAACTGTGGGAGAAGGTGATTTCAGAACACAGGTGCTGTCAGTCAAAAATTGGAAAGCCGAGTCCTCATATCAAGGGCAATAACTCTGAAAATTGGTCCCACAAAAGCGCATGCGCATCACCAATGTATATCCAAAGCATGTGTAAAGTTTAAGAAAGATTAATCAAAAACTATGACAGGAGTTGATTTCAGAACACAGGGTTGCAACAGGACATTAAACCACCCTTGCGTTTCACCTGGGGGTTTAAAAGGAGAAGTCATTTAAAGATTTGATGGTGGACCACGCAGATATCTGAGGAGGGACAAATGAACAATCTTTAGTTTCCATGTAACAAAAATGTTATTCTTGCAATTTCAGCTTTTGTCAACTGATTTTGGAGAAGCAGTAATTTAAAGCTTTCAGGGATATTGCCCGTCACACTCATATTTGAGGGGAGAGAGGACCAAATGTTCAAACTTTGATCCCCTAGATGCAATGTCAGCTTTGGGGGTGTACAATTTATGGATTATGCCCAGGGACAGACTCCTGACAATGGCCCATGCCATAGGCCCAACTGACCTTTTGGGCCTGACTAGTTAAAATTTGAGCCATGGGCTTTGTTGCTCTTCAGGTCAAATAGCATTTAAAGTAAAAGACTTTTATTTGACCAAAAACATTAACTGGTTCTCTCGCACCATTGCCAGTTTTCAAATTTGTGATTATTTTTTCTCAAAATATGAAGTTAAGTTTAATATGTCTGAATGATTTAAAGAGTTATCGACATTAATAATAACAATGCTGGACATAAACTTTTTACCGAATTTGTCTTCTTCAATGAATACACTTAGAATCCTTTCAGTTACAATTTAATCACATACAGGAATGTTTTTCATCACTATAACATCATTTTTTTAAATATCTCATAAACATAACAAGATGTGTTTGTTAAACACTGACGCCCCCGAATAAAAGCAAAGTTTGAAAATGAAATTTCAAAGATAAGACACGGATGCCTCCAGATGTACCAAAGTTATGGCCAAGGTTAAAGTTCTCTGAAGATGTCCACTACGGCAAGTTCAAGGTCACAAGGTCAAATATGATGACCTTATCTGAAAGGTCTCATCACAAGGTATGCACATGCCAAGTATGAAAGCCCTAGCTCGAAGCAATCAAAAGTTATGGCCAAGGTTAAAGTTCTCTGAAGATGTCCACTGCGGCAAGGTCAAGGTCACAAGGTCAAATATGATGACCTCATCTGAAAGGTCTCATCACAAGGTATGAACAGGAAAGCCCTAGCTCTGAGCAATCCAAAGTTATGGCCAAGGTTAAAGTTTTTGTGGACAAACGCACGGACAGACAGGTGAAAAACAATATACCCCAGAATCTGTCAATATGGTAAGGTATCAAAAGTGTATCACTGACCAATGCAACATGCTGCAAGGTCGTGGTCAGAATGTCAAAAATTATAACCTCATTTGAAAGGTCTCATCACAATGGATGCACATGCCAATCACTGTAACCTCACAATCAAATGTATGGTCAAGGTTAAATTTTACTAAAAAAGGTCAAGGTCGCAAGGTAAAAAATTATGGCCTCATCTAAAAGGTCTCATCACAATAGATGCACAAGTATCAAAGCCCTCTCACTTACCAATCAAAAGTTATGACTATGGTTATAGTTTTCAGACAATCAGACAGACGGACAGGTGAAAAACAGTATACCTCCGGAATCTCCGATTCGGTGGCATTAAAAACAGACATGAAGGCAGTTTTGATCATTTCAAGTGTAACTGTGACAGCCTATTATGTATTTACCATTGAATACACTATCATGGTGGAAGAACAACTATCAGTTGATAATAAAAGGCAAATTAAATTTATCACTCACTTATAATTATTGTCAATTTGTGGCAGATATTAAGTGTAAAAAAAGTATTTTAATCTTATCACTCTTCTCACTTTTAAGCTATATTTTTAGTAGGCACAGCAAGGGTTAAGCCTTTAGAGCTTAGCCATTGCCAAATGTATTATGTAAACTTCCCAAGCCAAGACTCTGATTGGTCTCTCATGTACACTTCAAATCCTCCTTCACTACCTTTCCACACTCACCAGACAGAATGCACAGAGAATGTAAGAGTAAGTGGAGTCATCATCCATTCACCAGGTGCTGTAGGTGTGATCACTACGTCCTTGTACAATCCACAGAGGTGTCTATCAATATCCATATCACTGTCTCACATCAAACAAAATCACGTCTCACTGCGTGGCAGAGTGTCTCTCATGACAGAACCCCTGCTACAAACATTTATGAACAAGTGTTTGGCACTAACGTGGCAGTATACCCAAACACTAACTTTCAATAAAGTAAGACCTATTTACTAGTTCTTGGTTCTTCATATTTTGCATCATTCTCTACCCACAACGAATTACTCCATTCACTTTTTTCCATCTTGACCTCAAAATCACCTGGCGGTTTGCAGTACTGTTAGGTTGATAACATCCTTATATTTATCCATTCAAATATAGTTTTACATCTGCAATCGACTTCTGTCAAGTAAACAGTATGTGCTGATTGCGCAGATGAAGTCATTTTGATAGTTTTGCTCAGTTTGTAACAAAGTCGCTGACTATACAACTAACTTTTGATGCAACCAATCAACATTCTCTATTTCAAGCCAAGACAGTGCATTACAAACAATAAAGGTTAAGATGGGAGAACTGAGTGGAGTAACTTCTTTGGGAAAAGGATATTGTATAGGTGGCTAAAAATGTCATGATGACCTTGAAAATAAGGTCTGTGAAGATGGTGCTAATAGTCAAATTAATAATGTCTTTGAATCGAAAGGGTATAAAACTTTTTCACTCTGAAAAGAACTTGCACACGTTGTACAACTTTTAAATAAATATCTTTCATTCTGTATCATGAAATCTGTTCTTTCCAACCGCAATTTCAAATTCAAATCAACAGATACTTCACACTTGAAGGAGCTAGACACATTAATACAATAGTTACAATTGTTATCTGCTTAATTGTATCCCAAGACATACAAGAACTGTTTTCATACCCTGCTTTCCAAACTCAGCGGGCCATTGCAGAATACATAATTTCCTGTAATACACGAACTAATTCTAGAAGAGGCAACATAGCATTTTCAGTATGCTGTTTCACAACATCTAATGGGAATAATTTTCTCTTTCTCTCTCTCTCTCTGTGTGCAAGGATCACCAATACTCCAGATCGGAGTCACCCTCCTCTGTGTTGACCGACTCATCACTGTCTGTGTAGTCGTCATCAGATAACAGGCTATCAGGACGGTGCAGTTTGAAGCGCCCAAAATGGAACGCCATCTGATGTAACAAGAGTTCCACCTCAAAGTTGATGACAGAGTTGACTGGAAGGCCCAGCAACTGGACCAGACTTCGCACAACAGTCCGGTTCAGAACCATTGTCACATATTCACCATACATGTCAAAGTTCTGTAATTCCTCAGAATCAAAGTTGTTCTGGAAAGCTGCAACTGGCAGTATTCGTTGTAAGCATCTGGTGTTAGCGAGGAGACACTGGTGGAAGATGACGCGTGCAGCGGCCTGTGACAATGTTGAGGTGACGCCCCCAAACATGAGGGGAAGGAGTCGCGCGGCGTAGGGGTAGAGGTGGCTGAACTGGGGGAAGTCTTCCTCCAGGTACTCCACCATCTCACTGCTGATCTCAGGCTTGTTGAAGTAACCTGGCAACAAACACACACATCAGTCAAACTGATCAAGGACATTCCTCCAAAACACTGATCTTTAATACATAAAAATAGAGCCACTGCCTCTGTAGCTCATCAGGCTATAAATAGGCTACATTAACTAATTCAAAATGTCAACCTCTAGGTGAGAGGAAGCACTTTAAATGGAGAAGATGAAAATAGGTCTTAAGGCCCTTACCCATCTGACCTACCTTTGAGGCCAGAGATAAAATCCCCTACAAATAAAGACACACTTGAAGATTTAATTGATCACTATTGTTTATTACCCCCCTTTGAAAAGCCATAAAATCTCAAGATGAAAATAGCTTTTAAGGTCATGACTTCCGTGACCTATATTTGGGGTCACAGGATCACAAAATCAATTTTGAATCCCTATTGGCCAAGGAGTCTGTACACAACTTTTCAGCTCTCTAGACCTTATGGACCTGGAGAAGAAGATGAAAATAGGTTTATAAGGATGTGACCAATGTGACCCTATTTGGGGTCACAGGGTCACCAATTTTACAATTCAGAACCCCCATTGGCCAAGGAGTCTTTACACAAAATTTCAGCTCCCTAGACCAAGTAGGTCTGGAGAAGAAGACGAAATGCGAACAGTTTATAGACGGATGGACTGACAGACGGACGCCGGACACCATGCCATGTCATAAGCCCATCGAGCCTTTCAGGCCAGATGAGCTAAAAATTGAGCCATGGGCTCTGTAGCTCATCAGGACTTCATTGATTTATTATCTCTATTTGAATATCTAAGTTACCTCAAGTAAAACGTTGTTAACAAGCAAAAAATAGGTACCAAATTTGCAATTTAGAATCCCCTTTGGCCAAGGAGTCTGTACATAAAATTTCAGTTCTCTAGAGTACCGTATATTACCGGGTATAGGTCGACCCCCTTTCTCAACTACCCAAATACTATATCTTATGTATAAGTCGACCCCCCTTTAACAACGTGCTGACTGACACCGAGTGACAAGTCGACATGCCCAAGAGTCAACACAGCGGCGATTGGTAAGCAGTGATGTGATTATTTTTCAGAAGTTGTAAACAACCAATACAAAAATACAACTTGTGACTCGCGGTGTCTGTTATTATTTTTTTTCAATCAAACTACATTTTCCTCTCATCAAGTCGAATACTATGACCAACAGGTTGAAAAAGCTTTATTAGATAACCGGTGAATAGTTAAATTGCTCAGAATATGACTACCGGTAAGTTAAAAAAAAAAAAAATTCGCAACAAATTTAAATATTCACAAATTCGGTTTAAACTTCGCACTGCACCTCTCATAGTGGTGAAGAAAACACGTGCCAAATTTGAAAAGGATGAGATGAATAGTTTTTCTGTTATCGATCGGACAAAAATGCTCAGAATATGACAAAGTTAAAAAATAAAAAAAATCGCCAAAAATTAAAAAATTCACCAATTTCGTTTAAACTTCGCACTGCACCTCTCCTAGTGGTAAAGAAGACATGTGCCAAATTTGAAAAGGATAAGATGAATAGTTTTTCTGTTATCTATCGGACAAAAATTGTCTTCGGACGGAAGGACGCACAGACGGACGGAATCGTTGGTATAACTATATACCCCCACAACCTGAATCACACGTCTGTCTATTAACAAGTATTGAATATACACTATTATACAAAATGAATAGTGAACATCTCAGTAACAATACAATGACAATCGGTAATTTACATTTCTCTAAATATGAAATATATGCTATTATGTTAGAACATCTCAGAATTTATACGATTACTCATACCAGTAATTTGCACTTCTCACTGCGTTAACACTGTATTAATTTTTTCATGAGGATCTATCTCGCATGTCACCGGCTTCTATGTAGAATCTCATTGGTCCACGTGACCTTATCGGGTCACTCGACTTACATCAATGCTAGATATCGATTAATGTTTGTCAGGTAATAGTAAAGATTATAATATTAACTTTAATGAACTTTCATGATTGCAATGTAATTTTGTATTCATACATCACGCTATATTTGTATTTTAAAAAGACAACAAAAAAGCATATGTTTTTTATTCAATGATTTTAATATTGACTGGACATCGATGTTTGTGAATTGTTTCCGGTGTAAACATCGTCCGTTCGACTTGCTGGGCTGGCAGATACTTACCTGGCCTCTAGATTTTTGGGTCTGAAACATAGACCCTGTGTATAAGTCGACCCCCCTCCTTGACCCCCTAATTTTGGTTTCAAATTCTCGACTTATACCCGGTAATATACGGTAACTGGTTTTGGAGTCGATAAAGAGAAAAGCTTATAGACGGAAGGATGGATGGACAGACAACAGATGTCATTCCATGCCATAAGTCCATCTGGCCTTTCAGGCCTGATAAGCTAGAAGTGTTCTTACCTCTGTCTACTAGATAGCCCAGCTCCGAGGGAACTGCTGACAGAGGACTCTTGGACCACATGAAGCAGCAGAAGAGGGGCGACACCAACCTGCTCAAGTCAATGTTAATATTTATGGGACCATGCAAAACATTTAATCAAATTATACTTGTTCATGATATTAGATTGACACTTATTTTCTCCCTCCATAGCAGATATTGCTATTGATAAACAGTTCACTCAGACAATACAAGGACCATACCTCTTTTTTCGATGTGCCTCCCACACCGTGCCACGAATGGACGGGTCAGCACCATGTTCCAACATCAGCAAACTGCTCTCAACATCTCTTCTTGCAAAACAGTGGAACAAAGCTGTCTGCCCATCATTGTTGGCTGCATTAATCTGAAACAAGCAATACACACATCACCAGAACAGTTATATACCTCGGTGAGGGATAACTTACCAATTGAAATTTCAGAATTATAAATAACAAACCTCAGAATAAAAAGTCCCAATTTAAGCAAGTCCTGATTGCGAGAAATATCCTGAAAGCAACAAGCCAAAAATAGAGCCATTGGCTTGGTAGAGTTTAAATCATGACCCTTGTGCCACAGTATCACCAAATCTGCAAATTCAAAACTCCATTGGCCAAGAGTCTGTGCACAAGATATCATCTCTCTAGAGCCTGCGGTTCTTGAGAAGTAGAAAAATCATCAGGAATTGCATGATTTATTCTACGGTTAGTGATTGAGTTATCGTTTAACAGTTCTTAAATCAAAATAAGAGATTTATATATGCTTTTTTTTTAATGATATTAGACTTTAAGCATTGTGAGCACACAAAACTGATTCAAATAGACTTTGGTTTCTAGCATTGCTGGTTCTTGAGGAGAAGTCATTTAAGGATTTTAGGATGGACCCTCTGCCATGCTCATATTAGATGAGGGGTCAAGTCCAAATGAACAAACTTGAATCTGCACGTAATAAAGATGAAATTCTGAAATTTTCAGCTTCACATGTCAACTGCTTTTGTACAAAAAGTTGTTTCAAGGTTTCACTAATAATGCCTGCCACGCCCATATTTGAGGGGCAATCGGGACAAAATGTAAAAACTTTCATGCCATAGGTGTAAGGAACCTTAGTGTTTCCCCCAGGTTGAAAAAGGGCAGGGTAACTACATTGAGAAAAGGGCATTTCTTCACCCAAAAGGGCACGTATATAGATATAAAATGTACTCAACTACAAGCAGGCAATTTTCTAATATAGCACTGAGAGTAAATACTTTTGCAAACACTTGTCTTTACAGTTATTACAAAAGTGGAAGTTTTTAATGTCTAAAAATGTTTCTTTAAACTTGTATTATGACAATTTTGTCGATTGGTAAATATAACTTATATTCACTTTGCACATAAGTGAGTTGTTTTTTTTCCCTTGAATGTTTAGAATAATTGTCATAAAAACATCAGGTTTATTTTACCTTACAAAGAATAAATGAATTCAATTGCTATGCAATTACAATGAGATTATCAAACCATATTACGCCTGCAGACATCAGTCGTCAGTAATCCCCCTACTGTTCTTGTTTCAAGCTTATAAGCATGTGGTCAGCAGGTGTATACTGTTGAAAGAGGGATGCAACAGGCACGTTCTTGTTATGTTTGCATTTCCTTTCTTTTTTGTATTCCTTTTTTTTTTTATGATAACTTCACACATAACTGTGATCATTTGTGAAAATAAAATAGAGCCATGGGCTCTGTAGCTCATCAGGATTTCATTGATTTACTATCTAAAGTTGAATATTTAAGTTATTTAAGTTATTGTTTACAAGCAAAAGATAGGTTCTTAGATCATGACCACTGTGACCCCATTTGGGGTCACGGGGTCACATAATCTACAATTTAGAATCCCCATTGGCCAAGGAGTCTGCACACAACTTTTCAGCTCTCTAGACCTTTTGAAACTGGAGAAGAAGATGAAAATAGGTTTTTTAAGGATGTGACCCCTGTGACCCCATTTGGGGTCATGGGGTCATGAAATTTACAATTTAGAAACCCCATTGGCCAAGGAGTCTGCACATAAAATTTCAGCTCTGTGGAGTTATTGGTTCTGGAGAAGAAGTCGAAAAAGCGAAAAGTTTACGGATGGATGGATGGACGGACGGACGGACGGATGGACGGACGCCGGACACCATGCCATGCCATAAGCCCATCGGGCCTTTCAGGCCTGATGAGCTAATAATAACAACTTTATAAGGTACTTGAAATGTACTTGTAAGTTGTGGAAAAGACCGATAAGAAAGTTTGGACTATGAAAAGGGCAGGGTGGTCAGAAAAAAGGGCAGGGGGGCACAGAGACAGGGCAGGGCGTAGGTGCAAAAGGGCAGGGCGCTGCGCCCTGCTAAAAATGCCTTAGGGAAACACTAAACCTTCCGACAACAGGCAATGGACGACACCCACCGGACGGACGAAGGACAACAGCCCATGTGGCATTCAGGCCTGATGAACTAAAAAATAGAGCCATGGGCTCTGTAGCTCATCAGAGTTTATTTTGTTTGATGATGAAGACAGAAATATGTTGTCTCAATATAATGCACAATCCCTAACCCTGACAAATCTTAGTCTTGAAATTGAGAGAGAGCACTCAGCAAGGTCAACACACATGAGATTATGCAATATTCTGACCCCTTGGCTCTGGTTACAAGCCAGCTGTGTTTTTTGTGTTTTTACCGCCAAATTATGTTATAGACTCCTGCTTGCACTAAACACTGGCAGCACTGATCTAACTGTATAAGGCTTAAAGAGAACAGGCAATGTGGTGAATCGCATGGTACATAGTACAATTTAGAATCACCTTGGCTAAACAATCTCTGCACAATTTTATCGGTTCTAAGCCTTGTCATCCAAACATCTAAACATTCTGAACGCAATATTCCTACTAATTTGTTCTGGATGAAAACAGGATTTTAGGTAATGGCCTGTGAGGCCCTTATTTGGGGCCACAGGGTCACCAAATCTACAATTTAGAATCTCCATTGGCTAAAGACTCTTTACACAACATGACAACCTTCTAGGTCTTTTCGTTCTGGAGAAGAAGATGAAAATAATCTTATCTTATCATTTCATATCCAGTCATATGCAGTTCACATATCTCATGTAAAATAAAAGAATTCTTAACTCCTCTTCAATTTAGTCCTTTATGACTTGTCACAATTTTCAGTTCATAGGCTATTCAATAGTTCTCATTTCACATTGATTACATCAATTTGACAAACATATCCACAATGTAGATTGTTATCTCAAGTTGACATATATTTCAAGTAATTGTGATTGAAGTGTCATAAAATATCAGTTCAAAATTCATTTTCAAAAGTTTTTTAGGCTGTGGCCCATATTTGGGGTCACAGGGTCACCAATTTTACCAGTTAGAATCCCCATTTGCTAAAGAGTTTGCATACAATATTACAGCCTTCTAGGTCTTTTTGATCCGGAGAAAAAGATGAAAACAGGATTTTAGGAAATGGCCTGTGAGGCCCTTATTTGGGGCCATAGGGTCACCAAATCTACAATTTAGAATCTCCATTGGCTAAAGACTCATTACACAACATGACAGCCTTCTAGGTCTTTTCATTCTGGAGAAGAAGATGAAAATAATCTTATCTTATCATTTCATCACCAGTCATATGCAGTTCACATATCTCATGTAAAATAAAAGAATTCTTAACTCCTCTTCAATTTAGTCCTTTATGACTTGTCACAATTTTCATTTCATAGGCTATTCAACAGTTCTCATTTCACATTGATTACATCAATTTGACAAACATGTCCACAATGTAGATTGTTATTTCAAGTCGACATACATTTCAAATAAAGTGTTAGAAGTGTCATAAAATATCAGTTCAAAATTCATTTTCAAAGGTTTTTTAGGCTGTGGCCCATATTTGGGGTCACAGGGTCGCCAAATTTACAAGTTAGAATCCCCATTGGCTAAAGAGTTTGCATACAATATTACAGCCTTCTAGGTCTTTTTGTTCCGGAGAAAAAGATGAAAACAGGATTTTAGGTAATGGCCTGTGATGCCCTTATTTGGGGTCACAGGGTCACCAAATCTACAATTTAGAATCTCCATTGGCTAAAGACTCTTTACACAACATGACAGCCTTCTAGGTATTTTCATTCTGGAGAAGAAGATGAAAATAATCTTATCTTATCATTTCATAACCAGTCATATGCAGTTCACATATCTCATGTAAAAAAAAAGAATTCTTAACTCCTCTTCAATTTAGTCCTTTATGACTTGTCACAATTTTCATTTCATAGGCTATTCAACAGTTCTCATTTCACATTGATTACATCAATTTGACAAACATGTCTATAATGGAGACTTGATCTTCGACATATATTTCACATTCCTACTGAATAAGATTAACTGCAAAGTTATTTTTTTTCTCAATTCTGCATTTCTCAAACCCAAGTTAGGACTCACATATCTAAAAGATGAGATGACTCTCCCTCAGGTATTTTATTAAGAAACCAATAAAAAGTGAAAGAAGTGCACATAAAATATCAGTTCAAAATTCATTTTCAAAAGTTTTTTAGGCTGTGGCCCATATTTACAAGTTAGAATCCCCATTGGCTAAAGAGTTTGCATACAATATTACAGCCTTCTAGGTCTTTTTGTTCCGGAGAAAAAGATGAAAACAGGATTTTAGGTAATGGCCTGTGAGGCCCTTATTTGGGGTCACAGGGTCACCAAATCTACAATTTAGAATCCCCATCGGCCAAGGAGTCT
This sequence comes from Gibbula magus, assembly GCA_936450465.1. NCBI lineage: Eukaryota > Metazoa > Mollusca > Gastropoda > Trochida > Trochidae > Gibbula > Gibbula magus. Next base: position 60,062,034 of record OW388293.1, on the reverse strand, counting down.
GTACATAAAATTTCAGCTCTCTGGAGTCATTGGTTCTGGAGAAGAAGATGAAAATAGCTTTTTAGGTTATGACCCCTGTGGCCCTTATTTGGGGTCACAGGGTCACCAAATCTACAATTTAGAATCCCCATTGGCCAAGGAGTCTGTACATAAATTTCAGCTCTCTAGAGTTATTGGTTCTGGAGAAGAAGTCGAAAAAGTGAAAAGTTTACGGACGGACGGACGGACGGACGGACGGACGGACGCCATCCCATGCCATAAGCCCATTGGGGCTTTCAGACCTGATGAGCTAAAAAGTTACCTTGCAGATTCTAGAGCAAACAACTCACCCTGACATCATCACGAGAGAGTAGGTATGCAAGGCAGTTACGCCGGTCGACAGAGTTGTACACATTACAGGTGCTAGCCACATCATCCTCCTCAGTAGGAGGCAGGCCATCTGTCTCGTCCACACACACATACAGCTCACTTAGCTTCGTGTCACACAGCGCCAACAGTGGAGTCGTGCCATGCAAATCAACCGAATTCACATTGGCACCATTTTCACAAAGCACCTGCAGCAAGCGCACATCACTGCAAATAATGGCAGATCGGTGTAGCGGCGTCAGCTGGTTCTCATCCATTAGGTTTGGATCTCCGCCACTTCCTGAAGACAACAGAGACATCCATTAACTCACATCAAATCACAGTGGCTGCTACACAATCCTTCTCAAGAACATTTCCAAGCTATAAACTTGAATAGCATGTTCAAGCACCAAACTGGGTAGAAGAGAGTATATTCACTCGCGGACAGCGCTGAGTATTGCACCAAATGTTGTATTGCGATATATTGCAATACATACACCCTGTATTGCAATACGTATTTCAATATATTGAGTGAACTCTACATTCAACTTTTATACTAATGTTTGCAGTTTAACATTACACATCTACTAAAAAGCCTTTCACGTCTTTCGAAAAATAGACCATTAGTCAAAATGTTAAGTTAATTTTGATGGCATATATTTAGAAAACATTTGTAATACAGTTCAACACATATTCTTGCACCCCAAAAGAATTTTGTAATAAGTTAAGCTGATAACTATGCCTAAAAACAAAATGTGTGAATAAATTTCACAAATAAAATGTTAGTGCGATATATTGTGATATGAAAAACCGTATTGCAATAATTGTATTGAAATATATTGGTATTGCGATAATATTGCTGAGCTTTACTCACGGAGGATGATGAAGATGAGATCCTGGAGGTTGTCCAGAATCTCCTCCAATGTGGTCAGGTACTTCTTGTGTAGTCCCACAACCACATCCACCGCGTTCCCTCCACTACCACCCTCACACTCCGAGTCAGAGTCGGAGTCCCTGAAACACGTATTCATCATGATTTATAAACTTCTTATTTAAGGAGATATGGGACCCAGGAATCGAACTCGCTTACGGTAACATTTTGCGACAACATATATTGTTATGAATAAGTCTCAAAATATATGGATTATGTTGTTTTGGGCCTATGTTTATCTGTACACTAACGGGAAGCGCTTAAATTTACCGTAATGCCTTTATAACGGTAATTTTACGACATGCTGCAATCGTGCTAAATATGTTACTATGTGTGTTAAATGAATTACAATGAACATGTGTATCTCAAGTTAATGATGAATTTAAATCACCTGGTTCAAGCAATATCTAAAATCTAGTGAAAATTCCTGTTGAATATGCGAAACACGATGATAAAAATAGAGCCATGGACTCTGTAGGTCATCAGGATTTCATTGATTTACTATCTCAAGTTGAATATTTAAGTTATTGAAGTTATTGTTTACAAGCAAAAGATAGGTTCTTAGATCATGACCACTGTGACTCAATTTGGGGTCACGGGGTCACACAATCTACAATTTAGAATCTCCATTGGCCAAGGAGTCTGCACACAACTTTTCAGCTCTCTAGCTAGACCTTTTGGAACTGGAGAAGAAGATGAAAATAGGTTTTTAAGGATGTGATAAAATTTCAGTCATTGGTTCTGGAGAAAAAGTCGAAAAAGCAAAAAGTTTACGGATGGACGGACGAATGGACGGATTGACGGATGGACAGATGGACAGACGCCGGACACCATGCCATGCCATAAGCCCATCAGGTCTGATGAGCTAAAAATAGGGCCATGGGCTCTGTAGCTCATCATGATTTACAGGATTTAATATCTCAAGTTGACAACTAATTGAGTGAATTGACAACTTAATGAGTGAATTGTTTAACAACTGTTTACATTAGAATAAGAGATTTATATTATGTAATCATAACTGCTTCTAAACATATGTCTACACAAGAATTCAGCATGCTAGTAGTAAAAATAAAACCATGGGCTCTGTAGCTATCCCTCTTGATTGTGATTTATGTTGTAGACTAAAATAAATAGTTCAGATAAAGCACAATCCATAGCCATAACATTAAGACAAAAACGTATAAAACTGATCTGTGTCAGTGCATGAGACCAACATTCCTGCAATGATCTAGAGCAATATATCTTTACAATACTTTGGAAGACAGAGTTATGTGACATGACTATAACTCAAAAGGAAATCACCGATATTATTACATGTTTACCTGAGAAAAAGGCATGTGGTCCAGATAGAATAACTCAGAAGTTACTTTACTTACTCCATAAGTAAAGTGTTATGCATCTTGTTCAATTATTCACTGCAGTCTTCTACTTATCCAAACGTCTGGAAAGTAGCACATGTTTAAGCTTTATTAAGAAAATAGAGCCATTGGCTCTGAAGCTCATCAGGAATTATGTTATTCATTATCTCTAAGGAAAAGATTAAGATATCACTTAATAAGGCCCAGCTAACAAATCTACGTAGTGATAACGTTGTGACAACGTCAGCTTTACGTTGTCCTTACGTAGATCCTGACGTTGTGACAACGTCAGTTTGTAGACTCCCAAACAGGTTGCTACAACGTTGATTTTCTACGTAATTACTACGTTGTGAGAACGTTGTAACGACGTCTATGTTTACGTTGTCCTTACGTAGATCCTGACGTTGTCACAACGTCAGTTTGTAGACTCCCAAACAGGTTGCTACAACGTTGATTTTCTACGTAATTACTACGTTGTGAGAACGTTGTAACGACGTCTATGTTTACGTTGTCCTTACGTAGATCCTGACGTTGTGACAACGTCAGTTTGTAGACTCCCAAACAGGTTGCTACAACGTTGATTTTCTACGTAATTACTACGTGGTGAGAACGTTGTAACGACGTCTATGTTTACGTTGTCCTAACGTAGATCTTGACGTTGTCACAACGTCAATCTGTAGACTCCCAGAAAGGTTGCCACAACGTTGTGTTGCAACGTAATTACGACGTTGCGAGGACGTTGTAACGACGTTTATGTTTACGTTGTCCTAACGTATATCCTGACGTCGTCACAACGTCAATCTGTAGACACCCAGAAAGGTTGCTACAACGTTGTTTTTCTACTTACATACGATGATGTGAGAACACGAAAATGCCGTCTATCTCACGTAGTTTTGTTGTCTCTCAAACGCATTACGACGTTGCCATAACGTCCTTACAGATTCCATTTGTAGACTCATGAACATTGAAGCCTACCCAATTCAGACGATATACATAAACAGTCTATCAACTCATATTGTCAAAAACATTTAGTAACATTTCTTGTAAGTTAACCACCGCTATAAAATAAGTTATAACAAAAATATTATGAAATAGGGCTTTCTAATTTTGCCAAATAGTAACACAAATTTTAAGTTGACAGACTGCTTATTATAAGGCATTTCATTTTTAAATGGTAAAATCGTTTGTCATTTGTGATAATGTTCTTCACGGAATGATTGAAACTGCATGACAATATGAAAAGCTATGTTTTCAGTGTTCTTGTCTATAAGTTCGAGAACACAAAGATAACAGAGAGATGAAACTGTGATTATACTTTTAATTTGATTGAACTTAAAAAGTTAGCTTTTTCCTCCGATAACCTTGTTTCCCTGCCCATTATCTTGTTCCCTTGTCCATTAGCTTGTTTCCTTGTCCATTAGTTTGTTTCCTTGTCCTTGGTTTATTTCTCGGTTCGTGAGCTTGTTTCCTTGTTGGATGCTGCTCTCTGCAAACAAATAATACACATTTATAAACTTTGAATTTTTTAAAACAAAAGAGGTAAGGGAAATCAGTAATATATTGTATCAAGCATATTGATGTAGGTATGCATCTACGTTTATATAATAATTCTTCTTTCTCATACACAAATTTTGTATTATTTTATTATTTTATATTACATTAATTAAATTTACGGCGATACCTCATTACAACTATGTAGCACTTATTTAACTAATGTTTGAGGATGATAAATAAACAACAGTGGTTTAATTGAATAACGTGATAACTATGAATGTTATAGGGAGGTATGATCGTGTAAATTATTGCAAAAATAGTAACTACGACAAAAAAAAGTTACCTGGTGAAATCGAGGCCCGGCATGTTTAGATGGAGCATGTATTAAGCTTTTCGAAACTTCCCCCTCGACATCACTTCCTTTGCAGTAATGTTTTTCATGTAGGCTTCTGCAAAATAAATCAACATGTCTAAATGTTAAAAAAGGATTTAAAAAAACTATGAGTTTGAAAACACAAGTATATTGCTTTTTATGATGAAAGTTATTGCCTTCAAGAAACTTAAACCACAAAAACTTTATACATTCAACTAAAGTTATACATATATGATGAAATAATTGAATTGAATTTGGGAACAAACAAGCAGAACCGTAAGATAATTATTTGTATGAATTGGCAATCATTTTAGATATCAATTGTATGACATCAAGCGATATCTATATTCCAATATTGTTTCAATTGAATTGTCATAAAGCTAAGTCATAAGTAATTGTGAAGACATTAAATGTGTAGTTTGGAAATCTTTTGTTTTACCTTTTAAGCAGCTTGTCGACATCAGGTGATTTGTCCCCAGTTTCTTCATCACGCGGCGAACACAATCGCCTCCAAAGTCGTTAGTAACCGGAGCTATAAACAATACAATAGCAAAATTGAACCTTTGTCTTCATTCAAAATAGCATGTTATTATAATATAGGTCATAGGTTAATATGATATTAGTAATGATGTATACGGTCGTTAGTAATCGTTCAATTACACATTGGACTTAGAGACTCGCTCCAAAAATATTTACATACACCATTAGTAAAAGAAATTGCTAGGTCTACTAACGACTTAGACTGTAGGTGTATCCCTGTTTGTGTTAGTAGATGCCTTATAGCATTCTGAAGTAAACGAGAAAAAATGTAAAGAGATAGACAGTGAGGAAATAAATTCTTACCTAAATGATATCATATACGGCGTCGAAAACGAAAATGGTGTTGATCAACTGCACTAGCAGATTTGGCGCCAGTATTGTCTTTCCTCCAAGTGCTGCATGTTTTAGTCACGTGAATACACTGTGATTGGTCTTAGTCTATCCCCCAGCCATCCCGAAGGGCCAGCTGACATGGGGCTGATGAGTGCAACAGATGTGAACCTGTGACCTGACTGTTACTGCATGACCCATTTCTCACGAGGAAACTGGACAGAGCTGTGTTACATTCAGATACATGAAATCACAAATCTGCACTCTTTACATATGATAAATAAAATATCTGTCAGTTGTTGACAAATCGCGCACTCGATGAGATAAACATGATATTATAAAATAGCAGATATGACCGCTATTATGTAATGAGTAATGAAATAATGAGATTTTAGTGAACTATAACTTCTTACCACAGTGAAAATATGTGTGATTGACGTGAATCGACGGTATATGGAACTTAATTCGAACTGATATTACGTCATTCTAACGATCTATATTTAAAAACTAATATTTAAATCACACTTTGAATTTATATATACACTTATTTGTTTTCAAAATTCATTAATCAATGTCTGAAAAATCAGATAGGACATGTGGAGTCCGTTTGGATATCCCGATACGATAAGAACAATGGATCTATATTAAAAGTCATCATGTATCAGATGATATATGTCATGTGAAAGGTGTTTACTAAAACCTAAAAACCATCAGAAATATTAATTGAAGGAAGATGACGGCATATTGAAAATTGCCTACTCACATAATAATCATATCCGTTTATTGTGTGTAAAGTATTGTTGATTTTCATAAATATTGTATTTCACCATCATGTATCTAAATTGTTGCGTTTATTTGGAAATATCTTCAAAGTATAGCCATTCACTGCAACTCAATGTATATTGTTGGTGTTGTGAAAATGCACTGCCGAATTAGGGTTATTGAGATCTAACAGTAAGAAAGCAACATTTGTATTTACTAAAATTGTCAGAGGATAGAACAATAAATATTACACCAAACAAGAAATCATATCCAGTTTTTAAAAATAAACATCACTATCATTGATTGCATTCAAATCAAAATACATGTGTATCTTAAAGCCATCATTCAATGAATTCTTTGAATATATATAAGCTAGTGTTATTACATCATTCTGAAATTCCTGCAGCGATAATTGATGACGAATTGAATGCATTTAATATTCATATCGTTATGAAATTAAGATTATACGCTGATTGGTCGTACTTAATATTTCTTTTGAAAAGAACAGTAATTTTGCACTGAAATCACACACATTGATTCAAAGTTACCTTTCTGATAACAAATTAAAACAATGTTGTGTTTTACCAATTGAGGTCCTAAAGAAAACATATTATAAAACAGATCTTAGAAACTTTGTTTCACATAAGTGTTTTCGCTGAGATTCATTTTAAGTTCATTTCAATAATAATCATTACATATGCCATGACCAGAATATGTGTTTCAAGTATTTTCTTCAAATATATTAGGATGATAGAAAACTATGGCACCGAAACATAGAATTACAACTAGTTTTGCAATAATCAACTATTAAATCGTTGTGGGGGTTGGACTTAAGGAAAAGGACAAATTAGTTTTATGTGTCATGTAATTATTCTGCCATATATTCTGACGCATGTGAATGCGTTAATAACGCGAGTTTGCAACAAGCAAGCTATTCCAAACAAATGAGAAACCATTTAAACATAATGATATAAGATCAGTACAATGGTTACGAACAATACTCTGGACAATACGTACCACTTTCGGTCGTTTTGATACCCAACCATTCACAAGGAGGAAAGCATTCTTGTCAAACGCATTTTATGTGTAAATATCATATGGGCAATACAATCATGTTAACATTATAACTTTGCAACGCCATAGCAGTGTTATAGTTGTGCCCTCAGCGATGGAATAGTATTGTCAAGTCATTCATTGATGATCTATATACTATAGTATGTAGATGATATCTGTCTTCCCTTGCCACATACCATGTTTATTTCAGGGACGAAGCCACGAGTGAAATACATACTTTTCTACATCAGGAGATCAGATAAACATGGTATTTTGCAAACATAGTACAAACAGACATTCCGTTTATCATATAGGTTTTGTGTTTTATGTTGAAAATGAATGATTGCAATGGTAAATGTACGACTTTGGCAAATACACGTCACTCTGCTGAGTGTCGATAAAGGTTATCATCACTGTAGAAGGTACAAGGTTTATTTCACTGAGTAACTGTTTCTCACACCAAATTATATGATAAGGTATTATGACAATATGTTTTTTTATGTGTAAATATACATATACCTGTCACAGAAGACGTGTTGTATGAGATCTCATTGTTTTCCAATTACACATAACGAAGATATTCCTTCGGTATTTGAGGAAACATAACCTATAATAGAATCCATACGAGATTCGTAAAGACACTGATCGCTGTGTGTAGTATTTATACAGATTATTACCCGAGAAAGTATGCTATATTATCATATACTGTACACGACTGGTACGAAACAAGTGGGATTTTAATTGTTTTGTTACAAGGTTACAATGGCAAACGTGATTTTTGTGTTTGTGCTCGTATTATAAATGTCAACTCAGTTAGCTCATGTTAACTCAGAGATAATACTAAACGGTGTCATTTTTTATGAAATTGTTGATTTGTATAGAACGAACGATCGAAAGCTAGTTTATTGCAAAGAAACACATTTAGCTCGTTTCATATTGTATATTCTGAGATAAAGAAGTAAAGACTGGGTTAAACAATTTCTAAATCATCGACATTTCCCTGGACCATTAAATGTGAAAATGGCTCCAATTATGTGATGTCAAAACAACTGACCATATTATGACATCAGACCATGGAAACGGCATTCAAAAGAATGTTCTTTAAAAAAAATTATTATGAGGGTAATTTCAACATTCTATTCGTGTTCACAGCTTACATAAAAGTAACTACAGCTCTCAATGTTGCGTAAACTCTAAATATTAAGAAAATTACATAGTTAAAAGATTATATTCGCAATAACATGCTCTAGACAAATTTCGGGATTTCATAATTAATCAACATGAGCCTCTTTTCATAATCATCAACTAAGCATATATATAAGGTACACGTGGAAATGTATTCACAATATATTATAAATTGACTTATTTTTCTCATTATATATTCTAAGAAAGAACGTTATTATGATGGTTCGAGGACGTAATGACCAGCGTTTCTTTACTACGTTTTAGTGACGTGACAAGTACGTTAACTACAACGTCGTCACAACGTTGAGAAATTACGTTAGGGTTTACGTACTAAATACGTTGCAGCGACGTCGAGATATCATGTTACCAATATGAAGGCTTTACACGGCGGTTTGGTCTATAGTAACCGTTTATAGTGATTCCTATGTATATCTAAAGAATGACCATGAATATATGTTTGACCTTTCTTCTCACTAATGCTCCAGTTACTTGCATTAATTTAAATCGAATTAGTGTCGCATTGAATCAAAGATTTCACAGAAAATGCGATTTTGATGGAGATGACATACTTTTTTTAGTAATTGAGTACTTTCATTGGGAATGAGTTATCTTATATATTCTGAGATAAGTACGTTATTATGACGTTGTAAGGACGTGAGGCCCAACGTTACATTATAAGTACATAATTATGAAAAGTACACAATTTACAATGTCGCCACAATGTTGAGAAATAACATTACAAGAATAAAGAGTTTATCCATCATGTGGGCTGTACAAACTGTTTATTCTGAACCTTGTCTGTATTTGAAGAATGATTAATATGCATATATACACATGGAAATAATCAATCACCTCCGTATTCTAAAGTAAAATGTGATGTTGTGAGAGCGTTACTGTACTTGAATTGAATTAATCACTTTCGATACGAGAAACTTAGGTTTAATGAAAGATTTCTTCGTGCAAATTGTTTGAACTATCATTGAAAAAATTGCCGTATTCATGTTTTTTCAATACATATTCTTTCCGGTTCAATCTGTTAATAAAGCGCATTTCTTTGCTGTAGGCTATTACAGTAAACACTGACAAGATTTCGTCAGTAGACTATTTTTATTGAAATTGTATTTTCAAAATTTCGTGATTTTGATAGTTCATAGTTCATACTGCGCCCAGTCCGAGTCACGTGACCATGTCACCAGCACGCAACACGTTCGCCATCAGCGGGCTCATTAGCCCCATATTCCTCCTTTAACTAATGACTTCTTTTGACCAGTTGACTTGAAAGAATGAATTGCTCACATTAGAGCAACCAATATTCACTTTAATTTCTCGGAATAACCTAACGCTAAACTTTTCCAATGTGTATATGTTTGATATAATTGACTTACTGTTAAAATGTTATGTTCTGAAATAAGTACATGTTTATGACGTTGTGGTGATGTAAGGTTCAACGTTACAATTCTACGTTGTAGTGACGTGATAAGTATGTAAACATAACATCGTCACAACGTTTGGAATTTACGTAAGATGTTACGTAACAACAAAATCGTAGCGACGTCAAGAAATTACGTTACCAAAATGAAGGCTCCACCCACCGTTTGGTCTCTAGTAAATATTCATAATGATTCTCGTGTGTATTTAAATAATGACTGTGAATAGATGTTTTACTTACTTTTATCATTTTGTATTCTGAATTAAGTACGTTTTTATGACGTTGTCAGGACGTAAGACACAACGTAACATTACTGCATTTTAATGACGTGATAAGTACGTTAACAACAACGTTGTCACAACGTTGAGAAATAACGTTAGGGCTTACGTAATTACTACGTCGTAGCAACGTCCAGAAATCACATTACCAGAAAAAACAACATTTAACGACTGTTTGGTCTTTACTTACTGTTTATACTGATTTATTTGTGTATTTAAAGAACGACTGTGAATAGATGGTTGATATTTTTTACTTACTTTTATCATTTTGTATTCTGAATGAAGTACGTGTTTATGACGTTGTAAGGACGTAAGGCACAACGTAACATTAATGCGTTTGGGGGACGTGATAAGTACGTTAACTACAACGTTGTCACAACGTTGAGAAATTACGTTAGGGCTTACGTAATTACTACGTCGTAGCAACGTCCAGAAATCACATTACCAGAAAAACAACATTTAACGACTGTTAGGTCTTTACTAACTGTTTATACTGATATATTTGTGTATTTAAAGAACGACTGTGAATAAATGTTTGATATTTTTTACTTACTTTTATCATTTTGTATTCTGAATGAAGTACGTGTTTATGACGTTGTCAGGACGTAAGGCACAACGTAACATTACTGCATGTTAATGACGTGATAAGTACGTTAACTACAACGTTGTCACAAGGTTGAAAAATTACGTTAGGGCTTACGTAATTACTACGTCGTAGCAACGTCCAGAAATCACATTACCAGAAAAACAACATTTAACGACTGTTAGGTCTTTACTAACTGTTTATACTGATATATTTGTGTATTTAAAGAACGACTGTGAATAAATGTTTGATATTTTTTACTTACTTTTATCATTTTGTATTCTGAATGAAGTACGTGTTTATGACGTTGTCAGGACGGAAGACACAACGTAACATTACTGCGTTTTAATGACGTGGTACGTACGTTAACTACAACGTTGTAACAACGTTGAGAAATTACGTTAGGGCTTACGTAATTACTACGTCGTAGCAACGTCCAGAAATCACATTACCAGAAAAACAACATTTAACGACTGTTTGGTCTTTACTAACTGTTTTATACTGATATATTTGCGTATTTAAAGAACGACTGTGAATAAATGGTTGATATTTTTTACTTACTTTTATCATTTTGTATTCTGAATGAAGTACGTGTTTATGACGTTGTCAGGACGTAAGGCACAACGTAACATTACTGCATGTTAATGACGTGATAAGTACGTTAACTACAACGTTGTCACAAGGTTGAAAAATTACGTTAGGGCTTACGTAATTACTACGTCGTAGCAACGTCCAGAAATCACATTACCAGAAAAACAACATTTAACGACTGTTTGGTCTTTACTGACTGTTTATACTGATATATTTGTGTATTTAAAGAACGACTGTGAATAGATGGTTGATATTTTTTACTTACTTTTATCATTTTGTATTCTGAATGAAGTACGTGTTTATGATGTTGTAAGGACGTAAGGCACAACGTAACATTAATGCGTTTGGGGGACGTGATAAGTACGTTAACTACAACGTTGTCACAAGGTTGAAAAATTACGTTAGGGCTTACGTAATTACTACGTCGTAGCAACGTCCAGAAATCACATTACCAGAAAAACAACATTTAACGACTGTTAGGTCTTTACTAACTGTTTATACTGATATATTTGTGTATTTAAAAGAACGACTGTGAATAAATGTTTGATATTTTTTACTTACTTTTATCATTTTGTATTCTGAATGAAGTACGTGTTTATGACGTTGTCAGGACGGAAGACACAACGTAACATTACTGCGTTTTAATGACGTGGTACGTACGTTAACTACAACGTTGTCACAACGTTGAGAAATTACGTTAGGGCTTACGTAATTACTACGTCGTAGCAACGTCCAGAAATCACATTACCAGAAAAACAACATTTAACGACTGTTTGGTCTTTACTAACTGTTTTATACTGATATATTTGTGTATTTAAAGAACGACTGTGAATAGATGATTGATATTTTTTACTTACTTTTATCATTTTGTATTCTGAATGAAGTACGTGTTTATGACGTTGTAAGGACGTAAGGCACAACGTAACATTAATGCGTTTGGGGGACGTGATAAGTACGTTAACTACAACGTTGTCACAACGTTGAGAAATTACGTTGGGGCTTACGTAATTACTACGTCGTAGCAACGTCCAGAAATCACATTACCAGAAAAACAACATTTAACGACTGTTAGGTCTTTACTAACTGTTTATACTGATATATTTGTGTATTTAAAGAACGACTGTGAATAAATGGTTGATATTTTTTACTTACTTTTATCATTTTGTATTCTGAATGAAGTACGTGTTTATGACGTTGTCAGGACGGAAGACACAACGTAACATTACTGCGTTTTAATGACGTGGTACGTACGTTAACTACAACGTTGTCACAACGTTGAGAAATTACGTTAGGGCTTACATAATTACTACGTCGTAGCAACGTCCAGAAATCACATTACCAGAAAAACAACATTTAACGACTGTTTGGTCTTTACTAACTGTTTTATACTGATATATTTGTGTATTTAAAGAACGACTGTGAATAAATGTTTGATATTTTTTACTTACTTTTATCATTTTGTATTCTGAATGAAGTACGTGTTTATGACGTTGTCAGGACGGAAGACACAACGTAACATTACTGCGTTTTAATGACGTGGTACGTACGTTAACTACAACGTTGTCACAACGTTGAGAAATTACGTTGGGGCTTACGTAATTACTACGTCGTAGCAACGTCCAGAAATCACATTACCAGAAAAACAACATTTAACGACTGTTTGGTCTTTACTGACTGTTTACACTGATATATTTGTGTATTTAAAGAACGACTGTGAATAGATATTAGATAATTTTATCATTTTGTATTCTGAATGAAGTACGTATTTATGACGTTGTAAGGACGTACGGCTCAACGTTACATGATTACGTTTTAGTGACGTGATAAGTACGTAATCTACAACGTAGTCACAACGTTGGGAATTTACGTTAGGTTTTACGTACTATAAACGTCGCAGCAACGTCAAGAAATTACGTTACCAAAATACGACCTTCCCACAACGTCAGGATTACGTTGTGTGTTAGCTGGGTAAGGCATTGCCAAGTCATCAAATTTAAAGTTTATTATCAAGATGGGTTACACATTAATCCACATTCACTATAGATATTGAAGACTTCTGCATTTTATTGTATTAGTTCTTATCTGTATTCTGGAAATATCAACATTTATTACATAATGTTTCTGAAAATCCTGTTTCTCATAGGCTCCTTTTCAATATTTAATAAATTGGTGATGTCTTATGAATAAATTCTCTTGAGCATCTGAGTGTAAGACTAAACCATTCTCACAGAAGTGTGACGTAACCTGAAACCTCTGTGTATTAGCAGTGACACCATTTCAGGCCTGATGAGTTAAAAAGCGAAAAGTTTACGGATGGACGGATGCCATGCCTTTCGGCCTGATGAGCTAAAAAAATTAAAGTTTAAACCCCCAACAAGTGTTTGCCAGTGACATGGCAATGTCTCCTGCCGTTAATATTGAGTTTAGTATTAAAGGCACATCTTTTGGTCAAAAGGAGTTTCTTCATATTTTGAATTTCATCACACCATTAGAATGTGGTTGAAAACAATGCAGAATTAACAAAAGGACAATATTATCTAAATCTATAAAGCTCCTGTGGTTCTTGTTTACATTCATGAATTAATTATTTATTCATAAAAATATATTTATCAATTAAATTTCAAATAATGATATCTCCCTTCTGACAATAAAGACTGCATGCCATCCAAAATATTCATAGATGGCATGTCGTCTAAAATTGTCTTCTTTTTAGACAGAATGCCCTCCATTAACACGAAATATACACATTTCCTAAAAGAAATGATTCTCTTAATAAAAGCATATCCATATGCTACAATATCTTATCTTGGAGTATGCACAATTTGAATCAAATTTATAGCACTGACATTGAGATACATCAATAAAATGACTACCACTTCTCACTCTCCATGTTTTTCATCATTCTCTCTGATCTGTAAACAGACAGGCCTGCTCCTGTCAAAATACCGAACATTGTTCCGAATGTCCGGTACATGCGCTAAGTGAAAGAAGTGACACCGAACACTGTTCTGGGTGTGCAGAACATGTTCCATTGCTGTGCGGCTTTGGTTTCTTTGGAACATGTTCGGAGCTACTCCTTTCACTTCGCACATGTACCGGACATTCGGAACAAGAACCAGGCAGCGATAGGAGCAGCCCTAAGGTCATCCATCCATTTGCAGTTCAGATCATCAGAGGAAAGGAAACATTTACGGTTTCGAAAAGATTGTAGCTGTGTCTGATCTTGTGTTTTCTATATGTTTGAATGAATGGTTGAGCCTTGTTCGGTGTTTTAGACGCCATATTGTCTCAAATCAAGGACGGAAAGCTGTCACATGACTGGTTATGCAATCCTATGCAGGAGATCAAGCTTACCTGGAAGCAGCAGAGCTAAAGCTTACAGTAGAGAAGGAAAAGCTCAACTGAAAGATAGTTTTTAGATATTTATTTTGGGGAGTAGGACAATGAAATTTGGTGTGTTTGAATGGTCACAACAAGATCTATATGGAAAAAAGTTGACCTTCCCCAATATTCAAAACTAAAATGTGCTGCTGTGGGAGTGTAACAACAATTTGACTGAATCAATAATCACTCTCCACATGAGAAAAGAAGATTTTGTGACAGATTTCTTCAATGGAAATGACCTAAATTGACATTTTGAAGAAATGTAGTTGTAATGGCACGGTCAGGACCAAATGAACAAACTTTGTTCCCCTAGACGCAAGGTACCTCCCACAAAATTTCAGCTTTTGTGTTGAAGCGGTTTTGAAGGAGAAGTTGCAAATGTGAAAAGTTTATAGATGACGCACAGCTTGATTTCAATATTGTTAAAAACTACAAATAAAGTGCTACCGCCTGGTTTCATCATACCGATGTTCTCAATAGCACTGAATCTGTTTATTGATATGACGAGCAAAGGGGCACTAACCAGAGTTCAGTCTTGGTCAACGGTAGGTGCTGTGTGGAGAGGTCAATGTAGTAGTCGATGATGAGATCCAGTGCCGTCTTTCCGGGGCCCATATATTCACAGCCAAAGTAGGTCTGCAACACATAACAAACACTTGCGGAGCTCACAGCTTCACATATGAAACTGCCGAACAAATTTACCCCCCTTAACATTCATCGCAAACAAACCAGCATAAAAAAAAAAGCCCCTATCCCACAGTAGAGGAATGGGAATCTATCAGGTTATCCTAAATTCTGGGTCTTGGCACTGATATTTCTCAATTCAAAGCGTCTTGCTGCACACAAAATGATTGGAGAGATTGGAGATTATTGTAGAATATGGCAGAAGTACTCACAACTGGTACGCGGTAGTTGACGTTGGCTCCGCGTTCAATGAGAAGCTTGGCAAGGTAGAGGTTGCGTGAGATTGTGCGCTCCTCGCCCTCGTCCATCCCACACAGACAGATGAAGAGTGGTGTGCGCTGGTAGCAACCTGGTAGCAATCATTCAACTGACACTAGAATCACCAATAATCAACACTGCCCCACAAACAGTTTGCATATAAAGCTTTCACGACCAAACACAAAGAACATTTACATTATGGATAAATAGTTTTGTACCCCATTTTCTGAAGTAGACGCCAAAGTATAAATCTTAAGGAAACATGCTTTTTTTAGCAGATGGAGACATCGTGTTTAAAATATTGTCAAGGTGTTGTGATGACATTAAAAACACAATATGATGCAACAGTGAGTTATTGCATTAGGAGGAGATTGAAAAGTGGTCATGTAAAATGAGATGGTGACCTTGAAAATAAGGTCATGGTCACGAATGTCGAGTGGTATCCCATCCAACAGTGCAGGCTAAATTTGAAGATATTTGGTCCAATGGTTCGTGAAAGGGTTAACAAGGTTTTGTCCATTGGGGATTCTGCCCTATCACCTTAATTTTCGGGCATAAAAATAAGTGCCCAACAGTGATTGAGGAATTAGGTATGAATTTTATAAGTTATAGATTTAATTTCTATTCATTAATTTTAAGGTACATCTATTGTGTTTCATAAAATTTTAGTTGGTTTTTATACATGCCAACATACGATATATGCTGATATCAGTTCATATAATTTCACTGAACTTGCATATTCAATCGCTTATTATATAATAATTACTAGTTTCCAATTAAAATCGAGTAACATTATTATACTTGTGCAGAAACCGAAACTACACGTTCCATTTACATGTACAGTAGTTATAAGACCTATTAAACATTATCAACTTAAAGTTTTATTTTAGTCTGTTGTAAATAAGTTTCCAAAATTTCATTTGACTAATTGATGTGTTGCATTGTCCAGTTTTCGTTCAGAATTCTGTAGTTCTACCTTTATATCGTCCGTATACTGAGTCGACTAAGATCAAAATGGCATTTTTCGGCAACAGTCAGTACTTCTCGATAACATTACACAATTTATAACGTTTAGCACATGTGACCCAAAACTACACAATGGATGTACCTTTAAATAATTGTTTATAGATGCAGTGAATATTGATATTGGAGTATTTATACCTTCATCGAGGAAAGATGGGTGTGCATTGTCAAGTATGAGCCTTTCTGCGCTGGCATAGTTTCCTTGTTCCAGGGCTCGTGTCAGGGTTGTGTCATTCAGCCCAAACTCCACGTGAAATACACCCGCTGCCATCTTGGATGTGTATTTGAATGATGATCCCTCTCAGCAGAGTCTGTTCAGAATTACAATAAGCATTTTACATTAAGGTGACACGATCCTGTACTGCAAGTTATCATTTCAAAATTAAAGAAAACAAGCAGACAGCAACTCAATCTCATTTAAATCAGACCAAAATCAACACTCTGTTTCTGATCTGAGTACTACACCAGACAGGTCATGTCAGGCAGGGTTAAAAATAGCATTAGTCAGGTAGCTCATGACTAGTCAAAAACTGGCTTGGCTAGTAAAAGTTTTTGACTGGTAGTCCAAAAGGCCAGTTTGAATTTAAAGAAGCCGTTCTGTCGGCAAAATCAGCAATCTTTGATTTTGTGCATTACGTGAAATGTAAACACGCTAATTTAATATTGTACCTAATTTTACAACTTTTTAATAATAAAAGATATACACTGATAGAATGTTCACTTAGTAACACATGAAATATAATAAAACTAATAAACAATATGCTAGCTGTAGGTCGTAGCAAAGTTTTCCCCACTCGCAGCGCCGATGAATGGCTTCTGTAACATATCCCAGTCTCTGTATAAATATTATACGAGCGCTTCATGTGTCGTTCCGACAAAAGATGTAAGGGAGTGAAGTTGTTTTTTTTAGATTTAAAATTAGTTTAGAAAAATAAAGTAATTCACGTAGATGTAACCTCGGGTGATAGGTTTTTCGGACGCTTAAAGGTGCATCCATTGTGTTTCATAAAATTTGATTTGGCTTTAATACGTTCGAACAAACCATATATGCTGTTTACAATACAAACAAATGCACTAAGCTTGCATATTCATCCCCTATCGCCAAATATATCATAATTACTAGTTTCCAATTAAAATCGAGTAACATCATTATGCATGTGCAGAAACCGAAAGTGCATGTCTTATTTACACGCACAGTAGTTATATGACCTATTAAACATAATCAACCCAAATGTTTTATTTTATCTGGTTTAAATAAGATTCCAAAATTACGTTTGACTCATTGGCGCGCGCCACACGCGGTGCATTGTCCGGTTTTCGATCAGAAATCGACACTTTCACCTTCATATCGTCAATATACTAAGTCGAGTATCATCAAAATGGTAGTTTTCGGTAACAGTTGGTACTTCTCGATAAAGTTAGACCATTTATAACGTTTGGCATATTTGACCCCCAACAACACAATGGATGTACCTTTAAGACACAAATCAATGTTGACAATAAAAAAAATTTAAAATCAATAAATACAATTCACCTATTTTTGCACTTTTTACTCTAGGGCTGTGTATTGCCTCAATTTTTGTATTGTGATACGTATTGCTGAACTGTAATGTATTGCAATACGTACCACAACATATTGCAAGATCCTCTGACAATGAGATATTTCTCTAGAAACCATTTTAACTAGGCAATGATATTGCAACATGATAAATGAACTCTACATTCAACTTTTATACTTCTTTTCTGACACATTTCTGACACTTCTTTTCCGACACATTTGATATTTGATAAAATGGCTTTCAGATCTTTAAAAAGATCATTTTTAATACAGTCAAATGCAAATTCTAGCACTACAACATACTTTTCTTAATGCAAGTTAAACCAGTAAATGTGCCTTTTACAAGATAAATGAATAAATTTAACTTAATATTTGTTGGTGCAATATACTGCAATATGAAATCATATTGCAATACGTGTATTGCACAACTCTGTATTGCAATAAATTGGTATTGTAATAATATTGCACAGTCTTATTTTACTGTATTACAAATATTCAGAAGTTTCACACGAAGCATGTTATTCTGACGACTAGCGGAGACCTCTTCTTAGCATTGATGATGTCCAGGCCCCCCTAAGTAATTGAAGGAAATGCATCAATTTTGAAGAAAATCCATCAAAATTTGAAAGAAACGCGCCAATTACCGAAGAAAATGCTTCTTTTCTCGAAACAAACGCAGCAATATCGGTGAATCCATGGTAACTACTGAAACAGAAAGTCCGATTTCGGAAGGAAGAACGTCGCTATCAGAAACGACTTCGTCCATTTCCTTCAAATCTCGGTCGATGCCGAAAATGCACACATAAAAAAATGGCAGCCGAAGAAGGATCTCCTGTTTTGGTAAGTAATGTTTTTACTGTTTACACTCCGTACTTCACATGAATCGAAGTTAAAATACTTTTGTTGAATGCGGTTAGGTATAATGAATCAACATGACTATACGTTATTGTCATGAAAATGAGTAGTTACTGTGCTAAGGTTGAAACAATTCGCGATTCGCCAATTGTTTACATCAAAGACAGGTGAAGCTGTATCACTAACAGAAACACCAAAAAGCATAGATGAACTTCAGAAGCGTGTCAGACGTTTCAGGGTTATTTCATATTAAGTAATGGGAGGGTCGGGAAATGAAGTGTTGACTAGGCGAGAGCGACTGAAACAATGAGCGGGTTAATCACTGGAGTTAGCGCGGGAGTAATGTGATATATGGGAGCTGGGTTAATTACTGGAGTTAGCGCGGGAGTAATGTGATATGGGAGCTGGGTTAATTACTGGAGTTAGTGCGGGAGTAATGTGATATGGGAGCTGGGTTAATTACTGGAGTTAGCACACGTGTAATGTGATATGGGAGCTGGGTTAATTACTGGAGTTAGCGCGGGAGTAATGTGATATGGGAGCTGAGTTAATTACTGGAGTTTGCGCAGGAGTAATGTGATATGGGAGCTGGGTTAATTACTGGAGTTAGCGCGGGAGTAATGTGATATGGGAGCTGGGTTAATTACTGGAGTTAGCGCGGGAGTAATGTGATATGGGAGCTGGTTTAATTACTGGAGTTAGCGCGGGAGTAATGTGATATGGGAGCTGGGTTAATTACTGGAGTTAGCGCGGGAGTAATGTGATATGGGAGCTGGGTTAATTACTGGAGTTAGCGCGGGAGTAATGTGATATGGGAGCTGGGTTAATTACTGGCGTTAGCACAGGAGTAATGTGATATGGGAGCTGGGTTAATTACTGGAGTTAGCACAGGAGTAATGTGATATGGGAGCTGGGTTAATTACTGGAGTTAGCGCAGAAGTAATGTGATATAGGAGCTGAGTTAATTACTGGAGTTAGTACAGGAGTAATGTGAATAGGAGCTGAGTTAATTACTGGAGTTAGTACGGGAGTAATGTGATATGGGAGCTGGGTTAATTACTGGAGTTAGCGCAGAAGTAATGTGATATAGGAGCTGAGTTAATTACTGGAGTTAGTACAGGAGTAATGTGATATAGGAGCTGAGTTAATTACTGGAGTTAGTACGGGAGTAATGTGATATAGGAGCTGAGTTAATTACTGGAGTTAGTACGGGAGTAATGTGATATAGGAGCTGAGTTAATTACTGGAGTTAGTACGGGAGTAATGTGATATAGGAGCTGAGTTAATTACTGGAGTTAGTACAGGAGTAATGTGATATAGGAGCTGAGTTAATTACTGGAGTTAGTACGGGAGTAATGTGATATAGGAGCTGAGTTAATTACTGGAGTTAGTACGGGAGTAATGTGATATAGGAGCTGAGTTAATTACTGGAGTTAGTACGGGAGTAATGTGATATAGGAGCTGAGTTACTTACTGGAGTTAGTACGGGAGTAATGTGATATAGGAGCTGAGTTAATTACTGGAGTTAGCGCGGGAGTAATGTGATATAGGAGCTGAGTTAATTACTGGAGTTAGCGCGGGAGTAATGTGATATGGGAGCTGGGTAAGGGATACTCTAAGGGGGAAGGACTGAAGTCTCGTAAAGCAAGACTTCGGCGCAAACGCCTGAGAAAGCAGACTATACTTTTCAATGCCCTAAAGTGTACACGTTATCTGCCTTTATCTTAAGGTTATAGAACTATATAAAGACTAAAGGTCCAGTTTCAATTATCAATTTTCCTGAAAGAAAATTATGACAATAACATATAGTCATTATACTTAGACGCATTCAACAAAAGTATTTTAACTTCGATTCATGTAAAGTACGGACTGTAAACAGTAAAAACATTACTCACCGAAACAGGAGAACCTTCTTCGGTGTGCATTTTTGGCATCGACCGAGAATTCATGGAAATGGACGAAGTCGTTTCTGATAGCGACATCCTTCCGAAATTGGACTTTCTGTTTCAGTAGTTACCATGGATTCACCGATATTGCTGCGTTTGTTTCTTCGGTAATTAGCGTGTTTCTTTCAAATTTGATGGATTTTCTTCAAAATTGATGCATTTCCTTTAATTACTTAGGGGGGCCTGATGTCATATCGCAACAAATATCATGAACAACTACTCTGATGTGAGCCGTCTGAAAACCAAGTCCTTGGCGATAGACTATCCTATTCAGTATCTGTACTGTACTGTACTGGCTGCCTAGTAGTTATTGCCGCGTAACAGTTAATGAAGTAAATGTGAAAAACCGCTAAAAAGTGGCGATAACTACTAGGCAGCCAGTACACATCAACGTCAAGCATGAACTGAAATGTTGATGATTGTTTTCGTATAAAGCCTGTAAAGCAGAGACTTTAATAAATTCAACGTATTTTATCATTATATTCACAACGAGATTACCTGGTAAAGACAGTCATTGTAAACAAAGGTATATCCAAAAAGGTAAACATGATAGAAGAACGTGACTGAAGTCAAGAGAAGGGAGACTAATCGACTGTCAGTGCCGTGTCACTGTGACACATTGAACACGGAACAGCCTGCCTGATATATTATGAATTAGGTCTATCAAAGCTTATTTATAACTAGAATTTAATGTCCACATAGATTAACTAACCTGTTAGAATATAAACATTGAGACAAGCATTTTGACTACATTTTCTTCTAGTGGCTGAACGGATTGAATTGATTGCACCCGTCGAGTGCCATCAACAGCGACTGTTTTTATCGATTGGTAGAGTCGCGCTTATAACAAAACTGTCCAGTTCGATCACGCGCGCACCAAATAAAACTAGTCGTTTATCTCTCCAAAGTGCGTTTGATTAAATACCAGAGTGAGACTACGTATCACAAGTTCAACAATTTTCTATTTACAGATGTAAATAATAATACATAATTGTTTTATTCACAAGAAACTGAGAAAGTTCTTTTAAAAAAGGTAGAGTCAATTGCTCTGTAGCTTATCAGGAGTAGCTTGTACAACCTATCAGCTAAGTTTGACGATCTATATTTGCAAGCCTACAGTACGCGGCAACGAGGAGAAATGTATAAAACAAAGAGCCGTGGGCTATGTAGCTCATCATAACTTTCTTATCAGAATATCTTAGGCTGAAGATCTGAAAAAAGGGAGCAATTGACTCTGTAGCTCAGCCTTTTTCGTGCTTTATAGTTTAAGAAAGTTTATCATATAAACCAAAGATCACAAAATTTAATGACTATATTAGCTAGACAAACAGGCCCAGTCAGAAATACGATTTTATATCATTATTCAAAATTCGTGTTGCATTGTCGAGATCTTCTTCAACTATATACACTGATGTGTCTGACTGTCATAAGCAAATAGTCGAACATTACTTTGATACTATCTACCGTCTATGATGTCATTAATCAATTAATGTATACTTAGAATAGAAATGACCCTAAGACTGATCCCTGAGGGACCCCTGCTGATATATGTTTTAAGTCTGACGATTGACCATCTATAACCACTCTTTGACCTCTGTCCGTAAGATAGGGAAACCATTCAAGCAAGTTACCACGTATTCCACAGGCTTCTAATTTGTATATCCTAATGTCATACTTTGTCAAAAGCTTTACTAATGTCACACAAAAAACCGACTTTTACTTCTTGTCCATTGTCTTCGAGGATTCGATTTTGACCAAATAAACAAACTTAAGTTTACATGTAATACAAATAAAAATGCCATTCTGAAAATATTAGCTTTCTGTATCAAATTTTGAAGATGGACAAATGTGCCAGCTCGGGTAATCTTGTCAGGGCTAACAAAACACACTATAAGTAATTTGATGATAAAAGAGATATCATGTTGATGGACGCGTATCTCGTCTGTACAACAAAGGGGGTACCTTTAAACAAAGGAGGATTGGATACAATGGATCTCACTCATTTAGTCTTCAGAGAAAAAGAGGTTAAATGAATATATCAAATATAAAATATTCAAATTTGATTTCATTGACATGATGGTTGTGGTGAATACTGCTTGGTTAAGCGTCCTCGACGTGTTCGAATGAATTCTACGCTCTCTGATATCAATCTCCTATATAGTACCGGTGCTCCTCAAGGATGTGTCTAGTCTCCTGTCCTTTTCAGTCTCTACACAAATGTCTGTGTATCTCAATTATCCTCGTTTGAACTTCAAATTTGCAGATGATGCTGCTTTGGGTGGATGTATTCATCAGTCGGAATTAGAGTATAGGGACAATATTGAATCGTTGATTATATGGTGTAAGAGTGATCAAGAGATCCGAGGTTCGAATCCCGCCAGGGGCACGGCAACTTTGTCTGCAGTAGAGAACTGTTCTACACGCAGTAAGGTTTGGGTGCAATGCTTCACTGAATTTCAGTGCAGTACCACCTATGGTTCGCTAGTTCCAGTCGATGCTCGCATGTTTCACCGCAATGCATAGCAACATGGCGTTGCGGGCTTTCTCCCTTCCATAATACTAGCAGCCGCGATATAAGTGGAATAATCTTGAAAGCGGCGTTAAACCCCAACTCAACTCACCTCCTGCGAAAATACTATCTTTCGATGTAGACCGCAGTATTCTGAGATTATTCTACCGAACTTTTATCAATAACATTCTGACTTTTGCTTCCACGCATGGTATGGAAATCTTCCTCTAACACAGGAAAACAAAACTGTAAACATGCATCTCCAGTAAAATTTGCGGCTTTAATTTTGAGCATCTGTCATTCCAGTTTGATTCTTTATAGTTAAAACCAAGGCTCTAGCCATTCAATCAGATCCATCGCACTTTCTAATTGAGTGTTACGAATTTCTACCATCATGACGTCGTTTCAAAATCTGGTATTTAAAAACTAACAGAGCGTCAAAATCATTTGGCCATACAGAATACACGTTCTAAACCTCCACACCAAATAGTAATTATGTAACTCTTGAAACACGACTTGGCTGATTAAAATATGGCATATTATTAAAAGCAATGTCATTAGTAGCTGCAGTTGCTTCGCCAAAATAGGCTCTTTGACACCCTGACATTGCCACGATGATACTGGAGGAAGAGGTTATAGGTACAGTTCTGCAGCTATGTCATTAGTATCCATCATTACAATGTATGTTATTATTGTTTTATATTGTATTCATATACTACCAAAGACTCTTTGAATGTGAGACGAATTTCCCATCTGGGATAATAAAGTTTATCTTATCTTACAGGATGATAGATACATGTAGGTAATACAAGGCAAAGTGTGTCCACCTCAACCCCGCGGATGTAGTAGTTTGACCGCTTTCATTTGAAAACATATGTATATAGTCAATCATGTCAATGAATTACAATAATTTTCAATCAACATTCTGGTATTGTAACCGCTAAAAGGCACAACATCACCACATTTTACGTTTTCAAGTAACGGTACGCTCCTGAAATGACATAAAGTGTGAGTATTTGGTCGCGTTTGGTCAAAATTCAACCTCATTTACCTCAACAAGGCACAGCACCACCACATAAGTAACCTCAAAACCAAGTTTCCAAGTCGTATCAGTTTCGAGCATTGCTTCAGAAAGGAAACAAAGTCCGAAAACTTTGCCGTTTTTGGTCAAAACTTCAAAAATTATTTCAACATTGGAGTTGAAACCCCTAAAAGGCAAATCAGCACCAATATATATGCCAAACATGAAGTTCCCATATCATATAGTTTAACGCGGGGTATAATAAGAAATAGATATACATGTATACGTGTTGGTAAGCAATGTAACATCGGCGCATGCATCCACTCAATGAGTACCTACATCTGATTGCATTTACTCCAGAAGTGAACATCTCACCTTTCCACAAATAACGTCCCCCGCAAGTCGTAACTTACGGCAGTCTCCATCAGAGGGGCTGGTATTGCTGAAAAACAATACGTCTTGAATAAAAAAAACTTCGTCCTCTGACAGCTACCTAAAAAACTTCGTCCTCTGACAGCTACCTACATAATATATGTAGGTATCTGTCAGAAGACGAAGTTTTTTATTTAAGGCATATCGTTTTCAGCAATACCAGCCCCTGTGGTCTCCATCACTGGTTTCTATTGGCCAGTCGTTGATACTGGCGCGATATGATATAAACTTGCCGTGAAGTTGATCACAGAAGCACATGTTGTCACTTGATATCAGTGGATTCACATCATGTGGACAACATGACAACATGTAAACAATGTTGACAATGGCTAAATCAGTCAGTGATAGTCCTCGTCTTCACATTAAACAAAGTTTGAACTTTGATGCATGTATACATTTTGTCAGTTTTAATAGTCTATGATTAAATATAATATAATATATATAATATCATTGATGCATATTTGTATTTTATTGTGTATCATATGTGTTGTATTGGAACGGTGTTAACATATAAGCTAGACAGCTTGTTCACCAATCTCAGTTCATTACAAACAATGAATGAAAATATGAACTTAGAACTTGGATTCAACATACTATCAGTCGGACTTAGGCAGGGACTGACAATTTTTGGCAAATGAGTTTTTTTATTTATCAAATAGATGCTCATGCGTACGAATGTATAGTGATGTGCTAGTTATATTGGTACATTGACGTTATTTCCATATACTACACATGTGAATGTAGTGTAGGATAAGTATTTTTTATAGATAGGATTTTTGTCGGATCCTATTCATATTTATCAATTTTATCAGGAACCACCTAGCTTGACTACAACCTCAACATTTCTGTTTAATTTTCCATTGCATATCTAAAAGTACCGAATGACAGCAATATGAACAACATAATTATGTACATGGTTTAGTTGTATAAAAGTTTAAAACCTTAAAAACGTTTTCATAATATGTCAAATGTAGGTTGCTAACAGACTAATTTTATAGAAATAACGTCAACTTACCAATATAACCTATTACAATATAGTAACATTAATGTAAATGGTATGCCCCATACAGTTGAAAATTAATTAATCAACACACAATTTGTTTATAGCAAAATCGATCTAATAAGAAAGTAGATAGTTAACGTGTCAGGAAAACAATTAATGATATAAATTAGGTAGAACAAACATGTATAAGCAGTGTCGAAACGAAAGTTCAATCAACTAACATATTGAACTCAAATAACCGCAAATTTATTCACATATGCAATGGTTATAGGCTTTTTCTCAATTATATTTTTAAAAAAAGGACTAAAAGTTTAATGTCTGGCTAGCTTCTTATCATGCATGATAAAAATGTTTTTGTGTATGATTGTCAACTTGGTATGAAAAATGTACAAAATCTGAACTTTGTAGTGAAATTCATCTCCTAGGACAATATTTAATTTGGGTAAAAAATCAGTACCATCACATTTTCCCTCATATCTTTGTAAATTTTGCATATGGTGGATTTTTTATTTGGATGAATTAGTCAATAATTAAGCAATTTTTTAAAGCAATTGTTATGTTTGGGGTGACAACATCATTCAATGTATCATAACGTGCCGAGAGCACCGCATTTCAGTTTTCAGACTAGGGTGTTCCTGGTGTATACATAATAAATATACTTCGAGAAATATAGACAACAAACTATAAACATATAATATTGTGATGTTCTTGTATATTTCATAAACTTCTAATGAAATTGGCTTTATAATAATACAAAATGTTGTGATAGATCCAAGTATTTAGATACGATCTATATAAATCCTTGATAGATCATACTCGTTACATCCGATGGACAGGTGCCCGGTGATCGCCCTAGCGGCAGTAGTTGGAATGAAGGGGAGGTAATCTATCCAATTCAGCATTCTTGTGGAGGAGTATGCTAGAGGACGTTACTAATGTTGTGTTGCCAAGGGAGTGTATAAGTCCGAGTAAGTACATTGTCGATACATGTGTCTCAGTACCCCTGTAATATATGTGATCTTGCTTATGTAATTCACTCTGAGATCACTACTGTACACTCGGACTCGGCATTTCCAAAGCCGCTGTCAAGTTACAGCCCTCAACTTGTAAACACAAGCTTCTATGAAACAAACGATCATTACCGCAAGCATCCAGAGATTTATATTACGCTTACCACGCAAGGCAATATATCAAGATACTTAGTTAGTTAGGAAAATATGTTTTAGGATGGTTTCTTTTCAAATATAATTGCTGCAATATTTAAATGGAGTGTTTTATCAGGGTAGAACTGTAGAACAGTGCTGTACAGTGTGGTAAGACCACTCGGACATCTATTAAACCCCAGGAAGTGTAAACATGGATGGACTCAGCTGTCGGTTGCACTTCATCAGGCAGTGCAATAATAAAGTCAGTAAGGCACCTTATTGGTTGATGGAGGTGACGATTCTGGTACCGCTTTTTTTCCCATAACATAATTTCCCATAGCAAAATGTGGCTATTTCCCTTTTTATCCCACCGGTATGTAATACCGTGGGATATAGTCATCGCCCTGTCCGTCCGTCCGTCTGTCCGTCTGTCCGTCCGTAATCATTTCGTTTCCGGAGCAGAACTCGAAAACCATTCATGATATCTTTCTGAAACTTTGCATGTGTATTACCCACCAACTGAAGTGGTGCCTTTTGATATTTTCAGATTTCTGAAAATTTTATTTTTTTTCGTTTCCATAGAAACATGTTGAAGTTGGACTTTGTTCATAGACAGGTTCGTTTCCGGAGCACAGCTCCAAAACCGTTCATCATATCTTCCTGAAACTTTGCATGTGTATTACCCACTAACTGAAGTGGTGCCTTTTGATATTTTCAGATTTCTGAAATTTTTTTTTTTTCGTTTCCATAGAAACTTGTTGAATTTGGACTTTGTTCAGAGACAGGCTCGTTTCCGGAGCACAGCTCCAAAACCGTTCATCATATTTTCCTGAAACTTTGCATGTGTATTACCCATTGATTGAAGTGGTGCCTTTTGATATTATCAGATTTTTTCTGAATTTTTTTTCTTTCTGTTTCCATAGAAACATGAGAGGGTTGTTGTTGATTTTGACTGCTTCTGGAGCAGAAGTCTAAAACCCTTAACATTCCTGAAACTCTGTAATACCCACTAACTGAAGTACAGTAGTAGATACACAAGTATCTGTAAAAGATGTGTTTTACAAATTTTGTGGAACCGGTGGGATATGTCATCTTCTGATGACTCTTGTTATCCATATATGATTGTCAACATCATGAGTTCTGTGTAAATGGGCTCAAAGCTTAAATGAAATAATTCTGTCACATGGATTCAACATCAACAAAACAGTAGATATAGTCTTTAATTCCAAATATTTTTTGTGGGGGCATATGCAACGTTTATATGGAATTTAAGACAATCTATAAATTTACTTCATGACCATTTAAAGGGAAAGTTCTACCACCGATCTAACGGCAGCATCCGCCATCTTGGACTTTTAGCTCATCAGGCCTGAAAGGCCCGATGGGCTTATGGCATGGCATGTTGTCCGGCGTCCGTCCATCCGTCCATCCGTCCATCCGTCCATCCGTAAACTTTTCGCTTTTTCGACTTCTTCTCCAGAACCAATGATTCCACAGAGCTGAAAAGTTGTGTGCAGACTCCTTGGCCAATGGGGATTCTAAATTGTAGATTTCGTGACCCCATGACCCCAAATGGGGTCACAGGGGTCACATCCTTAAAAACCTATTTTCATCTTCTTCTTCAGTTCCAAAAGGTCTAGAGAGCTGAAAAGTTGTGTGCAGACTCCTTGGCCAATGGGGATTCTAAATTGTAGATTTCGCGACCCCATGACCCCAAATGGGGTCACAGGGGTCACATCCTTATAAACCTATTTTCATCTTCTTCTTCAGTTCCAAAAGGTCTAGAGAGCTGAAAAGTTGTGTGCAGACTCCTTGGCCAATGGGGATTCTAAATTGTAGATTTCGCGACCCCATGACCCCAAATGGGGTCACAGGGGTCACATCCTTATAAACCTATTTTCATCTTCTTCTTCAGTTCCAAAAGGTCTAGAGAGCTGAAAAGTTGTGTGCAGACTCCTTGGCCAATGGGGATTCTAAATTGTAGATTTCGCGACCCCATGACCCCAAATGGGGTCACAGGGGTCACATCCTTAAAAACCTATTTTCATCTTCTTCTTCAGTTCCAAAAGGTCTAGAGAGCTGAAAAGTTGTGTGCAGACTCCTTGGCCAATGGGGATTCTAAATTGTAGATTTCGCGACCCCATGACCCCAAATGGGGTCACAGGGGTCACATCCTTAAAAACCTATTTTCATCTTCTTCTTCAGTTCCAAAAGATCTAGAGAGCTGAAAAGTTGTGTGCAGACTCCTTGGCCAATGGGGATTCTAAATTGTAGATTTCGTGACCCAATGACCCCAAATGGGGTCACAGGGGTCACATCCTTAAAAACCTATTTTCATCTTCTTCTCCAGTTCCTAAAGGTCTAGAGAGCTGAAAAGTTGTGTGCAGACTCCTTGGTCAATGGGGATTCTAAATTGTAGATTTTATGACCCCATGACCCCAAATGGGGTCACAGGGGTCACATCCTTAAAAACCTATTTTCATCTTCTTCTCCAGTTCCAAAAGGTCTAGAGAGCTGAAAAGTTGTGTGCAGACTCCTTGGCCAATGGGGATTCTAAATTGTAGATTTCGCGACCCCATGACCCCATGACCCCATGACCCCAAATGGGGTCACAGGGGGCACATCCTTAAAAACCTATTTTCATCTTCTTCTCCAGTTCCAAAAGGTCAAGAGAGCTGAAAAGTTGTGTGCAGACTCCTTGGCCAATGGGGATTCTAAATTGTAGATTTCGCGACCCCATGACCCCAAATGGGGTCACAGGGGTCACATCCTTAAAAACCTATTTTCATCTTCTTCTCCAGTTCCAAAAGGTCTAGAGAGCTGAAAAGTTGTGTGCAGACTCCTTGGCCAATGGGGATTCTAAATTGTAGATTTCGTGACCCCGTGACCCCAAATGGGGTCACAGGGGACACATCCTTAAAAACCTATTTTCATCTTCTTCTCCAGTTCTAAAAAGTCTAGAGAGCTGAAAAGTTGTGTGCAGACTCCTTGGCCAATGGGGATTCTAAATTGTAGATTATGTGACCCCGTGACCCCAAATGGGGTCACAGTGGTCATGATCTAAGAACCTATCTTTTGCTTGTAAACAATAACTTAAATAACTTAAACTATTCAACTTTAGATAGTAAATCAATGAAATCCTGATGAGCTACAGAGCCCATGGCTCTATTTTTTACATTTCTTGAAATGAAAACAAGCTATAAATTTACCCAATTTTATTTTTTTGTAATAATAAAACATATACACTGATAGAACATTCACATAGTAACAAATGACGTATCATAAAACTAATAAACACTATGCTGTTAGGCCGTAGAGAGGGTTTTCCCCGCTCGCAGTGCCGATGAATGGCTTCAATTCTCATTGTTTTTATTTTTCAACAAATGTGCGCTTGTCTTTATCAAGTTGTGAAATTAAAGTCATAAAAGTATTAACTTCATTAATATATTTCAGTTTGACGATGTTTTAATCATATATTAATAGCATATATGTGTAAACGGGAATATCCTCTGGAATTTTGTTTCCACAAAAAATACCCCGATAGAACCCTCCTTTTAAAATGATAATAAATATGCAACTAAATGCCAAACAGGCCATTTTTTGGCGACAAGCTACATGGGTCGTGGGTCTCGAGCAATGCTTCTACATCAGAAAAACTCTGGTTGTCAGTTGTCGAATAACTTTTTTTTCGAGAAGGAGAGGAATGTGTTCCCATGCTCTCTGGAAACCCCTGTACTTGTCTTTTTCACTTCGCCACTCAGTGGAGGGAACTTGTTTCCATGCTCTCTTTTGAAAATGAGAGGCTCCACAGACCAGTCATACAGGACGAAGTCGGGATTCTAGTGGGAACACATTCCTACCTCTCTTGATGTGTAAAAAAAACTTTCATATGTCGAAATAACACAAACATTTATTTCAAATTTTAAAAATATTTTAATTTTGGGGAAAAAGATTGGACCACACCCATTTTCATGGTAAGTTTTTCCCATAATGAAATGGCAAATCACAAAAGCAAATGCCCCTACTCAAGAAAAATTCAGTATCTCAAAAAATAATTGCAATCCAAAAATCTTTAGCAATAAAACTGGTAAGGAATCAAATTCTCCATCTGCTCACTTCAATCTGCTTCACTTATAAATAATTTTGTAAATTTATTGAAGAAAAAATCTGTTATTGAATAATAAAGAATAAATTCAATTCCAGAACAATGGAAATTGTTCACACATTTTAAAAAATTCTGAGAATGAAAGTAATTTCATAAGAAGAGATTCCTACAAAATTTTGCGCAAGTGGCGGCTTCCGTACTAAAAAATAACTGTTTTTTTTAGAATTATAATATTAACTGGAAACTACATCCCGTGACGACAGTTTATCACCCTTGGCTTTATAAAACTCTCTATTTGCAAAAGAACAGTGTGTTATTAGGTCTTCAAGACGAATGTCTCAAAGACGTACTGTTGTTATCCTGATTCTTTTTATTATTATTCTTTGTATCATATTTTGTCTGGACTTCTTTCGTGAGTTATCTCCCCTTGAGGTGAAAACTTAAAACCATATTAGCTCGAAAACTGTTCGAGATATTCCCCCAAAACTTTCGCCAAAATGTTGGCAACAACATCCTCCGTCGATTAGTACTATAGTGGATTTCGAAAAAAATTAAAATTTTGTGCACTTTCACGGTTTTTAGGGTATGCGTCTTTAAAAATCTTTTTATAAGTAACGGCAAAACATACAGATATATGTGATAGCTCATTTGAAAGCAAAGTCAATGTAGAATATAACTTGCTAACAGAATTTTGAATTGTGGCCTAGAATTCGAGCAATCTATTCTTGATTGTCATTTTTAAAAAGTGTGTTTTTTGCCTCCATGTTCAAAGGGACATAACTCTGTTACGAATGAACTTATGTCAAAGTTATTTATATATATATATCTCGTCCTAATAACTTGTTTAATAATTCCATAACATATCATTATCATATAAAAGTTGATAGTTTGGGCACAATGTGGACATACTAAAAAAAAAGTAAAATTTTGTGATTTTAAGCATTTTCTGTTGTCCTCAAAAAGTTGATAGTTAAGCTTCGAACATCGTTGTTTAGGGGTCCCGAAAATAAGCATTTTGGAGTATTTTCCTGAACATTCATAAGAACATAACACATTTATTATGTATGCAATCTAAATGATGATTACATCAATTTCAGTTGAAATTAAAGCACAACATTTCCTTTGTTGTACTTAAGTATGAAAATATTAACCGATGTGTCTTAATCATGAGAAATATAGGGGTCCATTAATATGTCATTTTTCCATTTTTGGAGGGGTTTTTTCTTTGAATATGTTTGGTTTAAAAAAAACTGCTAAAGATAGAGATATGTTTGAAAGCTCATTTTAAAGCAAAGAAGCTGATAAATTAAATGTTGAAGTCAACATGCCATGAGTGGATGTGTGATAACTGTCGGTGATGTTACTGCTCACTGGAAGTGAGTGGATGTGTGATAACTGTCAGTGATGTTACTGCTCACTGGAAGTGAGTGGATGTGTGATAACTGTCAGTGATGTTACTGCTCACTGGAAGTGAGTGGATGTGTGATAACCGTCAGTGATGTTACTGCTCACTGGAAGTGAGTGGATGTGTGATAACCGTCAGTGATGTTACTGCTCACTGGAAGTGAGTGGATGTGTGATAACCGTCAGTGATGTTACTGCTCACTGGAAGTGAGTGGATGTGTGATAACTGTCAGTGATGTTACTGCTCACTGGAAGTGAGTGGATGTGTGATAACTGTCAGTGATGTTACTGCTCACTGGCAGTGAGTGGATGTGTGATAACTGTCAGTGATGTTACTGCTCACTGGAAGTGAGTGGATGTGTGATAACTGTCAGTGATGTTACTGCTCACTAGCAGTGAGTGGATGTGTGATAACTGTCGGTGATGTTACTGCTCACTGGAAGTGAGTGGATGTGTGATAACTGTCGGTGATGTTACTGCTCACTGGAAGTGAGTGGATGTGTGATAACTGTCAGTGATGTTACTGCTCACTGGCAGTGAGTGGATGTGTGATAACTGTCAGTGATGTTACTGCTCACTGGCAGTGAGTGGATGTGTGATAACTGTCGGTGATGTTACTGCTCACTGGAAGTGAGTGGATGTGTGATAACTGTCGGTGATGTTACTGCTCACTGGAAGTGAGTGGATGTGTGATAACTGTCAGTGATGTTACTGCTCACTGGCAGTGAGTGGATGTGTGATAACTGTCAGTGATGTTACTGCTCACTGGCAGTGAGTGGATGTGTGATAACTGTCAGTGATGTTACTGCTCACTGGCAGTGAGTGGATGTGTGATAACTGTCAGTGATGTTACTGCTCACTGGAAGTGAGTGGATGTGTGATAACTGTCAGTGATGTTACTGCTCACTGGAAGTGAGTGGATGTGTGATAACTGTCGGTGATGTTACTGCTCACTGGAAGTGAGTGGATGTGTGATAACTGTCAGTGATGTTACTGCTCACTGGAAGTGAGTGGATGTGTGATAACTGTCGGTGATGTTACTGCTCACTGGAAGTGAGTGGATGTGTGATAACTGTCGGTGATGTTACTGCTCACTGGCAGTGAGTGGATGTGTGATAACTGTCAGTGATGTTACTGCTCGCTACAGATAGTGATATTTGGAGAACATTTTTATTCTGATTTAGTGTAAAGTCACCTTTTTGTCAGGCACTGACAATGTTGAAGATTTTTTATGGCTAGGGATTGTGCTTTACATTGAGAACAATTTACATCAAACAATACAAATCTAGTGAGCTACAGAGCCGATGGCTCTATTTTTAGAAAAACTCTTTGATATTTGAAACCACAAGCTCTACTGGCACAAGAAACTATAATGTGTTTCAAACACTGGTGACTGGTGACTGGTGGTGGAAGGATCTGAGATAAAGTCTATTAGTAGCAGCAAACTGTTTGTCAACCTTGGAACAGGGTCAGTGTAACACATGACCTGACATGTTCAAGTGTTTTACAAGGAGCTGCAGTTCGAATCTGTAGCATGTATGGGCAGATGGAATATTGTTGAGAATGTTCAACATGTGTGATGTACTGGAGAGGCTTAGTTGAGACTAGGGCTTCTACGGGTACTCGAGTACTCGAGTACGAGTCGGGTTTAGCTGGACTCGAGTCCATTTTCTGGGACTCGAGGACTCGGTAAAAAATCACATTAATTTCACATTAATTTAAGTCACCTTGTGCAAGTTATATACAATGAACATGTCGTTCCTGAATATTTAACAACATCTGCAGTGGACCCCTTAAATTATGTCGTGGCACCTGAGGGACAAGTTCTATACCACGTTACAAGTGAACAGTGACACCAGCCCTGATCGTATCGGCTACTTTAAGTATCACAGCCACAAAGTTTAGTTAAACTCGTGCAATGCAACCAAATAAAACATTGAATTGATGATATCAGATGAAGTTTATACCAACAAATGTAAATACATATGAAGCTTATATGGTCAAGTTGGTCGATATACTGATATCAATATAAACTTGTGTTTATCAAATGTATGTTGGTCGAGTTGAAAAGCGACAGTAGACGGGTTTCATATCTAATACTGAATGTTACGCTTTTTCATAAGGTAAAATAAATGCATTCTGTTATTATTTCAGTATATTTGTGAAATAAAAAGGCAATAATCGAAATCTTATATCACTACATAATAATGACACCGACATATGAGGTAAAATAGTCCATGTCAAGTGTATGGTCAAATCACCAGGGGTATAACCAATAAAAATGCGAGAATTTTGCTTGGAGGTAACTCAATCCAAATATGGTATGTGGAACAGGTTACAAATCTAGAAGGAATGTAAATCTATAAGCAGTCCATTTCTTAGTAGGGATGTGAATTTGTCTACGAATTGTTGACATTGAATAAATAATATCTTTCTAAACCTATGTACAAGTAAGATAATATTTTTATTATAAATTTTGTTTGTTTAAACATAAACATTAGATGTCAAATTCCATCCTAGCTATTCCATATCTAGATTTCTTACACTGAGTGTGAAAATTAGAAAAATGACAAACTGTCACACATTTATTCAACGGTACCCTTTCTGTCATCTGTACTGTATGCCTTTGTCACTGAAGGAGAACATAAGTAAATATTATTTTATTGGAATTTTCCTTGTCTGTCATCTGCATGCCTTTATCACTGAGACAGAAAATAAATAGCCTAAATAAATAACTTTGTGGTATATTAGAGTTCCACTGTAAGCACAATCTAAAACCTCAAAGACTAACCAGATGTTATTGTGACATGCTGCCACTTAGCTGAAAGGTATTAATTTCGAGTACTCGAGTCCGAGTCGAGTCCAACCCCTCGAGTACTCGAGTCCAATATTTTGGACCTGTGGAAGCCCTAGTTGAGACCTGGTTACATGCAGTGTGAGATACAGTGACAGTGCAGAGAGAGTTCCAGTGTCCAGAGAGAGGGGGGAAGGAAGGCTGAGTGAGGGTGGGAGACCCCACACCAGCAGTGACAGTGCAGAGAGAGTTCCAGTGTCCAGAGAGAGGGGGGAAGGAAGGCTGAGTGAGGGTGGGAGACCCCACAACAGCCTAAAGAGGAGGTCAAACTAGTGTGTCCAGCCAGCCAACTCTTAGTTCTCTTTGTCAGACTGAAAGGACTTTCTGTAGAAAGGGAAGCTCTGTACTCAGTACTGAATGTTTGGCGAGTTCCCAAAGTTTTGAGCATACCAATAGATTGTGTAAACACTCTGTTTCGGGCATTACAGATTACTCACCATGTTACTGTTTACAGCTTATATTGCAGATCATTTAAGTTCACTAGATTGTTTGTGAAATATCAGTTCAGTGAACTAGCTATTTATAGCATGTATGACTTCGGTGAAGTGAACTAGCTACTGGTAGTTTGTGAGATATCAGTTCGGTGAACTAGTTATTTATAGTATGTATGACTTGGGTGAAGTGAACTAGCTACTGATAGTTTGTGAGATATCACAGTAAGTGAACAATCTGTTAAAGGTGCATCCATTGTGTTTCATAACATTTTATATGGCTTTTATTCGTTCCAACTCACGATATGTGCTGTTAACAATACAAACAAATTCACTCAGCTTGTATATTCATCCCCAATCGCCAAATATATAATAATCAATAGTTTCCAATTAAAATCGAGTAACATCATTATGCATGTGCAGAAACAGACACAGCACGCTCCATTTACTTGCATAGTAGTCATATGACCCATTAAACATTATCAACCCAAATTTGTTATTTTATCTTTTTTAAATTAGATTCCAAAATTACGTTTGACTCATTGGTGCGCGCCACACACTGTACATTGTCCGGTTTTCGATCAGAAATCACTACTTTTACCTTCATATCTTCAATATACTAAGTCTTCTAACATCAAAATGGTAACAGTGGGTACTTCTCGATAAAGTAACACCATTTATAACGTTTGTTATACCAGTATGTGAGCCCCAACAACACAATGGATGTACCTTTAACCCTCATACGACTCACAGAGACAAGTTACACTCAGTACCTTGGATCTAGCAGTCCCCACAGAATTTATGACGCAAATGGCACCAAAGGTTCACAGAAATGTGTACCATTTCTTATGTAAAATTGGACGTAAATGATAATAATTTTTTCTCTTTGACTCTTTTGAGTCCAAATATATTTAATAAAACAATTTTTTATTGAAAACAAAATTATTATATTGTAGTTGAAAGATTGCTTTACCCACAAATTGGGTTTATTTCGGATGATTATAAAAAAATTACTCATTTTTGCCTATTAATTCTCGCCCCATAGTGTAACTTTTTTTTAATAATTAAAAATGGTACATTTTTCAGTCAACTATACATCCAAAGTATTTAAGATACATATAAGAAAGGCATTGTGAAGGTTCTTAACCCTTAACATGCGGGTCCCGGAATTATCCGGGCGGGCTATAAGCGATTCGTAGGTACTCCAGTACGGATCCCGGATCGCTTACTTAGAAGAATTCACGCCTGTCTATGTACTGGGCTAGCCTCCATACCGGGTCCCGAGTCGATTGTTTCCGCGACTCGCTGCATGAGAATGGCTGTATTTATGCCTCGCAGCCCGCAATGAGAATAAAACTTTCTTCAGTGTCTGGTCAGAACGTCCAGCAAAATTCACACCAATTTGCGTGTGCATTGTTGACCCGTAACGCATCGATAATTAGCTTTACAAAAGGCCAATTTTGTCCTGCTTCGCTCCGATGGCTACACTGCCCGGCGGCTAATTAGCACCTAAGTGTCTGCACTGCCCCGGGGTGAGATAGGCCCGTACAGGCTTATCTGTCTCGCATCCCGCCACATGGGCAGATAGCCTATGCTTATCTGTCTCGCATCTCGCCACATGGGCAGATAGCTTCTAATTACGGGAAGATATTGCGATAAGCTACCTTTCTCTCGCACTTCGTATCATATGAACCAATTGGTTGTTTTCATTTTTTTTTATACCAAAATAAAGAGGAAAGAATGGCCTTTATTCCCATATAAAAATCGCAATTGCGCTAACATAACTGAAAATACAGCAATCGCACAGAGATAGCCGACTTTCGCACTTTTGAATTTTGATACATGTGGCGCATTTACCCCAACATGCCTCGGCGCTCTATTTCTAAGAAACTACTTGGGATATTTTCATATTTTTTTTATCAGTATATAGATAAAAGAATTGTCTTCAATTCCATATAAAATACGTGTATTTTCGGCAATAACTTTTGATGCGCCAGGTGTCGCGCAGAAGGTGATATTCGGCTTTGAATAAGTGGCGCTCTTAGCATATACCATCATTACGGGCTTTATAACTTGTGAACCGCAAGTCCGATTTTTTTAATTTTTACATCATTGTAAAGAGAAAAACATTGTCTTCAATTCCATGTATAATGCGCATGTTTTCGGGAAGAACTCTGCATGCGCAAAGCGCCGCGCCAAAAGGTATAATTTTCGCACTTCATAACTTTTGAACCGCAAGTCCGATTTTTATAATTTTTACATCATTGTAAAGAGAAAAACATTGTCTTT
Organism: Gibbula magus; assembly: GCA_936450465.1. Lineage (NCBI taxonomy): Eukaryota > Metazoa > Mollusca > Gastropoda > Trochida > Trochidae > Gibbula > Gibbula magus. Next base: position 60,023,881 of record OW388293.1, on the reverse strand, counting down.
AATTCCAGATATAATGCGCATGTTTTTGGGAAGAACTATGCATGCGCGAAGAGCCGCAATATTGATGTACGCATAAGTGAAGAAGTATGATAATATATAACTAAAATACTGTTCTTTTGATACGCAAATATAGAGCTTTATAAACGATGAACAACTGTCATGACGGAATTTTGTTTCCAGTTTTGGAAAAAAAATTATAACATAAAAGTGAAAATATATTTGAGTACGGGACCCGCCGCTCGGGGAAAAGCCTTTTCGTGGGAATATTTTCTCAGGAAAATATTTCACTTTTCGGAGTTTCTAAAAATGCGTGAACATTTTTGTTACTGATGCCATTTGCGAAAGGTTTTTATTTCTAAAATTCAAATGCGAGGGCGCACCTTTCCAAACCATTTGAATTGAATTTATTATTTTATCTTTTACATTATTGAATAAAAGACGTTTCATTCAATAAGATTTGAAGAATTATTTATATGTGTAGCGGACTGAACTGAGCAGATGGAGAATTTGATTCCTCACCACTTTTATTACCAAAGTTCTTTTGTATCACAATTACTTTTTTAGGTATTAGTTTTTTCGTGAGCAGGGGAATTTCCGACGGGATTCGCCATGACATAATGAGAAAAAATTCCCATGAACATGGGCGTGGTCCGTCATCTTCGGGACCGACCCACAAGTATAAATATCTACCGGGGGGTGCGCGGACCCCCCCGCTTTTGGTCGCCACCCCCCAAACTTTTTGTGCAAATTATTATTTTTTTTCTACTTTGAAATAAAGGTTCGTGTCATTCCGAGGTATGAAGGTTTCTGCTATATATGTCGAGAGGGCATGGGAACCCATTCCCAATAGAATCCGGGGTTCGTCCCATAGGATTGTTCCTCGGAGTCTCTCGTTCTCAAAAGAGAACATGGGAAACCTGTCCCGCGATTGAATCCGGGGTCCGCCGCGGAAGACGGGGACGGGAATTCCCGGAAAGCATGGGAGTATGCTCCCATGGGTCCGGGCTCCGCCTCGAGAGACCGCTCCTTGGATGCTCTGCTTCTCGAAAAGAGAAGTCATTCGGCAACTGACAACCCGAGCTTCCCTGACATAGTAGTTTATTTTCCGGGCCTCGCGCCCGGTGCTACACGTCGCCGAGGAAATCAGAAAATGGTCCGTTTGACATATGCGTCGGAAAAATCGGCGCGATGTCAGAAGCCGTCGGCGCCGTCGGCGCTTGCGGCGCAGTCGTCCTAGATGCGCCGGGAGGTTCTGAAACTGGCAAATGAACGTCCATGAAGCTCACATTCATTATCTCTGTATGTTTATTGTCTCTAATCACATGTTATATGTTGCATACATCTAACGCATTTTCAATCATTTACAGGTTGAAGCAGAATGCTGCGCGGACGTGGACGCAAGGCCCTGCGACGGCCTAGGACGTTGCATACTAGGACACGCAGCTTTGAAGCCGTTTCAAGCGACGACGACTTCATCAACGAGATCCATGCTGATGAAGCCTCTGATATGGAGTCAACTGACAGTGATGGTAGCAGTGGTTTAGACAGTGATGATGCATATGATCGGGACACTGTAATAGATAGTGAACATGGTGACACAGATGCTCTGAGTGATATAGAGACAGAGATTGCCAGAAAGATTCTAGCCGCCGGTAATTCCACCGAAGAAGACTTTAGTGGTTTTGAGGAGGAGTTTGCCGAAATACCACAATATAATCATGATAATTCACAGACGTTTGATGAGTGGGTGGATGGTCCGCGGCCACGTGTAAACTTGCCTTTCACTGGTCAAACTGGGTTGCGCCAGTTCATAGAACTTCCTGAGAACCCTGAACCTATTGACTTTTTCAATTTGTTTATACATAATGATGACTATGAGGATATGGCAACGGAAACCAATAGATATTTCAAACAAGCAATGGAGGACAAAATTCTAAGACCCCGTTCAAGAATGCAACAGTGGCAAGACACTAATGCAGAAGAGATGAAGGTATTTGTAGCCATGACAATTGCCATGTCATTGGTTGTGCAGAGAAACTTTGCTGATTACTGGTCAACAAGTGATGTTACCTCAACGCCTTTCTTCGCCAAGTGCATGCCCCGAGACAGGTTTTGGCTTCTTATAACCTACCTACACTTGGCTGACAACAGGAGGATGCCGGGCCGTAACACCCCGTGCTTTTCACCAATAAATAAACTGGGACACTTGTATAACCGGATAGTTCACCGTTTTTCAAGAGTGTATAAACCGCATCAAAACATTTCAGTCGACGAGGGCATGGTGCCCTGGAAAGGTAACTTATCTTTCAAAGTTTATCTTCCCGACAAGCCTAAGAAGTATGGGATAAAGGCTTTCATGTTGTGTGACTCGCACAACGGATACGTTTGCAAGTTCAAACTCTACACTGGAAAAACGAATGAACCGGTTTCTGAAGGTGGCAAAACTTATGATGTAGTCATGGACTTGGTGAACGACTACGTTGGACAGGGGCATCACATCTTTATGGACAACTACTATTCGTCCACAAATCTGTACATAAATTTGTGGGAGCGGGGAATAGGTGCCACGGGGACGTTGAGAGCCAATCGAAAGGGACTTCCTGATTCAGTCAAGAAACCTAAAAAGAAAGCCAAGCAAGGGGACATGACAGTTTCTCACAACCATGGCCTACTCGTTCTTCGCTACGAAGATAGAAAATCAGTGCTTCTCATGTCTACTGTTGAAGATACACAACTTGAACAAACAGGGAAGAAGAACCGGGCAACAGGGGAACCAGTTCTCAAGCCGCGCATTGTAACAACGTACAACAAGTACATGGGAGGTGTTGATCGGGCCGACCAGATGTTGTCGTACACGCCGTTCCGAGTGAAGACCCTGAAGTGGTGGAAACGGGTTTGGTTTCACGTTCTCAACGTTGCCATGTTGAACTCTTACATCGTTTATAAAGAATACAGCAAAGATAAACCTCTAAAAACAAGTCGGGAATACAGGAAGGCTTTGGCGCAACATATAGTAACATTTGCGGACAAGGAACAAGTTCCATCACTTTGCAGACGTCCCCGTGGTCGGCCGAGCACGAGCGACGAGAGTGTCACTCGTCTTCATGGACGTCACTTTCCGACGAAGATTGAGCCTGTCGGAAGGAAGAAAAACGTCACAAGGATGTGTGTGGTATGCTCTAAGGCAAAACGCGCCGTCCTCGCAAAACAGATTGAAGAAGGCAATGGGCCAGCAAGGAAGAAAAAACGAGTAGGCAGAGAGTCTTCTTATGAATGTACAGATTGTAATGTTTCTCTGTGCGCCGCACCATGCTTCAAACTGTACCACACCGCCACTGACTATTCCAGGGCTTACATCACTGCCACGGAAAAAGAAAGAAATGAAGAAGGGAATGAAGAAGAAGAAAATTGAAAGTAAAGAGAGCCGAAGTGTGGACAACCAGTATATACACATTATATACATACCTTGTTAGGTCCCTAAAGCTGTTCTGCGCACAACCGCAGGTAAATATTGTGTATATTTGTACGTAAATGCATTGTAATTTCATTGTAATACATGTCATTGCAAATAAAATATTTTTTATTTTATCAAAGAGACAGAGAAAGTGAATGCGAGCTTTCATTGGAAGTTCAGCCAGAACCGCATCATAAAAAACACCCATAAATGCTGAACCGGGTGGCCGATTTTCATAAAACTTACATGGGGTAAAGAGGAAAGATTCGGCTTTGATTCAATATAAAATTTATACATGCGCACGAAAAACTAAAGTTGCGGCACGTGCCCCGATATGCGCGATAGTCAAAAAGTTGCCTCAAAGTACCGAGGGTACCTTCATTTGGCCCGCTATAGCTTCCGAACGAAGTTGCGCATTTTTTTTCTTTTTACATCATCGTAAAGAGCAATAAATTGTCTTCAATTCCATGTATCATATGTATATGCGCAGCGAAAAATAAACATGCGGCAAATGATGCGCCAGATGTCGCAAAAAGTTAGTTTTTCAAAAATGAATTTTCTAAGTACTGGGGGTGCCTTCCTTACGCTCTTCATATATTGCGAACCATTTGACGTATTCCAATAATTTTTATATCATTGTAAAGAGGAATAAATTGTCTTCAAGTACATACGTGTTTCGCATGCGCGCGAAATAATTTACGATTTTATAAAGCTGGAAATAAAGACAAACTTTACACCGCGCAACATGTATTGCGTTCGCCGCGGTGATTAGTGTATGCTGTGCTCATTAGTACCCATTAGTTCCACGCGCGCTCGGCTCTGGCACCCTCGAGGAGGTCTCGAGGAGGTAACGGTACTGTAATTAGCACAGTCCCGGGGGGACCAAGCAGTGCCAGTAACTTGGTGCGCGTCGGGACCATTCACGTGGTACTGTCGGGGTAGCGTCACTCTCCTTTGGTTGGTTATATTTTCTGAACCATAAGTCGTATTCTAATAATTTTTACGTCATTGTAAAGAGGAATAAACTATCTACAAGCACATATAAATTTCGCAATATGCGCGCTCAGGAGTTTTGATTTCATGAAGCTGGAAATAAAGACAAACTTTAGATGACAATAGAATTATAACCATAGGTCGCATTCTAATATTTTTTATATCATTGTAAAGACAAACATCTGGTCTTCAAGTCCATATATTTCAGTAGCGCGCTCCAAATTCATGATGTTATAAGGCCCGAATTAAAGACAATCTTATATTTCGTAAAAACGGTACCGGAATCGCCGCCTGGAAATTCCGCCAGCAGAGCTCGTTAGTGCCTAAGCTCAAACTACTGCTGCGAGCTGCGAGCCTGTAAATTCCGCCACAGGGGCTAAAAAGGGTAAAATATATATACGCAACGTAAGGGTTAATGAATATTGGGCGCTAATATATGCCATTCTTGACCTTTTAAAGACACCATTCGAGCGGGGTATTTTTTGTGGAAACGAAATTAGGAGGGAATTCCCTTTTGCACACGGCTCATTAGTGTATTTGTCTAACTCTTTATCTTATTGTCTATATTGCTCAATAATACTGTTTAATTTGATAATTATACTTAAACCCACTTTAGAAACAAAAAAAATAACAAAAGTAACAAAAAATAAAAGAAGCCACTGATTGGCGCTGCGAGCGTCAAGGGGATTAACTCCATTGTTTTGTTTTTGGCGGCGATAGTATCAAGCGATCAAGTGATGGGAGTTTCTGATGTAAAATCGGATGACGTTAGGTTGTGTCTAATAGACCCCTATTGATGGGGAAGGGAAAGGGGTGTGTGACTTTGACTTATGTACATTTGTAAGTGATAAAGATAAACAAGAATCAATATTTTTTCTTTTTGTGTAAATATGATTAATTTGAAAGTACACAAAAGCAGGTTAACAGGTTAAAAAATATACAGCTGGGGTCCAATAGACGTACAAGAGTTAATGCAGCATGTTTTGTTTTGACTATAACTTTTTCCAAGAAGGTTTTAAGACCTCATATACATTTATAACTTCCTACTTATACTCCTAAAAAAGATTGGTACAGTCAAGGCGCGATAGTCCGGCCACCGATAATCCGAATCTTGCAGTGTCGGAACGGTAGCAAGCTGTAACCAAACTAACCTCTATATAATCTCATTAAATGTTGATTCATTAATCCGTTTATTCTGTTTCCGAATCCGAACGGCAATTAAATGTAATGGATTGGTTAATTACAACTACATCTGCTTCATTAATCCGTTGGTTCATCAAAAGTGTTCGGATAATCCCCTTGACAAGCGATCATCACACTGATTGGATCGGTAAACGTCAATGACAGTGTATTGACACGGGAGTTGAGTGTGTCAGTAGTTTGTGATTTTAATGAATTGTAATGAATAACTTTGTGCGTCAAGAGTTTGTGATTGTAATCAATTGAAATTATTCATTTTCTGTGATAGTTATAAATATCCAACTTTCAAACACATTTGATATTGTAAATACGTTCTCTTCTGTCTGTAGATTCAAAGGGGATCAACTCCATCTTGTTTGGTTCATTTCAGTAGTCCGAACATTTCGAGGCCTGACTGTATATATCAACTTTGGAGAATTACCATGATTTGAAAAGGTTTTAGTTTAAATCTGTCAACGGTCAAGGTCATAGTGAGGTCATGATATAGACATGCTTTTGCGGATATGCCCTATGTTAACGATTAGAGTCATTACATGTACATGATAGTAATACACAATGAAAAGTGATCATCGATTGTGTGACCTTGAGGGTCGTGGTTGCAAGATATGAGTTAAGGCCATGTTAACCCTTTGATCAAATTTTGAAATCAGAAATTGGTTTTAAGAAATCATGTTAATAATTTGTTTATTATACCCCTGGGAATTCTTTTGACATGTTCACAATCAAAATCAGGTGACCTCCCTGAAAAACAAAGTTGTGTAGTGATCCAGTGATGATTGATTCAAACTTATTAGTAGAGACTCCAGTGATGATAAAACTTGTGTGAAGTGCTCTGCTTCTTAGGTGTATATTTCTTTTATTGTATCAATTTCTTAATTAATTATGACCAATGAGAAAAGAATGGCCATATTCTATTTAAAGGTACATCCATTGTTTTGTTAGGGGTCACATATGCCAAACGTTATAAATGGTGTTACTTTATCGAGAAGTACCGACTGTTACCGAAAAACTATCATATTCATGATAGTGGACTGAGTATATTGAAGATATGAAGGTAAAAGTAGATTTCTGATCGAAAACCGGACAAAGCGTCGCGATTGATGCGCGCCAATGAGTCAAACGTAAGTTTGGAATCTTATTCATAACAGACAAAATGCCAAATTTGAGTTGATAATGTTTATTAGGTTGTATAACTACTGTGTATGTAAATTTGACGTGCAGTTTCGGTTTCTACACAAGCATAATGATGTTACTCGATTTTAATTGGAAACTAGTAATTATGATATATTTGGTGATTGGGGATGAATATGCAAGCTGAGTGAATTTATATGCACTGTAAACAGCACATGTGGTGTGTTGAAACGTATTAAAGCCAAATAAAATTTTATGAAAAACAATGGATGCACCTTTAAACAGTAAAAGAACACGAATTTCATATGTGATAAAAACAAAATTAATAAACATTTTGGTTCCTGTTGACAGATTGAGCGCAAAGATGAATCGACACATGTTTGATCAGATTGCGAAGATAACAGACTGCCTGTTCCTCTCAAGTGCTGCGGCCGTGCGGGGCGATCGCGTGCTCAGTCTGGGCATCACTCACATCATCAACTGCACCATGGATGTGCCCAACCTGAATGTGCACCACGTAGAGAGTATACAGATTCATGTGCAAGATATTCCCTCTGCACATCTGAGCCTTTACTTCGATCGATGCAGTGACAAGATAGAACAGATCGCTAGGCGGGGCGGGCGAGTGTTAGTGCACTGTGTTGCTGGAGTTTCACGTTCAGCCTCTCTCTGTATTGCCTACCTGATGAAGCACCAGCACATGTCTCTCAAACAAGCCTACTTACACGTCAAAGCGCGCAGGTCTGTCATCTATCCCAACTTTGGTTTCTGGCGTCAACTCATTGAATATGAACGGAGACTGACAGGCGCTAACTCAGTGAAGATGATCTCTTCAGGTATTGGCTACATCCCTGATGTTCTGGAGGAGGAAACCAGAAACATGGTGTGGTTTTCCCCCCAGCCTACCAGCCAGTCGACAAACTACTCACGCTCCTACGGTGGAGGCACCGTACGCTCCTCCCTAGGGCTCTCCTCCCTCGGCCAGTCCTCTCTTGGTTATTCATCTCTCGGCCCCTTGTCCGGAAGCGCTACGTACCGCTCTTCATACGGGGGAGGGGGCGGAACCTACCGGTCTCGCTACTCGAGGTACTAGCTACCCAGTTCAGTGCTGAGTGGGGCAGTGCATGTGCTGTGTGCATTTCTGATGGGTGATGGACTGCAACTTCTAGTACTGTATGCCACCACTCCAGTGCTGTTGAGTGCCACCCCTAGTGCTATTGACTGCATACCTTAGTTCTATCGGCTGCAAAGCCAGTGTTATGGATTTCAACCCCTAGAGCTCCACCTAGAATCTCCTACAACAGTCTACATTGCAAGACACGGTCTCAAGTAGGGAAATGGGACAAATTAGTGATTAGTATTGGCGTGAAGAGCATGACAGTTTGCTATATTATTTTGACAGTACCATAGAAGGTATCATTGTTATTGTACGGTTTGAGAATTACTATTGCTGTAATACTTTATGATGTATAGACATACTGGAATGATTTGGATTAACCCTTTATGTGTAGTTCTGTTGATTGTCAAGTTGACCTCAAACATTGTGTTTTTAGCCCATTAGGCTGATAAGGGCACATGGGTTTATATATATTATGGCATGGGCCGATGTCTATTTGTCGTCTGTCACTAATCATTCTTTTTCCATAAACTTTTTCGTATTTTTAATTTATCCAGAAGAGGGCAGGCATTATCCCTAAAACCTGAAGTCAAATTTTCAGAATAAAATGTTTGTTACATAGAGTCTAAAAAGGTCCCCCCCCCCCCCTCCCCCATTTTGACATACCTATGTGCATTACAAATAAAATTGATATTGCCTTATTATGTGATACATTAGTATTTACCTAAGATATAACGAATTATGCAATACCTGATGAGCTACAGAGTCAATGGCTCTATTGTATTAAAGCTGAAGCAATACAAGCTCTATAAACATCGAACACTAAAATAATTCATGTTTGTAGGGCTGAGCCTGAAGCTTTTGATGCTGTTGAATGTTTTGAGTCAGTCCGCTGTTGCCGCATCGAAGTGCCTACTGTGTGCACAGGTCATATGAGAGAGAGACTTGGAGATACACATATATGCGATGTTGCACTGTACAGTTTGTTCAACATGGAGAGCAACTCCACATGCTTTGTGATGAGTGAAGGTCTGGAGGAACCCATTCTCTCCACACACAGCTTACTCAACTCAATCTCTCCCCACACAGCTTACTCAACTCAATCTCTCCCCACACAGCTTACTCAACTCATTCTCTCCCCACACAGCTTACTCAACTCATTCTCTCCCAACACAGCTTACTCAACTCATTCTCTCCCCACACAGCTTACTCAACTCATTCTCTCCACACAAAGTTTACTCAACTCATTCTCTTCACACACAGCTTACTCAACTCATTCTCTCCCCACACAGCTTACTCAACCCATTCTCTCCCAACACAGCTCACTCAACTCATTCTCTCCCAACACAGCTTACTCAACTCATTCTCTTCACACACAGCTTACTCAACCCATTCTCTCCCAACACAGCTCACTCAACTCATTCTCTCCCCACACAGCTTACTCAACTCAATCTTTCCGCACACAACTAACATAACTCAAATTTTCTACATAACTTCTCTTCTCATACTGATCTTTCCAACAGCAAAGAAATGACTTGAGTAAGCCCTTTGGGAGAGAATGGCAGTAACTAACTACTAGTCAGGTCATATTAGACGATATCAGTATTTATTAGTTCAGCATTAGGGCATCTGACATCAAAGTTCTGGCTCAAATTATATTGAACACTTGATCTCATTTTAATATCCCAGGGTTTGAAAAGCTATCAAAATCTTAACCATGGTGTGACTTTCATATACAAATATTATGGTTTGTTACCTTTTGTTTAAAAGTGGTTGTATGAAGCCAGCAGAAGTGATGTACATGTATGCAGCCATTAAGATTTTGATATTGAATCACTGGGGTTAATTTAAATGTACAGGATGTAGATGATAGGCCAGTTGTACAAATTCTTTTTTGTTTTCTTTATATTTAACTATGTTTGTCTTTCTTTATATGGTTTGTTGATATTTATTAAGTATATTCCTTATTTCACAGATTATTTATTGTGTTATAGTTATGACTCAGCATTGTTTCCATTGATTGATCTCGAATTGTGTCAGCAGGTGTGTCGACTGGTGTTGGGAGAGTCCATAACGAGACTCTTCCAGCAGGTGTGTCGACTGGTGTTGGGAGAGTCCGTAACGAGACTCTTCCAGCAGGTGTGACGACTGGTGTTGGGAGAGTCCATAACGAGACTCTTCCAGCAGGTGTGTCGACTTGTGTTGGGAGAGTCCATAACAAAGCTCTTCCAGCAGGTGTGTCGACTGGTGTTGGGAGAGTCCATAACGAGACTCTTCCAGCAGGTGTGTCGACTGGTGTTGGGAGAGTCCGTAACGAGACTCTTCCAGCAGGTGTGACGACTGGTGTTGGGAGAGTCCATAACGAGACTCTTCCAGCAGGTGTGTCGACTTGTGTTGGGAGAGTCCATAACAAAGCTCTTCCAGCAGGTGTGTGGACTGGTGTTGGGAGAGTCCATAACGAGGCTCTTCCAGCAGGTGTGCCACTGGTGTTGGGAGAGTCCATAATGACTGGTGTTGGGAGAGTCTATAATGAGGCTCTTCCAGCAGGTGTGTCGACTGGTGTTGGGAGAGTCCATAACGAGACTCTTCCAGCAGGTGTGTCGACTGGTGTTGGGAGAGTCCATAATGACTGGTGTTGGGAGAGTCTATAACGAGGCTCTTCCAGCAGGTGTGTCGACTGGTGTTGGGAGAGTCCATAACGAGACTCTTCCAGCAGGTGTGTCGACTGGTGTTGGGAGAGTCCATAACAAAGCTCTTCCAGCAGGTGTGTCGACTGGTGTTGGGAGAGTCTATAACGAGGCTCTTCCAGCAGGTGTGTCGACTGGTGTTGGGAGAGTCCATAACGAGACTCTTCCAGCAGGTGTGTCGACTGGTGTTGGGAGAGTCCATAATGACTGGTGTTGGGAGAGTCTATAACGAGGCTCTTCCAGCAGGTGTGTGGACTGGTGTTGGGAAAGTCCATAACGAGACTCTTCCAGCAGGTGTGTCGACTGGTGTTGGGAGAGTCCATAACGAGACTCTTCCAGCAGGTGTGTCCACTGGTGTTGGGAGAGTCCATAACGAGACTCTTCCAGCAGGTGTGTCGACTGGTGTTGGGAGAGTTCATAACGAGACTCTTCTAGCAGGTGTGTCGACTGGTGTTGGGAGAGTCCATAACGAGACTCTTCCAGCAGGTGTGTCTACTGGTGTTGGGAGAGTCCATAACGAGACTCTTCTAGCAGGTGTGTCGACTGTTGTTGGGAGAGTCCATAACGAGGCTCTTCCAGCAGGGGTGTCGACTGGTGTTGGGAGAGTCCATAACGAGACTCTTCCAGCAGGTGTGTCCACTGGTGTTGGGAGAGTCCATAACGAGACTCTTCCAGCAGGTGTGTCCACTGGTGTTGGGAGAGTCCATAACGAGGCTCTTCCAGCAGGGGTGTCGACTGGTGTTGGGAGAGTCCATAACGAGACTCTTCCAGCAGGTGCGTCGACTGGTGTTGGGAGAGTCCATAACGAGACTCTTCCAGCAGGTATGACGACTGGTGTTGGGAGAGTCCATAACGAGGCTGTGATCACTTCACAGGTTTTGAGGCTTGTTTAGGGCCCTGACATGTCTAAAGAAATGCAGTGATTGGTTGTGACTTAATGATGAAAGCACTGCTGGCAAGGGTTTCAGATGGATGTCATCAAGTTATCTGCCATTGATGAATTGCTGTTGATTTAGAATAGGACAAGTGAAAGACAGCATTATATCTACATTTATATATTGGATTGGGAGACGGTTATCTTAGGTTAATAAGGATTGATCTTGTTAAAACTTAGTTTATTTACCGAAAAAGGATAAGGAAAAGGTTCTCCAACTTAGAATATCTTATAATATATTTGTGCACTTAGAAATTTACAGATTTATAGTGTCTCACCTTGATTAGGCAGGTTAAGGAGTTCGGATACCTTCATCTTCAGTACTCATCATGTGATATGAATCCTACAGACATGTTGCTTTCAACAACCTATGCCAATAGGGGGCGCAACTTGTCCAACAAATGCTGTGGGAACTTACTATTTTTATAACGAATCAGATTCAGGACAAATTTGTCTTATGGAATGATATGAAATACAGCTATTTGTTGGACTTTATATTTTGGTAGCCAAACTCTTTAAAGAAAAATGTATAAGTTTTAGACATAGAAAAGATCAGTATTAAATGTCATGATCTATATGAATTATGTATTTTAATCCTTTGAAATGTTGTTTGATTGTTCAAAACAAATTTATTTTGTTTATTTCTGGATGTTGTAATTGACATATTTGTTCAACTTGATGTTTGATCATGTTCTGGAGGCTGCAGTAAAATCTCATTATTTTGTCACTCAGTTCAAATCTTCCATTCTTTTATTCAAACCAAATAAAATACATTCATACCTCAATTTTGAATGATAAACAAATATAATTTTTCTGTGAGTGTTATATGATGAACAATACAAGCATTCTTTGTCGTCAGGCTATTTAATGAACAGTGCAAGCATTCTTTGTCGCCAGGCTATTTGATGAACAATGCAAGCATTCTTTGTCGCCAGGCTATTTGATGAACAGTGCAAGCATTCTTTGTCTTCAGGTTATTTGATGAACAATGCAAGCATTCTTTGTCGTCAGGCTATTTTATGAACAGTGCAAGCATTCTTTGTCGCCAGGCTATTTGATGAACAGTGCAAGCATTCTTTGTCTTCAGGTTATTTGATGAACAATGCAAGCATTCTTTGTCGCCAGGCTATTTGATGAACAATGCAAGCATTCTTTGTCGCCAGGCTATTTGATGAACAATGCAAGCATTCTTTGTTGTCAGGCTATTTGATGAACAGTGCAAGCATTCTTTGTCGCCAGGCTATTTGATGAACAGTGCAAGCATTCTTTGTCTCCAGGCTATTTGATGAACAATGCAAACATTCTTTGTCGTCAGGCTATTTGATGAACAGTGCAAGCATTCTTTGTCGTCAGGCTATTTGATGAACAGTGCAAACATTCTTTGTCACCAGGCTATTTGATGAACAGTGCAAGCATTCTTTGTTGTCAGGCTATTTGATGAACAATGCAAGCATTCTTTGTCGTCAGGCTATTTGATGAACAGTGCAAGCATTCTTTGTCGTCAGGCTATTTGATGAACAATGCAAGCATTCTTTGTCGTCAGGCTATTTGATGAACAGTGCAAGCATTCTTTGTCGTCAGGCTATTTGATGAACAATGCAAGCATTCTTTGTCGCCAGGCTATTTTCCTACAAAATGTTAACATGTTTCACTCCGCTATAAATTTTTGAGTTTGACAAGGACTTTTTATTTTTCTCCAATTTAAGAAGAATGGATAGACCTATTTTTCATGAATGAGTGCTGTCAAGATTGGTTCCTCTTCTCATACCCCACCACCACTTTATATACTGTATATAACAGTCAGCTCTCAATCTAATTGTTAGAATCTTACCAAACTACACATCATATTCCTTTGTATGTTTCAGACCTTAACTTTAATAGTTTTTCAAATATTTTTTTACAATGAAAAGAAGTTATGATCCCAAGATGATTTGGTTGATTAGACCAATAACTGAATTAAGTTTTCCTCCATTCTCTATGGAAGAATCTGTAAAATTGTCATTTCTCCTGTCTGAAGTGTATCTCTGAAACTTCACACGAAAGTTTCATCAACTGTAGTGGCATGTTCATCAATCCATTTTGTGCCTTTTGCTATTTTGAACCTCCATTAGCCAAACGGAAAATGCATTGACACTTGTAGCGAGATATAAGAGTGAGCTGTGCTCACCTATTTTCCTGATTTTAACAGTTGCTTTGCTGTCTTTAAAGATGGTTCTCTAGTGCAAATGAAAATGTTTGGATAGGGTAGATAAGCTGTATCAGCAAGAAATCTGTTACCGGTTAACAAATACTTTTATATCAATGTTCTTCCTAAAAATCTCATTGTCCGCCGCCGCCGCAAAGCATGGAGCGGGGGACATAGTATTCAGCTCCGTACGTCCGTCCGTCCGTCCCGCTTCTTGTTAGCGCGATATCTGATGAACTGCTCAACCTAGAATCTTCAAACTGGTACCAATCTTCATCTGGGGAATACGCAGACCTGAAAAGTTTTTGGTGACCTTGACCTCATTGTCAAGGTCAGGGCGAGACTTTGACCAGTTTTGAAAATGTTGTTAGCACGATATCTCATGAACCCTTTGACCTAGAGTCTTCAAACTTGGTACCAGTCTTCATCTGGGGAATACGCAGACCTGAAAAGTTTTCGTTGACCTTGACCTCATTTTCAAGGTCACGGCGAGACTTTGACCAGTTTTTAAAATGTTGTTAGCGCCATATCTCATGAACCCTTCAACCTTGAGTCTTCAAACTTGGTACCAGTTTTCATCTGGATAATACGCAAAAACCAGTCGATTTGGGTGACCATGACGTCATTTTGACCGTTTTTTTTTAATGTTGTTGGCGCGATATACACTGTGGGCCATCTCAGTATTTAGTACATTCTCATAAGAATAATAACAATTGAATGAAATATTCTTGATTGCGGCGGGGGACATGGTCACATTTGTGACAATTACTTGTTTGAATTTTAATTTCAATGTTCTCACTTTTGAAACATGATTGAAGTTGCTCTGTACTGGAGCCCTCTCTGATATTTCTACAAACCTGAGCTCTACCCTGATACCAAGTAGCACTTGTATAAGCGAATATACGGTCCATCCATCCGGTCAAACTTCTCAAAAACCATTAGGTGTATCAAGCAAACTTTGCACAGTTGTTAATTTTCCATCATATGTTGCCCATTTGCAGTTTCCTGGGATATAAATATTTTGTCATTTCCATGGAAACGTCAAAACTTTTCCCGGAAACAATTGCACCTACATGATTGAATCATGGTTGTGAGTACTCCTCACCATACTCTTGGTTGAAAACCAGTTCTGAAATATTTTTATAATAAAATTATTAGTTATGGCCCTTGAATCAAGTATGAATAACCACTGTGATGCTCCTATTGGCGACTATTACATAAAGTTGAATGAAGTGTAGCATGCATGCTGTTCTCATGATATCCTTGATTGAGTTCGAAAGCCAGTTCTGAAATTTGTATTTTCACTGAGTTATTGCCCTTGAATCTGAAATTGAACTAGTATGAATAACCTGACTTCAATGCTCCAATGGGGATGAGTTTTCGTGGAAACTATTACACCTAGGTGAAACAAACTATGGGTGTGAGTACTTCTGCTTTTACTCTTTGAGTTCCGAGTCCAGTTACAAATTTTTAAAAATGTTCAATGGGGACAAATTTTATTTTAAATTATTTCACCTAGATAAATGCCATTGTGGATGTAGGTACACCTGACAAGGCTTTAGATTGAAAACCAGACAGGTTTTGAGAAAACTATTACATCCAGGTGAATGGAAATTTAGCATGCAGGTTGTCCTGATAATAATCTGCTTTGAGTTCGTAAGCCAGTTCTGAAATTTTCATTTGCACAGTTATTGTTGCCCTTGAATCTGCACAATGGGTGAAATTGACAGCTCTGATGCTCAAATGGGGACACATTTCTTCGAAACTATTACACCAAGGTAAAGGAAATTTTGTAATATAAAACTTCAGTCGTAAGCCTGTTTCAATAAATTAATTTTGAACAAATTATGATGCTTTAATCTGTATTTATGCTACGTGCCATAACTTCAAAACTATAATCCTGAATGGAGGTGTATATATATGTTTTTTTGCCTGGTTTTCCAATATAGACATTTTCAAATATCACTGCAGTTAAGCTAATGTAGTTTTTGAGTCATGACTGAATGTATGAATAATATAAAAATGTATTTTTGTAGAAAATGATAATTGAGAGTTAGAGACTATGAAGGAGAAGTGAAGAGGAGTAAGAGGAAAGGAACAGTGTCACTCTTCTCCAGACACCTACCTGTGCTGAGTCAACAGTCAAACATGTTGTTGCTTTATGTAGATATTGTTTTCCTTTATTTATACTTTTTATAATATTAAACTATGTATTTACAGATTGTGCTGTTGTTTTTATGCCCCTGCCACAAAACAATCTGGAGCGTTTAACTTGTTTAACTTGTCCGTCACTTTTCAGACTCATTTTGTAATATACATGTTTACTCATATGGGTTGGGGTCAACAATCAATGAATCCGAAGCCGAACTTGTTTCAATACAAAAGATCTAGTTTCTTGGAGAGTATCTGAACAACCAACTAGCCAAGTTAGCAAGTCAGAGCTCAACGTCAACGGCCATGGGTGCTATGATAGAGACTCTCAAATCCATACATTGCTTTACCATCAGAGGTAGACTCAACCTCATGCATATCTAGATGTGATGTAACATTTCAGAACATTGGCTCTAAAAATCCATACATTGCTTTACCATCAGAGGTAGACTCGACCTCATGCATATATAGATGTGATGTAACACTTCAGAACCTTGGCTCTCAAATCCATACATTGCTTTACCATCAGAGGTAGACTCGACCTCATGCAAAATAGATGTGATGTAACACTTTAGAACCTTGGCTCTCAAATCCATACATTGTTTTACCATCAGAGGTAGACTCAACCTCATGCATATCTAGATGTGATGTAACATTTCAGAACATTGGCTCTAAAAATCCATACATTGCTTTACCATCAGAGGTAGACTCGACCTCATGCATATATAGATGTGATGTAACACTTCAGAACCTTGGCTCTCAAATCCATACATTGCTTTACCATCAGAGGTAGACTCAACCTCATGCATATCTAGATGTGATGTAACACTTCAGAACCTTGGCTCTCAAATCCATACATTGCTTTACCATCAGAGGTAGACTCAACCTCATGCATATCTTGATGTGATGTAACACTTCAGAACCTTGACTCTCAAATCCATACATTGCTTTACTATCAGAGGTAGACTGAACCTCATGCATATCTTGATGTGATGTAACACTTCAGAACCTTGACTCTCAAATCCATACATTGCTTTACCATCAGAGGTAGACTCAACCTCATGCATATCTACATGTGATGTAACACTTCAGAACCTTGACTCTGAAATCCATACATTGCTTTACCATCAGAGGTAGACTCAACCTCATGCATATCTAGATGTGATGTAACACTTCAGAACCTTGGCTCTCAAATCCATACATTGCTTTACCATCAGAGGTAGACTCAACTTCATGCATATCTAGATGTGATGTAACACTTCAGAACCGTGACTCTCAAATCCATACAATGCTTTACCATCAGAAGTAGACTCAACATCATGCATATCTAGATGTGATGTAACACTTCAGAACATTGGCTCTCAAATCCATACATTGCTTTACCATCAGAGGTAGACTCAACCTCATGCATATCTAGATGTGATGTAACACTTCAGAACCTTGGCTCTCAAATCAATACATTGAGTTACCATCAGAGGGAGACTCGACCTCATGCAAAATAGATGTGATGTAACACTTTAGAACATTGGCTCTCAAATCCATACATTGTTTTACCATCAGAGGTAGACTCAACCTCATGCATATCTAGATGTGATGTAACATTTCAGAACATTGGCTCTAAAAATCCATACATTGCTTTACCATCAGAGGTAGACTCGACCTCATGCATATATAGATGTGATGTAACACTTCAGAACCTTGGCTCTCAAATCCATACATTGCTTTACCATCAGAGGTAGACTCAACCTCATGCATATCTAGATGTGATGTAACACTTCAGAACCTTGGCTCTCAAATCCATAC
The DNA here is from genome assembly GCA_936450465.1 of Gibbula magus. Taxonomy (NCBI): domain Eukaryota; kingdom Metazoa; phylum Mollusca; class Gastropoda; order Trochida; family Trochidae; genus Gibbula; species Gibbula magus. The sequence goes on along the minus strand of OW388293.1, from coordinate 60,006,226 downwards.
ATTGAGTTACCATCAGAGGTAGACTCGACCTCATGCATATCTAGATGTGATGTAACACTTTAGAACCTTGGCTCTCAAATCCATACATTGCTTTACCATCAGAGGTAGACTCAACCTCATGCATATCTTGATGTGATGTAACACTTTAGAACCTTGGCTCTCAAATCCATACATTGCTTTACCATCAGAGGTAGACTCAACCTCATGCATATCTAGATGTGATGTAACACTTCAGAACCTTGACTCTCAAATCCATACATTGCTTTACCATCAGAGGTAGACTCAACCTCATGCATATCTAGATGTGATGTAACACTTCAGAACATTGGCTCTAAAAATCCATACATTGCTTTACCATCAGAGGTAGACTCAACCTCATGCATATCTAGATGTGATGTAACACTTCAGAACATTGGCTCTAAAAATCCATACATTGCTTTACCATCAGAGGTAGACTCAACCTCATGCATATCTACATGTGATGTAACACTTCAGAACATTGGCTCTAAAAATCCATACATTGCTTTACCATCAGAGGTAGACTCAACCTCATGCATATCTAGATGTGATGTAACACTTCAGAACCTTGGCTCCTATCCGCAGAAGACAAGGTGGGCAAGCCAGCTACAGCTCATGGACTGAACATGAACTCAAAACGCTTACATCTGCGATGCTAGCAATCCTCAAGGCACTGTCAATGGAACATTCATCTCGTCAAGAAGACATCAGTGTAGTAAAAGTAGCCTACTTGCAAACACGGTGGAACGAGATCTTTTCCTCTTTTCCACTCAGTGGGAAAGTGCCAGATTAAGTTACAAGTAAGACATCTTTCAAGGAAGGCTCCGTTTTATGTCCAAGCCCTATCAATATCGTTATCACAGAAATGGTTTGTTCACTACCAGAATGAAGAACCAATCTACATGATCTCTGTAAGATCCCAAGACCCTAGCTATCGATACTCAATCATTGGATTGGCACAGAATGATCGTCTATGTCGTCCCTTTCATCAAACGGATTCCAGACATGTTCGCCAGTGTCCAGGAACACAACTGCACTTGTTACCTAGTGGCTTTGTTCTCAACACTCTTCAGGCACCTGACAGACGATGCACTTCGCCCAACCTGCTTAGACAGTTGTGATTTTGCCTCCTTTACCTTAGTTTACCTTAGTGACTTACAATCACCTTACTGCATTTTGAAAGGAGGGCCTGGAGAAGCAATTCCTGCAGCAGGGATCCGCAACCAGCCCTGGAAGGACCAGCTACCCAGGAAGCAGACCCGACCCAGCGAACAACACCACCCGCCCCTGCAGCAAACCCAAAACCACACACTTAAGGCTAAGCAGCGATCCTGAAGTCAGCGATCTTGGCTGAGGAAGAAAGAGACAATGTGGCAGAGGACCCAGTCCCCAGCTTCGACCAGCAACGTATCTACTGCGCCAATGTCGATGGATGTAGTCCTGGAAACGGAGAACTCCATACGTCGCGCTCCAAAACTCAACTGGCAGGAAAGTTCAAGTTGCGTTTACATGGAAACAGCGAAACGGCTAAAATCTAAATTCCGAAGAATTTGAAAATATTAAAAGTGACATCTACGCTTGATAATTGTTCTTGTTTTGTTGAACTATATTCCTTACGGTTTTCAGCTCATCAGGCCTGAAAGGGCGCATGGCATAGCATGGCATTGCGTCCGGCGTCCATCTGTAAACTTTTCTCTTTTTCGACTTCTTCTCCAGAACCACTGACTCTAGAAAGTTGAAATTTTATGTGCAGACTCCTTGGCCAATGGGGATTCTAAATTGTAGATTTCGTGACCCCGTGACCCCAAATGGGGTCACAGGAGTCACATCCTTATAAACCTATTTTCATCATCTTCTCAAGTACCAAAAGGTCTAGAGAGCTGAAAAGTTGTGTGCAGACTCCTTGGCCAACGGGGATTCAAAATTGTTTGACCCTGTGACCCCAATCTAGGTCACGGATCATGACCCAAAAACCTATTTTCATCTTTATCTCAAGTATGTAAAGCTCTAGAAAGGTGAAATATTGTGTAGAGACTCGTTGGTCAAAGATGATTCTTAATTGTAGGAGTGGTGACCCTGTGACTCCAAAGGTGGGTCACAGGGGTCATGATCTAAAAACCTATTCTGTTTGCTTGTTAACAATGTATTACTTAATTAAATAACTTAGATATTCAACCTTAGATAAAAAAAAAATCAATGAAATCGCGATGTGCTTCAGAGTCCATGGCTCTTTATTTTGGAATATACAAATAAAAAGTTTTGCACTCCCAAGACTGAAATGGGGATCGAAGTTTGTACATTTGGCCCTGATACCGCACCCCACACTCCTTCTAAAAAATTGCCATCGCAGGCATCCCCGAAAACCCGAAATCTTTTCAAAATCATTTGACATAGGAATCAGACTGGAAGTGACTGTATGTGTTGGAACGGAAGTGACTGTTTGTGTTGGAACCATACTGTAAGTGACTGTATGTGTTGGAACGGAAGTGACTGTATGTGTTGGAACGGAAGTGACTGTATGTGTTGGAACCAGATTGGAAGTGACTGTATGTGTTGGAACGGAAGTGACTGTATGTGTTGGAACGGAAGTGACTGTATGTGTTGGAACGGAAGTGACTGTATGTGTTGGAACGGAAGTGACTGTATGTGTTGGAACGGAAGTGATTGTATGTGTTGGAACGGAAGTGACTGTATGTGTTGGAACGGAAGTGACTGTATGTGTTGGAACCAGATTGGAAGTGACTGTATGTGTTGGAACCAGACTGGAAGTGACTGTATGTGTTGGAACGGAAGTGACTGTATGTGTTGGAACCAGATTGGAAGTGACTGCATGTGTTGGAACCAGACTGGAAGTGACTGTATGTGTTAAAACCAGATTGGAAGTGACTGAATGTGTTAGAACCAGATTGGAAGTGACTGCATGTGTTAGAACCAGATTGGAAGTGACTGTATGTGTTAGAACAAGATTGGAAGTGACTGTATGTGTGAGAACAAGATTGGAAGTGACTGTATGTGTTAGAACAAGATTGGAAGTGACTGTATGTGTTAGAACTAGATTGGAAGTGACTGTATGTGTTAGAACAAGATTGGAAGTGACTGTATGTGTTAGAACAAGATTGGAAGTGACTGTATGTGTTAGAACCAGATTGGAAGTGACTGTATGTGTTAGAACCAGATTGGAAGTGACTGTATGTGTTAGAACCAGATTGGAAGTGACTGTATGTGTTGTAACCAGATTGGAAGTGACTGTATGTGTTGGAACGGAAGTGACTGTCCTGTTTGAACCAGATTGGAAGTGACTGTATGTGTTAGAACCAGATTGGAAGTGACTGTATGTGTTGGAACGGAAGTGACTGTCCGTGTTGTAACCAGACTGGAAGTGACTGTCCGAGTCGGAACCAGACTGGAAGTGACTGTATGTGTTAGAACCAGATTGGAAGTGACTGTATGTGTTGGAACGGAAGTGACTGTCCGTGTTGTAACCAGACTGGAAGTGACTGTCCGAGTCGGAACCAGACTGGAAGTGACTGTACGTGTAGGAACCAGACTGGAAGTGACTGTATATGTTTGAAGCAGATTGGAAGTGAATGTATGTGTTGCAACGGAAGTGACTGTCCGTGTTGTAACCAGACTGGAAATTAGTGACTGTATGTGTAGGAACCAGACTGGAAGTGACTGTACGTGTAGGAACCAGACTGGAAGTGACTGTATGTGTTGGAACCAGATTGGAAGTGACTGTATGTGTAGGACTAAAAAAGACTACGATTAATCAGACAATCAGAGCTTTGTAGTTCTAATTGTTAATTCAGATAGTAGTACCAACTGCCAAATGAGAGGTTGGGTCATTTTAATGCAGTTAAAAAGCCGAATGAAGACGAGACAGTTAGAAAATTACTCAGCTGAACTGATAAGACAAGACATCATGTTCGTTCAAAGTCTTGTGGCATACGGATAGTTGCAAGGCATTTGCATAACTGTCTTGGTGAAACCGATTTAAACACATAACTTGATGTATGTAACCTTGTCTATAGGTGATTTACTCGTTTGGTTTTGTCAGAAAGATTGCCACTGTGTGTCCCGATGACAGGACGCCGCTCGGCAACTTATAACATCTTCAGTTGACGATCATTACGATCATGCCGTGTTGTTACTCTCACATGTTCTGCTACAACTCACCGGGTCTCATTTATCGAGTCACTATAACATATGCAGTGTTGACAACCTACATGTGCCGGGCTGGATGGGTCGAGTTCTCGTCTACTGTTGTGGATCGACTCGCCTCCATCCCGCAGCGTGCGTGTCCGACTTCAAACATAACACGCTCTTTCCAATCATCATCAGCACATTCATATTAGTTCCTGTTACCATGGATACCAGATTAGGTTTGTCAATATGTTTCTGAGACCTTTGCTAATTACACATGTTAGAATGTTTCAAAGTCTAAATTCACCTAAGATGCACGCATATACCTGAATTGACCGATTTTAAAAATATAATGTGTAATTTGTTCTAAATAGACCATACAATTTGTAAAAAGATCATGACATCAAATATGTCACTAATGGTGATTAATAGCGTTAAATAATTGATTACGCATGCATCTATGAGGTTGATATCTAGTTATCCCTTGTTAGATGCAATGTGCACGTTGTGTGGACTGTATGATCAATGAACACGTTGTGTGGACTGTATGATCAATGGACACGTTGTGTGGACTGTATGATCACTGAACACATTGTCTGGATTGTATGATCAATGAACACGTTGTGTGGACTGTATGATCAATGAACGCGTTTTGTGGACTGTAATATCAATGAACACGTTATGTGGACTGTATGATCAATGAACACGTTGTGTGGACTGTATGATCAATGAACACGTTGTGTGGACTGTATGATCAATGAACACGTTGTGTGGACTGTATGATCAATGAACACGTTGTGTGGACTGTCTGATCAATGAACACGTTGTGTGGACTGTCTGATCAATGAACACGTTATGTGGACTGTATGATCAATGAACACGTTGTGTGGACTGTATGATCAATGAACACGTTGTGTGGACTGTATGATCAATGAACACGTTGTGTGGACTGTCTGATCAATGAACACGTTGTGTGGACTGTATGATCAATGAACACGTTGTGTGGACTGTATGATCAATGAACACGTTGTGTGGACTGTATGATCAATGAACACGTTGTGTGGACTGTATGATCAATGGACACGTTGTGTGGACTGTATGATCAATGAACACGTTATGTGGACTGTATGATCAATGAACACGTTGTGTGGACTGTATGATCAATGAACACGTTGTGTGGACTATCTGATCAATGAACACGTTGTGTGGACTGTATGATCAATGAACACGTTGTGTGGACTGTATGATCAATGAACACGTTGTGTGGACTGTATGATCAATGAACACGTTATGTGGACTGTATGATCAATGAACACGTTGTGTGGACTGTATGATCAATGAACGCGTTTTGTGGACTTTAATATCAATGAACACGTTATGTGGACTGTATGATCAATGAATTGTATGATCAATGAACACGTTGTGTGGACTGTCTGATCAATGAACACGTTGTGTGGGCTGTATGATCAATGAACACGTTGTGTGGACTGTATGATCAATGAACACGTTGTGTTGACTGTATGATCAATGAACACGTTGTGTGGACTGTATGATCAATGAACACGTTGTGTGGACTGTATGATCAATGGACACGTTGTGTGGACTGTATGATCAATGAACACGTTGTGTGGACTGTATGATCAATGAACGCGTTGTGTGGACTGTATGATCAATGAACGCGTTTTGTGGACTGTATGATCAATGAACGCGTTGTGTGGACTGTATGATCAATGAACACATTGTGTGGACTGTATGATCAATGGACACGTTGTGTGGACTGTATGATCAATGGACACGTTGTCTGGATTGTATGATCAATGAACACGTTGTGTGGACTGTATGATCAATGAACGCGTTTTGTGGACTGTAATATCAATGAACACGTTATGTGGACTGTATGATCAATGAACACGTTGTGTGGACTGTTTGATCAATGGACACGTTGTGTGGACTTTATGATCACTGAACACATTGTCTGGATTGTATGATCAATGAACACGTTGTGTGGACTGTATGATCAATGGACACGTTGTGTGGACTGTACGATCACTGAACACATTGTCTGGATTGTATGATCAATGAACACGTTGTGTGGACTGTATGATCAATGAACGCGTTTTGTGGACTGTAATATCAATGAACACGTTATGTGGACTGTATGATCAATGAACACGTTGTGTGGACTGTATGATCAATGAACACATTATGTGGACTGTATGATCAATGAACACGTTGTGTGGACTGTATGATCAATGAACACGTTGTGTGGACTGTATGATCAATGAACACGTTGTGTGGACTGTATGATCAATGGACACGTTGTGTGGACTGTATGATCAATGGACACGTTGTGTGGACTGTATGATCAATGAACACATTATGTGGACTGTATGATCAATGAACACGTTGTGTGGACTGTATGATCAATGAACACGTTGTGTGGACTGTATGATCAATGGACACGTTGTGTGGACTGTATCATCAATGAACGCGTTATGTGGACTGTGTGATCAATGAACACGTTTTGTGGACTGCTTGATCAATGGAGACGCTGTGTGGACTTTATGATCAATGGACACGTTCTGTGAACTGTATGATCAATGAACACGAGGCCGTCTCAGAGAGTGAGTTGATCCTCGATACCACCGTGTACGACTCGACACACACGGAGTGTGTAATTATCACTAATTAGTGCTTATGCGAGCTGCTGAAATGTGCTGCGCTGTAGGTGTGTACACTTGCTGTCGGAACTGATGACAGACGGGCAGACAGACAGTGAGCTAGAGATCAATAGGCGAGCTCACTCACCATGTACACGCATCACATCTGCTGACTGCTGGAACAGGTGTAAGAGCAACCTACAAGTATACCTACCTACCTGTCCCCCTCACGCCTACATCGTCACACAGCCGGGATGAGACAGGTACAGTAGGAACTGCTCTGAGGACGTCCTAAGAGTTTTCATCCCATGATGGCCAGGTAAATACAGATCTTTCATCTTGTGTTTGATTTGTGTAATGATCAAATGGTTAACATGTTGTTTTCCCACACAGAGAACGATAGACGAGGTTGTCGAGTTCTTGTTTCTCTTTGGCAAACAACTCATAAGTGGAGGGTTAAAGGACTTATATAAATATATGTAAACATCTTTCTGTGCGTTTGGTAATTATAATTTGGTAACAGTGCTGTATTGGCAGGGTTTACGAAGGAATTTGTATCAGCACGTTAAGTATGATAAGGAAATACACACAGTAGATATCCCATATATATATATATATATATATAGGTGCTGCATGTACAGATATGGTGACGAATTGAAGGTATAAGTGATGACAGAGATCGGTTGAATTACATCTGATATACGATACAATATTAAAGTGTTATGTGAGGTGTAGGTGCCCCTGTCTCCAGCTGTTACAAGTTACATTTGGCAGGGTGGCATGGTGGGCTTCTATTGTTTCCATTCACCATGCTTTATTAGTGTCTACATCGCATGGTGGGCTTCTATTGTTTCCTTTCACCATGCTTTATTAGTCTCTACATCGCAGTGTCCTCTATACAGTCATTAGAAGATGTGCGCTTATGTAATGTGTGTGACATATGTCATTGTGAGACTTGAAGTTGATGACGCCAAGGCAGTATGATATTATCATTGTCACGTGAACTATCATGCTGAAGAAACTATACCACATGACTGCAAGATAGTCTAATCTACGAGAGATGTATGCCGCTAACGGCATCGTTTCTCTAACGGCCAACTGAACTTTAATCTAAAACATTATATGTCCATCTGTTGGAAAAACAACATTACTTTTAAAAACTACAGTTGTGAAATCTCCTTAACTGGCGAGTTGCAAAGTGAAATAGGACTGCAGTAGCAAGTATGTGTCAATGTATTAAAGTCCAAGAAGATACATTATGTTCACAACATCATCAACATATATTAAGTTAATTTCAGTTTAATCTAAGACATTAGCAAGTCACCAAATTTACAATTTCTAATCTATATTGGTCAAGGAATGTCAACACAAGATTTAATTCTTATATTGACCGGTTCATTCTAAGGAAGAAGTAACAAAACTATATAAGTTCACCAATCACCAACACGCCCATATTGAAGGGGAATCAAGCTAAAAAATGATCTCCATGTAACAAAGTTATGAACTGATATACCTAAATTCGCTTTGCAAGGTTGGGAACTTGCATAAGATAATACACTATAACGATAAATAACTACAGTGGACTCCCTCCAAAACAGACATTCCTCCAATCCGACATTCTCTCTAAACCGACATAATTATTTGGTATTTGAATCTGTCCCCTTATTTATAACATCATATAACAAACGCCCTCTTATCCGACATCCCACTATTCCGAATTCTCACACACAAATCCGGTCACAAAGCATGTTTTCAGTACAAATTCACGCTCTCTAAACCGACATTGGTATTGCATAAGAGATTACGACAGCCAACATATAGCGTGTATTTAGCAATTCAATGAGCTTCGGGGGTATTGACCTGTCACTGAGTCATAGTATTAACTGTTCATTACCTTCAAATCACTATCTCTTTGTATCATTGAGATTAGTAAAATTACAGACAGACAGACAGACAGACAGACAGATATTTTATTAATATCTCACCTTGCGTATACATAACATACATACACAATTATATAACCAATAAAATATACACAAGCCATTCCATAGGAATTATGAAAGACAAAAAATAAGTGTTAATATACGATAAAACTTGCATTAAAATAAATCATTGTGGCATTAAAAAAGGTATAAAGTAAATATAGCAATATACAGATATAGAAATTGTATTACTTATATAAACACCATCTTCTTCTTCTTAAGATATTCAAACAGGCTTTGGCACACAACAGAGTTAAATCAACATGTGTAAAGAGCACTTCAAACTTTACTGCGTCTGTTAAAACACTAAAATTAGGACATAAATATTCTGCTTCTTTAAAAAGGGCATATCGTAAATCATCATACACAGGACAGTTTAAAATAACATGATATTCATTCTCAACACAACAATTTTCACACATAGGGCATATCCTTTCTTCCACGGGTAACTGTTCATATGGCCTTGTTTCTAGTCTTATAGGTGCTACTCCTAGTCTGAATTTTGACATAGCACTTCTATAGGGTCGGGAAATTACAAAATGTTCTACTTCATATCCACAATTCTTTACAGTCTTATACGTTCTGAGCTTCCCTGTATTGTCACTAATTCTTTGAGTCCACGCACATCTATATCTCGGAAAGAGGATATCTTCAACTTTCTTCACCATGTCAGGCTGGACTGAGTCTTGTAGATAGCTGCAATCAGTGTCTCCAAACAGTTTTCTTAGCTTAAAATTCCAGTTTTTACATCCGGGGGTGGCACACTTATCTGTCCACAGGAATATGCTTTTGTTTAACCTTTTATTGTCCATTCTCAAATACCTTCGCCACTGTTGTAAACATGCAACCTTGTACATTACATGTATCAACATTTATCATTTATTGACATTGACATTGAGATCATCTCTATTTAGCATGGTCATCGTGACTCACACAAATTATATATAAAAAGCCATGATTAGTAACCCAAACAAGTGACAGTGGTTACCCATACCTCTTAAGCAGAAAGTGAGCTAACTCTCACGGTACAGCAGAAATTGTTACAAGATTATGACAATAATTGTCCTAAACCACCCAGAAGCAGCTCTCTGATGATATAGGAAGAAGTACAGTTCTTATTTCTTCGTTAACATGTTGGTTTTCCTTTATTTTTACAGACTACATACGTTTTAATACATATGCGCCGATATAAAGATACATTTTGCAGTGTTTGTTTTCACTTTGGTTCGAAGACTGGAAACTCCCTTTAAAATCAACATCTCGCTAAACCGACATTGTTGCCAGGTCCCAAGTGATGTTAGGAGTCCACTGCATGCACATAATATTTCAGCTTTCTGTGCCTTTTGGGATCTGGAGAAGACGACGAAAATTGGTACCGTTGTATCTAGAATTTGTAATCCCAATTGGCTAAGAATTATGTAATACGATTTCAACTTTCTAGGGCTTTCAATCCTTGAGAAGAAGACGAAAACACGTTTAGCGGCCGCTGAGTCACTAAATGTAGGCTACAATCTAAAGCCCCATAGGCCAAGTACCTGTACACATGATACGAGCTCTGTAGAAGGCAAAGTACCTGTACACATGATACGAGCCCTGTAGAAGGCAAAGTACCTGTACACATGATACGAGCCCTGTAGAAGGCCAAGTACCTGTACACATGATACGAGCCCTGTAGAAGGCCAAGTACCTGTACACATGATACGAGCTCTGTAGAAGGCAAAGTACCTGTACACATGATACGAGCCCTGTAGAAGGCCAAGTACCTGTACACATGATACGAGCTCTGTAGAAGGCCAAGTACCTGTACACATGATACGAGCCCTGTAGAAGGCAAAGTACCGGTACACATGATACGAGCTCTGTAGAAGGCTAAGTACCTGTACACATGATACGAGCTCTGTAGAAGGCCAAGTACCTGTACACATGATACGAGCTCTGTAGAAGGCCAAGTACCTGTACACATGATACGAGCTCTGTAGAAGGCCAAGTAGGCTACCTATACACATGATACGAGCTCTGTAGAAGGCCAAGTACCTGTACACATGATACGAGCTCTGTAGAAGGCCAAGTACCGGTACACATGATACGAGCTCTGTAGAAGGCCAAGTACCTGTACACATGATACGAGCTCTGTAGAAGGCAAAGTACCTGTACACATGATACGAGCTCTGTAGAAGGCCAAGTACCTGTACACATGATACGAGCTCTGTAGAAGGCAAAGTACCTGTACACATGATACGAGCTCTGTAGAAGGCCAAGTACCTGTACACATGATACGAGCTCTGTAGAAGGCAAAGTACCGGTACACATGACACGAGCCCTGTAGAAGGCAAAGTACCTGTACACATGATACGAGCCCTGTAGAAGGCCAAGTACCTGTACACATGATACGAGCCCTGTAGAAGGCCAAGTACCTGTACACATGATACGAGCCCTGTAGAAGGCCAAGTACCTGTACACATGATACGAGCTCTGTAGAAGGCAAAGTACCTGTACACATGATACGAGCCCTGTAGAAGGCCAAGTACCTGTACACATGATACGAGCTCTGTAGAAGGCCAAGTACCTGTACACATGATACGAGCCCTGTAGAAGGCAAAGTACCGGTACACATGATACGAGCTCTGTAGAAGGCTAAGTACCTGTACACATGATACGAGCTCTGTAGAAGGCCAAGTACCTGTACACATGATACGAGCTCTGTAGAAGGCCAAGTACCTGTACACATGATACGAGCTCTGTAGAAGGCCAAGTACCTGTACACATGATACGAGCTCTGTAGAAGGCCAAGTACCTGTACACATGATACGAGCTCTGTAGAAGGCCAAGTACCGGTACACATGATACGAGCTCTGTAGAAGGCCAAGTACCTGTACACATGATACGAGCTCTGTAGAAGGCAAAGTACCTGTACACATGATACGAGCTCTGTAGAAGGCCAAGTACCTGTACACATGATACGAGCTCTGTAGAAGGCAAAGTACCTGTACACATGATACGAGCTCTGTAGAAGGCCAAGTACCTGTACACATGATACGAGCTCTGTAGAAGGCAAAGTACCGGTACACATGATACGAGCTCTGTAGAAGGCAAAGTACCTGTACACATGATACGAGCTCTGTAGAAGGCCAAGTACCTGTACACATGATACGAGCTCTGTAGAAGGCGAAGTACCTGTACACATGATACGAGCTCTGTAGAAGGCAAAGTACCTGTACACATGATACGAGCTCTGTAGAAGGCCAAGTACCTGTACACATGATACGAGCTCTGTAGAAGGCCAAGTACCGGTACACATGATACGAGCTCTGTAGAAGGCCAAGTACCTGTACACATGATACGAGCTCTGTAGAAGGCCAAGTACCTGTACACATGATACGAGCTCTGTAGAAGGCCAAGTACCTGTACACATGATACGAGCTCTGTAGAAGGCCAAGTACCTGTACACATGATACGAGCTCTGTAGAAGGCCAAGTGCCTGTACACATGATACGAGCTCTGTAGAAGGCCAAGTACCTGTACACATGATACGAGCTCTGTAGAAGGCCAAGTACCTGTACACATGATACGAGCTCTGTAGAAGGCCAAGTACCTGTACACATGATACGAGCTCTGTAGAAGGCCAAGTACCTGTACACATGATACGAGCCCTGTAGAAGGCCAAGTACCTGTACACATGATACGAGCCCTGTAGAAGGCCAAGTACCGGTACACATGATACGAGCTCTGTAGAAGGCCAAGTACCGGTACACATGATACGAGCTCTGTAGAAGGCCAAGTACCTGTACACATGATACGAGCTCTGTAGAAGGCCAAGTACCTGTACACATGATACGAGCCCTGTAGAAGGCCAAGTACCGGTACACATGATACGAGCTCTGTAGAAGGCCAAGTACCTGTACACATGATACGAGCTCTGTAGAAGGCCAAGTACCTGTACACATGATACGAGCTCTGTAGAAGGCCAAGTACCGGTACACATGATACGAGCTCTGTAGAAGGCCAAGTACCTGTACACATGATACGAGCTCTGTAGAAGGCCAAGTACCTGTACACATGATACGAGCCCTGTAGAAGGCCAAGTACCTGTACACATGATACGAGCCCTGTAGAAGGCCAAGTACCTGTACACATGATACGAGCTCTGTAGAAGGCCAAGTACCGGTACACATGATACGAGCTCTGTAGAAGGCCAAGTACCGGTACACATGATACGAGCTCTGTAGAAGGCCAAGTACCTGTACACATGATACGAGCTCTGTAGAAGGCCAAGTACCTGTACACATGATACGAGCTCTGTAGAAGGCAAAGTACCTGTACACATGATACGAGCTCTGTAGAAGGCAAAGTACCTGTACACATGATACGAGCTCTGTAGAAGGCAAAGTACCTGTACACATGATACGAGCTCTGTAGAAGGCCAAGTACCTGTACACATGATACGAGCTCTGTAGAAGGCAAAGTACCTGTACACATGATACGAGCTCTGTAGAAGGCCAAGTACCTGTACACATGATACGAGCTCTGTAGAAGGCAAAGTACCGGTACACATGATACGAGCTCTGTAGAAGGCAAAGTACCTGTACACATGATACGAGCTCTGTAGAAGGCCAAGTACCTGTACACATGATACGAGCTCTGTAGAAGGCAAAGTACCTGTACACATGATACGAGCTCTGTAGAAGGCAAAGTACCTGTACACATGATACGAGCTCTGTAGAAGGCCAAGTACCTGTACACATGATACGAGCTCTGTAGAAGGCCAAGTACCTGTACACATGATACGAGCTCTGTAGAAGGCAAAGTACCTGTACACATGATACGAGCTCTGTCGAAGGCAAAGTACCGGTACACATGATACGAGCTCTGTAGAAGGCAAAGTACCTGTACACATGATACGAGCTCTGTAGAAGGCCAAGTACCTGTACACATGATACGAGCTCTGTAGAAGGCAAGTACCTGTACACATGATACGAGCTCTGTAGAAGGCCAAGTACCTGTACACATGATACGAGCTCTGTAGAAGGCCAAGTACCGGTACACATGATACGAGCTCTGTAGAAGGCCAAGTACCTGTACACATGATACGAGCTCTGTAGAAGGCCAAGTACCTGTACACATGATACGAGCTCTGTAGAAGGCCAAGTACCTGTACACATGATACGAGCTCTGTAGAAGGCAAAGTACCTGTACACATGATACGAGCTCTGTAGAAGGCCAAGTACCTGTACACATGATACGAGCTCTGTAGAAGGCAAAGTACCTGTACACATGATACGAGCCCTGTAGAAGGCCAAGTACCTGTACACATGATACGAGCTCTGTAGAAGGCCAAGTACCTGTACACATGATACGAGCCCTGTAGAAGGCAAAGTACCGGTACACATGATACGAGCTCTGTAGAAGGCTAAGTACCTGTACACATGATACGAGCTCTGTAGAAGGCCAAGTACCTGTACACATGATACGAGCTCTGTAGAAGGCCAAGTACCTGTACACATGATACGAGCTCTGTAGAAGGCCAAGTACCTGTACACATGATACGAGCTCTGTAGAAGGCCAAGTACCTGTACACATGATACGAGCTCTGTAGAAGGCAAAGTACCGGTACACATGATACGAGCTCTGTAGAAGGCCAAGTACCTGTACACATGATACGAGCTCTGTAGAAGGCAAAGTACCTGTACACATGATACGAGCTCTGTAGAAGGCCAAGTACCTGTACACATGATACGAGCTCTGTAGAAGGCCAAGTACCTGTACACATGATACGAGCTCTGTAGAAGGCAAAGTACCTGTACACATGATACGAGCTCTGTAGAAGGCCAAGTACCTGTACACATGATACGAGCTCTGTAGAAGGCCAAGTACCGGTACACATGATACGAGCTCTGTAGAAGGCCAAGTACCTGTACACATGATACGAGCTCTGTAGAAGGCCAAGTACCTGTACACATGATACGAGCTCTGTAGAAGGCCAAGTACCTGTACACATGATACGAGCTCTGTAGAAGGCCAAGTACCGGTACACATGATACGAGCTCTGTAGAAGGCCAAGTACCTGTACACATGATACGAGCTCTGTAGAAGGCCAAGTACCTGTACACATGATACGAGCTCTGTAGAAGGCCAAGTACCTGTACACATGATACGAGCTCTGTAGAAGGCAAAGTACCTGTACACATGATACGAGCTCTGTAGAAGGCAAAGTACCGGTACACATGATACGAGCTCTGTAGAAGGCAAAGTACCTGTACACATGATACGAGCTCTGTAGAAGGCCAAGTACCGGTACACATGATACGAGCTCTGTAGAAGGCCAAGTACCTGTACACATGATACGAGCTCTGTAGAAGGCAAAGTACCGGTACACATGATACGAGCTCTGTAGAAGGCCAAGTACCTGTACACATGATACGAGCTCTGTAGAAGGCAAAGTACCTGTACACATGATACGAGCTCTGTAGAAGGCAAAGTACCTGTACACATGATACGAGCTCTGTAGAAGGCCAAGTACCTGTACACATGATACGAGCTCTGTAGAAGGCAAAGTACCGGTACACATGACACGAGCCCTGTAGAAGGCAAAGTACCTGTACACATGATACGAGCCCTGTAGAAGGCCAAGTACCTGTACACATGATACGAGCCCTGTAGAAGGCCAAGTACCTGTACACATGATACGAGCCCTGTAGAAGGCCAAGTACCTGTACACATGATACGAGCTCTGTAGAAGGCAAAGTACCTGTACACATGATACGAGCCCTGTAGAAGGCCAAGTACCTGTACACATGATACGAGCTCTGTAGAAGGCCAAGTACCTGTACACATGATACGAGCCCTGTAGAAGGCAAAGTACCGGTACACATGATACGAGCTCTGTAGAAGGCTAAGTACCTGTACACATGATACGAGCTCTGTAGAAGGCCAAGTACCTGTACACATGATACGAGCTCTGTAGAAGGCCAAGTACCTGTACACATGATACGAGCTCTGTAGAAGGCCAAGTACCTGTACACATGATACGAGCTCTGTAGAAGGCCAAGTACCTGTACACATGATACGAGCTCTGTAGAAGGCCAAGTACCGGTACACATGATACGAGCTCTGTAGAAGGCCAAGTACCTGTACACATGATACGAGCTCTGTAGAAGGCAAAGTACCTGTACACATGATACGAGCTCTGTAGAAGGCCAAGTACCTGTACACATGATACGAGCTCTGTAGAAGGCAAAGTACCTGTACACATGATACGAGCTCTGTAGAAGGCCAAGTACCTGTACACATGATACGAGCTCTGTAGAAGGCAAAGTACCGGTACACATGATACGAGCTCTGTAGAAGGCAAAGTACCTGTACACATGATACGAGCTCTGTAGAAGGCCAAGTACCTGTACACATGATACGAGCTCTGTAGAAGGCCAAGTACCTGTACACATGATACGAGCTCTGTAGAAGGCAAAGTACCTGTACACATGATACGAGCTCTGTAGAAGGCCAAGTACCTGTACACATGATACGAGCTCTGTAGAAGGCCAAGTACCGGTACACATGATACGAGCTCTGTAGAAGGCCAAGTACCTGTACACATGATACGAGCTCTGTAGAAGGCCAAGTACCTGTACACATGATACGAGCTCTGTAGAAGGCCAAGTACCTGTACACATGATACGAGCTCTGTAGAAGGCCAAGTACCTGTACACATGATACGAGCTCTGTAGAAGGCCAAGTGCCTGTACACATGATACGAGCTCTGTAGAAGGCCAAGTACCTGTACACATGATACGAGCTCTGTAGAAGGCCAAGTACCTGTACACATGATACGAGCTCTGTAGAAGGCCAAGTACCTGTACACATGATACGAGCTCTGTAGAAGGCCAAGTACCTGTACACATGATACGAGCTCTGTAGAAGGCCAATTACCTGTACACATGATACGAGCCCTGTAGAAGGCCAAGTACCTGTACACATGATACGAGCCCTGTAGAAGGCCAAGTACCGGTACACATGATACGAGCTCTGTAGAAGGCCAAGTACCGGTACACATGATACGAGCTCTGTAGAAGGCCAAGTACCTGTACACATGATACGAGCTCTGTAGAAGGCCAAGTACCTGTACACATGATACGAGCCCTGTAGAAGGCCAAGTACCGGTACACATGATACGAGCTCTGTAGAAGGCCAAGTACCTGTACACATGATACGAGCTCTGTAGAAGGCCAAGTACCGGTACACATGATACGAGCTCTGTAGAAGGCCAAGTACCTGTACACATGATACGAGCTCTGTAGAAGGCCAAGTACCTGTACACATGATACGAGCCCTGTAGAAGGCCAAGTACCTGTACACATGATACGAGCCCTGTAGAAGGCCAAGTACCTGTACACATGATACGAGCTCTGTAGAAGGCCAAGTACCGGTACACATGATACGAGCTCTGTAGAAGGCCAAGTACCGGTACACATGATACGAGCTCTGTAGAAGGCCAAGTACCTGTACACATGATACGAGCTCTGTAGAAGGCCAAGTACCTGTACACATGATACGAGCTCTGTAGAAGGCAAAGTACCTGTACACATGATACGAGCTCTGTAGAAGGCAAAGTACCGGTACACATGATACGAGCTCTGTAGAAGGCAAAGTACCTGTACACATGATACGAGCTCTGTAGAAGGCCAAGTACCTGTACACATGATACGAGCTCTGTAGAAGGCAAAGTACCTGTACACATGATACGAGCTCTGTAGAAGGCCAAGTACCTGTACACATGATACGAGCTCTGTAGAAGGCAAAGTACCGGTACACATGATACGAGCTCTGTAGAAGGCAAAGTACCTGTACACATGATACGAGCTCTGTAGAAGGCCAAGTACCTGTACACATGATACGAGCTCTGTAGAAGGCAAAGTACCTGTACACATGATACGAGCTCTGTAGAAGGCAAAGTACCTGTACACATGATACGAGCTCTGTAGAAGGCCAAGTACCTGTACACATGATACGAGCTCTGTAGAAGGCCAAGTACCTGTACACATGATACGAGCTCTGTAGAAGGCCAAGTACCTGTACACATGATACGAGCTCTGTAGAAGGCCAAGTACCTGTACACATGATACGAGCTCTGTAGAAGGCCAAGTACCTGTACACATGATACGAGCTCTGTAGAAGGCAAAGTACCGGTACACATGATACGAGCTCTGTAGAAGGCAAAGTACCTGTACACATGATACGAGCTCTGTAGAAGGCCAAGTACCGGTACACATGATACGAGCTCTGTAGAAGGCCAAGTACCTGTACACATGATACGAGCTCTGTAGAAGGCCAAGTACCTGTACACATGATACGAGCTCTGTAGAAGGCAAAGTACCTGTACACATGATACGAGCTCTGTAGAAGGCAAAGTACCTGCACACATGATACGAGCTCTGTAGACACAGTAGGTCTGGAGAAGTCATAAAAGCAAATGCTTACGGGCGGGTGGATGGATGGATGGATGGACGGACGGACAGGCGCTGGACTTTAATTACACTTGTGACGTCATCATATTGTTCTTTCACTCCATTATTGTTCAGTAATGGAGAGTTACACATCACATCATATTTTTTAAGTAGAAATTTAATTTCTTTAACTTCTTCCTTTAACTAAAGCAATTTTGATAAAAGAGCAATGCTTTGAGTGTAATTTAAGTAGGGTAATATCCTCATAACTCTCCATTCCTTAATAATAATGGGCCTCGGCCCCTCCGGGTCCTCGGCTCCATTTTTTTAAAGAATGGGGAGTTACTCGGACATTACCCTTTACGTCATGACATACGATAAGCCCATCGGTCCTTTCAGTATCATACCCGGATGAAAGAAATTGTTGATAATACTTTAGTTTACAAAATATGTCATTATCAGAGACATTGTCAATCGACTGTAACCTACAGCAACATGTCGTGTTTGAAAACTGTCCTAGTAACTCTCCATTCCTTAAAAATAATGGAGCCGAGGCCCATTATTTTTAAGGAATGGAGAGTTACGAGGATATTACCCTACTTAAATTACATTCAAAGTAATGCTCGTTTATCCAAATTGCTTTAAAAAGTTAAAGAAATTAAATGTCTTCTTCAAAAATATTATGTGATGTGTAACTCTCCATTACTGAAAAATAATGGAGTGAAAGAACAATAGGATGACGTCACAAGTGTAATTTAATATCGTTTCTTGTACATGGTATAGTTTAGTTGACTTTAGGACAAGTGCACGCGACATCGCCATGTAGATATCCTTGAATCTACACAATCTAGGATGATTTGCTAGCTCTAAAGTTTCATAATGGTCCAACCAGAACTTTTGCCATTTTGACGGTACGCTATTTGTGTTCCGAACCTTTTAAGTTTGATGGAAAGAAATTCCTCGGACATACAAATTTGGAAAGCTTCATCAGGATCCAGTTAATACGGTATATATAAGTATTTCCGTTGCAATACATTTGTTAACAAACTGTAGTTTCAAGGCTGTGACACGGCATCTGGACGCCACTAATGGACTTCCCTACAGGGGACGAAGGATTTCAACTTGTCTCATGTATTTCCTGCTTAAAGCTAAACGATTAAATGAATCATCAATGACTTGGTAAATATGAACTGGTCTGTGATAAAATATGCGATTAGGGACAATTCTCTCACCAAATATACATCTCACACGAATCGATGCAAATGACTGTGAGACAACATTCCAAGTTTGCACGTGCGATCGACCAGCTAGGATGACTTAGAGGGTCTGCCTGCAAGCTTTGATCATCGGTTTGAGAGAATGTTAGTTACTCTAGCCACGGACTTAAATTACTCTAGCACAGGACTTGCATTAATCGGTGCACCCGGAGTCTTCTATATACATGAATAAGGTAATATGTATGGCACTGATCCTGGCGAACATGATATTAGCGTGGCCACGCTCTTGCGTGAGTTGATGGAGAGGCTTGCGGGTAATCTGGTGTAGGTTCATCGGCCAAGATGGCAGCGGATAGTTGGTGCTCGATCGTTGCAATTGCGTTGATTCATTAATGATATGTGGATATGGGATTAAGTGAATGTAGAGCTATGTAGGGGAAATGGGAATAATCACTAGATAAGCAGATGAGATTGAGGTTGTGAATATGTTCGTGATTGATTGCTAGACGATGGTGAAATATATATAGATCAGGTAGTAAAGTGATAACTGGTGTATCTTTATTGTGTAACATATGCTAGAATCGATTAATGAGCATTAAGCTTTACTCTCTGTCGGTGACATCATGAGTTAGCGTCTAACTCCTCACTTGAATGAGGTGGCGACGTTTGGTGAGCTGGAGTGATCCCTTAAACGTTTCACTGCCACATTCCACATATACAGTGACGACTTCAAAAGACATACCTGAAATGCATATTATATGTCTGTATGTTTCAGACGACTATGTGATGGGCAGTGTGCTCCGAGACAATCAGCCAAGAAGCCCCTCAAGCGCTGCCTCACCGATTCGCTGTCTACCGAGGCCGGGCCGCACGTGAAGCAGGACATGCGACTTTGTGACGTGGAGGACAGAAGAGTCACCCGACAGCGCCTGTATCAGACTGACGACAACCTTGCCTTCCAATCTCCAGTTATCCAGAAAGCCTCAAGAACGTGGAAATCAATTCTCCGGAAACAGCGTTCTTCAGGGAAAATTGAGAATCCCAAGCAAACATCTCGGGTAACATTAAGGGGACTTGTTGCTCGCCTCCACTCGAGTAAGAGAAAGGAGAAGGGAAAGCTGTGTCGTCTGCCTTCCTACCCGGACATCAGCCACCTGCGCCTCTCCAGCTCGACCAGCGGAGGTTCAGGCTGTCAACAGGAGCAGGACATGGACGTGGACGTGGATGTTGGTATTCACCAGCAAATCGGAGATGATGGAGAAAAGATGAGTAGAAATCATATGAGCAACAGTAACTATGTGCGTCATATCGAGGATATATTCCTTGTAGAAAAACAACCTACTGGGATGCAGTTGCGGAGTGGGAGTCAAATAAAGAAAGTTAAACCCGACAGTGAGGTAAGCCAACATAGAAGAGTTGATAAGTCAGTCAGCATGTTCTCTAAGATCCTGGAGTTTCTGTATCTGGGTAGTATAGAGTGTGCCTACAACGAGCCCCTGTTATGCCGCTTGCGGATCCACATGCTGTTAGACATGTCCAACGTGCTGGGGTCGCAGGTCCCCCCGGGGAAGAAGAGCAATTGTCCCTGCCCCTGCAAACAGGGCAGTCACTTTCGCTCCAGGCTCTACGTTGGTGTAGACGACATTGAGTGGGAAAATATCAGCCAGCACTTCCAGGACATCAACAACTTCATAGAAGGGGCAAGAAAGAACAAGAAGAACGTGTTGGTCTGTAGTTACCACGGCAGGTCCCGGGCTGCTACTGCCGTCATTCAGTATATTATGCGCTATCACCATCTCTCGCTCGACAGTGCGTATAACATCGTTAAATCGCGCAGACCGGAAATTAATGTGAACTCTGGGTTCTGGAAAGCATTACAGCGATTGGAGCAGGAACTTGCCCGGGAAAATGGAGTTCCGTTTAGAAGTGCAGAGAATGACAGTCGGTTAGAAATTGGTCCACGGAGATTCCGTGATGCGTGGGCCGAGTTTGGGAACTGACCACACGGTCGGAGTCATGCATGGATCCTCGCACTTAACTTAATCTAAGTGTGTAATGTATACATATACATATTGAATACGACATAGCGCTGAGGAAGCTTCGAAAACCCAGGCCCTGGAACACACTAGTAAAGGTACGCAGATACTATGTTAGACTTCCCGGAAATCTCTGTCCGCCAAGCTAAACATGAAGACAATATAGATACAGAGGAGGTGCGAGGTGAGATACCAGGACGTCTGTGTTAGAAGTCAGAAGGAAGTGTGTTGATGCCGCAGATCACTTGTTGCGTCTGGTGAACATGTTGTTTGTAGTTTGTAGTTTGTGACATGACTTTCTATAATCACTGTATACAGACCCGGAGTTTAAGGCTATGCGTCAATATCATACCTCGTGATGCGCGTGGTCTGTATTTGCCACATAACACTGGCTATAACACTGGCTAGTGAGATAACACCATACTCGCAGTCTGATGGTAGGAGTCACGTGTTGACAGTGTTCTATATCGAGCTTTCCTCGCAGAGTTCTAATTGTAGTATCCATCTAAAATCAACTTTTATAATCAACTATAGCTGAACTAATGACAATTCGTAACAATATGATGGGAGCTAGCTTGAGAACTTACTTTACGTGTTTCCAGCTGCTCTCTTGCGGTTTGTCTACATTAAAGGTACATCCATTGTGTTTAATAACATTTTATTTGTCTTTAATACGTTCCAACTCACCATATGTGCTGCTTACAATACAAATAAATTAACTCAGCTTGTATATTCATCACCAATCGCCAAATATATCAAAATTACTAGTTTCTAATTAAAATCGAGTAACATCATTATGCATATGCAGAAACCGAAAGTGCACGTCCCATTTACCTGCTCAGTAGTTATGTGACCTATTAAACATTATCAAACCAAATTTGTCATTTTGTCTGCTATAAATAAGATTCTAAAATTACGTTTGACTCATTGGCGCGCGTCAATCGCAATGCATGTTCCGGTTTTCGATCAGAAATCACTACTTTTACCTTCATGTCGTCAATATACTAAGTCAACTATCATCAAAATGGTAGTTTTCGGTAACAGTTGGTACTTCTCGATAAAGTAACATATTTTATAACGTTGGAATATGTGACCCCTAACAACACAATGGATGTACCTTTAAGTCTCTGAAATGAGTTTTTTTTCTCTTAAATTTCAGAATTTGAAACAAATTTTAAAATAAAATAAAAAGGATCCTTTGAAATGTTATCATTTTCAGATATCAGTTGAGAAAATAAAATTTCCACTTCATTTTGATCAAATCAAATTGAAAATAGTTGTTTTTAAAATAGATAGAACCCTCTTTGAATTTGGCAACCTGAAATAGGAAAGAGGTTGACAACATCAAAAGAGCAAATTAATTCAGACTTTGAAATTTAAGCGATATGCTCTCTGCTGATGGATTAAACAAGGTCATGTGACTGGTATACTTTCTCATAAACACGACATTGACAGCTGAAAAGGAGAATGTTCATACTGCGACGTTTCTACAAAATAACCTGCGGTACTACTTTATCACTGTATCATTGCGCAATAATGACACTGCTATCACATGCTCTTTTCTTGCTTAAACTTTTTTTAAATATTACAACGTGAATTCTATTTGTAGTTTGAGTTTTTTTTATACTGATTACAAAAAATCGCTGAAATTGCAAAGTTTGAATTGATAAGAACACACCGTAGGAACGTGAACGCCTGGAAATTGTTACTCAACTCAACTGCTAGAGCTAAGTTTGTTTTGTGCATTTGGTGAAGGATTTTGTTGGATAAATCTGTTTTCAGGTACTTATGAGAAACACTATTTCAGGCTGTAAAATGGTTGACACTGGTGAAGTCGTAGACGAAAGATAATGTCATGATGTGTCCTCAGTCGATTATTACATCACAATATAGGCGTCGAATTTCGCACGTGGAGCTTACGTGTCTTTGATCTTGTCTTGTTTTCAGAAACATCGATAAAAAAAATACTCATATATGACTTTACCTTGTTGTAAAACATTCATATATGGACATACATGCCAAATATGAAGACTTATTATTAACAAATAACAAAATTAGAACCCCTGAACCTCACGTGGTTATTGAAACTAACGGGGGTGGTGAACGAATTACAGCCACTTGATGTTTCTGCAGGTGAACGACTTTCACAACATACAAAGTGAATGATATATTTAGCAAATGATGTTTATAAACGCTTTTATAAACTACAGTATTGACAGATTAATGTTTAATTGTTATCATCACTTACATCAGTAAGCTAGGGTCGATTTGTGCATGTCTGATGAAGGTGTTTACTTCCTACCCGAGGGAAAAGAGAAAATATCTGACATACAGACAGTTTCTGTACACTGCATGTTGGCAAAGTTATAGGTCCAAATCAAGTCTCCGTAACCAATTTCACGTTCAATATAAACAAAATAGAGCCATACGCTCTGTAGCTCATCAGTATTTGTATTGTTTGATGTAGAAACCCGAAATAAATCGTTCTCAATATAATGCACAAACCCTGGCCATGAAAAATTCCAGGCTTCAACATTTTCAGTGCGTAACAAAAACATGACTTCAAACTAAATTTGGATGAAATTGGTCCTTAACGTATGGCAATGCCTGCAAATATATTGAAGAACAAAGGTTTTTAGGTCATGGCCTCTGTGGCCCCTATTATGACACCAGGGTCACTGAATCTACAATTTAAGATCGGCATTGTCGAAGGAGTCTGTACACAAGATTTCAACTTTCTGGACCATTTCGTTCTGGAGAAGATGAAAATAAAGTTTTAGGCCATGACTCCTGTGACCTATAGTTCACAGGTCACAGGGTCACCAAATCTACAACTCAGAATCCTCATTGGACAAGGGGTCTGAACATAACATTTCAGCTTTCTATAGCTTTTCGTTCTGGAGAAGATGAAAATAAAGTTTTAGGCCATGACTCCTGTGACCTAAAGTTGACAGGTCACAGGGTCACCAAATCGACAACTCAGAATCCTCATTGGACAAGGGGTCTGAACATAACATTTCAGCTTTCTATAGCTTTTCGTACTGGAGAAGATGAAAATAAGTTTTTAGGTCGTGACCCATATTTTGGGTCAAATGGTCACCACATCTACAATTAAGAATCACTTTGGCCAAGTAGTCAGTAAATAAAATTTCAGCTTTCTAGAGTCACTGGTTCTGGAAAAGAAGTCGAAAAAGTGTGAACGTGGTGCCAGATTCAAACGGCGGCAAGAAGAAGCAGGCAATACAAGGTGTCTTTTCATGCAGAAATCCGCTTTAGGAGACTTCTCGATTGCCTACGAGTGTATGTCAAGCAAGTTGAAGGACACGAGTGACATAATATTCTTTGTTTCCATTTTGACTGAATAGTGTTTATTTACATACTGAGGTTCAGCAGTTTTGTTCTTATTAGTGAATTAATGATCTCAGTATGGCGTTGCTTGTTATGTTAAAACTTCAATTGATGTTTTTGCATTGGTAACATTTTCAGTTTTCAATCTGGTATGCCACTGACACATCATCGGTGGCTATCAGCTACACCAATCTGGTATGCCACTGACACATCATCGGTGGCTATCAGCTACACCATAGATGGTCCTGTCATTTGTCATTTGTCATTTGAGCACATCCAAGGATAGGAGTACATTCCCATCTCATGTACCTGTGAGATTCCCACTGTAGAGGGTGATGCAAAAAGGAACATGATTCCTGCGATTCTCGTTAACACTGGACACGTTAATCTCTATTTAGTGTCATTCAACTGTCCTTCTTTGCAACGTTATCATCATTTTTCATTGCTGATATAATCTCTGTGCATCTAAAGTAATTTAATAATTAATTTCTCCGCAACATCAGACACAAATATATCGACAAGCTCCGGCATTTATACCAGTTTAACTTGCACCTTTCAAACCGTTTATAAGCCAGTGAACAAACATATTATGAAATATATTTCTTAAAATAATGTTGACAAAAAATTATTGACAGTCAGTGTTTCACTATCTTAAAAAACTAAGGCTGTGCAATATTATTGCAATACCAATATATTGCAATACAGAGTTGTGCAATACACGTATTGCAATACGACTTTCATATCGCAATATATTGCACCATCAACTATTAAGTCAAATTTATTCATTTATCTTGTAAAATGCACATTTACTGGCAGAAATTCGAGAGGATATTCCTGTTTATACATATATGTTATTGATACATCATTTAAACTCAGTCAAACTGAAAGGTAATATGTTGATGATTTTTATTTCACAACTTGATAAAGACAAGCGTACATTTGTTGAAAAATAAAAATAATCAGAACTGAGTGGGAAACATCGCTGTTTTATAACAAGGTATGCGTTACTGGGAATATGCTATCGGTGTATATCTTTTATTATTAAAAAGTTGTAAAATTGGGAACAATGAAGCGTATTTTCATTTCACGTAAACCAAATAAACCAAGATGGCGGATTTTGACTGTCACTTTTGTCACTTTTGTAGACTTGCATCGGCTCTTAAAATTACAACTTTTAAAATGTGAATATACAACGTTCAAAACTTGTATTAACAAGTTTAAAAGTTTTAACTCCAACTTTCAAAACCTGAAGATACAACTTTCAAAACACAGAAATTGATAAATATATATGAAATATATATTTGCTCCGGCTCTAAAACGTTTAAGACTAAATAAGGTGTTTGAATCATATTTGGTTCGGATTCTTACACCGTAGTTAAATACAATTTCAAAAAATTAATTTATTAGATTGGAAATTGAATTATCTTTATTTATTTCACTGTACAAAATCAGATTTGACCTCCCCAATGACGCTGTTTTGCACTTTGCTGTCTGACATCCCCTATGCCCATAACACATATCTTGTTGGTAGGATATTGAATTATCGGTCATTTTGGTACCTTTATATGGTGGTGAAAATATTGCTTGGTATCATTTAGTTTGATTAAGTGTACAATATCAGAAGTTTCCTGTAGACTACGTTTGTCTATACCTCGGTCAGTTTTTTGGACATTCACCGTACAAATCGCCTTTGTGCCAAATGAAATATGTAATAGTTTAGATAGGTAGCTGAAATATCCAACAACATAGATCATTGGATATGAACATTTAAATGTCTTTAAAATGTACACTAAGGTTATCAATATCATATTTCGTCTGTATAATGTTCTTTTCGTCCATTGATTTCAATAAATAAATTATGAAAGTATGGTCAGTTTAATGCTTTAGAAAAGTTTTGTATAGAGTATGGTCTCGAGGTCAATTTGTGTAAAACAAAACTTGTTGGCATGGTGGCATGTTATCACAGCGGGAACGTTGGTTCTATAAGGGTCGAACATTGGAAGCTGTATCTTCATATAAGTATCTAGGTGTAACATTTACAAGGCGTCTATATTGGGCTAACCATTATTCTAACGGAGCTTTACCAGACAAAAAAGCTTTATTTGGTGTTCTTAAAATATTAAGTAGTCTTGATTATGTATCTCATGAATTATACTTTACGATATTTAAGTCGTCGGATTTTGCCAGATTGATTTTATGGAATTTTCAAGCCCTTATTAGGCGTAATATGTCTACACCTGATCATGGTGTTCGATGTGACTGGGGAAGGTATCCGCTCTATCTTTAATATTGGCTAAAGTTAATTTGTCTGATACATGCTACACCAAGCAATGTTGCTACATCACGTTAATAATAAAATTAACTGGGCTTCGAAGTGTCGGAAACTGTTGTACAGTTAAGGCTTTGGCTTTGTATTAGAGTTTGTGAGTCTGCTTAAATGTGTTTATGAACAGAATTGGTGTATATCACTTCAAAATGGCACCGAAGGTATATCCTGTTCTAACTTCACAACACTGGAACTCGATGTCGTTATTAATACGTGGGTAAAACATAGGTAAAAAAAACCTACACCCTATATCAAATGGAGTACTCTATTTGATGTAAGGTGTAGTTTTTTTTACATAGGGTGTAGGTTTTATCAACCTATGTTTTACCTACGTTTTAATTACGACATCGAGTTCCTGTGTCCATACCCTATAATACGCACCGTTGGAAAATGAAGGCACTCGTAGCTACGGAAGGCATTGGTACGCTTAGCCACGGAAAGTTAATGTCCGACATGTGATGGATGTGACGTTTTGAAATTAGATTAAAATATACATCAATTGTTAAATCAAACACAGTTATCATCTTTTATCACCGATTCATATGTCCGATTACAAGACATAATGCAGAAAACCGTTAAAATGAGTTGTTTAACTGGTATTTTAACATCATATAACAGAGTTTTTAGCTCATCAGGCCCGATGGGCTAATCATGGCGTCCGGTGTCCGTCCCTCGGTTCGTCCACCCGTCCGTAAACTTTGCGCTTTTTCGACTTCTTCTCCAGAATCGCTACAACCCCAAAGCACCTAGGGGATCTTATTTTGTACATTTTATACCAACTAACACACATGCTTTCTGTAATATCTGTTTCTTTTACCACATAAGTCAGTGAAATGTATGTTGTTTTGACAATAAAAATAGAGCCACTGGCTCTGTAGCTCATCAGACTTTATATACTTTTTAATGTCAACTTCTTGGTGAGAGGTACAACGAATAGGAAGCACTTTAAATGGAGAAGATGAAATAGGTCTTATGGTCCTAACCCCTCTGACCTATCTTTGAGGCCAAAGATAAAATCCCCTATAAATAAAGACACACTTGAAGATTTAATTCACTGTTGTTTCCTTTAAATTACCTCCCTTTGAAGAGCACATAAAATCTCAATATGAAGGTGAGTTGGGGTTTAAAACAGCTTTTAAGAGTATTTCAGTTATATTGCGGCTGCTAGTATTATGGCAGGGAGAAACCCTGCAACGCCAAGTGGCTATGCATTGCGGTGATTTCTGCGAGCATCGACCGGAACTAGCGAACAATGGGTGGTACTACTCTTAAATTCAGTGTAGCATTGCACCCAAACCTTAAAGCGTGTAGAACAGTTCTCTACTGCAGACAAAGTTGCCGTGCCCCTGGCTGGATTTGAACTCAGGACCTCTTGATCCGAGGCCGAACGCGCTAACCACTGCGCTATCCTGCCCCTTGTTGACCAATCCAGTTCATGTATTTATTCATGAAAGTGAAGTGAAAATGGTTTACATTACATTACATCATATATATAGAATATTTTAATTGACAATCTTCAAATACAGTAATCTTTTATATTAAATACACAACATTATTTATAAATCTGCAATGTAATAATAATAACATAATTTGATCAATTGGTGCTACTTAATCTCTCTTCGTCCAGATTCCTGTGAGAGTCTTCCCTTGTTTCAATGTCACTTGAACTGTCATTTGGTTCATACAGGTAAGGCAAGACATCGGTAACATCACTTGAAATGATGCAATCTTAGCTTGAAGACAAACACTCCATGGAAAGTGATAGTGTCATTTTCTGAATCGCTGAAATATATACTTTGTGTAAATAAAGTTATATAGGTACATAACTGACGTACATCGTAATCCGTGATCTCACGTACAGCCTAAGTCTATTCGTTATGACAGCAGTACCGCGCTTAATTGCTACAAACATACTACACATTAGCACAAAATGCACTCCAATTAAGCAAGGCCTGGTCGTAGTTGTAACCTTGTTGTAACCTTGTTGTAACCATGATAAGCGGTCATAATGAGATTCCTCCACATATTTCACAGCAGGATATGCTTCAGTGACCACCGCCCCGCGTACTTTCATTCTAGTCACCGGGGCTTAATTAGGCACTTTTTTAAAAAAACGTATATAAATTTTAGAAATTTAAAGTCGAGTAGATGCCAAATTGAAACCCCATTGGCCAAGGAGTCTGTATACTAAATTTCAGCTCCCTAGACCCAGTGGTTCTGGAGAAGAAGACGAAAGCGAAAAGTTTACAGACGGACAGACGAACGGACCGACAGATGGATGGACGGACGCCGGACACCATGCCATGCCATGCCATAAGCCTATCGGGCCTTTCAGGCTAGGTGAACTAAAAAACTTATAGAGACTGAAAAGAACAGTTTTGTGCCTACCAAATCGGCACGTTTTATGCATCAAATTTGTCCTGTTCCTGTGTGTTGTGCATGAATGTTGTTGTTGTCATGTGGTGTGTTCGAAGGTGTGTTCATGAAATCCACAGTGCACAGTGGTTAGTGTGTTCTGTTTGGTGGATCTAGAGGTCCTAAACCTCCTATTACCATAATTCCATATTTACAGGTGGTGTGTTTTCAATGATATTCAGTATATTTAGTTCAAAGTTTTCTCACAATCTTGGAGAGAGACTTCGAATCTCTTGGTAAGGGTTAATAAACACTCAAATCTTTTAAAATATAAAAACATTTAATTATCATGATCAAAAATATAAATAGCATACATAATGTCTACTGATGCAACAACTATGTACATTGATTAAAACATATTACGATATTTAGAAAGAGACAAAGGATGAAATATTTACAGATGGATTGTTATTACATTCACATAGTAAAGTTTGTTTTTTCCCTTGTCAAGATTTATATTTGTCACAAGTTGGCTGGTTTCACAAGAGGTGAATGAACAGATGGACGGACAGACAGACAGGTGTGTGACGACAGAGGACAGCTCACTCTTCACAGCCTGCTCCCAGTTTTCAGGCATAGGGAGCCGCACTGAAATAACATCAACACCAATATGATCATTCATACAAGTTTAAGATTGTGGTAGAAAATAAATACCAAATTATCTTAAAGCCACACTAGGACATCTTATCAAGGAAAGTTTCTTAACAATTAAAGCTCCCTACAAAAGATTTTAAAAAAAATCCCATTGGCTCTGAAGCTCATCAGGATTTGTACGACTTATTATCTAAGGTTGAACATCTGAAAAAAAGAAATGTTCTCAAGTAATACAATAATAAAAACAAAATGACTAAATGTTTTAAATAAACTAACTAAGAATGCACCTCAGGGAAGCATACACAAATGTTTGTCCACTCCCCCACCCTGTCAACCACTGTACTACCCCCACCCTGTCAATCACTGTACTACCCCCACCCTGTCAATCACTGTACTACCCCCACCCTGTCAATCACTGTACTACCCCCACCCTGTCAATCACTGTACTACCCCCACCCTGTCAATCACTGTACTACCCCCACCCTGTCAATCACTGTACTACCCCCACCCTGTCAATCACTGTACTACCCCCACCCTGTCAATCACTGTACTACCCCCACCCTGTCAATCACTGTACTACCCCCACCCTGTCAATCACTGTACCACCCCCACCCTGTCAATCACTGTACTACCCCCACCCTGTCAATCACTGTACTACCCCCACCCTGTCAATCACTGTACTACCCCCACCCTGTCAATCACTGTACCACCCCCACCCTGTCAATCACTGTACCACCCCCACCCTGTCAATCACTGTACCACCCCCACCCTGTCAATCACTGTACCACCCCCACCCTGTCAATCACTGTACTACCCCCACCCTGTCAATCACTGTACTACCCCCACCCTGTCAATCACTGTACTACCCCCACCCTGTCAATCACTGTACTACCCCCACCCTGTCAATCACTGTACTACCCCCACCCTGTCAATCACTGTACTACCCCCACCCTGTCAATCACTGTACTACCCCCACCCTGTCAATCACTGTACTACCCCCACCCTGTCAATCACTGTACTACCCCCACCCTGTCAATCACTGTACTACCCCCACCCTGTCAATCACTGTACTACCCCCACCCTGTCAATCACTGTACTACCCCCACCCTGTCAATCACTGTACTACCCCCACCCTGTCAATCACTGTACCACCCCCACCCTGTCAATCACTGTACTACCCCCACCCTGTCAATCACTGTACTACCCCCACCCTGTCAATCACTGTACCACCCCCACCCTGTCAATCACTGTACTACCCCCACCCTGTCAATCACTGTACTACCCCCACCCTGTCAATCACTGTACTACCCCCACCCTGTCAATCACTGTACCACCCCCACCCTGTCAATCACTGTACTACCCCCACCCTGTCAATCACTGTACCACCCCCACCCTGTCAATCACTGTACCACCCCCACCCTGTCAATCACTGTACTACCCCCACCCTGTCAATCACTGTACTACCCCCACCCTGTCAATCACTGTACTACCCCCACCCTGTCAATCACTGTACTACCCCCACCCTGTCAATCACTGTACTACCCCCACCCTGTCAATCACTGTACTACCCCCACCCTGTCAATCACTGTACTACCCCCACCCTGTCAATCACTGTACCACCCCCACCCTGTCAATCACTGTACTACCCCCACCCTGTCAATCACTGTACTACCCCCACCCTGTCAATCACTGTACTACCCCCACCCTGTCAATCACTGTACTACCCCCACCCTGTCAATCACTGTACTACCCCCACCCTGTCAATCACTGTACTACCCCCACCCTGTCAATCACTGTACTACCCCCACCCTGTCAATCACTGTACCACCCCCACCCTGTCAATCACTGTACCACCCCCACCCTGTCAATCACTGTACCACCCCCACCCTGTCAATCACTGTACTACCCCCACCCTGTCAATCACTGTACTACCCCCACCCTGTCAATCACTGTACTACCCCCACGCTGTCAATCACTGTACTACCCCCACCCTGTCAATCACTGTACTACCCCCACCCTGTCAATCACTGTACTACCCCCACCCTGTCAATCACTGTACTACCCCCACCCTGTCAATCACTGTACTACCCCCACCCTGTCAATCACTGTACAACCCCCACCCTGTCAATCACTGTACTACCCCCACCCTGTCAATCACTGTACTACCCCCACCCTGTCAATCACTGTACTACCCCCACCCTGTCAATCACTGTACTACCCCCACCCTGTCAATCACTGTACCACCCCCACCCTGTCAATCACTGTACCACCCCCACCCTGTCAATCACTGTACCACCCCCACCCTGTCAATCACTGTACTACCCCCACCCTGTCAATCACTGTACTACCCCCACCCTGTCAATCACTGTACTACACCGTCCCAATGGCTGTTATGCAATAAACTTGGTCAGTCTAATGATCCCCTCGGTAACATCAGCCCAGAATACACACATTCTACAGAGCTCTATTGCACCTGCATTTAATACACAGCAATTCACAACTTACAGAGTACACAATGTTTTGCTGTCAGTGTGAAGACAAGCCAGTGTATTAATAATAATAATATGTCATCTTGTAATGCGCATTATCAAAGTACTTGGCAATTCCTAAAGGCACTTTGGGAGATCAAACCTGTAACAAAGATGTTATTCTGAATATTTGAGCTTCCTGTGCCAACTGGTTTGAAGGTGTTAGGGATAATGCCTGCCACACATACATTTGAGGGGTCAGGACCAACTTTGATCATATCGGTTCAAGGAATCTTCTCACATAATTTCAGCCTTAGAGCTGCAGTGGTTCTGGAGAAGAAGTCAAAATGTACTACTTGGGATTCGGGATGTATGCCAATGCCATAAGCCATCTGGTGTTAAAAGCCTGATAAGCTAAACATTTAATGCAGGGGCAGATTTTTATGTCTCTTGTAGAGGTTAACTCATCTATATATTGACAGGTTGCTCTCCTGTAGTGAAAGGTTAATCAGAAGATGACATATCCCGACAGTCCCAAATAATTTGTAAAACACATCTTTGACAGATGATCGTGTATTCACTTCTTCAGTTAGTAGGTAATACACATGCATAGTCTCAGGTATGATGAAGGGTTTTGAGTTCTGCTCTGGAAGCAGACCTATCTCTGAACAATGTCCAAATTCGAAACGTAAAAAAATAAAATTTTAAGAAATCTTAAAATATCAAAAGGCACCAGTTCAGTTGGTGGTCAATGGAAAGTTTCAGAAAGATATCATGAACAGTTCTGCTGCGGAAACGAAATGATTACAGACGGACAGACAGAGACAGGAGGACGGACAGACAGACAGATTTCTTTTCACACTTTCCTTAACAAAATTTACCTGTCTTAGACATTCTGACAGGTTTTCTTACCTACACTAATATATGTAGTCAAAACAATATTTTAATATTTCATTAAAGTTGATGAAATCAAAGTCGCTTAATTTTAATGTAACATTACACATTTAATATACACCTCCAGAGATGGCTGCCTCATAAGACTGTCCAATGTAATTAATTGTAAGCTGACTGCAAGAGGTGTGACTGACCGGGCGAATGTGATGATGGAGATGATGCTGAAGATGAGCTGGAAGGCGATGAAGGCGAGCTGGATGGCAGCAAGGATGACCTCCACTCGCAGCACGTACGTCTGCCACAGGATGATGAAGAGAGCTCCAAAGAGGGCGGGTATGCTGAGCAGCACCGATATGATGACCCCCACCGTCTGTTCCGTCAGGTTACCCTTCTGTCCTGTATGTATATATTATATGCAACATTACAAACTCGTGTCTGTTCCGTCAGGTTAATCTTCTGTCCTGTATGTATATATTATATACAACATTACAAACTCACGTCTGCTCCGTCAGGTTACTCTTCTATCCTGTACATGTATATATTATATGCAACATTACAAACTCACGTCTGCTCCGTCAGGTTACCCTTCTATCCTGTACATGTATATATTATATACAACATTACAAACTCACATCTGCTCCATCAGGTTACCCTTGTGCTGTACATTTGATAAAATCGGTCGTCAAAGTATCACAATTCCACCAAGATATTGAAGGAAAGATGATCCTTCCAAATAAATTTGTATAAACCTATTCCCCAAATCATCACTATGGTATAAAATTTACAGAGAAAAAGATACTAATATTTTCTCAAGTTATTATACCTTAATGAATCCTCTTTACATGCAGAAAATTGATTCAAAAAGACCTGACCACATCTTCCCCTTTCCTTCTCATTTTTCACTTCAAACAAGTTGCCTCTCCAAGTCCATACTTTCTTTCTTCAACAGCCCCCTAGCTCTGTTGTGTAATACCTCTAATCACCTACTGTAATTGAAAAAATAGAGCCATGGGCTCTGTAGCTCATCAGAGTTTATTTTGTTTGATGATGAAGACAGAAATATGTTGTCTCAATATAATGCACAATCCCTAACCATGACAAATCTTAGTCTTAATTGAGAGAGAGCACACAGCAAGGTCAACACACAGGAGATTATGCAATATTCTGATCCCTTGGCTCTGGTCACAAGCCAGCTGTGTTTTTTGTGTTTTACCGCCAAATTATGTAATAGACTCTTGCTTGCACTAAACACTGGCAGCACTGATCTAACTGTATAAGGCTTAAAGAGAACAGGCAATGTGATGAATCTCATGGTACATAGTACAATTTTGAATCCCCTTGGCTAAACAATCTCGGTTCTAAGCCTTGTCATCCAAACATCTAAACATTCTGAACAAAATATTCCTTCTAGTTTGTTCTGGATGAAAACAGGATTTTAGGTAATGGCCTACGGGGCTCTTATTTGGGGCCACTGGGTCACCAAATCTACAATTTAGAATCTCCATTGGCTAAAGACTCTTTACACAACATGACAACCTTCTAGGTCTTTTCGTTCTGGAGAAGAAGATGAAAATCATCTTATCTTATCATTTCATCACCAGTCATATGCAGTTCACATATCTCATGTAAAATAAAAGAATTCTTAACTCCTCTTCAATTTAGTCCTTTATGCCTTGTCACAATTTTCAGTTCATAGGCTATTCAATAGTTCTCATTTCACATTGATTACATCAATTTGACAAACATGTCCACAATGTAGATTGTTATCTAAAGTAGACATATATTTCAAATCATTGTGATTGAAGTGTCATAAAATATCAGTTCAAAATTCATTTTCAAAGGTTTTTTTTAGGCTGTAGCCCATATTTGGGGTCACAGGGTCACCAAATTTACAAGTTTGAATCCCCATTGGCTAAAGAGTTTGCATACAATATTACAGCCTTCTAGATCTTTTTGTTCCGGAGAAAAATATGAAAACAGGATTTTAGGTAATGGCCTGTGAGGCCCTTATTTGGGGCCACAGGGTCACCAAATCTACAATTTAGAATCTTCATTGGCTAAAGACTCATTACACAACATGACAACCTTCTAGGTCTTTTCGTTCTGGTGAAGAAGATGAAAATAATCTTATCTTATCATTTCATCACCAGTCATATGCAGTTCACATATCTCATGTAAAATAAAAGAATTCTTAACTCCTCTTCAATTTAGTCCTTTATGACTTGTCACAATTTTCATTTCATAGGCTATTCAACAGTTCTCATTTCACATTGATTACATCAATTTGACAAACATGTCCACAATGGAGATTGTTCTTTCAAGTCGACATACATTTCAAATAAAGTGAAAGAAGTGCACATAAAATATCAGTTCAAAATTCAATTTCGACAGGTTTTTTAGGCTGTGGCCCATATTTGGGGTCTCAGGGTCACCAAATTTACAAGTTAGAATCCCAATTGGCTAAAGAGTTTGCATACAATATTACAGCCTTCTAGGTCTTTTTGTTCCGGAGAAAAAGATGAAAACAGGATTTTAGGTAATGGCCTGTGAGGCCCTTATTTGGGGTCACAGGGTCACCAAATCTACAATTTAGAATCCCCATTGGCCAAGGAGTCTGTACATAAAATTTCAGCTCTCTGGAGTCATTGGTTCTGGAGAAGAAGATGAAAATAGCTTTTAAGGTTATGACCCCTGGGGCCCTTATTTGGGGTCACAGGGTCACCAAATCTACAATTTAGAATCCCCATTGGCCAAGGAGTCTGTACATAAAATTTCAGCTCTCTAGAGTCATTGGTTCTGGAGAAGAAGTCGAAAAAGTGAAAAGTTTACGGACGGACGAACGGACGGACGGACGGACGCCATCCCATGCCATAAGCCCATCGGGCCTTTCAGGCCTGATGAGCTAAAAATAGTGTACTGTACTGTAACTTAGTTTTGGTTATGCAGGGCTTGCATTTTGGAGAAAATTATGGAAACCACCAACTACAGTTTATTGCATTATAAAAGTATATAAGCTACAGTTTGCTTAATGTTACCACAGGCATAATATTGGGTTTGTTTGGATTGTCACAACAAGATCTATATAATTATCTACAACATTTTTCATAGCCCTAAAATGGTGAACCACTTTATTTTGCACCCCCTGCCACGTTCTCATTTTTTAGACTAGGGTGATGTCATTTCCAAAAGTTAGTTGCCATCCCACAAAGATCATATTCCCACAATTTGAGCTTTCCAGCATTCTTGGAGAGAAGTTATTAAATGATTTTAGGGTGAATTCCAGCCACGTCCATATTTGTGGGAGGATCAGGACCAAATCTCTCAAAATTTCTTCCCATGTCAACTGGTTTCGAAGAACTAGCTTGAAATTTTCAGGGATAATGCCTGCCACACCCATATTTGAGGGGCTCGGGGGGGTCAAGACCAAATGTACAAACTTTGATCTCCAAGGTGCAAGGTTATTCCCAACCATATTTCAGCATTAGCCCACCTGGCCTTTCTGGTCTGATGAGCTAAATAAAAACACATGTAAATAATATGTTATGTTAGAGTATCGTATAGGAGCCTAAGTTCGTTAGTAGCCTAAGTTTGTGACATCATTTACACACGTGCGAACACAATCTATTTATACAACTTGGAGTAGCATTAACTAAATTTCCCATTAACCATGTAAGTTCTCAAAACACATGTGCTTAATATAAAATCACTGTTTACACTATCTCCAAAATATCTGTATTTTTTAATGGCAAAATAAATCTCTCCGACCACTTTTCGGGGATCTATTCCTGTCGTCTGCTTTGCTTAGTAGGTCAAAAACTAGTTGTCACACAACTTATCTTATTAAGCCTGAGAAGTCATCTGTTCTTTTGTCACAATATTCAAAGAAAATTTTTAAATGATTATTTTTAAATAGGTTGTTTGATAGACAGATAAATGATTATTTAATTTCATGTGCTTTATATATAGCTATTGGCTATTTCTCCACATTATTTTGTCAGTTAATTAATGTATGAACTCACCTGGTAATAAAATATTTCAAAAATAAAATCTAATCAGCTTTTGTCATAATGTTCCTGAAAATAAATTCATCAAGCGTTTTATGACCTCTGCAGTTACTAAATACATTTAATTTTATAAAGTATGCTTTCAATTCTGAAAGAACAAGATGTGTTTGTTAAACACGGATGCCCCCGGATGTAGCAAAGTTATGGCCAAGGTTAAAGTTTTCTGAATATTGTCCATTGCGGCAAGGTCAAGGTCACAAGGTCAAATATGATGACCTCATCTGAAAGGTCTCATCACAAGGTATGCACATGCCAAGTATGAAAGCCCTAGCTCTGAGCAATCTAAAGTTATGGCCAAGGTTAAAGTTTTCTGAAAATGTCAATTGCGGCAATGTCAAGGTCACAAGGTCAAATATGATGACCTCATCTGATAGGTCTCATCACAATGTTTGCACATGCCAAGTATGAAAGCCCTAGCTCTCAGCAATCCAAAGTTATGGCCAAGGTTAAAGTTTTTGTGGACAAACACACAGACGGACAGACGGACAGACGGACGGACGGACAGACAGACGGACAGGTGAAAAACAATATACCCCCGGAATCTCCGATTCGGGGGCATAAAAATTAGTCAGTTCAACAGATGATCATACTTGGCTGAACATATGTGATTAGTTTCGAAGAAAATAGTATTAAATCAAATGTCACGAACTAGAGATGCAATGGCGGTCTTGAATGAAAAATGACAATAAAGCTTCAAAAGGTTTGTAACTTAGTGTATGATGATAGAGTTGCTAAGAGTATGTCAAAAAACATATTTTTCAAGAGATAAATAGGTGTTGTTTGTGTAATTAATGATGATTTAATTAGCATTGTGAA
This sequence comes from Gibbula magus, assembly GCA_936450465.1. Lineage (NCBI taxonomy): Eukaryota > Metazoa > Mollusca > Gastropoda > Trochida > Trochidae > Gibbula > Gibbula magus. Next base: position 59,967,808 of record OW388293.1, on the reverse strand, counting down.
TCTCATTTTACAAGCATTTGGATACGTTCGCTTGGGGTCACGAACTTCGGCCGCTCGAGGGTATTGGACTATTAGTTGGGTGTTGAAATACAAACCATACAATAATACATTTGCTTTGCCTTGCTGCATAAACTGATAACATGGTCTGTGTACAGCCAATAATTTGTTACAGGGGAAGGAGGTGGTCAACTCACCAAAGAAGAGTCGGAGCGCCTCAACCCCAGCCAACAAGAAGATGAGGATCACTTCAGCTGCTAGCGTGTTGGTCGCATACGGGAGTGTCTCTCCTTCAACCAATTGAAATACATGTCAGTTTAGGTTATGTTCAAGTAACTCCCCATTCCTACAAAAATAATGGTGAGGTGATTTGGGGTATAACACCACTTTCAAGAGTATTCCACTAACTACTAGCATTATTGCAGGGAGAAGCCCACAACAAATTTGTGACTATATATTTGATGATGATGTCACACTAAATTCAAAGAAGTGGGATACTGTACTGTACTGTAGGTAGGTAGGTAGGTAGGTAGGTAGGTAGGTAGGTAGGTAGGTAGGTAGATAGATAAGAATCAGGCAAAATTAGTGCTTAACCTGATCACCTGGGAATATTACTGTTGAGAATTTGTTATAACTTTATTTTAAACCTTTAAAGACATATTTAAGAATCTCAGCTGACCACCAAGGAAGACAACTTTACCCTCAAGTCATAACACTCTCCAACCTCCATCAGTGGCTAATTTAGGCTTCCTGCATTTGATTAATTTTTCTATGCTACCACATCAGCACACAACTTTTCTATGCTACCACATCAGCACACAACTTTTCTATGCTACCACAGCAGCACACAACTTTTCTATGCTACCACAGCAGCACACAACTTTTCTATGCTACCACAGCAGCACACACTAAGACGCTGAGGTGCAGAGTGCTGCTATGCTTGCATGAAAATAAATTAAATGCAGCAAGACTTTGATTAGCCAGCGATGGAGACTGCTTGACTTATGACTTATGAGGGAAGTTGTTAGGAATAACATTGTTGATCTTTATATTTACTCATTTGCTTGAATTGGTATTGATGCTCAGTCAAGCATGAAAATATATAGCCAATGAAATAACAAGAGAGAACAACCACAATCTGGGCTCAACAAATTTTAATGCTTAAAAATTGCAACCTCATTGAATTTAAAAGAGAGGTAAAATGTAAAACGCTTTATGAAATTGTAAAGTGGCAAGTTAATATTTACCACCCTCCCTATTTAAACCACCAGCCAAACTGACAATATCAATATATGTTGCACATTTAGAAGGCTAGAATAATAATTAATTGTGATGGTACCAATAATGCTACTGGGAGTGGTGGGTGGTAGTGCAAGAGCAAGCAAAAGCACAGGTTTTGGAGGTCGCGATGCGACCAAGAATTTACAGCAGCACAGCTCGCAAGATTGGCAAAGGGAAGCAAATCTAAATGAACTGTTAAAAAAAAGGGGATAACTGCGCCACTCACAAAAAATATTTCATAAATAAAATACACACTCACCTTTGAAGACAAACACAAGAATCTCAGCAATGAAGAAAAATGCAAAGTACCATCCATTGAGGTACAGCAATATTTGATATGGCAAGGAAGATCTCTGATTTCAGTTAAGGAAAGTTCTTGTTAGCATTCTCAACATTATTCCATCCCACCAGATACCCTTTTTACACACAAGACACATACCCACATTGGTCAAACAAACTTCAAAATAGTAAATGGTACATCAATGTCAACATAATTTTATACTGTCTTATAATCCTAATGGCCAAAGAGTCTGGACACACAATTTCAGTTTTCAAGCTTTTAGTTCTGGAAAAGAGGACGAACATTATTTTGACTGTTGTGGGAAATACAGTCACTGGACATAAGTATTCGTCACTTGACATTATTTCCATAGACTTGCATGTTATTTTAGTGTAGCCTAAATAATTGTCATAGATTTTATTTTCTATCCTATACTATTGAAATTGTCTACATTTATGAAGAATCATCTTGGCTACAATCTCAAAATTTAAACTTAATTTTCCATTGGTTATCGAAGGAATGACAGCAATTTGATTAACATATATACATAATAGTGATAACTTTTAACATGGCCGTCTATGGGAAATGTTTTTATTTTATGTACATAATTAGCTATACTGGCTGGCTACGAATTATCGCCGCATACCAATTATCGCCAACACATAGCTACAGCGCTTGCGCAGACAACTTTTTCCTATTGTTCCCTATTATTTCACACATTAAGATATCATCAAACTGATAACCAACAAAAGTTCAATTCAACTTAAGTATTTAGCTATGTAGCTATGTGTTGGCGATAATTGGTATGCCGCGATAATTGGTCGCCAGCCAGTATCTAATGCCAATTATTAAATATTAGTCCGGAAATTTAACTAAAATTATGTACTTCAAGCTGAGATGATTTCAATTCAACCTGAAAAGTTTTACAACGATTCATTCAGAACTCATCTCAAGAAAATTATTTAAGCTACACTAAATTAACATGCAAGTCTATGGAAATAACGTCAAGTGACGAATACTTGTGTACATGTCCACTGACTGTAAGTGTTCACGCTGTTCTGGATATCCAGACTTGTTCTAATTTAGGAGGAAGGATACAACAACTTGAACTCGACCTGAAATTGTAGATAATATAAATTAGAGTAAACATGCTTAACATGCAAATAGTTTATATTACTAGCATTTGTAAGAACGATACTATGTTGACAGCATAACACTCAGCTTTGAGTTTGACTGGGAACCAATACAGATACAGATACAGATACACAAACATCATAATGCATACAGTTATACTCAAAACAACATGCCCACACATGACATGGTTTACATTAGCAACAGTAACATTGAAGGCGCTTTTTCTACGTCTAAGTTATTTTTGGAGTTAAACATGGCAAATAATTAAAGGAATATCATAGAGAAAAGTGGCAACCTATTAACCATAATCTACTGATTCGGCATTATGGCTATAAACAGGAAAATGTTACCCCTTTGCTGGCCTTGGTTCTGAGAGGCCGCCATTTTGACAGTTTGCGGAAACAGGCAGAATCACAAATACGCATATGTACAAATCTATGTTGTCGTGAAATACAAAACGGCCTTTACTTTCCTTTAGTTCTTCTCTTTCTAATCATTGATTTAAATACATAAAGAAAATACTTATTGTATGGGTTTCAACAATAAATAAAAAAAAAGTAGATACAAGTATACATGTATACAAGGGCACAGAAAGTGAAAGGATGAGATTTCTTAAGGTTTTCTATTCATAAGCATATGGGTTTTTGTAAAGCGCTATATTCACACACAAGGTGCATGCTCAAAGTGTATACAAAGTAAGAAATTAAAGTGCTTACTGGCATTATGGTAATTAACAGCTTATCGCAAATTAAGGCATATGAATAATTATAGAAAATAATGTATGTAATGTAAAGTTAAATAAGGTTATGGCAATTAAATAATCAATGGATGATAGGTGAGTTTTGAGTCTTGACTTGACACAGGCACTAAGAGGGTTAAGTACCACACTAAATCCATCAAATGGCGAGGAGTTTGTGATATTCTCTGAAATTTTAGTCAGTTATAAGAGGTTATCACATGCATTTGTCAAACCTAAAGATAATATAAGGGCCGGGCCTCAAATAAGAGCCGGGCCTCAAAAACGCTTCGGGGGTAAGAGCCCTTAAATTTTAGATCTATTAAGGGCCCAGGCCGCTAATTAAAGGAAATATGGTTCTTTGAAATTGATTCTTGCTTCAATGGGAAGCCAGTGCAATTAATTAAGAAACAGGTGATATATGTGTCGATATTGGTATTAGACAAGTTGTTCTTTAACTGTTGAATAGTTTTCGCGTGTCCTATAAAATGTTTATGTATATTCGAATTTAATCAAAGCTTGTTTCAATCAACCCACGGACTTACAACCTAATCATTGAAGCATGGCTGTACCGGGTTGAAGAAAAAGCGTTTGGAATTTAGGTTTAAACTTATGTTTTATTTAATAATCAATTTGAACTACACTCCATCCGACCGACTTTGTTTTAAATCTTTATTTAAAAAAGAACTTCAAAAGGATCTGTGCAATGCACTATCCACAGTCTTAACTTTTAAATCGGATCCTCACATTTTTTTATTTTTTTTTTTAAATTCATTTTTCGTTTATATAAGTTCCTCTGTTTATGTTTAATATTGTTATCTATCTTTTTAAAATTAATTTTATTATAAAATAATATGGAATACCATTGTATGTACATTTGATATCTTTCTATAGCTATTTCCCCCGAAAAAAGCCCCCGTGATCCATAGGCGAATACAGTAATAAATTATAAATACATACGATTTTTTATGTCAAAGTTAAATCACCAACAAATACACAATAAAGATAGATTAAACTATTGCCTGCTGTCTAGCCATATCTCGGGGCCATTCCTGAAAGCTGGTGTTTTTTTTTATATAACATAACCTCGAGGCAGTGTTCTTAATCATCTCTTTGTGAGTTTTATTAGGATAGATGTAAGTTTGTTTCATACACTGGTTTGGTGGTAAATTAATAGAACTTACAACAAATAGAGCCACAGTCTATGTATATCACCTGGATTTGTGTGGTTTATTATTTAACGCTGGAGGTCTAAAATCATTTTCTCAAAATTCTGTTATAAAAATGTGTTTATTTGTCCATTTCTCTTAATGTCACTGTCCAAATGTCCTACCTGTAATGAACATAATATATATATTGTCTAATATACTTTGATTAGTGTTTCATACCGAAGTAAAGTTATTATTTTTTTTAAACCCAGCTTAATAATTGCAGTATGAGTGTCCCAATTCTGTTTTAGTTTAACATTTACAAAAACATTTGATTGTTATATACATGTTGAGATTGTATGAGGTCATATGATGTAGCGTGAGGCTGAAACGTTTCAATGCGTTTCTAAAGGAGCTAGGCCGTTTTGTGCTATATGATTCTTGCGTTCTCCCTGTCATATTAACCTCGTGACTTACGCGATTACAATATATAAAACTAAAAGAAATTATCTATATACTTGGCTAAATCTATATATTTGCCGTCTGTTTTGATATATAAATAGTTGATTTTATTTTTAATTAATTTTATTAGAACTTAAAGGTATCGTCTGCGGTCCTATCACATGGCCGACGCCACATCATCAACGTGACACTAGCCTCTGGTAAAATACTGGTCCGGGTAGCTAATCGGGCGTGTCGTTTTCATCGGTTTCATTACGTGTCAAGTACTTGACGCATACTGGCCGCCTCAAACTACATAAATATCAGTGGTGAGATTGTCAACGTGCAATAAACAACATTGCATCACGTGACATAGGTTCACGCACTTCCTTTTCGGCATTTCCACACGCGAGTGAGAACCATGAGTGGTCAGCAGCCAGCTTTACACCGAGGAATCGTCAAGCAGGTGTGTCTTCTGTAGTCTTGCTTCTGTTAGTCGTTTTGTTTTAATATCTACCTGTTATTTGTATTAACTTATGATCACGTTCTATAAACTACTCCCTTTAATTAACCTGCAATATGGGAACATTGCTGATACCATCAATCAAAGTTCTGCCCACTGGCATATGGTTTCTCACCAGTTAGTTTAATTGATAATAAAGTGATTTGAAAATGGTATTTGCACAAAACATCTCATTTTTTATGAACATGACATGTTTATATATGATAGTAGGCTGTGTTGTCATTTGACAGTTTTGAGCAACTTAAATTTCACTTATTTATTCTAACGAGATAGTTCTGTCAGGTATTTATTTTGTAGAAACAGAATTGTAGAGCATATTCCCAATTGCACATCTATGAATATATTCTTAAAACATAATGCAGTGGAAACATATCACCAAGGGTCAAAGACTCATGTTTTGCTTACTTGATATTTGAGAATTTGATAAAGATAGCAAACATTCGTTGAAAAATAAGAACATTGAGAAATTGAGCCATTCATCGGTGCTATGAGAGGGAAAATTTTGCTACTTCATAGCAGGACATTGTTGATTAGTCTAATAATAAGTAATTTTCTGCTTCATGTATATTCTATCAATTTATATGTTTTAGTTTTACTGTAAAAAAAATTAAGTTAAATTAGTAAATATACACTGTAACAACATGTTTTCATTTCACATAATTAAATAAAAATAACAAGATGGCAGAATAGATTCTGCTCTTTTTTTAAGGGGACAATTCTGGGGAGAAGCCAGGAAGCTCAAATTGAGAATATCATTTTTCTGGGCGAGGTTTTACTTATATTCAGCCTCCCGAAGGTTTTTGAAATGTCTACCAAAACCTCACCCGGGGGTTTTCTCTGACGTATATTCCGCCGTGCATTTTACATACAAAGATGAAAGAAATCGTGTAAATATTTCAAGCACTCGTCATCTAAGTTTGAGAAGCACATAAACTATCTCAATTTTGGGAACGGAGCAGAATAGATAACAAAAAGTCTAATGGGATAAGTCTTGGGCTACAAATCGGAGGGTTGCCGGTTCAATACCCACAACTATGCAAATTTTAAACTTGAAATTTTTTTAGTACCTCACTGAACAGAAGATTGACTTTATTTGGAGTTATGTCTTGCAATTAGATTGTAAAGTTTCAGGTCTTACTAGATGTTGAAAATTAACCCACAATGAGGTTGGTAAAACCTCTTGTCTGAGTAATATCTAAAACGTTTGTGGTGAAACCTACTCAAAGGTTATTGCAAGAAATGCAGTGACCTCAAACTGTAGAGAGATATCCTGAGATAGATTACTTACAGATGGTTCAACTGTAAACGTGTGATTACAGATCCTCTCTGGAGATGCAATTGTTATCCGTGGACAGCCAAAAGGTGGGCCACCACCAGAGAGGACTCTCTGCTTCTCTAATATCCAGGCTCCAAAACTTGCAAGGAGGGCCAATCCAACCATTGAAGGATCCACAGAAACAAAAGATGAGGTATAGTCCTTTTCAGATCAACGGGCCAGAAAGTTTATGGCATGGTGTTCTACTTTTTAGGTTATCAGGTTCAGTTGTTCGTAAACTTTTCACATTTTATTTTATATTTTTTGTCAAGAAAAGATTTAATTCTAAACTTTCTATTTCTTTGTTTTGTTTTCTTGCTGTGGTTCTGTTAATCATGTTAATGGGTTTGGATAAAGTATATTGTTTCTGTTGTCACACATTTGTTTTGAGAAACTATATTTTTTTTTGCAGCCATTTGCATGGGAGGCACGTGAGTATCTGCGCAAGAAGTTGATTGGCCAAGAGGTTGTGTTTACAGTAGAATACAAGGCACCTGGAACCGGCCGCGAATACGGTTGCGTCTACCTTGGGAAAGGTACTAACTACCATATATATTTTCCATTAATTAGACTTCTCTAAAAGATCTGATGGTCACAGAGAAGAGCCTCCAACATTACTACCTCATGCCAAATGGTCATAGTTGACAGTGATTAATTCAACCATTGTTAAGATGCTTTTACTGTAATGCATCACTGGGTCTTTTTAGTTCAAGACTTGAGTTAGGAAGCTCTCACTCTGTGTGCGTCTGCACTTCTGTTTTATTCTATGAGAAACTACCTTAATGTACAGGGGTAGAAACTAACCTGAAATGGTCACTAGCCTTTTGGGCTAGTGGCTTTCAGATCTTACTAGACCAGCCAACATTCTCTTAGCCCAGTAACAAACAGACGGGAGAGGTAGTAGAAAACAGATGATTAATAAATGATTTGCTTTATTGAAAATTCAGAAAACTCCTTTAATTTAAAATTATTAACTCATTTCACTTCAACATTATTATATTCCCATTTACTAGTATTGGCTCGAATTTTCAAAGAGGGACCGCGTGCGGTCAAAATTAACCTTTTCAATGCAGTAGCATTTCTAAAAGTACTAGTCCAGACTTATTCCAGCTAGCCAAATACATCTCCATGATCATTTCACCTCAAATTTTAACTCGTCCTTTGGACTACCAGTTTTTACACTCTACTAGCCCAACTTCTTTTTCACTAGCCATGGGCTAGCGGGCTAGTGCTAGTTTCTATCCCTGATGTATAACCAACAGTGCTTCAAAATAGAATGAATAAAATATTTTCCACTCTTTTTTATTTGTATGATTTTCAATTTCCCATTTTATTTCACTAATGAATTTATTAAAGCCTTGCTGCATTTCCTATACTCTCCTGTGCTCATGAATGAGAGCCTACTATGCAGTTTAGGTGCAATGTGTCACTATGACAGAACAAAAAAGTAAGGAAATGCAACAAGTCAAGAAAAGGTTTTTCAACAGAGTGTAAGCCATGTGTGAGCCCTTGTGCCAAGCAGTCAGTGAAGTGTATTTGCAGAGGTGAAAGAGGTGGCGGTAATGATAACATGGTTATGTTTATACAGATCAGACTGGGGAGAACATGACGGAAGCCATGATAGCCGAGGGTTTTGTTGATGTCAGACGACTCGGCCTCAAGCCTGATGAGTAAGTCCATGTAGACACTGTATACATATGTAGACAGTATACATATGTTAACATAGATGTATGTGGATGTATAGATGCTTGGTCAGTGAATGCCAAATCTGGTGAAACGAGTGTGGATTTATTGTTTAACATTTTTACTTCTGGTCAAGATTTGATCAGGTTAAAGTGGAATCTTTAAATAGTATCTCTTAACTTTATTATTATTTATAATTTATTACATTAATTTTAAATAATACAAAAGTCAAGGCTTCATTGCACAAGGTGCTTCATGACTTCTCTTTCATCAATTTAACAAGATTTTTCTTCATTTTCCAGTCCATCTCAACAACGTCTTATTCAGCTAGAGGAAGCAGCAAAGGCTGCTGGGAAGGGGAAGTGGGCAGATGGTTCTGAAACTCATGTTCGTGATATAAAATGGACAGTTGAAAGTCCGAGGAACTTTGTTGACTCGCATCACAACAAACCAATTGAAGGTACATTTGTTTTTGCTTTTGATGTGCTCTGCAATCGTTTGACATAGCTTTGTTTAATAGTTTATACCGATATGAAATAGAGTGTAAAAGCAAAGCACCCAACATCAAAACAAGTAGCTTGAAGTGATGATTGTGGTTTATTTGAGCTGATTGTGCACTTCCAGCTGTGATAGAGCATGTACGAGACGGCTGCACTATCCGAGTGTTCTTGTTGCCCACCTTCCACTACGTCACAGTCATGATGTCCGGCATCAAGGTGAGTCCTCTCTCCTCTTCTCTCTCCTCTTCTCTCTCGTGGCTTTCACTCGACTTCAGTATGCAACTTACGAACTAGTATCTTCATCTTGGTAACAACCTTCTGTCATGTTATCATATGATAATCATAACAATCTAATAACAAAATATACATCTTTTGGGAAGTAACTGCTTGTAAATGGTATCTCAATACTGAAGATCCTCGATGTGTGAGTGAACAAACATCAGATTTACGTGAGTACATGTGTGTTTCAGTGTCCGATGTTTAAGCAGGAAGAGGGGAAGCAGGTTGGAGAGACGTATGCAGAGGAGGCAAAGTTCTTCACAGAGAGTCGTCTTTTGCAACGAGATGTTCGTATCATCCTGGAGGGTGTGTCTAACCAGAACATGCTTGGCACCGTCCTTCACCCAGTACGTACTCAGATTATGCTTGATTAAGAGCTACCACCGTCCTTCACCTAGTACGTACTCAGATTATGCTTGGTTAAGAGCTACCACCGTCCTTCACCCAGTACGTACTCAGATTAGGCTTGGCTAAGAGCTACCACCGTCCTTCACCTAGTACGTACTCAGATTAGGCTTGGCTAAGAGCTACCACCTTCTTTCACCAAGTACGTACTCCGATAATGCTTGATTAAGAGCTACCACCGTCCTTCACCCAGTACGTACTCAGATTATGCTTGGCTAAGAGCTACCACCGTCCTTCACCCAGTACGTACTCAGATTAAGCTTTTGTTAAGAGCTACCACCGTCCTTCACCCAGTACGTACTCAGATTAGACTTGGTTAAGAGCTACCACCGTCCTTCACCCAGTACGTACTCAGATTAGGCTTGGTTAAGAGCTACCACCGTCCTTCACCCAGTACGTACTCAGATTAAGCTTTTGTTAAGAGCTACCATCGTCCTTCACCCAGTACGTACTCAGATTAGACTTGGTTAAGAGCTACCACCGTCTTTCACCAAGTACGTACTCCGATAATGCTTGGTTAAGAGCTACCACCGTCCTTCACCCAGTACGTACTCAGATTATACTTGGTTAAGAGCTACCACCGTCCTTCACCCAGTACGTACTCAGATTATGCTTGGTTAAGAGCTACCACCGTCCTTCACCCAGTACGTACTCAGATTATGCTTGGTTAAGAGCTACCACCGTCCTTCACCCAGTACGTACTCAGATTAGGCTTGGTTAAGAGCTACCACCGTCCTTCACCCAGTACGTACTCAGATTATGCTTGGTTAAGAGCTACCACCGTCCTTCACCCAGTACGTACTCAGATTATGCTTGGTTAAGAGCTACCACCGTCCTTCACCCAGTACGTACTCAGATTATGCTTGGTTAAGAGCTACCACCGTCCTTCACCCAGTACGTACTCAGATTATGCTTGGTTAAGAGCTACCACCGTCCTTCACCCAGTACGTACTCAGATTAGGCTTGGTTAAGAGCTACCACCGTCCTTCACCCAGTACGTACTCAGATTATGCTTGGTTAAGAGCTACCACCGTCCTTCACCCAGTACGTACTCAGATTATGCTTGGTTAAGAGCTACCACCGTCCTTCACCCAGTACGTACTCAGATTAGGCTTGGTTAAGAGCTACCACCGTCCTTCACCCAGTACGTACTCAGATTATGCTTGGTTAAGAGCTACCACCGTCCTTCACTCAGTACGTACTCAGATTATGCTTGGTTAAGAGCTACCACCGTCCTTCACCCAGTACGTACTCAGATTATGCTTGGTTAAGAGCTACCACCGTCCTTCACCCAGTACGTACTCAGATTAGGCTTGGTTAAGAGTTACCACCGTCCTTCACCCAGTACGTACTCAGATTATGCTTGGTTAAGAGCTACCACCGTCCTTCACCCAGTACGTACTCAGATTAGGCTTGGTTAAGAGCTACCACCGTCCTTCACTCAGTACGTACTCAGATTATGCTTGGTTAAGAGCTACCACCGTCCTTCACCCAGTACGTACTCAGATTATGCTTGGTTAAGAGCTACCACCGTCCTTCACCCCTTAAAAGCTGACATATTGTGTTCAGGGTCTTTAAACTTAACATGGGCCACAGGTACCATGCTCTACAACAATATGTAACAGTGTTGTTCGTAGAGGGGTTATGGGGACACCCTATTGTTACAATTTTAGGAGGAAGGTACTGTTTCATTACAAAGGGGCTCTTTATTTCAGAATTTCACAAAATGAAGCCCTCAGGAACCATTAGTGTTACCTTCTCCAAGAATAAATGCACTAGAATCTCTTGTAGACCTAAGCAGATGAGGATTACAAATTGTAGATTCATTACTCATTAGTCATGAAATGGCCAAGGAAATTACACACTTGAAATCTTTTTTCTTCTTTTCTTTTTCAAGAACTAAAAGCCTTAATCTGAAATCTATTTGTACAGAAGCGTTTAGCGCGAAGCGGGGGATATAGTATTCGGCTCCGTCCGTACGTCCGTACGAAATGGAATAACTCAAATACTATTCACTGGATTCTTTTCATATTTTGCATATGGGTTCATCATAGGAAGAGTAATGTTCCTACAGAGGTTTGTGACCTTGACCTTCATTTCAAGGTCACAACGAGACTTTGTCATTTTACCCTTGTCAGCGGGATATCTCAATAACCATTCGCTGGATTCTCTTCATATTTTACACATAGCTTCTCCAAGGAAAGACGACGGGCTGATTAGATTTTGGTGACCTTGACATTATTTTCAAGGTCACAGCGGAACTTTGAATTTTTCGACATGTTAATGTACATGTAAAGGTTGTCATCGGGATATCTCAAGAACCATTCACCGGAATTCCATCATTTCTTACACAAAGCACCTTCTAGGGAAGAGGACGGGCTGATTAGATTTTGGTGACCTTGACATTATTTTCAAGGTCACAGGGGAACTTTGAATTTTTTGACATGTTAATGTACATGTAAAGGTTGTCAGCAGAATATCTCAAGAACCATTCACCGGAATTCCATCATATGTTAAATATTGCACCTCCTAGGAAAGACAAAGGGCTGATTAGATTTTGGTGACCTTGACATTTTTCTCAAGGTCACAGTAGAATTTTTAATTTTTCGACATGTTAATGTACATGTAAAGGTTGTCAGCGGGATATCTCAAGAACCATTCACCGGAATTCCATCATTTCTTACACAAAGCACCTTCTAGGGAAGAGGACGGGCTGATTAGATTTTGGTGACCTTGACATTATTTTCAAGGTCACAGCGGAACTTTGAATTTTTTGACATGTTAATGTACTTGTAAAGGTTGTCAGCAGAATATCTCAAGAACCATTCACCGGAATTCCATCATATGTTAAATATTGCACCTCCTAGGAAAGACAAAGGGCTGATTAGATTTTGGTGACCTTGACATTTTTCTCAAGGTCACAGTAGAATTTTTAATTTTTCGACATGTTAATGTACATGTATAGGTTGTCAGCGGGATATCTCAAGAACCATTCACCAAAATTCCATCATATGTTAAATATTGCACCTCCTAGGAAAGACAAAGGGCTGATTAGATTTTGGTGACCTTGACATTTTTCTCAAGGTCACAGTAGAATTTTTAATTTTTCGACATGTTAATGTACATGTAAAGGTTGTCAGCGGGATATCTCAAGAACCATTCACCGGAATTCCATCATATCTTAAATATTGCACCTTCTAGGAAAGACAAAGGGCTGATTAGATTTTGGTAACCTTGACATTTTTCTCAAGGTCACAGTGGAGCTTTGACTTTTTCGACATGTTTGACAGTCGATTTTGCTGATCTTGACATTATTTTTAAATTTTGAAGTATAAACTTGCGGCGGGGGATCATGTCACCTTAGTGACAACTACTTGTTTCTTAACCTTCTGGCAAGTTCTTCTGGAAAATTTAAATTTTATTAATATAATAAATTTAAAGCCTGAGCTGGAGAATTAATGGCTCTATTTTCTTTTCTGTGTTGGCAGAATGGAAACATAGGAGAGCTGCTGCTGAAGGAAGGTTTTGCTCGATGTGTTGATTGGAGCATGGGCGTCGTGTCACAGGGCACAGAGAAACTCCGATCTGCAGAAAAGTAAGGGTTGGATCATTGCCTGCTAGTTGGATATCATTTAATTGTTAGTTCCTTAAATGATCTTTTAAGTGCCCTGGCGCTATGCTGAAAGAGGGCGTTGATTAGAATATGGCTTGGTCAAATGTTACATGTCTGAATGCTTAACTCATCAGGCCTGAAAGGTCACATGAGCTTATGGCATGGGCCATCGTCTGTTGTCCAGCCATCAGATGCTGTCCTAAAACGTTTCACATTACCCATTATTTATTATCCATCCTATTCCATTTGATTCACGTAAAATAGCCAGGAATTGTCCCACTTCCTTTGCGACGGCAAGCTACAGTGACGTAGGAACAATTGTTTAATGACGTCACAGACAACGAAATATGGGAAGCCACAGTAAAATTATTGCTAGGCAAACGTGATATGTGCACATGTGCTCATATCAATAATATTAACTCGGTTATTTTCAACCATATGGGTAATAAAAGTAATTATGAATATTTTATTATTTAAAGGGGCAGTAACACGTTTTTTCGCTCAAACAAGTTGATGAAATGTATTTGAAAAATAATTTCACCAATAGTAAAACATCCTTCTCTCTTCGGAAAATTAAGTTTAAAATGAGTGTACATGTTTCGGTAAAGCCATGGGAATCGTTTTTATAATACAAAATAATAAATTGTGTTCACAATAAAAATTTAGCTTTGTACGCAACAGATACTGCCACTAAAGAAAATTGGTTTGTGTAATAAGATATTTTACCCTCTAAAGTTAATTTAAACTATCATTAAAAATGGGAAATTTGAAAAAATAAATTTTGCAAAAAACCTGCTACTGCCCCTTTAAAACCTGATGAGCTACAGAGCCAATGGCTCTATATTTAATGGTCAATTATGTATTGATTATATCTGAGGCGTCGGTTACAAAGTTCTCCTGGGCAAATGTAGGTGATTATAAGTAATTTTTTTTTTACATTTCAGACTGGCCAAGGAGAAGAAGAATAGAATCTGGAAGGACTACAAACCATCAGGACCTGCAGTAGACCTCAAGGACAAGTCGTACTCTGGCAAGGTCTGTCCGTACTCACACTCGCTAGCTTCCTGTCTGACAAGGTCTGTCCGTATTCACACTGGTCCACCACAGAATAGCAATAGTCTTTCATCAGTTTCATTTCATTTCTGCTTTATCTAGTGTTGGGAATCGACCCCTAACACCCTAATCGATTATCGAAGTCATCTGGCGATCAATTATCGATAAATGATCGACTAGATATATAAATCACCAAGTGGAATTCATGAAGACAAGACAAGCTGCCTGGATGAGACGACGACTCAGTCGTACTGTCAAGTTCAACTGCTACGACATTGCTTGTAAAAGATTGTAAAGAGTATAACCTACTTTTCGTCTCTGCATTAAAAATACACCAAAGGACGTTGGTAATCTTGAATAACTGACAATACATAAACCCATTCAGGTATAGTTCAAACTTCAATGGCACACATACCGTGTCGATACGTCAAATCGATGAAAACAACCACCGCATACCAAACAAATCTCTCTGGTCAAAATGTGAGGAAATTGAGAACGGAATCTACAAGCAGCAGTCATTTTGTTGACAGTTTCATCATCACTCATCAGCCAATCATATCACTTGCTTTCATCACGTGACGAAGGAGTATTCATTGTTTTCAAACAAACACGAGCTATTAAAACATTTATTCAATCTTTATTCACAACATTTAATGAAAATAAATTTTCATGTAAACATTTATGTCTAAGGGCACTGTCAAAACGTAACTATCTGATTTAATAGGTATGACAGCACCTGATAAGAGCTACGGGCGGAAAGAGAAAAATGACTGCTCCCTCACAAAGTTATAAATAGACTTGACTTCCTGTATTACGGTAGTCAGGCGATGACGCTATTTCGTGTCAACTTAGAGGTGTTTCCAAAGCTTGCATGTACAACAATCGTTTGTTAATTTTGAATATTAAATTCAGTGTAATCGATTTGGATTTTTGATGATCGATAATCGATAATCGGATTGTTAGCCTCAAACGATCAATAAACCGATTATTTGATCGATCGGTGCACCACTAGCTTTATCCCTATTTCATATCATATATATAGGGAAAGCCTCGACCTCGTCTTTTGAAGCTTCTTTTCCTTACTACACTGAAGTTCATGCAATTTAGGTAGACACTCTCATCTAAAAACATTGTTCATTAAACTATTAATATTTTATAACTTTGTATTTGCTATAGATAATGTAAAAAAGTAAAGAACTCTGCAATGGCAGTTAAATAAGAGGCAAGGAAAGTCTTAGAACTATAGTAAAGGACTTTCATCGTGGAGCCATGTATAATAGAGAGGTTGGGTTGGTGCTCCCGGTTTCATTGTACAGTGCTCTCTCTGCAGGTGGTGGAGGTTGTAAACGGGGATGCACTTGTCGTCAAGATCAATGACTCCACAAACAAAAAGGTTTTCCTCTCCAGCATCAGGCCGCCTCGGTAAGTATTGATTTACGAAATTATCCAAAACTTTTTGATTTACCACTAGTAAGAACATCCAGTGAAATGGAAAAGCTGTTTTCAGTTTCCATAGTTACGTTTTTAACTTATTGATTAAAGATTGTTGATTGGTTATCTGCTGGACTATTTGCCATGGAAGGAGAAGTGAAGTAATCTCAGTGTCCATGACAGTAGTAGTGTACCAATTGGTCACATGACAGTCCAAAATCCCTTTTCTTTTGAGTCTCGCATAGATATGGAATGTTTTGTGTTTGCTTGTCTTAAATATTTAGATTTGAATAAAGTTAATATTATGATATTTTGCATATTAAGTAATTATAAAACATATTTATCACAAAACTCTTATGCCTGTTTCACACTACGTCCGATTTTCCTTGTGTTGCGTCAGAAAAAATGCAGTTATGTTATCCTATGGCGTACACATAACATGCAAATTTGAGGTGCGGTGCAATTGAAATAGGACCTGCACCTATTTTTGACGCATCACATTAAAAAAACGGTAAAAGGATTGATGACATTATATTTTACCATGTGGATTTAGGGACTGAACAATCCGTGACATGTTCTTGTCAGTTGATTTGCAGATCATTTCATATAGGGGTTCACTCTATGCATCAATATTTTAGTATAATTTCATCATGAGTGCTAAAAAATCAATCTCTTAGAAAAGAACTCTTCACTCTACGTTAAAAGAAGTAACGATTATAAATTGTATTTCCTAAACACATTGTCTAGATATCGCAATTAATGACGCATGTAGTGTGAATGAAAAATCTCATACATTGACGCATGCATAAAAAAACTGGATGTAGTGTGAAACATGCCTTATTCTGTGTTGTGTATATAACCTTTGTTCTGTATGTACAGACAGAGCCAAGATTCGACCCCGAGCGAGGGCAAGGAGACCAACCGACGTGTGCGACCCCTGTATGACATCCCTTATATGTATGAGGCTCGCGAGTTTCTCAGGAAAAAACTAATCGGCAAAAAGGTGGGTGTTTCACTCTTCACACATACAGAAACTATGTGATAGGTAATCTGCAGTTGCTATCTTCTGAAGGATTTGAATTGAAAGATTTAACTTTGGATAAAAGTATTTGATAGAATAATTATGTACTACTGTTTAAGGTATTGAGATGTTACCACTTCACCTGCCTTGTTGAGTTATCTATGTAAAGTGACTGATCTTGTTGGCCCCAGGTGAATATAGAAGTGGACTACATCCAGCCTCCGAACCAGGGCTTCCCTGAGAAGACATGCTGCACGGTGACCACAGGAGGCATGTGAGTACACCGTCCATATACACTCCCTTCTCCTTCCGTAAAGTTGGGCTTCAAGTTTTCACTCTGAGTTTACACAGACAGCATAACACTGGAATTCCTGAATTGTTTTATTATACCCCCGACCTAAAAAGGTCGGGGGTATATAGTAATACCAACGAGTCCGTCCGTCCGTCCGTCCGTCTGTCCTTCCGTCCTTCCGTCCGAAGACAATTTTTGTCCGATCGATTACAGAAAAACTATTCATCTCATCCTTTTCAAATTTGGCACATGTCTTCTTTACTACTAGGAGAGGTGCAGTGTGAAGTTTAAACGAAATTAGTGATTTTTTTTATTTTTGGCGAATTTTTTAATTTTTAGCTCATCAGGCCTGAAAGGCCCGATGGGCTTATGGCATGGCATGGTGTCCGGCGTCCGTCCATCCGTCCATCCGTCCATCCGTCCTTCCGTCCATCCGTCCATCCGTCCATCCGTCCATCCGTAAACTTTTTGCTTTTTCGACTTCTTCTCCAGAACCAATGACTCCACAGAGCTGAAATTTTATGTGCAGACTCCTTGGCCAATGGGGATTCTAAATTGTAGATTTCGTGACCCCGAGACCCCAAATGGGGTCACAGGGGTCACATCCTTAAAAACCTATTTTCATCTTCTTCTTCAGTTCCAATAGGTCTAGAGAGCTGAAAAGTTGTGTGCAGACTCCTTGGCCAATGGGGATTCTAAATTGTAGATTTCGTGACTCTGTGACCCCAAATCGGGTCACCAGGGTCACATCCCTAAAAACCTATTTTCATCTTCTTCTCCAGTTCCAAAAGGTCTAGAGAGCTGAAAAGTTGTGTGCAGACTCCTTGGCCAATGGGGATTCTAAAGTGTAGATTATGTGACCCCGTGACCCCAAATGGGGTCACCGGGGTCACATCCTTAAAAACCTATTTTCATCTTCTTCTCCAGTTCCAAAAGGTCTAGAGAGCTGAAAAGTTGTGTGCAGACTCCTTGGCCAATGGGGATTCTAAATTGTAGATTATGTGACCCCGAGACCCCAAATGGGGTCACCGGGGTCACATCCCTAAAAACCTTTTTTCATCTTCTTCTCCAGTTCCAAAAGGTCTAGAGAGCTGAAAAGTTGTGTGCAGACTCCTTGGCCAATGGGGATTCTAAAGTGTAGATTATGTGACCCCGTGACCCAAATGGGGTCACCGGGGTCACATCCTTAAAAACCTATTTTCATCTTCTTCTCCAGTTCCAAAAGATCTAGAGAGCTGAAAAGTTGTGTGCAGACTCCTTGGCCAATGGGGATTCTAAATTGTAGATTATGTGACCCCGAGACCCCAAATGGGGTCACCGGGGTCACATCCCTAAAAACCTTTTTTCATCTTCTTCTCCAGTTCCAAAAGGTCGAGAGAGCTGAAAAGTTGTGTGCAGACTCCTTGGCCAATGGGGATTCTAAATTGTAGATTATGTGACCCCGAGACCCCAAATAGGGTCACCGGGGTCACATCCCTAAAAACCTTTTTTCATCTTCTTCTCCAGTTCCAAAAGGTCTAGAGAGCTGAAAAGTTGTGTGCAGACTCCTTGGCCAATGGGGATTCTAAATTGTAGATTATGTGACCCCGGTGACCCCATTTGGGGTCACCGGGGTCACATCCTTAAAAACCTATTTTCATCTTCTTCTCCAGTTCCAAAAGGTCTAGAGAGCTGAAAAGTTGTGTGCAGACTCCTTGGCCAATGGGGATTCTAAATTGTAGATTATGTGACCCCGAGACCCCAAATGGGGTCACCGGGGTCACATCCCTAAAAACCTTTTTTTATCTTTTTCTCCAGTTCCAAAAGGTCTAGAGAGCTGAAAAGTTGTGTGCAGACTCCTTAGCCAATGGGGATTCTTAATTGTAGATTATGTAACCCTGTGACCCCAAATGGGGTATGATCTAAGAACCTATCTTTTGCTTGTAAACAATAACTCAAATAACTTAAATATTCAACTTTAGATAGTAAATCATAAAAACCCTGATGAGCTACAGAGCCCATGGCTCTATTTTTTAACTTAGTCATATTCTGAGCATTTTTGTCCGATCTATACAGAAAAACTATTCATCTCATCCTTTTGAAATTTGGCACATGTCTTCTTCACTACTAGGAGAGGTGCAGTGCAAAATGTAACACGATTTGGTGAATTTTTGGTGATTTTTAAATTTTTAGCTCATCAGGCCTGAAAGGCCCGATGGGCTTATGGCATGGCATGGTGTCCGGCGTCCGTCCATCCGTCCATCCGTCCATCCGTCCGTCCGTCCATCCGTCCATCCGTCCATCCGTCCATCCGTAAACTTTTCACTTTTTCGACTTCTTCTCCAGAACCAATGATTCCACAGAGCTGAAATTTTATGTGCAGACTCCTTGGCCAATGGGGATTCTAAATTGTAGATTTCGTGACCCCATGACCCCAAATGGGGTCACAGGGGTCACATCCTTAAAAACCTATTTTCATCTTCTTCTTCAGTTCCAAAAGGTCTAGAGAGCTGAAAAGTTGTGTGCAGACTCCTTGGCCAATGGGGATTCTAAATTGTAGATTTCATGACCCCATGACCCCAAATGGGGTCACCGGGGTCACATTCTTAAAAACTTATTTTCATCTTCTTCTCCAGTTCCAAAAGGTCTAGAGAGCTGAAAAGTTGTGTGCAGACTCCTTCGTCAATGGGGATTCTAAATTGTAGATTTCGTGACCCCATGACCCCAAATGGGGTCACAGGGGTCACATCCTTAAAAACCTATTTTCATCTTCTTCTTCAGTTCCAAAAGGTCTAGAGAGCTGAAAAGTTGTGTGCAGACTCCTTGGCCAATGGGGATTCTAAATTGTAGATTTCGTGACCCCATGACCCCAAATGGGGTCACCGGGGTCACATTCTTAAAAACTTATTTTCATCTTCTTCTCCAGTTCCAAAAGGTCTAGAGAGCTGAAAAGTTGTGTGCAGACTCCTTCGTCAATGGGGATTCTAAATTGTAGATTTCGTGACCCCATGACCCCAAATGGGGTCACAGGGGTCACATCCTTAAAAACCTATTTTCATCTTCTTCTTCAGTTCCAAAAGGTCTAGAGAGCTGAAAAGTTGTGTGCAGACTCCTTTGCCAATGGGGATTCTAAATTGTAGATTTCTTGACCCCATTGGCCCAAATGGGGTCACAGGGGTCACATCCTTAAAAACCTATTTTTATCTTCTTCTCCATGGCAGTTACGAAAGGTCTAGAGAGCTGAAAAGTTGTGTGCAGACTCCTTGGCCAATGGGGATTCTTTATTGTAGATTTCGTGACCCCGTGACCCCAAATGGGGTCACAGGGGTCACATCCTTAAAAACCTATTTTCATCTTCTTCTCCAGTTCCAAAAGGTCTTGAGAGCTGAAAAGTTGTGTGCAGACTCCTTCAACAATAGGGATTCTAAATTGTAGATTTCGTGACCCCATGACCCCAAATGGGGTCACAGGGGTCACATCCTTAAAAACCTATTTTCATCTTCTTCTTCAGTTCCAAAAGGTCTAGAGAGCTGAAAAGTTGTGTGCAGACTCCTTGGCCAATGGGGATTCTAAATTGTAGATTTCGTGACCCCATGACCCCAAATGGGGTCACCGGGGTCACATCCTTAAAAACTTATTTTCATCTCTTTCTCCAGTTCCAAAAGGTCTAGAGAGCTGAAAGGTTGTGTGCAGACTCCTTGGCCAATGGGGATTCTAAATTGTAGATTTCGTGACCCCATGACCCCAAATGGGGTCACCGGGGTCACATCCTTAAAAACTTATTTTCATCTTCTTCTCCAGTTCGAAAAAAAGGTCAAGAGAGCTGAAAAGTTGTGTGCAGACTTCGTCAATGGGGATTCTAAATTGTAGATTTCGTGACCCCATGACCCCAAATGGGGTCACAGGGGTCACATACTTAAAAACCTATTTTTATCTTCTTCTCTAGTTCCAAAAGGTCTAGAGAGCTGAAAAGTTGTGTGCAGACTCCTTGGCCAATGGGGATTCTAAATTGTAGATTTCGTGACCCCATGACCCCAAATGGGGTCACCTGGGTCACATCCTTAAAAACCTATTTTTATCTTCTTCTCCATGGCAGTTACGAAAGGTCTAGAGAGCTGAAAAGTTGTGTGCAGACTCCTTCGTCAATGGGGATTCTAAATTGTAGATTTCGTGACCCCATGACCCCAAATGGGGTCACCTGGGTCACATCCTTAAAAACTTATTTTCATCTTCTTCTCCAGTTCGAAAAAAAGGTCAAGAGAGCTGAAAAGTTGTGTGCAGACTCCTTCGTCAATGGGGATTCTAAATTGTAGATTTCGTGACCCCATGACCCCAAATGGGGTCACAGGGGTCACATACTTAAAAACCTATTTTCATCTTCTTCTCAAGTTCCAAAAGGTCTAGAGAGCTGAAAAGTTGTGTGCAGACTCCTTGGCAAATGGGGATTCGAAATTGTAGATTATGTGGTCACAGGTCCAAATGGGGTCACAGTGGTCATGATCTAAGAACCTATCTTTTGCTTGTAAACAATAACTTAAATAACTTAAATATTCAACTTTAGATAGTAAATCAATGAAATCCTGATGAGCTACAGAGCCCATGGCTCTATTTTTTTAATTCGTCATATTCAGAGCTAAAATGAATGAAGCTACTTCTGTGTTGTGATTTGTTGACTTTATCATTTTCTTTTTCATGTAACTTTCATCAAAAGCTACTTCTGTGTTCTTGTTAAATTTACTACTTTATATTTCCACTGGTTATATTTTGGAAAAAGTTAAATTTTCTTTCCTGTCAACCATAAACTGCTGTATATCCCTTAGGGGTGTGCTTCCATGTACCTGTTGTTTCAAGTCACTCGAATGAATCATTATGATGAATTAATTTCCAAAATAAAGTTGAAGTCAGTGGTAATGGCAGTAGTGTATTATGTTACTCATACCTTTTCAAGTTACTATCATTCCTACTTTTACTTTTAAGAGACTTGTCCTACCCTTTTCACAAACACTTTAATCTTAGCAATTACATTTCATAGCTTATCAATCCTTAGGTGTGCGTCAAACTTTAACAGTGGGGGGTATTAGTGAGCCACGCTAACTTTTTTGCTTGTTTTGTTTATTGATAAACTATGGCAGTAAAAGGTCACAATAGACTATTGCAAGAGTAAGTCACTAAAGACTTTCTTTCACAATAGTAAGTCATAATAGACTGTCGCTATAACAATAGTAAGTACCACTACACTCAAAACATCTGTATCACAACAGTCCCTGTCGTGTCAGTAGTCCACAGTTTTCTTGGTTAGGCCTCCCTGTCATGGTAAAGGAAATTTGTAATAGCATAAGTAATTGCTGAAACATACTTTTTTCATGTGATTCACCGTCCTGTCTGCGTGTTCCCAGCAATGTAGCGGAGGCTCTAGTGAGCAAGGGTCTGGCGACAGTGCTGCGGTACCGACAAGACGACGACCACCGGTCTTCACACTATGATTCCTTGCTGGCCGCTGAAGCTCGGGCTGAGAAAAAAGGGGTTGGTCTGCACTCTAAGAAGGAGAAACCGATCCACAGAGTGGCAGACATTTCAGGGGTAAGCTGTTATCAAGCAGAGTAGTTCCATGCAATATCATTTCATGCACAGTTTTACCAAGATATTTGACTCAAGTGAGTTGCTGTTTCTGACTAACTCACTGATTGTGTTGCAGGACGTGACCAAGGCTAAGCAGTTCCTGCCCTTTTTGCAACGAGCGGGTCGGTCAGAGGCTGTGGTGGAGTTTGTAGCTAGCGGATCTCGACTCCGTCTCTTCATCCCGCGGGAAACTTGTCTTGTAACATTCCTAATCTCAGGTGGGTCACAATGAACAAGAAAAAGTTAGTTTCTAAATTTGTCGTCAGCTGCCATGAACTGAATATGAAAATGAAGAAAATGTAAATTCTGTCATGGTCTATCTTTACTTGCGTACATGAAGCTCTTCTTGTTATCATAGGCATTAGCTGTCCACGAGGGTCGCGGCCTTTGCCTGGAGGTCAGATGGCGGAGGCTGAACCATTTGGTGAAGAAGCGCTCCAGTTCACTAAAGAGTTGTGTCTTCAAAGAGAGGTAAGTGTCTGTAAATCATCCACTTCTTGCAGCATATCACGAATAAAAGAGACATGGTGTTAGTGTGCTTGGTTGAGATACAGAATGCATGTTGATTTCTGGTAGATGTTTATTATGTCCCCCGAAAATTTTTTCGGGAGACATAATGTTTTCGCCTCCGTCCGTTATTCCGTTATTCCGTCATTCCGTTATTCCGAAATGCTTTCTTTTCCGGGCCATATCTTAAAAACCGTTCAATATTTTTTCACGAAACTTGGTATGTGGTTAGACCTAGTGGTGGAGCGGTGCCTTTTGCTATTTTGGTTATTCTGAATTTTTTTTTTCTTTCTGGTTTCCATGGAAACAATTTGAACTTATTGTAAATTGGGGGTAGGACCCTTTCCGGCCTCTATCTCCAAAACCGTTCAATATTTTTTCGCCAAACTTTGTATTTGCTTAGACCTAGTGATAGAGTGGTGCCTTTTGCTACTTTGGCTATTCTGAATTTTTTATTTCTCGTTATTAATGCAGTATTGAACTTAGTGCTTAGCATAAGTGAAAAATAAGGGTAATATGACTAGGTTGGATTGAAAGTTGGAGCGGGGGACATCACAGTGCATCACATGCACATATTTCTAGTTAAGGTCTGACCTGATTCTAATGTAATATTTGCCTGTTGGCAGGTGGAAGTTGAGGTTGAAGCAATAGACAAGGGAGGTAACTTCATCGGCTGGCTGTTTGTTGATGGCACAAACTTGTCTGTGGCGCTCGTGGAGAATGGCCTGGCGTCGGTGCACTTCACAGCAGAGCGCAGCAGCTTCTACAAGACTCTGCTGGTGGGGGAGGAGAATGCCAAGAAGGAAAAGCTCAAAATGTGGGCAAACTTTGTGGAACCAAAAGCACAGGAGATTGTGGAGGAGCCTGTGGACAGGAAGGTGAACTACAAGCCGGTCATCATTACAGAAGTCAACGAGAATCTCACCTTCTTCGCACAGTCCGTTGACAAGGGTCAGTGCAGCTGGTCAATTCTTTTCAGTAAATCTTGTAATATTTTAGATCATACTATCTGCATGAGTGACCTAAATACAATACAAGTTGCACTTTGTTTTCTCAATAAACCAGGGATTACAGGCAAAATAAAGTTGACAGTGTTGTGTATGTTCAGGACCATAGTTGAGAGTGTTGTATATGTTCAGGTCCATAGTTGTCAGTGTTGTGTATGTTTAGGTTCGTAGTTGAGTGTTGTGTATGTTCAGGTCCATAGTTGAGTGTTGTGTATATTCAGGTCCATAGTTGACAGTGTTGTGTATGTTCAGGTCCATAGTTGTCAGTGTTGTGTATGTTCAGGACCATAGTTGACAGTGTTGTGTATGTTCAGGTCCATAGTTGACAGTGTTGTGTATGTTCAGGTCCATAGTTGACAGTGTTGTGTATGTTCAGGTCCATAGTTGACAGTGTTGTGTATGTTTAGGTCCATAGTTGAGAGTGTTGTATATGTTCAGGTTCGTAGTTGACAGTGTTGTGTATGTTCAGGTCCATAGTTGACATTGTTGTGTATGTTCAGGTCCATAGTTGACAGTGTTGTATATGTTCAGGTCCATAGTTGACAGTGTTGTGTATGTTCAGGTCCATAGTTGACAGTGTTGTGTATGTTCAGGTCCATAGTTGACAGTGTTGTATATGTTCAGGTCCATAGTTGACAGTGTTGTGTATGTTCAGGTCCATAGTTGACAGTGTTGTGTATGTTTAGGTCCATAGTTGACAGTGTTGTATATGTTCAGGTCCATAGTTGTCAGTGTTGTGTATGTTCAGGACCATAGTTGTCAGTGTTGTGTATGTTTAGGTCCATAGTTGACAGTGTTGTATATGTTCAGGTTCGTAGTTGAGAGTGTTGTGTATGTTCAGGTCCATAGTTGACAGTGTTGTGTATGTTCAGGTCCATAGTTGACAGTGTTGTGTATGTTCAGGTCCATAGTTGACAGTGTTGTATATGTTCAGGTCCATAGTTGACAGTGTTGTGTATGTTCAGGTTCGTAGTTGAGTGTTGTGTATGTTCAGGTCCATAGTTGAGTGTTGTGTTTGTTCAGGTCCATAGTTGACAGTGTTGTGTATGTTCAGGTCCATAGTTGACAGTGTTGTCTATGTTCAGGTCCATAGTTGACAGTGTTGTATATGTTCAGGTCCATAGTTGACAGTGTTGTATATGTTCAGGTTTGTAGTTGAGAGTGTTGTGGATGTTCAGGTCCATAGTTGACAGTGTTGTATATGTTCAGGTCCATAGTTGCCAGTGTTGTGTATCTTCAGGTCCATAGTTGACAGTGTTGTGTATGTTCAGGTTCGTAGTTGAGTGTTGTGTATGTTCAGGTCCATAGTTGACAGTGTTGTATATGTTCAGGTCCATAGTTGACAGTGTTGTATGTATATGTTCAGGTCCATAGTTGACAGTGTTGTATATGTTCAGGTTCGTAGTTGAGAGTGTTGTGTATGTTCAGGTCCATAGTTGCCAGTGTTGTGTATGTTTAGGTCCATAGTTGACAGTGTTGTATATGTTCAGGTCCATAGTTGACAGTGTTGTATATGTTTAGGTCCATAGTTGACAGTGTTGTATATGTTTAGGTCCATAGTTGAGAGTGTTGTATATGTTCAGGTCCATAGTTGACAGTGTTGTGTATGTTCAGGTCCATAGTTGACAGTGTTGTGTATGTTTAGGTCCATAGTTGACAGTGTTGTGTATGTTCAGGTCCATAGTTGTCAGTGTTGTGTATGTTTAGGTCCATAGTTGACAGTGTTGTGTATGTTTAGGTCCATAGTTGACAGTGTTGTGTATGTTCAGGTCCATAGTTGTCAGTGTTGTGTATGTTTAGGTCCATAGTTGACAGTGTTGTGTATGTTTAGGTCCATAGTTGACAGTGTTGTGTATGTTCAGGTCCATAGTTGACAGTGTTGTGTATGTTTAGGTCCATAGTTGACAGTGTTGTGTATGTTTAGGTCCATAGTTGACAGTGTTGTGTATGTTCAGGTCCATAGTTGACAGTGTTGTGTATGTTCAGGTCCATAGTTGACAGTGTTGTGTATGTTCAGGTCCATAGTTGACAGTGTTGTGTATGTTTAGGTCCATAGTTGACAGTGTTGTGTATGTTTAGGTCCATAGTTGACAGTGTTGTGTATGTTTAGGTCCCGAGCTGGAGAAGATGATGGAAGAGCTGAGAGCGGACCTGGACTCAAACCCGCCACTCAAGGGCTCCTACTCCCCCAGGAAGGGAGACAAGTGTGCAGCCAGGTTCTCTCAGGACGATCAGTGGTCAGTCACTCATTCACTGCGTTTATTTTCTAAGAAGCAAGAGTAAAACCTGGATTTTAAACATTCATTATGTATACCCCCAATAGACAAGTATTCTTTGAAATGATATGCAGATGAATGACATTTTTTGTTTACACTTAATTTGATACTCTTGAGTATGTATGCCACTTGAAAATTTATTTAAACTTATTGCCAATAATTGCTAAAGTGCTCATATGAATGAATAGTGAACCATCCTCACTCTAAGCTCATCAGACTTCTCTCCCAAGAACCAGCAATGTTAGAATGCTCAAATTTTAGGAGTACGATCTTTGTCGGATAAGATTTGTAAATATCATTCCCTACCCCCACTCTTTCATAAAAGTAAAATATTCTCACCAAGCATCGGATATTTGTAACTTTTATCAACTCTTGTTGATATTGGATGTCAGAAAATTCTTGGTTGAAATTCTCTTTTTGTCTAAGAGTTGTAGCAATGACCATATATGTTTACTGGTTCATCAAAATCTTTATCGTTACAGGTATCGGGCTAAGGTAGAGAAGATAGAATCCAACGACAGAATCACAGTTCTCTTTATTGACTATGGAAACGTGAGTTTTCTTTGTGTTTTTTTAGTTAGTCTTGAAGTACCGTATGCATGTTTCCAATTATTTTAATTCTCATGAACTGATGTGATCCAATCACGATGTACATATCCAAAACATTCATTGCTGGATTAAATGAGACTTTGGATGGTAATTGCCTGCCTCACACTCAACATGAGTTAAGAGGCTTGTGGTGTCAACCTGGTAAGTGACTTTGTTCAATGGTGCCTCTGTTCACCCAGCAGAAAGTGGGTACCTGGTGTAAGATGAGGAGGAGGTGACCTTCAAGCACTAGGGCAGCTCAGGTTACACCAGGGTAATGAGGTTGGAAGCGCCTGGGGTCCACAATGCTGAGATTTGAGCACTGTATAATTACCAGTCATTATTATCATGTCCCTTTATTTCATGGGAGTAAAGATATCAGATTGATTGTTCTAAAATCCATGTGCATTCTCTGTTCTAAATGAGTACTGGATGGGGTCCACTAGTATCCTAACAGTTATGATTTCTGTCTGCAGAGGGAGGTGACGTCGTCGACCCAGCTGGCAACCCTACCAGGCAGCTACCAGTCCATTGCTCCCCAGGCCACAGAGTACAGTCTCGCCTGCGTCACGCTTCCCGACGATGTAGGTTCTCTTCCTTGTTTTTCTTTCAAGTTTTCAAAACAATCATCCACCTGTGCTAACATTGTTGTCCCCCGCCGGAACACGGTACTATCTATTCAGCAGCTTATGTCTGTCTGTCTGTATGTCCTGTTCTTGTTAATCTATTGAACCGTAGCAATCAATTCAATTCAACTTTGACCGCCTATAGTGGCTTACTATGCAGACACCCGTTACTGTCACCTTATTTTCAAGGCCACCCAATTGTCAAGACAAAATCATGATTCGGTGCGCTTAATGTCATCAAAATTTGTGGTAGCATATCTTGACGGATTATCATCTTTGGTGACCTTATTTTCAACGTCACAATGCTGTTGACGCGATACACATTAACCCTTAGCATCAAATATCTTATATCAAATTTGGTGACATCCTTCATTGGGGAATTAGGCAGACACCAGTCAACTTTAGTGACCTTGACTATATTTTCAATGTTGATCACTTTTCAAACTCTGGGTGATGCTCTGTGTCATGAACCGTAGCACCCAAATTTGGTGATCATCATGACATTTTTTAACAGTATGCAAATACATGAAGAACCACCATTTGCAAAAACTAGTTAATGTGTCTAACTTAACTACACGTTAGCGGCAGGAGAAGGTGTTTGAGAAGGTGTGATCAGAATTTTGAATTTGTTTGTGTCTGATCTAATGGTTAAAGCAGTCCAATAGACATTTGCTTGTATGGATAAGTTACAATCTTGTGCCTGGAGCATGTGTTGTCTGGTCTGGTAACATTTTGAGTGTATTGAGCGAAGTGTGTGTCGGTATGTGTGGGTAGACGTTTGCTAGTGGTCGTTACGGTTTGCCATGTTCACAGCAACAGCTCACAATGGTAATATCAGTTTATAATTTATATTTAAGTTGGTAAGATATATGAAATTGATCTGAAATACATACCAAATGAAAAAGGAATTATTGAAATATTCAATGTTTTGTGGTATACCATGGCAAGCAGCAGAGGAAGAAATGTCAAAACAAAATACATATCACTTGTTAATGTGGCAATAGAAGACAAATTTACAGAATATATGTATGTTAGTTGGTATGGATAATTTCAACCAAATAATGAAGTTATGAAGACATTTGTATTGAGTGGAGTGTGTCTGAATGTGGATGTATTGATGAGCCTGCTGCTGGTGGTCTGTTTGCAGGAGGATGCCAAGGGGGAAGCACTGGACGCTCTGTACAACGACATCATCAACAAGCAGCTGCTGCTGAATGTGGAGTACAAGGGGCCGCCGGACAATGTGACGCTTGTCACGCAGGACAAGAAGGAAGACCTCGTGCTGGGACTGCTCCAGGAGGGATACCTGCTCGTGGAAAGCAGGCGAGAACGTAGGCTCGCCAAGTTGGTCTCCGACTACATCAAGGCACAGGACAAGGCCAAGTCGCAGAGAGTAAGTAGCATGCAATACTTGAGTATTGCTAATCCAATATGATCTGGAATCTTCTTGCAGGACCACAAGGAGTCTGCACACAACATTTCCGCTTTCTAGAGCTTTCAATACTGGAGAAGATGAAAATAGGTTTTTAGGTCATGACCCTGTGACCCTATTTGTGGTCAAAGGATCACAAAATCTACAATTTAGAATCCACATTGGCCAAGGAGTCTGCACATGAAATTTCAAGTCTCTTGGGTCAGTGGTTCCTAAAGAAGATGAAAATAGGTTTTCAGGTCATGACCTCTGAAATATATTTGGAGTCGCAGGGTCACAATATCTACAATTTATAATTCCATTTGGCCAAGGAGTCTGCACACAACATTTCAGCTCACACTTGTGAAGAAGATGAACGAAGATTTTTAAGGTCACTCATGACCCCTTTGACCCTATCTACAATTTAGAATCCCCATTAGCCAAGAGTGCAGCACACATCATTTCAGCTCTGTAGACTTTTTGGAACTGGAGAAGATTAAATAGGTGTTGTGACCCCTTATTAGGCTTTTATTTAAAGGTTAAATGTTTCTTCGTCCTTTTTTTTGTGCGCATTTTTATTATTATTATCATTTTAAGTAATAATTTTATTTTGTTTTCTGATATTTTACGGATTTTCAGTTTAAAGGAATGATCATGTATAAAATGAATAAACTATTTCAACATGATTTCTCTGCTTCCTAGATTGATTTCAGCCGAGTTGATCCAGGCTGCATGATATAAAACCATTGATGCATGTGAACTGTGTGTTGCAGCTGAATCTATGGCGATATGGAGACTTCACCCAAGACGATGCCAAGGAGTTTGGATATCAGCGCTGATCTGCCCAACCATAAAGCAGTTACACAAGTGGAAGCTAGGATTTATATAAATAAATTGCAAAAGAACTTATTTACACCTCTTACATCTATTTTCTATTACAATGTTTGTGAACAAGTTGTCAGCAATATTTAAATCTGCTTGTAAGACTCTGGCCCCTGAAAGGGGAGAGTTATGTCCCCTTACTTACTCATGTCTCACACAAATATTTGCATTCATCCCATTGTAAGGTAAGGCCAGTTGTCTGCGGGCTAGATTAAACAAGCAGCCTGAGAAATCAAAATGTCAATATTCGAATAAGATGTTCTGGAGCAGCTGCTATCGATTGATCCAGGTGACGCAGATCCATTTGCTGCCCAGGATAGATGCCTCCACCCCTCAGATAGTCAACCAACCAACAGTTATTGCTCTATACACCCCTACACCCAGATTGTAAACCAACATAGTGCTCAATCTAAATTCACTCACATTCAGTTTTACCGCATCAATTGAATTGAAGGTGAAATCCTGCTCAATGGGGGAGCAGGCTTTGTACTGGGCAGCACATACATCATGCATTTAATGGGAGAAGGTGCCAAAGAAATTTCTCTATTTATTGTTTGACCACTACTTAGCATATGCAAGGTCTTCTGGTGATCAGTTGACAGGCTGTTTTGATAAAAATACATTGAAGAGTGCTTAACATTTCAACATTATCTTCTCCAAAATAAAACTATATTTATGAAAATGACTTGTTTTCTATGAGAGAATGCACCAGTAATGAACTGTAGAAGAACATGCAGTGAAACCTTTATATGTGTGTTCGTGTGACTGACATCGAGAAATGAAGGTAGAGAGGTCATGGGTTTCAGGAAAAACTCTCTGCGTAACAACTGAGAAAACGAAGTTACTATCCCCCTCCACAACGAAGTTAATATGGGTTAAATAAATGACCTCCGTCAGATATTGGGATAAAATAAATATTGACGATTTTCCTACACTTAAAAATGAAATGAAACCCCTAAGGTCTCCCAACAACCCGACTTTCATATTGCCTTAGCCCCAGTTATCCTGGAAGGATCCAACTCGTTCTTGGAAAGAATGTTTGACAACCTGCCATGCCTATATTTGAGGGGGTAAAGACCAAATCAGTCTCGTGTTGCAAAGATGGTTTGGTCGGAGAACTCGTGTAAAGGTTTTCTGGAAAATGCCTGTCATGCCTATATTTGAGGGACCAAATTAACCAACTTTGATCCCCTAGGTGCATGGTACCTCCCCACACAATTTCAGCTGTAGGGGTGTAGAACTTCTGGAGAAGTCTAAATGGGAAAAACGAGATGACCCGGCCCCCCTTAGGCTCAGTGGACTGCACTGACGCTCATATTACCCCAAGCTCTAAGTATAACATCTTAACAGCAAATTTTAAGTTTTGGCAATTTAACTCTTAAGTTCTATCTTGCTTAATTTCTATGATGTTTCTACTTATAACTTTCTTACTTTTCATCCAAAAAACTTGAAATTTGGAATTCTTGATATTCACTAAACATAGATGATATCCTCAAAAGTAGAGTGTGCTGGGGTCGTTGGTTTCTGAGATGAAAAAATATACATTTAAATGAACCCTTGTCACAACTGAAGTATTAAAGTTTCAGTAATGAAATTTACAAATCATAATCTCCATCTTTAAAAGTAAACACTGCCCAGGTTTCTGTATATCTCCTAGTGCTGGTTCATGAGAAGAAGTCGTTTGAAGCTTTTAAGGTGAACCTCCTGCAAAGTTCATATTTCATTATTTATCTCAACCAAATTAACAAACTTGTATCTCCATGCCTGATGAGCTAAAAATGCAAATAACTTGTTACATTGCCTCTAATAACTGAAGAAATTTACATTGGATTTGTCATCTGGATTGGCCAAATTCTGGTATCAATGCTAAAGACTTGGTGGTGCGATGATGGCAACAACTGTTAAGTTTCTAACGGTAGTAGTTCCAATCTGGTGAAATCCTCCACAAACACTTCACTGTCTGGGTCAATCTTCAAATGAGTATATTATGTATTATATAGCATGTTCCAGGTCACCATACAAACAGCACACAAAGCATACAAACTGTACTAATATACCCTTAATCAGTTGGCATATCCCTGCAGTAGTACGACAAAGTTTCCTAAACTGAATTCAAATCCTCAAACTTAATTCATATGCTCATAAACTAAATTCATATCCTCTAAAACAGGTGACAGATCACTTGAAAGGGACATTTTGGCCACAAAACGAACCACAAATCAACAGAATGGTCATCAAATCGCCTAGCAAAAATGGTGACTCCGCAACAAGACGAAATAATAGAAAGTGTTGTTTTCCTTATACTACGATCCATGTTAGGAATCTTTATTTATTTATTCAGATCTATGTCCTTAAATGTTATTGCTTGCGATTGCGCTTTGCTTTTAGACTTGGGGTAAATTTTGTAGGCTATTATTATATTAGTACAGTTTTGAAGATTTGTGTGCCGTTTGTATGGTAGGCCTTTGTTCTGTTTCACTTGGTTTCAGAGGTATAGCCACGATCATGTTTTTGAACTGGTCCATGATCATAAGTTGCTGATGTACTGCAGGGTTCCAGTGATCGTGATTTTGTACAGTGCGAGAGGCTGATAGAGATTGGAGATGAAAATATGAAATGGGCTTTGCGCTACAGCGTGATAGCTAAGCAAGAAATCACTACTTCAAACTATACATATTACTTCTTCCCAAGATTGCAATTCAAAGGTCCAGAATAAATAATAAATACATTTTAACTTCATCATGCCTGGAAGGCCCGATGGGCTTATGGCATCGCATAGTGTTTGGCCGCCCTTCTGTAAACTTTTCGCTTTTTCGTCTTCTCCAGAACCACTTGATCTAGATAGGTGAAATTTCATGTGCAGACTCCTTGGCCAATGTGGATTGTAGATTTGTGTTCCTGCGACTCCAAATATAGGACACAGAGGTCATGACCTGAAAACCTATTTGTATTGAGCTTTCAGATTAAATTTTGATTTACTTTTGAGATTCTATGTGCTCTTCAAAGGGAGGTAATTTAAAGGAAATAATAGCGATGAATTAAATCTTTCAGTGTGTCTTAATGTGTAGGGGATTTTATCTGGCCTCAAAGATCTACATTTAAAGAGCTTCCTCTCCCCTAGAAGTTGACATTTTGAAACTAATTTAGTAAATGTAGTAGGCCTGATGAGCTACAGAGCCATTGTTTTTTTAATGGACATACCGCGACCAATGTGCATTGTATGGTAACTATACAAACATTAACAGATCACATGGTAATGAAGTGGAAGGGGGATATAGGTTTGAGCTCTTTCCCGAAACCGTTTAAGATAGGATAACCAAATTTGGTGTGATCCTTGATGGAGTTCGAAAATGAGAAGCGTGCAATTGTTTTGTTTTTTTGGACTCTGTTCATGGTGTCTCCAAAGGGGACAGCTTTTCTCAGAAACTATTAAAGATATGATAACCAAATTTGGTGTGTGTGTATCGATACCTTGATGGAGTTTGAAAATAAGAATCGTATGATAAGTTTTCCTGTTTTTCGATTTTGTTCCAGGTAATCTTAAAGGCAATAGCTTTTCTCAGAAAAAGATCAAATCAGTTGTGTTGGTTGAGGGTATGGATACCTTGTGCACAATTATTTCTTTTCGAATTATTGCCCTTGTCTTGGGTCTGGCGGGGGATGTTGACGACTGTCTTGTTTGATATATTAATGGTCATCAACATATCAGATCAAGGTAATACTATTAATTTGCCCTAATGCCTCACAACAAACTTCGTTATACTCTCTCAGTTTTTGAGAAAAGATCTTCCAAGTCAGAACAAGGAAAACAAGAGTGCTCTGAGAGAATAAGAACCCCTGGGTTCCTTATCCTCTAAATAAGCAGTTTAAATGTAAGGATAATTTAATGATAAAAAGTAGATGAGCATTTGCAGGACACCCCAAAAGCAGAGCAGCCCCGAAACTTTGGGTCTCGCCTTTCCCTGTTCCGCCTTCTCGTCAGCATCAATAAAATGGGAATCTTTTTTGACAAAAATTTGTTCATTATAACATCACTGGGGTCACTTTGCACAAGTTTGTTCTTAAAACCTATTTCTGATTTCAAAATTTGATCAAAGGATTAACATGTCCGTAACCAATATCCCTTGACCTTTAAGGTCACACCATCAATGATTACTTTTCATTGTGTATAAAAATTGGAAAAAAATAGAGCCATGGGCTCTGTAGCTCATCAGGATTTTATTGATTTATTATCTAAGTTATCTCAAGTAATACATTGTGAACAAGCAAAATAATATTGGTTTTAGAGCATGACACCATTTGGGGTCATGGGGTCACGAAATCTACAATTTAGAATCCCCATTAGCCAAGGAGTCTGCACACAACCTTTCAGCTCTCTAGACCTTTTGGAACTGGAGAAGAAGATGAAAATAGGTTTTTAAGGATGTGACCCCTGTGACCCCATTTGGGGTCATGGGGTCACGAAATCTACAATTTAGAATCCCCATTGGCCAAGGAGTCTGCAAACAACTTTTCAGCTCTCTAGACCTTTTGGAACTGGAGAAGAAGATGAAAATAGGTTTTTAAGGATGTGACCCCTGTGACCCCATTTGGTGTCATGGGGTCACGAAATCTACAATTTAGAATCCCCATTGGCCAAGGAGTCTGCAAACAACTTTTCAGCTCTCTAGACCATTTGGAACTGGAGAAGAAGATGAAAATAGGTTTTTAAACATGTGACCCCTGTGACCCCATTTTGGGTCATGGGGTCACGAAATCTACAATTTAGAATACCCATTGGCCAAGGAGTCTGCACACAACTTTTCAGCTCTCTAGACCTGTTGGAACTGGAGAAGAAGATGAAAATAGGTTTTTAAGGATGTGACCCCTGTGACCCCATTTGGGGTCATGGGGTCACGAAATCTACAATTTAGAATCCCCATTGGCCAAGGAGTCTGCAAACAACTTTTCAGCTCTCTAGACCTTTTGGAACTGGAGAAGAAGATGAAAATAGGTTTTTAAGGATGTGACCCCTGTGACCCCATTTGGGGTCATGGGGTCACGAAATCTACAATTTAGAATCCCCATTAGCCAAGGAGTCTGCAAACAACTTTTCAGCTCTCTAGACCTTTTGGAACTGGAGAAGAAGATGAAAATAGGTTTTTAAGGATGTGACCCCTGTGACCCCATTTGGGGTCATGGGGTCACGAAATCTACAATTTAGAATCCCCATTGGCCAAGGAGTCTGCAAACAACTTTTCAGCTCTCTAGACCTGTTGGAACTGGAGAAGAAGATGAAAATAGGTTTTTAAACATGTGACCCCTGTGACCCCATTTGGGGTCATGGGGTCACGAAATCTACAATTTAGAATCCCTATTGGCCAAGGAGTCTGCAAACAATTTTTCAGCTCTCTTGACCTTTTGGAACTGGAGAAGAAGATGAAAATAGGTTTTTAAGGATGTGACCCCTGTGACCCCATTTGGGGTCATGGGGTCACGAAATCTACAATTTAGAATCCCCATTGGCCAAGGAGTCTGCACATAAAATTTCAGCTCTTTGGAGTTATTGGTTCTGGAGAAGAAGTTGAAAAAGCGAAAAGTTTACGGACGGATGGACGGACGGACGGACGGATGGACGGACGGACGCCGGACGCCATGCCATGCCATAAGCCCATCGGGCCTTTCAGGCCTGATGAGCTAAAAAGTTATTTAGTAATTTCAGAACCGGTCATCATAACAATATCTCGTGACCTTGACCTTTGATCTTCAAGGTCACAGTCATTGATCACTTTTAAGTGTGTATAACAATCATGTAATGATTCAAAGTGTTAATAGTTGAAACAAGTGTTTGCCACTAACATGGCAATGTCCCCCGCCGTTAACATTGAGTTTAGTAAGACACAGCATTTGGTCAAGTGTCATAGTCACCTTGAAAATAAGGTCAAGGTCACCAAAATCGACTGGTGTCTGCGTCTTCCACCAATGTAGGCCGACACAAAATTTGAAAACTCTTAATACAACGCTTCATGAGATATCACGTTAACAATAGTTTGAAAATTGGTAAAAGTGTTGTGGTGACCTTGAAAATAATATCAAGGTCACCAAAATCGACTGGTGTCTGCGTCTTCCCACAATGTAGGTTGACACCAAATTTGAAGACTTTGGATAAAATGCTTCATGAGATATCGTGTTAACAAGAAATGTGACGTATGGACGCCGCTGAATACATAGTCCCCCGTTCCGCGTTGCGGCGGACTATAAGGCATGTTCGCAAATGCATGCTTAAGTTGTGAACTCGCTGTGACCTTGACCTTTGACAGATTTTAGCAAAAACCTTTTCAAATCTTGGTCTTTTTTTCCATAGTTGATATATATCAAGTAAGGGCCCGATAGCACAAATATTTTTCAAGTTATCGTGTTTACAAGGATTGTTGTAGCGATTTCAGAACTCACGACTTTGAACGTGAGCATGTCAAAATAATTCACCAGGTTTATAAGAAAGAAGCTATGTATATGAGGTGTTTATACCTCCTTGGAGACAAGAGTCATCAGAAGATGACATATCCCACCGGTTCCACAGAATTTGTAAAACACATCTTTGACAGATACTTGTGTATCTACTACTGTACTTCAGTTAGTGGGTATTACAGAGTTTCAGGAATGTTAAGGGTTTTAGACTTCTGCTCCAGAAGCAGTCAAAATGAACAACAACCAACATCTCTCTCATGTTTCTATGGAAACAGAAAAAAATAAAATTTTCAAAAAAATCTGATAATATGAAAAGGCACCACTTCAGTCAATGGGTAATACACATGCAAAGTTTCAGGAAGATATGATGAACGGTTTTGGAGCTGTGCTCCGGAAACGAACCTGTCTCTGAACAAAGTCCAAATTCAACAAGTTTCTATGGAAACGAAAAAAAATTAAAAAATTCAGAAATCTGAAAATATCAAAAGGCACCACTTCAGTCAATGGGTAATACACATGCAAAGTTTCAGGAAGATATGATGAACGGTTTTCGAGTTCTGCTCCGGAAACGAAATGATTACGGACGGACGGACAGGAAGACGGGCGATTACTATATCCCACGGTATTACATACCGGTGGGATAAAAAATGTTATTTAGTGATTTCAGAACTGCAGATCATGACCCTTTCGTGACCTTGACCTTTAAAATTCAAGGTCACACAATCAGTGATCACTTTTAATTGTGTATAACAATCATGTAATGATTCAATGTGTTAATAGTTGAAATAAGACATTTTCGCAAAAGCATGCTTAAGTTGTGACCTCGCTATGACCTTTGACAGATGTTAGCGAAAACCTTTTCAAATCTTGGCCTTTCTCCATAGTTGATATACACCAAAAAAGAGCCTGATAGCACAAATATTTTTCAAGTTATCGTGTTTACAAGGATTTTTTTTTGCGATTTCAGAACCCTTGACCTTGAATATGAACATGTCAAAAACATTCCCCAGGGGCATAAATAAGAAGTTATGTATATGAGTTCTCAAAACCTTCTAGGAAAAAAGTTATAGCCAATACAAAACGCGGCGGCAGCGGCGATGGAAACTGCGCAAAAACGGATAGCAGCCCCGACTTAGTCATGTAAAATCACCAATCTATTATGGTTACGTTTCACACAAAATGGATCCTACATCAAGGTCAAAGGTCATAACCTCAGTGTGAGACATTGGAAACATAACATTAAGTCAAGGGCCATAAATCTGATCTGTTCCAAAAAAAGCACATGGATATCACCGATGTACATCCAAAGCATGTGTATGTCAAAAACTGTGGGAGGAGTTGATTTCAGAACACAAGTACTGTTTTCGGGACGGACGGGCTGCCCCACATCATAAACTCCCTTGGGTTTCACCCAGGGGGTTAATTACTCCAGACAGATAATTGCACGTTTCTCATTTTCAAACTCCATAAAGGTATTGGTACTAACAAGCCACACACCATCATCTTATCTAAAACTGTTTCTGGGAAATGCTTTCCAGTTCATCTCTGATGTCTGACAGAGAGCTCAAACCAATAGCCCCATTCACTTTGTGTTTGGGGATAGCCGATAATGTAACAACCAATAAGCTACAGACCCAGTGGCGGCTATAGAAATGACATCCGTCTGTGCATCCTAAGGTATTCAATATAATTTAATGAAACTTATTAGCGTTCAGGTTTCTTAGTGGTGAAATGGTTAAACCATTGAAAGATTAGATACATAGTTGCAAATTTGGTTGCAGTGAACATCTAACTTGTCTTGTCTACAGCCAGTCTCGAGAACAGTTTTAGTTGCAGAAATGACTGAAGTCAACAAGAGATGAACACTCAACATGAAAAGAAGTATGAAACTTTAATATCAATCAGCCATCTGGGAGCACTAATATAGTTCAAGGATATGCACCTGCACATCAGCACTCGTCCTTCCTTCCTTCCTTATATAGTATGGTGCGGCCATTTCCGACTCTTACACTTAGGAATGGTTAAAAATACTTGATATGTCTACACGGCACTACTACCCACATCGGTCGGATGTCTGAAGGTGTAGCGTACTTTCTTTGTGCTCTCAGTAGTTACTTGTACACACTGTGTTGCACGGACAGTTCTCTCCAAATGGTTGGTGTCAACATCCTTCCTTCCCTCCTTCCTTCCACACTGACGTCAAACGCCCAGCGCAAACATCACACAAGCATAACACTCAGCTCAACAAAACAACAATGAAACGTGGTAAGAGTGAATGTGGATGAACAACTAGAAAGTCTGTATTGCCGACTCCTCCCCTCGCGTCACAGCCCGGCATGGAGTGAGCAATGTTGTCTGCTCCAGATCACAGCGCCTCCAAAGTTCTCCCATGTGACCGGTCTAACACAAACACACGTGCAGTCTGCTAGCTTTTCTTCTCCTCAGTATCAATTATCTCCCCTTTCTCAGGGATATCTCCATTAACCTCCATGAGCACTGATTGTGTCTTATTGTTCTTAGTTGCGTCTGTTAGTGTATGTCGAACTATCTGCGCATCCCAGCCACATGTGTATAAACAGTCACTTCCGAACCAGGTCAAGCCTTGCACAAAGTCAGAGTGGCTGCATACATTGTATCTGAAACAGGGGAGAAGACAATGTGACCTGATCAACAACACGCATATCAACTTACGCAACAGGCATATCGACACTAGCCACATGTTATCACTGCTGGTACTTACGTGCATATCGACACTAGCCACATGTTATCACTGCTGGTACTTACGCGCATATCCACGCTAGCCACATGTTATCACTGCTGGTACTTACGCGCATATCCACGCTAGCCACATGTTATCACTGCTGTTACTTACGCACATATCCACACTAGTCACATGTTATCACTGCTGGTACTTACGCGCATATCCACGCTAGCCACATGTTACCACTGCTGATACTTACGCACATATCCACGCTAGCCACATGTTACCACTGCTGGTACTTACGCACATATCCACACTAGTCACATGTTATCACTGCTGGTACTTACGCACATATCCACACTAGCCACATGTTATCACTGCTGGTACTTACGCACATATCCACACTAGCCACATGTTATCACTGCTGGTACTTACGCACATATCCACACTAGCCATATGTTATCACTGCTGGTACTTACGCACATATCCACACTAGCCACACGTTATCACTGCTGGTACATACGCACATATTCACACTAGCCACATGTTACCACTGCTGGTACTTACGCACATATCCACATGTTATCACTGCTGGTACATACGCACATATTCACACTAGCCACATGTTATCACTGCTGGTACATACGCACATATCCACACTAGTCACATGTTATCACTGCTGGTACTTACAAATATATTCACACTAGCCACATGTTACCACTGCTGGTACTTACGCACATATCCACACTAGCCACATGTTATCACTGCTGGTACTTACGCACATATCCACACTAGCCACATGTTATCACTGCTGGTACTTACGCACATATCCACACTAGCCACATGTTATCACTGCTGGTACTTACGCACATATCCACACTAGTCACATGTTATCACTGCTGGTACTTACGCACATATCCACACTAGCCACATGTTATCACTGCTGATACTTACGCACATATCAACACTAGCCACATGTTATCACTGCTGGTACTTACGCACATATCCACACTAGCCACATGTTATCACTGCTGGTACTTACGCACATATCCACACTAGCCACATGTTATCACTGCTGGTACTTACGCACATATCCACACTAGCCACATGTTATCACTGCTGGTACTTACGCACATATCCACACTAGTCACGTTATCACTGCTGGTACTTACGCACATATCCACACTAGTCACGTTATCACTGCTGGTACTTACGCACATATCAACACTAGCCACATGTTATCACTGCTGGTACTTACGCACATATCCACACTAGCCACATGTTATCACTGCTGGTACTTACGCACATATCCACACTAGCCACATGTTATCACTGCTGGTACTTACGCACATATCCACACTAGCCACATGTTATCACTGCTGGTACTTACGCACATATCCACACTAGTCACGTTATCACTGCTGGTACTTACGCACATATCCACACTAGTCACGTTATCACTGCTGGTACTTACATGCTGCTAATGGACTCGTCCTCCACGCTTGCTACCACTGTT
Organism: Gibbula magus; assembly: GCA_936450465.1. Taxonomy (NCBI): domain Eukaryota; kingdom Metazoa; phylum Mollusca; class Gastropoda; order Trochida; family Trochidae; genus Gibbula; species Gibbula magus. Next base: position 59,927,117 of record OW388293.1, on the reverse strand, counting down.
CGACTGTCTTCTGACACGGATGCTAGAAGGCTTGGTCTGCAACCACAAGAAATACTTAACAATCTTCATAGACATCAGAATTCAACATCTGACAGATGCTCTTGTCATTAAGTGCACAAGAATAGGGAATAAAAATAGAGCCATGGGCTCTGTAGTTCATCAGAAATTCATCTCATCTCAGGTTGATGACTTAGTGAGGTAATTGTTTAACAACTGCTAAAATCAGAATAAAAGATTAATATTATGTAATTATAACTGCTTCAAATGATACGTCTACACAAGATTTTAGCATTCTAGTGCTTTTTGTTCATTTAAAGTAATAAATATAATGCACAACTCCTAGCCCTGAAAAATTGCAGTCTTGAAATTGTCAGTGCATAACAAAAACATAACTCAACATAAAATTTTGATACAATGGGTTGTCCAGGTATCCCAATTCCTGCAAAGATATTGAAGAAAAGGTGATCCTCCAAATTAAAATAGAATAAACATATTCCCCAAATCATCAAACAAAATGGTATAAAATTTGGAAAGAAACAATACAAATCCCATCTCAAGTTAGTATACCTCATTAATGAATCCTACAGATTGATGCAACAAGTATTCGGACGCTGACATTATTTTCATAGACTTGAATGTTAATGTAAATGATAAATAAATAATTTTCATAAAATAAATTCTGGAGAATGAAGAACAATTTTATGTATACACAACTTCTTTATTCTGTAAAGGCGACATTTCGACATAGATACTAATGTCGTTGTCAAGCAGGTGGTACAGTGAGAGGTCTCATTACAAGGTATGCACATGCGGTACAAAAGATACAAAACCCCACCTTCAATGTCAAATAAAAGAAGGCTTCCGATTGGCTGAATTTATTGAATGTGAAAGGTCGTAGTGAAGGTCACCTAAGAAGACCTCAGCCAGTTAGTACTTACTGAGATCAAATAGATACGAGTTATACGCTCCATCCGATTTAAATGAGATTGAAAAATGTCACCTAAACTAGAAATACTTAAATTATATTATTAAATACTTACCGTAATTAGATTGTTTGGTATAAAAGAAGTGTTTACGGACAGTTCGCAAAGAGATGCAAGAGGAGAAAACGTACTTGTTGGGACTGAACTCTGTGCGCAGAACTCTCCTGGTGTGTGGTTTGTATGACTTGACAGCCTCCACCGACATGCGCACGTCCGTCACAGTCATATGGCCAACCTCACTGCCCACAGCTACTGCATGCTGGGAACCAGGCTGCCAGGATGTGCAGGTAGGAGCCCCCTGAAGGCGCGGACACTCTATAACATACACAAACACCATACTGATAACTAGTACCTACATTGTTGATATTCAGGGTTACCGACAGGGTCACTAGGTTTGCTTGGATTCAGTTACTTCTCCAGTTACTTCTCAATAGTTTCAATAACGAGAAGTGTAGGTAATATGTAGGGATGGGGATAATTGTATGGAATGGGGTTGGGAACACAAATCATTGATTTGCTAATTACCTATTTTGATGCTAGTTAAGAATTTTGACATTAACAATGTATTACTCAAGATTTTGTTTTGTGAACTACAGAGCTCATGGCTCTGATTTTTTCTTAATTCTGCCTTAAGAGCTTAAAAAAGAAATTTTTAATTTTTCTAATCTCTTTACCACTGCTTCCTAAATTAAGAAAAGTGGCACCTGGTGAGATTGCGGAAGACTTACTGATGTGTGCGGCCGGTCTGGGTTTGCGGGTGTCCCAGAGAAGGAGTAGTTCATCCTGACCACAGGTCACGAAGAGATCCTGCTCTGTAGGGTGGCACTCCGCCGACCACACCATGTCCGTGTGAGCTGTCAACACACCAGCTAGCTGCATCACATACCTACATCACATACCTACCTACATCACATACCTACATCACATACCTACAACACATACCTACATCATATGCCTACATCACATACCTACATCACATACCTACATCACATACCTACATCATATGCCTACATCACATACCTACAACACATACCTACATCATATGCCTACATCACATACCTACCTACATCACATACCTACATCACATACCTACATCATATGCCTACATCACATACATACCTACATCACATACCTACAACACATACCTACATCATATGCCTACATCACATACATACATCACATACCTACATCACTTACATACCTACAACACATACCTGCAACACATACCTACATCATATGCCTACATCACATACCTGCAACACATACCTACATCACATACCTACAACACATACCTACATCACATACCTACATCACATACCTACATCATATGCCTACATCACATACCTACATCACATACCTACATCACATACCTACATCATATGCCTACATCACATACATACATATATCACATACCTACATCCTATGCCTACAACACATACATACATCAATATCACATACCTACATCACATACCTACAACACATACCTACCTGCAACACATACCTACATCATATGCCTACATCACATACCTACATCACATACCTACATCACATACCTACATCATATGCCTACATCACATACATACATATATCACATACCTACATCCTATGCCTACAACACATACATACATCAACATCACATACCTACATCCTATGCCTACAACACATACCTACAACACATACCTACAACACATACCTACATCATATGCCTACATCACATACCTACATCACATACCTACAACACATACCTACATCACATACCTACATCATATGCCTACATCACATACATACATATATCACATACCTACATCCTATGCCTACAACACATACATACATCAACATCACATACCTACATCACATACCTACATCACATACCTACAACACATACCTACCTACAACACATACCTACCTGCAACACATACCTACATCATATGCCTACATCACATACCTACATCACATACCTACATCATATGCCTACATCACATACATACATATATCACATACCTACATCCTATGCCTACAACACATACATACATCAACATCACATACCTACATCCTATGCCTACAACACATACCTACAACACATACCTACATCATATGCCTACATCACATACCTACATCACATACCTACAACACATACCTACATCACATACCTACATCACATACATACATATATCACATACCTACATCCTATGCCTACATCACATACCTACATCATATGCCTACATCACATACCTACATCCTATGCCTACAACACATACATACATCAACATCACATACCTACATCACATACCTACATCACATACCTACATCACATACCTGCAACACATACCTACATCATATGCCTACATCACATACCTACATCACATACCTACATCACATACCTGCAACACATACCACATACCTGCAACACATACCTACATCATATGCCTGCAACACATACCTACATCACATACCTACCTACATCACATACCTACATCACATACCTACATCACATACCTACATCATATGCCTACATCACATACCTACATCACATACCTACAACACATACCTACATCACATACCTACATCATATGCCTACATCACATACATACATATATCACATACCTACATCCTATGCCTACAACACATACATACATCAACATCACATACCTACATCCTATGCCTACAACACATACCTACAACACATACCTACAACACATACCTACATCACATACATACAACTGGTGTCTGCGTAAACCGCAAATATAAGCAATATATAGCAAATATTAAGACATTATGTCTAACCGGTCATGAGATATCACGTTAACAAGAGACAATAAAGTGGTCGAAGTGTTGTGGTGACCTTGAAAATATTGTCAAGGTCACCAAAATGGACTGGTGTCGGCGTCATCCCCCAATGTAGCCTGGAACCAAATTTGGGTTCACCGGGTGAACTTCACCCAGTCATGATATATCGCGTAAACAGAAGTTTGAAAAGTGGTGAAAGTGTTGTGGTGACCTTGAAAATATGGTCAAGATACATACCTTTCTATAGATACATACCTACTTACATTGATACATAGTAATACCTATACAGAAACCTACATACAGAAACATACCTACATACATACCTACAAAGATACATACATAAGGGTGATTTTCAAAGTGTGCCTAAAGTTAAGTCATCAGTATGTAATATCACATTACTCTCAAAATATGATTTCAATATCTTTTTAAATCACATCAAAGGAAAACATCTTTTCTTCATCCAAAACTATAATGTTGTACTTGTTAATTATATAAGATAATTTTTTTAAATATCATTTTGAAAGAAAAACGAGAGCCTGAGTTTGACACATAATTCAATATATTTGATTTCAGGAAGATATAATGTCTTCAGACATTTCACAGTCACTTATACCAAAGCCTGCACATCCTAATGTGACAGTCAAACTGTTTTGATGTACCCAAATGAACTGTGTTTGTTTACAGCAGGTACGGTTTCCTGTTACCCCAATTGTTCATTAACTTGGGAATGGGTCAGTACTCAATAGTGTACCACAAGAAAATTTCAACTAATGTTTTGTTACACCACTGACAAGATTATTGATGTTCATATTTTACAAGATATTTCAATCTAAAACGTTGAGATATACCGTAGGATATGTATTTATTTGCTTGACAAACACAACACATACAATAAATGTATACCGGTATAATACTAAGGAATGGCTAAGAATTGTTGGTAATGTTTCACAACTGCCATAGAGTCATTATTTTCCCTGCAAACTGAGGAGAAGGAGGAGAGAGATAGTGTTTTCAGAGTCTATGTGTTATCGCTGACTGACTCATGTTACAGCGAGAAGTGCTGTATGGAGCACAAGATGAACTGGAGGCAAGAAGCAGCTAATATAACACTTTGACAGACAATGTCCTACCTTTGTAACTGTTCAGTGATGACAACTCATTCAAATCCCAAACTTTCACACTGAAAGAAAAGACAATATTTGAAAGAGCTGAAGAAATATCAAGTTATCCCTAGTTATTCAAATAATATAATAATATAGACTATGTTGATGAAAATATATGAATATTGCGTCTCCCAACTAGGTCTTTTGATTGAATCGCATACATAATCAAGTAGGACCTGTATATGTGTATATCCAATGAAACTAGGGATGATCGTTCACTTGTATGACAAGTTTGAGGAGACTAGCATGTCCTCATAGTCACTTGTCAGCCTTTATACATAACATGAAGTCGAAACACTGAGCAAATTTGCATAAATTATGAGGGTATGAAACATTCAAAAGGCAGATCAACTTTCCCACCATTTGAACTAGTTTGAATTAGTCTCAGAGTTATGAGACAAATTTATGAACAGAAAGTGTACGGGACGATTAACAGACTTACACATGCTGACGCCTTTATACCAAGACGTCTTTGCAGTGGGGGTATTAATATCAGTTTACTGTTAAAATCTCAATAATTTAAATATTTACAAGACATGTAGAAAGATCTTATATAACTAGATGAGTGTTTGCGGGACACCACAAAAGCAGAGCAGCCCCGAAATTTAGTGTCTCGCCTTTCCCTGTTCTGCCGTCTCGTCAGCATCAATAAAATGGGAATTGTTTTTAACAAAAAATTGCCATTACCGGTATTCCAGTTATTACTAACAAGTTGAATCTTCACTGGGGTCACTTTTCACAAGTTTGTTCTTAAAACCTATTTCTGATTTCAAAATTGGATCAAAGGATTAACGTGACCTTAAGCAACATCTCATGACCTTGATCTTTGACCTTCAAGGTCACATAATCAATGATCACTTTTCATTGTGCCTAACAGTCATGCAATGACTCAAACTGTTCATAGTTAAAATAAGGCATATTCACAAAAGCATACAAATAAGAGCCTGATAGCACAAATATTTTTCAAGTTATCGTGTTTACAAGGATTGTTGTAGTGATTTCAGAATTCATCACCTTGACCTTCGACCTTGAATATGAACATGTCAAAATCATTCACCAGGTTTATAAGAAAGAAGCTATGTATATGAGGTGTTAATACCTTCTTGTGTAAAAAAGATTATTTAGTGATTTCAGAACTGGTCACCATGACCACATCTCGTGACCTTGACCTTTGATCTTCTAGGTCACCCAGTCAATGATCACTTTTCATTGTGTATCACAATCATGTAATGATTCAAAGTGTTAATAGTTGAAATAAGACCATTTTCGCAAAAGCATGCTTAAGTCGTGCCCTCGCTGTGACCTTGACCTTTGACGGATGTTAGCAAAAACCTATTCAAATCTTGGCCTTTCTCCATAGTTGATATACACCAAAAAAGAGCCTGATAGCACAAATATTATTAAGTTATCATGTTTCAAGGATTTTTTTTAGAGATTTCAAAACTCGTGAGCTTGACCTTTGACCTTGAATGTGAAAATGTCAAAAAAATTCCCCTTCTAAGTAAGAAGTTATGTATGAGTTCTCAAAACTTTCTAGGAACAAAGTTATAACCAATACAAAACCTGCGGCGACGGAGGCGGCGACGGAAACTGCGCAAAAACTGATAGCAATCCTGACTAAGTCGGGACTGCTAGTAACATTAAAATCAACAGATGAGTGACAAAAACAAGCAGTAGCATTATTTAGTAGAGAAGATACATTTTACATTACAATTTAAGTACAGATTTCTCTGATGGACTGTCCCAGGGGTGATATAGCGGAGAGCAGAGATGCAGATTCAAATTTTTAATGAATAAAGTATGAGAAAGTATTACTATTTGTTGATCTTCATTTCATTGCATACTATTAAACATAACATGATAGCAATTAACTATAACTATAAGCTACAAATTAGAAAGTGCAATTCATTCATAGGTTCATATTTCTATAAATATATTTCTGTATATAAAACATCTTACGGATATACTACCTATATATATACTACTACTACGAATCCACCGCATCTACAAACCATTCTGGTCTACGAAATCACCGCATCCCCATGTAAACACTATCGAGTGTTCATAGCGTCATACAAACAGTGTTTGACTACATAACGTCTCGTGAAATAATATTGTTGATTTTTCGTTTTTGATAGGTTTATTTATTTTGAATTTGTATAAAACTTTACCATACATCGATATTGATCTATCATATTATGTTACAGTATGTTACCTATGTTTTATGACTGAGATATTATTAAATTTATCGAGATTCAACTATTCAAAGTAGCAAAATCTTAATCTGTAACAGATTCATGAATCACCAGTACGATGAAGCCACACGTTCATGCAATGTTTATCTTTGAAATCTTTGAAATCTTTTTCGTAAATAATGTTGTGAAATGGGTCACATCTTTCAGTCACTAAATGACACTGAGAATATCAATTAAATATCAAACGGTAAGTGTTGTTTCTGCAGACAATTATAATTTACTGAAGATAATGATGATTGATGTCGTTCCTCATGCTGTGAAGAATAAACGTGACTTCTTGACTGGATCAAGGTATTTCAATTTCATGAACAATTATGACAGACACAAGCAGTGCGGTTTGCCTTTATTTAATGCTTGTAAGGCGTGTCTGTTTAGTTTTCCTTTTATTTTCTGCTGGTCAACTGATGTCCGATAGGTCAATTTTCCATTCAGTCAAACTGGATTTACAATCAGACATGTCCGGCAAATAGACCGATTTCTGCATCCCTGATGGAGAGTATGGGAGCATATATCAAACCCTGGGTAACCGAGGATGATGACCCGTATGAACCCTGTAATTAGCTACAGCGTAGCGTATCGGATTTACACAGTTTGCACAGCATTTTAAAAGTTGATACCACCATGAACTTAATAAATTTTGAAGTCAATTCTTATAAATTAATATGCTCGTACCTGATGTTGTGAAAAGGTTTCATTTCTCAAAATACACAAATTTGCAACAATTAGAGCTGTACTATTTACGTGTATGAAGACACAAGATGTCAAATCAAAACGTCATTGGATTATTAGCCCCGCCTACAATTTGTCATCAGCCAATGAAAATCAAAAACGCAACAAGCCATGAAACTCACGTTATGAAGGCGTGGCTAAATGTGATGTGACGTCACAAAATTAAGTTTATGCAGGTATGAACTGTATCTCTGTGACAGTATTCAGCGAATCAGATCCATGCAAAGGAATTACTATTTATTTATTCAAGTATATTTAATAGAAGTTAAAGAACTTGAGTTGAATCAATGTCACCAGGAGGCAATGCAAACAAACCCTTCAGCTCTACAAATACTCTCTACAAACCAGTATTACCTGCCATCATAGCTGACTGACACTGCCTTCTTCCCGTCAGCACTGACACTGACTGAGCTCACAATGTTGTCGTGCTCTACTGCACAGTGGGACAGCACAAACGTGTGGAAGTCATCCACCAACTGCCACACTGCCACGCCCCCTGAAATACAAGCATCAATAGTATGTATATACATATTTATATACAAGACTTGAGGGGTGCAACCATGCAGGTAGGTCACGATACGATAGGTATCTCAATACAGCTGCCACGATTCGATAGGTATCTCGATACACTAAGTTTTATTAAAACTTGGGGCTCAAAGTTCAGAAAGTTTGGTTTATTAAGTTTTATGTTTCATCAGACAAATAATTTATAAAATTTCCAATGTTTTCATGTTTTCAATGTTTTTATTGTTTTCATTAATGTTCAATACTATAATACTCTCATTTACTGTAATTTGACAAGAAAATAGAGCCATGGGCTCTGTAGCTCATCAAGGCTTTATATACATTAACTAATTCATCTTTTCAGGTCTTTAGACCTTTTGAACCTGGAGAAGAAGATGAAAATTGGTTTTTAAGGTTGTGACCCCTGTGAACCCAATTGAGGTCACGGGGTTACCAAATCTACAATTTAGAATCCCCATTATCCAAGGAGTCTTCACACAACTTTTCATCTCTCTAGATATTTTGGAACTGGGGAAGAACATGTAAATAGGTTTTTAAGGTTGTGACCCTTGTGACCCCATTTGGGGTCAAGGGGTCATGAAATCTACAATTTACAATCCCCATTTGCCAAGGAGTCTGCACACAACTTTTCAGCTCTCTAGACCTTTTGGAACTGGAGAAGAAGATGAAAATAGGTTTTTGGGGTTGTGACCCCAGTGACCCCATTTGGGGTCACAGGGTCATGAAATCGACAATTTAGAATCTCCATTAGCCAAGGAGTCTGCATACAACCTTTCAGCTATCTAGACCTTTTGGAACTGGAGAAGAAGATGAAAATAGGATTTTGGGGTTGTGACCCCAGTGACCCCATTTTGGGTCACAGGGTCACGAAATCTACAATTTAGAATCCCCATTAGCCAAGGAGTCTGCACACAAAATTTCAGCTCCCTAGACAAAGTGTTTCTGGAGAAGAAGATGAAAATGCGAAAAGTTTACAGACTAACGGACGGATGGGCGGACGGACGCCGGACACCATGCCATGCCATAAGCCAGATGAGCTAATAAGAAATAAATTTCCACTGTATGTAATTTTGTATCGTATCGCATCGTTTCCCTGACAAATCGTGTTGTGTATTGTATCGTACGCCTATGAATCACTGGCAAATAATATCGTGTATCGTATCGTAGCCTATGAATCACTGGCAAATAATATCGTATCGGTGTATGGGTGCAACCTTATTAGTCTTTATAAAATTGTAAAATGTCATAAAAATATTACCCTGAGTATTATGCATTAAGCTTTATGTTTCATCCGACAATTTATTTTTAAAATTCCCAATGTTTTTATGTTTTCCAACTGTCACATTACCCAAGGAGAAACAGAAACACATTCAAGGGCAATAACCCTGTGAAAGTTAATTTTGATCAAGAGTATCATCAGGACAACCTGCATACTAAATTTCATCAATCTAGATGTAATAGTTTCCAAGAAAACTTGTCTAAAAATTTACATTTCCATGGAAACGACACCAAAATTTAAATCTAACTGCAAGAGTAATTCAATGGTCAAAATGCCTAAATGTTGTAAATAAAGAAGATAAGAATGTGCCTCATAGAAACATAAAAGGTATTGTTGTCCCCTCCCCAAACTCATAGAAACATAAAAGGTGTTATTGTTCCCTCCCCAAACTCATAGAAACATAAAAGGTATTCTTGTCCCCTCCCCAAACTCATAGAAACATAAAAGGTATTGTTGTCCCCTCCCCAAACTCAGCACCCCTAAATGCTTAACAAAGTTTGAAGAATGGATGTCTTAACCTTCCACCCTCAACTTCTTATTTGTGGCAATTAACACTACGGAGTTTGGCTGTTTTGTAACTAACTTGGCCGCAGTCAGACTTACGTCTCCCTCAGTCACATCGCTCCCTTGAATACACATGTATTCACAACTTTGCAAGTTCTCAATTGACAGCAAATTCACCAGCCAATAGTGAAAACACAACGATTCGCTGTCACTGTGAAGCCAGTAAATGACTGAATTTTTCTTATTTATGGTGCTACAGACATGAATTTGGACTCATAAGGCCTGATGAGCTAAAATTATGATAAAATTATGAAAAACATTAGAATTGTTTAATTTGTTTGTTTATTAAATTGTGAACATCATTATAATACCTAATTTGTGTGTCAGTGAAAAATCCTGTTGAATATGTGAAAAACTAGCTCATCAGGGTTTATTTTGTTTGATGATGAAGACGATGATGATCTTAGTCTTGAAATTGAGAGAGAGCACTGAGCAAGGTCAACACACAGGAGATTGCGCAATATATGCTGACCTCTTGGCTCTGGTTACAAGCCAGATGTGCTTTTACAGCCAAATTATGGAATAGCCTCTGCCTTGCACTAAACACTGGCAGCACTGATCTATTAAACTGTATACGGCTTAGAGAGAACAGGCAATGTGATGAATCTCATGGTACAATTTAGAATCCCCTTGGCTAAATAATCTTTGAAAATTTTTTAATGGTTCTAAGCCTTTTCATCTTCATCTAAACGCAGTATTCCTTCTAGTTTGTTCTGGAGAAAAATAGAGCCATGGGCTCTGTAGCTCATCAGGATTTCATTGATTTACTATCTAAAGTTGAATATTTAAGTTATTTAAGTTATTGTTTACAAGCAAAAGATAGGTTCTTAGATCATGACCACTGTGACCCCATTTGGTGTCACGGGGTCACATAATCTACAATTTAGAAACCCCATTACCCAAGGAGTCTGCACACAATTTTTCAGCTTTCTAGACTTTTTGGAACTGGAGAAGAGGATGAAAATAGGTTTTTAAGGATGTGACCCCTGTGACCCCATTTGGTCCATCTAACAAAACAAAGCAAAGCTAAGAAATCAAAGCAATATTCTCCATCCTAAAGTGAAAGCCAAGCAAAGCTAGAAGAGGGGGGATTAGGGAGACCGTCAGCGCCCAGCAGGCAGGCAGGGAGGGATGGAGGGAGGAAGGAGAGTTTGGAGCAGCACAAAGCTGAAGGTAACCTCTACACTTGATACCCTTCCTTCCTCCCTTCCCCAATACTTAACATCCCCCGCACCTGTTCTGGATCCCCAATGCAGCCTATTTACTTTAGAAAGATATCTTTTCTTTCAAATAGATAAGAATGAAAGAGTAAGTACAGGTTTATAAGATGAGCTGATAAATTGAAAAACAAATTTCTTTAATGGTTAACTTAACTAATGGTAACAAATTTCAGTGTGTAAAACCACCGGCTGACGTCATTGGTTTAAATCTAAATTTGCGGGTGTTGAACAACAATAAATCCTGGAAAAGTTTAAAAACACAACTATTTACTTATAAATAAAGATATATTGATAGAATATTCACCAAGTAACAAACACTTGATCATTATCCTGTTTAACCGTACCCATTAAAGCTTTCAACATTCGTAGCAATTAACGAATGGTTTCACTTCTCTTTGTTTTTATTTCTTATAAATGTGTGTTAGTCTTCATAAGATTGTCAAATGTAAAGTCATCAAAATACTTGATGAGTGTTTGCGGGACACGGCAAAAGCAGAGCAGCCCCAAAATTTAGGGTCTCGCCTTTCTCTGTTCCGACTGCTCCACAGCATCAATAAAATGGGAATGTACTTAAAACCCATATCTGATTTCAAAATTGGATCAAAGGATTAACGTGGCCTTAACCAATATCTCATGACCTTGATCTTTGACCTTCAAGGTCACACAATCAATTATCACTTTTCATTGTGTATAACAAAAATAGAGCCATGGGCTCTGTAGCTCATCAGTATTTCATTGATTTACTATCTTAAGTGATTTAAGTTATTTAAGTAATTGTTTACAAGCATAAGATAGGTTCTTAGATCATGACCACTGTGACCTCATTTGGGGTCACGGGGTCACACAATCTACAATTTAGAATCCCCATTGGCCAAGGAGTCTGCACACAACTTTTCAGCTCTCTAGACCTTTTGGAACTGGAGAAGAAGATGAAAATAGGTTTTTAAACATGTGACCCCTGTGACCCCATTTGGGGTCATGGGGTCACGAAATCTACAATTTTAGAATCCCCATTAGCCAAGGAGTCTGCATACAACTTTTCAGCTCTCTAGACCTTTTGGAACCGGAGAAGAAGATGAAAATAGGTTTTTAAACATGTGACCCCTGTGACCCTATTTGGGGTCATGGGGTCACAAAATCTACAATTTAGAATCCCCATTAGCCAAGGAGTCTGCACACAACTTTTCAGCTCTCTAGACCTTTTGGAACTGGAGAAGAAGATGAAAATAGGTTTTTAAACATGTGACCCCTGTGACCTCATTTGGGGTCATGGGATCACGAAATCTACAATTTAGAATCCCCATTTGCCAAAGAGTCTGCACACAACTTTTCAGCTCTCTAGACCTTTTGGAACTGGAGAAGAAGCTGAAAATAGGTTTTTAAACATGAGACCCCTGTGACCCCATTTGGGGTCATGGGGTCACGAAATCTACAATTTAGAATACTCATTGGCCAAGGAGTCTGCACACAACTTTTCAGCTCTCTAGACCTTTTGGAACTGGAGAAGAAGATGAAAATAAGTTTTTAAGGATGTGACCCCTGTGACCCCATTTGGGGTCATGGGGTCACGAAATCTACAATTTAGAATCCCCATTAGCCAAGGAGTCTGCACACAACTTTTCAGCTCTCTAGACCTTTTGGAACTGGAGAAGAAGCTGAAAATAGGTTTTTAAACATGAGACCCCTGTGACCCCATTTGGGGTCATGGGGTCACGAAATCTACAATTTAGAATACTCATTGGCCAAGGAGTCTGCACACAACTTTTCAGCTCTATAGACCTTTTGGAACTGGAGAAGAAGATGAAAATAAGTTTTTAAGGATGTGACCCCTGTGACCCCATTTGGGGTCATGGGGTCACGAAATCTACAATTTAGAATCCCCATTAGCCAAGGAGTCTGCACACAACTTTTCAGCTCTCTAGACCTTTTGGAACTGGAGAAGAAGATGAAAATAGATTTTTAAGGATGTGACCCCTGTGACCCCATTTGGGGTCATGGGGTCACGAAATCTACAATTTAGAATCCCCATTAGCCAAGGAGTCTGCACACAACTTTTCAGCTCTCTAGACCTTTTGGAACTGGAGAAGAAGATGAAAATAGGTTTTTAAGGATGTGACCCCTGTGACCCCATTTGGGGTCATGGGGTCACGAAATCTACAATTTAGAATCCCCATTGGCCTAGGAGTCTGCACATAAAATTTCAGCTCTGTGGAGTTATTGGTTCTGGAGGAGAAGTCGAAAAAGCGAAAAGTTTACGGACGGATGGACGGACGGATGGACGGACGGACGGACGCCGGACGCCATCCCATGCCATAAGCCCATCGGGCCTTTCAGGCCTGATGAGCTAATAACAATCATGCAATGACTCAAAGTGTTCATAGTTAAAATAAGTCATATTCACATAAGCATGTTTAAGTTGTGACCTCTCTGTGACCTTGACCTTTGACAGATTTTAGCGAAAACCTTTTCAAATCTTGGTCTTTCTCCATAGAGCCTGATAGCACAAACTTTTTTTAAGTTATTGTGTTTACAAGGATTTTTGTAGTGATTTCAGAACTTGACCTTTGACCTTGAATGTGAACATGTCAAAAATTCCCCAGGGGAATAAGTAAGAATTTAAGTAAATGAGTTCTCAAAACCTTCTTGGAAAGAGAATAAGTGAACACAGCTCACTCATATACCCCCGCTTGTAACAGAGAAGAAAAGTTAAAAAAAGCAGATAAACATCAATGTTTAGTCTTCTGTATGAAAAAACCACAGCAGTACTATGTAAGCAGAGTATGTGTATTTTCATAGCACCTATGTCTTCATTGATACACTTGTAAGAGTGCTTTAGAAGTAAAAGTTGAAAAATGGAGAAAATTTGCATAAACAAATGTAGAAGCGAGCAAAGCTCACATACCCTCGCTTCCCACTTAGGTCAAAGAAGTTTCAAATAAGCAAATTATAAATCTGTGGCTATTGATTAACATATCAATACAGTTTGATGAAGTGGATCACATAGCTTCAGATGTTTCTACATAACATTGGAAGATGTAAGCTATATAATTAAGGTCCAGTTGTCAAAGGGCACATCTAGGGATTATGGTTGACATGTGTTTCAAGTTTGGTGGTGCTTTCAAATATAGTACAGGAGATATGCTTAGGACAAACTGACTTCTACATAGTCACTGTTGAAGTCATGTTTCCATAGCAACCATCCAAAAATAGCATTTGCATATTGGTCTTACCCTCAAAAGACACATCTAGGGATCATGGTTAACCTCTGTATCAAGTTAAGTGAAGCTGACATGCATAGTATGGGAGATTTGGTCCAGACAACAAGACTTCTCTATAGTGTCCCTGTTTATGTCACGTTTTCATGGAAACCGCAAAAAATAAAATTCAGATATAGGTCTAACCCTCAAAAGGCACAATTAGAGATCCTGTTTGACATGTGTATCAAGTTTTATGAAGCTAGCATGCATAGTTTTGGAGATCTGCTCCGCACAAAATGACTTCCTCAAAGAGTTGCTTTTTAGTCACGTTTCCATGGAAACCGCAAAAATTAAAATTCAGAAATAGTTCTAAACCTCAAGAGGCACAACTAGGGATCATGGTTGACATTTGTATGAAGTTTGATGAAGCTAGCATGCATAGTTTTGGAGATCTGCTCCGCACAAAATGACTTCCTCAAAGAGTCATGTTTTAGTCACGTTTCCATGGAAACCGAAAAAAATGAAATTCAGAAATAGTTCTAACCCTCAAAAGGCACAACTAGGGATCATGGTTGACATGTGTATGAAGTTTGGTGATGCTAGCATGTATAGTTTGGGAGATCTGCTCCGCACAAAGTTTTGGGACCGACGGACAGACGGACGGACGCCATGCCATGCCATAAGCCCATCGGGCCTTTCGGGCCTGATGAGCTAAAAACTGATAGCAGCCTGGGGCTGCTAATTACCATGAGTATTTTGTTATCGCTTGATTGTGTGACAATCATGTATTAGTAACAGGCAGGTCCCCCCTAATATCATTTCCACTTAAAATAGCCCGACAGAACCCTCTCTTTAAGAGCCATCAAGTATGTTAAAACATATCGGAAAATGATTGAACTATACATTATATATTTTTCACCTCAAAATAAGCGGGAAAATCTTATTAATAAAGGTGTTTTCCAGGCTGAATATAGATCGAGTCTATATTTTCAAGCGCAAAGATTTTGGTCTAACTCGCACACTGTAAAAATACACACAAAAGAGAAACAAAGTTGAGGAGTACTCGGAAACGCTTGTTGCTGTGTAGTACGTAGAATGCAATTAAGAGAATCTGTTAGTTTGACATCAGATTCTATTGACATCCGTTGATCAAATTGATAGTCGATGGCACTTTATTGCTTCGATCAATAGGTGTCTATGAGTAGCATAATAGGTATCATAGGATCCGATTTACACAGCCGATAGGTATCATAGGATCCGATTTACACAGCCGATAGGTACCATAGGATCCGATTTACACAGCCGATAGGTATCATAGGATCCGATTTACACAGCCGATAGGTATCATAGGATCCGATTTACACAGCCGATAGGTATCATAGGATCCGATTTACACAGCCGATAGGTATCATAGGATCCGATTTACACAGCCGATAGGTATCATAGGATCCGATTTACACAGCCGATAGGTATCATAGGATCCGATTTACACAGCCGATAGGTATCATAGGATCCGATTTACACAGCCGATAGGTATCATAGGATCCGATTTACACAGCCGATAGGTATCATAGGATCCGATTTACACAGCCGATAGGTATCATAGGATCCGATTTACACAGCCGATAGGTATCATAGGATCCGATTTACACAGCCGATAGGTATCATAGGATCCGATTTACACAGCCGATAGGTATCATAGGATCCGATTTACACAGCCGATAGGTATCATAGGATCCGATTTACACAGCCGATAGGTATCATAGGATCCGATTTACACAGCCGATAGGTATCATAGGATCCGATTTACACAGCTGATAGGTATCATAGGATCCGATTTACACAGCCGATAGGTATCATAGGATCCGATTTACACAGCCGATAGGTATCATAGGATCCGATTTACACAGCCGATAGGTATCATAGGATCCGATTTACACAGGCTATATGTATCATAGGATCCGATTTACACAGCCGATAGGTATCATAGGATCCGATTTACACAGCCGATAGGTATCATAGGATCCGATTAACATAGCCGATAGGTATCATAGGATCCGATTAACATAGCCGATAGGTATCATAAAATCCGATTTACACAGCCGATATGTATCATAGGATCTGATTTACAAAGCTGATAGGTATCATAGGATCCGATTTACACAGCCGATTGATATCATAGGATCCGATTTACACAGGCGATAGGTATCATAGGATTCGATTTACACAGCCGATAGGTACCATAGGATCCGATTTACACAGCCGATAGGTATCATAGGATCTGATTTACATAGCCGATAGGTATCATAGGATCCGATTAACATAGCCGATAGGTATCATAGGATCCGATTTACACAGGCGATAGGTATCATAGGATCCGATTTACACAGCAGATAGGTATCATCATAGGATCCGATTTACACAGCCGATATGTATCATAGGATCCGATTTACACAGGCGATAGGTATCATAGGATCCGATTTACACAGCAGATAGGTATCATCATAGGATCCGATTTACACAGCCGATATGTATCATAGGATCCGATTTACACAGCCGATAGGTATCATAGGATCCGATTTACACAGCCGATAGGTACCATAGGATTGGATTGACACTATTGAAGATGGGTGAGGTCAACTTAGTGTCTATAAAACTGACAATAGACTGGATTTAGATTTAAACCCTACCTACCTGTATCAAGTCCGACAATGATGGTGTTGGCATCAACCCAGGTGGCGTCCTGGAGGCCTGCCTCTAGCTGCACTCCGGCGGTGCATTTCTCCACGTCCGGGGCGAGGGCGGGGTTGGAGTAGAACCAGAGAGAACCAAGCCAGTATCGCCCGCTTAGACTCGACGCTCCCAATAGCAGTCCGCCATCTGCAACATTCACACACACACTTCATTACACAGAGCAGCTACAAGGGTTATATGCTGACCAGATGCTTGACTACCAGTGTCATCAATAGGGTCAATACTAGGGCTGTGTATTGCCTCAATTTTTGTATTGCGATACGTATTGCTGAACTGTAATGTATTGCAATATGTATCACAATATATTGCAAGATCCTCTGACAATGAGATATTTCTCTAGAAACAATTTTAACTAGTGCCAATGATATCATAACATGCTAAATGAACTTTACATTCAACTTTTATACTTCTTTTTTGCAGTTAAAACATAACACATTTGATAAAATGATCAATTGTAAATTGTAATACAGTCCAACACATATTCTAGCACTTCCAAAAAAATTTCTTAATACAAGTTAAGCCAGTAAATGTGCCTTTTACAGGGTAAATGAATACATTTTACTTAATATTTGTTGGTGCAATATATTGCGATATGAACATCATATTGCAATACATGTATTGCACAACTCTGTATTGCAATATATAAGAATTGCTATAATATTGCACAGCCTTAGTGAATACAACCTTGAAGTGTTTGTCATAATATGGCAATTTCCTCAGATGAATCAAGCAAGACATATTTAATAGCTTTAGAATTTGAGCAGAAGCTGATTACTGCTATGTTCCCATTAATTCGACAATCACATTTTTCTAAAATAGAGAGCTCCATTCAATGTATCCTAAACATTCTATTGATGGTGGCTAAAGACATGTGGAAGCTGTTTACACTACCAATATGATTACCGGTACATTGACCACTTATAGTCAGACTCAAAGAATGGGTGCATAACTTTACACTGTGTTCAAGGTATGACTACACAATGTTTATTATTCTAGCTAGAACTTTTGAAAATTAGAGATTCCTAAATCACCTGGCTTCAACTACGTTGTGTATAAATCAAGATCCAAATATCTACATTGTACAACTACATGTAACATACACATAATTACAACAATAAGAGGAATTCTAAGTTGGGTCTGGGCCAATTCTGTCTAAGCAAGATGAAATACTTTATCTATTCCTACATATTGATCCACGCCCATTGAGTTTGCTTACAGAGGAAGCCAAGTTCAGTATGGGGCGGGCGGGAAGGTGTTGTTCCCATCACATGGACCCCTGCTAGACCAGGAGAGTGAAGCCAAGAGAGATTGTCTGGCTGGCTGGCTGGGGTTTTCCCCCCACATTGTAACATTACAGCACTACAGACAAAACAAGCTGGCTGGCATTCAGCTGTGGACTCGACTGGGCCACTCTGCCCATTACCAATACTCTCTGCTACTGCCCAGAGGAGGCAGCTAGGCCTGCTAGCAGCAGACAACACACATGCAGTATTGCATCCTACTCACCGACACACTATCGGAGTATCACATGAAAACCTCTACCGTATTGAGTGCTTTATATGTCTGTGCAACAATACCAGTAAGTAAATATATACTGGTATAGAATCTGTCTGTATCAGCACATTTACATGGTTCAGAGTCTGCAACAAATTTGGTAATATAGAGTGCAATCAAAAGAGTCTTAAAACTAAAGAGGAGGAGAGAGCCACCCAAAACAGTCTGATTAAGGGGATCTAACCCCCGAAACATGTAACTACACACATTCTCCTGCTCCTCCTCGTGTGGTTAACTTCATGCGTTCTTTAATTTTAACCAACTCCTGTTGGTTCCGTCAGTGTCTTTCAGTGCTGTTAGCCCCACGACATACATATTTTTAGTCGTAGTGGCAGCTTTAAAAAGTGGATTGTGCTTTATCCCTGACAACAAGATGTGTTTGTTAAACACGGATGCCCCCGGATGTAGCAAAGTTATGGCCAAGGTTAAAGTTTTCTGAATATTGTCCACTGCGGCAAGGTCAAGGTCACAAGGTCAAATATGATGACCTCATCTGAAGGTCTCATCACAAAGCATACACATGCCAAGTATGAAAGCCGTACCTCTTAACAATCACAAGTTATGGCCAAGGTTAAAGTTTTCTGAAAATGTCCACTGTGGCAAGGTCAAGGTCAAATATGATGACCTTATGGGGAAGGTCTCATCACAAGGTATGCACATGCCAAGTATTAAAGCCCTAGCTCTGAGCAATCCAAAGTAATGGCCAAGGTTAAAGTTTTCTGAAAATGTCAACTGCGGCAAGGTCAAGTTCACAAAGTCAAATATGATGACCTCATCTGAAAGGTCTCATCACAAGGTATGAACATGCCAAGTATTAAAGCCCTAGCTCTGAGCAATCCAAAGTTATGGCCAAGGTTAAAGTTTTTTTGGGGACAAACACACTGACGGACGGACGGAAGGACAGGTGAAAAACAATATACCCCCGGAATCTCCTATTGGGGGGCATAAAAAACACAGCTTATAAGGAGGAGCTATCTCTTTTTGCATTGTGATAGATATTTCATATATTGCTGAAGCCATCAGTTTTAATAACATTTGCGAATGTTCAATAACAATGAATCCCAGAAATTTTACAAACACAACTTTTTATCCATCATGTGAAATATTTGTACGTATCACGTCCCTGAGTTTTGGGAGTTGTTAGAGGTTAGAACCAAATTAACAAACTTTTATCCCCTAGGCCTAGGTACAATGTAAATCCCGACAAAATTTGTGCATATTCATCAGTGATATGCAAAAATATGTTTTGGGGTAGCAGAGGCTCTGGAAGAGAACACTGGGCTACAGACCTTGCCATCAGCCCATCTGGTCTTTCAGGCCCGACTTACTAAAAAAACTAGATGAGCATTTGCGGGACACCGCAAAAGCAGAGCAGCCCCGAAACTTAGGGTCTTGCCTTTCCCTTTTCCGCCTTCTCGTCAGCATCAGCAAAATGGGAAATTTTTTTAAAAATTTTTTTTCATTATTCGAGTTATTACTAACAAGTTGAATCATCACTGGGGTCACTTTTCACAAGTTTGATCTTAAAACCTATTTCAGATTTCAATATTTAATCAAAGGGTTAACATGGCCTTAAGCAATATCTCATGACCTTGACTTTTGACCTTCAAGGTCACACAATCGATACCCGGTAATCACTTTTCATTGTGTATAACAATCATGTAATGATTCCAAGTGTTAATAGTTGAAATAAGACATTTTCGCAAAAGCATGCTTAAATCGTGCCCTTGCTGTGACCTTGACCTTTGACGGATGTTAGCAAAAACCCTTTCAAATATTGGCCTTTCTACATAGTTGATATACACCAAATAAGAGCCTGATAGCACAAATATCTTTCAAGTTATCATGTTTACAAGGAATTTTTTAGTGATTTCAGAACTCATGACCTTGACCTTTGACCTTGAATATGAACATGTCAAAAAAATTCCCCAGGGGCATAAGTAAGAAGTTATGTATATGAAATCTCAAAACTTTCTAGGAAAAAGGTTATAGCCAATACAAAACCCGGCAGCGAGGGAAACTGCGCAAAAACTGATGATAATGTCATGGTTACAATTGGGAGAACCGTGTGTAAGATATGAAGAAAATGCAATCCAGTGAACGCTTCTTGAGATATCCTGCTGACAATCTTCACATGCAGTTCACATGCCCAAAAAAGTTCCTTGAGAGTAATGTCAAGGTCACCAAAATCTAAACAGCCCTTAGTCTTCTCCAGGAGAATCAATGTTTAACCCTTTAGTTGCGTATTTCTATTTTACCCAATTTAGCCCCTGTAGCGGAAGATTCTGACCATCTAGTTCGCTAAAGCACTAATTGGCACTGCTGGCGTAAATATTCCAGGCGGCGAACCCGGTACCCTTTTTACAAAATATATCATGTCAACATATATCAACAGACTATATACAGGTGTTATATACAATTCCAGGTCAAGGCACCCGTACAAAAATTGTTAATTCATACCCGCATCTTTGAATGCATTTTCTACAATTTTACGTTTTTATTCTATTACTTTCGAAAGATTGTCTTAAATTTGGGCCTCATAATATCGAAAATTTCGAAACCAGAACATTCTATTTACCGGGTATATATGGATTGAAGACAAGATGTTTGTCTTAACAATTATATAAAAATTATTAGAATAGCCATGTAAAGAGGGGAGGGGAGGGGAGGGGAGTGTAAAGAGGGGAGGGGAGGGGAGTGTAAAGAGGGGAGGGGAGGGGAGGGGAGGGGAGGGGAGAGGAGAGGAGAGGAGAGGAGAGGAGAGGAGAGGAGAGGAGAGGAGAGGAGAGGAGAGGAGAGGAGAGGAGAGGAGAGGGAAAGAGAGAGGGGGAGAGAGAGGGGGAGAGAGAGGGAGAGATGGAGAGAGAGAGAGAGAGAGAGAGAGAGAGAGAGAGAGAGAGAGAGAGAGAGAGAGGGGGGGGGGGGAAGGGAGAGAGAGAGAGAGAGAGCTGGTGAAGCGTGTGATGCTGGAGATGAGGAATGTAATGCCTGTTGGCCGACCTGTCTACCAGGCTGCAGGTATGTATCTAGATCTTGTCAAGCATGAGTGAGTCAAAGTCACTCATCCCTGTCTACCAAGTTCGTGAGACAACACCAGTGATTTTCAAAAAATAAATAAAAAAGTATTTAACTCTTTGAATGCATACTTGAAACTTAAAAGTAGTTGAACAATATCTTTAATGAAGTGCGATTATCTGACATACCATTCCCCTGACTAAGTAGTTTATTTATCATACAGATAAAGTGCACTGATGCTTGAAGAAGTTAATTACCCATGAAATAACACCTGTCACTCCAATTAAGTGCATCAATTAATCTCTAATCAGAAAGAAGGAGTACATGGGTGAAGTTCAGTCAAGCAGAACTGATAATCATGCAAGATGGCCAAAGCTGAGAAACCTATGTTCTCATGTTTATAAAATATCTTTCTGACTCTATTACAAAAACACTCCTTTGTTTTCACAATACTAGCCATATATACATAATCTAAAGTATTTTTCAAACATCTTAAATTTATTAAACTAATCTAATTGAGTTCAAATTTATACTAAGGACATATGTGCATAACACTTGTTTGTACCGAGTCACAGACAACTGTTCAAAGTCAAGCCTATTTGGTCGTTACCTTTTTTGTTAAAAAGAGGCAAGTCATTTACTTTTCATTGATTTTTGGCTGAGTCAAAGGCAACATTTGGCAAGTCGGTGACCCCAGACATATATTTTCATCGCTATTTTAATCATGGAAACATATAGTTGGTTCTTGAGAAGTAGTCATTTAAAAGATTTTTCGGGTATTGCCATGCGCTTATTTGGGGGGGGGGGGGGGGGTCAGGCCCATATGAACAACCTTAAGTATTGACGTAACAAAGATGTTATTTCGAAAAGTTCAGCTTCCTATGACAATTGGTTTCGGAGAATAAGTCGTTTACACTAATAATGCCTACCCCGACCATATTTGAGGAGAGGTAGGAACCAAATGAAAAACTCATCTCCTAGCTGCAAGGTGCCTCTCCTCAACATCCTGATGAGCTAAAAATTGATGTGGGATTGTTAAATTAAAGTGTATATTATTTCAATAATAAATTATCAAGTTAAAACATGAAAGGAATTGATACAAGCCGAATGAAATTATTTACGACATCAGACCTACCCTACAAAATAAAGAAGTACAAGTTAACTTCAAATTTTGGTACGAGTTAGCAGATATTTGTGGGTACCGGTATATCCTTGTCATGTCACAAATACAACATAAGAAATTGTAGAGAGTGTATTGACTTCAATAACTGTTTCCTTTAGAATTTTTACAAGATATTACATTGTTTATAGCAGCTGAATGTTTTTAGAATGATGTTTATTGACCAAAATAGTAACAAATTACTGAAAATTAAAAAAAATCATAATGAAAAAGACATCGTAAAACATTTTGCTCTCTAACACAAATGTCAAAGGAAACCAAACTACTTCTACCATCTACTAGTCCTGTTATCAACTTCTAGAAATACTTTTAACATTTAAAATCACCGTAAAATTGCAAATGTATGATTCTGTCAAACTATAACTGCTGATCTTTAGTCTACACTTGTTGACCAAGGAAATAGGGGGTATCTCGAGAAAGATTTTTCACATGTGAAATATTTTACTAGCATAAACAATCCGTTATCTCTTAGATGCATAGCTTTTTGAGCTGGGATGGGTAGATGGGTAGTTTTATACCCGGGTACCAAACTCCCTATTACCCTACCCGGATACCTGTTTTGTCAATCACAAACATCTAAGGTGGCGCTGCTCGTTGGCGACACACGTCTAAGTAAATGGTGATGTTGTTGAAGTAGTTAGTAGTTACAAATATCTTGGAACTCAAATTGATAAGTTAAATTTCTCTGAAAATACCGATCGTATTTATAGCAAGGGTCAATCTCCTCAGGAAGCTACGATTTTACCACATTGACTCAACTATTTTGGCTCTTTTCTATAAAACCTTTGTTCAGTCTATTCTTATGTTCTCTATCCAATGTTGGTTCGGCTCCCTGTCACTAACAAATAGAAACAAATTAAATAAGATAATGAAACAAGGAGAGAAAATTTCTAATCGCATCTTTAAGACATTAGATGAACTTCATGAAGGACAGGCTCAAAATTTGGCTTCAATAATTATCTGTGACCCTTCACATGTTTTGCATGACTGTTTTGAATTGTTACCCTCTAGCCGTCGGTATAATGTACCGACGTGCAAAACTAAACGTTATAAAATGTCTTTTGTACCAAAGTCAATTTCTTTATTGAATATGCGTTAATGTTCCCATCATCATACTCTTTGTCCATGTTATATAATCATGTATGTATTCCATGTATTTATTATAAATGAATGTGTATAATTTTGTATTTATGCTCACTCAGACGTGAAACCAATTCCCTAACAGGCAATAAAGAATTATCTATTAGACCTATCTATCTAATTTGTAAGATTTTGTAATAGAATTTAATCAACTGGCAGGCTGAAGTATGGAGCTAGAGAGCTAAAGCATAGAGATCTACGGCTATTTAATTTTATTATGAATGACATTTTACTTTAAAATTGTGTTGAAATCTTTAAATACATTGTAATCTTGTAATGAAAGAATTAGAAGATATAGGTATTATAGAAGATCATTCTCACTAAAACGTCATTCTCATTACGTCGACGGTATGTAAATTTGCCTAGTTCCAAATGCATGTATAAGAAGTGACCTGTCAAACTCAACCAGGTCACAAGAGGTCACTCATGTCAGTCAGTCCCCCAAATATACATGGCTACATCACATGCTTTCTTAGCTTAACATAAACTGTTAGCTTACATCAGAGAGACAAACTCAACACAAGCAACTCTAAGACACATTGTATCCAAGTGCCATTGACTAGACCGACCGAGCTAAGCAGCAGTCTGTCTGCACAATATAAGATACAAATCGCGGTTTTGTCTCGAACCTCGTGTTCCGATTATCAGAATCCGTGAGCTTAGATCTCCTCGCCGTCAGGGATGCTACATCGACGTTTCATTCCTTTACCCACGTAATTATTTAACAGTAGACGACAAGAACTGTTCCGACATTACAAAGGCAGTATATTATTGATAAGAAAGAAGATTTTACCTCTATGACACTGAAGCACGTCCAGTTGCCTATCCATGGCGGCGGGTACTTGATCCATAGTTGTTCAACCGAAACCTATCTCACATACATAGACTCCCTGACCATGTGCACCAATGCCGGAAATGCGCGCTAAAGTTGAAAACATGCTATGCGCAGTCGCAATATCTACAGCTCCCTTGAGCACGAAGACTTCAAATATTGCTTAAAGATAACCTGGAACACATCAATGGATTTCAAATAAATACCAAAAACAAGATAAATTGTTAATTACAACTCCGGAGCAGTTTTTCTTATACCGGAAGGGAGAGAAAGAAATGTTGACATTTATTCTTGAATAAGCCAGGAAGAATTGTCTCCCTTGCGTACTAAAGGAGGCCTTTTCCAGTTTCACAGGCATAGGGGAAAATAACTGGAAATTTGTGTGTCATTGGCCTATCTTAAGGAAACCTTTTAGGGCCACCATATTTTTTAATTATCTTGAAAATTAAAGATACTAAGTGGAATATTCAAGATACTTAGTTGAAAATTTAAGATACTATGTTGAACATTCAAGGTACTAAGTTGAATATTCAAGATACAAAGTAGAAAATTCAAGATACTAAGTTGAAAATTCAAAATACTTTGTTGAAAATTCAGGTTTTTATGTAAAAATTCAAGATACTAAGTTGAACATTCAAGAACCAAAGTTGAAAATTCAAGATTCTATCTTGAAAATTCAAGAATGAAGGTGGACATTGCCGATAGTCTACACTGAGGGCCAAAAGAAACTACACCAAATTTCCAATAGTCAAACACAAGTAGTCTGCCGATTTTCTGTGATGAGGATATATCTCGTTAAGAGATATACAGCATTTTAAATCTGTTTTGACACAAAATTGCTGAAATTGCTATTTCAATGGGGTTATCTGGGCATAATGTTTGATAATAAAGGTTAATTAGTATATATATATTAAAAACATATTTATATACCCCAAGCCTATTGTTCAACTCTCGGGATAGGATGAATTTTTACTTTTGAATTTTTTCACGACCTGCACAATAACCGTTTAATATTGTGCATGATGCATCAATTGTTGTTTGGGGTCACATATTCTAATCTTTATAAATGTTGCTATAATATTCTATCGAGAAGTACTGACTGTTGTCGGAAAATACCAACTGATCACAGTCGACTCATGCAGTATAGTGACAATATAAAGGTAAAACAGGTGATTTCTGATCGAAAACCGGACAATGCACCGCGATTGCCGCGCGTCAATCAGTTAACGGAATTTTGGAAATTTATTTACAACTGACAAACAAGACAAATTTGAGTTCATAATGTTTAATAGGTAATATAACTACTGTGCGTGTATAATGGGACGTATAGTTTCGTTTGTATATATGTATAATGATGTTGCTCGATTTTCATTGGAAACTGGTACTTATGATATATTTGGCAATAAGGGGTGAATATGCAAGTTGGGTGAAGTTATTTGAATTGAAATCAGCTCATAGGGCACGTATTAAAGCCAAATGTAATTTTATGAAACACAATGGATGCATCTTTAAAAGGTTATTTTACAGAGAAATATGTTACTACTCATACACGAAATTAAAAATCAGAATTGTTACTGGAATAGTTTCGCTTCTGTTTGTAGCTGAACGTATTAGCCTAGGCCTTTTATACATATACCCAGATCCTAGAAGTTATCAGCAGTGATACCTGTTCCCAGAAACTTACTGTTAATAATTACTTGAGATCTGTTTATTACCTACGAGGGCAATCATATCGGGGTTCATATTTTTCATACGATGCCCTAGAGCAAAATATCACTTTGTCATGGTGACGTGACATCATAAACAATGATGTGACGTCACGCTTCGACTATGACGTTGCGTTCTAAATGCGACGCCGGCGGGTCGCCAGCCTATGCTTGAAAGTTGATTTTAGGGTATTTTCATTAATTTCACGACTTCAGTAATAAACATAATATTATATTCGTGTCTATGTCATACTACACTGTAAAAATGGTGTTTAGGATGTAAACATAATACTAAGCGCGTATCTTGTCCTGTTTTTTTTACACGTTTAGACCCCTAAACACGTTTAGCTACATGAATGTGTTTAGGAATGTGTTTAGCAACTAATCACGTTTAGCTACATAAACACGTTTAATAATGTGCTTAGCAACTAAACACATCCCCTAACACATTTAGGTAGCTAAACGTGTTTAGGGGTCTAAACGTGTAAAAAAAAAACAGGACAAGATACGCGCTTAGTATTATGTTTAGCTTTCAACCAAAACAAAACCATACAATCCAACACGCCTGAAAATGAAAGTATTGCAAATGTACAAAATCAATGAAGACCAATTGTATATCTTAAAAATTAAAATGCTAGATCAAATCACCAGTGACTGTTGAAAACAGTTACAAGTTTCAATGTTACACAGTCATCGCCAAAACATTCTACTACTAATGTAGTACTACTACTAAAAAGTATATCAAACAAGACATAAATTTGGTCTGCATTAACCTCTTTTAAGAAAATAATGACTCAAAATAGGAATTCCTCGAAAAGTTTTATTAAAAATTATGTATAAAATAACCATATACACCAAGAACACTCCTCCAAATTTCCAAATATTGTATTTATAAGATAATCACTATTCTCATAATATACATGGATATAAGGTATCTAAAGATAAAATATATGCTTGGACAATGTTCACTTGGCAGTTAAATTTTCAAACACAAATATTTTAAATTTGGTTTTAGAATCAAGGCAATATAGCGACATTGTTTAACAAATGATTTTCTGTACATGAATTAATAATTAAATAAATCCTTTAAAATAGGTTGGGTGCCTTCTGGATTTTTTCCAACATAACATTTTCACAACAAGTTTTTTGTAGTTTACTCCCTTTAAGACATCTGCATTAAATCCAAGGATTTGGAAGGTATTTGAGATTCAGGAAGGTCGTTTGTAAACTGCATTTTATTTCATTTGGCATCCTTCACCTGTAACATGAATGAAGAAACTTTTAGTTTACCGTCGTAATGCAACATGACACAAAAATAACACATTTTATAAACTTTTCGTGTCTTCTGTTTTAGTTTTATAAAGGAAGTAAAGTGAAACATGTCATAGAGTAACTCATGTGGGTATATACAAATGGTTGTACAAACTTAACTGACATCAAATCCAGTGATGAAATCAGTTTAAAAAAACTTTAATGTATTTTAGTGGAACTTCAACGTATTGTAATAACTGATTCTTGTTTCCTACAAAAAGGGCAAAAATTAGTATTAAAAAGTCAGAATAAAATTGCAGATACAAGCAAATCTTTTACCAATTTGAAGCATATTTATACAATAGTTGGTCTTTATAATGAAATGTAGTAGTCTATATATTACTTAAATACAGTTCATTTGTCCTTACATAGAGGAATTTAGTTTAATATTTACTCACCACAATTGAGTGAATGCTTACAGTTTCTCCTATTTCTCCATCACAGCATCTTTCTTGTCAAGGCAGAATGTCACCAGGAAAACTTCTTCTCCAACTGCATAACATAGATACATCTAAATATACTGGTCTGGTCCTAAATAAGCTATATGAGCATCAACCAAGTATTTAATGAACATATTGGCATATGCTTCTTTCAGAACTTATTTAGTAAATACAATTGTTAAACGTCTATACCTTATTACACATCTTAATTCAAGTAATTCAACACAACCAGTTACACTAATCAAACGTCACTACACTGGAATGTGATAGTAACATGTGGTTTATGGATATTACTTTATTTTAGATCTATAAACGTTATCACAACCCTCATATATATCATTTATATAAATAACAAATATTACTTTAATATTTATGTTACTGTTGGTGCTAAGATATAATATACGTACGTTAAATGACTTGTTACAAACTCCTTTGACAAATGAAAACAACAAAGAAAGCAATCGGACCACGTTGTGAAATCTCAAATGAACCTACCTCAAAGTATTGGTTGGAACCATAATTGTGTCGTTCAGGGAACATAGAGACATATATTCGCAGTAGCATCAACTTTTGGCTTCATGTGCACTTCGAATGACCAGAAACGTGTGCATCAACAACGTGTAAATAGACAAGAGGATGCTGGCGAAATATGGCGGCCACAGGGATACACATCTGTTCTTAATTAACTCTCCCGCCCAAACTGACCGATGTAATCCGACCCATTTGGGAAATTCTCAAACATGTTTAGGGAAGTGTTTAGCCACTGGTGCAATGTCTGTCTAAACACGTTTAGAAATGTGTTTAAAAGCTATTCATGTTTTAATAACAGATGTAATATCGTTCTTGTGTTTCGTTATTAAGCACTATCCTAAACATGTATAGCATTAAACATGTAACGGTGGTGTTTAATTGCTAAACGTGATTTTTACAGTGTATGTTTACGACACGAGTGCCTGAATACCGGTATATCCCTCGCTCTCGCTCGGAAAATACTCGTGTCGTTAACATAGTATGACATAGACACTCATATAATATCCTCTGTTTTGATGACTTCTCCTCAGCCATTAACGTCATTCAGTATAACATTTTGATTAAGAAATTTATTGATTTAGATATATGTCTGAGTGTCTCTCTTGTCTGACAGGTCTCAATATGTCAAAATGACCGGTGCTCCTCAAGGATGTGTATTGTCTCCAATACCAGTTTCTCTGTATACTAATGACTGTGTAATTTCTCAACCAAACTGTTCTAGCTTCAAGTTCGCCAATGATATAGCTATTAGCAGTCTTCTCTTTGACAGTGAGAATACATATATACAAAGATGAAATAAATGATTTTGTTCAGTGGCTTCGTGACAATTTTTTGGAACCAAATGTTTAAAAAAACAAAGGACTTGTTATAGATTTTCGAAGGAATAAACCAGCAATTATCCAGTCATTATTAATGTAGATGTAGTTTATGTAGTAAGTAGTTACACATATCTTGGAACTCAAATTGATAATAAGTTAAATTTATCTGAAAATACGGATCGCATTTATACTAAATGTCAATCTCGCCTTCATTTCCTCAGGAAGCTCCGATCTTACCACATAATTGTTAAAACAATTTTGGATCCTTTCTCTAAAACCTGTGTTCAGTCTATACTCATGTTCTCTATCCTATGTTGGTCCCTAGGTGTAGAATACATTCAAAGGTGTACACACACAGTTAGTGCGTTAATTTTGATTTAGTTTTCTGTAGGCCTATATATGATAATTCGCTCTCTACACCAGTTCTCACACACTGTCACAAGCAATAATCAACTTTTTATTTTCCCTCAAAAACTGTGTAGGCTACAAGGAAAACATAAAGTTTCTAAATGAAACAAGAATTAAATGCAACACAAGGAACACTTCATCAAGTAACTAATTGATCACAATGAGGATAACTGCTTTTGTCTCTCTTATACGAATCCTGAACGAGTGAAGATAACTGCTTGTGGACAAGTAACATAAATTATAGGTATTTCTGAAACATTTTACAATAGGTGTTTCATCAACAATTGTGAGTTTGAAAATACGCCAATAACGTCCAGTGGCGTGAATGGATTGGATTGTGCATTAGAGAACACTCTAACTATGAATTCATTTAAAATGGTTAGATTTTCGAGGTTTCTGTATGAATCAAACAAGGAAGTCACTCTTGTGGATCTGTATTCACGATATCATGGCGCACAGCAACAAGGAAGTCACTCTTGTGGATCTGTATTCACCATATCATGGCGCACAGCAACAAGGAAGTCACTCTTGTGGATCTGTATTCACCATATCATGGCGCACAACAACACATAATTCACTAAAATAGGCATGAATGTTTAATTGTGGTTCAGCAATAGCAGGAGATTCTTCTTCTCAGGATCAATCTCTTCTATGTCTGACAAAGTTTCGGCTTCTGTTGAAGGTTCTGTTGCTGACTACACTGTAGGTCCTTCATGTGCTTCTTCAGACTGCTCTGGTTCTACAACATCCGATTGAGATGCATTGACTTACGATAGAGGAGGACTGCCAATCACTATAATATATGATATTTAGCACAAAGACTCATGGACACACTCTACTCTAAGGTATAACACACCATAAGTGTAAGCTTCGTTATCATCCATGTAGTTGATAGGTGGCGCTGCACAGTGGCGACGCACATCGACAGAGGTTTGACAAATCTTTGTTATTTCTGTGTTTTAAAGTGTTGACTGTTATGTGTTACTGTGTATGATCATCATGCAACAACGGTATTCTGCAATGAAATCTGCCAATTTATCAGCAAGGTTTTTACCTGCCAATTATCGTGTTGAACTTTTGTTTTCAATTGGCACCGTCAGCATCACTGTCGCTAAGCGACGCTAACGACCATCAACAATTCCGAAAGATGTATCTGGATGGACTAAATGGAGACCTCTGGCTACTGCTTGCTGACCTTCATCAAGATGCAAAATTTTCTGTAAAAATCAAGAATGTGACATCGTCCCCGTTTACAACTAGAAGAGCATTTGCGGGACACCGCAAAAGCAGACAGCTCCGAAACTTTGGGTCTCGCCTTTTCCTGTTCCGCCTTCTCCTCAGCATAAATAAAATGGGAATTTTTTTGGACAAACATTTTTTCATTATTCAAGTTATTCTAATAAGTTGAATCATCACTGGGGTCACTTTTCACAACTTTGTTCTTAAAATTAATTTCTGATTTCAAAATTGGATCAAAAGATTAACATGGCCTATAATCAATATCTCATGAACCTTGAACTTTGACCTTCAAGGTCACACCATCAATGATTACTTTTCATGGCGTATAACAATCATGCAATGACTCAAAGTGTTCTTTCTTAACATAAGGCATATTCACAATAGCACGCTTAAGTTGTGACCTTGCTGTGACCTTGACCTTTGACAGATTTTAGCGAAAACGTTTTCAAACCTTGGTCTTTCTCCATAGTTGATATATACCAAATAAGAGCCTGACAGCACAAAAATGTTTGAAGTTATCGTGGTTTCAAGGAGTATTGTAGTGATTTAAGAACTCATGACCTTGACCTTTGACCTTGAATGTGAACATGTCAAAATCATTCACCAGATTTATAAGAAAGAAGCTATGTATATTAGATGTTAATACCTTCTTGGAAAAAAGTTATTTACAGATTTCAGAACTGGTCACCATGACCATATCTCATGACCTTGACCTTTGATCTTCAAGGTCACACAATCAGTGATCACTTTTTATTGTGTATAACAATCATTTAATGATTCAAAGTGTTAATAGTTGAAATAAGACATTTTCGCAAAAGCATGCTTAAGTCGTGCCCTCGCTGTGACCTTGACCTTTGACGGATGTCAACGAAAACCTTTTCAAATCTTGGCCTTTCTCCATAGTTGATGTACACCAAATAAGAGCCTGACAGTACAAATATTTTTCAAGTTATCGTGTTTACAAGGATTTTTTTAGCGATTTCACAACTCGTGACCTTGACCTTTGACCTTGAATATGAACATGTCAAAAAAATTCCCCAGGGGCATAAGTAAGAAGTTATGTATATGAGTTCTCAAAACCGTTAAGGAAAAAAAAGTTATAACAAATACAAAACAGTTCCTAAAATTATTTTGGACAATATTATGATGCTTGCAGCTGTTTTTTAAACATAGTACCCTTCACATCTATTATTATCAATGGACGGATAGCGGATGGCGGGGGTATGTGAGCCATGCTCACTTTTTTCTTGTTTAAAAGGCATTGTGCTCAAGTCTTGTGCTGATCAACTAGCCCCAATATTTTGCAAGCTGTACCAAGCTGATGCTCATGAAATACTGAAGATATGGAAAGATTCCACAGTGATTCCAGTTCCTAAACGATCTAGACCAAACTATCTAAATGATTCCCAGATAACACACCCCCTAGTGGGCCACTAGTGGCAGGTAGCTAGTGGCAGGTAGCTAGTGGCTTGCCACTGGTGGGTAGCGAGTGGCCCACCGGTGTGATAGCTAGTTGGCAACTGGTTGCAGATAGCTGGTGGCTTGCCAGTGGTGGGTAGCAAGTGGCCCACCGGTATGATGGTGATCGGAAAAAAAGTAACAGGAAAAAAGTAACGGAAAAAAGTAACAGTTTTTTGTTTTGTTTTTTATTTCATGAGTATTTCACATTATGACATAGATTATTTACAGAAATAGAAATGTTCAGATGTTTTTGTTCAGTCTGATGTTCTGACCGATGCCTGTCAAGAAGTCTGAGATTGATGTGTTGCATTCTGTGTACTGAGTACACAGTGCCTTCAGTCTACGTTGGAGGGCTTCCATGTTCTTCTTCCTTCTGGTCTTGGGCATAACACCATAGGCGGCCTGCTGTGTCATGGTTTTGGTCAAGGCCTGGTCTTTTTGGAACCACTGTATGGTCTTCCAAACTGAAGGATGTTGATGGCCGACCAGGTTGTAGAACTTATTGTTCCATCCCTCACATGCATTGTTTGTACGGGAAGCACCCTGAAGTGTGGCCTGATGCACATTCCATGTTGCTGGTGGGTAGGAGGGTGGCGTCAGTCTAAGGCGGAGCGGGGCCAGGGTGCCAGGAGCTCCATTTGGTCGTTGCCGGAAGGTGCCAGTTACGTAGTTCTCGTCGAAGTAGGCAAGCAGTTCTTCTGCCTCTTCTGGAACAGTGTCCTTCAGATGCTCCATACCCTCCCTCACGTCATCAACTGGCAGGAAAGCAAGAGCATCAATCTTGCCACAAAACAGTCTGAAGTCTTCATCATCTCGGTAGTGCTGCACTAGGCCAAGATTCTGGATTTTCCTCCAGGTATTCTGCGTCAAGTGGTAGAAGCAACCCGTACTTTGTACTGTTGATTAGTTTTCCTGATCAAAGGGGTTAAGTTTTGATAGGTAATTATTAAGTAAATGAGTGAGGCCAGTCCAAATGATCAATTAAGGGAGAGTATTATGTCGATATAATTGAGCAGGTGAGAAGGAAACAGTTAATACCAATGTAATTATGTTGTTTTAAGTAACAAGCTACAAGACACTTGTTACTTAAAACAACATAATTACATTGGTATTAACTGTTTCCTTCCTGTACCTTTGATGTTAAATGTGATGTTATGTGTGATAATCCTCTTTAATGACAAGATTATCAACACTAATCCTAATATAATTCAAACTCAATTTCCTTCTAAAGTGTTTCTTTATATAAAAAGTGTTACTTTTTTCCGTTACTTTTTTTCCTGTTACTTTTTTTCCTACATTCGGTATGATAGCTAGTGGCTTGGGTAGCAAGTGGCCCACCAGCGTGGTAGCAGGTGGGCCGCTGGTGGCAGATACCCACTAGTGGCTGCCACCGGTGGCCCACCTTCTATCAGCTGGACAAACTATACTAGTGGGCCACTGGAGCAGGTACTAGTGGCCCACCAGTGGTCCACCAGTTGTGTGTTATCTGTGTTATAGACCTGCTTCCCTCACGTCAGTGGCCATGAAATGTTTTGAGAGGTTATTGCTTCCCGTTTTATTACAGAGTATGAATGACATTTTGGATCCATTACAATTTGCCTATCGTGCAAAGCTGGCGTGGAAGATGCCACTCTAACTGTGTTGAATAAATTGTATCATGATCATCTTGAAACTCCAAAATCTTATGCCCGAATCTTATTTGTTGATTTCTCATCAGCGTTTAATACAATCCAGCCCCACCTTCTTGTCCATAAACTCATAAACTTGAGTGTCAAGCCCTCTATCATAAAATGGATAAGTATTTTTCTGACCAACAGGACACAGTCTGTTCGTGTCAATGATTGTCAGTCTTCAACTGTTACTATCAACACTGATGCTCCTCAGGGATGCGTTTTGTCACCTTTGTTATTTATTACATATACAAATGACTGTATGGCACAAGATCGATCCTATTCAATTGTGAAGTTCGCGAATGACGCGACACTCATTGCTCTATTGAATAATAATTCTAATAAAGATGGATATCGATCAGAAATTTCCAATCTTACAGATTGGTGCCAGATAAATTTTCTTCACACAAATGTTAAGAAAACAAAGCAAATGATATTTGATTTTAGAACCGGGGATAAGCCACAAGAACATGTTAGTATGAATAAAATTTACAGAGCACATGGGAACTTTGTGTTAAAATCTCATCTATATTCATAAATGAAATGAAATAACATGAATATGTAAAAGAACCGGAAAATAAGTAACATCAGTCACTTTCACCTCGCCATACTTTTCTTATTCGACAGTTTTGTATTTTGAAACTTGAAATGTAAATGCTTGGAACCCTTGAGAACGAGAATATACCATTTGCCTGGCCCTGGGATCTGAATATAAAAACCCACTTACTCGAAGAGCACTTCTCTTGGCTTTGTAATATCTGAACCGCACTAACTAACACTGCCATTGTAAGTACACGAGCATCAATACTGAACACAGCAAGTACACCACTCCTACACTGTGAATAGTTCTGAAACTTTACATGCACATGCTTTGATATATGTGAATAAGATTATAGGAAAAAAAGTCCGTGGAAAAAAAGTACCGGTAAAAAAGTCCTCCGGAAAAAAGTCCTATTACTATAAAAACAGGTTAAATAGACATTAACATCAAAGATATTGTTAAGAAAACATGAATTGTTTGTACTTGAGGTATCAAGAAGGATCTAAATATGGATAATTAACTTTAAGACTTTACTTTAAGAGGCATTTTGGACTAATTTAGAATTAAGAAAATGTGAGTTTATCTCAATCTATTGAATCATATGTTATATTAAATAAGGATTAATCAGGGATTAATTAATGCCTGCCAAAAAAACCAAATCGATCTTTGTGAAGATGCAAGCTCGCTTGCAAAGACTCTGTAATGACATTAGGTCAGGGAGGAAGTCGGTCCCTGGGGGTAAATTTGATAACTATATCCAGACTTATGTCCCTTGACTTAAAACTATTGGTTGAGCAATGGTATGTCTTTGAAACTTGATAAGCTTACTGATTCATTTAGTAAGCTTACTAAAAAGCGATTAAAGTCCCGTTCGCCAATTGGGATTAATTAATTTTAAAGTTACAATTAAATAATTAACTATTTTATCACGTGTTATGTTTACTACTGTAACACAGTAAGATTTCCCATTTAAAAAAAAGAAGAAAAATATTTGACACAGACAGATTTGAACCTGAATTGTGGGGTCGAAACTCGTGAATAGAGTCGTGGTGGCGCTGCAAATCCGAGGAAATCCCTCACAGCTAAAAATAGAAACGAGGCTCATTACAGCGGCGATGGTCAAATCCCCTACATTTGATACCTTGATATGACGTATTTATATTGAAGACTACTGTTACAAATGTAACAACCATCGTATATAACACCAGTGATTATTTATTTTCTGCTAGGACATTGCAAATTTTCGGAATGCCGTTGTTAGCAGAGACGCACGAGGAAACAAATATGGCGGATGATGTTTCGGATGTCAGTGACTTACCGGACGCCGTGATCGCAACAAATGTGGAGGAGAAAGTGTTCGACCGGCACGAGGAAAAGGTATTTGTGATTACTCTTCTTTATCAGGCGCTAAAAAAGTACCTAATGTTCTGCTTTACCAAATCTTAGACTTATCCTAAGCAAGCTAACCATAAAACGATCGTCGACAATGATTCAGTGATTCAATGAACGTCTATAAAGTAGAGCCTAGAAAGACAATAAATTCAGGGGAATTCAAGAGTTTGACAGATAATCCCGTACTACACCCAGGGACCAAAAGTTCTTCCCCACGCTGGCATTTTCCATAAACTTAAAGGTTAATTAACCGTTGCAAGAATAATTTCATAATTAAAATGTATGTAAAATGGTAAGCTTACTAAATCGAAATTAGTAAGCTTACTAATTCGTTTTGAATTAGTAAGCTTACTAAATGAATTAGTCAGCTTATTAAATGAATTAGTAAGCTTACTAAATGAATTAATAAGCTTACTTAATCAGGGGTCGAAATTAACCTTTCAATGTGGTAGCCATTCGGACAAGTGCATTTCTAAAAGTACTAGTCCAGACTTATTCTCGCTAGCCAAATACATCTCCATGATCATTTCACCTCAAATTTTAACTAGTCCTTCGGACTACTAGTTTTTACACTCTACTAGCCCAGCTTCTTTTTCACTAGCCATAGGCTACGGGACTAGTGGTAATTTCGAACCCTGTTAAATGTTTAGTATTGTAAGCTAACGAATTCAGCTGATTTAGTAAGCTTACTTATTAGATCGATTTAGTAAGCTTACTAATTCATTTAGTAAGCTTACTAAACCAGCTGAATAAGTAAGCTTGCAAACTCCCTTTGTAAACTGGTTACCGTGCATTTTAAACACTGGTTTTTGTCAGTCTCCCCTATTTAATATGCTTGTTAAAATATTATCTGAGTGATCTACTACAGTCTAGAATGAACACTGTACGTGTATATAATTATTATTTGATCAAATACTGTCGCTTGTCTGAATAAAGCCTATGTCCAGGCTCCTATGTCTGATCGTTCTTGGGAGCAGTCATTTATTGAGATGTCAACAAACCGAAAATGAATTAGTAAGCTTACTAAATCGTGAAACCGGAAGTGATTTAGTAAGCTTACTAAATGAATTAGTAAGCTTACTAAATCGATCACATTAGTAAGCTTGCTAAATGAATTAGTAAGCTTACTAAATAGACATTAAAGTCCCGTTTGGCACCCCATACATGAACTTGTATATATACGTTCCTCAGTCGGATGTCATTTGATGAGTGATCAACATAAAGATGAACGAAATTACAAATGCACAGTTAACATATTTTCAAAGATGTTTGTTAAATTTTACAAAGATTTGACTTAGAGTTAAATTATGAAAATTATTCTTGCAAAGTCTATGGGAAAAGTCTTATGAGAAAATTATTCTTGCAAAGTCTATTGTAATTTTTGGGAAAAGCTGGGGTGGGGAAGAACTTTTGACCCCAGACTGTAGTTAATTGTACATTGACTTTATTTTCGTTGACTCACATGGTAATATATTTTCCATTGATCTGTTTACGTACGTAGGAACATGCTACTGTTACTGTACAGTAGGTCTACAAGTAACAATGTCAGTACAGTACAGTATCTCTCATCACATAATAGATAGCCTAACTATGAGTGAATTTGTAGGGCTGAAACAGGTAGCAAATTTACGTCCTCAAGTACTCGCCATGTCCTACTCATGAGTACTCGTTGTAATGACTGCGAAGCAGTCTAGTCCAGCATATAACTAGACTATAATTTTGCACAAGTGCTACATATATACGATAAGGCCTTGGCTATATACAAGTTTATATAAGACGAACTAGAAGCAGTCATATCACGAAGCGTTCGAGTTTGCCACCCCTGGAAAATTTTAAATTAGAAGCTCTTAGCAGGTTTTCCTTGTGTTTTGAACAATAATTATAGGTTGGTTTTAATTAAATATTTTAAGATTTTGAGGTGAGTTCTTTTTAAAATAATGATTCCATCTGAGAAACCCATTAAGGTCCTGAGGTCATTTTGTGCATAAATTTACTAAAGCAGGGATTGGGAAAGGCAGGGGCCATGGGCCATTTTGCACATTTGATGAAAAAATGGCCCATTAAAATTTCAAATTTTACTTTTGTTACAAAGGGGAATGGCCCATTTAAAATTCCAAAATGACTAAAAGTCCTAAAAATGGCCCATTGTCAAAAGTGTCTTTCACAATCCCTGCTAAAGTATAATATTTGAAGAGAAATTATCAATTGACCTTACAAAACCAACAGACCCCCATACATACTAGGCCTACAAAGTAACAAAATCCAGGAATTATCTCTCATCAAATAACATAACTAATTAAATGTCACCAATTCTTAGCATAAATTTTGACATAGTGTTCAATGGACCCTTAGATCGGCAACATGGCTGTCCTTGCTCCTTTACTCTATGTTATGTAGGATATAGGTTTTTTTTTTACTTACGTTTTAAGGACGATATCGAGTTCCTGTGGAAATAACTACCAAAGGATAATATTTAGTGAATATATATTTTGAGCTCAGGTTGGGTTACATTTGGGGTTATGACTTGGGTTAGTATGTGTCATACTGCTATTATTTAAGAATTGAATGTAAGTTTGTGTGTTCCTGCACTGGAAAATGAACGATGTCAAAGCGGGATTCAAACTCCTTTGAACGAAGCGAGCTTACGGGCAAGTTGTCAGTGTTTAACAAACCTACCGGTATCTTGTTTTATTAATTGGTTGTTATAGGTCAATCTGATGGCATTAGTTAATAGTCATTAGAAAATTGAATTGAAATTATCAACCTCAATTGGATATGATTTCACAACAGCCTGCAGAGTTTTTATAATGATCCAACTGGAAGTTTATTCATTAAAATTCTATAAATGCTACACTAAGATGATGAACTTATGGCAAAGTAGTATGTAATAAAGGAGATTGAGGCGTGGCTGGTAAACTGCAGCCATAGAGATGAGTGCCAGTATGGTTGTAGGACAGACCGTGGATCCCTGGCACTCTGCTTCTAGTGTGTCTGGAATCAGCCTAGTTAGAATCCACTAGATTTGTATTTCATTTATATACAGTTATCATTTCTTAACTAAACTTCTTGATATTACAGTGAATCAATCTTTTATGATTTGTCCTTCCGTGTGTCTGTCCGTCACACTTTTTGTTCCAATCATAACTCAAGAGACTAATAGTTCAACTGTTAGGAAATTCGATACACATGAATACTACAATGTGAAGATTTGCCTTTTGTGTGTTTCATATCCTTAATTTGCTTATTACATTAAAGAGCCATCACGGATGTTAGTGTTTCAAATTTTTGGAAAATATACTTATAACATCATCCGCCAGAGAAATCTTTTATCTACAACATGGCATATGTTAAATAATTTTCATATCACGACAATGTATTGCAATTTGGTTTCAAAGAGAAGTATCACTTTGACTAGCGCGCGCTACGGGTATCTGACGTATATAAACAGAGTCCCCTTTTTTGCGTAATACGTACTACACAAACAGCAAGCGCTTCCGAAGCGTGAAGGCTCGTCTCTAGCGCAAGTCGCCATAACAACCCATGTGCTGCACGTGCTTCACGCGTCGCTTTTGCAAAGTACCCTTGTCACACATTACTGAATGTGACGATTGCTTTACAAACTATGTTTCTAAATGTCCTGAGAATATACAAATTATTTCCTGTTTAATGTTCTTTTTATTCAGATAAGACCAGCAAATTATGACAAATTTTTACTCTCATTAATTATAAAATTCAAGCAAAATACCTAGTTGGGTAAAAAAATTATTCCAATATCTATAGCAAATACATAATTAAATGAAATGGTTAATAAATAACCATCAAAAAATTATATATTTCGATTTCTTTCATTACTCATATTTTTTGTTATTCTTTCGTGTCTTTGTTTACTGTGTGTGAGGTAGACCATAATGCTTTGCGCTTGAAAATAATAGACTGGATCTATATTTAGAATGGAAAACACCTTTACTAAGTAATGCAATTTCTCGGCTTATTTTAAGTTGGAAAAATTAGGGAAAAATTAAGTGTATTTATTTCACGGAGATAGATTTTTGGAGAAATTTTGATATTTTCATCAACATCCGTGATGGCTCTTTAACCTCATAAAATCGTAAAACTGACCCTGAGAATATGCTAGATTCACAAAACTTATTACATAGGCCAATCATGATCCCTAATATGCCTTAGATCTGAATTATGTTTTTGTGTTTTTATGCCCCCGAATCATAGATTCCGGGGGTATATTGTTTTTCACCTGTCCGTCTGTCTGTCCGTCCGTGTGTTTGTCCACAAAAACTTTAACCTTGGCCATAACTTTGGACTGCTCAGAGCTAGGGCTTTCATACTTGGCATGTGCATACCTTGTGATGAGACCTTTCACATGAGGTCATCATATTTGACCTTGTGACCTTGACCGTGTCGCAATTGACATTTTCAGAAAACTTTAACCTTGGCAATAACTTTAGATTGCTCAGAGCTAGGGCTTTCTTACTTTGCATGTGCATACCTTGTGATGAGACCTTTCACATGAGGTCTTCATATTTGACCTTGTTACCTTGACCTTGCCGCAATGAAAATTTTCAGAAAACTTTAACCTTGGCCATAACTTTTGATTGTGAAGAGTTACGACTTTCATACTTGGCATGTGCATACCTTGTAATGAGACCTTTCAGATGAGGTCATCATATTTGACCTTGTGACCTTGACCTTGCTGCAGTGGACAATATTTACAAAACTTTAACCTTGGCCATAACTTTGGATTGCTCAGAGCTACGGCTTTCATACTTGGCATGTGCATACCTTGTGATGAGACCTTTCAGATGAGGTGATAATTTTTGACCTTGTGACCTTGACCTTGCCGCAGTGGAC
This sequence comes from Gibbula magus, assembly GCA_936450465.1. Classification (NCBI taxonomy): domain Eukaryota; kingdom Metazoa; phylum Mollusca; class Gastropoda; order Trochida; family Trochidae; genus Gibbula; species Gibbula magus. The sequence continues at coordinate 59,885,557 of OW388293.1, read as the reverse complement.
AACATTCAGAAAACGTTAACCATGGCCATAACTTTGGATTGCTCAGAGCTACGGCTCTCATACTTTACATTTGCATACCTTCAGATGAGGTCATCATATTTGACCTTGTGACCTTGACCTTGACCTTACTGCAGTCGACAATATTCAGAAAACTTTAATCTTGACCATAACTTTGGTATATCTGGGGGCATCTGTGTTTAACAAAAACATCTTGTTTTTTTATCAAATTATGACTTTTAGCTAATCTCACCCAATTGTCTTCTGATGTCAAGTAGTCAAGTATATCAACACGAGTTGATAAAAGATACAGATATTTACTTTTATTGAGTGTTGATATATTTCATATCAGAAGACATGAAGGTGAGATTCTATTTATCATCCAAAAATAGTGTACATCTCTTAGCACAATATTGCCATTTGACTTCTAATGTGGTGATGTCATAACATTGCGACGTCATCATGTTTATGATGTCATGGCATTGTTATGTAAAAGTATTGTGATGCAAAGTTGATGGTGACAGGGCATTGTTTAACATCTACTGCCAAAACAATAACTCCTAGGAGATATCGCTTGATTTCACACAAACAATATCTCCTGTGGAACACAGTTTTGGATGAAAAAGTGCAATATCATTCTTGCATGTATCATAATGTAAAATATGCATTTAGTCACATTTGTTATCTCTTGATAATATAATCATTTGTTATATCTCTTGATAATATAATCATTTGTTATATCTCTTGATAATATAATCATTTGTATAAAGGAGAAGGCCTAGTAAGTGTTTCAGTTGCGCCTAATCTGACGTTTATGTCAAATAAATATGTTTAAACCAACCTTAGAAAGTCAATCATGCAAATCTTGATTGGCTACAGAACCAATGGCTCCACTTCAACTTCTCCTCACAAAAAGCACTTGAATCTCAGGTTCTTGTGATGATTCATTGCATATTGTTAAGTAATATTATTTTGTATCTAAGAGTTAAGATCTATTTCATAGTTATAAAATAATTTTTATGTTGTGTTATCTTTTCCCTGTATTAAGGCCAAGCCAAGCTGCAGTGAAGATTCCCCCCACCTGAAGCCGCCCCCTCTGGAGAAGCAGTTCCTCATCTCGCCCCCAGCCTCGCCCCCTGTTGGCTGGGAGCAGGTGCATGAGTCCGAGCCAGTCATCAACTATGACCTCTTGGCAGCCATTGCGCAGCTCGCTCCTGGTCAGTGTCCCTTTACTTTAAATGACTTTGAAACCAGCTGCCACAGGAAGTTAAACTTTTCAGAGTAACATCTTGAGACTCAACTAAAATTATAATATAATATATATAAATATAATTTATTGATTACTTCTTCAAAGATCTAGGACCATTGTATTTTCTCTACATACCATGGTGACTGTTCAAACCATAAAAAACGACCACATGGGCAATGGCTTATTATTTGATACGTTTAGTCTTTACCTTAGAAATAATGTTATAACCGATTAGCTATAGATTCATTGGCTCTGTTTCATTCCATAACTTTAATTCTGTTATATTTGTTGATATGCCTGGAAGGTATACTTTTCCTTTGATGTTGATGTTAATTGTGTATTTCAGGAGAAGCACATGAGTTGCACCCGGCCTCAGACTCTCAGCCGGGTATTGTTGTGCATATATGTGAGGACCCCGAGGGCTACAATGACCCCGACCGACCTCGTATAGTGCAGACTCGGCGCCCGGAGCCAACCTGACCCAGCGGGGAGAGAGAGATAGAGAGAGAGCAGGAGACTGGAGAGTGTCTGCTCATCTGGACAAGACCTTGAGGGGTTCAGTCCTCTCTAACCACACAGTGTTCATTCCATGGCTCCTCACAGCTACCAGCACTAAGTGGAGCTGCTGTGAGCTTCGCTGTATACACATTGATGCAGTATATGTATATATATATATATATGTATATATCTATACAGTCTGATGGTGCCTGCAATTGTAACCAGTCATCTCGTGTGTCCCCTGATGTATACAGCAGCTTGCTATATCCCATTGTATAGAACTGTAGGTGAAGGACAAGGTACACGGTGGTATTCAGTAACAAAGCTGACACAATCTTCTAGCCAGTGATCATTGCTCCAAAACTCTCATCATTCTTCTTCCAGTCAGATATCTTTCATCACAGTAATGTTACAGCCGTTTTGGAAAGCTTGCAGTGAGAAACATGTGATTGTTCATGAATTGTCCAGTCTGACAGGCAGTATTCATAAATGTGGAGGTCATTACTTGATATCTGTAACACATTCAGGGGTTGTGTTACCTTCACACTAGTTACTATTGATATGAATGTATTCTGCTACCAAAGATGTGACAATGTACCCGCCTGTTGGTATGTAGTACCGTATATGTAGTATATAGCCAATAACAGGACAAAAAACAACTTCCCCCACAAGTCACAACTTCTCTGTGCAAGCGTCTCAACATGCTGCACCTAGGTCTTCTTCCACAAAGCATTTATAGATTGAGTTACAATCAATTGTACGGCATTCTTTTAACATAGGTGACAATCGATTGTAGTGTTAGAATCTTTTGTAAGTGTTTTGAGTGCACGCTGCTATGGCATTTCTTTTAATTTGAATTACCCGTACTACGCTAATTACGCTTAATTAATTAGTGATAAAACTAAATCAAAACGTGCTGGTTAATGAAACAAACCACAATTTATTCAAGATCTGATAATAGCTCTCTTGTTTAATTTTCCCATCGAAGTTAAAATCTGTTTTGAAATTTATATTATGCAAATGAGCTTAACATCCGAAATGAAAAATCCCAAAGTATTATAAGAAATTTGTAAAGCTGTCGGTGCATTACCAACTTTTGGATCAATTGGGTTGGTAACGACCAATTTGATTGGTCACTAGAGGGGACGGAACTGTTTTTGGACGATAGGTGGCACTTACCCTGTCTCAGAAATCCCTTCGAGTTGTCGCAAGGGTCAGTATGCATTTTCTATAAGTGCATAAATGGCCCGATGCGTGCGGAAGATGGCCAGTGATGGAAACTGGCATGAGTAATGACTATTGGGGGAAGTTTGATAGTAAAAAAATTGTAGATTGTTAGATTAGCAACGTCATGACAAAAGATTCACAACATCCTGTGGTACTTGTCAATTGTGTTCTGTACAAATCTCACACAGAATGTGTGTTCAATCTAATGTTGGTTGTTTTAAAGTCACCAAAATCGCATTTGTACAAATCTCAATTTTAGTTCAGGAGACATTTTTATTAATTAGGCAATTAAGGTTACATTTTGAACCTTACATAGAATTACTTGCATTCTGTGTTGTTTTGTTTATAATATTTATCTTTTCATTCTATATTTAAAAATCTAAGAGAATGTAATTTTCTGATACGGTAGATATCAATCAATATTCTTAAGTGTCACGGTAAGCATTGCTTGATGCATAACAGTTTTGTTTTTATCTTATTTCTCATTAGTTGATTCTGTTACGTTGCTATCACTAAACATGTGTTATTACTGTGCCTTGTAAGGAACTACAATTTCAGTCTCGTCCTATGTTATAATCAACTCTTGTTGAAGGCATGTTTATTTATTATTTATTATCTTACTTCTTTCTTTATGTTCAGTTTCATGCATCTGAGTTTTGATCATCAGCACAATCCAAAGTTCAATAAATATCTATAAAGACATTATTTGACAGCTCTGTTTTTTAATGCAACTTCTGATATGAATGGTGAGAGAGTTCTCAAGTCTTGTTGCTATTCCCAGTACAGAAATGCGTGTTGCCACAAGTGCCGCAACTGAACATTTCTAAAAATACAGATTGGATTTCTTTGTAGTCGTCATCTTAGAATATAGTATCAGTGTGTATCTATCACATTGTAACATCATGAATCTTTCAAGTATGTATGTTTGCCTTTGAACTTAGAAATACATGTCATAAAGAATATAAATCTCAGGTAGTGAATAAATTTAACTTGTTCCTGTTTGTCCAGTCATTATTAACAATAGAAATGATTCCACAAAGCAAATGTGGAGGTAGAATTGGTTTTGGAGAACCAATTGGCCACCTAAACATGGCAGTGTTAGATCACAGAACCACTTGGCCACCTAAACATGGCAGTGTTAGATCACAGAACCACTTGGCCACCTAAACATGGCAGTGTTAGATCACATAACCTCTTGGCCACCTAAACTTGGTGTTAGATCACAGAACCACTTGGCCACCTAAACCTGGTGTAAGATCACAGAACCTCTTGGCCACCTAAACCTGGTGTAGCATCACAGAACAACTTGGCCACCTAAACCTGGTGTAGCATCACAGAACCACTTGGCAACCTAAACCTGTTGGTGTTAGATCACAGAACCTCTTGGCCACCTAAACCTGTTGGTGTTAGATCACAGAACCTCTTGGCCACCTAAACCTGTTGGTGTTAGATCACAGAACATCTTGGCCACCTAAACCTGTTGGTGTAAGATTACAGAACCACTTGGCCACCTAAAACTGGTGTAGCATCACAGAACCACTTGGCCACCTAAACCTGTTGGTGTTAGATCACAGAACCACTTGGCCACCTAAACCTGTTGGTGTTAGATCACAGAACAACTTGGCCACCTAAACCTGGTGTAAGATCACAGAACCACTTAGCCACCTAAACCTGTTGGTGTAAGATCACAGAACCACTTGGCCACCTAAACCTGGTGTAGCATCACAGAACCACTTGGCCACCTAAACCTGTTGGTGTAAGATCACAGAACAACTTGGCCACCTAAACCTGGTGTAAGATCACAGAACCACTTGGCGACCTAAACCTGTTGGTGTAAGATCACAGAACCACTTGGCCACCTAAACCTGGTGTAGCATCACAGAACCACTTGGCCACCTAAACCTGTTGATGTTAGATCACAGAACCACTTGGCCACCTAAACATGGTGTAAGATCACAGAACAACTTGGCCACCTAAACCTGTTGGTGTAAGATCACAGAACCTCTTGGCCACCTAAAATGGTGTTGGATCACAGAACCACTTAGCCACCTAAACATCGTGTTAGATCACAGAACCTCTTGGCCACCTAAACATGGTGTTAGATCACATAACCTCTTGGCCACCTAAACATGGTGGGCGTATCACAGAACAACTTGGCCACCTAATCATGGTAAGATCACAGAAGCCTTTTGCTACCTAAACATGAAGATGTTAAATCACAACATTATTTTGTAACCTTACCATGGCGATGTTTGATCAAAGAACCACTTTGCCAACTAAAGACATGTTTGGTGATTTCAACATGGTGGTGGAATCCGAGTAAGATACACATGAAAAAACAAATGAACCATATGCTCAAAAAATCTGCAGGGTACACCTTCCAATAAATCTCCACGTGAACCCTGGATCACCCATAATAATAATAATGCATTTGTGTAAGCGCCTAATGTCCAACTAATGCTGCTCAGTGGCGCTGTCCAGAGAAAGAAAGGAAACTAGTAGGTAGCTTGGAAGAGATGAGTTTTGAGCTGACTCCTGAACGTTTCCAAGGAAGACACTGATCTCAGTTCTACAGGTAGAGAGTTCCATAAAGTCGGTGCAGCAGCACTGAAAGCTCTATCTCCCATAGATGTTTTTGTGGCTGGCATTTTTAGGCAGTCTCTTTTCTCAGATCTCAAGACACGAGTTGGACGGTAAATTTCGATTAAGTCCTTAGGTTAATCTGGTGAATGAATGTCGTAGAGAGTCGAGTAGGTGATGCAGAGAAGTTTGTATTCTATTCTCCTTTTGACTGGAAGCCATTGTAGTGACCTCAGCACCGGGGTGATGTGTTCCCGGCATTTAGTCCTAGTGATGACTCTGGCGGCTCTGTTTTGTACAAGCTGAAGATGATGGACAGCTGCTGCGCCAGACACAAGCGAGTTGCAGTAGTCCAGTCGTGAGATGACGTACGACTGAACTAAGAGTTTGGTTGTGTTGATGTCCAAATAGCGGCGAATTGTTCCTATTCGGCGGAGATGGAAGGTCGCTGATCTTGCTGTTGTTAGAGCTTGAGACTCTGGTGACATTGACGATTGGAACACAACGCCGAGATTCTTCACCTGGAGCACAGGGCAGATAGTCTGATCACCAACAGTGAGACTACAATCGCCTATTTTACGAAGTTGCTGCCTAGTTCCAATGATCATGAACTCTGATTTGTCATCATTGAGCTTTAGAAAGTTGTTGGTCATCCATATCTTGAGATCAGCAATACAACTCTCCATAACATATTTTGCTTGTTCAACCTCAGTTGGTATTATTCCTATATATAGCTGGTTATCGTCTGCATAACAAGGGAATTTCAGGTTGTGCCTTCGGACGATATTGCCTATTGGGAGAATGTATAGTGAAAACAGAATCGGGCCGAGTACCGACCCTTGTGGAACACCAAACTTGGTTTTCTGATGGATAAAGTCTCATTATGGACCTTGACTTTCATTGTTCTATTTGACAGATAGGATTTGAACCACTGTAGTGCCGTTCCTGTGATTCCTAGCTTGTGTTCTAGCCTCTGCAGGAGAATAGAGTGGTCCACAGTGTCAAATGCCGCTGAAAGATCAAGTAACACTAGCAGCACAACCTCTTGCTTGTCCATATGAGTCAAGATATCATTCTGAACTCTGAGCAGAGCTGTTTCTGTGCTGTGCTTTTCTTTATAAGCTGACTGAAAGATTTAATTTATCTGATGAAAGTTCATATGAATCTTCAACCGTCTGAGAACAACTTTCTCCAACACCTTTGACAGAAAGGGTAAGTTAGAAACGGGCCTGTAATTCTTTGGTTCACACGGCTCAAGATTCTGCTTCTTTAGGAGTGGTCTGATGATGGCTTCTTTTAAACATGTCAGTACTGAGCCTTCTTGGAGGGAGGCATTGACGACTGAAGAAACAAGTTGACATCACCTGCTCGATGATATCACCTTTTTGTGCCATCAAAGATGCCGTCTGCAACAGTATATTTGACTCATCACTGGTTCTAGAGAGCTGAAATCCAGTGGACTAGTAGACTCTCCTTGGCCAAAGTGAATTATATGGCTTAAAAGAACACTGCAGCCACAACTTAAAACCTATTTTAGTTTTTATCTTCTTTTCTATTTCGAAAAAACAGAAAACTGAAATCTTGTTTACAGATTCCTTGGCTAATGGGGTTTATAAATTGTAGTTTTGTTGAGCCTGTGAACCCAATTGAAGGCCCCTAAAAGACAATTTGTGTCTTCTTAAAAACTAAATGCACTAGAAAGCTGAATTGTTTTGTACTGACTTCTTGGAAGATGGGGATCATAAATTTCAGAATAGAGACTACACCCTTGAAATCTATTTTCGTCATCAGTAGGTGTAAATGAGGGTTCTGGACCACTGCTTAACTACCATCAATTTTAGCATAAAAATAAGACTCCAAAATACTTCGCATTTCGGTAGTCTATCAACAAGTGAAGAAGCGAGTATAACTCACATACCCCCGCTTCTCCCTTACTTCAACAAATTTCATTATCAGCAAAAGACACATCTATAGGTCTATGTTCAATAATAAATTTGAAAATTAATTAAGTTCTAACTCTCAAACTTGGGATCATAGTTGACATGCGCATGAAATTTGATGAAGCTAGCATGAATAGTGTTGGACAAAGGGTCCGCACAAAATGATTTCCTCATAGTCACTTTTTAGTCACATTTCCATGGCAACTATAAAATTAAAATTCAGAATTAGTTCTCACCGTCAAAAGGCACAACTAGGGATCATGGTTGACATGTGTATCAAGTTTGATGAAGCTAGCATGCATAGTTTTGGAGATATACTCTGCACAAAATGACTACCTCACAGAGTCACTTTTAAGTCACGTTTCCATGGAAACCGCAAAAATCAAAATTCAGAAATAGTTCTAACCCTCAAAAGGCACAACTAGGGATCATGGTTGACATGTGTATGAAGTTTGGTGAAGCTAGCACGTATAGTTTGGGAGATATGCTCTGCACAAAATGACTTCCTCACAGAGTCACTTTTTAGTCATGTTTCCATGGAAACCGCAAAAATCAAAATTCAGAAATAGTTCTGACTCTCAAAAGACACAACTAGGGATCATGGTTGACATGTGTATGAAGTTTGGTGAAGCTAGCACGAATAGTTTGGGAGACATGCTCTGCACAAAATGACTTCCTCACAGAGTCACTTTTTAGTCATGTTTCCATGGAAACCGCAAAAATCAAAATTCAGAAATAGTTCTAACCCTCAAAAGGCACAACTAGGGATCATGGTTGACATTTGTATGAAGTTTGGTGAAGCTAGCATGCATAGTTTTGGAGATCTGCTCCGCACAAAATGACTTCCTCAAAGAGTCGCTTTTTAGTCACGTTTCCATGGAAACCGAAAAAAATGAAATTCAGAAATAGTTCTAACCCTCAAAAGGCACAACTAGGGATCATGGTTGACATGTGTATGAAGTTTGGTGATGCTAGCATGTATAGTTTGGGAGATCTGCTCCGCACAAGTTTTGGGACAGACGGACTGACGGACGGAAAGAATGAACGCTATATACCCCTGCTTACGCTGTAAGGCGGGGGTATAATAATGCCAAAATAGACGCTACTAACTTCTCAAGAACCGCTGGCTCTAGGGAACTTAAAGTTTGTGTCCAGACCAAGGTTGCAGACTACTGACTCCTGAATTTGATTCCTTATATATAGCCAGCTGATTATAAAGGATACTCACAGATTCATTTCTTTCATATTTTATTGACATCATAATTGCTCATTGATACAAAACACTTGTGTCATACAATAACATAAATATTATCATTCCATTTAAAAGAGACTTTTAAAGGTCATATACAACTCTTAGACCTGAACTCCTTTGTGTGCTTCCAACATTAATGACTTCTCTTAAAGAGCCATCACGGATGTTGATGAAAATATCAAAAAATTTCCAAAAATCTATCTACGTGAAATAAATACACTTAATTTTCCCCTAATTTTTCCAACTTAAAATAAGCCGAGAAATTGCATTAATTAGTAAAGGTGTTTTCCAGTCTAAATATAGATCCAGTCTATTATTTTCAAGCGCAAAGCATTATGGTCTAGCTCACACACAGTAAACAAAGACACGAAAGAATAACAAAAAATATGAGCAATGAAAGGAATCGAAATATATAATTTTTGACGGTTATTTATTTACCATTTCATTTAATTATGTATTTGCTACAGATATTGGAATAATTGTTTTACCCAACTAGGTATTTTTCTTGAATTTTATAATTAATGAGAGTAAAAAATGTTCATAATTTGCTGGTCTTATCTCAATAAAAAGAACATTAAACAGGAAATAATTTGTATATTCTCAGGACATTTAGAAACATAGTTTGTAAAGCAATCGTCACATTCAGTAATGTGTGACAAGGGTACTTTGCAAGAGAGACACGTGCAGCACGTGCAGCACATAGGTTGTTATGGCGACATGCGCTAGAGACGAGCCTTCACGCTTCGGAAGGGCTTGCTGTTTGTGTAGTACGTATTACGCAAAAAAGGGGACTCTGTTTATATACGTCAGATACCCGTAGCGCGCGCTAGTCGAAGTGATACTTCTCTTTGAAACCAAAGAAAATTATTTAACATATGCCATGTTGTAGATAAAAGATGTCTCTGGCAAATGACGTTATAAGTATATTTTCCAAAAATTTGAAACACTAACATCCGTGATGGCTCTTTAACCTTAAACTTAAACGAGGGAGTGAGTGTGTTTGGGTTTAACACTGCTTTCAAGAGTATTTCACTTACATCACGGCTGCTAGTATTATGGTAGAGAGAAGGCCCGCAACACCAAGTGGCTATGCATTGCGATGAAACCTGTGAGCATCGACTGGAACTAGCGAACAATGGGTGGTACTACGTTGAAATTCAGTGTAGCATTGCACCCAAACCTTTCTGCGTGTAGAACAGTTTACTACTGCAGACAAATTTGCGTGCCCCTGGCGGGATACGAACCCCGGACCTCTTGAGTCGAAGCCGAACGCTCTAATCCCGTCCAAGCTTAAACTAGAACAGATGTGTTGCATAAATGTATCCCTGACAGGGCTGTAATAAGTGTTTGCCACTAACATTTACTAGTGTTTATCATGTCGTCAGAAGCAGTTGTATGATCATAAAGATATGTGTTGTCACATATTTGACAAAACTAAATGTTTCCTGTAAGATATGTCACAAAGAAGAGTTTAAAGTGGTGTTCGTTAGTGTTCCTCCATTGTAGGCAGCCACCACACTTGAAGAAATTGGGTGCAACAGTTCGCTTTAACAGAAGTTTGAAAAGAAGTTATAGTATAGTAGTGAGCTAGACATCAAGTGTAGAAGCGAGCTAATCTTGCATCCCACCCTTTCCCGCTAAGTGCAAAGAAACGTTAGATTAATAAAAGTCACTTCAATGAATAACATATATGTTAGTTGGATGAAAGTGGCACAGTTTCAGAAGTGTTTTCAATGTGGTGCACTGTCCAACTTATTGTTGATTTATTGATTTAGCATATTATTTACATAATTCTACTACTTTAACATTCAAATCCAAACATGTATGTAAACACTGTTTTTTTCCTGTTTACATAGAAATATTTATAGGGTTATCATCCTGTCTTCTCATGTTTCCATGCACTATTTCACATTAAAGGTCTATATCACAAAAATTACTTTTAATATTAATATGGTCAAATAGTTTCTCAAATCTGATTGAAATGTATAGTTTTGGGGATATGTTCCTGTTTTCATTGAGCCGCTGTTACAGTCAGGTTTCCATGGAAACCATTAGGTTATAATCCGCAACAGGCACATCCAGGGAACATGGTTGACATAAACACCAAGTTTGGTGGGGTCGCATGTATAGTTTGAGAGATATGCTCCAGACATTATGACTTATCCACAAGTCACTCGGAAATTGCAAAAAAATTAAATTCACAGAAAGTCTTACCCTCAAAAGACACATTTAGGGAACATGGTTGACGTGTGTGTCAAGTTTGGAAAAGCAAGAAAGTATAGTTTAGGAGATGCACTCAGTACAAACTTTGGGATAGTCGATGGACAGAATGAACGCAAATATATACCCCTCTTATGTTGCCAGGCGGGGGTAAAAAGTCAAGATCAAAGAGGACTGGTACCTGTGTAGTCCCATCATGTAGAGAGGCGCACATATCTACATAGGAACCAGACAAAGGATCAGCTTGGTACCATGTGACGTTTCACTGTCATATTGACACACACATGCTATGTGATTCTGATTTAATTAATTATCACAAATTAATGTGGACTAAAAAAAATTTCTTATCTTTTTTTCATGCTTATGTTGAATTACAGAGGCAACTCAAAAAGTTAATTAATTCTTTTTTCAACAATTGATATCACCATTGGTACTCATAAATATAAACAAGGATATCAAATGCAATAATATATTACTATCAAATCATGTAATAAATACATTAGCAAATTCATTCACAACAATATAAAATATTCATGACACTGTACATCAGGTTTGGGCAACATTAGCTAACAATTACTTTGTTATGAACAAAACTCTTCATCAAGGCATCTTAAAAACAGTTTTGTAGGTACTTATGTATATACCATTATTTATAAGTCACAATCCTCAGAAATTAGCATATGAACGCATGTAGAAGGTGGATTAGATAAGAACAAGTATATGGATGACAACTTCTGTATTTTGGACAACATTTCGACACAGATCCTTATGTTGTTGTTAATCAATAGTTTGGAACGGGAGACAGCAAGGAATGATAGAGTTAATAACTGTGTGTAACCAAATTACACATCGACGGCTTCTACCTAATAAACTGTTTATCTCACACACTGTACCTCTACAGATTCTGTCTAATTAACTGCTTATCTAACACACTGTACATCTACAGCTTCTGCCCAATTAACTGCTTATCTCTCAACATATACGGCTTCTGCCTAATTAACTGCTTATCTCACACACTGTACATCTAAGGCTTCTACCTAATTAACTGCTTATCTCACACGCTGTACATCTACAGCTTCTGCCTTATTAACTGCTTATCTCGCACACTGTACATCTACGGATTCTGCCTAATTAACTGCTTATCTCACACACTGTACATCTACGGCTTCTACCTAATTAACTGCTTATCTCACACACTGTACATCTAAGGCTTCTACCTAATTAACTGCTTATCTCACACACTGTACATCTACAGCTTCTGCCTAATTAACTGCTTATCTCACACACTGTACATCTACAGCTTCTACCTAATTAACTGCTTATCTCACACACTGTACATCTACGTCTTCTGCCTAAATAACTGCTTATCTCACACACTGTACATCTAAGGCTTCAACCTAATTAACTGCTTATCTCACACACTGTACATCTACGGCTTCTGCCTAATTAACTGCTTATCTCACACACTGTACATCTACGGCTTCTACCTAATTAACTGCTTATCTCACACACTGTACATCTACGGCTTCTACCTAATTAACTGCTTATCTCACACACTGTACATCTAAGGCTTGTACCTAATTAACTGCTTATCTCACACACTGTACATCTACAGCTTCTGCCTAATTAACTGCTTATCTCACACACTGTACATCTACGGCTTCTACCTAATTAACTGCTTATCTCACACTCTGTACAGCTACGGATTCTGCCTAATTAACTGCTTATCTCACACACTGTACATCTACGGCTTCTGCCTAATTAACTGCTTATCTCACACACTGTACCTCTACGGCTTCTGCCTAATTAACTGCTTATCTCACACACTGTACCTCTACGGCTTCTACCTAATTAACTGCTTATCTCACACACTGTACATCTACAGCTTCTACCTAATTAACTGCTTATCTCACACACTGTACATCTACAGCTTCTGCCTAATTAACTGTTTATCTCACACACTGTACATCTAAGGCTTCTACCTAATTAACTGTTTATCTCACACACTGTACATCTACGGCTTCTGCCTAAATAACTGCTTATCTCACACACTGTACATCTAAGGCTTCTACCTAATTAACTGCTTATCTCACACACTGTTCATCTAAGGCTTCTACCTAATTAACTGCTTATCTCACACACTGTACATCTACAGCTTCTGCCTAATTAACTGCTTATCTCACACACTGTACATCTACGGCTTCTACCTAATTAACTGCTTATCTCACACACTGTACAGCTACGGATTCTGCCTAATTAACTGCTTATCTCACACACTGTACATCTAAGGCTTCTACCTAATTAACTGCTTATCTCACACACTGTACATCTAAGGCTTCTGCCTAATTAACTGCTTATCTCACACACTGTACATCTAAGGCTTCTACCTAATTAACTGCTTATCTCACACACTGTACATCTAAGGCTTCTAACTAATTAACTGCTTATCTCACACACTGTACATCTACGGCTTCTGCCTAATTAACTGCTTATCTCACACACTGTACATCTACGGCTTCTACCTAATGAACTGCTTATCTCACACACTGTACATCTAAGGCTTCTGCCTAATTAACTGCTTATCTCACACACTGTACATCTACGGCTTCTACCTAATTAACTGCTTATCTCACACACTGTACATCTACGGCTTCTGCCTAATTACTGCTTATCTCACACACTGTACATCTACGGCTTCTACCTAATTAACTGCTTATCTCACACACTGTACATCTAAGGCTTCTACCTAATTAACTGCTTATCTCACACACTGTACATCTAAGGCTTCTGCCTAATTAACTGCTTATCTCACACACTGTACATCTATGGCTTCTACCTAATTAACTGCTTATCTCGCACACTGTACATCTACGGATTCTGCCTAATTAACTGCTTATCTCACACACTGTACATCTACGGCTTCTACCTAAGTAACTGCTTATCTCACACACTGTACATCTACGGCTTCTGCCTAATTAACTGCTTATCTCACACACTGTACATCTACGGCTTCTACCTAATTAACTGCTTATCTCACACACTGTACATCTACGGCTTCTGCCTAATTAACTGCTTATCTCACACACTGTACATCTAAGGCTTCTACCTAATTAACTGCTTATCTCACACACTGTACATCTACGGCTTCTACCTAATTAACTGCTTATCTCACACACTGTACCTCTACAGATTCTGTCTAATTAACTGCTTATCTAACACACTGTACATCTACAGCTTCTGCCCAATTAACTGCTTATCTCTCAACATATACGGCTTCTGCCTAATTAACTGCTTATCTCACACACTGTACATCTAAGGCTTCTGCGTAATTAACTGCTTATCTCACAACATCTTTGGCTTCTACCTAATTAACTGCTTATCTCACAACATCTACGACTTCTACCTACGGTAATTAACTGCTTATCTCACACACTGTACATCTAAGGCTTCTGCCTAATTAACTGCTTATCTCACAACATATACGGCTTCTACCTAATTAACTGCTTATCTCACAACATATACGGCTTCTACCTAATTAACTGCTTATCTCACACACTGTACATCTAAGGCTTCTACCTAATTAACTGCTTATCTCACACGCTGTACATCTACAGCTTCTGCCTAATTAACTGCTTATCTCGCACACTGTACATCTACGGATTCTGCCTAATTAACTGCTTATCTCACACACTGTACATCTACGGCTTCTACCTAATTAACTGCTTATCTCACACACTGTACAGCTACGGCTTCTACCTAATTAACTGCTTATCTCACACACTGTACCTCTACGGCTTCTACCTAATTAACTGCTTATCTCACACATTGTACATCTACAGCTTCTACCTAATTAACTGCTTATCTCACACACTGTACCTCTACGGCTTCTACCTAATTAACTGCTTATCTCACACATTGTACATCTACAGCTTCTACCTAATTAACTGCTTATCTCACACACTGTACCTCTACGGCTTCTACCTAATTAACTGCTTATCTCACACACTGTACATCTACGGCTTCTACCTAATTAACTGCTTATCTCACACACTGTACATCTACAGCTTCTGCCTAATTAACTGCTTATCTCACACACTGTACATCTACGGCTTCTACCTAATTAACTGTTTATCTCACACACTGTACATCTAAGGTTTCTGCCTAAATAACTGTTTATCTCACACACTGTACATCTAAGGCTTCTACCTCATTAACTGCTTATCTCACACACTGTACATCTACAGCTTCTACCTAATTAACTGCTTATCTCACACACTGTACATCTACGGCTTCTGCCTAATTAACTGCTTATCTCACACACTGTACATCTAAGGCTTCTACCTAATTAACTGCTAATCTCACACACTGTACATCTACAGCTTCTGCCTAATTAACTGCTTATCTCACACACTGTACATCTAAAGCTTCTACCTAATTAACTGCTTATCTCACACACTGTACATCTACGGCTTCTACCTAATTAACTGCTTATCTCACACACTGTACATCTAAGGCTTCTACCTAATTAACTGCTTATCTCACACACTGTACATCTACAGCTTCTGCCTAATTAACTGCTTATCTCACACACTGTACATCTACAGCTTCTACCTAATTAACTGCTTATCTCACACACTGTACATCTACGTCTTCTGCCTAAATAACTGCTTATCTCACACACTGTACATCTAAGGCTTCAACCTAATTAACTGCTTATCTCACACACTGTACATCTACGGCTTCTGCCTAATTAACTGCTTATCTCACACACTGTACATCTACGGCTTCTACCTAATTAACTGCTTATCTCACACACTGTACATCTACGGCTTCTACCTAATTAACTGCTTATCTCACACACTGTACATCTAAGGCTTGTACCTAATTAACTGCTTATCTCACACACTGTACATCTACAGCTTCTGCCTAATTAACTGCTTATCTCACACACTGTACATCTACGGCTTCTACCTAATTAACTGCTTATCTCACACTCTGTACAGCTACGGATTCTGCCTAATTAACTGCTTATCTCACACACTGTACATCTACGGCTTCTGCCTAATTAACTGCTTATCTCACACACTGTACCTCTACGGCTTCTGCCTAATTAACTGCTTATCTCACACACTGTACCTCTACGGCTTCTACCTAATTAACTGCTTATCTCACACACTGTACATCTACAGCTTCTACCTAATTAACTGCTTATCTCACACACTGTACATCTACAGCTTCTGCCTAATTAACTGTTTATCTCACACACTGTACATCTAAGGCTTCTACCTAATTAACTGTTTATCTCACACACTGTACATCTACGGCTTCTGCCTAAATAACTGCTTATCTCACACACTGTACATCTAAGGCTTCTACCTAATTAACTGCTTATCTCACACACTGTTCATCTAAGGCTTCTACCTAATTAACTGCTTATCTCACACACTGTACATCTACAGCTTCTGCCTAATTAACTGCTTATCTCACACACTGTACATCTACGGCTTCTACCTAATTAACTGCTTATCTCACACACTGTACAGCTACGGATTCTGCCTAATTAACTGCTTATCTCACACACTGTACATCTAAGGCTTCTACCTAATTAACTGCTTATCTCACACACTGTACATCTAAGGCTTCTGCCTAATTAACTGCTTATCTCACACACTGTACATCTAAGGCTTCTACCTAATTAACTGCTTATCTCACACACTGTACATCTAAGGCTTCTAACTAATTAACTGCTTATCTCACACACTGTACATATACAGCTTCTGCCTAATTAACTGCTTATCTCACACACTGTACATCTACGGCTTCTGCCTAATTAACTGCTTATCTCACACACTGTACATCTACGGCTTCTGCCTAATTAACTGCTTATCTCACACACTGTACATCTACGGCTTCTACCTAATTAACTGCTTATCTCACACACTGTACATCTACGGATTCTGCCTAATTAACTGCTTATCTCACACACTGTACATCTAAGGCTTCTACCTAATTAACTGCTTATCTCACACACTGTACATCTACGGATTCTGCCTAATTAACTGCTTATCTCACACACTGTACATCTATGGCTTCTACCTAATTAACTGCTTATTTCACACACTGTACATCTACGGCTTCTGCCTAATTAACTGCTTATCTCACACACTGTACATCTACGGCTTCTACCTAATGAACTGCTTATCTCACACACTGTACATCTAAGGCTTCTGCCTAATTAACTGCTTATCTCACACACTGTACATCTACGGCTTCTACCTAATTAACTGCTTATCTCACACACTGTACATCTACGGCTACTGCGTAATTAACTGCTTATCTCACACACTGTACATCTAAGGCTTGTACCTAATTAACTGCTTATCTCACACTCTGTACATCTACAGCTTCTACCTAATTAACTGCTTATCTCACACACTGTACATCTACAGCTTCTGCCTAATTAACTGCTTATCTCACACACTGTACATCTACGGCTTCTACCTAATTAACTGCTTATCTCACACTCTGTACATCTACAGCTTCTGCCTAATTAACTGCTTATCTCACACACTGTACATCTACAGCTTCTGCCTAATTAACTGCTTATCTCACACACTGTACATCTACGGCTTCTACCTAATTAACTGCTTATCTCACACTCTGTACATCTACAGCTTCTGCCTAATTAACTGCTTATCTCACACTCTGTACATCTACAGCTTCTACCTAATTAACTGCTTATCTCACACACTGTACATCTACAGCTTCTGCCTAATTAACTGCTTATCTCACACACTGTACATCTACGGCTTCTACCTAATTAACTGCTTATCTCACACTCTGTACATCTACAGCTTCTGCCTAATTAACTGCTTATCTCACACACTGTACATCTAAGGCTTGTACCTAATTAACTGCTTATCTCACACACTGTACATCTACAGCTTCTGCCTAATTAACTGCTTATCTCACACACTGTACATCTACGGCTTCTACCTAATTAACTGCTTATCTCACACACTGTACATCTACGGCTACTGCGTAATTAACTGCTTATCTCACAACATCTATGGCTTGTATCTAATTAACTGCTTATCTCACAACATCTACAACTTCTACCTAGGGTAATTAACTGCTTATCTCACACACTGTACCTCTACGGCTTCTGCCTAATTAACTGCTTATCTCACACACTGTACATCTACGGCTTCTACCTAATTAACTGCTTATCTCACACACTGTACAGCTACGGATTCTGCCTAATTAACTGCTTATCTCACACACTGTACATATCTAGTGTTAATAGATATTATATGAGAGTCTATGTTATACCATACTAGACATAAGTGCCTGAATATTAGTATTTCCCGAGCGAGAGTGAGGGATATACTGAATTTCAGGCCCGAGTGTCGTAAAAATAGTAAGACATAGACACGAATATAGTATTCTGTTTATTACCGAAGTCAGGAAATGAATAAAATTTTCGTTCATAGACTGGCGACATACTGTCGCAACAATTAGAATGCCACATCATAGAGGAAATGTGATGTCATAGCATTATTTATGACGTCACATCACCATGACAAAGTGATATGTTGCCCTAGGGCATCTTGCAAAATATGAAGCCTAATATGTAGGTAATATATCCTGTAATTATACCTTGTTGATTTCGCCTCACATACTGTTTCCCTTGTAGATGTCCACTGTTAATGGCTCTGCTGTATATCCGAGTAGTATTGTCTCCCTCTCCTCACTATTGCATGACGACGACACGATTAGCTGTGTCACATTGTCATGTCTTAAAGGGCAGTACCACGTGTTTTCGCTCAAATAAGTTGATGAAATGTATTTGAAAAATAATGTAACTAATAGTAAAACACCCTTCTCTCTTCTCTCTAAAAATGAGTGTATATGGTTCCGTAAAGCCATGGGAATTGTTTTTGTCATTTGAAATAATAAAATGTGTTCACAATAAAATGGCCGCCATGCAATTTTTGCTTTATACACAACACCGTTATTACCACTACTGATAATTGGTTTGTGTCATAGGATGTTTTACCCTCTATAGTAAATATAAATGACATAAACTATCATTATAATGGAGAAATTAAATTTAAAAAATTAAAATTTGCAAAAAACGTGCTACTGCCCCTTTAAGAATAAAGTTGCTGTCATCCATACACTTGTTCTTATCTGTTATCAGTGCATAAAATAAGCTTGAAAAAAAGTCAGCCCAAAAGGGTTATTTTCTTATTTACATTGCAAAATGAAAGAAAAACCTCAAAAATTACCTGCCTGGACCGAAAGTCATAAGGTTGTGGGTTGGCGGATGGGCCTTATTTCATACATTGCTAATATGCAAGTGTTCATCAAATCTAGTCAAAGAATCAAGATCTTATCCTTTGAGAAGAAATATCTTGAAATTTAATAAATAAAAAAAATAAAGATTAATAATCTGAAAGACCTTGTATCAAAGAGAGAAACATTGAAATAAGTTAAACAAGAAGATTTGAAACAAATGTGCATTTCAAATATTTCATATCATATCTTTTAACAGAACTAAAGTACTGTCAGAAATGTTTGAAGAATGCTGTTTTGGGTTCTATTTATGGATACAAAACTGGACATTATTTTGAGGAAATGTCTACTCAAAGTGTGACTATCTGGAAACAAGAAAATTTTCAAGAAAATGCCTGCCTGTAATATTTTCAGAGTCAAACATCAGAAATCAGATACAGTCTTTAAATATATGCAAATAAGTTCATAAAAGAAGAATTCAAAACAAAAAGATGCTTGTATGATGTCTAGTAGAATACATTGTATATTCTATTAAGATAAATGGCAAAATTATAAACAAATTACCGGTAAATAGCAAAGAAAATATTCACGTTCATGTTAAATGTTGACAATGATGTAACAATAAGAAGGTCATCTCGGGGTCTTTGCTACAATTTCAATCTTGAACTCAATATATAAACAACTTCATTTAGTAGATTTTTAACCTCGAATTTTATGGTAGACTGTTCAAAGATAATATTTTGAGATGACTACTATAATTGGGCATAATTAGGTGAGGATTATGTGATGAAATAAGTTATCACCTGTGTTAGAATATGTATAAAACATCTGTAGCTTGTCCAAGTATTTTTACCTGTAAATAGACGTACTGGAGGTATTACAGTGAAACTGAAAGGTGAAAGTCGACATTTGTAATTTATTCATCTTGATATATTATTTTGGTTGAAGGTCGAAACAGTATTTTTCTAGTATTTCAGACAGTACTTTCTTAACCTTCATCAAAAATGGACAGGAGTTGACCCATTCATTTATCTGTTATTGTCAAGATATACAAAAACATATCAGATTAACTAATTGCAAATAATATTGAATCATACAAAAGAGAATTACATGATCATGTCATAGTAAATATTCTTTATCAATTCAGTATCAAATTCAAACAAGCTTCAACATGAGCTGGTGGTTTCATTTTATATCATTGTCAACAAGGACAATATGTGAACTACGCCTTTTTAATCCGTTCACATTATGTGACTACGCACATGTAAACAAGACAAAAGTAAGCACAGCTCACCTACTGCCCGACAAACTTAAGAAAAACCTAATATGATAACTATCTTGATGCCAAGGCATTTATATTAATCTGGAGGCCCTGAATCAGGAAAGTTATCATTTTAGAGTTTTCTTAAGTTTGTCGGGCAGTGCTCACACATGTATTATAATTGCCTTTACATAATAATGAGGGTATTTATAGCGTCATAGTGTATAATGATTAGTCCATGATTGGATTTCACTCTGTATGTACAAGAGTCAGTAATTTTGATTTTGGCAATGTTACACATTAACAGAACAACTGTCATTTAATTGCACATAGAAATAAAACTAGAAATAAAACATGCAACAAATGAGCCAGCAGGGGGAGCCTGATTTGCTGGATCTCCCCCGGGTGCCTATCACAAGTTTCCTGTGCTTGGACAGCACTGCTTATGCTACTATCACAAGACTCCTCCCCATACCCCCCTCTCGCCCTCCCCCCGTCGTCTGCCTATGTGCGGCTGTCTTCACTGACTGTGATAGAGCTCTGGAGAGGCACCAGTTCTATGATAGGACCCTTGTCTGTGTTGCTCACCACAGGCACGAAGATCTGACTCACAGGCACTGTGGTTCCCGAGGCGGTCTGTATCTGTAGAGGCACAGCTTCTGTGATGGTGGGTGCAGGCACAATGTTGGAGGGCAGGCCTCCCTCCCCCTCTACCTCTGCACACACTGGAGCTGGGTTTGAGGCCAGAGTTGGAGCTAAAGCCGGATCCGGAGCTGGAGCCGGAGAGGAAGAGGATGGAGGGGCTTCTGAAGGGTCGGTGTGGGGGACTACACCGTTAGTGAGACTGCTCGGGAGGAGGAAGTCAGCTGCGGCTTCAGACAGAGTTGGGATGTTCTGGTTGAGTAAGACGTTTTGCACAAAGCCAGAAGGATCAGGGGGAGGGTTGGTGCCTGGGTCAAGCACCGGTATGACTGGCTGCAGGATCTCCAGCACTGGCACCGTCTGAAGTGCTGGAACAACAAGGTTCAATCTTCATCAGTATTTCAGTAAATAGAATTGTGGGCATGGCTTGCTATTGCCCTGATTCTTATAATGTGATATCTTACAATAGGTTTAGAGATATTGCAACACATATTGTGGTATATCAACTTGGAAGTTACCAGCCAAATGTGAACATCCTAATAGCTCTCTGCATAGAGCATTATCTATTAGATGCTGTTACAAAGCGACTTTCTCTTCAATCTTACCACCAAACCTGTATTTTGGCACTCTCATATTTCCAAACTTCACTTTTTGAACATTTGTTAGCAATCATCTCTATTTGAAATGGTTATTCTTTATTTAGTTGCTGGAAATCAAGGGCAGATGATTCATTGGAAGCTTCTCTTGATGAGGCAATATATTTCAGAATTTGAACCATTTAATGATTTCATTTTGTGAGATACTGTACCATTAAAACCTGTTAACTGGTACTATTGCACATCCCTAATTAAGAATATTTCCTTCTTTGTTGACTCTAACTGTCCCTGATTTATATGCAAAAATAAAATGCAAAAGTTGAAGATTAATTAAGTAAAAAGGTTCTACTGAACGTTAATTGCAGGCTAGATGTTATTAATTCTTTCTGCTTCCTAATTTTTATCCAGCTTTCGCCAGTTGACCATTTTATATATTTAATGTTAAACAACAATGTTTGTGTATCTCTTTCTGTCATACAAAATGTTTAATAGATGTAAAATGTGAAAAAATAATATGTAGTTAACACCTGTGTTTGTGCCACATCTGCCATCACAACATTTTAGCAATCTACTTGTTGTAATCATACCATATTTTAAATATTTTATGAATCTTGGGTCTCCTTTTGTAAATGTTTCATATGTTTTAATTAATAATAATAATATGTCATCCTGTATAGCGCTCATATCAAACTACTCAGCAGTTTCTCAAGGCGCTGACATTATTACCCTGACGGAATTGTATTTCGGAGCAGCCATAAGCGCTTCACGAAACCAACCGTTAATTCAGATACCCAATTATACAGCTGGGTGGACTGAGTGCAAATTGGATAAAGTGACTTGCCCAAGGACACAACACAGAGAGAGACCCAGGTTACAAATTGTAGGTGCTTCCACCGGGAATTGAACCCGGGTCTCTGGCGTGAGAGGTCAGCATGCTAACCCCTACACCACTGTGTGTCATGTTAATACAATATTGTTGTTGTTGTTCTTCTCCTCTCCTCGCTGATGACCTACCAGGTACGGAGTCTGTGTGATGGGGTGTGGGGTCGAGAGCGATGGGGGTCTCACTTGCAGGTGGGTTCACGTAGATTGTACTGAATAGCTGTTCTGCTGTCATCGTGCTGTTTGAATTGTCGACCACATCTGTCTGTAAAGACAACTTATATATTTGATGTCACAGATTTTATCGCAATACTTCAAGAGTTAGTTTATGTTGAATTCATTAACCAAAATAATCATAATTAACAAGCAGACAGATTCAACTATATGTCACGCTAAGTAGGAAAATATATTGAACAATGATTATGGAGCTTTATTCTACAATAAATCCTTAATCCCTCACTTTCCTCTGTGCTATTCAAATCATTAATAATAAATTCATACAACACAAGAATATTGTTCTCCTTTCCAAGCCATCTTACCATCATCAGCATTATACTTTTCATCATCGGTTCAGGAAGAAAATTTATAATTTGCATTTCTATGGAAACAGCAGAAAAGAAATCCAAAGAAGTTGAAAATCCTAAAAGGCACATAAAAAAAGGTCATTCAGAGGTTTGCTCTAGAAACACAATTTTAAGTTATATTTCCATGGAAACAACCAAAAATAAAATTCCAAAGAAGTTGAAAACACCAAAAGCCACATCTACTCATGATAATGGTTTCATATACAAAGATTCGTTGAGCTAGGCCTTACTGGGGTTTAGTTCTGTTGCGGAAAAAAAACATCAACTGTCAAGGTTTTGCTCAAAACCTCAACGGAGAGGTTCCAACAGCTGATAAAGTCTATGCTTTGATGTGACAAGCATAACAGTCATCAAATTCTACTGGACATAATGTCTTTCCAGGAAAAATCTTTGTTTTAGATACGTTATATACTGTTCAGTGAAGGGTTCTTGAGATATCCTGCTGTCAAGGGTAAGGCCGGGTCACGTAACTCTGGGAACCTTACTCTCCTGTTTTGAATGTATGAGCAAAATATGAAAAGAATCCGCACACAGATCTGGAGCTATTACAATTCACATACACATACAGACACATTACTATATTCTATATACCCAACTGAACACATTACTGTATTCTATATACCCAACTGAACACATTACTGTATTCTATATACCCAACTGAACACATTACTGTATTCTATATACCCAACTGAACACATTACTGTATTCTATATACCCAACTGAACACATTTCTGTATTCTATATACCCAACTGAACACATTACTGTATTCTATATACCCAACTGAACACATAACTGTATTCTATATACCCAACTGAACACATTACTGTATTCTATATACCCAACTGAACACATTACTGTATTCTATATACCCAACTGAACACATTTCTGTATTCTATATACCCAACTGAATACATTACTGTATTCTATATACCCAACTGAACACATTTCTGTATTCAATATACCCAACTGAACACATTACTGTATTCTATATACGCAACTGAACACATTTCTGTATTCTATATACGCAACTGAACACATTTCTGTATTCTATATACCCAACTGAATACATTACTGTATTCTATATACCCAACTGAACACATTACTGTATTCTATATACCCAACTGAACACATTTCTGTATTCTAATACCCAACTGAACACATTTCTGTATTCTATATACCCAACTGAACACATTTCTGTATTCTATATACCCAACTGAACACATTACTGTATTCTATATACCCAACTGAACACATTTCTGTATTCTATATACCCAACTGAACACATTACTGTATTCTATATACCCAACTGAACACATAACTGTATTCTATATACCCAACTGAACACATTACTGTATTCTATATACCCAACTGAATACATTACTGTATTCTATATACCCAACTGAACACATTACTGTATTCTATATACCCAACTGAACACATTACTGTATTCTATATACCCAACTGAATACATTACTGTATTCTATATACCCAACTGAACACATTACTGTATTCTATATACCCAACTGAACACATAACTGTATTCTATATACCCAACTGAACACATTACTGTATTCTATATACCCAACTGAACACATTACTGTATTCTATATACCCAACTGAACACATTTCTGTATTCTATATACCCAACTGAATACATTACTGTATTCTATATACCCAACTGAACACATTTCTGTATTCAATATACCCAACTGAACACATTACTGTATTCTATATACGCAACTGACCACATTTCTGTATTCTATATACGCAACTGAACACATTTCTGTATTCTATATACCCAACTGAATACATTACTGTATTCTATATACCCAACTGAACACATTACTGTATTCTATATACCCAACTGAACACATTTCTGTATTCTAATACCCAACTGAACACATTTCTGTATTCTATATACCCAACTGAACACATTTCTGTATTCTATATACCCAACTGAATACATTACTGTATTCTATATACCCAACTGAACACATTACTGTATTCTATATACCCAACTGAATACATTACTGTATTCTATATACCCAACTGAACACATTTCTGTATTCTATATACCCAACTGAACACATTACTGTATTCTATATACCCAACTGAATACATTACTGTATTCTATATACCCAACTGAACACATTACTGTATCCTATATACCCAACTGAACACATTACTGTATTCTATATACCCAACTGAATACATTACTGTATTCTATATACCCAACTGAATACATTACTGTATTCTATATACCCAACTGAACACATTACTGTATTCTATATACCCAACTGAATACATTACTGTATTCTATATACCCAACTGAACACATTACTGTATTCTATATACCCAACTGAACACATTACTGTATTCTATATACCCAACTGAATACATTACTGTATTCTATATACCCAACTGAACACATTACTGTATTCTATATACCCAACTGAATACATTACTGTATTCTATATACCCAACTGAATACATTACTGTATTCTATATACCCAACTGAACACATTTCTGTATTCTATATACCCAACTGAACACATTTCTGTATTCTATATACCCAACTGAATACATTACTGTATTCTATATACCAAACTGAATACATTTCTGTATTCTATATACCCAACTGAACACATTACTGTATTCTATATATACCAAACTGAACATTTAGCAGGCAATAATAAACGCCTGTACAAAACTGGAAGCAGGTAAAATGTACCTTGTTTTGGTGCTCGGTCCCCTTGTCGTGTCTGCTGTTGTGTGACTTGAGACTGTAGTTCGTGGTGAAAGACTTGTTGCATCCCTCCTGGGTACAGGTGAACGGCTTCTCCCCTACAGGCATACACACAACATGGCGGTCAGAGAGGGTGAGTTGGTGAGGTGATCTACCTCACAGTAACACTCATCATGTTCATCTCACATCTCAATCTCAACAACTGCCTCTAACTGACAGGGAACACATGTGCAGTGCTTTGATTGGTTGATGCAAGTGCATGCTTTACATGAACACGTTGCCACTTCTTTCCACCCTATTGATATCAGTTTCTGTACCAAGACATCTATATTTTCATTAGGTTATAACCTGTGAGAGCAGTATGTATCATAAATAAGGATTTTGAATTATGTAGATACGCTGCAATGACTTGCAATAAAATGGTAAAGAAAGCAAGCTATCTTCCATGGTTTCAGTTTAGTGCATCTTAATGTTTCCATCATGCACATCTATCCATCATGGAGGGATGCAAGTTATCTATAAGGCCCCTCAACTGCTCCCTCTGAGGGTATGTGCACCATTCTAACAACTTGCTGCTACAGACAGCTCTTAAGCTACTGCCTGAAAAAAATTAAGAAAATAGAGCCATGGGCTCTGTAGCTCATTAGGGTTTGTATTATTTGATGTTGAAGACTGACATTTTTCTCCAGATAAAGCACAATCCCTTGACATGACCTTGTAATGTCCATGATGTTAGTGCATAACTTCTACACAATTTCTGCATGGACCTTGAAGAGAAGCTGACTCTTCCAATTCAAATAATGTAGACATAATCTCCTTATAATGATACACAATGATAAAACATTTGTTGATACTGTTTCTCTTCTTCTATATTTACTATTCTTAAAGCTATTTTACTAACCTATAGAGAACTATAACACAAAGCCCTAACCATATCCTCTCCTTCCCTCCAAAATTATGAAAGTATGAAAGCCGTAACTCTTAACAATCAAACGTAATGGCCAAAGTTAAAGTTTTCTGAAAATGTCAATTGCGGCAAGGTCAAGGTCACAAGGTCAAATATGATGACCTCATCTGAAAGGTCTCATCACAAGGTATGCACATGCCAAGTATGAAAGCCCTAGCTCTGAGCAATCTAAAGTTATGGCCAAGGTTAAAGTTTTCTGAAAATGTCAATTGCGGCAAGGTCAAGGTCACAAGGTCAAATATGATGACCTCATCTGAAAGGTCTCATCACAAGGTATGCACATGCCAAGTATGTAAGCCCTAGCTCTGAGCAATCTAAAGTTATGGCCAAGGTTAAAGTTTTCTGAAAATGTCAATTGCGGCAAGGTCAAGGTCACAAGGTCAAATATGATGACCTCATCTGAAAGGTCTCATCACAAGGTATGCACATGCCATGTATGAGAGCCCTAGCTCTGAGCAATCCAAAGTTATGGTCAAGGTTAAAGTTTTTGTGGACAAACACACAGACGGACGGATGGGCGGACGGACGGACAGACAGACGGACAGGTGAAAAACAATATACCCCCGGAATCTCCGATTCGGGGGCATAAAAAGGTTCTCACCAGAATGTGTTCTCGAATGAGTTTTCAGGTGGTGACTTGCAGCAAAAGCTTTTTGACACCCATCTTCACTGCATCTGAAACATGAATCCTTCGTGCTTATATACTCACCTAGACAATGGATACCAACGCTGGTTTACAATCAATGTCAAACTGCGTATAAATCAAAATCAGTATAAGGTAGACAGGTCGGCTATATTCTTCGCCATATATCGCCAGGTATAAAATTCTATCAACAAAAATGATTTATCTTTATTTTATTTAATAATTTCTTAAATCACTCATGTTTTTGAAATTGTTATAAGGTATTGAAATCATTGGTAATAAATTCTAATTATACATGATGATTGTTCCACCTCCTGAGTTTCATTGAGCTCATCCTTACAGTTTTCAAGTTCTGCTCCAGAAACAAATCTGCAATTCCATAGAAACAGCCAAATGACAAGAAATTAGCAAGGCCTTCTTGTTTTTGAGTTCTCAATCTGCTCTTGAAACAAAGTTTGAGGATGCATTTCTATGGAGCCAAAAACAATTGTCTTAAACATAGAGCCATGGGCTCTGTAGCTCATCATTACTTCATTGATTTATTATCTAAGGTTGAATAACTAAGTTAGAATATTCCCACCCACGGATTACCTATCAGCCATATTCGAAAATAAAAACAATGAATGGAAAGCAATACTCAAATCATAGAAGAAAGGAAGGAAAGGATACGTGTAAGGGCCAGCGATGTCAGAGACACAAATCAACAGAAGTAACAGAAGTAATATCTAAGTTATCTTGAGTAAAACATTGTTAGGTTTTTAGATTGTGACCCCTGTGTTTCACTATTTTGGGTCTTGGGGTCAACAAATCTACAATTTAGAATCCCTATTGGCCAAGGAGTCTGCAAAACAACATTGCAGCTTTCCAGAGCTTTATGTACTAGAAAAGAAGATGAAAATAGGTTTTTAAGGATGTGACCCCTGTGATCCTATTTGGAACAGAAGAATTAGATGAAAATAGGTTTTTAACCCTTTTGTTGCGTATTTCTATTTTACCGATTTTAGCCCCCGTGGCAGAATTTACAGACCCTCCAGCTCGCAGCAGTATTTTGGCTTAGGCACTAATTAGCTCTGCTGGCGGAATATTCCAGGTGGCGATTCCGGTACCATTTTCACGAAATATATCGCATCTACATGGCGAAAACGGACTATATACGGACGTTCAATACAAATTCAAGTTGCGGCACCCGTACACAAATGGTTAATTCATACCCATGACTTTGAATGAATTTTCGACGATTTTTCATTTTTATTTTATTACTTTCAATTATTACTTTTTAATTCGGGCCTCATAATATCATAAGTACAAAACGAAAAAAAATCACAAAAATAGAGCCATGGGCTCTGTAGCTCATCAGGATTTCATTGATTTATTATCTAGGTTGAATTATATCTAAATTATTTCAAGTAATACATTGTTAACAAGCAAAAAATAGGTTTTTTAGATCATGACCCCTGTGAACCACATTTAGAGTCAAAGGGTCACCAATCCTACAATTACAATTTCACCTTTCTAGAGTTTTACATACTTGAGATAAATATGAAAAAAGGTTTTTAAGGATGTGACCCCGGTGACCCCATTTGGGGTCATAGGGTCACGAAATCTACAATTTAGAATCCTCATTGGGCAAGGAGTCTGTACACAACTTTTCAGCTCCTTAGACCTTTTGGAACTGGAGAAGAAGATGAAAATAGATTTTTAAGGATGTGACCCCTGTGACCCCATTTGGGGTCACGGGGTCACGAAACCTACAATTTAGTATCCCCATTGGCCAAGGAGTCTTCACACAACTTTTCAGCTCTCTAGACCTTTTGGAACTTGAGAAGAAGATAGGTTTTTTAAGGTTGTGACCCCTGTGACCTCATTTGGGGTCACGGGGTCACGAAACCTACAATTTAGTATCCCCATTGGCCAAGGAGTCTTCACACAACTGTGACCCCTGTTTACCTATTTTCGGTCATGGGGTCAGCGAAACTACAATACAAAAAATTTCAGCTCTCTAGAGTCATTGGTTCTTGAGAAGAAGTCGAAAAAGCGAAAAGTTTACAGATGGACGGATGGATGGACGGATGGACAGATGCCATGCCATGCCATAAGCCCATCGGACCTTTCAGGCCTGATGAGCTAAACAGGTGAAAGGCATATACAACAACATATGCTGATTGTTTCATATGCGACTTTCATTGAACTAGGCCTTATGTATTTTTCAGAACAAAATTCAAGCTGCAGTGTTATGGAATTGGCAAAAAATAAAGTTCTGAAGAACTTGAAAACCTCAAAAGGCGAAACAACAATGATCTGGATCTTATTGGTTTCGAGATTTGTACAAAACTATAAGTTGAATTTCAATGGAAATAGTTCAAAATAGTAACTCAAAGAAGGTGATTACCCCAAAGACATCTACATCTGATGATAGCACACATTTGGTTTAGCTAAGCTTTATTGTTGTTAAGTTCTGCTCCAGAAACAAAATTCTAAGAAACAGCCAAACATACATATCTGAGAAAGTTGAAAATGCAAAAGTTTTAATTTAATATGACAAGTGTTTTATACAGCGTTCGAAATAGCTGCCTGCCCGCCTGCCCGCCTGCCAATTGCTGGTTGCTTTCCGATCGGGCTTGTAGAAAATATTACAAGCAAGCCCGACTGGCTTATTGAATTTTTGAGCTTATCTATAAATGACTTCCAAAGACTTGAGTGATAAAAGACAAATTACAAATTAACAATATTAATTTAGATTTGAACTATGGAATATTTTTTGGTTAGTGGTCGGGAGTTGCAACATTTACTGTCTGGTTCTTAAAATTTTGTCACACTAGCTTCTTAGTTGCTCTGCGTTATGTTAAAGTTAAAAAGGCTATGACCGACATGGCATGACGATTTTGACGATGTCTAAACGATCTGGTAAATCCTCTTTTATACTGTATCAGTATTTTGGTGGAAAAGATAATGTTATATAGGTCATTAATAAATATACCGGTAAGAAATAACGAAGATCCTAAAACTGATCCTTGTGGGACACCAGTCAAAACAGGTTCAAATTCTGAGTTACATATGTTTATGGCTACCCTCCGAACTTGTAGAACCGTGTCTTGTAGAACCGCCTGGAAGTGCGAGTGATTTCATAGTAGTAAATTTGTTAATAACTTAATAATGTGTTCTTTTTATTATCACTTTAAAATCGGGGGGCTTGCTAAGCTTGATGAGGGCTTGTAAGATTTTGAGTTAACAAGCCCTGCTGGCTTGTTACATTTTAAAACTATTTCATACACTGGTTTTATATACCAAATTTGGTTACAATATTTTAGTTCTGCTCTGGTAACAAACATCTAAGTGGAATTTCCATGGAAATAACAAAAAACATCATCCCTGATATGGAGCACAGTGCTGTAGTGGTTAGCATGTCTGCCTCTCACGCCAACGGCCCGAGTTCGAATGCCGGTGGAGACACCAAACATTTGTGACCTTGGTCTTATACTGTGTTGTGTCCTTGGGCAAGGCACTTCATCCACATTGCACTCAGTTCACCCAGGTTTACAAATGGGTACCTGGACATGGGAATGTATGGACCTATACGGTCGCGCGGAGCGCTTCATTGGCGGCACCGAAAGTACGATTCCTTCAGTGTAATAATTGTGTAGCGCCTTGAGCATGCATTGTGCATGGATATGTGCGCTTTATAAATATACTATTATCATATTTAGTTTTGCTTCAGAAATGATTTTGGAATGGTCAAAAGGCGGAACAAAACCCAATTTTTAATTAAAATTTTTGAGTTTTCACATTTATTTTTATTTGAGGAATGGTTGGCTTACACATAAGGTTTCTCTCCGGTGTGAGTACGGATGTGTTTGCGCAGATCACTAAGCGTTGTGAAGAATTTGGTGCAGCCATCTTCATCACAGTTGAAGGTATTGCCAGTATGAAGTCTCTTGTGTGCTCGTAATCTGTCACACAACATAGACACACAGCATAGTTAAATCTTATTTGCTTATATCACAAACACTTTTCTTTGCAAGGTTCACAAATAATAAGTTTCCTACAACTTCCCAATGCAAGGCATAACTCTTGCCAGTCTCCATTACTGGCTGATTTAGGCCTTGCAGTATTTCCTTAAGAAATCTGTGTTAGGAATCCAGGCCCGCTATGCATTTCTAGTGCAGCGATTCACTATCATGACACAACAAAGCGAGGGAAATACTGCAAGGGTTAAATCAGCCAGTAATGCAGACTGGCAAAAGTTATGCCTTGCATTTGGAAGTTGAGTTTCCTACTGTATGTAATATTCTAGGATTTAAGGGATATAAACAAAACAAGCAATTGTCATTAATGTGACATTATCCCCCACAGCAATGTCAAAGTCACCAAAATCTAATCAGCCCTTTGGCCTTACCTGGAAGCTTTATGTAAAATATTAATTTTGATCTCATAGAAACATACCTGGTGTGTGCAGCGGTTTATGAGAAATCAAGCTGACAAGACTTTAAAAGGTGGTAAAAATGGATAGGATCAGGTTTCCAAAATTGACTGGTTTCATTGTGGTTACTTTCCAAGTTCCACATTCAGATGGCCAAATCGTAAGACACTGAGTGGAATGGTTCATGAAATATGGAGATCATTATGAAGTGGTGACCTTGAACCACCAAAATTGACTAATGTCTGCATAATTACCAACAGTAGTTTGTCACCAAATTAGGTGTTGGTGCAAAGTTTATATGAATTGTGTTAACAAGAACAAGATGCACCCAAATACGTAGTCCCCAGTTTTGTGTTGCAGCGGAGGACAAATATGCAATTTATCCAGATTGATGGACTAACCTATAGAGGGTGTTGTACGATTTCTCGCAGCCAGTGATGTCACACTCATAAGGCTTTTCCTTGGTATGAACACGCACATGGATCTTGAGACTGTAAGACGTTAGGAAAGCCTTGCCACATCCCGACTGCTCACACACAAACGTGTACTCCCCTGTCACATAGAAACAGCAGATATACATATATACAACTAGGCTGAAAGTAAATGGATTTGATGTGACTTCTATTTATGTACATCAACCGTCTCATGTTTAGATGCAACTTCCCAATGCAAGGCATAACTCTTGCCAGTCTCCATTACTGGCTGATTTAGGCCTTGCAGTATTTCCTTAAGATCTCTGTGCTTGGAAATCCAGTCCCACTATGCATTTCAGGTGCAGCGATCCACTATCTTGGCACAACAAAGCAAAGGAAATACTGCAAGGGTTAAATCAGCCAGTAATTGAGACTGACAAGAGTTATGCCTTGCGTTTGGAAGTTGGTTTAGTTGAGGATGTGTGGAGTGAATAAGCTGGTCACTAATAACGTAACACCTTCCACTGCTCACCTTTATGTGTCTTCAGGTGGGTTTTCAGATTCCCTGGTGTACTGTATGTTCTCTGACAGTCATGGAAATTACACTGGAATCTGCAGACAGATCAATCTAGGTCAAACAGTTTTAAAATGCTAGTTATTATGTGTATGATAAAACATGCCAAACAGTGTTTATGAGAATTCAAAACCTGCAACCCAAGAGATAAACATGAGAGGCGTCCCTCATAAACACCCTTTGGCATGTTTTATCAAATCATTTTATTAAATATCTTTGGGTTCAAAACACTTTACTAGTTTTAGCCATAATGCTAAGTTCTGCTTTACATTTTAAAAAGATGGTTAACTCAATTGTGACGGTCAGACTGTAGTTCAATAATCAACAGAGTTTGACCAGCTTAGTGGTTGCCCAGGTAAGACTGATTGAAATCAACCCAGTTCCAAGGAATATAATCTGCAAAATAATCACCTACCGGTACAAACTGGTTCTATAGATTCCTCGCCACAAGGTCTGATGACATATTGCATAGGAACATGTTCTGAACCAGTTGAGTGGAGACAAAACCCAGTCATTAAATGGCAAATCACATTGTTTTTAAACGACTGCCCTTTTGAACACATTCAGAATCATTCATTATTGTTCTAAATATTGAACTTACAGAAACAGATGAAAGGATGGCTGTTTGGAGCGTCTTGCTCCTAGCTTCTGGCACCGCAAGTTTTGTGGAGGTCTTATGGATGGCTGAATTGCATCTGAACAATAAACTATCGATCATCAAACTGTTTGGACAGGAAACTTCCAAATAATGTGAGTTCATATCCCGGTAGATGTACTATTTTGCAATTAATAATTCCTCAAAACTGGTTGATTTCAATCAGACTGTTCCTTAGCTCTGTTACACAATGCATATTTCTTTATTAAAGGCGGTAGATAGTCCAATCAAAGCTGTTCGTTATCTGCACATTTGTTACAATTTCTAAACTTTGACTACTTCTAGTCAGTAAAACTGGGCCAGTGTTACACAATAAGACGAGTAGAGACAGTGACGATGTACTGCTCACCTCTTGATGTCCTTGGTGAGAGTGTGTGGGTCTTGCGTCTCTAATGTGATGGTGGCGTGAGATGGGTTAGCGGGCATCTGGTGGATACCAGGGTTCAAGGTCATCAGAATCTGATCTTCAGATATAGTATTGTGTATATACCTATAAGATAAATATAATTTCTATGTCATTCATTTCATCTTCAAAAGCCTTACATGATCCTGAAAATATTACACCACAAAGGTAGATTGTGAGATCATTCAAATAAACATTTTTTATCACTTTCTAATATTTCTCTTTGTAAGTATATAGGTGGATTATTATTTATTAACATGTTGATTTGCAAACTGAGTAACTATAATGAATAAGACAGAAAGAGATTCCTTGTCTTTGTTTTATTTCTTTCTGCCTTTTTCGTTATTCTTTTTTTTTTTTCCTTAAGCAAAGATTTTCCAATTTGATACTTTTGTCAATTCTTATTTACCTCCTTCACTGTTCATGCTTTAATACCCCCATTTACTTGAACCTATCATGCCAGTTAGCGGGTATATTTCCCCTAGACACTGTATGTTACCACAACATGATCTTTTTTTAAATGAATAAAACTAAGAAAATTAAAATGATTTCAACAAATTGCAGAGGTTAAGCTGACAAAACAGGGCTTGATTTAGTGCTTTGTTACTTGCACAGGTGCAACCTAAATATGAAATTCATGCATAAAACAGCTTATACTAAAAAATAAAATCATAATAATATCAGAGTTATTTATACAATGCTTTGATTTATTTTAAAATGATGAATTCATGACCCAAAATTTATAGTTTGACTATAACAAAGCAGTGAGTACAGAATAACACCTACAAATCTTTATATGGATCCAATTTTGATGATCCAAATTTTTATAAACACATATTTCAAAATTTTCATGATTTTGGTAGTGACTCTGTAACTGTAGGAGATTGGAACTTACTATTGGACAGATAAATAGACCTTGAAAATTATAAACACATAAATAACCCAAAAGCTAGAGATGAGATACTGAACCGTCTTGAATATTATAATCTCCTTATATAATAATATAATGTTTTTTGCATAAACTATATTTTGAAAATATTAATGCCTCCTGTCGTAGAACACATTCTCTAGCATTGGACAATCAAATTGACGTAAAATATGATGTCATTTGCTAAGCGACCCTCTAACTGTCGTCTAAAATCACGAGCATGTTTTA
Source organism: Gibbula magus (assembly GCA_936450465.1). Taxonomy (NCBI): domain Eukaryota; kingdom Metazoa; phylum Mollusca; class Gastropoda; order Trochida; family Trochidae; genus Gibbula; species Gibbula magus. The sequence goes on along the minus strand of OW388293.1, from coordinate 59,850,356 downwards.
TTGTCTCATAAAGCACGCTGTCGGTCCCATTGACCGCCTGTGTTTTATTGCCGTAGGTATCTTATATAAAGAAATATATACCAGGATCTCTGGTGGAAAACAATTGAAGGAAGCATTTTTTTCACAAGACATCTGTGACATTACCTTTAATAGATACAGATATCTTCCCAGGTTATAAAATGGATCACTCTACCATTTCTTTTTAGTCATTGAAAGAAACTATTGATGAGTGCACACAATATATCCGATCCAAGAGAATATACAGCAGAGAGCTCAATGATTGATGAGTTTGTTTTTGGAAATTTTCCGAATGACTATCAGAGGTAGGACTATTTTTTATTCTTCATAATTGGAGAAAAGTAAAAATAATAGAACTGCTGAATTTAAAACTTAAATGAAGACTCTGGAAGAAAACATTAGAAATTTTCAAAATAGTGAAATAAACATTACTAAAGAGTATTAAAGATCAGTTGTCGGCTACTGACATTAATTCTTTAATCTGCAACAGTTATGCCGATGTGGTGTTATCAATACTGTTTTTGAAGAACACACTTGATAGATAAAACATTTTTGTTTAATTTTTTAAATCGTCAAATCCCTCTCACTCCTCGGTCTGTTTACTAGGAAGTTGTAAAGAATTGAACAACTGTTGGAACATGATAGTTTTTGTAATATTTATTTAACATGTAAAAATCAAAATAAAGAAAAAAAGTTAATGTATATGAAATTGATTAAAAGGTAAACATGTACCCCTCGTTTTCAATCGATGTAATAGTATTTGCATTTTGACAGTGCACGCTGTCATTGACGATGCCGGACGAGTTGTCATCTTGCGACCTAATACGAGCATCCGGATCATGTTTGTTTTCCGACTCTATGTATACTTGAGTCACAGCACTACTATCATTCGGCGTTTCATCATCAACGAACGTGATCAAATCCTCGAATGAGTCGGTACCCTTGTTACTATCATTACTATCAGAAAATTCCATAGCGTAAAAGTTTGATGTTGAAGATGCAATGGATCTAATTGCCAAAGCTGATTTACAAAAAGCCATTTGATTGGTCCAAGTAATTGGTAACGACCAATCAAAACGTTTATACTATAACCATCGAAAGCGGAACCGGAAACAGAGTTCTCTGCCAACAATTCGGCCTTTTTCCGGTAGCCATCCAAAATGGTGAGACTGAGAAGCTACCCCGTGTTGCAATCCTTAACATCACCTCAACCTAGTTTTACTTTGCCTTGTATATTTATGTTATTCTAAATCAATAATAAATTCTGTACACATTCAAATATATATTTAGAGTCTTAGGTCTGTTTACCGTGTAATATGGTGGGTTGTTATTGGTAGGCGAGTTGACGCATGTTGTTTCTTTACATATAAGAGTTTGTGCTTTTCTGAGAAAAATAACAATTCACGTCCTTGGATAGTTTTTAGGTTACAATATTTCGATTGATTTTAAATTGTTTAATGATTTGTTGTCCATAGATATTTCACGTTATTGTGCAATAGATCTTTAGATATGTAATGAGAAAAATGGCCCTAGTCTGTCCCTCTATAATAACACAACGGTGCAAACTTTTCCCTGCGACATTGTCATAAAGTTGTAACATTATTATCTTCCAGGGTTATCGTGGACGGAGGAAGGTCCTCAAACGAGTAACAGCTCCCAAATCATGGATGCTGGACAAACTTGGTGGCGTCTTCGTAAGTTCATTATCTTGCATTGAAATAACCAATCTTATGTCAACAATGTCAAAAAGCTCAATTATGAAAGGTTATGGAGTCAGTTTTACAGAATAAATTCTGATAAATATGTGATTTTCAGTGGTTGATAACTCCTTGAAATGGGCAAATTTTAACATTGTTTTAAGCTGCTCTAGTTTTTAGCTCGTCAGGTTTAAAACACCAGATGGGCAGACATGAGCAGCATTTTTGGATGTAAACTGCTGTACTCCACAGCTTATCTTACAAAACTTGTGTTGGCTAGATATTAATACATTTGCTCTTGCAAGGTTCGCACAGATTTGAAAAGTGCTTGAATTTGAGCGTGTCCGATGAAAAGCCCTTGAAAATAGCAATATTTTCTCAAAGTGCTTGAAAAGTGCTGGAATGTTATAGCTTGTCCTTAAAAAGTGCTGGAATACAGAATACGTTTCCTAATATATGTAATTTAAACCGTAAACTTAACTAGATTTAGAAAACAAATTCATTATTGGTAAAATTCCAATTTGTAGCGCACTTCTGATCAATAAATTCAGGCTTGGTACCGTCTATTGCGCATTTGTAGTGAACGCGGGCGCAAACTATACGTTTGTTGGACACCAGTTAGGAGCCTCGTTTTCATATCAAAAGTAGGTCAGGTGCCTGTCATGGCATATCGGTACCATAGTTTTTCTGATTCAAAATTTCTTCGTAATTGGGAAGTGTGTGTTTAATAGAACGTGGAAAAGAAAATATGCCTGGATAAGTGAGAAGTTGTGTGTTTGTTAACACCTTACAAGACTGTGTGTTGTATTTTGAAGTTTGTGTTTTTTATTTTGAGGTTAACATTCAATGAAACAAAGTAAGAAAGTAATGTGAATATCCTGAAAAAAGGACTTGACTGCAAATTGATTCCAGCAATTTTGACTTGTTTTAAACTTTACAATTTGTAATTTGAAATGTATGTTATTTGTTTCTAAATTTGGACCAAGACTGTCAATATAAATCTGATTTTAGTTTTGTGCCTGCTGTTTTTGAAAACACAAAAAGTGCCTGAATATTATTTGAAGTTAAACAGGTTCAGGATATCCCTGAAATGAGAGATAATACCTATTAATAGAGATTATCCCCGAAAACAGGGATAAAAATAGACCTCTTCGGACATCAAAAACATCGTTTTACACGCTGGCGCTCCTCTATAAAATTGGCGAAAGTTGACGCATGCACATTTTGATGCACGTGTGTACCCGTCGTGATTTGATATAAATTAGAAGTCTGGAATTCGCCGCATTTTTGGTGCTGGAGCGAAAACAATTATCGGTTCACTCGCCATTTTGCAAGTATTTTCTATTTAATGCTTTTCCTAAATCACCGAGCATACATACAATTCACCAACTTTGTGTCGCAACCATCCCTCTCGCCATTTGCATCGGAAGTAGTTCTGCTAGCGCCCTCTAACTTCCAGGAGGGGAGGTAATAGCTGGGTACCCCTCAAATTTGATCGAATCTACGGGAGCACATATCGACCATCATTTGCGATTTTTATGCAATTATTGTTTATGATGAAATATGTTTCCTTTTTACAGATGTCCATGAAAAGGCATGAATACGACCTTTTTCTAGACTTGTTGTTGAAACCCTCTTCAAAAACCATGATGAAAGGACTAAATGTTCCATCGATATCAACACCTTATTATGGATCAGATGAGGAAATAACTTCATCTATTTTAATCATTATATAATAGGTAGTTTAAATGTGGTTAATAATACAACTGGCATGGATAATACTTGTACGTCATTGGGTATGTTTCATTTCTTTTAACATCGTTACATCGTCATCGGAAACAAAGAACCAAAGTCAATGGTCGAAAAATAGTGTTAATACTTTTAAAAACGTTTAATTGTTAATTAGGTTGTTGGTGGATTACACAACGTAGTAAAGGATGTTGTAGGTTCTTTGTGTTCTTTTTAATTTCAGCGACATACCTTTTCATCTCCCGGGCTCGGAACTTCTGTTTTTCTGTCAATTGTTGTTGATTGAGACTGTAATATGTGTAAAATTGCTTATTTTCTTACTTACCAGATTTATTTATTTATTCATTCAGACGATTCCAACATTAAAACATAACCAGGGGTCGTTTAATGAACTTTGCATTTTAAAAAATCACGAAAACATCATACCATACTATACCATTCTATATCTACAAAACAAGGGAAAGTATCATCCACGAATACGTCTGATCTTCGAAGTTACCCACAGCCACCCACAGCCGCCGTGTACCCTATTTTCGAGGGTGCCGTTATGACGGGTCATCCAGCCTAGTAAGACCGTGGTGAACTTGAGGTTTTTCCACACACAACAAACACGACAAACTACGGGACTCGACTTGTACAAAGATAACAATATATATGGATTAAACCATTATGACTGATAAGATGCTTCGTAAATAAAACAAACTTACAAACAGCTGTTGTGTTGAGAAATGGCTAGTTTACATCCAATAATTAAGGCGTTTGGACATTTAATTGTTTGCTCACACCCAATTTACAACTCAAAAATGAAACATTTTTCGGGGGTCTAAATATTACATATCATTGGCAGCGACGGTCAGGGAAACTGTAACAAATATGATGGTATTAGAACAATAAACGATAACAATACGAAGGTTATGAAAAATGCGTGATCACAGGCCATGTTTAAAATGATTTTAAAAATTGATGTAGGCTTATAAATTTTCACCAATTAGGCAACTTAGTTGTCGAGATGTGTTGTAATGATTTAACAAATTATTTACTTTAAGTTATACCATCGACATATGACATAAAACAAAGATATATATGTAGGTCACAAAACGATGTATCGCTATACTCTAAATACGGATTTGATAAATTCCACTCAGTACTGTACCGGGTGTTTGTCAAACATAACATTTCATGAACATTCGAATGATAAATAATTGAGAAAATATATTGCGCGACCATATAACACTGAGGGATTATATCATAAACAGGCCACCGTAAATCACAGGCCATTCCAACCCTAACGGTACATTACCTCCCCTCCTGGAAGTTAGAGGACGCTAGCAGAACTACTTCCGATGCAAATGGCGAGAGGGATGGTTGCGACACAAAGTTGGTGAATTGTATGTATGCTCGGTGATTTAGGAAAAGCATTAAATAGAAAATACTTGCAAAATGGCGAGTGAACCGATAATTGTTTTCGCTCCAGCACCAAAAATGCGGCGAATTCCAGACTTCTAATTTATATCAAATCACGACGGGTACACACGTGCATCAAAATGTGCATGCGTCAACTTTCGCCAATTTTATAGAGGAGCGCCAGCGTGTAAAACGATGTTTTTGATGTCCGAAGAGGTCTATTTTTATCCCTGTTTTCGGGGATAATCTCTATTAATAGGTATTATCTCTCATTTCAGGGATATCCTGAACCTGTTAAAAGTTGTAATTAAAGACAAGAGTTTAGAAAATGTCTTATTATATTATTTTTATTGTTGTAATCAATCAGGAATTGAAGAATTTTGGTTTAACGCCAGTGGTGACTTTAGAAACATTAGTGCTTGAAAACTAAGATGATGTCCTTGAAAAGTGCTTGAAAAGTGCTTGAATTTCATGGGTCCTTGGCTGTATGAACCATGTCTTGAAATGTATTGCAAGCTGCAAGTTTATTTGGTAAATTGCATAATTAAATCTTGTTGAGTGTTTGTAGATAGTTTAGGCTAAATAGAAAAAATTAAATGTTTCTCGGGCGTCGGCCTATCACTTTTATTTGTGCACGTGAAAATGTTTTATTGTCATTTGAAAAAATAAATAATTTGTCGCATCACTTTTGGTAAAACCCCAAATTCCATTTGTCCAACGTATATATGGGTCTGCAGGAACGGAAGTTGCTTCCATTTTGTATACTTCTACCACTTTCAGGCTATATTTTTATGGAAAAATAAAATGTACTCCTCCTGCATCATTATTTTTCCAACAAAAAAATACAAATAGTCCTACCGCCCTCATCACGTTTGACAAAAATGTGTCCGAGAAACATTTTATTTTTTGTATGCAGCCTTAAAGGCGCTGTAGCACGTTTTTTCGCTCAAATAAGTTGATGAAATGTATTTGAAAAATAATTTCACCAACAGTAAAACATCCTTTTCTCCTCGGAAAATAAAGTTTAAAACGAGTGTACATGTTTTGGTTAAGCCATGGGAATCGTTTTTGTAATACAAAATAATAAATTGTGTTCACAATAAAATGGCCGCCATGCAATTTTTGCTTTATACGCAACATAGTTTTTACCACTACAGATAATTTGTTTGTGTAATAAGACGTGTTACCCTCTAAAGTTAATTTAAATGACATTAACTATCATTATAAATGGGAAATTTGAAAAAATAAATTTTGCAAAAAACGTGCTACAGCGCCTTTAACAATCACTATTTATTCACTCGTGGGCAGTAGTTCAGTCTGTAGTCTGTGCTTGCTGTAATACCGGTAGCACCAAATTCTTGCAGGCCCCCCGTCCAAGCACTGGTCCACACAAAGTGAGGGAAAGTCTTCCCATGAGCATTCTTATGAGGAACCGATTGAAGTATGCTTTGACTTATGATGAAGTTAAGAAAATAGTGAATCAGCGTCTCATCAAGGTTGATGGCAAAGTCCGCACAGACAAAAACTTCCCAACTGGATTCATGGGTATGTATAATATTGTCAGGGTTTGGTATAGAAGAAACCTTACAACAACTGGTGAAAGTGAATTGCCAGATATCCGACGGTTTTAAAGTTTCAAATTTAGTATGAGTGGCCAAATAGTGACTTGATCAAGAGGTACCCATTTTGACTCCCACCCGGAGCTCTGCAACTTTTCTGTAGAATGTGTCTACATACACACAGCAGTAAGGTTTGGGTGCAATGCAATATAAGTGAAATACTCAAGTGGTGTTAAACTCCAAATCACCTCACTTCGAATCTGGATTTAAAGCAATTAATGTTAAGTTTGGCTTACTGTAGGAGTGGATATGCAAGCTATGTTCACTTTAACTTGTTATTTAATGGCCCATATCGAAGTCATTTCTATGTGTCAATAGTTTTGATCAAATTGAGGCCAATATTAAGTTCTTGCAGACGGTCGCTGATTGCAACTTGTATGCTATTGGCATCACCAAATGTTTGATACAATAAAACCTTATGTTCTTATTACATCCCACACAAAGTGTGCAGTGTCCTTGCGTACATAAAACAATTAAATATCTGGAAATTTAAATGATTCTATTCTATTATCTCCCACCACAACAGATACAGAAATGACCTCCGTCCCTCTGCGTCCAGGTTTTGTTACCAGACCAGAACTCAAAAAATGTAATCAATGAAACTTGGTGTGTGGAACAAGCATCTGTCTTTTGGGGTTTTCAACTGGAATTATTCTTTTTAGCTGTTTCGATGGAAACCTATTTTAAAATTTCATTTTTGACAGAACTTAAACTAAGGCCAAGCTCAATAAACTCAGTATTGTGGAACAGTAAAATATTACAAATAACAAACATTTTCTAATTGTAAATATGCAAGCGTTCATACATTCTGGTCAACACTCCATGTGCTTTTCAAAAATCGTGTGCATCTTAAACTGTTACAGAGATTAATACATTGTCACATCTAAGATACTAAGTCATTGTGCAATACAGATTAAACTTTTTCGACTTAGCGGGGGATATAGTTGATTGCCTGTTTGTCGATACTCAAAACACTTAAAATTATAAATGTACACATTGGTTTAATCTTACCCTGTGCCCCAAATAGCCACAGTACCCTCCCTTAGCTTGTAAGCGTAACATTTCAAGAAGGGTTTCCTGGGATTATATTTCAATTTCACAAACTGCTCTTTCTCGGAACACAAAAGCTCCAAGCGTTTTGTGCAACCGTGACCATTTTCACAGCTTGTCTTAAATGGGGTTGTTTTTTTTTATTTACAAGATCTATGGAAAGTCAACTTGACACTGTTTTAGCTTCTCTTTAATTATCAATTAATGGTCACCTTATTAATTGTTGCAAATTGCAAGAAACTATTGGTGTTCAGTTCATATAGTTTGAACAGCTTTTATTTAAGTGTTATGTTTTCCAGATGTTGTGACCATTGAGAAGACATCAGAGAACTTCCGTATTCTTTATGATGTGAAAGGACGTTTCATTGTCCATCGCATCAAGCCTGAGGAAGCAAAGGTGAAATTTCATTTCTTATTTATACGATCTTGGTTATTTCTGACCTCAATTACATTTTTAGCTCCTCAAGGCAGATGGGTCAATAACTTTTCACATTTTCAAACTGCATGTGTGCTGTTGAGATGCAATGCGTTAGTCATTTCGAAAGAGCTATTTTCTCTCTTCATCTTAACTAAGCACTAAAATGTTGGAATTTGTGAACATTGAAGGAAAACATGAGCTATAAGAGTTAGTATCGCTTTATATGCACAGTTTTGCAAATCAGACTGAACTATATCCAATGGTAATTTATACCATGTAAATTTAACAATGACCAAACCTGTAATGGACAGCAGAGCAATGCCCTGAAAACATATTTCATATGCTAGTTTCAAATATTAGAAAATGGTCTAATATTTACAGAACCTAATTTCATTGTAATTGCTGTACATAACTGTCAGTGCCTGAAGTATCAGTGTTTTTCACAACAGAATTACACCAGTGAAGAATTGGTCTTTATGAAATGAAATATACGTAAAAAGTTTCACAAATTTTGGCCCTAATCGAAGCCATTCCTATTTTGATGTAGGATATGGTCATGTTGCGGCCAATATAATTTGTCAGACAGACGGTCGCTGATTGTAGAATTCTCCCTACCTTTGGCATTACCAAATGTTTGATACATCACATGGACAGATTGCTTGTGTACCTGTTATATTTATCTGCCAATGAATCCAAGAATAATTAAGGCAAAGCCAATCTTAATTGAGTGAAAAATAAATTACCTTAATAAAGATGGAAGTTTTTGGGTTATTATCCCCCACCACGAAGTGGTAACTCCGAAGGGGACAGCTTTTCTCAGAAACTGTTTAAGATAGGATTACTAAATTTGGTGTGTAGCTTGAGGGCATAAATACCTTGATGGAGTTCGAAAATGAAAAGCGTGCAATTATTTTTTCCGGAATTATTGCTCTTGTTCCATATTTGGACTTTGTTCATGGTATCTCCATAGAGAACAGCTTTTCTCAGAAACTTTTTCAGATAGGATTACCAAATTTGGTGTGATGCTTGAGGGCATAAATACCTTGATGGAGTTCAAAAATGAGAAGCGTGCAATTGTTTTTTCTGGAGTTACTGCCCTTGATCGGGTTTATTTCCCGTTCTGTTCCAGGTAATTTCCAAAAGGACCTCTTTTCTCAGAAACTGTTTCAAATAGAACCAATTTTGTTGTGTGGCTTCAGGGTTTGAAAATTAGATTTGTGTGATTCAGGTATCTTCAAAGGGGATAACTTCATTGAAACTGGTTAAGATCAAATCAGTTGTGTGCCACAGTGGCTTAAAAGTGTCAAGATACATTGATGGAATGAAAATGTGAAGTGCACAATTATCTCAATTATTGCTCTTGTTCCAATTTCTTGGCAGGGGATGTTGATGACTATCTTCTTATTTTGTCCAACTATTTGATTGTTTGTTTTAGTACAAACTCTGCCGAGTGAGAAGTGTTGCAACTGCACCGAAGGGGGTACCATACCTGACAACAAACGATGGACGAACCATCCGCTACCCAGACCCTGTGGTCAAGGTTAATGACACTGTGATGGTGGATATTGCTACAGGAAAAATCAAGGACTACATCAAGTTCGAGTCAGGTGTGATGTTTGTCACTTTTGTTTGAACTGGTTGTCAATATTATTTATTAAAGGATAGATGTAATGACATATGGTCAAAATTGGATTCATTAACATGGGATGTCAATTTGATAATTGCTCAATTTTAAATTTCTGAAATCTGTCCGTAAATTGCTTACATACAGCTTTTAAAAAAACGCCTCTATCTTCAATTGAACAACTTAAATTTTAAATATCAAATGTTTAGATATCTAATTAGGTAATTCCGCAGATGACATTTACATAATTATTGCTTAAACATGTGTTTTTGGCTATTCAACACACATCATAAATTCATCTAGCGGCATTGATTATCATTAATTAATTAGGCTCCACTGAGAGGGTCAGACATTTCAAGGCGGTAATTACTGCATTGTTAAAATAGGTAAATTAAAAATCGTCTTAATAAACAATTGCAAGTGTATATTTTCTCGATTTTATGCACAATTGATTCAGATATATAATGTACGTAGAGGTAATAATCTGTCATTCTTGATAAAAATGCAAGATTTAGATTAATTATAGAAGGGCTACCAGGTAAGGTTTACATTCAGCTTGTACATGCTAGTCCGTTGTCCTAAGTATCATGCTTTTAGTTTGGAGAGTAAGTAACCTTTTCTGATTACAGGAAACCTTTGTATGATCACTGGAGGGCATAACTTGGGACGTGTAGGAGTCGTCACCAACAGAGAGAAGCATCCCGGCTCCTTCGACATTGTGCACGTGAAGGATGCTCTCGGACATTCATTTGCCACCAGGTCAGTCTGTCTCTTGGTGTGGTGTATGGTCCGCTTGTTGCAGAATTGATACCAGCTGCCTTTGTAGGTAGTCTGGATTTCTTTCTGCATAGATCAACATGGTAATCTCGTTCCTGGTTCAGTTTCCTCTGTTCTGGATTCATTATTACTAAACAAAACTGCTGCAATAATTCTTCTGCATTTTCTTGGAAATTTCTGTTTAATGTTAATTTATGTGTCAGTGATAGCAAGTCTCAGTGACTTGACAATTTGTTCCTATACATTTGACATTTTTAGCTCATCAGGCCTGAAAGGCCCGATGGGCTTATGGCATGGGATGGCGTCCGTCCGTAAACTTTTCACTTTTTCGACTTCTTCTCCAGAACCAATAACTCTAGAGAGCTGAAATTTTATGTACAGACTCCTTGGCCAATGGGGATTCTAAATTGTAGATTTGGTGACCCTGTGACCACAAATAAGGGCCCCAGGGGTCATAACCTTAAAAGCTATTTTCATCTTCTTCTCCAGAACCAATGACTCCAGAGAGCTGAAATTTTATGTGCAGACTCCTTGGCCAATGGGGATTCTAAATTGTAGATTGTGTGACACCAAATGGGTTCACAGTGGTCATGATCTAAGAACCTATCTTTTGCTTGTAAAAAATAACTTAAATAAGTTAAATATTCAACTTAAGATAGTAAATCAATGAAATCCTGATGAGCTACAGAGCCCATGGCTCTATTTTTATTTATTCATACTCTAGGCCACCAAATTTCCTTATTTTTTTAAATTTCGGTATAGAAGTAAAGTGTTTGTGTTAAGGTACAGGGTGGTCCAAAAAATTACAAAAACTGAAATTCTGTTCTTGAAAATGCAGTTGTGTTGTGGCTTTTAGAGATTGCAACTCCAGAGTGTCCATTGAAAGTTCTTGACATGATTGAGGATATATTTACAATCAATGTTATGTGAAGGCGGTCGGTCGGTCGAACTACAGACCGGTATTAGCTTTGCTTTTGCTTTATTTCTTGGCCCATATCGAAGTCATTTCTATGTACCAGTAGTTTTGATCAAATTGAGGCCAATATTAAGTTCTTGCAGACGGTCGCTGATTGCAACTTGTATGCTATTGGCATCACCAAATGTTAGATACAAGTATATTTAATCAAATTAGTTTTATTTTAATACTTATACTCCCTCGCCGCTAATGGCTGCAATACTGCCGAAGCGGCGTTAAACAATAACTCACGCACTCAACATCTCCCACAGAAGATTTTGATAAATCTTTCTTTGAATTCCCCATGTTTTAGACACGAGTGATAATCATGGTGTCTGTAAACCTTTTGCTTATCGAACTACTGGCTCCAGAGCTGATTTGGCAATTGTGGCCTCTAAGGGCCAATCACTAGGTGAAGTACCTATTTTAGTCTTCTCCAGACAAAAAAAACCCCTTGAAAGCTAAAACCTTTCTCTTTAGCTGTTGAGTATAATATGCAGATTTGATGACCGCCCCCCAAAATACTATTTTCATCTTCTCCAGAATCAAAGGCCCTAAAAAGGGATGGTCGAGGTAGAAATGTAGAGCGCTCTACATGGCTGTGCATTTTCAAGTAGCAGCTTTCAGTTTGTTCTTAAATAGCTTATATATATATATATATATATAAAATGTTCGAAGAAATTACGATGATTAAATTTTCGAACATTTTATTTTTTCTACATGAGACCTGGGAATTGGAAGATGTTTTAAACTGTTTTTCTATATATGATAATTCCATGATTTCAGCTGTTTCTCTATTGCCATCCCTCTTGTACAATCTACTATTCATGTCTTGGTTTATGTTGCAGGTTGAGCTATGTCTTTGTGATTGGGAAAGGCAACAAGCCGTGGATCTCACTACCTCGTGGGAAGGGAGTGAAGTTGTCTATTGCAGAGGAGAGGGATCGCAGACTGGCCATGAAGGCTAACCAATAGATCTGCCTGCCACTCTGAAACACTGTACGAGAAAACAAACTATTAAATATGTGACAGTGAACTGGTGTTGTTATGGATTAGACATTTAGTTCTTACAAGGTTGGATTGATTACAGGCAAATAGCTTGAAATGTTCAAACCTGAACTGCCAGGGGCACGGCAACAGGCTGCAGTAGAGAACTGTTCTACATGCAGTAAATTTCGGGTGCAATGCTAGTTTTTAGCTTATCAGGCCTGAAAGGCCTGATGGGCTTATGACATGGCATGGTGTCCGGCGTCCATCCGTCCGTAAACTTTTCACTTTTTCGACTTCTTCTCCAGAACCAATGACTCCACAGAGCTGAAATTTTATGTGCAGACTCCTTGGCCGATGGGGATTCTAAATTGTAGATTTCGTGACCCCATGACCCCAAATGGGGTCACATCCTTAAAAACCTATTTCTCTAGAGAGCTGAAAAGTTGTGTGCAGACTCATTGGCCAATGGGGATTCTAAATTGTAGATTGTGACCCCAAATGGGGTCACAGTGGTCATGATCTAAGAACCTATCTTTTGCTTGTAAACAATAAGTTAAATATTCAACTTTAGATAGTAAATCAATGAAATCCTGATGAGCTACAGAGCCTATGGCTCTTTTTTTATGATTTTTTTTCGTTTTGTACTTATGATATTATGAGGCCCGAATTAAAAAGTAATAATTGAAAGTAATAAAATAAAAATGAAAAATCGTCGAAAATTCATTCAAAGTCATGGGTATGAATTAACCATTTGTGTACGGGTGCCGCAACTTGAATTTGTATTGAACGTCCGTATATAGTCCGTTTTCGCCATGTAGATGCGATATATTTCGTAAAAATGGTACCGGAATCGCCACCTGGAATATTCCGCCAGCAGAGCTAATTAGTGCCTAAGCCAAAATACTGCTGCGAGCTGGAGGGTCTGTAAATTCTGCCACGGGGGCTAAAATCGGTAAAATAGAAATACGCAACAAAAGGGTTAAAAACCTATTTTCATCTAATTCTTCTGTTCCAAATAGGATCACAGGGGTCACATCCTTAAAAACCTATTTTCATCTTCTTTTCTAGTACATAAAGCTCTGGAAAGCTGCAATGTTGTTTTGCAGACTCCTTGGCCAATGGGGATTCTAAATTGTAGATTTCGTGACCCCATGACCCCAAATGGGGTCACATCCTTAAAAACCTATTTCTCTAGAGAGCTGAAAAGTTGTGTGCAGACTCCTTGGCCAATGGGGATTCTAAATTGTAGATTGTGACCCCAAATGGGGTCACAGTGGTCATGATCTAAGAACCTATCTTTTGCTTGTAAACAATAAGTTAAATATTCAACTTTAGATAGTAAATCAATGAAATCCTGATGAGCTACAGAGCCTATGGCTCTTTTTTTATGCCCCCGAATCAAAGATTTCCGGGGGTATATTGTTTTTCACCTGTCCGTCTGGGTGTTTGTCCACAAAAACTTTAACCTTGGCCATGACTTTGGATTGCTCAGAGCTAGGGCTTTCATACTTGGCATGTGCATACCTTGTGATGAGACCTTTCAGATGAGGTCATCATATTTGACCTTGAACTTGCCGCAGTGGACAATATTCAGAAAAGTTTTACCTTGGCCATAACTTTGGGCATCCGTGTTTAACAAACATATCTTGTTTTATTATGCTACACTGAATACACCCATAGTTCACCAATTCCAGCCCGCAGGTTTGAGCGCAATGCATAGCCACATGGCGTTGCAGGCTTTCTCCCTGCCATAATACTAGCAGCACGATATAAGTGAAATACTCTTGAAAGCGACATTAAACCCCAACTCAACTCACCTCGCCTCAGTCCTGAATCTTTTCATATTTCCTGTAATCAATAATATTTTGTTGTTGGTAATTCTAATTACCCACGTGGTATTTCTGTCTGAGTTTCAAAATGATCTGACACCTGCATCACAACAGCTTTAAGGGATTTGATTAGTTAACGATAGAATTTAACATTGCCTGGACCACTTTTCATTTATGAATTTCAAGAATGGTGAACTCGTTATTCTTGAAACAGGACTGACCCTGAGGATTTATTTACTGAATGAGAAAAAAAAACTTTACTTGAGCAAGGCTAATAAGACAAGATTGAGATTGATTGTTCTCGGTGCTTGGAAATGACAATTCTTGTTGCTTTGTGAACATTAATTATCGGCAGGTACAAAGACAAGTTCATACTCTAGACAAAAATTATCAGAAAAACGGCATTTCAACACTTGCATTTCTCCTTTCTTTTAAGGTGTTTTTTTCACATATTTTGATGAAACATGCAAAAGGCGACCGACATGACATTAACTCACGCCAGTCTCCATCATTGGCTAAATTAAGCTTTGCAGCATTTCCATCACCTTTCTGTTCTGGCAAATCTGAGCCCACTTTCATATTCATGTTCAGCACTCTATCTTGGCATGAAAACGTGAGGGAAATGATGCAAAAGACATCTTAATATTGGCAGTAAAAGGATATTTTTGACAACAGTTGATACCTCTCGATTAAATAACATCCTTGGTAATTATCCCCCCAGCGCCTTTAGCGCGGGATATAGTATTCGGCTGCGTCCGTCCGTACGAAATGGAATAACTTAAATACTATTCACAGGATTCTTTTCAAATTTTGCGTATAGGTTCATCATGGGGAGAGTAATGTTCCTACAGATGTTTTTTTACTTTGACCGTCATTTCAAGGTCACAACGAGACTGTCATTTTATCCTTGTCAGCAGGATATCTCAAGAACCATTCACCGGAATCTCATCATATCTTACACAAAGCACCTCCTAGGGAAGACAAAGACCTGATTAGATATTTGTGACCATGACATTATTCTCAAGGTCACAGCAGAACTTTGAGTTTGTCAACATGTTAAGCTTGTCCGGGGCATCGATATCATAAGAACTGTTCATTGGATTCTCATCATTATCTTACACCAATGGTTCTTTTGGGGAAAATTCAGGGCCTAGTCAACAGTGTCCCTTCACATGACTTGGATGTCGCTCTAGGCTGGATCAGAGGAAAGAACTAAACTGTTACGGTAGTGTTCACAATCAATATGAAGTGTGTGTGGGAACTGACAACATATACCGGTAAACTAATTCCCTTTATTGCATAAAACGTACTACACAGCAAGGCAAATGTACTTGTCTCCATAGTAACCAAAGGTTTTTCGCTATTCTCCTGCAAGTGACCTATGTCGCACATTACTGATTGTTATATTAACATGTTTCTAAACGTCCTGTGAATATACACATTGACATTTTACATGTAAGATATTTTTTGCGACAATACGTACTATCAAACATTATATATATTCTCATTGATTATAAAATAAGGGCAATACCTTTGATACCTTGGGTAAAACATTTATATTTGTAATTATTTTGACATTTTCAGAGTCAAGGCCATAAGTTTTGAAATCTCTACAAAATTCGCAGTAAACACGCTAACTTGTGCTATCAGGCTCTTGTTCACTATCTTGGCACAACAAACCGTGGGAAATACTGCTAGGCTTAAATCAGCCAGTATTGGAGACTGGCAAGAGTTATGCCTTGCATTTGGAAGTTGCTGTTACCCAGGATTTTATGCTCCGTTAACTCTCCACTATATCAACCCTGGGACACTCCATCAGAGAAATCTCTCCTCAAATTACCCACCCATAGCCGGCGTTACAAAATCAGTAACCAATGAAAAAGCTTGATAGATAAGTTGGAAATGGTCAAGGGAGATAACCGGTGATGGATGGCTAACAGAATGACTGCCCCGGAGGTGTGTGCTTTGCAACGAAGTGATATGAATTGTCATTGGCTCACAGGTCCAAGCTGCGTAGCAGTTTGATTCGCTCACACCGGAAAAGGGGGAGTAATTCGAGTACAGATTTCTCTGATGGAATGTCCCAGGGGTAACATAGCGGTGAGTAACGGAGCATATACAAGTGTTAACCACTAATATGGCAATGTCCCCCGCCGCTAACATTGAGTTTAGTAAGACACATCATTTGGTCAAAAGAAGCTCCTTCATATATTGCATAACTGGTAAAAATTGTCATGGTCAGCAAATTGAAGACATTGGGTGCTTGGGTTCATGAGATATTGCTTTAACAACATTTCGAAAAGTGCTCAAAGTGATGTGGTGACCTTGAAAATAAGGTCCCCAAAATCGACTGGTGTCGGTGTCTTGCCCCAATGTAGACTAGCACCAAATTTGAAGACTTGGATGCAACACTTCATGAGATATTGCATTGACAAGAAAAGTGACGTCCCCCGTTCCGGGTTGCGGCAGAGGACAATAAACCCCTGGGTAACCAAGGATGTACACACATAGCCATATTTAATAGTAAATCAAAACTATTATCTCGGCGAACCGATTAGATGAGGCCATCTTGGACAAAAAAATGTAGAAACAAATTACATGACGAGTCGATATCTCCATGTTAACCCTTTGATCCAATTTTGAAATCAGAAATAGGTTTTAAGAAATAACTGTGTAAAGTGACCCCAGTGATGATTCAACATGTTAATAACTCCAATGATGAACATTGTTTTTGTGGCTGTGGAGAAGGCGGAACAAGAAAGGCGAGACCCACAGTTTCGGGGCTGCTCTACACTGCTCTGTGGTGTCCTGCAAATGCTAATCTAGTTGTTTCCAGTGTGTGAGTTAGACCATACTTTTTTAACACAGGGTCTTGCTCTCTCAATCCCAACCCCATATGTTACATTTACACACGTAAAATATATACAATTAATTATTTTAAGCGGCTTCTCAGGGTGTTCTTCGACTGCATTCCCACTCACAAACTTGACCTTGAAAAAAAGTGATGGTCATCAAAACTGTTTGGTGGATAAAGAATACTTGACTTGAAAGTTGAAACTATATTTTGAGGAAATTTGTTGTCCAAGCACGATTCCTGAAAAGATCTTGGAGAAGATGACTATACCAATTCAAATGGTGCAACATATTACCCAAATCATCATAGCATCAAACAAAGGTCATATTTTCAAAAGTTTCCTAGCATTGTTGGGTCTTGAGGAGATATGTAAAGACTTTAAGGTTGACCCCCTGCCACGCCCATATTTGATGGGGATCAAGTCCACATGAACAAACTTTACATGTAATAAAGATGATATTCTGATAAATTCAGCTTCCTATGTCAACTGGTTTCAGAGAAGACAAAACACAACATACAAACTTTGGTCCCCAAATGGCAAGGAGCCTCCCCAAATAATTTCAGCTTTGGGGGGGGACACCAGCGGTTCTTGAGGAGAAGTCGAAAATCCTCTGAATAGTTGAACTACAAATGTTTATCTAATTCCTTCCCCCAGGACCCCCCTATTACTACGCAACAAAACCATTTTCCTTTTAGTTTATGGCATGTCATGGAGTCCGGCGTCTTTTCGCTTTTTCGCTGTATTCTTCAGATCCACTTGGTTGAGGGAGCTGAAATGTTGTGTACAGACTCCTTGGCCAATGGGGATTCTAAATTGTGAAAACCTTTTTTCATCTTCTTTTCAAGTACCAAAAGGTCTAGAGAACAAAATTTGTGTGCAGACTCCTTCGCCAAGTGGGATTTTAAATTTTGGTGACCCTGTGACCCTATTTCACAACCTTTCTTTCTCTCAAGATTGAAACAAGTACACTATATAATGACAAGAGAAATAAGAATAAAACATTGGTTTAATACATATTAAGAAAAAATAATAATATTGACAATTATTTCAATACTGTGCATTCATATTTACAAATAAACCGGTCAATCTCACAAAACTGTGCATCACTCGCTCTTTGACATGGATCTGAACTGGACTGTCTCAAACAACAACTCTCACTGGTCATCTACTGGACACAACTCACTAAATTCACACATTGCAGTTTACAGATTTCTCAACATGAGAGCAAGGTAATGTGTTCTAAAGTTTCTTGGTGGAAATTGCTTGAACTCGTCATGGATAAGCTCTTTACACTTCGAGAGCTTTTTAAGGTCAAATGAAGGCAATTTGTTCAATCTGTCAGTCAAATTGTCGTGAGGCATCTCTGATATCTTCCATCAATGACTGGTGGTCTACTTTCCTGTCGCCCGTTCACAAAGCAACCATTTCTAAGGATAACATTAACTTCAATTCTTTAACATTGCATTAACGTAACCTTAGTGACTTGCGATCGATCACCTTAGTGCTTTGTGAAAGAAGGCCCCAAGATAAATATATACAAGCAGTTGTCATGAAGGTGATATGATCCCCCGCCGCAAATTAATACTTTGAAATTGAAAAATAATGTCAAGATCAGGAAAATCAACTGGGCCCTGAATCTTCCTGAAAAGAACCATTGGTGTAAGATAATGATGAGAATCCAATGAACAGTTCTTGTGATATTGATTCTCCTGACAAGCTTAAAATGCAGACAAACTCAAAGTTCCGCTGTAACCTTGAGAATAATGTCAAGGTCACCAAAATCTAATCAGCCCTTTGTCTTACCCTGGAGAAGCTAAGTGTAAGATATGAAGAGAGATATCCCGCTAACAAGCTTTACATGTACATTAACATGTCGAATCCAGCGAATGGTTCTTTAGATATCCCGCTGACAAGGGTAAAATGACAAAATTTCGTTGTGACCTTGACCTTGAAGATCAAGGTCACCAAACTCTGTAGAAACATTACTCTCCCTGTCATGAACCCATATGCAAAATATGAAAAGAATCCAGTGAATGGTATCCCCCCCAAAGTACAGTATTAGCATATATAACTATGTTTAGCTTTGGAAAATTAAAATGAAATCGATAACATACGATATTTTCAAAACAAAGTATTATCTATTTCAGAACATTTCTAAAGCTTCAAACTTTCATGTGAAGAAGCTCACAAGGTCAAATGTGCACTTGGATTTAAGATATTCCTTTGATAGCATTCCTATTGCAAACTCACATTCAATGAATATTAATTGAACGTGGAATTTGTTAAGCTCACTATTGTAATTGAAGGGTCATTTCTAAAAGGGGCGCAAGTCACTTTTCATTAGTTTTGAGTAAAGAAGCAAAATGTGACTTTTCAAAACGTTTCGTGAATAAAGGCATAACTGATATTTAAATGGTTTCTTACATTGTTTAATACCCCAAAATAATAGACTGAATGATTTTTATCACATAGGAAGCCCTTAAAACATTGAAAATGTTGTCCTCGATGAGTTCCTTAATTCTAAAAGGTGTCTATGTCCATGTCAGCAACTGAACACCACTCACACTACATTTGATAAAATAATATTAACTAGGTTTTCAGCAGTTAACACTTTACTGAAACATGAAATAACAATAAAAACAGATTCAAACAACAAAAAATATATGAAAATGTTCTGTTTCAATAATAAAGGATGGATTTATGACTTGTGACTAGAAGACAAGAACCTGTTTGATATTGAATGATAATCTCTATACCATTCACTTGTCGAGTTATCACTGATCACATCTTGAGCAAATAATACCATATCATACATTACATTATGAAAAAAAGAAGTTAAATGGACTTGTACCCCTTTTGGGTCTGTGATATTGAAATGTAAAAATGTTATTTCTTGTGCTAAAATTAGATACATATATGATGTTGACCAATCAAAATGTCCGGAAAGGTCACCTGATTCTAACCATGTGCTTAGCTCAATTTGACCTAAAATGTGACTTCTGCCCCTTTTAGAACTAACCCCTTCAATTGTAGACAATCTGACATTGATGAAAGAGAAGAGCATGCCTGTAAGTTTATGAGACTAGCCACACAGAGCCTGTTCAGATCTATATCAAGCGCGGAGGAAGCAACTTGAGGAAACACAGAATACTCACAAGCTAAGAAATGCAGACAAACAATGTAAGTAAATTGCTTTTGTTCTGAAAACAGTTGATACAGGAAATGGCTCTACTTATTAAAAGTAGACATGTTTAATGATAAAATGTGAAATACTATGATGATAAATTATTATCTAAAACACATATCAATGTATACATTAACAATGCAGTGATGTGTAAAATCTTTTTTTCATCTTGTTGAATAAATGTATGCAGGGCATATAACAACCTGTTTGTGTCAAATACTGGCAAGAACATTGTACAAAAGGGAGACAACTCCTGTCCTAAGGTGCAGAGGCCTACCACATGAGTGTCTTAATCAAGCAATCAAATATATTCTCTATACAACAAATATAAATAAGCAACAGCAATTCTTCTATTCAAATAAACAAGAACAAAGTGTAATAAGTTATAAAATACATACCAAGGGTTGCTAACAATAACACATTGGGATATTGGGGATACAATCCACATATCGTCCTCTCTAAAAGCATCTTGGTAAATACAAACTTGATAAAACACCACAGTACTTGTAAAGTGAGTCTTCCGTGGAAATTTAGAAACAAGTTGGACATTAAAATAACAATTTCCTCATGAGTATAGATATTAAATTAGAAAGATGGATGAAATTGCGTAGGACAAGACTGTAAATCTGAAGAAAAATACAGTTAGTGTTTGAAATAGCAGATTGCCATTTGCTGGTGAATTTTAGATGGGTCCGGCTGCAAAGTGGTCAGCAAGCCTGTTTTGCTTGTGTAAGTTTTGATAAACTCAGTGTCTACAGATTGCAGGGCCTTTTCAAGGTTGAGAAGGGCTGACAACTCACTTGGACACGTTCACTGGGAGCCTCCTCACCCTGCTCTCGGCCTTATGAAGCCCAGGTGATTAATATTACAAAATATGATGATACTGCGGTTGTTTGGAATTGAGCTACAACAAAACATACAGGGTGTAGTTAATCTAAATGCTCATGGATGGGATGTAGATGGTGAGAAAGGCCACCAAGACAATGTTAAAGACTTTAGAAAGACAAGTATTTTTGCTCTCGCTCTTTATACTTTAACAAATGGGAAATTGGATCATTGGAAGATTCAGATTGTGTTCAGAAGAGTTTAGTAGTGTTTGATACCGATGTTTGTAATTTTCATGGCACTCTTACAACCTTCCTATTGGACAGAAACATTGCATTGTACATATACACACTGTTACACATTGTCGGTACAAGGTCCAGCATCAGTGGGGAGAACCAGCAGTAACATGCAGCAGTCAAGACTAGTACAGTTATTGATGGCAAGATCCCGTGTCCAGAAGGGGTCTGTGTAGTGAGGAGGGTCTTGGGAGGAGTCTGTGTAGTGAGGAGGGTCTTGGGAGGAGTCTGTGAAGTGAGGAGGGTCTTGGGAGAAGTCTGTGTAGTGAGGAGGGTCTTGGGAGGAGTCTGTGTAGTGAGGAGGGTCTTGGGAGAAGTCTGTGTAGTGAGGAGGGTCTTGGGAGAAGTCTGTGTAGTGAGGAGGGTCTTGGGAGAAGTCTGTGTAGTGAGGAGGGTCTTGGGAGGAGTCTGTGTAGTGAGGAGGGTCTTGGGAGAAGTCTTTGTAGTGAGGAGGGTCTTGGGAGAAGTCTGTGTAGTGAGGAGGGTCTTGGGAGAAGTCTGTGTAGTGAGGAGGGTCTTGGGAGGAGTCTGTGTAGTGAGGAGGGTCTTGGGAGGAGTCTGTGTAGTGAGGAGGGTCTTGGGAGGAGTCTGTGTAGTGAGGAGGGTCTTGGGAGGAGTCTGTGTAGTGAGGAGGGTCTTGGGAGAAGTCTGTAGTGAGGAGGGTCTTGGGAGGAGTCTGTGTAGTGAGGAGGGTCTTGGGAGGAGTCTGTGTAGTGAGGAGGGTCTTGGGAGGAGTCTGTGTAGTGAGGAGGGTCTTGGGAGGAGTCTGTGTAGTGAGGAGGGTCTTGGGAGGACTTTGTTTAGTGATTAGGGTCTTTGGAGGAGTCTGTGTAGTGAGGAGGGTCTTTGGAGGATTTTGTTTAGTGATTAGGGTCTTGGGAGAAATCTGGTTAGTGATTAGGGTCTTGAGAGGACTTTGTGTAGTGATTAGGGTCTTTGGAGGAGTCTGTGTAGTGATTAGGGTCTTAGGAGGACTTCGTTTAGTGTTTAGTATCTTGGGAGAAATCTGTGTAGTGATTAAGGTCTTAGGAGGACTTTATTTAGTGATTAGAGTCATGAGAGACTTTATTTAGTGATTAGAGTCATGAGAGGACTTTGTGTAGTGATTAAGGTCTTGGGAGGAGTCTGTATAGTGAGGAGGGTCTTCGGAGGAAAATGTGAACGGACATATTTCCTTAATAAGGACATAAGTGATTAATTTTCCCTCTATGTTTTGTCTTGCATTGGACTTTTAGTCTCCCACTACCACAAGTGCACAGATTGTCATCTATGAGTATCCACTAGTGCACAGATTGTCATGTATCAGTACACTATTGCACAACAGTTGAGTAAGGCTTGCCGTGTAGTTTGATTGGTGAGTGATGCTAATGAGGGAACCTGTGTTAAGTTGGTGGAGCGGGGTGGGATGAGGGGTGAGCTGGGGTCACACAGGACTCCTGTATCGCCGCTGTCACCTCGCTGGCCGGTGTTTGCTGCGGTGGGACAAGATCGCTCGCCACAATCGACACAAGATTCCTCCCCTGTGGGACGAAGTTAGTTTTACAGTTACAAGATTATTGATTTGTTAATTACACAAAAGGGCATCCATTAATTGCAGTGACTTGTTATTTATATTGTTATTCTGAGATCACCAGCAGGATAACATAACCATGTCAGTTTACTTCCTTTATTTTCACTATCTATATCTATATCTTCATATTTTACAGAGTGATTTCAATGATGTTATGGCCATTATTATCCTCACTGGCTGAATGTGTGGAGAGATACTGCAAGAAGAACTTACTTGAGTTGAAGCCGGGTCAGGTCATCCCTGGTGGCGAGTTCAAGCAGATCTTGGAGTGTGTACTCTTCCTGACATACCTGATACACAGAGATACACAAAGATACATTGAGATACATGGAGATACATGGAGATACATGGAGATACAAAGAAACACATAAAGATAGACAGGGATACATAGAGATAGACAGAGATACATAGAGATAGACAGAGATACAAAGAGAAAGACAGAGATACATCGAGATAGACAGTGATACATAAAGATAGACAGAGATACATACAGATAGACAGAGATACATACAGATAGACAGAGATACATACAGA
This sequence comes from Gibbula magus, assembly GCA_936450465.1. Classification (NCBI taxonomy): domain Eukaryota; kingdom Metazoa; phylum Mollusca; class Gastropoda; order Trochida; family Trochidae; genus Gibbula; species Gibbula magus. The sequence goes on along the minus strand of OW388293.1, from coordinate 59,826,962 downwards.
TAGACAGAGATACATACAGATAGACAGAGATACATACAGATAGACAGAGATACATACAGATAGACAGAGATACAAAGAGATACATAGAGGTAGACAGAGATACAAAGCGACAGACAGATTTACATAGACACATAGAGATAGACAGAGATATAAAGAGATACATCTAGATAGACAGAGACATATCGAGAAAGACAGTGATACATAGAGATAGACAGAGATACAAAAAGATCGACTGATATACAAAGGGAAACACAGAGACACACAATGGTACATAAAAAACGCCCAAATTACTTTGTCAGTAATACATTCTACACATTCATACAATTCTTGTATGGTGTCCTGAGTTGTGAGAAAGAATGTGGGTCTTGTATGGTGTCCTGAGTCGTGAGAAAGAATGTGGGTCTTGTATGGTGTCCTGAGTTCTGAGAAAGAATGTGGGTCTTGTATGGTGTCCTGAGTTGTGAGAAAGAATGTGGGTCTTGTATGGTGTCCTGAGTCGTGAGAAAGAATGTGGGTCTTGTATGGTGTCCTGAGTTGTGAGAAAGAATGTGGGTCTTGTATGGTGTCCTGAGTTGTGAGAAAGAATGTGGGTCTTGTATGGTGTCGTGAGTTGTGAGAGAGAATGTGGGTCTTGTATGGTGTCCTGAGTTGTGAGAAAGAATGTGGGTCTTGTATGGTGTCCTGAGTCGTGAGAAAGAATGCGAGCCTGAGTACCTTATGAATGGTGTCCTGGTCGAAGTTGTGCTGTGAGAGCCAGGACACCAGCTCGGAGTCCGGGATCACCTGGATATCCGGGACACCTGTCAACATACACAACATGTACTCACTGTTCTTCTTTCTATGTCCTCCTTGCCTTCTAAATGTGGGCATGGCAATGTTGGAGAGTACGTTTTTGGTCATGAATAAAACATTAGATATGCGCATTATTGTAGCAAGAACATGAATGTTATTTTTCCTTGAGAAATACAAACATAAAGGCAGTCACATAAACATAGTATATGATCACTCAGGAAATATCCACCAAGTATTTTAAATAAGGCTTATGGTAGTGATCCACATATTTTACAGTTAAATGTGTTGATATTTAAATGTGTTATTAATCCTAGCATGATAACAATACTACAACAATTTTATCAGTAGTTGGATTGTTCCCGTATTTGAATCTTTTGTTCTTCCAACTATATCTACAAAATGCAACCTATATTGACCCAAACAATACAGAGGATGATAATGAGTTATACAAAAAAGAAATGCGTACCTGCTGATAATGGAGGTGACCCATAGGCCAGGTTTGTGTCCTTGTCTGATAACACTTGTCTGAAAGAAAAACACTCACTTAACACTCAAAAATATTATCTGTAGTTCATAGAGACATCAAGTCATATAACTACCAAGTGGAAATTTGCGGGAATCAAAAGTATTTCTTGGTTTAGAGACTTGCGGGGGCAAGATGCTTAAAGAGAAGAGGCACACAAGACAAAAAGATAAAAGAAAGTCATTGGCTCTGTAGCTCTTCAGTTTTAGCATGATTTATAATCTAAGGCAATTCATCATTTAATCCAAATGAAATGAACCACTATTAGTCAGACAAACAGGCCTTGACAGATACTAATTTGTAATTCAGATAGTACCAACTGCTAGAGGAGAGGTTAATTCATTTTAATGCAGTTAAAAAGCTTTTAAAGGGAGGCTCTAATTCTAATTTATAGGCACTCGCACACATAACATGTTTGAAATAAGAAAAATATCTTTAAGTCTCCATGTAGCAAAGATGTCCTTCTGAAAATATCAGTTTTCTATGCCAACTAGTTTTGAAGAGGAAGTCATTTTAAAAAAAAAATGCCTGCCAGTCCCATATAAGATATGAAAGGTGGGAGAGAGGGGGGGTCAGAAACAAATGTACAAACTTTGTGAATGTGTACTTACTGCAGGTGGGAGGTCTGGATTCTGCGCTCGTCGATGGTTCGCTGCAGCAGACTCTGGTAACTCTTCTGCACATCCAGTAGATCCTTCAGCAGTCTGTAACACAACAGTGTTAGGAATAGGAGGAATACATCAACATCATAATATGTAATTATGTAATACAACATTATGTGAATCAATAGCAGTAGTACAGTACCTCCTTAGCCACAAAGTTCACCTCCTCCACCCACTCACACAGCTGCTGCCTACCTGAAGTTCACCTCCTCAACCCACTCACACAGCTGCTGCCTACCTGAAGTTCACCTCCTCCACCCACGCACACAGCTGCTGCCTACCTGAAGTTCACCCCCTCCACCCACGCACACAGCTGCTGCCTACCTGAAGTTCACCTCCTCCACCCACTCACACAGCTGCTGCCTACCTGAAGTTCACCTCCTCCACCCACTCACACAGCTGCTGCCTACCTGAAGTTCACCTCCTCCACCCACTCGCACAGCTGCTGCCTACCTGAAGTTCACCTCCTCCACCCACGCACACAGCTGCTGCCTACCTGAAGTTCACCCACGCACACAGCTGCTGCCTACCTGAAGTTCACCTCCTCCACCCACGCACACAGCTGCTGCCTACCTGAAGTTCACCCCCTCCACCCACTCACACAGCTGCTGCCTACCTGAAGTTCACCTCCTCCACCCACTCGCACAGCTGCTGCCTACCTGAAGTTCACCTCCTCCACCCACTCGCACAGCTGCTGCCTACCTGAAGTTCACCTCCTCCACCCACGCACACAGCTGCTGCCTACCTGAAGTTCACCTCCTCCACCCACTCACACAGCTGCTGCCTACCTGAAGTTCACCTCCTCCACCCACTCGCACAGCTGCTGCCTACCTGAAGTTCACCTCCTCCACCCACGCACACAGCTGCTGCCTACCTGAAGTTCACCTCCTCCACCCACTCACACAGCTGCTGCCTACCTGAAGTTCACCTCCTCCACCCACGCAAACAGCTGCTGCCTACCTGAAGTTTACCCCTCCACCCACTCACACAGCTGCTGCCTACCTGAAGTTCACCTCCTCCACCCACTCGCACAGCTGCTGCCTACCTGAAGTTCACCTCCTCCACCCACTCGCACAGCTGCTGCCTACCTGAAGTTCACCTCCTCCACCCACGCACACAGCTGCTGCCTACCTGAAGTTCACCTCCTCCACCCACTCACACAGCTGCTGCCTACCTGAAGTTCACCTCCTCCACCCACGCAAACAGCTGCTGCCTACCTGAAGTTTACCCCTCCACCCACTCACACAGCTGCTGCCTACCTGAAGTTCACCTCCTCCACCCACGCAAACAGCTGCTGCTTACCTGAAGTTCACCTCCTCCATCCACTCACACAGCTGCTGCCTACCTGAAGTTCACCTCCTCCACCCACGCACACAGCTGCTGCCTACCTGAAGTTCACCTCCTCCACCCACTCACACAGCTGCTGCCTACCTGAAGTTCACCTCCTCCACCCACTCACACAGCTGCTGCCTATCTGAAGTTCACCTCCTCCACCCACTCACACAGCTGCTGCCTACCTGAAGTTCACCTCCTCCACCCACGCACACAGCTGCTGCCTACCTGAAGTTCACCTCCTCCACCCACTCACACAGCTGCTGCCTACCTGAAGTTCACCTCCTCCACCCACGCAAACAGCTGCTGCCTACCTGAAGTTTACCCCTCCACCCACTCACACAGCTGCTGCCTACCTGAAGTTCACCTCCTCCACCCACTCGCACAGCTGCTGCCTACCTGAAGTTCACCTCCTCCACCCACTCGCACAGCTGCTGCCTACCTGAAGTTCACCTCCTCCACCCACGCACACAGCTGCTGCCTACCTGAAGTTCACCTCCTCCACCCACTCACACAGCTGCTGCCTACCTGAAGTTCACCTCCTCCACCCACGCAAACAGCTGCTGCCTACCTGAAGTTTACCCCTCCACCCACTCACACAGCTGCTGCCTACCTGAAGTTCACCTCCTCCACCCACGCAAACAGCTGCTGCTTACCTGAAGTTCACCTCCTCCATCCACTCACACAGCTGCTGCCTACCTGAAGTTCACCTCCTCCACCCACGCACACAGCTGCTGCCTACCTGAAGTTCACCTCCTCCACCCACTCACACAGCTGCTGCCTACCTGAAGTTCACCTCCTCCACCCACTCACACAGCTGCTGCCTATCTGAAGTTCACCTCCTCCACCCACTCACACAGCTGCTGCCTACCTGAAGTTCACCTCCTCCACCCACTCACACAGCTGCTGCCTACCTGAAGTTCACCCACTCACACAGCTGCTGCCTACCTGAAGTTCACCTCCTCCACCCACTCACACAGCTGCTGCCTACCTGAAGTTCACCTCCTCCACCCACGCACACAGCTGCTGCCTACCTGAAGTTCTCTTCCTCCATCCACTCACACAGCTGCTGCCTACCTGAAGTTCACCTCCTCCACCCACTCACACAGCTGCTGCCTATCTGAAGTTCACCCCCTCCATCCACGCACACAGCTGCTGCCTACCTGAAGTTCACCCCCTCCACCCACGCACACAGCTGCTGCCTACCTGAAGTTCACCCCCTCCACCCACTCACACAGCTGCTGCCTACCTGAAGTTCACCTCCTCCACCCACGCACACAGCTGCTGCCTACCTGAAGTTCACCTCCTCCACCCACGCACACAGCTGCTGCCTACCTGAAGTTCACCTCCTCCACCCACGCACACAGCTGCTGCCTACCTGAAGTTCACCTCCTCCACCCACTCACACAGCTGCTGCCTACCTGAAGTTTACCCCTCCACCCACTCACACAGCTGCTGCCTACCTGAAGTTCACCTCCTCCACCCACTCACACAGCTGCTGCCTACCTGAAGTTCACCTCCTCCACCCACGCACACAGCTGCTGCCTACCTGAAGTTCACCTCCTCCACCCACTCACACAGCTGCTGCCTACCTGAAGTTCACCCCCTCCATCCACTCACACAGCTGCTGCCTAACTGAAGTTCACCCCCTCCACCCACTCACACAGCTGCTGCCTACCTGAAGTTCACCTCCTCCACCCACGCACACAGCTGCTGCCTACCTGAAGTTCACCTCCTCCACCCACTCACACAGCTGCTGCCTACCTGAAGTTCACCTCCTCCACCCACTCACACAGCTGCTGCCTACCTGAAGTTCACCCCCTCCATCCACTCACACAGCTGCTGCCTACCTGAAGTTCACCTCCTCCACCCACTCACACAGCTGCTGCCTACCTGAAGTTCACCTCCTCCACCCACTCACACAGCTGCTGTCTACCTGAAGTTTACCCCTCCACCCACTCACACAGCTGCTGCCTACCTGAAGTTCACCTCCTCCACCCACTCACACAGCTGCTGCCTACCTGAAGTTCACCCCCTCCACCCACTCGCACAGCTGCTGCCTACCTGAAGTTCTCTTCCTCCACATGCTCCAGTTCTGACTGCAACTCACGGCCAGCAGCACGGCGGAAGGAAAGAGGTTTGAGTGAGTTGGCAGACGACACTCCTGACGTAACCACTTCATCCTCCACCTGTTCCCCAGACATGGGGCCCTCAAAATCTGCAACATAACACAGTTGGTCACTTTCACAGCTGCCTGCACAAGACAAGAGCTCAGAGAATCTTTTAGTGTCATATCCTGGAGAATTTAAATGATCAGCTGCTTTTCATCAAATCAAGAGTGTATTGTACAGATTTGGTGTATATATGACAAGCTGAGAGACAGTGGCTAGCACTACAGCCTACCTGGTGTGAGTATGGAGATGGTGGTCTGCACAGCACTGCGCACTAGTCCGTCTAGAGCGAACATCCAGTGCGGCTGTATGCGGTGGGTCTTCAGGCTCACACTCACCTGCACAACACAACACAAGCAGCTCAGAGACCAACACTGCATATTGCCACAGTAAACATATACACACTGATACCAAGGCCATGGGTAATACTTTTAGAAATTGTTGTAAGTGAGTGAGTTATTGTTTAACGCCGCTTCAGCAGTATCGCAGACATTAGCAGCAAAGAAATTGTTGTAAGCAAAGTGGGAAGACCCATAGGTGGCTGGACTGAGTGAGCTCTACTCACAGCCTCGTGTACTACATAGAGCGCCAGCTGTATCTCCATCAGAGTCGTCTGGTCAAACGTCAGCGTCTCTCGCAGGTCATCTGAAACACATCCCCAGCTCAGGTACATGTGTGGCCGCCATTGATTCACATAATTCCACTCTGTTTTACAAAAATAGAGCCATGGCCTCTGTAGCTCATCAGGAGATAATAAGTGGGGTATGTTATGGAGTGGACTTTATAGCAATGGTCAGATAATGGAATGTAGTAATAAGAATCTAGGTAGTGAAACGATTAAAGCAGTTTAAAAATATTTTGTTACCATAACTTTGCCAATCTGCTATATATATGTGTTGAAAGAGCAACACAAAGCTTGGAAATAAATTGCTGGTATCAAACATATAATAATGTGGTGGAGAGATCATACTATTTTTTAAGATCGCACACACATTATATAATAATGAATATACCGGGTACAATTCTTTGCATACAATTCACCACTGTAAGCTATTGCAATAATGGCCTGGGGCTGTAGAAGAAAATGAAAAAAACCTTTTTAGGTCATGACCCCTGCTAATTATTATCAAAATTGGTTACACATAAATCAACATTCGTTATGAATATCATACACCTTTGCATTATATTGTTTTAATTCTTAATTGCATTATGGCAATACCAACATTTATTACATAATGAATAGGAGCCTCAGTTTTTGAAAATCCCATTTCTCATAGGCTCCATTTTAATACTTAATAAATTGGTGAATTTTTTTTAGTAAATTCTTTTTCACCATTTCTTATAGGCTCCTTTTCAATATTTGATAAAATGGTGATATTCTATGAATAAATTCTTTTTTAGAGTCAGTGTAAGACTAAAGCAGTCTCACGCACAGTCTATGATAACACAGTGCTGCACAGAAGTTTGAAGTAACCTGAAACCTCTGTATAACTATCAGTTTTCATTCTTCTGCCAGGAAGAGGTCAACACAATGCAATTACATAACATGCAGACACTGGACTCACAGCCAGTAAAATTTATATGTTAGATGCAGTCCTTCAATTAATTATTTTTCTGTACTGGAGAAGATGATGAAAATAGGTGTGATGTCACAATCTCTTACAGCTACTTCTTTTATAGTCCTATGTTATCACCAGTCATCACTAGTCATATTCAGTTCACATATCTCATGTAAAATGAAAAAATTTAATTCCTCTTCAAGTTATTCCTTCATAGGGTATTCAATAGTTCTCATTTCAAATAGATTCACATTAAACATGTCCATGATGTAGACATCTATCTCATTTCTTGTTCCTATTGAATAAAATTAACTGCAAAGTTAATAGAAAACTAAATCAGTTATAAAGTATAAAATATGATATAAATAAGGTATACCAAATTGACTCGTACTGGAAATTCTCATTAATTAATTAATTAATTCTCCAAATAATTACACAATATCATGAGATAGTAAAAAACTCCATTATTTACTCTTAAATTACAAAGAACATAATATTAGATTTAATAAAAGATTCTGTTTTAAGTCTTTAGAATACTTTTAGACTTGTGTACCTTTATCAGCAAATTCACTTGCAAAATACAATAATTACTCATATGTGAAATGTGAGACAAAGATAAAATATGACTTATAATTTTTGTTAGACCTCCAATTCTAAGTTTTTAATTCTAAATATCTCTTTTTCATCAGACATATTATATTCTCAAAGCACATGTTAGAACTCTCACATCAGAAAGATGAAATGCCTTTAACTCAGCTGTTTTCTTTAAAATTACCTCCCTTACCTACTTACTGATTGAAGTGCACATATAATCTCAGAAAGATGCTGTAAACTGAAATAGGCTTTTAGGTTATGATCCCTGTGACCCATATTTGGGGTCACAGACTCACCAAATTTACAATTTAGAATCCCTTACAGCCAAGGAGTCTGTACATAAAATTTCAGCTCGCTAGAGCCATTGGGACTGGAGATGAAGATGAAAATAGCATTTTAGGTCATTGCCTCTGTGACCCAATATTTGGGGTCTCACTGTCACCAAATTTACAATTTAGAATCCCCTTCAGTCAAGGAGTATGTACATAAAATTTCAACTCTCTATATTCATTGGGACTGGAGAAGAAGATGAAAATAGTTTTTTTTAGGTAATGACCCCTGTGAGCCACACTTGGGGTCACAGGGTCACCAAATCTACAATTTAGAATCCCTTTCAGCCAAGGAGTCTGTACATAAAATTTCAGCTCTCTGGAGTCATTGGTTCTGGAGAAGAAGATGAAAATAGCTTTTAAGGTTATGACCCCTGTGACCCACATTTGGGGTCACAGGGTCACCAAATTTACAATTTAGTATCCCCTTCAGCCAAGGAGTCTGTACATTTAATTTCAGCTCTCTGGAGTCATTGGTTCTGGAGAAGAAGTCGAAAAAGCGAAAAGTTTACGGACGGACGCCACCCCATGCCATAAGCCCATCGGGCCTTTCAGCCCAGATGAGCTAAAAATCTGATTTTATCATATTTCCACTTGATGAATGCTGTGTATAAAGGTGGGCTAACCACGGATATTGCAATGACATGAAATGAGTATTTACCGAGAGCGGTGTTGAGGGCTCCCACATTGGGGTCCAGGATATGATTACGCACTCCACGCAACAGACACTCCAGATGATCCTACAATTACACACATCATACTTACAAACACGCATCAAATTCATCATCGTATAATCATGACCAAAAATGTTAACATTTAAGGAGAGAGAAGAAAGTGGTATGTTACCGTGGTGAGTTTAGGGTCAGACATGGTGGCATCCCTGTGCAGCAGGATCATCCACTGACGACAGATCTGGTAAAACATGGCATCACGGTAGTCATCAGTCATATACACAAACAGCAGGAGCAAAGTCAACTACATCAAAGAATCCTCTACAGTTCCATGATTTCTTCATTGTGTTGTGTATTGTGCAAGTGTATTGTGTATTGTGCATGTGTATTGTGTATTGTGCATGTGTATTGTGTATTGAGCAAGTATATACAAGTAGGACAGGGTCTACCTGACATGAACTTACCTCCTCCGTGTCCTGCTTCAGTATGTGCACTAGGGTGGAGCGCCTCTCCGAATCTTTCCGCAGCAGATAGAAGCCGCCCTGAGAGGTGGAGCTGTCGTGTGAGCTGTGGCTGTCCACGTCGATGTCCGGGGAGAGCATCACTGTGCCGGTGGATGATAGGATGGAGTCGGTGCTGAAACAGCAAGACAGTGACAGCTCCACCCTTACAGCACAGACATCTCTTACCGCACCAGCGACTGTTTTAATAGTTTTATCTTTTTTTCTGTTGATGTCATTGTGAGCATCTTGTTCTCTCTTTGTTCCTGTCTGTCTGTCCACTAGTAGACTCACAGAACAGAAATCTTTACAGCAATGACATTGAATAAAAACTCATCTAGAAAACACCTTATGTGTCATATGCTGCAGTATATTAATGATGAAGAGAGCTTTAAAGCAGTAACAATGCATGTGTTTAAGAACAGAGGAATCTGGTATAGCAAAAGATATTTGATATATGTTTGTCTTATTTCTTTTAATCCTCATGACCCTTTCATCTTTGAAGTAATATTTCATCATGCCCTTTAGCTGACATGTTAGAGAGTTTGTATCAGCTCTTGTTCAAAGTTACCGATTCAATATTCATATATTTAAACAAATAAAAAATATTTAAACTTTCTTAATTAATTTTAAAAGTTAATAAGCGAAAGGTATTCTGAAAGGCCTTTCCCCAACTAACAAACATATTATACTGTCTAGCAGTTATTAGTAAGTATATAGTTGGCAGTCAAAGAAGGAACAATTATCTGAAAATACAAAAGCATGGTCCTAAGAATGATGAAGAAGCTAAGCTGATTTTAAAGAACTTAATAGTTTGAAGAGAAAAATAGCAGCGTCTTCGCTAAGTTATCAAGTTAGTTTAGAGAAAGTGAAGGGACATTTTATGTCATCAAAATGAGTAAGTATATATTGAAGAGGTTCTGAAATACAAGTGTAGTGAGAGTGTACAGGTATGGTCCTACTCTCTACTGGTACACTGTGTGAAGACCACTAGTGACTGACTAGGTGAAGCTGTACACTAGCAGGAACCAGGCAGTTAGATAAAACACTGCCAGCACTGAGTGCCGCGCACCACCAGCCCACCAAACATCCTCCCACAGACTCACAGCACTACATCACATCTCCTCACAGAGCAGACATAAGTGAGCCTGGCTCACATACCCCGCCATCCGTCTATTACAGCATTAGAGTCTATTTTGGCACTAATTCAAATGCAGATTCAAGGGGCATAACTCCATCAAAAAAGAATGTTGTGGTTTGCAAACTCTATCAAGTGTTTACTGATGTTTCTACACTTAAAAATTAATTCACCTAGATGTAATTGTATCTCTATTGAATCATCAGAGCGATTATTCACATCAACTGCTTCAATTACAGATTCAAGGGCCATGACTCCATAAAAAATATTATTTTGGAACTTGCTGTTGACTCAACCAATACCAACAGGACTATCCGCACAAAAATTACATTCACTTACATGTAATAGTTCCCCCCCCCCCCCAAAAAAAACCCCTGCAAATAAGCAAGAACCTTTGAGAAGAACAGTGTTAGCATCTGTAAATTTTTTGGCTATACATTTTCATAAATCTGATAGGGATGGATGGATGGACAGACAGACGGTATGACTACTATATACCCATGTCTACTTTGTAGCATGGTATAAATAGAGATGGGCGAGTTGTTGGTGTAGTGAGCAAGTCGATGGAGTTATAACTGTGTGTGAGCCCTGGAGGGGGTGCAGGTGGGCGGGGCAGAGCAGGACCCAGTGCCAGGAGCGGTTGGTACCTGGGTGATCGGCTACGTGTGGGGGACGGGGACAGGGACCTGCAACATAGGGAAACAAAACACATGCTGATCCATCAAGACTCAACATAAATCTAGAACCAAGGATTGATTCATGACAATTGCAGCTACTCTAAAACATCAAGAGAATAAAATCAAGATGAGTACATGAAAACTGAAAATAAAGTTACATTATTAAGACACAAGCTATGAAGCATATATATATAGATTATTCTTACTGCCTGACTTACTTCTTACTGTGAGAAGATAAATGTGATGGTTGACACTAGAAGGGACAGATGACATCTGTCTGTGACTTTCATTCCTAGGTGACAATATTTATGGATAAACACCTTCTTTATTCCGCATAAGCGACGTTTTCTTCTAATGTCGTTGTCATTGTAAGCCTTTGACAACAACATTAGAACCAATGTCAAAATGTTGCCTATGTGTAAAAAAACAAGATGTATTTCCATATAAAAAAATTTCTCATTCTTACTCAAATAAAAAGTTAAGTAATACTAGCGATGATGGACAAAACCACCACAAAGCTCATCTAACTAGAGTAGCACAGTAAAGAACTAGGAATATACATCTACTTGAACTTCTACACTAGAACTTAGTTATCATTCTCTATTAACCGTGTCTATGAAAGGTCAAGTGCAAATGTAAATCTATCAAGTCAAGAAGCAGGCACTAATGGAATACAAACAGGAAATATGCCCATGTTATAAAATTGTCAACATCTCCAGCTTTGATGAGACACTGAACATCTGTATTTGAGGGCATAGACTCAAATTGGAAAACTTGAAAAAAAGTGTCAATGTTTAGCTCATCAGGTTTATAACGCCCGATTATTGAATGGGCCTCCATCTGGCATCTACTGGGTGTCGAACACAAACTTTTTGACTTCCAGAACTGATGCACCCTCAAATCTGAAATTTTTAGGGAGGTACCTTGCGCCTTGGGTTTTTTAACATCATCAGAGATGAACAATAACTTCAATTAGATCCCCATTTTGATATTGATTGATGGTGAAACTGCTGGAGATGTGTACTGACAACTACGCGACAAACATACTGGATTCAGGAAATGTATAGTTATGGAGTCCTGAATGTAGAAACTATACTGCTTGGACCTCAAGCCGACTGATGTACATGTGTTTATATTGAAGCCATGTTTGAGGTTTATTCTGAAACAGTGTAGAGTACATGGTATTGATGACTACTTGAGAGTTTCCTCTTATTGATCGGTGGGTTGTTATGTCTGGATTGAACAGTCTTGTCTCCATTATAAATCTGATGGCAGCCATGATTCTTTACAAAACCAATAAATAGAGGATATCTGTCTTTTCTTGACTAATACCATGTTTATCTAATCGAGTGAGGTAGAAATGTTATATTTTCATGAGTGCCGCAGCCACAAGTGAAAATATATAACTTTTCTACCTCACGAGATGAGATAAACATTGTATTTGTCAAGAATTGACGGAAATTCTATTTATTATATGATGTTATCCTTGTGTTTGAAAGTAGTTAAGAACAAGGATCATATAGACAATTTAACTACAATAAGTCTATAAATCTATAAATGAACTATTCTTTATATTCTTCATCTATGCTTTTCTTTTCCAATCAAAATATGTCAGTTTGACTTGGCATGTTCTAATTATCAATGAAATGTGAAAATTTGCAAATATCATAAAAATAATCAAGCATGTTGTTAGATCAGAGGAAACCTGTGAAAGTAAAAACTTGTGCAGTTGTTATATTGAACTTAAAGTGTGTTAGTGTAATCGATGAGCACTGTACATCTGCATGCTGCTACAGTGACATTTAGGTGGTGAGTGTGTCCTCACTGTGTAACAGCGCAGGTGACGGACGAGAGCAAGCGTCCAGTGTGTCATGCTGCAATGTCAGATAGCATGTCTCCACTCTTGCTTCAACAGTGCTTCTCATGAATATCACATACATCAGTGTATGAAAATGACGGCCCACAACTGTTACCATTTTTCGGGCTGGTAGACATTTTGGTTTAATTTACCATGAAAATTGACAAAATCATAGTTTCGTGCTGGTAACATTTCAGGCAAATTTCATACTGTTGATACATGCAAGTGGTGTATGTGCTGAACATAGAGTGTGAGTGTCTGTCTGTCTGGTTTGTTAGTAACTCAATGATGTTAGAACAGTGTGTGTTGGCTCACACATGCAGTCTCTAGACGATCTAGTACAGTGTGTGTTGGCTCACACATGCAGTCTCTAGACGATCTAGTACAGTGTGTGTTGGCTCACACATGCAGTCTCTAGACGATCTAGTACAGTGTGTGTTGGCTCACACATGCAGTCTCTAGACGATCTAGTACAGTGTGTGTTGGCTCACACATGCAGTCTCTAGACGATCTAGTACAGTGTGTGTTGGCTCACACATGCAGTCTCTAGACGATCTAGTACAGTGTGTGTTGGCTCACACATGCAGTCTCTAGACGATCTAGTACAGTGTGTGTTGGCTCACACATGCAGTCTCTAGACGATCAAGTGCCAGACATTGTCCTCCATGTCTCCTGCAGCACAACTCCTCCAACACCTGACACAGGGAAACCAAACCTACAGAGAACACCGTCACATCAACTCGGACCATTGTTGAGTCACAACATACTACATGAGATTAAACATAAAGTGCATGAAACTAGATTAACAATATACATCAAGAGCGTAACACTGACAACACCTGACTGTACTAGAGCTGTGATACAGATGATAGCATACACGACAGACAGGTAGGGGCTGATCTGACTACGGACAGGCTAGCAGACGAACCAACCATGCTCCCATGCACAGAGGACTCCAACTCACATACCTGGCGGAGCGCCGAAGCCGCTCAGAGAAGCAGCGCTTGCGAGAAGACTCCCCTCTGGAAGAGTGTATGATACAAGGTTGCAGACCTCACACAACTCAACTAACAGTTCACTACACCACTCTTAAAGGATAGATGAAATGCATTTTTCTCAAGAATGACAGATGATTACCTCTACATATATTGTATATCGGAATCAATTGAGCATAAAATCGAGACAATATACACTTGCAATTGATAATTAAGACGATTTTAATTCACCCATTTTAACACTATCGCAATTTGTTCGGCGAAACCTTTTGAAAATGCTCACTGAGGCGTGACTGTGATAAGCGATAAACGGGGCGGCTAGATAGCTTCTCCGCCGATGTCTCGTTAATTAATTAATGATAATTATCACTGCCGCTAAATGAATTTATGAGGTGTATTACATCGCCAAAAAGACATGTTTATGTAATAATTGTGTAATTGTCATCTGCGGAATTACCTAGTTGGATATCTAAACATTCGATATATGGGAAATTTAAGTTGGTTTATTGAAGATATCTTTATGAAATTAACAATCAAAATGTTGCGAAATTACGTTGAATTGTGACTATCGCTGAAAATCAAATTCCTCCACATACGTCACAGAAGTCATCCCTTCACGGGTCACACCCCCGCAGACTTTCATTCTGGTCGCTGGGGCTAAATCAGGCGGTTTTTTAAAAAGCCGTATATAAGTAATTTATGGACCGATTTCAGAAATTTAAAATCGAGCAATTGTCAAATTGACATCCCATTTTAATGAATCCGATTTGGACCATATGTCATTTCGTCCATCCTTTAAGTATCTCTATCTCTCTCTGTCTCTCTCACACAATACACACAATCAGGGGCTGGATCCCCCTAGAGACCCTCTCCACACACACAATATGATATCATATAGGCTTGTCGGCTCACTTGGCTTCTGTTGGTGTAATAAAATCAAAATTGTTGAGCCAAATCTCTATGTGCTGAAAATATGTAAAACAAACTTATCCAAACAAAATTCTAAATATTCCTATTAACAAAGGACATTCAAAATAAACAAGAACTTGTCACTAAGTGACATGATACCCCACCACAGAATATCAATGACATTTAAAAAAGAAACAAGCAGCAGCCCCAATCCCCAATCCCCAACCCCGCCCATCCCCTAAGTGGGAACAGTGTGAAACATATTTAACAATTATTATGAAGTTTTATTCTTCAACCAATCCTAAATTCACCCTATACAAACAAATTTGTTCTACTTCTCATGTTGTATTGAACTCAAGTTTTGTTCTCATCCTCTGGAAACAAAATTTGTATTTTATATTTGCTCAGGAAACATAGATTAAGATGATTTCCATGGAAACATCCAAAAAGAGAGCCATGGGCTCTGTAGCTCCTCAGGACTCCATTGATTAATTATCTAAGGTTGAATATTTAAGTTCTCTCAAGTAATAAATTTACCAAATCTACAATTTAGAATCCCAATTGCCTAATGAGTGCACACAACATATCAGCTTTCTAGAGCTTCTGGTACTGGAGAAGAAGATGAAAATAGGGGTTTTTTTTTTTCCTTTTTGAAAATAGGTTTTTAAGGTTGTGACTGCTGTGACCCTGTTTGGGGTCACATGGTCACGAAATCTACAATTTAGAATCCCCATTGACCCAGGAGTCTACACACAACTTTTCAGATCTCTAGACCTTTTGGAACTGGAGAAAAATATGAAAATAGTTTTTTAAGGTTGTGACCCCTCTGACCCTATTTGAGGTCACAGGGTCATGAAAACTACAACTTAGAATCTCCATTGGCCAAGGAGTCTGCACATAAAATTTCAGCTCTCTCGAGTCATTGGTTCTGGAGAAGAAGTCGAAAATGCACAAAGTTTACGTACAGATGGAGGGACGGACCCCGGACGCCATCTACATTCTGCTAGGAGAGGGTTAGCACCTGTACATTGAACCAACTTGCAATATAGAGGAGAAAATAGTTTAGTTGTAAATATTATGAGTAAGTGAGATATAATTACCATGATCGCCCTTGGTTACCTCTACAAGTCATGCTGTTACCATTATTATCCATCTACTTATCCAAAGAAACCAAGATATACAGACTGAGAACGTAGTGTTAGAAGAATTGTCACCAGTGCTCCTAACATCAGGGCAATCAGATGGCTCTACAGGACACTGCATCAAACATGAGTAATGAGAAACTACACATGGTCAGTCCAAAGAAAAGGACCCTGTACAGTATGGGGATGATTCTAACACTGGGAAGTATGTGCCAAGAGGCAACAAGCAATGAGAAAGAGCCTGAGATGAGAGGTGTTAGTTCTGACAGAAGACAACTGGTCCCGACACCGTACATACCTGGTAAATGAGGGAATGTCCAGGAAGTCGGAGAAACTTTTGGTGCTGTACAAGCTGAAATAAACACTCATCTGTACACTTACTCCTCAACCTGCCTACTTCTTACTTAGTGTACTCATCTGTACACTTACTCCTCGTATCGCCTACTTCTTACTTAGTGTACTCATCTGTAACTTACTCCTCGTACCGCCTACTTCTTACTTAGTGTACTCATCTGTACACTTACTCCTCGTATCGCCTACTTCTTACTTAGTGTACTCATCTGTAACTTACTCCTCGTACCGCCTACTTCTTACTTAGTGTACTCATCTGTACACTTACTCCTCGTATCGCCTACTTCTAACTTAGTGTACTCATCTGTAACTTACTCCTCGTACCGCCTACTTCTTACTTAGTGTACTCATCTGTACGCTTACTCCTCGTATCGCCTACTTCTAACTTAGTGTACTCATCTGTACACTTACTTCTCGTATCGCCTACTTCTTACTAAGTGTACTCATCTGTACATGTACTCCTCGTATCGCCTACTTCTTACTTAGTGTACTCATCTGTACACTTACTCCTCGTATCGCCTACTTCTTACTTAGTGTACTCATCTGTAACTTACTCCTCGTACCGCCTACTTCTTACTTAGTGTACTCATCTGTACACTTACTCCTCGTATCACCTACTTCTAACTTAGTGTACTCATCTGTAACTTACTCCTCGTATTGTCTACTTCTTACTTAGTGTACTCATCTGTACACTTACTTCTCGTATCGCCTACTTCTTACTTAGTGTACTCATCTGTACGCTTACTCCTCGTATCGCCTACTTCTTACTTAGTGTACTCATCTGTAACTTACTCCTCGTACCGCCTACTTCTTACTTAGTGTACTCATCTGTACGTTTACTCCTCGTATCGCCTACTTCTAACTTAGTGTACTCATCTGTAACTTACTCCTCGTACCGCCTACTTCTTACTTAGTGTACTCATCTGTACACTTACTCCTCGTATCGCCTACTTCTTACTTAGTGTACTCATCTGTACACTTACTCCTCGTATCGCCTACTTCTAACTTAGTGTACTCATCTGTAACTTACTCCTCGTACCGCCTACTTCTTACTTAGTGTACTCATCTGTACACTTACTCCTCGTATCGCCTACTTCTTACTTAGTGTACTCATCTGTACATGTACTCCTCGTATTGCCTACTTCTTACTTAGTGTACTCATCTGTACACTTACTCCTCGTATTGCCTACTTCTAACTTAGTGTACTCATCTGTAACTTACTCCTCGTACCGCCTACTTCTTACTTAGTGTACTCATCTGTACGTGTACTCCTCGTATTGCCTACTTCTTACTTAGTATACTCATCTGTACACTTACTCCTCATATCACCAACTTCTTACTTAGTGTACTCATCTGTACACTTACTCCTCGTATTGCCTACTTCTTACTTAGTGTACTCATCTGTACACTTACTCCTCGTATTGTCTACTTCTTACTTAGTGTACTCATCTGTACACTTACTCCTCGTACCACCTACTTCTTACTTAGTGTACTCATCTGTACACTTACTCCTCGTATCGCCTACTTCTTACTTAGTGTACTCATCTGTACACTTACTCCTCGTACCACCTACTTCTTACTTAGTGTACTCATCTGTAAACTTACTCCTCGTATTGTCTACTTCTTACTTAGTGTACTCATCTGTACATGTACTCCTCGTATCGCCTACTTCTAACTTAGTGTACTCATCTGTACACTTACTCCTCGTACCACCTACTTCTTACTTAGTGTACTCATCTGTACACTTACTCCTCGTATCACCTACTTCTTACTTAGTGTACTCATCTGTACACTTACTCCTCGTACCGCCTACTTCTTACTTAGTGTACTCATCTGTACACTTACTCCTCGTATTGCCTACTTCTTACTTAGTGTGTTCTCATCTGTAAACTTACTCCTCGTATTGTCTACTTCTTACTTAGTGTACTCATCTGTACATGTACTCCTCGTATCGCCTACTTCTTACTTAGTGTACTCATCTGTACATGTACTCCTCGTATCGCCTACTTCTTACTTAGTGTACTCATCTGTAAACTTACTCCTCGTATTGTCTACTTCTTACTTAGTGTACTCATCTGTACATGTACTCCTCGTATCGCCTACTTCTAACTTAGTGTACTCATCTGTACACTTACTCCTCGTACCACCTACTTCTTACTTAGTGTACTCATCTGTACACTTACTCCTCGTATCACCTACTTCTTACTTAGTGTACTCATCTGTAACTTACTCCTCGTACCACCTACTTCTTACTTAGTGTACTCATCTGTACATGTACTCCTCGTATTGCCTACTTCTTACTTAGTGTGTTCTCATCTGTAAACTTACTCCTCGTATTGTCTACTTCTTACTTAGTGTACTCATCTGTACATGTACTCCTCGTATCGCCTACTTCTTACTTAGTGTACTCATCTGTACATGTACTCCTCGTATCGCCTACTTCTTACTTAGTGTACTCATCTGTAAACTTACTCCTCGTATTGTCTACTTCTTACTTAGTGTACTCATCTGTACATGTACTCCTCGTATCGCCTACTTCTTACTTAGTGTGTTCTCATCTGTAAACTTACTCCTCGTATTGTCTACTTCTTACTTAGTGTACTCATCTGTACATGTACTCCTCGTATCGCCTACTTCTTACTTAGTGTGTTCTCATCTGTAAACTTACTCCTCGTATTGTCTACTTCTTACTTAGTGTACTCATCTGTACATGTACTCCTCGTATCGCCTACTTCTAACCTAGTGTACTCATCTGTAAACTTACTCCTCGTATTGCCTACTTCTTACTTAGTGTACTCATCTGTACATGTACTCCTCGTATTGCCTACTTCTTACTTAGTGTACTCATCTGTAAACTTACTCCTCGTATTGTCTACTTCTTACTTAGTGTACTCATCTGTACACTTACTCCTCGTATCGCCTACTTCTAACCTAGTGTACTCATCTGTACACTTACTTCTCGTATCGCCTACTTCTTACTTAGTGTACTCATCTGTACATGTACTCCTCGTATCGCCTACTTCTAACCTAGTGTACTCATCTGTACATGTACTCCTCGTATCGCCTACTTCTTACTTAGTGTACTCATCTGTAAACTTACTCCTCGTATTGTCTACTTCTTACTTAGTGTACTCATCTGTACATGTACTCCTCGTATCGCCTACTTCTTACTTAGTGTGTTCTCATCTGTAAACTTACTCCTCGTATTGTCTACTTCTTACTTAGTGTACTCATCTGTACATGTACTCCTCGTATCGCCTACTTCTTACTTAGTGTGTTCTCATCTGTAAACTTACTCCTCGTATTGTCTACTTCTTACTTAGTGTACTCATCTGTACATGTACTCCTCGTATCGCCTACTTCTTACTTAGTGTACTCATCTGTACATGTACTCCTCGTACCACCTACTTCTTACTTAGTGTACTCATCTGTACACTTACTCCTCGTATTGTCTACTTCTTACTTAGTGTACTCATCTGTACATGTACTCCTCGTATCGCCTACTTCTAACCTAGTGTACTCATCTGTACATGTACTCCTCGTATCGCCTACTTCTTACTTAGTGTACTCATCTGTACATGTACTCCTCGTATCGCCTACTTCTAACTTAGTGTACTCATCTGTACACTTACTCCTCGTATCGCCTACTTCTAACCTAGTGTACTCATCTGTACACTTACTTCTCGTATCGCCTACTTCTTACTTAGTGTACTCATCTGTACACTTACTCCTCGTACCACCTACTTCTTACTTAGTGTACTCATCTGTACACTTACTCCTCGTATCGCCTACTTCTAACTTAGTGTACTCATCTGTAACTTACTCCTCGTACCGCCTACTTCTTACTTAGTGTACTCATCTGTACACTTACTCCTCGTATCGCCTACTTCTTACTTAGTGTACTCATCTGTACATGTACTCCTCGTATTGCCTACTTCTTACTTAGTGTACTCATCTGTACACTTACTCCTCGTATTGCCTACTTCTAACTTAGTGTACTCATCTGTAACTTACTCCTCGTACCGCCTACTTCTTACTTAGTGTACTCATCTGTACGTGTACTCCTCGTATTGCCTACTTCTTACTTAGTATACTCATCTGTACACTTACTCCTCATATCACCAACTTCTTACTTAGTGTACTCATCTGTACACTTACTCCTCGTATTGCCTACTTCTTACTTAGTGTACTCATCTGTACACTTACTCCTCGTACCACCTACTTCTTACTTAGTGTACTCATCTGTACACTTACTCCTCGTATCGCCTACTTCTTACTTAGTGTACTCATCTGTACACTTACTCCTCGTACCACCTACTTCTTACTTAGTGTACTCATCTGTAAACTTACTCCTCGTATTGTCTACTTCTTACTTAGTGTACTCATCTGTACATGTACTCCTCGTATCGCCTACTTCTAACTTAGTGTACTCATCTGTACACTTACTCCTCGTACCACCTACTTCTTACTTAGTGTACTCATCTGTACACTTACTCCTCGTATCACCTACTTCTTACTTAGTGTACTCATCTGTACATGTACTCCTCGTATTGCCTACTTCTTACTTAGTGTGTTCTCATCTGTAAACTTACTCCTCGTATTGTCTACTTCTTACTTAGTGTACTCATCTGTACATGTACTCCTCGTATCGCCTACTTCTTACTTAGTGTACTCATCTGTACATGTACTCCTCGTATCGCCTACTTCTAACCTAGTGTACTCATCTGTACACTTACTTCTCGTATCGCCTACTTCTTACTAAGTGTACTCATCTGTACACTTACTCCTCTTATCGCCTACTTCTTACTTAGTGTACTCATCTGTACACTTACTCCTCGTATCGCCTACTTCTTACTTAGTGTACTCATCTGTACACTTACTCCTCGTACCACCTACTTCTTACTTAGTGTACTCATCTGTACATGTACTCCTCGTATCGCCTACTTCTAACCTAGTGTACTCATCTGTACACTTACTTCTCGTACCACCTACTTCTTACTTAGTGTACTCATCTGTACATGTACTCCTCGTATCGCCTACTTCTAACCTAGTGTACTCATCTGTACACTTACTTCTCGTATCGCCTACTTCTTACTAAGTGTACTCATCTGTACACTTACTCCTCGTATTGCCTACTTCTTACTTAGTGTACTCATCTGTACACTTACTCCTCGTATCGCCTACTTCTTACTTAGTGTACTCATCTGTACGTGTACTCCTCGTATTGCCTACTTCTTACTTAGTGTACTCATCTGTACACTTACTCCTCGTACCACCTACTTCTTACTTAGTGTACTCATCTGTACACTTACTCCTCGTATTGCCTACTTCTTACTTAGTGTACTCATCTGTACACTTACTCCTCTTATCGCCTACTTCTTACTTAGTGTACTCATCTGTACATGTACCCCTTGTATTGCCTACTTCTTACTTAGTGTACTCATCTGTACACTTACTCCTCGTATCGCCTACTTCTTACTTAGTATACTCATCTGTACACTTACTCCTCGTATCACCTACTTCTTACTTAGTGTACTCATCTGTACACTTACTCCTCGTACCGCCTACTTCTTACTTAGTGTACTCATCTGTACATGTACTCCTCGTACCACCTACTTCTTACTTAGTGTACTCATCTGTAAACTTACTCCTCGTATTGTCTACTTCTTACTTAGTGTACTCATCTGTACACTTACTCCTCGTATTGTCTACTTCTTACTTAGTGTACTCATCTGTACACTTACTCCTCGTACCACCTACTTCTTACTTAGTGTACTCATCTGTACATGTACTCCTCGTATCGCCTACTTCTAACCTAGTGTACTCATCTGTACACTTACTTCTCGTATCGCCTACTTCTTACTTAGTGTACTCATCTGTAAACTTACTCCTCGTATTGCCTACTTCTTACTTAGTGTACTCATCTGTACACTTACTCCTCGTATCGCCTACTTCTTACTTAGTGTACTCATCTGTACACTTACTCCTCGTATTGCCTACTTCTTACTTAGTGTACTCATCTGTACACTTACTCCTCGTACCGCCTACTTCTTACTTAGTGTACTCATCTGTACATGTACTCCTCGTACCACCTACTTCTTACTTAGTGTACTCATCTGTAAACTTACTCCTCGTATTGTCTACTTCTTACTTAGTGTACTCATCTGTACACTTACTCCTCGTATTGTCTACTTCTTACTTAGTGTACTCATCTGTACACTTACTCCTCGTATTGCCTACTTCTTACTTAGTGTACTCATCTGTACACTTACTCCTCG
The DNA here is from genome assembly GCA_936450465.1 of Gibbula magus. Classification (NCBI taxonomy): domain Eukaryota; kingdom Metazoa; phylum Mollusca; class Gastropoda; order Trochida; family Trochidae; genus Gibbula; species Gibbula magus. The sequence continues at coordinate 59,804,481 of OW388293.1, read as the reverse complement.
TACCGCCTACTTCTTACTTAGTGTACTCATCTGTACACTTACTCCTCTTATCGCCTACTTCTTACTTAGTGTACTCATCTGTACACTTACTCCTCGTACCACCTACTTCTTACTTAGTGTACTCATCTGTACACTTACTCCTCGTATCGCCTACTTCTTACTTAGTGTACTCATCTGTACACTTACTCCTCGTATTGCCTACTTCTTACTTAGTGTACTCATCTGTACACTTACTCCTCGTACCACCTACTTCTTACTTAGTGTACTCATCTGTAAACTTACTCCTCGTACCGCCTACTTCTTACTTAGTGTACTCATCTGTACATGTACTCCTCGTATCGCCTACTTCTAACTTAGTGTACTCATCTGTACACTTACTCCTCGTACCACCTACTTCTTACTTAGTGTACTCATCTGTACACTTACTCCTCGTATCACCTACTTCTTACTTAGTGTACTCATCTGTACATGTACTCCTCGTATTGCCTACTTCTTACTTAGTGTGTTCTCATCTGTAAACTTACTCCTCGTATTGTCTACTTCTTACTTAGTGTACTCATCTGTACATGTACTCCTCGTATCGCCTACTTCTAACCTAGTGTACTCATCTGTACACTTACTTCTCGTATCGCCTACTTCTTACTAAGTGTACTCATCTGTACACTTACTCCTCTTATCGCCTACTTCTTACTTAGTGTACTCATCTGTACACTTACTCCTCGTACCACCTACTTCTTACTTAGTGTACTCATCTGTACACTTACTCCTCGTATCGCCTACTTCTTACTTAGTGTACTCATCTGTACACTTACTCCTCGTATTGCCTACTTCTTACTTAGTGTACTCATCTGTACACTTACTCCTCGTACCACCTACTTCTTACTTAGTGTACTCATCTGTACACTTACTCCTCGTATCACCTACTTCTTACTTAGTGTACTCATCTGTACATGTACTCCTCGTATTGCCTACTTCTTACTTAGTGTACTCATCTGTAAACTTACTCCTCGTATTGTCTACTTCTTACTTAGTGTACTCATCTGTACACTTACTCCTCGTATTGCCTACTTCTTACTTAGTGTACTCATCTGTACACTTACTCCTCGTATTGCCTACTTCTTACTTAGTGTACTCATCTGTACACTTACTCCTCGTATTGCCTACTTCTTACTTAGTGTACTCATCTGTACACTTACTCCTCGTATTGTCTACTTCTTACTTAGTGTACTCATCTGTACACTTACTCCTCGTATTGCCTACTTCTTACTTAGTGTACTCATCTGTACACTTACTCCTCGTATTGCCTACTTCTTACTTAGTGTACTCATCTGTACACTTACTCCTCGTACCACCTACTTCTTACTTAGTGTACTCATCTGTACACTTACTCCTCGTATCACCTACTTCTTACTTAGTGTACTCATCTGTACATGTACTCCTCGTATTGCCTACTTCTTACTTAGTGTACTCATCTGTAAACTTACTCCTCGTATTGTCTACTTCTTACTTAGTGTACTCATCTGTACACTTACTCCTCGTATCGCCTACTTCTTACTTAGTGTACTCATCTGTACACTTACTCCTTGTATTGCCTACTTCTTACTTAGTGTACTCATCTGTACACTTACTCCTCGTACCACCTACTTCTTACTTAGTGTACTCATCTGTACACTTACTCCTCGTATCACCTACTTCTTACTTAGTGTACTCATCTGTACATGTACTCCTCGTATTGCCTACTTCTTACTTAGTGTACTCATCTGTAAACTTACTCCTCGTATTGTCTACTTCTTACTTAGTGTACTCATCTGTACACTTACTCCTCGTATTGCCTACTTCTTACTTAGTGTACTCATCTGTACACTTACTCCTCGTATTGCCTACTTCTTACTTAGTGTACTCATCTGTACACTTACTCCTCGTACCACCTACTTCTTACTTAGTGTACTCATCTGTACACTTACTCCTCGTATCACCTACTTCTTACTTAGTGTACTCATCTGTACATGTACTCCTCGTATTGCCTACTTCTTACTTAGTGTACTCATCTGTAAACTTACTCCTCGTATTGTCTACTTCTTACTTAGTGTACTCATCTGTACACTTACTCCTCGTATTGCCTACTTCTTACTTAGTGTACTCATCTGTACACTTACTCCTCGTATTGCCTACTTCTTACTTAGTGTACTCATCTGTACACTTACTCCTCGTATTGTCTACTTCTTACTTAGTGTACTCATCTGTACACTTACTCCTCGTACCACCTACTTCTTACTTAGTGTACTCATCTGTACACTTACTCCTCGTATTGCCTACTTCTAACTTAGTGTACTCATCTGTACACTTACTCCTCGTATTGCCTACTTCTTACTTAGTGTACTCATCTGTACATGTACTCCTCGTATCGCCTACTTCTAACCTAGTGTACTCATCTGTACACTTACTTCTCGTACCACCTACTTCTTACTTAGTGTACTCATCTGTACATGTACTCCTCGTATCGCCTACTTCTAACCTAGTGTACTCATCTGTACACTTACTTCTCGTATCGCCTACTTCTTACTAAGTGTACTCATCTGTACACTTACTCCTCTTATCGCCTACTTCTTACTTAGTGTACTCATCTGTACATGTACTCCTCGTATCGCCTACTTCTTACTTAGTGTACTCATCTGTACACTTACTCCTCGTACCACCTACTTCTTACTTAGTGTACTCATCTGTACACTTACTCCTCGTATTGTCTACTTCTTACTTAGTGTACTCATCTGTACATGTACTCCTCGTACCGCCTACTTCTTACTTAGTGTACTCATCTGTACACTTACTCCTCGTATTGCCTACTTCTTACTTAGTGTACTCATCTGTACATGTACTCCTTGTATTGCCTACTTCTTACTTAGTGTACTCATCTGTACACTTACTCCTCGTACCACCTTCTCCTTACTTAGTGTACTCATATTTACAATTACTCCTCGTATCGCTTCCTCTTACTTAGTGTGTACTCATCTGTAAACTTACTCCTCGTATTGCCTACTTCTAACCTAGTGTACTCATCTGTACACTTACTTCTCGTATCGCCTACTTCTTACTAAGTGTACTCATCTGTACACTTACTCCTCGTATCACCTACTTCTTACTAAGTGTACTCATATTTACAATTACTCCTCGTATCGCTTCCTCTTACTTAGTGTGTACTCATCTGTAAACTTACTCCTCGTATTGCCTACTTCTAACTTAGTGTACTCATCTGTACACTTACTCCTCGTACCACCTTCTCCTTACTTAGTGTACTCATCTGTACACTTACTCCTCGTACCACCTTCTCCTTACTTAGTGTACTCATATTTACAATTACTCCTCGTATCGCTTCCTCTTACTTAGTGTGTACTCATCTGTAAACTTACTCCTCGTATTGCCTACTTCTAACTTAGTGTACTCATCTGTACACTTACTCCTCGTATCGCCTACTTCTTACTTAGTGTACTCATCTGTACACTTACTCCTCTTATCGCCTACTTCTTACTTAGTGTACTCATCTGTACATGTACTCCTCGTATCGCCTACTTCTAACTTAGTGTACTCATCTGTACACTTACTCCTCGTACCGCCTACTTCTTACTTAGTGTACTCATCTGTACACTTACTCCTCGTATTGCCTACTTCTTACTTAGTGTACTCATCTGTACATGTACTCCTTGTATTGCCTACTTCTTACTTAGTGTACTCATCTGTACACTTACTCCTCGTACCACCTTCTCCTTACTTAGTGTACTCATATTTACAATTACTCCTCGTATCGCTTCCTCTTACTTAGTGTGTACTCATCTGTAAACTTACTCCTCGTATTGCCTACTTCTTACTTAGTGTACTCATCTGTACACGTACTCTTCGTACTGCCTACTTCCTACTTAATGTGTTCCATAGTCGTGTCCGTAGAAGAGACATGCCCCCTACTGTATTTATAGTTACACCTACATCAGAGGCTGCAGTCAATCACTGGTAGCAAGTGTATATTTCAATATTTCCAAAGCTTCACTGGATTGGTGTAAAGTTGGTGTAAACGGACTATATTGTAATATGAGTTTAAAAAAACAAGTCATACTCAGTAACTGTTAGAAGCAACATATCAAATCAAGCTTTGACATCAGCAACAAGCAATCTACAATCGCTACATCAACATGAACTCATACCGTGCAGGACACGCAGCAAACACTTAGAGCTGGGTGAAACTCTCACATGCATCCCTTCAGTAGGTTCTCAACAAAATCTCATTGTGTAAATGATAAGACGAAGTCATCAACATCCCCCGCCATAGTCTTACTCATGAAAAATTGCAACCTTATCCTAAATGTAAAAGAGTGTTTCTTATTTTTTAACTCCATTAAGCAACACTTCAAATTTGGTTATGCCATTTTAAATAGTTGCAGAGGCAAGTTCTCCCCTTTGAATTTAACATAAACAGAAAAAAAAACACAATGGTAATAAATTGAAACTAAAAAAAAGCATGCTTCTCATAATTAAAAATCCAACACAGTATTTATGTCCTCAAGCCATACACCAAATTTGGTTATCATTTATACAGTTTTTGAGAAAGGCTACCCCTTTGAAAACACTGTGAACACTATCGCCTTGATCGCAGATGAATGGACACATAGACAAAGCTGAAACCTGTATCCCCATCAACTTTGTGGCAGGGGATAATCAATCACTTTGTAACAAATGAGAATTAGTGTTATGGACTAACAAATAACATGTCTGCCTTATTAATAGATAACATATCTTTCCTCCCGTAATCATATCCATTCTGTCTTTCCCTTGTCATAATACCAATTATGACTTTATTTGTCACCTATCTTGTCTGTCTCTCCCTGGTCACACTACCCTGTCTGTCTCCCCTTGGTCACACTACCCTGTCTGTCTCTCACTCGTCACCATACTCTCTCTGTCTCTCCCTGGTCACACTACCCTGTCTGTCTCTTACTTGCCACCATACTCTCTCTGCCTCTCCCTGGTCACACCACCCTGTCCGTCTCTCACTTGTCACCATACCCTGTCTGTCTCTCCCTGGTCACACTACCCTGTCTGTCTCTCCCCAGGTCACATTTCCCTGTCTGTGTCTCACTTGTCACACTACCCTGTCTGTCTCTCACTACCCTGTCTCTCACTACCCTATCTGTCTCTCCCCTGGTCTCACTACCATGTCTGTCTCTCACTTGCCACCCATGCTCGCTGTCTCTCCCTGGTCACACTACCCTGTCTGTCTCTCACTTGTCACCATACTGTCGGTCTCTCCCTGGTCACACTACCCCATCTGTCTCTCCCTGGTCACACTACCCTGTCTGTCTCTCCCTGGTCACACTACCCTGTATGTCTCTCACTACCCTATCTGTCTCTCCCCTGATCTCACTACTCTGTCTGTCTCTCCCTGGTCACACTACCCTGTATGTCTCTCACTGGTCACACTATCCTGTCTGTCTCTCACTTGTCACACTATCCTGTCTGTCTCTCCCCTGGTCATCATACTCTGTCTCTCTCCACATCACACTACCCTGTCTGACTCTCCCTTGTTTACCCAGATGCCCTGTTTATCTGACAACTCACCCCTCCTCCTCCACGGTCTCCAGGTCTGCAAGGTTCTCCATACTGCTGCAGCCTTCTCTGCGCAATCTGAGACAGATACACATAAATGTGAGCCTGTTGTTATCAAAATGTAATATCAATATAGATTTAGTAATACAAGCTATATTGAATGAGACATTAGAAATCCTTTCTTTCATAATGCAATTCATGCATTTACTGCATTTGTGGAAATACAGGTGTAGAAGCAAGCACAGCTTGATTTACATGTGTATGTGAAATTTGCTGGAGTAGTAAGTTTCAGAGATAGACTCTAACAGAACAAGTGTTTGCCACTAACATGGCAATGTCCCCCGCCGATAACATTGAGTTTAAAAGATACATCATTTGGTCAAAATTAGCTACTTAATATATTGCATTACTGGTAAAAAGTGTCACGATGATCATCAAATTTGAAGACTTTGGGTGCTCGGGTTCATGAGATATTGGTTAAGAAGAGTTCGAAAAGTGGTCAAAGTGTCATAGCCACCTGGAAAATAAGGTCAAGGTCACCAAAAGCGACTGGTGTCTGCGTCATCCCCCAATGTAGACTGACACCAAATTTGAAAACATTGGGTCCATCCAGTCTTGATATATCGCGTTAACAAGAGTTCGAAAAGTGGTCAAAGTGTTGCGGTGACCTTGGAAATAATGCTGTCTGCGTCTTCCCTAAGTGTAGGCTGACACCTAATTTGAAGACTTTGGATGCAACGCTTCATGAGATATCGTGTAAACAAGAAATGTGACGTACGGACGTACGGACGCCGCTGAATACATAGTTCCGCGTTGTGTAAGTGGTAACTCTAAGTGGTGAGAATAGAGTTACTTCCCTTGGTTTGCATTGGGATGGGGCTCTACACAGGGTGGTCACACGTTCGGAAAACACTTATTATGTGTTTTTTTAACTTATTTTTACTGTTTACAATCTGTCATCAAGTTAAAAATATGTACCCCAAAGAGGATCCCTTCTGAAAAAGAATCTTTTTTTGGGGGGGCCTAATACATCATTTGGACGAATGAACAGATGCGCAAGTGGTTTTGTAGATAAAATAGGACTACAGAGTAGAGTGGATATCTAATGATATCTTGATGTACTCACTTGGAGACGCGAGGTATTCTCAGTTTCAGTTCTTTCATCTTCTCCACCTTCTTGTCGCAAGGTTCTGCACAATAATATAACAGAACATTATTTTTTTCAATTTTCATAACCTTTCTAACAAAAATATTCAGTACAAATTTTTAATTTCCACTTCTGATGTAAACCTCTAATAAAAATGAGCCCAGAGACCGGGAGAGTTACCTGAGGTGCTACAGAGTACAGGGAGGTCAGGAAGACTGGGAGAGTTACCTGAGGTGCTGTGAAGACTGGGAGAGTTACCTGGGGTGCTACGGAGTACAGGGAGGTCAGGAAGACTGGGTGAGTTACCCGAGGTGTTGCGGAGTACAGGGAGGTAAAGAAGATTGGGAGAGTTATCCGAGGTGCTGCGGAGTACAGGGAGGTCAGGAAAACTGGGAGAGTTACCCGAGGTGCTGCGGAGTACAGGGAGGTCAGGAAGACTGGGAGAGTTACCTGAGGTGCTGTGGAGTACAGGGAGGTCAGGAAGACCGGGAGAGTTACCTGAGGTGCTGCGGAGTACAGTGAGGTCAGGAAGACAGGGAGAGTTACCTGAGGTGCTGCAGAGTACAGGGAGGTCGGGAAGACTGGGAGAGTTACCCGAGGTGCTGCGGAGTACAGGGAGGTCAGGAAGACAGGGAGAGTTACCTGAGTTGCTACAGAGTACAGGGAGGTCAGGAAGACTGGGAGAGTTACCTGAGGTGCCGTGGAGTACAGGGAGGTCAGGAAGACTGGGAGAGTTACCTGAGGTGCTACGGAGTACAGGGAGGTCAGGAAGACTGGGAGAGTTACCTGAGGTGCTGTGAAGACTGGGAGAGTTACCTGGGGTGCTACGGAGTACAGGGAGGTCAGGAAGACTGGGAGAGTTACCTGAGGTGCTACAGAGTACAGGGAGGTCAGGAAGACTGGGTGAGTTACCCGAGGTGTTGCGAAGTACAGGGAGGTAAGGAAGATTGGGAGAGTTATCCGAGGTGCTGCGGAGTACAGGGAGGTCAGGAAAACTGGGAGAATTACCCGAGGTGCTGCAGAGTACAGGGAGGTCAGGAAGACTGGGAGAGTTACCCGAGGTGCTGTGAAGACTGGTAGAGTTACCTGAGGTGCTACGGAGTACAGGGAGGTCAGGAAGACTGGTAGAGTTACCTGAGGTGCTACGGAGTACAGGGAGGTCAGGAAGACTGGTAGAGTTACCTGAGGTGCTACGGAGTACAGGGAGGTCAAGAAGACAGGGAGAGTTACCTGAGGTGCTGCAGAGTACAGGGAGGTCAGGAAGACAGGGAGAGTTACCTGAGGTGCTGCGGAGTACAGGGAGGTCAGGAAGACTGGTAGAGTTACCTGAGGTGCTACGGAGTACAGGGAGGTCAAGAAGACAGGGAGAGTTACCTGAGGTGCTGTGGAGTACAGGGAGGTCAGGAAGACTGGTAGAGTTACCTGAGGTGCTACGGAGTACAGGGAGGTCAGGAAGACCGGGAGAGTTACCTGAGGTGCTACGGAGTACAGGGTGGTCGGGAGACAGTTCCTGCTTTTTGCGCTTCTTCCTCTTTGAGCCCAGGTTCCTGTAAGAGTTAACACATTCTCCCTCAGTAGTGTAGCAATCTATCTTTATTTCATCAAAAACAATTAATACTGTGAGAATATTTTTATTAAATGCCTAGGAATATTATTGTGTAAATGAATGTTTAGACAAAATGTTTTGTGGACAATGAACTCACTCTAAAATGAAGGGGGAATCCAGTAGCTCCCCTGCCATTGCTCGTTTCTCTGGAGTCGGCTCGAAACATCTGCCACATAAAAACACATTATGTATCATCATCAGGGTCCTCAAGCCTTGATGAACATCACCAGTACTCACACCAAGCTGGGCTGTGTCTCAACAACACTGGGGGTGAGCTGAGTTGGGCTTTAATGCCGCTTTCAGGAGTATCCCAGTTTCACCTGTTTTCGGCGACGTAAGAGCGAATCGCCGTAAACGTTTTATCGTGTTAAAATAATAAAAATATTTGTCATTCATGTCAATCTACGTAACTTTGGGAAAACTCACTAATATGATTTATGATTATATCGGCATCATCGGCCGGGAAAGTCCGCGATGATAAGATTGACCCATATTTGGAATCCTGTGCATTACGTCACCTGTTTTCAGCGGTGATGTTCTACAGCAAATAATATGGTGTTCCGTTATTTGCGGGAACCCAAAGAGGCAAAATGATATTGTCTTATTACTTAGAATAAACCAGAGTTAAATAAAATTGTCAAATGTGGAAATATTGAAAATTTATGAGAAGGAAATCAAAACTTATCATTTACACTTTTTATGAAGTCACACTTCACACCTCTCTTCAACTGGGCTCTATTCTCAATATGGCGAGAAACACTGATATGTTGTCCCGTGTCTGTAGACATTATGAAATTGACATCAAGGTTTCCCCCCTTGTAATTGAACCTAAATCAACCCGCACATGGCTGTATTTGTCTGAAAACTTTCCAAAAATTGATGAAACGTTATTATTTATTCAATAAGCATGATCAAAAATTCCAGCCGTAATTTTTTTATCGAGTGGCATCTCACATGACTGATCACGTGATATGATGATGCAACCATTGTCAGCTGGCAGACGATAGGAAATAAAAAATGAAAGTCGACTCAGTAATTTTTTTTAGAGTTTTATTGTGAAGTGAAAAAAAGTATTAAGAATATAAGGCTATTTTTTTTATATGTAATATATCTCTTGGTACTCTCGCCTTCCTGTTTTTCATAGTTGAAAATATTGCGTCCAGGTCGAGTTGCCGTGACCACAAATAAATATATTTGCAGTTTGACATTTGACCCTCCGCCCGTTCTCGTAAAATAAAGCAAGATTACCAATCGCCGAAAACAGGAGAACGCCGAATTCATGTTACGGTGGGATATGTCACTTATATCATGGCTATAAAAACACTGGATATTTCTTGCAAAATTAAAATGCAAACATACACATAAATTTAAGACATACCTGAGAAGAAACTCATTTGCCTTTTCGGACATGCTTTCAGGGATGTCTGGATGCATCTTGTAGAAACCCACTTTGAACATGGCTGCCTCCGGGGAACCGAGCTGCAAGAAAACATCAGTGAGTCTCTCCTGGCTAAGGGTGGTTCATAACAAGGTTATAGTTTCTGAGGGTTGAATAATGTGCTTACCTCAATAAAAGGAGGTTTCCCTGTGGCCATCTCTACAACAGTACATCCCAGGGACCAGATATCTGCCTGCAACCAAGGAGTTCTCAGTATTTACATGCTGTATTTACATACGTCAAATCTCTACCATGTAGTAATCTTCATCATCTTTCACCAGCTAGTAAGGTCTGAAGTATATATTACACTTTATCACAATCTCAACTGCACTCTAAATGATACAGGCCAGCTTGTACATGCATCAAAGTGAGACATGATTTACGTACCGGCGGACCGTACCCACGAGTTCCCTTGTCTATCACTTCTGGGGCCATGTACTGGATTGTTCCTGTAAAGATTAATAAAACACAATGATCACATTTCATATAATTTGAACTGTGGTCAAGAACTGCACCATTAAAACAATGTAGTACAGCCTACAGTACTGACCAGCAAAAGTGTCTGCACATGGGTTGATGCCAGACAGACGCTTGGACGTTCCGAAATCTGATATTTTCAGTACGCCACTGTAGGTGTTAACCAGCACATTGTCCCCCTTGATGTCCCGATGTACGATCTTGTTGTCATGCTGAAACACACAACACAAATGTTTGCAACATACCACTAAAGACAGTCTTTACAGATTTAAGATTTAACTTCACTACTGTTGGATAAGTAATATAACTCCTTAAACAATTTTAAGGAGATGTGAAAATGAGAGGTATACAGTCAGACCCCTGCAATCCTGCATACATCGGGAAGCGGGTCTAGCTGTATTGTGCAGATTGTGTTTCTCTCAGCCTGATTGCTGAAGTAGACCGAGAGTTACTCACAAGGTAGCGTAGTCCCTCCAAGATCTGTTTTGTGTAGAAGGCGATGGTGGACTCGTTGTCCTTGAGAGGACCCCACTTTGAACGCAGCAGCTGGGACAGGCTCCCTGCATCACAGCACATGTACACTTGAGACACAACTCACACTGCAGACTTGGTGTTCAAGTCTCACGTATTGTGTCGCAGAGACTAACACTAATTTATGTACAGTTATTGTTCTTCAAAAGAATAATCGGATGACAATAGATGCTGAAGGGCAAACTGAATGAGGCTCAGACACCACCCGAGGTCGTCCGAAGGTTGGACACTTGATGTGAATTAATTAATAACTGTTATTACTACAATTTAATTGTTCAATTCTTGGACACTTGATGTGGATGCATTAATAACTGTAATAACTACAATTTAATTGTTTAAAAATTGTCCTGTTTGTAATTTCTGTGAAGATATTTGAAATCGCTAATATTTGGAAATTTAATAGATGTCAAATATAATTGGTGAAATATGTTTTATTGTAATTATTCACTAAGAGATGATCAAATAAAGGAGGCTGCAGAATGTCTCAAACTGTACATATATACAAGAAGAAACAGTTACTTATTAACATGATTTGGAATAAAGGCACTTCTTGGTGATTCTGGAGTCAAATATTGACATTTTGATAATATGTCAAAATGACCTTGGCTCTGACAGTTTAGACCATTAAAAGGCTCAAAAGGATGATGAAACATTTAACTATCACATATAACTGCGTGTGCTTACATCAATTCTGGGTCAATGCCTGTTTTTGTGACATCATATTTTCTAAAGAAGCATGCTACAGTTGATATGTATTGATTAATGACAAATTAATTCCTGTTTGTACAATACTGTAATGTTGTTGTGTATGGACTATTCACCACGTTGGATATTAATCATCATCAATATTTCTAACCATCGACCCAAGCTGCAACATTAACTGTCCAAATTCAGAACTGCCCGAACCTCTGGTGAATTGATATACGCAACTAAAACCGTTATTCTTTGATTAATTTACAAACATTTCTACACACGTAGGTCAAAATCAAATGAAACACTTCCTATTCAATAGCTTGGTTTGCTGAAATTGGCTTTCTACAGATAATCATTTATTACACAGTCCAACTTTTGAATAGAACAGTGTTGAAGCAGGTTCAGTTTGCCCAACGTGTATACGAAATGGATCTGACGAAACTGTCTGACCTCCAGGCACTTGTTCCATGAAGATCTTGAAGTAGCCCTCCTCACTGACAGAGCCCAGGTACTTCACTATGTTCTTGTGACTCAGTCGGCTGTGCAGTCGGATTTCTTCATGGAGAGGTTGTACTTCCCTGAAGATTTATGTTTATCGTAAACTGACTTCCTCCTATCATCATAATCATATATTATTAAAATCTATTCAGAATTTTATCGGAACTATTAACATATTCTCAGAAGTTTCCGGAGTTCAGCGGAGTATAAGTATCCTCATTATTATTATAAATTATGTATGTAGGGAGAGGCGTTAATATAAGCATTGTTTTGCTTGCTTGGAGATCCCGTCACATTTCTGTGAATAAATATGTTTAAACCTCATGGTATCAAGTACAACAGTAGCTCCTCTGTAATCCATAATGTTTCACATTCAGACAGCTCTGGGTACTCACTGCTTGTACTTCTCCGGTACCTCCTTGACAGCAATCTTCACCTGTGTCTTCTTGTCTCGGGCGGCATAGACAGCCCCGTACGTGCCGCGCCCCAACATCACCCGGTTGCCTTTCTCATCCTTGTCATACTCATACTGGAACACACCAGCACCGGTCAGGCATATTGGTCATGTTCCTCGGTCTAATTAAGTTAACGGTTGGGCATGCATATCAATACTTACTACACAAGAGGAAAACCATGTAAAATGTGCATACCTTCCTCCTATCTTAACCCCACCTTGGTAGAATAATAAACCTCAGTCAGATTTTGTAAAACGAACTTATCCAAACAGCCCCCTGTTCACCTCATACAACATATTCATCATTGATTCCCCGCTCTCCTCATGGCCACCAAACAATCTCCTAATCACTCTCCCCATTATCCATTTCTTGTAGACACACACAGTGTTTGAAACTAAGACCTTAAGGACCCACAGGTTTGAAAAGATGTGAGTCCTTAAGAGACACTGTGGGTCCTTACATTCCGTGCTAAAACTTAGTTTCAGAATTAAAACAAATGCAAATACACCAAATAATCGAACCAACCTGCAGAGGTTGCAGATTCTTTGAAGGGATCCTCCTTGGGGTACATATAGCATAAAAATCCTAATTTTTAACTTGATGACAGGTTGTAACTTAATTTTTTAAAAATAACAGTAAAAATAAGTTCAAAAAAACACAAAATAAGTGTTTTCCGAACGTGTGACCACCCTGTGTAGAGCCCCATCCCAGTGCAAACCAAGGGATGTAACTCTAATCTCGCCACTTATCAATCTAACCAAGTCAGACAGAATAAGGGGAGGTGGGTGGCCGTACCCCAAGGAGGATCCCTTCAAAGAATCTGCAACCTCTGCAGGTTGGTTCGATTCTTTTTCAGAAGGGATCCTCCTTGGGGTACATATAGCATAAGGCAGACTCCCAAAGAAGACTTAGGATGTGGATTCTGTCTGTACACTAAATATCCCTTAAAAGTGCTCTACTCAATCCAATAAAGGTGTCACACTTACCAGATCACGTGACCTCCCGCGCCGAGGGCTGAGGATGGGTGATCCCTTGGGGACTAACCAATCGGCTTAATCCGCCTGATTACCGTTATGTAGGCCAAATACCCCCCCCCCCCCTCTTTTTTTTCAAAAGACTATTGGGGATCAATAGGAGTAGGTATTTACCCGCTAGGCAGTGCCACCGGGACACCTGCTGCGGGGGATAAAAATGCCCGTCAAACAGTGCAACTGGTTAGGATGAACAACTAGGTTAGTTTATTAGTCTTCTTAGAAAACTGAACTGAACCAAACTGAACAATAACTCGAAAGCTCAATCAGCTAGAGAGTTTCAACTCTGCCCACCTGAGAGAACCGACTGACCAAACCGAGCGCGCTCCCTAGAGTGCCTATCTAGTTGGTAGTGTCGAATGAACGTGCTCGGCCGGCTCCAGATAGCGGCGGAGCAGATCTCTTCGATGGGCAGAGCCGCCGCGAACGCCTTAGACGTCGCAACCGCTCTAACCGAGTGAGCTTTCAACTGACCTGGGGCTTCTAAGCCCTTGTGAACGTAGCCCATGACAATCGCAGACACTATCCACCTGGATATTGACTGCTTAGATGCCGGCAAACCAGGCTTGGTGCCTCCGTAACAGCAGAAAAGTTGCTGGTCCTTACGGATAGCCCTGGTGCGCTTGATATAGACCTTGAGAACCCTGCGCACATCCAAAATGTGAGCATGGTTCCCCATAGACCCCGAAGAGGCCGGCTGCATAAGAGTCGGCAGTTCGATAGGAGCCGTCACATGGAACGAATGGTCGACCTTGGGACGATAGCTGTCGGGCAGCCTGATACTGACTCTGTCTTTGTGAAAGACAGTCAGTTCGGGATCAGCAGACATCGCATGGATATCGCCTACCCGCCTGCCCGACGCCAATGCCACCAAAAAAGCGGTCTTCCACGTCAAAAGCTGCAATGACAGTGCGTTCAAATCTTTGAACCCCGGACCTGAGAGCCAATCCAAAACAATTGAAAGATCCCAAGTGGGGCTGATACGCCGGAGAACCGGACGTATCCTGTCCACACCTGCTAAGAAACGCTGTACCAGTGGATGCGATCCCAAAAGAGCACCGTCCACCGGTATGTGGAAAGCAGAAATAGCCGTAGAGTATCCCCTGACGGTCGATGCGGCTAAACCAGCATCTAACCTGGACTGGAGGAACTCCAAAACAGCGACTAGATCTGTAGAAAAGGGATCGAGAAGCCCTCTATCGCCACACCAGCGCGCATAACAGGCCCATCGATCTTCATATTGAAGGTTTGTCGAATCCCTCCTCGAAGCCAGTATTGTGTCTGCAACTCGTGCAGGAATACCGCTCTCCTGGAGGCGATTCCGGACAGTGGCCAAGCCACCCACTGAATCCTGGGATTCGGGTGTGGTGCCCCTTCCTGAAATAGTATGTCTCGTCTCGAGGGTAACAGTACAGGAGGCTGCACTAGAAACCTGAGAACGGACGGGAACCAACTCTGAGCCGACCAAAGTGGTGCCACAAGCACTAGGAGGCGAGCTGGTTGAATGGTCAACTGAGAAAGAACCCTGGGGATCAGAGGCACTGGAGGGAACGCCCACAGTACTCTGTCCGACCAGTCGATCGCGAAGGCGTCTCTGGCTAGAGCCCTTGGATCTGGTATTCTGGAGCAGAACACAGGTATCTGATTCGTCATCCCTGACGCAAACAGATCCACCTGGAACGACCCGAACAACAGGGAGATAGTTCCGAATATCCCCCGGTCGAGCATCCACTCGTGAGGTGTTAGGATGCGCCGAGACAAAGCGTCCGCACGGACGTTGTCCACTCCCGGGAGATAAACAGGAACCACCTGAATGCTGAACTGGTCGCACCACAGTAGGAACTGCCACGACTCCTGAAGGAGAGATGGAGACACTGTGCCGCCCTGTTTCAGAATGTAGGATATGGCTGTCTGGTTGTCCATTTCTAGACGAACCACAAGCCCCCTGATCCGCTCCTTGAAGCACTCGAACACACGTCGAACTGCTCTGAGCTCTAGCACGTTGATGTGCAATTTCGACTCCTCCTGTGACCAAAGGCCCGAGGCTGTCAGGTCGTCCAGGACCCCCCCCCAGCCTGATAGGGAGGCGTCTGTCTGGATGGTGACCGAAGGCGTTGGAAGCTCTAGCGGAAGACCCTTGAGAAGGTTGCTCTCGACAACCCACCACCGAAGGTGCTCGAGCACCCAAACCGGCGTGGTTAGAACCTTCTCGAAGCTGTCCGAGTGTGACCACATTCGTGCCAGCGCTTGCTGAACCGGTCTCATACTCAAGCGAGCTCTCCAAACCACGTCCACTGTCGCCGCCATGTGACCCAACAACTGCAGCCAAGTCCTGGCTGTGTGGGTCGGCGATTGAAGGAACAAGTGGACTGCCCCGATCACTCTGGACACCCGATCCGGGGCCAGGGACACGGAACCGGAGGCCGTATCGAACCTTGCGCCCAGGAAGACCAGGTCCTGCCTGGGCGCTATGTCTGACTTCTTCAGGTTGATGATCCAACCCAGCTTGAGCAAGATGTCTAACACCTGCTGGGTGGCCTCCTGATTTAGTTCTCGAGACAAGGCTCTGATCAGCCAGTCGTCCAGGTACGGATGACAACACCTGCCCTGCGACCTGGCGGCCTGTGCCGGCACCAACATCAACTTGGTGAATACCCTCGGAGCAGTCGAAATGCCGAAGGGTAACACCCGGAATTGGTAGCACGTCCCGTCGAAAGAGAACCGAAGAAACTCCTTGAAGTCGGGGTGCATTGGAACATGGAGATAAGCATCTTTGAGATCTATTGACGACAGCCAATCTCCCGTCTCTACTGACGCTATGACCGATCTCAAGGTTTCCATCTTGAACGTTGGAACCTGTAGACTGCGATTCAAATATTTCAGATTGAGAATCGGTCTGAACCCTCCGTCCTTCTTGGGCACCAGGAAGTAGGTCGAGTAATAACCGCTCTCTTCCTGACCCTTCGGAACTACCTCGATGGCTGCTTTGTCTATTAAAGCTTGCACCTCGGCACGAAGGACTTCCGCCTTCTCGGGCAACTCGGGCACCTTCGTGTGCCGTATCCCGGAGAAAGTCGGTGGGTCGTACTTCCAAAGTGGTAAGTGGCCCTCCCTGAGTGTGGACAGGACCCAGGTATTCGAGGTGACTTTCTCCCACTCTGAGACGAAGTGAGATAGTCTGCCCCCCACTGGAAGATCTTTGGAAAGACAGTGTACCCCCGTCTCCGGCAGCATTCGAGCTGCTGGACTTTTGGGTGGTAACCCGGGCTTCGGAGAACCTAGGTTTGCTTGTTTTGCTTGCCTCGGCTCCGAAAATTCCGCTGGCCCTTTTGGCCCCCACGGAAGTGCCCTTTCTTTCCCTTCCCCTTGAATCTCTTCTTGTTGCCCATAGGGCCATTCCAAGAAGCTTGACCCGAACCCCCCGGCGTGGGGTATAGGCCATCAAGGGGGGAAGGCCGCACACGCTTTTCTTGCGGAGCTGGTTCCTCGAGGAGCACCTTGGAGTCCTCGAAGGCAACCTTCTGCTCAGCGGCTTCCTTGACTACGGCCTGCGATCCAGGGAAGAGGGTGGACCCCAACCTGAATGGCAGGTTCTGCAAGGTGAGGCGTGTGGACTGCGAATACTTTGATGTTGCTAGCCACAGCCGGCGCATCCCCATGACTGCGCCCATCATCTGACTCGAGGCACTCCTGATTGAGTCCCGAGCCAGATAACTCGATACCTCCGCCAACTGCTTCTGGAAAGTGGACACCTTGGTGCCCAGTTCCTGCACTTCTGCCAGGTCCTTAGCCTGCATAGCAGCAAGGTAGGCCCCGTGTACTGCTACCCTTAGTTGTTGGGCTCCGTTCCGGTATGTGTCCTCATGGGCACGGAACTCGGCCTTCAACATGGCAGCCTGTGACAGAAATGGAGGCAGTCGCCGGCCCTGTTTGCCTACAGAAGGCTGCGCCTGAGCGCCGGACAGGGTGACGGAGGTCAGGACGCATTCGTCCACAACCGGAATGTCGAAGAGACCATCCTCTCCCAACTGGTACCTCTTGTTGAGTTCAGGCAAATCAGCCTTCGTACGGGCACCAGATAGAAGAGGATTGATCGCCTCAACCAACAAGCTGTCGATGATGCGGAGCCTGGTCGCCGGAGGCTTGCTGGGAGCAAAAGCCTCCCCCGGAAGCCGGAACTCCTCGGTGACCTGCTCCGGGACGGGAACGAGCGTCTGCGGGATAGCGATCGCTATTCGGTCACGCGTCTCCTTCAGAAGCCCGGCGAGCGAGACAGCACGGCCGGATTCCTCATCCTCCTCCTCTGAATAGTCGGAGTCCTCCTCCTCCGGATCCCCGGCACCGGAGCCACTAAGCTGTGACCCGGTGTCCGAAGCCCGATCTCGGATTGTCCGTTTGAGAGGGATGCGGAACCCAGCGCTGCTCACCGGCGCTCGTTCCCCGACCGGAGCCGGTCCCCGGGGCTGCGACTGCACCGGCGCCGAAGCACCGGTGACCGTGGCCTTGGGGTTACCTGTGCCCCTCGACGTGCTCGGCACCGGAGTACCTTGCACCGACGAGGGGGCTTTGGTTACTTGCGTACGAGGCAGAGCCGGAGCAGTCTCTCGGATGCCTGCGTCGGGAGCCACTACCTTGCCGGGGCCTGCGCCCGGTTCAGTAGTGCCCCCGAGGTCATTACCCGCACGAGTGCCGGTTGACCCTCGGACATCAGGGTCCGGCAGGGCGACGACGGTCAACTCCTTACGGAGCTGAGCCATCATCGTCCCCACCATCCCCGTCATCTGCCCCTGGATTATGGCAGTGATAGCTGCCGCGTCCAGATTAGGGTTAGTGTTAGATTTAGGTTTAGGAACATGCAAGTGTGCTTGAGGTGAAAGAACTGGAGGGGGCGTAGAACCCCCCGCAGCAGGTGACCCCACCTCCATATCCACCTCATCCGATGAGGAAGAGGGGATAGGAGGGGAGTGCACCTTCTTACCCTTACCCTTGCCCTTACTCCTCTTTTCTTTAGAGGGGGGGATAGCACCTTTAATTTCCTGCCCTGCCTTCTGCAGGTTCCTATAGAAGAGCATGTCGATACCTCGCTCCTTCTTGGCCCTCGGGGTGAAAGCGATGCACAGCTTACAGGTGGTGTCGTCGTGCTCATCCTCGACAAGACAAGGCAGACACCTGTTATGCTTGTCGGCAGGGGGAATGCGGGTCTTGCACCCCACACATTCGGTGAAAGACTGCAAGTCAAACACAGAATGTTTAGGGGTGTGCATGTGTGTAAGTGCAATGTTTATGTTTCATAAATGTGCATCATACAAACAAAACGCAGAGGCGATACTATAATAACTAAGCACTAGGCAAGTAATGAATAGTAAGCCACTGAAAGAAATAAAGCATGAATATTCCTAGTACATGCTTGCCGACTGAGACGATGACCCCGAGAATGAAAAAATTCAAACAGGGAGAAATCCTCGTCAGTAAAGTGCTGCCCTACAATGCGAAGCACGATAAAGAACCTTCAAAACAATCAAATCTCAATACAAGAATAGCAAAGTACTAACACATTGCATTTTGTTTGAGATCCGCCATTTTGAGCGTTTTCCATCCGCCATTACTCGTTCAATTCGAAGCACGTGCGAATTGAAAAACGAAGTTACAACGCGACAAAAACCATATAAGTAACCTAAACATTCGCCTCTACGAATAAAAAGGGGTTACCACACATACAGTACTCTTTGTCTTGTCCATTTTCTCAAGTGGAACTTATTTCAAAGTCAAAAACTTTCGGAGCAGAAGAACGTCTTGCTTGCTCGATGACAGATTGATAAGTGGCGAGATTAGAGTTACATCCCTTGGTTTGCACTGGGATGGGGCTCTACACAGGGTGGTCACACGTTCGGAAAACACTTATTTTGTGTTTTTTTGAACTTATTTTTACTGTTATTTTAAAAAAATTAAGTTACAACCTGTCATCAAGTTAAAAATTAGGATTTTTATGCTATATGTACCCCAAGGAGGATCCCTTCTGAAAAAGAATTTGTATATTCTTTTCTTTTATACCAGAGGCAGTCCATGGCCTCCTTACCAGGGAAAAATAAAAGATTTGGTATTTTTTTATAAAATGTGATTGTTTTGTGTGAATAATAACAGATTGTGTTGAGTTGTGGTTTAACGCCGCTTTCAAGAGTATTTCACTTATATCGCGGCTGCTAGTATTATGGCAGTGAGAAAGCCAACAATGCCATGTGGTTATGCATTGCGGTGAAACCTGCGAGCATCGGCTGGAACTAGCGAACCATGGGCGGCACTACGCTGAAATTCAGTGTAACATTGCACCCATTGCCTACGGACCGACATCAATTTTGAACACTGGATACACACACATCTCAACTCACACATGTATCTCCCCGGAAACCTCCTCTCCTCTCTCCCACCCATCTCTATCCCTCTATCAACCTCCAACAGACACACAGGACCCAGCAACCACCTCGAGGACCTCCTCTCCTCTCTCCCACCCATCTCTATCCCTCTATCAACCTCCAACAGACACACAGGACCCGGCAACCACCTCGAGGACCTCCTCTCCTCTCTCCCACCCATCTCTATCCCTCTATCCACCTCCAACAGACACACAGGACCCCCCTGCAACCACCTCGAGCACCTCCTCTCCGCTCTTCCACCCATCTCTATCCCTCTATCAACCTCCAACAGACACACAGGACCCCCCGGCAACCACCTCGAGCACCTCCTCTCCTCTCTCCCACCCATCTCTATCCCTCTATCAACCTCCAACAGACACACAGGACCCTACACCCACCTCGAGCACCTCCTCGAACTCGTCCGCGTCCTGTGTACAGCACTCGGGGTTCACAGCCAGCTGGTCCATCACCATGTAGAACCTGCCCCAACAAGCAACACACTCATCATACTCTCCTACATCTTGGCAGGATTTAAACTACAAACTTAAACATCAGCTCAAATTTGTTTTTGAAATATGCAAAAGATGACTAATATGTAAAGATCTGTTTTCATTTTACATGTAATCAAAGCTATATTTTTGGGGAAAGAACCCACCTAGTTTTCTGAGCCTCAGATGAGAAGAAGATGTGGAAGTCATCATCGGATTCCTCCTGCACGTAGAGGAAGAGCGCGCGGCTGTCTCGCTTGTACAGACTGCAGGACACAACACTAACATCACTACACGGTACAGCTAACAGCTCTAACCAATCATTTCATTTAATTCTTTGAATCTTCACTTCTGCAGGTGATAATGAGATTACTAGATTACAACATGATAGAATCAGTAAATAAAAGAAAAGCAGATGTTATCAAAAGTTTTACCACAACGTTGCTCTTACGTAACTTGTACCCAAGTAAAGTGAGGTGGGGTAATTTGGGGTTTAATGCTGCTTTCAAGCATATTTCACCAAAATAAAGTGTCAATAGCGTCATGCAAGGAACAGTGAGCAGAGTACCTGACTCTCTTGATTGTCTCCAGGGGAAACGCCCACTCACTCAGGCGGTGGTCACGCTCGTTCGGGGTCACGAACCATAAACGTACTCGCTGAAATAAAAAACATTTATAAATTTAAATCTAAATGTCATATTGTTTATTTCATGTTCATTTAGACAAATTAAACTAGTGTTAAATCGGTGCACTCATGTAAGAAGGTGTGTCCCTACCATGTCGTCGGGCTCTGTGTCTATCTGGATGTAGCTGGGTATCAGCTCCTTGTTGGGCTCCAAGATCAACACCTGCAAGTACACAGAGCAACGATTGAAGACTTAGCATGAGGAAAGCAACGATTGAAGACTTAGCATGAGGAAGGCAACGATTGAAGACTTAGCATGAGGAAGGCAACGATTGAAGACTTAGCATGAGGAAGGCAACGATTGAAGACTTAGCATGAGGAAGGCAACGATTGAAGACTTAGCATGAGGAAGGCAACGATTGAAGACTTAGCATGAGGAAGGCAACGAGTGAAGACTTAGCATGAGGAAAGCAACGATTGAAGACTTAGCATGAGGAAATCAACGATTGAAGCTTAGCATGAGGAAAGCAACGATTGAAGACTTAGCATGAGGAAGGCAACGATTGAAGACTTAGCATGAGGAAAGCAACGATTGAAGACTTAGCATGAGGAAAGCAACGATTGAAGACTTAGCATGAGGAAGGCAACGATTGAAGACTTAGCATGAGGAAGGCAACGATTGAAGACTTAGCATGAGGAAGGCAACGATTGAAGACTTCGCATGAGGAAGGCAACGATTGAAGACTTAGCATGAGGAAGGCAACGATTGAAGACTTAGCATGAGGAAGGCAACGAGTGAAGACTTAGCATGAGGAAAGCAACGATTGAAGACTTAGCATGAGGAAATCAACGATTGAAGCTTAGCATGAGGAAAGCAACGATTGAAGACTTAGCATGAGGAAAGCAACGATTGAAGACTTAGCATGAGGAAATCAACGATTGAAGCTTAGCATGAGGAAAGCAACGATTGAAGACTTAGCATGAGGAAGGCAACGATTGAAGACTTAGCATGAGGAAAGCAACGATTGAAGACTTAGCATGAGGAAAGAAACGATTGAAGACTTAGCATGAGGAAGGCAACGATTGAAGACTTAGCATGAGGAAGGCAACGATTGAAGACTTAGCATGAGGAAGGCAACGAGTGAAGACTTAGCATGAGGAAAGCAACGATTGAAGACTTAGCATGAGGAAATCAACGATTGAAGCTTAGCATGAGGAAAGCAACGATTGAAGACTTAGCATGAGGAAGGCAACGATTGAAGACTTAGCATGAGGAAAGCAACGATTGAAGACTTAGCATGAGGAAAGCAACGATTGAAGACTTAGCATGAGGAAGGCAACGATTGAAGACTTAGCATGAGGAAGGCAACGATTGAAGACTTAGCATGAGGAAGGCAACGAGTGAAGACTTAGCATGAGGAAGGCAACGATTGAAGACTTAGCATGAGGAAGGCAACGATTGAAGACTTAGCATGAGGAAAGCAACGAGTGAAGACTTAGCATGAGGAAGGCAACGATTGAAGACTTAGCATGAGGAAGGCAACGATTGAAGACTTAGCATGAGGAAGGCAACGATTGAAGACTTAGCATGAGGAAGGCAACGATTGAAGACTTAGCATGAGGAAGGCAACGATTGAAGACTTAGCATGAGGAAGGCAACGATTGAAGACTTAGCATGAGGAAAGCAACGATTGAAGACTTAGCATGAGGAAAGCAACGATTGAAGACTTAGCATGAGGAAGGCAACGATTGAAGACTTAGCATGAGGAAGGCAACGATTGAAGACTTAGCATGAGGAAGGCAACGAGTGAAGACTTAGCATGAGGAAGGCAACGATTGAAGACTTAGCATGAGGAAGGCAACGATTGAAGACTTAGCATGAGGAAAGCAACGAGTGAAGACTTAGCATGAGGAAGGCAACGATTGAAGACTTAGCATGAGGAAAGCAACGAGTGAAGACTTAGCATGAGGAAGGCAACGATTGAAGACTTAGCATGAGGAAGGCAACGATTGAAGACTTAGCATGAGGAAGGCAACGATTGAAGACTTAGCATGAGGAAGGCAACGATTGAAGACTTAGCATGAGGAAGGCAACGATTGAAGACTTAGCATGAGGAAGGCAACGATTGAAGATTTAGCATGAGGAAGGCAACGATTGAAGACTTAGCATGAGGAAGGCAACGAGTGAAGACTTAGCATGAGGAAAGCAACGATTGAAGACTTAGCATGAGGAAATCAACGATTGAAGCTTAGCATGAGGAAAGCAACGATTGAAGACTTAGCATGAGGAAAGCAACGATTGAAGACTTAGCATGAGGAAATCAACGATTGAAGCTTAGCATGAGGAAAGCAACGATTGAAGACTTAGCATGAGGAAGGCAACGATTGAAGACTTAGCATGAGGAAAGCAACGATTGAAGACTTAGCATGAGGAAAGAAACGATTGAAGACTTAGCATGAGGAAGGCAACGATTGAAGACTTAGCATGAGGAAGGCAACGATTGAAGACTTAGCATGAGGAAGGCAACGAGTGAAGACTTAGCATGAGGAAAGCAACGATTGAAGACTTAGCATGAGGAAATCAACGATTGAAGCTTAGCATGAGGAAAGCAACGATTGAAGACTTAGCATGAGGAAGGCAACGATTGAAGACTTAGCATGAGGAAAGCAACGATTGAAGACTTAGCATGAGGAAAGCAACGATTGAAGACTTAGCATGAGGAACGCAACGATTGAAGACTTAGCATGAGGAAGGCAACGATTGAAGACTTAGCATGAGGAAGGCAACGAGTGAAGACTTAGCATGAGGAAGGCAACGATTGAAGACTTAGCATGAGGAAGGCAACGATTGAAGACTTAGCATGAGGAAAGCAACGAGTGAAGACTTAGCATGAGGAAGGCAACGATTGAAGACTTAGCATGAGGAAGGCAACGATTGAAGACTTAGCATGAGGAAGGCAACGATTGAAGACTTAGCATGAGGAAGGCAACGATTGAAGACTTAGCATGAGGAAGGCAACGATTGAAGACTTAGCATGAGGAAGGCAACGATTGAAGACTTAGCATGAGGAAAGCAACGATTGAAGACTTAGCATGAGGAAAGCAACGATTGAAGACTTAGCATGAGGAAGGCAACGATTGAAGACTTAGCATGAGGAAGGCAACGATTGAAGACTTAGCATGAGGAAGGCAACGAGTGAAGACTTAGCATGAGGAAGGCAACGATTGAAGACTTAGCATGAGGAAGGCAACGATTGAAGACTTAGCATGAGGAAAGCAACGAGTGAAGACTTAGCATGAGGAAGGCAACGATTGAAGACTTAGCATGAGGAAAGCAACGAGTGAAGACTTAGCATGAGGAAGGCAACGATTGAAGACTTAGCATGAGGAAGGCAACGATTGAAGACTTAGCATGAGGAAGGCAACGATTGAAGACTTAGCATGAGGAAGGCAACGATTGAAGACTTAGCATGAGGAAGGCAACGATTGAAGACTTAGCATGAGGAAGGCAACGATTGAAGATTTAGCATGAGGAAGGCAACGATTGAAGACTTAGCATGAGGAAGGCAACGATTGAAGACTTAGCATGAGGAAGGCAACGATTGAAGACTTAGCATGAGGAAAGCAACGATTGAAGACTTAGCATGAGGAAGGCAACGATTGAAGACTTAGCATGAGGAAGGCAACGATTGAAGACTTAGCATGAGGAAGGCAACGATTGAAGACTTAGCATGAGGAAGGCAACGATTGAAGACTTAGCATGAGGAAGGCAACGATTGAAGACTTAGCATGAGGAAGGCAACGAGTGAAGACTTAGCATGAGGAAAGCAACGATTGAAGACTTAGCATGAGGAAATCAACGATTGAAGCTTAGCATGAGGAAAGCAACGATTGAAGACTTAGCATGAGGAAGGCAACGATTGAAGACTTAGCATGAGGAAAGCAACGATTGAAGACTTAGCATGAGGAAAGCAACATTGAAGACTTAGCATGAGGAAGGCAACGATTGAAGACTTAGCATGAGGAAGGCAACGATTGAAGACTTAGCATGAGGAAAGCAACGAGTGAAGACTTAGCATGAGGAAGGCAACGATTGAAGACTTAGCATGAGGAAAGCAACGATTAAAGACTTAGCATGAGGAAGGCAACGATTGAAGACTTAGCATGAGGAAGGCAACGATTGAAGACTTAGCATGAGGAAGGGAACGATTGAAGACTTAGCATGAGGAAGGCAACGATTGAAGACTTAGCATGAGGAAGGCAACGATTGAAGACTAAGCATGAGGAAGGCAATGTTTGAAGACTTAGCATGATGAAGGCAACGAGTGAAGACTTAGCATGATGAAGGCAACGAGTGAAGACTTAGCATGAGGAAGGCAACGAGTGAAGACTCAGCATGAGGAAGGCAACGAGTGAAGACTTAGTAGAGGAAGGCAACGATTGAAGACTTAGCATGAGGAAATCAACGATTGAAGACTTAGCATGAGGAAGGCAACGATTGAAGACTTAGCATGAGGAAGGCAACGAGTGAAGACTTAGCATGATGAAGGCAACGGGTGAAGACTTAGCATGATGAAGGCAACGAGTGAAGACTTAGCATGAGGAAGGCAACGATTGAAGACTTAGCATGAGGAAGGCAACGAGTGAAGACTTAGCATGAGGAAGGCAACGTTTGAAGACTTAGCATGAGGAAGGCAACGATTGAAGACTTAGCATGAGGAAGGCAACGATTGAAGACTTAGCATGAGGAAGGCAACGATT
The DNA here is from genome assembly GCA_936450465.1 of Gibbula magus. Classification (NCBI taxonomy): domain Eukaryota; kingdom Metazoa; phylum Mollusca; class Gastropoda; order Trochida; family Trochidae; genus Gibbula; species Gibbula magus. Next base: position 59,778,729 of record OW388293.1, on the reverse strand, counting down.
GAAGACTTAGTATGAGGAAGGCAACGATTGAAGACTTAGCATGAGGAAGGCAACGATTGAAGACTTAGCATGAGGAAAGCAACGATTGAAGACTTAGCATGAGGAAGGCAACGATTGAAGACGTAGCATGAGGAAGGCAACGATTGAAGACTTAGCATGAGGAAGGCAACGATTGAAGACTTAGCATGAGGAAGGCAACGATTGAAGACTTAGCATGAGGAAGGCAACGATTGAAGACTTAGCATGAGGAAGGCAACGAGTGAAGACTTAGCATGAGGAAAGCAACGATTGAAGACTTAGCATGAGGAAATCAATGATTGAAGCTTAGCATGAGGAAAGCAACGATTGAAGACTTAGCATGAGGAAGGCAACGATTGAAGACTTAGCATGAGGAAAGCAACGATTGAAGACTTAGCATGAGGAAAGCAACGATTGAAGACTTAGCATGAGGAAGGCAACGAGTGAAGACTTAGCATGAGGAAGGCAACGATTGAAGACTTAGCATGAGGAAAGCAACGAGTGAAGACTTAGCATGAGGAAGGCAACGATTGAAGACTTCGCATGAGGAAAGCAACGATTAAAGACTTAGCATGAGGAAGGCAACGATTGAAGACTTAGCATGAGGAAGGCAACGATTGAAGACTTAGCATGAGGAAGGCAACGATTGAAGACTTAGCATGAGGAAGGCAACGATTGAAGACTTAGCATGAGGAAGGCAACGATTGAAGACTTAGCATGAGGAAGGCAATGTTTGAAGACTTAGCATGATGAAGGCAACGAGTGAAGACTTAGCATGATGAAGGCAACGAGTGAAGACTTAGCATGAGGAAGGCAACGAGTGAAGACTCAGCATGAGGAAGGCAACGAGTGAAGACTTAGCATGAGGAAGGCAACGATTGAAGACTTAGCATGAGGAAGGCAACGATTGAAGACTTAGCATGAGGAAGGGAACGATTGAAGACTTAGCATGAGGAAGGCAACGATTGAAGACTTAGCATGAGGAAGGCAACGATTGAAGACTAAGCATGAGGAAGGCAATGTTTGAAGACTTAGCATGATGAAGGCAACGAGTGAAGACTTAGCATGATGAAGGCAACGAGTGAAGACTTAGCATGAGGAAGGCAACGATTGAAGACTTAGCATGAGGAAGGCAACGAGTGAAGACTTAGCATGAGGAAAGCAACGATTGAAGACTTAGCATGAGGAAATCAACGATTGAAGCTTAGCATGAGGAAAGCAACGATTGAAGACTTAGCATGAGGAAGGCAACGATTGAAGACTTAGCATGAGGAAAGCAACGATTGAAGACTTAGCATGAGGAAAGCAACATTGAAGACTTAGCATGAGGAAGGCAACGATTGAAGACTTAGCATGAGGAAGGCAACGATTGAAGACTTAGCATGAGGAAAGCAACGAGTGAAGACTTAGCATGAGGAAGGCAACGATTGAAGACTTAGCATGAGGAAGGCAACGATTGAAGACTTAGCATGAGGAAGGCAACGAGTGAAGACTTAGCATGAGGAAGGCAACGATTGAAGACTTAGCATGAGGAAGGCAACGATTGAAGACTTAGCATGAGGAAAGCAACGAGTGAAGACTTAGCATGAGGAAGGCAACGATTGAAGACTTAGCATGAGGAAGGCAACGATTGAAGACTTAGCATGAGGAAGGCAACGATTGAAGACTTAGCATGAGGAAGGCAACGATTGAAGACTTAGCATGAGGAAGGCAACGATTGAAGACTTAGCATGAGGAAGGGAACGATTGAAGACTTAGCATGAGGAAGGCAACGATTGAAGACTTAGCATGAGGAAGGCAACGATTGAAGACTAAGCATGAGGAAGGCAATGTTTGAAGACTTAGCATGATGAAGGCAACGAGTGAAGACTTAGCATGATGAAGGCAACGAGTGAAGACTTAGCATGAGGAAGGCAACGAGTGAAGACTCAGCATGAGGAAGGCAACGAGTGAAGACTTAGTAGAGGAAGGCAACGATTGAAGACTTAGCATGAGGAAATCAACGATTGAAGACTTAGCATGAGGAAGGCAACGATTGAAGACTTAGCATGAGGAAGGCAACGAGTGAAGACTTAGCATGATGAAGGCAACGGGTGAAGACTTAGCATGATGAAGGCAACGAGTGAAGACTTAGCATGAGGAAGGCAACGAGTGAAGACTTAGCATGAGGAAGGCAACGTTTGAAGACTTAGCATGAGGAAGGCAACGATTGAAGACTTAGCAGGAGGAAGGCAACGATTGAAGATTTAGCATGAGGAAGGCAACGATTGAAGACTTAGTATGAGGAAGGCAACGATTGAAGACTTAGCATGAGGAAGGCAACGATTGAAGACTTAGCATGAGGAAAGCAACGATTGAAGACTTAGCATGAGGAAGGCAACGATTGAAGACGTAGCATGAGGAAGGCAACGATTGAAGACTTAGCATGAGGAAGGCAACGATTGAAGACTTAGCATGAGGAAGGCAACGATTGAAGACTTAGCATGAGGAAGGCAACGATTGAAGACTTAGCATGAGGAAGGCAACGAGTGAAGACTTAGCATGAGGAAAGCAACGATTGAAGACTTAGCATGAGGAAAGCAACGATTGAAGACTTAGCATGAGGAAATCAATGATTGAAGCTTAGCATGAGGAAAGCAACGATTGAAGACTTAGCATGAGGAAGGCAACGATTGAAGACTTAGCATGAGGAAAGCAACGATTGAAGACTTAGCATGAGGAAAGCAACGATTGAAGACTTAGCATGAGGAAGGCAACGAGTGAAGACTTAGCATGAGGAAGGCAACGATTGAAGACTTAGCATGAGGAAAGCAACGAGTGAAGACTTAGCATGAGGAAGGCAACGATTGAAGACTTCGCATGAGGAAAGCAACGATTAAAGACTTAGCATGAGGAAGGCAACGATTGAAGACTTAGCATGAGGAAGGCAACGATTGAAGACTTAGCATGAGGAAGGCAACGATTGAAGACTTAGCATGAGGAAGGCAACGATTGAAGACTTAGCATGAGGAAGGCAACGATTGAAGACTTAGCATGAGGAAGGCAATGTTTGAAGACTTAGCATGATGAAGGCAACGAGTGAAGACTTAGCATGATGAAGGCAACGAGTGAAGACTTAGCATGAGGAAGGCAACGAGTGAAGACTCAGCATGAGGAAGGCAACGAGTGAAGACTTAGCATGAGGAAGGCAACGATTGAAGACTTAGCATGAGGAAATCAACGATTGAAGACTTAGCATGAGGAAGGCAACGATTGAAGACTTAGCATGAGGAAGGCAACGAGTGAAGACTTAGCATGATGAAGGCAACGATTGAAGACTTAGCATGATGAAGGCAACGAGTGAAGACTTAGCATGAGGAAGGCAACGATTGAAGACTTAGCATGAGGAAGGCAACGAGTGAAGACTTAGCATGAGGAAGGCAACGTTTGAAGACTTAGCATGATGAAGGCAACGAGTGAAGACTTAGCATGATGAAGGCAACGAGTGAAGACTTAGCATGAGGAAGGCAACGAGTGAAGACTCAGCATGAGGAAGGCAACGAGTGAAGACTTAGCATGAGGAAGGCAACGAGTGAAGACTCAGCATGAGGAAGGCAACGAGTGAAGACTCAGCATGAGGAAGGCAACGAGTGAAGACTTAGCATGAGGAAGGCAACGAGTGAAGACTTAGCATGAGGAAAGCAATCTTCAAGGCAACGAGTGAAGACTCAGCATGAGGAAGGCAACGAGTGAAGACTTAGCATGAGGAAGGCAACGAGTGAAGACTTAGCATGAGGAAGGCAACGAGTGAAGACTTAGCATGAGGAAGGCAACGATTGAAGACTTAGCATGAGGAAGGCAACGAGTGAAGACTTAGCATGAGGAAGGCAACGTTTGAAGACTTAGCATGATGAAGGCAACGAGTGAAGACTTAGCATGATGAAGGCAACGAGTGAAGACTTAGCATGAGGAAGGCAACGAGTGAAGACTCAGCATGAGGAAGGCAACGAGTGAAGACTTAGCATGAGGAAGGCAACGAGTGAAGACTCAGCATGAGGAAGGCAACGAGTGAAGACTCAGCATGAGGAAGGCAACGAGTGAAGACTTAGCATGAGGAAGGCAACGAGTGAAGACTTAGCATGAGGAAAGCAATCTTCAAGGCAACGAGTGAAGACTCAGCATGAGGAAGGCAACGAGTGAAGACTCAGCATGAGGAAGGCAACGAGTGAAGACTTACCGGGTACCTGGATCCAGTGAGACTTTCTCTTGGTGTCATCGCCTCCACAAAAAAGTCCATCCAGAAGATGAATGTCTGATGACAAGAGAAGCATAACTGAGAAACACATTCATCGTTACATAAGATTAAGTTCCTTATTTTTGTACTTAGAAGCATCAGATTTCTAAGTGAGAAAGTTCACCCACCTGTTTTTCCTCAGCACTGACATTTGCTCGCTCTGTCCGTCGGAACCGGTTAATCAGGGAAATATTGCCAACAGTTGACTTCAGGTACCTGTAGACACAACAAGCCATGTCACAGTTATTTAGTAGATGTTATTGTTTCCTAGACATCGTCTTCACGTTATACTAAGAATAGAAATGAATGAACTGATAACCTACCAGTCAGGAGGCTCAAGTCGAAACATACACTCAGCGGCTTGCACCGCCTTCCCATAATCCTCGGCAAGGACACTGATCTCGAAGAATGTGGCGACGTCCCAGTAGTCGGTGAGAGACTGCAGACTGCCCTTCTTCCCAATGAGGTTGTTGAGGATGATCCCTGCACACACAGAGCATTGCTTCGTTATACACCTACAGAGGAGAGGGGCAACACTGAAGAAATGATGGAGGCAACAAAAGAGTACACGGACATATCACAGATACATACCAACTCGCTGGAGTTCTGGGCAGGAACCAAAATCTTTTCCTGAGATTACCAATAATGTTGCTAAGTTTATCCCTGCATATTCATTGGGTTGGACTTCGAAGCCTTTTCGATACCTGCAAAGAGTAATTGTCAGTTTATCATTATCAATCATTTAAATTTTATAGGACTAAACAATGAGGTTTTTTTTGTTTGCAGTGAAGGTAGTGACATGTTAGACTCACCATTTCATGAAGTGAACAGGAAGTAAAATGTTAGACTCACCACTCTATGGCATTGTTGAGAGCTGTCTGGTCGTCGTAGTCAGACTCTATGAATTTGTCTTTGTAGATGCGACCACATAGACAGATCATGTCTGGCACCTGGTTCTCTGACTCGGACATCGCCTGCAACATTACGGAGCAACATCTACACGAACAACACATGATACACAGCCTTTTATTTCCAAAAACATGTAAATCTTAAACTAAAATTTAATGGAAGGTTGTTGAGTATCATTTGTTTATTCAACAACTCAATCAGAGATGAATCTTGTTATTAACACATGAATAATTTAAGCAAGTCCAGTAAAGCTTTAGTTTTAGTTCACTGTTTAGTTCCTATGACCAATATCGACATATTCAACTGATGAGGAATGTTTACTCGAGTAGTTTCTGTTGATCAGATATACTTACATTCTCCATGACTTCTAATGCTTTGTCTCTATCACCATTCTTGTTTCTCCTGAAATATAGATTTATCAATAGTAACACTTAATGTGTTTATTCATACAATAATGGCATTTCAAAATTTGTAGTACCTAAATGAGAAAATATATCATCGCGGGTATCATATGTGATCTGACATTTGACCAGTCATTAAAGGGGTCCATCACTTCAACTTGCACCCCTGCCACACCCTTATTTTTGAGAGTAGGGTAATGCAATTAAAAAATCTTAGTCTCCATAAATCAAATAAATCATATTACCAAAATTGTTGCATTATTGGTTCTTGGGAAAAGTAGTTAAATGAATTTAGGGTGGTTTCCCTGCCGTCAAAACCAAATGAGCAAACTTTAGTCTCCATGTAACAAAGATGTTGTTTTGGAGAAGAAGTTATTTCAAGGTTTCACTAATATCTATCTACTATGCCCATATTTGGTGATGGGGGTGGGGATGGGGGTCTAGAGAACAAACTTTGAGCCCAGAGGTGTAAAGTAACTCCCTGCAAAATTTTAGCTTTTTATGGGGTTTGGAGGAGACCTGATGAGTTGAAAATATCTTCTTAGGGTGTGCAAATACATTTTATAATCCCCATCTGCGAAGAATCTGTACACAACATTTCACCTTCTTTGGGTTTTTTTGTTTTGGAAATAATGAAATGTTAAGGATGTTGTGTGAGGCAATGGATGGCTATGAACCTGTTGAGAGCGAAGGCGTAGAGGTGTTTGATGGCGACCGTGGAGACGACCTTGTTGTTCTGTATCTGCTCCAGGTCCTCCACCAGCTTCACCATCGCATGGTAGTCCTGCAATAGTGAACAGGTCCCCTTACTTACTTTACTTCATTCAACTGATAATGTTCATACTTATTTCTACTCCCAATCAAAGACAACTCAATCTTCACAAGATTGTCTCACTCTCCATACAATATTTGAATGTTGGCTAGAACTCCTCCTTAGTGGCAAGGCTAAAGGCTTTGAACTCTTACACTATATGGTGGCAGAATAACAAGTATATCAATAAATACTCTTCAATTTTCCTGAAGAGAAGAAAAACAACTATACACTTTTACCAGAATAAATAGCAAATATTCGAGTCACTTCCATTTGCACTCAGTGTGAAATAAATGATCAAACAACATTAGCAACTCATCCTCTCACTTTAAAGCTTTTAGGTAAATACTGAATGAGCTTAGTGTTAGGTTTGAAGTCAAGCTAGATGCAAACTGGATACAAAATTTAAAATTTCACAATATTTTTATAAATATATATACAAAATATTTCATAATCAATCCACCAGATATACAAGTGTTACAAAATTTGAACCATACATAAACTATGAAAACTGATTATCAAAACAGTAAAGTTTCTGTGCAATTTCTTATAACCCAACAGAGCCATCTCCAGTGAAAAAGCATTACAGAGGAAGAGATGAAGCAAGATGGTTGACTACTGACCTGGATCTCTCGGTACGAGATGAGCATGTTGAATATAACGTCCACCGACAGAAGCTGGGGGTCGTCCAGACGACGTCTCATTGCTTTCAACGCCTGCAATGAGAAGTATCTTTAGTGTTAAAGCATTCTAGTTTATAAGATCCAATTGAGCTCTGCATGTAATGAACTGACGTCTGCTCACCTTGGTCAAGTCTTCTCCCTTGGCATTCTCACGCGCCTTTCTAAGATCAGCAAGAAACCGCTCTTTCAGATGGACACTGAAACAAAAGACTTCCTAATTCAAATACACATCTTCACTTTGCACTTTCAACTGAAATCAGCACTGTATTGTCACATATTTTTATGGAAGGTCATTTTATACGAAACACAAGTTGAAACTGAGTAACTTACGTGTTATCCTGGTCAACTTCATTTAGTGCCAATTTGAGTTTGCGACTGAGCGTAGGGAGGTCGGGATGGACACACCCCTCTCCGTCTAGCCGAGGGGTGGTGTCACTGATGAAGCATACGTCGCAGCTGTCCACACGGTATGGGAAGAACTGGACTCCAGACCCACATGACAGCTGCAAATAGGCAGTTTGCTTATCTAACATATAACCAATTTTTATCAAATAAAAACTGATAAGGAATATCCCTAGTATCTCATAGCCCCTTGGTTTCTCTCAAATCACCTTCTTATAAATAAACTACAACAAATCATAACTTTCATAATTCACTCACTGAGGAATGGTTTGGCATTCCAGTAGATAGTGTTAATTATGGTTTGTTTCATCAGATAAACTAGTCCATGGAAAACATGAAGTACAGAAAGTACCCTGAGAGATACAGTGACTTCTGGGTCCGCATCATAGCAGATGACAATGTTGTTCTTCATGGCCATGCTCTGACGGACCCCAATGTGGTAGTAGAGGGGTGCCTGCTGCACGGGGATGCTCATGTCCACGACCACCACGTCTGCGTTGTAGAAGATATCCAGCACCGCCGTCTCTCCAAAGTCAAGTTTCTGGAAGGGAACGGTCTCCAGGCTTGCACTGCAGCTGCAACAAACAGTCACACTCTGACTGGCATCAAGAGCAACAGTACGCGTATACATGCAGACAACTTAAAACTAAATTTGAAGAAGCCCAATCAAATGGTAGTCAAAATGCCACAATTCCTGCAATGATATTGAACAATAGACCCATTGGCTCTGTAGCTCATCACGTATTACATTATTCATTGTCTCTAAAATAAAGAGTAACATGTCGAGTAATAAGGCATTGCCAAGTCACCAAATTTACAAGTTATAATCCACATTGATCAAGGTATGTCAAAATTCGAACCAACCTGCAGAGGTTGCAGATTCTTTGAAGAGGATCCTCCTTGGGGTACATATAGCATAAAAATCCTATTTTTTGAGTTATGACAGTTAGAATTTAATATTTTTAATAAAATAACCGTAAAAATAATAATTTACTAAAAAATTAACATTTGGACCACCCTAGTTGGCCCCAACCCTGGCGGTTGCTAGGCACCCCAAGGGCAGGTAACAGGCAGACAGAATAAGGGGAGGCGGGTGGCCCTACCCCAAGGAGGATCCTCTTCAAAGAATCTGCAACCTCTGCAGGTTGGTTCGATTCTTTTTAAGAAGGGATCCTCCTTGGGGTACATATAGCATAAAACAGACTCCCAAAGAAGAGTCCTGGCAGTGGAATTCTGTCTGCTAGACTGTACAATATAGATGCTCGCAGATAATTTCTTAAATCTGAGAAAAAAGGAGCAACTAACCTGAACACCGTAAGGCCGAATCCAAGGGATGGAGCGTGCCTGTGGATCAGGGAATACTGACAAATAGCCTTCAAAACAGGCTTTATTTATCTTAAGCAAAATGCACCCCCCCCCCCCCCCTTTTTTGGAAAAGGACTATGGGAGAGATACAAAAATGGCAAGAAAACACCCGTACTATATCCCCTGAGAAACAGCCCCCTGTCCTTTATACAGGTTTTTTTCCGATTCTCTTATCGGAAGTGCACCACGTGATGTTAGTACCAACAGAAACAGTGTCAAAGTTAAAAACAACCTCGGAAAGCTCATTCAGCTAGAGGAGTTATGACTCTGCCCACTGGAGAGAACTGTCTGACCGAACCGAGCTCGTTCCCTGGAGTGCTTATCCAGCTGGTAATGCCGAATGAACGTGCTCGGACGGCTCCAGATAGCTGCGGAGCAGATCTCTTGGATGGGCAGGGCCGCAGCGAACGCTTTGGACGTCGCTACTGCCCTAACCGAATGAGCCTTCAGGCCTTCTGGCGGGCTCATGCCCTTATGGACGTAAGCCAGTACTATGGCTGACACGATCCAACGAGAAATCGTCTGCTTGGAGGCGGGAGTTCCTGGGCTGGCGCCGCCATAACAACAAAAACAGTTGTTTGTCCTCTCTGACTGAGGCAGTTCTGGACAAGTATTTCTTGAGAGTTCTCCGCACATCAAGAATATGAGGACGGAACTTACTGAGCCCGAGGCTGCCGGCTGGTGTAGCGCGGGCAGCGCACTAGGGGCAGTAACGTGGAAAGAATGATTGACCTTCGGGCAATAGGAATCCGGCAGTCTAATGCTGACTCTGTCCTTGTGAAAGACAGACAGCTCGGGATCGGAGGACATCGCATGGATGTCTCCTACCCGCCTACCGGACGTGACCACCACAAGGAAGGCCGTCTTCCATGTTAGTAGCTGCAATGAGAGGTTTGCCAGGTCCACAAATCTGGGCCCTGACAACCAATCTAGTACAACAGATAGATCCCATGAAGGGCTGATCCGCCTGACAGGAGGTCGGATCCTGTCCACACCTGCTAAGAAGCGCTGGACCAGAGGATGGGCCCCCATTGGCCAAGGAGTCTGCACACAACTTTTCAGCTCTCTAGACCTTTTGGAACTGGAGAAGAAGATGAAAATAGGTTTTTAAGGATGTGACCCCTGTGACCCCATTTGGGGTCATGGGGTCATGAAATGTACAATTTAGTATCCCCATTGGCCAAGGAGTCTGCACACAACTTTTCAGCTCTCCAGACCTTTTGGAACTGGAGAAGAAGATGAAAATAGATTTTTAAGGATGTGACCCCGGTGACCCCATTTGGGGTCACAGGGTCACGAAATCTACAATTTAGAATCCCCATGGGCCAAGGAGTCTGCACACAACTTTTCAGCTCTCTAGACCTTTTGGAACTGGAGAAGAAGATAAAATAGGTTTTTAAGGATGTGACCCCTGTGACCCCATTTTGTGTCATGGGGTCATGAAATCTACAATTTAGAATCCCCATTAGCCAAGGAGTCTGCACATAAAATTTCAGCTCTGTGTAGTTATTGGTTCTGGAGAAGAAGTCGAAAAAGCGAAAAGTTTACGGCCGGATGCCGGACGCCATGCCATGCCATAAGCCCATCGGGCCTTTCAGGCCTGATGAGCTAAAAATTTTAAATTGGGTTAAATATAGCGTGTTTTCATTTCATGAAATGTCAAGGATCCAAGATGGCGGATGTTGATAGAACTTTCCCTTTAACTTCACAGCTTTGAAGTTAATATACTCCTCTTTGAGGCATGTTGCAGTTCCACTAGCGAATGTACAGGGCCACACTAAAGGTCAGTTTTCAACATGTTCAAAATACATTTCAAAATACAACACTCAGGAAAGTTTGAGCAGGAAAGATATGGCCACTGAAGGAAAAACAATGAGATATATTTCACTTATTTTTATGCTACAGACATAGAATTGGGTAAATTTAGCAGGTAATGAACAGATAATACAATTAGTACAGTCAACACTATAGATTGTGAATTGTTAAAAGGTGAACCACTTTAAATTGCACCCCTGCCATGACCTTATTTTTGGGATTAGGGTAATGAAACTTAGTCTCCATCCAACAAAGATGGCATATTCTAAAAAATTTAGCATCCTAGCAGTATTAGTTCATGGAGAAATCATCAGAAAATTTGAGGCACACCCTGCATTTGGGGATGATGTTGTTCTGAAGGGAAAGTTGAAAATGTCAAATTTGAATAGAAGACAGAAGCCATGAGCCCATCTGGCTATACACCTGATGAACTTAAAATAGCCTCAATCGCTTATTCAGTGTATTGTTGACTATTACCAAAAAATGTTCTTGGGTAGGTTTGATCCAAAAACCTTCATTAAAGATAATACATAAATCTTGACTGAAAGTATGCTGTAAACTCTGTAGAAACTGTGACAATGAAATACCTACCAGTTGCAGGCTTTTTGTATTTCTTTATGTGCAATTTTCCTTGCTTTGTCGTAGTTAGCGTTGGCAAGAGCCAGGGTTTTGTTGTCAATGAGAGAAGATTTGACAGCCCCCTCCCCTCCTCCATTGCTGTTGCCAACGTACACCACCTTCATCCTCATGGACACGCCTCCTGCCACGCCCCCTCACGTCATCTCACCTGCAGTGACGCACTTTGTTCATAAATTGGTGCATATTCCCTCATTTTGTAATATGAAATGGCCATAAGCCAACAAACTGACAATTTTAAGAGAGGGTTCTATCCAACATTTTGTTCTTGTGCATTGTGAAATGTGAATATATATATATATATATTAATTGATCCAGTCAAAACCATCTGATGTTTATACTTTTATATATATATATATATATTAATTTAACTTTTTGAAAATAATGAATGGTTTCACTTCGGATTGTTTTATTTGTGCATGCATATGCACTATTCTTTGTTAATATTTGACAAATCTAAAAGCAACAACATATTACCCTCACTAATATATGTTTCAAATGGTTTGTGTTATAGACAGGAATGTCCCTTTTAATTTTGTAAGCACAAAAATGGAATCCTCTCTTTTAAAAGTTAGTAAACACAACCAATAATAACATGGACATAGTTTATGACATAATGACATATAATGGAATAAAACCAAATATCACTATCAGAATTAATCAAATTAAACTGTACATAATGAACACAAACATGTATTATGCTTATTGTGGAGAAATATATGTGAATTTTGCAAAATTCTATTTTGCTTCCAATTCGACTACATAGTAGCCCTTATTGTTCTAGACACAATTTTGGCTCATATTTCTGTATTTACACCTTTCAGTTTCACCTACATTTTCCTACACCTTATAAGCTGCATAAGTGTTTTAGAAAAGTGCATACCTGTGTAAAATCGTTGTGATGTACACCAACAAATAGGCAATTCGGTATCCAATGGTACGTCTGCACACACTGTACTGTATATTATTCTCAAGCAATATACGTAAATTACTGGGTAAAACTTAGTATTTGCTTGTAAGTAAATCGGTCACCCACATTCTGCGTTCACAATCATAAGTGATGTCCCCTTGATTTAAGGTCATATATCAATATCATTTATTTTTTAAAACATCCTTTTTCTGCTTCATAAAACGGGAAAACATACGGTATTTCCTGCATTAAATAAAAAATAGACACATAATGATCATTCTTAATATGAAATCAAAACACTTGTGACGTAAACAGTTCCCAAAATGGCGACTGATCTAAAGGTTTGCATCATTTCAGTGTGCATGTTGTGTATTATAGTGTTGTCTTCAAATGACAGTTGTTTCAGGTTATCGCTTATCAAAACTTCCATCATTATGAGGCTAATTAATTTTCATATCGTATCACTTGTGCCCCTGTTTACTTTCATGGCAAATATTATGTTGTGAGTCCGCTATTCGATTTGACCTTGACCGCCTGATGTTTACATGGGTTGATTCTGTTGTGAAAATACTCAAAAGTTGTTTTTTCATAATTTGATAAGTATATATACTTTCAAAATGGCACATTTGAAATATATATTACAACCAGCTAGACGGGATAATCTGGAAAAGCAAGAAAGTAATAAATCGCGCACCTGTTCACGTGCTGAGGTTGGGGGTTGGGCACGAATACTTGAATATGATTGGTTAAACGTGACCTCTTGACATTTTACCATGCAAATTAGAGTGTCACGTTAGTTGACAGATCGATTGATTCGAAATGAACAGGTACTGTTATATGAATTTATGTTTTTTACTACATCTTCGTTTTTGTTTAACATTAACTATCTTATTTACAGTAATATTTATATGTTTTATTCAGTGTAGTACAAGGCTATAATACAAGGGCAAAATAGTTTCTGTCTTAAGTGCTGATATGGAAATGTTTATTTTTTTAAAAAAAAAACCACTCAACAAATGATCCAATAATATAATGCAAACAAAATTCTGAATGCTTCTCTTTGAAAAAAATATTGTTTTTCATAAAATATTCCCATTGTGGTTTTAGTTTTGTTTATAAATATTTGAAGTTATATATAGTTGTCGATCATAAATGAGTAAATGGTGAAGTCATTGATTGTTTTACTTGTTTTTTTGTACAACTTACTGTCCAAATACCCGGTAAGGAACAAAACCAGAAATTGAAGTTTCTGCCTGTTATAAGTGGGATATTAAAAGAAGTCTTAAATAGTTTGTGGAAATATCTTTGCATCATTATATAAATGCAGGAACAGCTGATTTTTTTTCTCTCCAAGAATCACGGTTCAACAGAATTAAAGTTTTACTGTAACCATTTTTGTTAAAAGTTATCAGTGTTATGACATTATATTATTGTGAAAGCCTATGGCAAGACACTTTTGTGAAATTTTTAACATGTGTCAAGCACTGTTTTTAAAGCTGTTAAGCACTTTAAAATACAATTCACGACTTCACAAGATTTGAGGTTGGAGAAAGAATATATGAAACACCCTATAGGCTATTTCTGGATTAACAGGCTTGTAAATTTCGTTGTCCTACTCCCAAAATAAGGGCACGGTAGGGGTTCAATTGAAAGTGGTGCACCCCTTAATGACACAATGATGGTTAATGTTATATTGGTTTTGTAAACAGCTTTCAAATGAGTCATATTGTATGTATGTAGCACAATAAATAAGGAAAATAGAGGCATTTTATTGATGATGTCTCAGTCTTGTCTTTAGAGGGCCCAGTTAGTCACTAAGAAAAACACTTATTTGCATAGCTTAGCTTCAACTAATTAAAAACTTAGGGTGAGGGATTGGAGACAACTGTTAATATATGGAAATGGATGTGTGTATTTGTGGGGGGGGGTCTGGGGAGAGTCACTGGGTATGGTGGAGTTCATATAGCTCTACACAAAACATTACACTGCATAACTACCAAGCCCAGTTAGTATGAACTAATGGGAAGCTAAGGGTGAGCGACAATTCTCCTTTAAACCTTTTTAAAGAGATGGTTCTTTCAGTATCCGCCTTTTACGTTTTGAGTATTACATGCAATGAGAAACATGCTGTATTTTAACTAATTTTTTTAAAATTTAATAATTAAAAATACAAAATAAGTTATCATTTGACTAATCTACTTGTTTTTATCAATTGATAATAGTGCGCTTGTCTTTGTGATAATAATATATATGATAATAAATCATGCAAATCCTGATGAGCTACGGAGCCAATGGATCTATTATTTCTCAAAAATGATAACTATAATAATGATGTTTTCTTTAGTGATACTTCATGTTTGTTGTTATGAATATATAGAACAATCTTCTCTTCGGGTGAAACAGGGTTTACTTGAAATTGACAATTAATTACCTTTTCAATCATAGGTAAAATTTAATTAACCTTTAAGCTGGAGTTGGCCATGCCTGAAAGTTCTATGGACTATTTGTTAGTGTATGTTTGTTTGTTCTATGAACTATTTGTTAGTGTATGTTTGTGTGTTCTATGGACTATTTGTTAGTGATATGTTTGTATGTTCTATGGACTATTTGTTAGTGTATGTTTGTGTGTTCTATGGACTATTTGTTAGTGTATGTTTGTGTGTTCTATGGACTATTTGTTAGTGATATGTTTGTATGTTCTATGGACTATTTGTTAGTGTATGTTTGTGTGTTCTATGGACTATTTGTTAGTGTATGTTTGTGTGTTCTATGGACTATTTGTTAGTGTATGTTTGTATGTTCTATGGACTATTTGTTAGTGTATGTTTGTGTGTTCTATGGACTATTTGTTAGTGTATGTTCGTGTGTTCTATGGACTATTTGTTAGTGTATGTTTGTGTGTTTCAGTACCTGTCTGGGTTTGGCAATGAGTTTGCCACTGAAGACCCCCGATGTCCCAACTCTCTCCCTGAGGGCCAGGTACTCTCTTCCACATTGATAAACTTAATATCTTGAAATATATTAGTTATATTAAAACTTGAATTCTAAATGTTTTTTTCCCAGCACATTTGCCTTTGTGGGCTCCTTTCACAAAACAATCTTTACCTAGATTAACCTAACTCCTATTTGTTGACATTGCACCTTACCATCACCTTAGTGATTGGACAAGCAACCATGCTATAGTACAATGTTTTTATAATTTTATGTGATATTTTAAACTACTTTCAGCATAAATACAAAAGATATGTTACATTGTAAGAATTGTGTGAGAATCTAGCCCTCAAGAAAGCATGCCCATCACTATCTTGTTCCATCAAGGTATTTGTTTCCTCAACGCTGCTTGAATCGTCTGATCCACCTTATTAATCATAAAATAACCAGTCAATAAAAGCACTTTAAATGGAGCAATTAGTAGCAGTTCCCAGATAAGGAGACCCATGAGCGATCATCAAATTTCAAACCACGACATTTCATTGGCTGACAGTCACAAAATACATGGTATAGATAGCGATGAGGAACCAGTCTTTAGTGATATGAGAAAGTAGCTGCTTATGGGATCAGGGGATCAAAGCAGCCTTGTCGATTCAAATACCGTATTTCCTCTAATAAGCACCCGGGCCCTTATTTTTTTCACCACCCCCTGACCCCCTGGCGCTTAATTTTAGAGGCCCGGTGCTATTTGGAAACCCAGCACTTATTTCTTTAAAAGAACATTGAAGTTGATTAAGGAAGCATTAATCTAATGGTATAGACCAGCCGCTTATTAGAGGAAATACGGTATATCTGATGTAGCACTATTCTCAATGTGAGACTGATTATGAAATTTCTTTACAACTGTTGACTCCACACAGAATAACCCGCAGCAGTGTCCGTACGGACTGTACGCAGAGCAACTGTCCGGCACCGCCTTCACCGCACCGCGCACCGAGAACCAGCGGAGGTATGTTCTGAACCTCACATGGTACATATCATGTGCAATGTTTTAGCTCATCATCAGGTATTGTCCGTCATCCATAAACTTTTCACATTTTCAACCATTTTCTTTCTGCTTCAAATTATCCTGGGTCCATTGCAAACTGACCTTTGACCTTGGCTATGACTCAAAAAAGTAACAGCTGTTAATTGCCCAGTGGGTCAAGGAGGGGTGTTTCGGTGGGGAACAGGTCAAAAGGGCCACATGACAAAAGGGACGGAAAAGTCCAAAGGGCCGCAAGAAAGTCATAAGGGTTGCAAACCCCTAGTCAAAAGGGTCTCACCAAAAAGGTAAAACACGCTACATCATTAAGTCAAAAGGACCTCAGACCCCTAGTCAAATGGGACAAATATATAGATTTGTTTTGATATTTGACAGAAAATAAGGACATTGAATAGAAGTATGTGGTTGTTACTTATTTCATCATATGAACAAAGTAAAACAGTAGAGTTGTATGTCACAATAAACTATTGAAATTATAGTGATAGGCCTACACAGAAACACATATTTATTATGCTAACAATATACACGGTAGAATGGTCCTTTTATATTTGTGCTAGTTGCATGTTATGTACACAAGTAAGTACTCACTTGTTTATTTACTAACCTATGCAAATTTGTTCATGACTGAGGGATGTAAAACTGCACTTGTGTTATGGCCTGTTGTTAATACCATTTCTTTTACAATATATTTCAAAGATGATACATCAAGCTGCCAATTATCAAACATGTTACTTCTTCCTTAGAATATCTTGACCAATGTGGATTATGAACTGTACATTTGTTAACTGGGCAATGACTTATTAGCTCATCCGGCCTGAAAGGCCAGATGGGCTCATGACATGGCATGGTGTCCGGCGTTTGGCGTCCGTCTGTAAACTTTTCTTCTCCATAATCATTTTGTGTACAGACTCCTTGGCCAATGGGGATTCTAAATTGTAAATTTGGTGATCAAGTGGCACCGAATAAGGGCCTCACAGGCGATGACCTCCAATCCTATTTTCATCTTATGACGTATGGCTTCCGGCGTCTGTCCATCTGTCCGTAAACTTTTCACGTTTTCGACTTCTTCTCCAGAACTAATAACTCTAGAGAGCTGAAATTTTATGTGTAGACTCCTAGGCTAAAGGGGATTCTAAATTATAGATTTGGTGACCCTGTGGCCCTAAAGAAGGACCTCACAGGCCATAACCTAAAAACCTATTTCGATCTTCTTCTCCAGAACGAAAAGACCTAGAGGGCTGAAATGTTGTGTGCAGACTCTTTAGCAAATGGAGATTCTAAATTGTAGATTTGCTGACCCAATGGCCCAAAAAAAACCTCAAAACTAACCCCAAGCTGTCTTAGATTAAGTGGACTTACCCATTTTTACCAAAGCTGTTGTTGTTTTAGCTAATCTCTCATTTGCTTTGTGACAAACAGGGGTATGAATACTGGATGTTTGACTAGTGGGACTGGCATGATTGATGTGACTGTATCAATCCTCTTTAATAAGATGAACTCATGCTCTCCCACTAGCGAACTCCTCAAGAATGCTTGCACTGTAGTATCTTCAAGTAATAATAAAGATCTGTTGTGTTGTAGCTGGCTGTACCGCATCCGCCCCTCCGTACAACATGAACCCTTCAGCAAGACGTCACGTGGGAACCTCACACATGACTGGGACAGTGTGGAACCAAACCCAAACCAGGTAGGCATGCAGCGTATCCGTAGGTCGGAGGTCACCACGATAAAGGTACTCTCTTTTCAAATCAGGATTCTCTGCCGATTTGTGACTTACAAGTACATGAAAGATTGAACACTTGTAGTGTGGTAAAACGTGTCTGTAGTAGATATTTCTGTTGTGTGGGTAAGTTGTAGTGTGATAAAACGTGTGTTGTAGTTTTTTTCTCCTTAAATTTGTTTCAGCTCAGATGGAATCCTTTCGATATCCCCCAGGAGAAGACAGATTTTGTGCAGGTAAATACTACACAGATTGTTTTGTCTCTTACAAGCAACAAGCAACAGTTTCACCATCAATCCTATTTCGGGTGTTTAGCTCTTTTAGAACCAGAGTTAAGTTTCAAGTATCTAAATGTATAATTACACCTATGTTAAGCAGTAGTGCAACCTGTATGATATGACCGACTTGAGACTTGATGTGTGTATGACAGGGTCTGGCGACGGTGTGCGGGGCAGGGGACCCCAAGTGTAGATCCGGCATGGCGGTGTACGTCTTCACCTGCAACACCTCCATGGGAGACAAGTGAGTTGACTTGGGGATGCTTCACTCTACTGATGAATGACTCAACCATTATCAAAGAATGTCCGTAATATTTGTTACCTACAATTTGAATAGGTTTATTAGATGATGGGTATTTACATCCTGATGTGGGCGACCTGAGGCACTGATGAACAAGCTAAGATTATTCCTTCAACATTTCAGCACTGATGCTCTGTTATTTTGGTATTAAACTGGTGGAAATGTCAGTGGTATGATGGCATTTGCTCTTCTGGTGCTGCTAGAATTGTAGCAAGAATTCTTCATACAGAGTGTAATTTTGTAATAGCCTTCAAATTATAGAAAATCAAAGAATTTACTCAAGAATGTTTTGGTCTGGAAACAGATAAAGATGTATTAATAATTGAAAGATAAATTGGATGCACAAATATAAATATTCACTTTTTAGATTAAAATGAGTGCTAGATTATCTATTGAATTGTTACCCTGCAGAGATGTGACTCCTGACAGAGACTTGTGTGTTTCAGGTGCTTCTACTCCTCTGATGGGGACTTCTTGATCGGTGAGTGGATTGTGCTGGCGATGCTTAATATATTATAGTTAAGAGTTATAGTGAACACTTTAAGAAATAACTATTTGATTGAGTCATTATTGAAATGAGTTGGTATCGTGTGTGTGCAGTTCCGCAGCAAGGAGGCCTCTTCATCACCACCGAGTTCGGCCGCATGCAAGTGAACCCCAACGAGATCTGCGTCATTCAGGTGGGTGGATCAAACCATATAATGTCTTCTAATGATTGCATGATGGTCTGTCAAGCTGCCATTTTGATCTATCTTTGAATATCTGGTATAACTCATGCATCAAGTTATGATTTACCTTCTTCAGAAATTATTTCTATAATCGGAACAAGTGATAATAGATTTGAGGGTAAGTCCTTTGAAGTAGATGACATTATTGTATTTTGTTGTGATATATTGAGTTCCTGTGTTGTTGTACAGGATGTGCTTCAGTTGAAACATGTTACCAACCATAACCGCTCTACAAGCTACTGTATCGTATGTGTGTGTTGTAGCGAGGTATGCGGTTCAACGTGGCTGTGAGCGGCGAGACACGCGGCTACATGCTGGAGGTGTTCAACGACCACTTCGTCCTCCCCAACCTCGGACCCATCGGTCAGTGTGTGCACCTCACTCCATTTTGTATCTGAAGCTTTCCATGATATATTATTATACCCCCGTTTACGAAGCAACAGGGATATATAGTGTTCATTCTGTCTGTCCATCAATTCTTCCCGCCGTCTGTCCTTTCTGTCCCAAAACTTTGCCCGGAACACATCTCCCAAGTTGACCAAACTTGTTACACAGGTCAACCATGATCCCTAGATGTGCCTTTTGAGGGTGAATCTTTATCCATTGATGTCACTTTTACTAATTTCAAAGTTTCTTTAACCTAAGCGGAAAACGGAGGTATGTGAACTTAGCTCGCTTCTACATTAGTTTTATATGCTCATTTTTCCTCTTGTAGATTATTTTTCTCTCAGTTCATCAGGATCTAGGTTCAACTTCAATAATTTTTCATTTACAAAACATTGATTGACATTCTCCAAGTTGGAAGAAAAATGAAGATTATTATTATAGATATACAACTTCTGTGTAGGGAACATTTTGTATAGATTCTAGTGTCATTGTCAAGGCAATGTCTCCCTGCAACAGACTTGTATGAATGTAGCACTATCAGTACCTCCAGAACCCTTGTTAACAGTCATGACGAATTGGTTCACAGCAAGGTTAAATTGTGTACGTTGGATCTGTGTCTTGTGACTGTAGGTGCTAATGGGCTGGCGAACCCACGGGACTTTCTGACACCGACGGCGTGGTACGAGGACCGGGAGGTGGAGCAATACGAGGTGGTCAACAAGTACCACGGACACCTCTTCCTGGCCTCCCAGGTGGGTAGTGGGAGGCAGAACTCTACGGATATCAAGTTCTTTGGTTGGTTTCCACAACATTTGTGGGTCACTTCCTGCCCGAGTGGAAGCCAACTTCTGCCAACGAGGAGTCTCTCATTACTTTACCAACTTCTAAATGTCTTTGAAGAATTTCTTTAGTGAAAAGTTCATATTGAATGACAGAGTCAGAAACTATGATTTTCTATCTACATAATGTTGAGCTCCAGAAAACAAATTTGGCATATTTTACCATTCTTCTTTTTGACCTGCAGAAACACTCTCCCTTTGATGTGGTGGCTTGGCATGGTAACTATGCTCCGTACAAGTATGATTTGGCCAAGTTCATGGTTATCAACTGTGTAGCCTTTGACCACGCGGTAGGTAACCAATCTGTCATCCTTGTGATTGTTTTATAATGGCTATTTGAACCTGCTTTATGTAAGTAAGAGAAGGGTTTAAGTTGTAATACTGTGAAACAAGATTTGTTGTCAAACTTTCTTGATGTTAAACAGTAAAAGTGCTCTAAAATATTGATAACAAATAATTATTTAAGTTGTGAATAGCTTTTGTACACTAAGTAGCAGTGATTCATCTTTGGACAAACCTTGAAAGAAGCAGACACTCCCACTGCTTGTGGTGTGATGTACAAGCTGCATTTGAACCCTCTTGTATATCTTAGAGAATGAGAAGACTGTTTACATTACAGGACCCATCTATATTCACCGTGTTGACCTGCCCCTCGGCACTGCCAGGAACTGCGGTGGCCGACTTTGTGGTGTTTCCTCCGCGCTGGTCTGTGCAGGAGCACACGTTTAGACCTCCGTACTACCACAGTGAGTGTCTCAATGATATCATGTGTGTCTTCATATTCATATTCATAATCTACTGCGGACTTCCTTACTTCATTATTATGATCTCTCAGATGTGTCGTCTTCTTATTCTTCTTTGTTTCTCTCCTTCCAGGAAACTGTATGAGTGAGTTTATGGGTCTGATATATGGCAACTATGAAGCGAAGGTAATTACTCCAAATACAGTCGTACATTACTCAGAAAAGTTATTTGCCCAAAGAAACATCTAGGATTATTAAAGTTTGTAACTTACCTAACCATATATGCCAGTGCGTCTTCCTATTCTTACGATTTTCACAATCAGTTTTTTGAAGGCGTATGATTTAAACTTCAATTTAACACCTTTAATCAAAATATATTATTTTTGGAATATATTAATGAAGGGTTGAGATTTAAACTTACAATTTAACCAAGATAAACTGAACGCCAAAAGTATCTAATAGGGAAATAGGACAATTGACCCCACCCATGAAGAACTGGCGATAACTTATTTACCATTAAAGTTACAGGTCTGCTTTTTTAGCACAAAACACTAAACTGATGGAGTGTTACAACACAACAAAGCAAAATCCTCTGAACACGTAACTTTTTATGATATTCAAATTCAAAGAGGTGTAACATTTCTTTATATTATTTTTTTAATATATTCATGCTGAAAGAAAAGACAAACAAATGAATAGGATACAAAACTGCCATGGCCACCCATGACCAAGGTAAAGCGTGTACCCAGTAGCTCCTCACAAGCCGTGTTTCAGGAGGAGGGGTTCCGGCCCGGAGGAGCCAGTCTACACAGCATGATGACTCCTCACGGACCAGACAACCTCTGCTTCGAAAAGGCCTCCAACGCTGAGCTCAAAGCAGAGAAAATAGCTGTCGGAACTATGGTAATGAAGGATTTCTGGGTTTTCACACTTTTTCAGTGGTCACTCCTTTCATTTCCTTGGTAATGATTAACATCCACTCAAACTAGTTGATACTAATGAATTAAATGTCCTATGTTCATTGCTAATTTTCACATGGCCCACTCAAAACAATAAGGCCCACTGGACAGTTTTTTAAAACTGATCACTTTAACAAAACAATAAGGCCCACTGGACAGTTTTTTAAAACTGGTCACTTTTCATCTCGACTGGTATGATACAGCATTTTCACATTTACACTTCTCGAGAACTTACGCGTCATGTAGGTGGCAGGGTCTTCACCCTCAAACTTTATTTTGACTTCTCTTCAGAATTTTGGATAGAAGATTGGGAGGGGGGTTAGGAATGATATTTTATCTATTTCAAAGATGCTGGTTTAAAATCCATTTACCTGTTTGTGAAAGTATGTTCACAAGATGTGAGTTATCTGAGGAAATAAGCAAGAGTGTATAGCATTGAACCACAGTCCTCGAGTCAAAGAAGTAAGTCGCTCATGAATCTCGGTTGCAGGCGTTCATGTTTGAGTCTTCATACAGCATGGCGGTGACGGAGTGGGGTAACACCAACAAGCTGGACCCTAACTACTACCGGTGCTGGCAGGGGCTCACGAAACACTTTAACCCCGCCTGGACCCCCAAGGGTAGGTACAGGCTACCGTATTTCCTCTAATAAGAGTCCAGGAACTTATTTTATCAGCACCCTTGATCCTCCGGCACTTTTTGGAGGCCCGGCCCTTCTTTCCTCAACAGAAATTGAAGTTTACTAAGTAAGCATTAATCTAATGGTTTAGACCCGCCGCTTATTAGAGGTCGGGCGCTTTCAACTACCCTTGACCCCCCGCACTTATTAGAGGTCTGGCGCCTGTTAGAGGCCCGGCACTTACATGTATTAGAGGAAATACGGTATCTCCTCTGCTAGTGATAGTTTAAAATGACTCTTAGTGGCCTGTACATAGGACACAAACTGGCCATTTATTGAACTCCATGAATTCAATGAGCTCCATGAACTCAATGAGCTCCATGAACTCAATGACCACCAACTGTCTTTAATTTTCAATAAGGCGTCGATACATGAACAACCAGTTTCTGATTGAATTATGAAAACTTATAAATGTGTGTTTTCTGCAAAGACTTGTTATGAATAATGAAAATTAAAAACAGATAAGACAGGTAAGTCTCACAAGCAAGCAATTACATCATAGTAGAAGAGGTAGATACAAACAGAAAGTAAATCATTTCACTTTGTTTATTAGTAGAGGCTTTACTTTTACTCTTTTAATTTTCAGGTGAGGCCAAAGAACAAAAGACTTTTACATTTTAGAACAACCTGAATCTCAGGCGACCACGAAGCGTATCTAACCAAGAGATCGTCTGGCAGCTACACGCGATGCTTCTTCTGTCTCCCTTCATGCATGAAAACATGCTTCATAGTTTGTAAAAAGTTCTGCTTGTAGCTTTCAATGATACTTAAAAGTGTATCTATTATGCAGAACGAATATTGGAACCTGGGTCCATATTTAAAAAAGCTTTCTTAGTGATTATATAGTCATAATGACATATAACTTTTAGCTACAAAAATCTTATAATGCCCTTATTTTGTTCAAGTTCATAGAATATTAAATGGTTCAAAAAACAAACAATTCCTACTGAATATGCTTTTATGCTTTCAACCCCTAGTCATCTGATCGAAACCATAGGAGAGTTGGTTAAGATTGTGATATATCATTATCTTTCAGTGCTTTTTATCTGTTGATTGTTATAAGACTTAAGATCTAGATCTACACATTTTATTATGTGGTTGTTGGTTGTGTTATACATTGTGTCCCTGTTGAGATAGATCTAATGTATGTATGTAAATCTAGTATGTATTTTACTATACTTGTGGTTCACTCATTCAAGCAGTATGAGAAAACTTGGTGAATAAACTAAAAGGTATTCTGTATTTTAAAGAGACGGTTCTATCGGGATATCAACCATTATGTAAAATGAGAAAACTGCTGTATTTTAGAACTTGTTAACAATAAAATATATAAATTGATAGGATATCCACAAAGTAACAAATAATTCAGATTTAAACTGATCAGCAATCTTTCATTATACTGTAGCAAAGCTTTCCGCACTAGTGTCGATGAATGGCTTCACTTTTCATTGTTTTCACTTTTGAATGAATTGTATTGTTTATCAAATTGTCAAATTGAAAGTCACCAAAATAGTGCAACAAGTAATACATTTAAACTTGAGTTTATATTGGTGATTCTCAACATTGATTGGTCAGTAGCCAGAGAATGAGACGATGATTGGTTGATGGTACTACTTTCTTGCTTCAGTGATAAATAGAACGTATCGAACACAGTCTTGATTTAAAAATAAAAACAGGATCAAGAATATGAAAATATTTAGATTATTATATGTTTCTTATACAAAATTATAATAGGTCTATTTATCTACATTGTCATTATTACTTAAATTGACAAGTTATTGACAATTATTTTTAATAATTTCACCAGCTTCACATTGTCGTTGTTGTTTGTAAACAAACATGGCTGCCAACAGAGTAAAACATTAACAGTTCCGGAAAATATTCAATCCATAAATAAGTAGATCTACCTAACCATCAATGAGAGACAACATCAGAATATATTGGACATTCTATGCACTATTTTCGTTTCTGAATCAGAATAAGGGTGCAGAATGAGATCAAACCTGTTGTATGACATCGGGACTGCAGTCTGCAGTTCCTGGATCTAATGTTTCATTGTTGTAATCGTTTACTTCATATCCATCGACTTCACCGTCAGTAAACGTCCGATTAGAGTTATCATTCTTTGTTGTGGATCTACGGCCGACATGACGTGAACTGAATCCACATTCCTGAGACTAAATATTGATCAAACTTCAGAAGTTTCTTGGCATACAAATTTGATTCTGTGTAATCGTTGTAGATTCTTCTTGTGGGCATTACTACTTTTAACCGTTGTCATTTTAAAAGATTGACAGGTTTTTCCAATTTTTGATTCAACGCTATGCTGTTCAGTCACTCCAACGCGTCAGTCATTTATACTGTGGGTACTGCAGTAAGGCGTAATCATGTACTCATTAAAATAAGTTCAGGTTGTATCTTACATGTATTTATAATGTAAATGTGCGTCATATATGACAACTATATTATGGGTTATCCAAACAGACTAATAATATATTAGTTTCTTGTCGTTTTATTAAAGAACTATTTGTTATAGTGTTTGAGCACTGGAGATATTCAGTGTAACATGCGCATGAATACAAATCAGCTGATCAATGTCACTTAATACAGTCTAAATAAAAAGACACGTTTGTCATTCGTAAATGTGTATTTTAATTGAATGTAATGGGTAATTTATATAGAATAACCAACGAGGTACTAGTGATTATGGGAAATATGCACTCATCGAAATGATGTTCAATCGCTAGCCAAGGCTTGCAACTGAACATCATTTCAATTTGTGCATATTTCCTGTAATCACTCTACGTCGATGGTTATTCTCTAAATGTCCTCTCCAATTTTGTTTCTACAAAAATAATCTGATAGAACCCTCTCTTTAAGCAACAAAAGCGCACAATAGTTGAGTATTTTGAAAATTCTATGAAGTGTTGTGGAAGGATGATTGGCAGGTAATAGAGATGTCTGTGTGTTCTGTATGGTGGACTCCAGACTACATTCCTTCCAAGAGTTCTGTATAGGAAGGGGCTGTTCTGGTTGTGGGTATATACACTGCACCTTGTACTTCGTCCTGAACAAATCATGATGTGAAGTCATGAACCATGTCAAATCAGCTATACTAGTTGTGATGTTATACGACCGATAAGTCCCTTATTACTGATTGAGGTCATGCTCAGCTGACCTTTGACCTATAAATATAATGAGGAACAGGAACGCTTGACTTACCAATCAAACCTTTCGAAGCTTTCAACCAATCAAATTCATGCTTCGTCAGCATCTCTGCTTCTGTCACAGCTGTCAATAATCCAACATTCTGGTCGTTATATATCTGGAAAATACTTATATCCTGACCTTGTTTGTTCATTTCTTTTTGCCCTAATGATCAAAATTCACCAGTATTGGATAAGCAAAATATTTGTCAAAGCGAGGTAACCTTCTTATTTTTTGACAAAATTTGCAGGAAAATCTGTATCAATAGGTATCAATAGGTATCAATAGGTATCAATAGGATTTTCAATGGAAGTCAACAAGATCAGCAAAGATCCCATTGAAACCTGATGTCAGAGTGATTGGTTAATTATCTCATTTGCATCGCATGAAACAGGTAAGCTGGATGTCTTGGTAGAGTTGTGGGACGTAGAACATTACAACTAGTTTCAATTAGATTAGAATTTTGTGAAATGAATTGAAATGATTCAACAAGTTTTGTTGTGCTTGATTGCAATGAAGATTTGAAGTCAGTGTTTGGCTTTTGTAAGGTTTAGAGCAGGTTTCTTCTCATTGTTCTTAATATAGGCAAATATGACTTTATTTTGTAAGAATGAGCTGAATCTATTATTCTTGGCAAAATTTTAGTTAAAGTTATTATGCAATCGATTATCATTATAACTGATTTGTTGTGAATGATTTAAATTGGGGTGCAGATGAATGTGAAGGTTGACTATTGTGATGAAGGTTAAGTTGACCAGTACATTGTGATCATCTATTACTTACTGTTTGTGACATACATGTTAGGTCGTCACAATTAGCCCAGATCCATCATGGTTGCAGTGATGTTTTACTCCTGGTTGAAAGTCTATGCATTGTTGTTCTAACTATTCAATATGCAAATACAGATTCTTTATAAGTCGTTTACAGATAATGTATTTTATGATGATTTTTGTGCAATTGATGGAACAATCAAATCTTGCCCCTAAGTATTTTATTATGTACAGATATTTACAAATGTTTTAGGAGAGGTGTATGTCAGCATGAACATATTTATGACTTTTTGAGTATATCCGCATAAATATATATTATTTTGAAACTTGTCTTGTTTTTATTACCCAATGACGAGCAGTTCAACTTCTTCTACAAGAAACAAGACAGATAGAGATACAAACAAGGGTTACTCAACCAGGTAACAGCCATTCCTGGTAGCTCAGAAAGGTACATGGAGGTCCAAAGGTCCATCAAATTTATCTGCACAATTTTTCACCCTGAGGTGAGGTGAGTTGGTGTTTAACGCTGCTTTCAAGAGTATTTCACTTATATCATGGCTGCTA
Source organism: Gibbula magus (assembly GCA_936450465.1). NCBI lineage: Eukaryota > Metazoa > Mollusca > Gastropoda > Trochida > Trochidae > Gibbula > Gibbula magus. The sequence goes on along the minus strand of OW388293.1, from coordinate 59,751,355 downwards.
GTATTATGGCAGGGAGAAAGGCTGCAACACCATGTGGCTATGCATTGCGGTGAAACCTACGAGCATCGGCTTGAACTAGCGAACCATGGGTGGTACTACGCTGAAATTCAGTGTAGCATTGCACCCAAACCTTACTGCGTGTAGAACAGTTCTCTACTGCAGACAAAGTTGCCGTGCCCCTGGCTGGATTCAAACCCAAGACCTCTTTGATGTTAAGCCGAACGCGCTAACCACAGCACTATCCAGCCCCTTTTTCATCCTGATGGTTTTAGCAACCAGAGTCCTCAGAAGATGAAATATCCCATCAGTCCCACATAATTTGTACAACACATCTTTGAAAAATAGAGCCATGGGCCCTGTAGCTCATCAGGATTTCATTAAATTATTATCTAAGGTTGAATATCTAAGTTATCTCAAGTAATACATTGTTAACAAGCACCAATCCTACAATTAAGAATCACCTTTGATCAAAGAGTCTCTACACAACATTTCACCTTTCTAGAGCTTTACATACTTGAGATAAAGATGAAAATAGGTTTTTGGGTCATGATTGACCTAGATTGAGGTCACAGGGTCACAAAATCTACAATTTAGAATCCCCATTGGCCAAGGAGTCTGCACACAACTTTTCAGCTCTCTAGACCTTTTTGAGCTGGAAAAGAAGATGAAAATATGTTTATAATGATGTGACCCCTGTGACCCCATTTGGGATCACGGGGTCACAAGATCTGCAATTTAGAATCCCCATGGGCCAAGGCGTCTGCACACAACTTTTCAGCTCTCTAGACCTTTTGGAACTGGAGAAGAAGATGAAAATAGGTTTTTACAACATTTCATCAGACACAGAACACACAATCAGAAGTTTTAAGCACAAATCGGTTGGAATGAGTTCATTGTCCCCCGCCGCCGCGGACTATGTATTCAGCGGCGTCCGTCCGCACGTCACATTTCTTGTTTACGCGATATCTTATGAAGCGTTGCATCCAAAGTCTTCAAATTTGATGTCTGCCTACATTGTGGGAAGACGCAGACACCAGTCAATTTTGGTGACCTTGGTCTTATTTTCAAGGTCACCACGACACTTTGACCGCTTTTGGAACTCTTGTTTACGCGATATCTCACGAAGCGTTGCATCCAAAGTCTTCAAATTTGGTGTCTGCCTACATTGGGGGATGACGCAGACACCAGTCAATTTTGGTGACCATGGCCTTATTTTCAAGGTCACCACGACATTTTGACTACTCTTTGAACTCTTGTTAAATCGATTTCTCATGAGAGATTGCATCCAAAGTCTTCAAATTTGGTGTCAGCCTACATTGAGGGATGACACACACACACCAGTACATTTTGGTGACCTTGACCTTATTTTCAAGGTCACCGCGACACTTTGACCACTTTTCAAACTCTTGCTTACGCGATATATCATGACAGGTTGGACCAAATGTTTTCAAATTTGGTGTCAGTCTACAATCTGAGGATGAGGCTGACACCAGTCGATTTGGTGACCGTGACCTTATTTTCAAGGTCACCTCTACACTTTGACCACTTTTTGAACTCTTGTTAACGCGATATCTCATGAAGTATTGCATCCAAAGTCTTTAAATTTGGTGTCAGCCTACATTGGGGGATGACACACACACCAGTACATTTTGGTGACCTTGACCTTATTTTCAAGGTCACCACAACACTTTGACCACTTTTCAAACTCTTGCTTATGCGACATATCATGACCGGTTGGACCAAATGTTTTCAAAGTTGGTGTCAGTCTACATTGGAGGATGACACAGACACCAGTACATTTTGGTGAAATTCAAAATGTCAACGTCTAGGTGAGAGGTACAACAAATATGAGGCACTTTAAATGGAGAAGATGAAATAGGTCTTAATTAGGTCCGTCAACGTCTGACCTATCTTTGAGGCCAGAGATAAAATCCCCTACAAATAAAGACACACTTGAATATTTAATTCATCACTATTGTTTCCTATATATTACATCCCTTTGAAGTGCAACATGATCATGGTAGAGATGTTTGTGCCCAAATTGTTATTGTTCCGAGGTTAGCAGACTTCATTGTGTTTGAACGATGCAAACAGCTTCAATTGGTGTTTTTCCCCAAGTAGATTGTCATGTTCGTTGTGTTCACAAATGACGTATGCAGTTTTTGTAGTTAAGATAATTATACAGAACCCATTTTAAAAGTATTTCTGCTTAGAAATTGAAATTTATATAATTTTATGCATTCAGTAATGTCATGCCAAAATTTAGGTTTGAACATTGTCTTCTTTTGGTGGTATATCTTTCTTAATCATTGACCCATCGTACTTTTCAGGCCTGATAAGCTAAAACGGACAAGGGGCCATGTCTACAGGTAAGCCAAGAACAGCGGTTGATAACGGTAGCAAACTGATGATTATGTCACGTTCACCCAGGCAGAAGCTATGGGACCACTTTACCCCTAGATATGATCATGATGATATGATCTTTGTAACGGTTAACTGAATATATATTAACCTTATCAACTTGACATGACGTCATCGGAGGTTGACATCGATCTTGGGAGTTACGAAATATTTAACCTCTTGTGACGTCATAGCTGCAAGAATATATTCTCATCTGGATATTGAAAATCTCGACTACCAGTACCATCCCTCGGTGTAAAACGCGTTATGTTTATGTAATGTTACTTGGAAACTTTAAGAATGAGTGACGTTATTAGAGTTTAATATCTTATATCTCTCGAGGTTAGTACGTATAGACTTTGGTGGTCAATCTAACGAATGGTTAGAATGAAGAACAGGACAAGTTTCCATATTTCTATTCTTTCAGTGCATTACACAAACGGATTCAATTTCATGAAGAACAAGACCTATACATACATAATGTTGAAATATGGTCGTGTTAAAAGTGTAAGTGTTCGTGAGAACCGATGTACTAAAGTTTATTATTTACCTTCAACACAGCTGTGTGTAACAACGCTATGATGAACTAATTTATTACACAGACGGAAGAGCGCCGTTGTCATTGAATGGCGTTTTCATACATAGCCTTATTTCTCCTAGAAAACTGACTATATCCATACTAGCTGCCACCAGAAACATCCACTATATATTAGACTAAATCCACTATATATTCGACTAAATCCACTACATATTCGACTAAATCCACTTTATATAGCCAAATTATGGCTTTATACTCAGATTACCCCCTTTAATTGATTACCTTATTATCATAGGGATTTAAGTTAAGTGCAACTTTAACTTTTGTGACGGAATCCTCTTCCGAAGTTTTCAATCGTATTTACTGTAACAAATCAATCTCACGCCAAGGTAGCCAAGCGGATACTGGATTGCATTAAACCGACCAAGTATAGGACAAACCGCACAAACAGCAGGATAATCATCATGTATATGTGTTCTTCATAAATATTCAATATAATAATATAAGACACATAAAGACGAATTTCCCATGTAAATATTACTATGAACCAACTGTCGATACCCTTGAAGATAAAATAATATCTTGTCACTTCTTTACATGTAGTTGAACTAGCCACAGTGGCAAGGACCCATATTTTCGAAACTCTCTTAGCGCTAAGATAGTCGTAAGTGCCGTACATTAACATTGACTTACGACTATCTAAGCACTAAGACAGTTTCGAAAATATGGGTCCAGGAATTTTGAAAGGGGTCCTTTGTTCTTAAGATTATGCACATGTTATTAAGCAGACGATACTGTCGATATATAAGTTCAATCAAAAAGGTAATATAGTGTATATAACAAGTAACTTACACGTATGTCTCGCTTGATACGTGAAATATGCCCTCTCGGTTATGTATCAAGCGATCGAGGCATAGACATATATGTTACTATTTACAACTTGTCAACATAATTTCTGTCTGACGATGTTTCCATAAAATGACGATGTAAATTAATGATATTGCTTTCCACCAGGACAATACTTTATTTCATGGCTTCTGAATGTGCACCAACTTTTTGCAGCATAACCTGAACTTTAAATTTAATAAATTAATATTTCTAAACTGGACTTTTACAATGGCCATTCTTTAAATTTATTTCTTTGCTTCATAAAAACACGTATAGTATCTTATGTCGCTGACAGGTCGAGTTATAAAGATTTGTGTTTGAGCGTACAGCGGTAGAATGCCTTGTTATTGCGCAATATTACTTCGTTTCTTTGTAAAATCTCAAATTGGTAGTCAGCTGGACGTGACAGTGATCATGTTGTTTTGCGTTGTGTAGTTTTTCAGGGAGATGTTATAGGACATTAGCGGCCAAACTCGTTCTATTAACCCAGGTTCTTTCGTTCATGAAGGAAGATGGAACACAGACAAGGTGAGTAAGGTAAACAAAAGATTTATTCTGGAAACAAAATAGTCAGGGTAATTTATGTTACATAATAAGCAGGCACATTTCTCTCATTCAAACAATGCTTAACTTTCACACCAAATATATATAGGTTATTGCAATATGAATTAACATGAAGAAGAATTTGAACAAAGAAGATGAAAAACCTCCTCAAAACTAGCACCGGTTCAACTCACAAGAAGTGCTCAATATGTCAAACAATATCAGACTTGGCTTCTGTAAATAGCAACAGTTGCCGTACAACAAGTGTAAAATACTCGAAATAGAACAAGTTCAAAGATTCAAGAAAGCACGTAAGTTACATCCAACAAGTGCATAAATACTCAACCTAACGTAGCACTTATCAATAAATATATAATAACTAAGAGAACTTTGAAAATATGGGTCCTTTGCACTAGATTTAGGACATACAGGAGAAAGTTAACATGTTTATTGAGAACCAATATGGCGGGATGCTGATGGCCATGTCATCTTGTTTAATTGACAGTAATATATAAATACAATAACCATTGAGAACAAGATAATACATTATATAACTTGACGTATCATAAATTATTGGTATATTAAACCATCACGAAAACAATGTCACGAAAACTATGTCGGTATTTTGAATAGCAGATATTCGGGAAACCCGTTTGAATAATCGTCTTCTGGAGGTTAGGGTTGCCCTCTGGTCTGGGGACATGTCAGTCCAACCCTTGTCAACGTTGTTTTTACATTCTTATAAGCCACAACAGCTTATCTGCTCCAACAAATACAGCATGTCAACCAGACATGTGTTTCTATTATTGAATAGAATAGTCCCACTTCTCCTATGTTTGTCTTTATGTTAGTAAATACGGGCAATTGCTGACTTCTTATTTCAGTAAATACTAGTATTTCCTAGAAATGACGTGTAACACAGATTTACCGTGAAAACGTTCCATTGTATCCAGTATTGAAGTGGTTGTGCTTTCAAATCATTCTTTTCACTTCTCTTGGTTGGATACAATCAACAGTGTTTGATACAATACGTATTTCACGAATAAGAATGTTCAATGGACAGTGGAAATTGAGTATATAAAGCTATATCGTTAGTAATTTCGATAAGAAATATATAATTTATTTACAGCAACAATTAAACGATAAGTATAGGTTAATCACCCATACAAGGTAGTTATTTAGATTAACTATGCGAGGGCGTTAGCCCGAGCAGAGTTAATCTAAATAACTATCGCAGTTTTGGGTGATTAAACGGCTTATACTACGTGGGAATATTGTTTTTACGTACGTTTAATGAATGAGACGTAAAGAAAATGATCATTACAAGTGAACAAAATTGGTTTTTTAATTCAAATAATTGCCCTAGGGCGGTTATTAACGTTATGTGAAATAACCCCTCTGAGAACAATGGACATAACCGACCCTAGTGGTATAATCTCAAATATCTTCCATTTTCTCCCAAAACAAATCAAGTTTACACTTTTCTATCAAAATATTTCTCGATGTCCAAAACAGTTAGATATCCTGGTTATTGGAGTTGAGGACGATACATCCATCTATCGATGCAACCTATTCTAAGCTATAGCAAAAATTTAATTAAAGGGATAGTTTGTTCAGGTGCTACGTGACCAGCAGTAATTGATCAAGCGGTCAAAACAATATAATAGACGGTAATTTAGTTTTAAATGACTATGTAGAAATGCACACTTTCCATTTGTATGTTGATGGTTGATAAACACATCTGCACACCAGCGCGTTGTTGAAAATGAGTGTACAACATATGGTGTTTCCATAAACAACAGTTTTGTTTTGATTTCATATGGGAACAGATTTAGTAATCATTCAGTGACACAGTTCTGCCAGGGTCGCCTCAATCTTCCTGCCGACAGAGATATGAAAATAGTAGATAAGCCGGTATCACATGAGACGTAAGTCAAGTCATGTTTGCCATCAACCTGGACAACACTCCCGTCGGTCTCTTCTCCTTCCTGGTGCTCGGTTCAGCAGTGAAGCTGACCGCCCTAGGGTGGATGAGGAGGCGACGGGGGGAGCGTTTCCAGTGTGTGGGGAGGGTCCACGCGCTCTACTCCTACCCCGTCAAGTCGTGCGCCGGGCTGCAGCTCTCGGAGGCGGACGCTGGGGTGCTGGGGTTGGAGCACAGGGGGACCTTGGACAGGTAACTAGTAAATAGTTTGGTTGGAGCACAAGAGTTCGCCGAGTAGGTGAGACACAGTTAATGAACTCGATGAACAACGGAGACGTCTCTTCTGTGCGCAAAATGTCTATAGAGATTACACATACGATTGTCTATACATGCTCCACAGACACTGGATGGTGACGCGAGACGGGCACATGCTCAGCACGAAGACGGAGGGTCGTCTGCTCCTGATCTCCCCCACACCCCTCGGGGGAGGTCGACTCAGACTTGACGCCCCTGGAATGCCCTCCCTCACCCTCGACATGGACCCCAGCCGCCTAGCCACCTGCAGGTTCGAATTTATGGATAAAACACGATACATACATTCCAATTCAATTTATCGTCAATGAGGGTACCTAGATACTTATATTCCGACACGATTTCAACAGGAGTATCACCCATACTAACATATTCTAGGGGCTTAATTATCACTGGTTCTTAAATCAAATATCATTTCCTTTGTTTTCTTAACATTTGTGTGAAGAAAATTTATCTGGCACCAATCTGTAAAAGAAATTTCTGATCGATATCCATCTTCATTAGAATTATTATTAAATAGAGCAATGAGTGCCGCGTCATCCGCGAACTTCACAAATGAACAGAATGGATCTTGATCCATACATTCATTTGTATATGTCATAAATAACAAAGGTGACAAAACGCATCCCTGAGGATCATCAGTGTTGATAGTAACAGTTGAAGACTGACAATCATTGACACGAACAGATTGTGTCCTGTTGGTCAGAAAATTACTTATCCATTTTATGATAGAGGGCTTGACACTCAAGTTTATGAGTTTACGGACAAGAAGGTGGGGCTGGAACGATTAAACGCTGATGGGAAATCAACAAATAAGATTCGGGCATAAGATTTTGGAGTTTTAAGATGAGTATACAATTTACACAGTTAGAGAGGCATCTTCCACGCCACGTTTTGCACGATAGGCGAATTGTAATGGATCCAAACTATCATTCATACTCTGTAATAAAACGGGAAGCAATAACCTCTCAAAACATTTCATGGCCACTGACGTGAGGGAAACAGATCTATAATCATTTAGTTCTTTTAGTCTAGATCGTTTAGGACAAGGGCAAGGCGCACTAACGGGCATGATACTAAACCTAATTAGTACAACATTGATCAAGATTAAATATTCTTTATTACTCCATATGGCCACCAAACGTGGTATAAACGTACAATACTAAGTGCATGTTACATACGGTAGTGAGCAAGGTACAAGACAGCCATACAGGTAGCCTATAAATCCTTGTACCTTAAACAGTTGCATGTGTTTGAAACTTTTCTTTGAGTTTTACCAGAGACAAAATGTTTTATTTATTTTAACATTGTAAGATCTCTGATTTTACTATACAAATATCTACCATCCTTGAAACATAAAAATGGAGTTATCCCTGATCTGAATTCCCTGATTCCAACTTTGCAGGTATTATCTTGTTTAAGAATTGCTTTATAAGACTGTTGATGATATCAGTGGTGTATAAAGTAGCGGTAATTTTACAGGATCTACAGTACGGATATGCCGGTTGTGGACTGCGGGGACGAGGCCGCGGGCTGGCTGGCGACCTTCCTGCAGGGACGGGGAAGCGGGGATGCGGAGGGAGAGGGGGTGCTACGTCTTGTGCACTCCCCACCCCACCTGGCCAAGCGGGAAGCGGTGGAGAACAATGTTCCCTGGGAGAACAACACAAGGCTGGGAGATCAGGTGCCTTCACATTGTTCTTATAGCGCGTGTTACTTCTAAACTTACAGCATACTTAACTGTTTCTGATAATCGATCATCAACCCGATGTGTGACCATAACAGCATCAATCTTACAACGACAGGGACGGAAAATTGCCTGCAAAATATTTCTAAATGTCGGTCCACAAACCCCTACCGCTATTGTTTATTGTGAGTGTGGACGATATCCTCTTTTTATTAATGCAATGTGCAAAACTTTACAATATTGGTTACAGATTGTTCGTATGAATGAAAACAGAATTCCCTTTAAAGTCTATAACATGCATATCTTCTATGATAATTGTGGCTATAATACATATGCTTCATATATAAGAAATATCCTTTTTTTCTCATGGTTTTTGATATGTTTGAATTTCCCAGACGGTCGGAGATAAAGTTTCGTATATAAATGATTTCAAAACAGTTGCAATCGATATGTTTTTCCAATCATGGACATATATATTAAATAATAGCTCACGATATTGTGTATATAGAGAATTCAAAAGTAATGTTCAAAACTTTCTACAATAAGCAGTTTTCGGTTGTGAACCTGTGATCCATATGCTGTACACAACATTTCAGCTTTCTAGAGCTTTTCGTACTGGAGAAGATGAAATTAGGTTTTTAAGGTCGTGACCCACGTGACCCTTTTCGGGGTCACGGGGTCACCAAATCTACAATTTAGAATCCCCATTGGCCGAAAAGTCTACACATGACTATGAAAAAACCACGCCTATGAACAAAGGGAATCAAATTATTCGTCATTACACTAAGGTATTATACTATCCATCACGTACAGTATCATTGTGTATGCATTGTAATCAAGTTGAATTATTCATTGTACACATATGTAAAACCGTATATATTTTGTATACGGGCCTGTGGCCTATAGACAAATAACACCATATGACTTGACATGACAAATGAAAACAGGACTCAAATTGTCGTCTCTTATTGTAATTGTAGGACAAAATGACCGAGGCCCGGCCACCACCCTGGGTCGTCTCTTATTGTAATTGTAGGACAAACTGACCGAGGCTCGAACAACCCTGTGTCGTCTCTTATTGTAATTGTAGGACAAACTGACCGAGGCTCGAACAACCCTGTGTCGTCTCTTATTGTAATTGTAGGACAAACTGACCGAGGCGAAACACTTGTTTTAATGTAAATGTTAACTTACAGTTCAGGAAAGCTCTAGCATATATACACTTGTTTGCATATACAAGGAGAAACAATTATTTATTAACATGATTTGGAATATGGTATTGGAGGTACATATCGAGTGATTTGTTTAGGCATGGCATGGTCCGGCATCCGTCCATCCATCCATCCGTTCGTAAACTTTTCGCCTTTTCGACTTCTTCTCCATGACTCTAGAGAGCTGAACATTTATGTGCAGACTCCTTGGCCAATAGGGATTCTAAATTGTAGAGATGGTGACCCCTGGACCCCAGATATGGTCACGGGGCTCATGACATTAAAAACATATGTTCATCTTCTTCTCCAGAACCAATGACTCTAGAGAGCTGAAAGTGTATGTGTAGACTTTTCGGCCAATGGGGATTCTAAATTGTAGATTTGGTGACCCCGTGACCCCGAAAAGGGTCACGTGGGTCACGACCTTAAAAACCTAATTTCATCTTCTCCAGTACGAAAAGCTCTAGAAAGCTGAAATGTTGTGTACAGCATATGGATCACAGGTTCACAACCGAAAACTGCTTATTGTAGAAAGTTTTGAACATTACTCTTGGGATTTTATGTGCTCTTCACTTCAGTCAGTATAGAGATTAAGAAAGATAATCCCAAATATGTGAGTTCTAACATTTGCTTTGAGAAATGGTCGTTGAGAAAGAGAAGTTAAGACTTGAAAATTGAGGGTCTAACAAAAGATGTATGTAATATTTATTTTGTAAAACCATCTTTTTTTCATATAAGTAATTATTAATATTTTATTATTAAATGCTATTGAGCCAATGGCTCTATTTTTTATTACATGTGGGGATTCAGATCGCATTTAGCTACATGGCGTCCTACATGTTGACCTCGGCGAGTTCTCTACACGATCTGAACCAGCGGATCTCCTCCCCAGTCTCCATGATGAACTTCAGACCTAACATCGTTATAGAGGGGACCCCGCCATACGACGAGGTCAGTACACGTCACGGTATCTTAAGATTAAAGCAGTACTCAGTAACACCTTGTCCTGGTGTGAGATGATAAAAGCAGTACTTAGTAAAGACGTCAACACCCCCAACATACAGTAGCTGCAGTTAACGGTTGTTGAAATTTACTTGTCAGGAAATAACTTGTTGTTCTGGACCCCGTTAAACAAAGAAGCAGCCGTGGGTTGAAGGATTTATTACTACCACGACTGATCAGATGAGCTAAGAGTGAGGCATGATTGTACAGATTAATCTGTATCCGATGTGTCTCTCTACAGGACAACTGGGAGGAGGTCCGGATCGGAGACTCGCTGCATCTCCGACTGGTGGACGTATGTCGCAGGTGGGTGAGTGGTGCTCGTCGTTAGCTCAGGGGACGGACGGACGGACGGACGGACGGTTCTGATGTCAAGGTGGCAACGCGTTACGTTTGAAGTGAACATCGTGCTGATGACAATTCTGAAGTCTCACATGATCATTATACTGATGACAATTCTGAAGTCTCACATTTACATTGTACTGATGACAATTCTGAAGTCTCACGTGAACATTGCACTGATGAGAATTCTGAAGACTCACATGAACATGTACTGATGACAATTCAAACCGACTGGATTATCACTTCTCCGACTCTGATAAATCCATATCGAAAGGATAGATTCGGATTATCTGTGGTCGAACTATCGCGGCTTGGCTGTAGTTTATTCTTTCGAGTTTTTTCCATCAAATATACCTTGTCCTGGTGTGAGAATTATAATAACAGCAAAACGTAAAAGCTCTTTTTATTGAATTTCGAATTGGATAACTTGCAAAAAAATATTTTTAGATTTTGCATGGTTTATGTGTTAATCTTTTTTCTTAAAATAGAGCCATTGGCTCTGTAGCTCATCAGTCATTAAATAATGATAAAATATTAATATTGACTGAAATGAAATATGATAAAAGTTATGGTCTTACAAAATAAATATAACATACAGGCCAATTTAGAATCCCAAGTGGCCAAGGAGCCCGCTTATAAAAAATCAGCTCTCTAGAGTCAGTTGTTCTTTGAGAAGAAGTCGAAAAAGCGAAAAGTTTACGGACGGACGCCGGACGCCATGCCATGTCATGCGCTCATCATGCTTTTCAGGCCCGATGAGCTAAAAGATGACACATTGATTATTGACTTCAATCTTCTACACAACATGCTAAACAATGCAGTACAAGAGAGCATGTTTCCAGGTGTCACATCGTCACCATAGACCCAGCTACAGGACAGAAGAGAGCTGACGGACAACCACTGCAGAAACTCAAGACGTAAGCAATCTTAATTAAAACTGTCTCTTTCTTACCTGGAACCTCAGATTTTAACATTAATTCATAATTTAAAAGCATTCTTTGTTCTAGCAAATTGCAAACCTTTCTTAATTTTTAAATTTGCGTTGAGTGGTGGTGTTTTAAATGCGTTTTATTTTATTGAACACAATGTTTATTTTTACTTTCTACAAGATTATTGGTTAAGCCGGAGTCACTTACTCGTCTTCTTGTGAACGATATTGTTCAATCCAAAATGTTGTCTTGGATACGATCTGTAGGTACTAACAGTTGTCTTGGATACGATCTGTAGGTACTAACAGTTGTCTTGGATACGATCCTTATGTACCAACAGTTGTCTTGGATACGATCTATAGGTACTAACAGTTGTCTTGGATACGATCTATAGGTACCATGCAACAGTTGTCTTGGATACGATCTGTAGGTACTAACAGTTGTCTTGGATACGATCTTTATGTACCAACAGTTGTCTTGGATACGATCTATAGGAACCAACTTTTGTCTTGGATACGATCTTCTTTATTATCAACATGTTTATGAGCAATTGTTTTCACAAACTCAAATAGCATATTTCGAAGAAAACACATTTAACAAGAAAACTTCATTTTATCATTATGACGTGTCATTGGCAAATGTCACTTTCACAACAGCGTCGCCGATTGCACGTCTAGATTCAATTGCAACCAATCAGGACACTCCATTTTTTCTCTCGGATTAAGGTCATGTAGAACAGAGGTTAGGTTCGGTAATCTGACGGAAGAAACCTCTGTGAGAAGAGAATGAAAAGACTGATGATTGAATAATTTAGAGAGGCAGTAAAACATATGCAGGTACAGTAGGTTTAAAGGTATGCTCCGGAAACGACCTTCCCTCTACGTAAGTTTATCTCATAATGCTTCACATATTTGATGGACATTTAAAAGGTGTTAACACAAACCAACTGAATTGAACTGAATAACGGTTGATCTCCATATTGCAGCTACAGATGCATCCCGCCGTACGGGAGCTCTCCTCTGTTCGGGGTGTACGCAGCTGTCGAGTCGGGAGGTCACATCCGGGTCGGGGACAAGGTCGAGGTCATCAGACGTCGGGTGAGGAGGCCGACCTCCATGCATCTGTTTGACGGCCTGCAGGAACACTGAGTGTTAACGTGGTGATAGGAGTCGGTGGGGTCACTTTATTGGTGAACATACAAAATGAGGCGAACCGGTGAATGAGAAAATGTGCTTCCTATTAAATATAACTTTATTATATAGTGGATTCTTGTTGTGTTGGCTTCGGGATTTTTATGAAACTAGAACCATTGGTCAAGTAGTTCATCAGTATTTGCAAGAAGTTTAGCTCATCAAAGCTGAAATCTTGTGACGCCTTCAATAATGGGGATTATAAATTGGTGATTTGGTGACTCCGTGGGCAATGGTCAAGAAGTAATAACCTTCAGAGAAGCAAAAGTCATAGAAAGCTGAAATCTTGTGTACATATTCCTTAAACATTGACAAATGGAGACTACATAATGTGACATCATCTACATAATCTCATCATATTTAAATATGCGCTCCCACAGAAGACGAAGGGCTGATAAGAATTAGGTGACCGTGACATTATTTTCAAGGTCATAGCAAATCATGAGTGTATCAGCACAACCGTGACACTTTTCTTACACATTACAGTTAATTTCAACCAGATCACTAAAACATATAAACTAAACGTCTGCTGCATCAATATCAACTCTCTGGGTAGGATGTCCACGACTATTGTACATCGTGAAATGCCATCTTCTGAAGAGTCTTTATATTTGATCAAACAAGTCTCATTGTACACTTTTAAAAAGTAAATTAATTAAAGTATTAGTTTGCAAGTACCATACAAAGCTGTCATTGGTCATAGTTTCATAGTTTTACATACACAACTTGTTATGGGTATAGATCGGTAGTTATAAGATTTCTATGATCGTTCTCATAAAACGGTGTTTGGGTTATATGCAACTTCGCCAGTGCCTGAAGTATCTCTTGGCCTTTAACGAACATCTGGAGAGCTTACAAACAATCTATTGTACATCGTGAAATGCCATCTTCTGAACAGTCTTTATATTTGATCAAACAAGTGTCATTGTACACTTTTAAAAAGTAAATTAATGGTCCTCTCCCTTTTAAGATTTTTCTAAATCGAAAACGATAGACACAGGATGTTGTTTGTTAATAAATGCATCACGAATAAAAGATTTTCCGTTGTATTGCGCTTGCGGAAATCACATTGTAGGCCTTGAAGTTAAGTAAAGTATTAGTTTGCAAGTACCGGTACCATACAAAGCTGTCATTGGTCATAGTTTCATAGTTTTACATACACAGCTTGTGAAGGCTATAGATCGGTAGTTGTAAGATTTCTATGATCGTTCTGATAGAACGGTGTTTGGGTTATATGCAACTTCGCCAGTGCCTGAAGTATCTCTTGGCCTTTAAAGAACATCTGGAGAGCTTACAATCTTTGAAGTTGAAGCCTTCATAATGCCAATTCTTGCAGACCTGCGTGAAATACCTAGGTCACGTGATTTCTAATGACAACATCATAATAGATCGTGAGAAGAGTTCAGCCTCCATTGTTTTCCGTCTCAACAATGTTCATTGTTTCTGGGCGCTCTCTTGTTATTTGGGGAATTGGGAGTATTCAACCACAGTCTGCCTTCAGTGGACCGGTAAGCAAGATCAGCAGCATTCAGCGTTTTGGCATATGCAGACTTGACTCGTCTCCTTGAAGGCAGCTAGTGGTAAAGGAATGTTTGGTGTGATTTTATATCAGATACAAGAGTGATAGCTTATGCTAGTCGAGGACGGTCTCGTTCTGAGCGCAACTGTCGAGCTCACAATATGGTTTCTATCTTTAAATGGTCCATTATAAAACAAGTTTCACGATAAATATTTGTATGGTATCCATTTCTGTGTTTGGACTTTTCACCTAACCTCAACAAAGTTGCTTGCTTGCCACCCTCAGCTTTTGACTTTTGGATTGAGTATATGCCCCCAGCTAACTATAACTGTTTAGCCTCAGAAAACATTGGACATAGAAAATGTCACTCGTTTCTGTTGACATGGAGTGTAGGGGTGCAAATTATGGACTATTTGGAATAGTAACACATATTTAAGAGGGTCTGTGCGTTATTTACATAAATAATTGAATAAATTTGGTTTGTTTATCTCTTCATTTCAAAAAAAAATTAAAATAAATAAATTATCGCGTCATCGCATGATTTTTGTCAGCCTGTAAAGACCAGAAACATTTTTTTATTTATTTTTTAGGCCTATTCCAGGTATGAGGTATGCCGATGTCTAGGTTGCCGCGTGAGGTAATTGACATCAAGTAAGACATTCTATCTGCAAGTTACAACAGACAGGGACCGTGAGGAACTCATGACATTGTGTGTTGTATGACTTCCGATGATGATTTCAATTCTTCAGATGATCAGGCGGATCACAAAATGCTGATGTTTCAACAGATGGACCCTTCAATCCACACGATTGTTGGACCTCTATGCAGTGAAGGTCGTCCTTCAAAGAAAACCATAATGTGTTTCAATTGTGAGTCAGCCAACATTCTCCGCCAGTGTGATTCACTTCGACACACAAACAACCTGCTGGTGAGAGGTTAACAGTGGCGACCCAGACCTCTAAGTGACAGGGTCATCAGCATCTTCCTGTTGGTGTGGGACGTGTTGGTAGCGATCCTCTCTACCAGGCTCTATTTGCCTGGCATGATTGGTGATAATAGTATATCAATATTTTTGCATGTATGATCAAAGCCCACATTTTGTATTATAATAGTTTTGTACTTCCCAAGTTCAGGTACCTATTTAAACAGCTGGGTGGACTGGATGCAATGTGGATGAAGGGCCTTGTCCATTGACACAACCCAGTTTGAGACTTATTCGGGGTCACAAAGGCACAAAATCGACAATTTATAGCCCCCATTGACTAAGGAATCAGCACACTTCACCTCTTCAGGGCTTTTCCATTTGTCAAAAAAATAGAGCCATGGGCTCTGTAGCTCATCAGGATTTCATTGATTTACTATCTAAAGTTGAATATTTAAGTTATTTAAGTTATTGTTTACAAGCAAAAGATAAGTTCTTAGATCATGACCACTGTGACCCCATTTGGGGTCACAGGGTAACGAAATCTACAATTTAGAATCCCCAATGGCCAAGGAGTCTGCACACAACTTTTCAGCTCTCTAGACCTTTTGAACTGGAGAAGAAAATGAAAATAAGTTTTTAAGGATGTGACCCCGGTGACCCCATTTGGGGTCACGGGGTCACATAATCTACAATTTAGAATCCCCATTGGCCAAGGAGTCTGCACACAACTTTTCAGCTCTCTAGACCTTTTGGAAATGAAAAAAGAAGATGAAAATAGGTTTTTAAGGATGTGACCCGGTTTCGTTGAGATATGTCTTATAGTTTTCGAGTTCTGTTCCGGAAACGAAATTCTAAGTTACTTTTCCATGGAAACGGTCAAACAAAATAACTCGAAGAAGTTGAAAACCCCAAAAGGCACATCTAGACATGATGATTGTTCCACACACCAAGTTTCGTTGAGATATGTCTTATGGTTTTCGAGTTCTGCTCCGGAAACAAAATCGGGACAGACGGACAGACGGAGCCCATTTCAATATCCCCCCCAACTATGTTGGCGGGGGATAAAAAGTGAAAAGTTTACAGACACTTGACAGATGGACGGACACAAACTATGCCATAAGCCCATTAGACATTTTAGGCCTGATGATCTAAACATTTAGGGTGGACCCATTTTTGAGGAGGTTCAAGACCAAACTATATGAGCGTTTGCGGGACACCGCAAAAGCAGAGCAGCTCCGAAACTTTGGGTCTCGCCTTTCCCTGTTCCGCTTTCTCCTCAGCATAAATAAAATGGGAATTTTTTTTGACAAAAATTTGTTTATTATTCAAGTTATTCTAACAAGTTGAATCATCACCGGGGTCACTTTTCACAAACTTGTTCTTAAAACCTATTTCTGATTTCAAAATTGGATCAAAGGATTAACATGGCCTTAACCAATATCTCATGACCTTGACCTTTGACCTTCAAGGTCACACCATCAATGATTACTTTTCATTGTGTATAACAATCATGCAATGACTCAAACTGTTCATTGTTAACATAAGGCATATTCACAATAGCATGCTTAAGTTGTGACCTTGCTGTGACCTTGACCTTTGACAGATTTTAGCGAAAACGTTTTCAGATCATGGTCTTTCTCCATAGTTGATATATACCAAATAAGAGCCTGACAGCACAAAAATGTTTGAAGTTATCATGTCTACAAGGATTATTGAAGTGATTTAAGAACTTATGACCTTGACCTTTGACCTTGAATGTGAACATGTCAAAATCATTCACCAGATTTATAAGAAAGAAGCTATGTATATGAGATGTTAATACCTTCTTGGAAAAAAGTTATTAACAGATTCCAGAACTGGTCACCATGACCATATCTCGTGACCTTGACCTTTGATCTTCAAGGTCACACAGTCAATGATCACTTTTCATTGTGTATAACAATCATGTAATGATTCAAAGTGTTAATAGTTAAAATAAGGCATGTCCGCAACTGCATGCTTAAGTTGTGACCTCGCTGTGACCTTGACCTTGGACAGATTTTAGCGAAAACCTTTTCAAATCTCAGTCTTTCTCCATAGTTGATATATACCAAGTAAGGGCCTGATAGCACAGAAGTTGTTGAAGTTAATGTGTTTACAAGGATTTTTGTAGTGATTTCAGAACTCATGACCTTGACCTTTGACCTTGAATGTGAGCATGTCAAAATAATTCCCCAGGTTTACAAGAAAGAAGTTTTACATATATGAGGTTTTGATACCTTCATGGAAAAAAGTTACATAGTGATTTCAGAACTGGTGACCATGACCCTATCTCGTGACCTTGACCTTTAAATTCAAGGTCACACAATCAGTGATCACTTTTCATTGTGTATCACAATCATGTAATGATTCAAAGTGTTAATAGTTGAAATAAGACATTTTTGCAAAAGCATGCTTAAGTTGTGACCTCACTATGACCTTGACCTTTGACGGATGTTAGCGAAAACCTTTTCAAATTTTGGCCTTTCTCCATAGTTGATATACACCAAAGAAGAGCCTGATAGCACAAATATTTTTCAAGTTATCGTGTTTACAAGGATTTTTTTAGCGATTTCAGAACTCGTGACCTTGACCTTTGACCTTGAATGTGACCATGTCAAAAAAATTCCCCAGGGGTATAAGTAAGAAGTTATGTATATGAGTTCTCAAAACCTAATAGGAAAAAAGTTATAGCGAATACAAAACGCGCCGGCGGCGATGGAAACTGCACAAAAACTGATAGCAGCTCCGACTTAGTTGGAGCTGCTAATGAACAAACAAGGATATCAGCTTTTTTGGGAGCAGCGGTTCTGGAGGAGTAGAAAATAATGCGAAACGTTTATGGACAACGGCCAATGCCATTAGCCCATCCCAGATGAATTACAAATCTTTATTGGGACAATATAAGACAATAAGAATCAAACATAGTTATATGCAATGAATTTATTTGTTTACATTGTTGTGCGTACATAATGCAGTTTTGTCACTATTTGTGAGTTAAACTGAGCTATAACGTTAATCGCCCACAAGTCTGGCATTAAATCTGAGGAAGTTATTATTGAGGTCATGTTCAGCTGACCTTTTATGAACTTTTACCTGCCAATGAAAGGCGGGACAGGAAGTCAGATTTCAATCAAAAACAGATGCATTTCTTCTGTTACTGTCACAAACTGTTGTTAGTCTATATTTATCCAAACATTTTCAATTTCACAACCTGATTCTAAATTTTCATTTTCACTTTCACAAATTAATAAATACAGGACACCCAAATATTAAATGCACAATGCGCATCTCGGGGTGGTTGCAATAACTGTTTTCAGCCTATTGCCTGGGAAACAATCTAGGATCACAAGAATGGAGAAGATATCACATTGACACGGTTCTGCAAGAGACCAGCTCTATTATGATTGGTTGACGTGCACGTTAGCGAGACGTGTATTGACAGACAACTGGAACACCAAGGTTGGATTTCACCTATTGCTTTGCAGGTTGTTCTTTTCTTGGAATAACCTCTTTTGAGTTATTTTTCAGTGATGACAGGATTGGAACTTTAAACCTTTTGCTCTTAACCCAGATGCTCAACCTCTAACATACTGAGGTAGGCTGAAGGAAAAAGCTTCAATTACTCTATTTATAGTAATACCTTCTCTGCCTCAATATAACAACAGCCAGGAAGACATACTCTTTATAACACAGAATTCTGTCTTATGGTCTAAGAAAACCTCATTAGACATCATGTTTAATATGATTAGTAGGAAGTCTTAACATTTACAGATACTTCAATATAACATAGAGATCATTGATATTTTACAGTATATAAAATAAGACACTCTACCATCGTTATGCTTGGTAAGAAAGCTTTGGGTAACTAAGACCTCAAGCGCTGCTTTCAGTCTTACTTACAGCTTAGCTTTCTTACTTCGGGTTTTGCAATCCCAAGCATAACCTCTGTATCATGTTTTATCCCACACACAAATAGTTTAACTAGTGGCTACATCCAAAGGAAAAGCTAACCAAAGAAACAATCTAAACTTACTGGCCGAGAAATTCTCTGGATCAAACTCAGAAAAGGACATTAAATACTTCAGGGGAAGATGGTTATTGGATAATATAGGTATTACAGGTATCTGGAGCACTACATAAATAGAATTGGAGGGAATGTAGAAGATATAGTGTGTGTCAGTCAACAACTCTGAACCAATCACAAAGGATTATGATGTCTGCAGGTGCTGTTCAACAACTCTGAACCAATCACAAAGGATTATGATGTCTGCAGGTGCTGTTCAACAACTCTGAACCAATCACAAAGGATTATGATGTCTGCAGGTGCTGTTCAACAACTCTGAACCAATCACAAAGGATTATGATGTCTGCAGGTGCTGTTCAACAACTCTGAACCAATCACAAAGGATTATGATGTCTGCAGGTGCTGTTCAACAACTCTGAACCAATTACAAAGAATTATGATGTCTGCAGGTGCTGTTCAACAACTCTGAACCAATCACAAAGGATTATGATGTTTGCAGGTGCTGTTCAACAACTCTGAACCAATCACAAAGTTCCTTGCTTTACACTGGCCATATAATGCCCAGACCAGAACCTGGGGTAAGTGGAACGGTACCTTGGATGCAAGTTAGGCCATCATCAAACTATTAATAAAACCCAGCAAAACCTGGAATGGTTAGTGGTTGACTTCATGTAAATACAGTTGAATAGTTAAAGTTGTGCTTGAAAGCAGACAAACATTCTGACCTCTGACCTGTCCTGAACTAGCACCAAGTAAAGCCTGTATATGAGGCTATTGATATTCACAATATTCACAATTTTCTCCTATATATACAAAAGGTAAACATAATTTCATCACAATAATAAATACACAATCATTAACTTAATCAAATCAACAGTGATAACACACACAACAATATTAAAAACTCACTAATGTTCAATCTTTCATTTCATTCATGGGACTCAACGTGTTTCTTCAGACTCTCCTTGTTTTTGAAGGACTTTGTGCACTTCTTGCATGCATAAGGAGTCTTGTTGTCGTGGTGACGCTTCATGTGAGTGCGCATGTGTGACCTCTGACTGAAGGACTTGCCACAGACCACGCAGAGATAGGGCTGGTCCCCTGTGTGTGTCTTCACATGCTCGTCCAGAGTGCCCTTGTCACTGAAACCCTTCCCGCAGTGGTCACACTTGAAAGGGCGCAGACCAAGATGTCGTCTCACATGGGTCTCCATGTTGCTCTTCTGTGCAAAGGATCTCTCGCAGATGTAACACTGGTGCGGTTTCTCCCCCGTGTGCAGACGCATATGCACCTTCATAGTGATCTTCTGCCCAAAGGACTTGTTGCAAACAGGGCAGCTGAAGGGTCGCTCCACGTTGTGTATACGCACGTGTCTGAGTAGGGCCGTCTCGCTGCTGTAGAACTCGAAGCAGACCGGACACTGTGCATGACCGCCGCTCTTCTTCTTCCCCTTTACCTCTTGTACTTTCACTTCCTTCTCCTCCACCAGGTCCTCCTTCATGTCGGTGACAGTAGTGGGGATACCTGCAATAACCATAGCAATCCTTAGGTCAACAATAACAACAACTATAAGGCCTTAAAAATAAATAACAAAAATTTCTGGCTGACAAAAATGATGCGATGACATGATTTTTCTTACAACATTTTTTTATTTTGAATGAAAAGATAAACAAACAAAATTTACACAATTATTTATATAAAAAGAGCACAAACCCTCTTAAATATGTGTTACTATTCCAAATAGTCAATAATCTCACCCCTACACTCCAGCTCAACAGAAAGGAGTGACATTTTCTATGTCCAATGTTTTCTGAGGCTAAAGAATGCGAGTTATCTGCCCCTGATCAAGATAAAAAGACCTTGAGGCGTGGGTTTGAAAGTGACGCGGGCGGAAACCAGAAACAAAATTATTTTGTTGGGCCTAAATGTTATCAATCCTCCCAGAAGAGGTGTGATTGGAGCACATAAAAGCACAGAGCCTTAGATCCTGCACAGCAAGAAGAAACATTCAACTCAGATTTGTATACAGTTATAGTTTGTGTGAAGATATATCCAACATTGACCACCTGTGAATTTCACACTGAAGAACTACTCTACTGCTACTATAGACTTAACAACATCTGCATCTGCAAAAGGAGGGGTGACATGGTACACGTGAGCATCAGTTGGTACGTGTTGCAGTGTAGAACACTCAGTTTGGTACAGTTTTGGTTTGGTTCAATACCAAGGTCCAAGAATACACGAAAGTAATTCATAAAAAACAACAATATTTTTTCAAGAAAAGAGAGTCTTGTGAAAGTAAAAATGCCAAAGAGGTGAAAATATTAATCAAATTTGTCAAATTGGTAACATAACATACAGTATGCAATACAAACTGAAAAAATAGAGCCATGGGCTCATCAGGAACTATTGATACTATAAATATATATATAAACAAGAAAAAAGTGAGCATGGCTCACATACCCCCGTCATCCGCTATCCGTCCATTGAGAATTATAGATGTGAAGGTTACTATGTTTAAAAAAAAGCTTCAAGCATCATAATATTGTCCAAAATAATTTTAGGAACTGACTGTTATTACAAAATTTAATTCACCCAGATGTAATATTTTTCAGGTAACTTAATTTGTCCCATTAGGGCATCACACCGGTAATTTGTACCAAGTTCAATTTCAGATTCAAGGGCTTTGAAATAATATTGCGGAACTGGACTGTGAACTCGATAAAGAGTATCATCTGGACTACCTCCATATTAAATTTCATTCACCTAGATGTAATAGTTTCCGAGAAAACTTGTCCCCATTGGAGCATCACAGTTCTTTTGGTTCTAAGTTCAATTTCGGATTCAAGGGCCATAACTCTGTAAAAAATAATATTTCGGAACTGGTTTTCGAACTCGATGAAGAGTATCATCTGGACTACCTCCATATTAAATTTCATTCACCTAGATGTAATAGTTTCTGAGAAAAATTGCCCCATTGGAGCATCACAGATCTTTTGGTACTAAGTTCAATTTCGGATTCAAGGGCCATAACTCCATAAAAAATAATATTTCGGAACTGGTTTTCGAACTCAATAAATGGTATCATCTGGACTACCTCCATATTAAATTTCATTCACCTAGATGTAATAGTTTCTGAGAAAACTTGTCCCCATTGGAGCATCACAATTCTTCTGGTACGAAGTTCAATTTCGGATTCAAGGGCCATAACTCCGTAAAAAATAATATTTCGGAACTGGTTTTCGAACTCGATGAAGAGTATCATCTGGACTACCTCCATATTAAATTTCATTCACCTAGATGTAACAGTTTCTGAGAAAACTTGTCCCCATTGGAGCATCACAGTTCTTCTGGTACGAAGTTCAATTTCGGTTTCAAGGGCCATAACTCTGTAAAAAATAATATTTCGGAACTGGTTTTCGAACTCGATAAAGAGTATGGTCATGAGTACTCACAAACAAAATTTCATTCACCTAGGTTGAACAGTATCCGAGAAAACTTGTCCCCATTGAACACAATAAAACTAAGTCCAAAAAGTGACGTTTCCATGGAAACGACAAAAAATATCAATCTCAGAAAATTGAAAATTGTCTGTGCGCGATCGGAAGAACATGGTTAACATCTTTACAAAGTTTGGTTGATGTAGCTTTGACGGTTTTTGAGAAAATTGACCGGACGGAAGGACGGACGGACGGAAGGACCGCTATATACCCCCGCTTACTTCGTAACGGGGGTATAACTAGAAGAGAGTTTGCGGGACACCGCAAAAGCAGAGCAGCTCCGAAACTTTGGGTCTCACCTTTCCCTGTTTCGCCTTCTCCTCAGCATAAATAAAATGGGAATTTGTTCATAATTCAAGTTATTCTAACAAGTTGAATCATCACTGGGGTCACTTTTCACAAGTTTGTTCTTAAAACCTATTTCTGATTTCAAAATTGGATCAAAGGATTAACATGGCCTTAACCAATATCTCATTACATTGACTTTTGACCTTCAAGGTCACACCATCAATGATTACTTATCATTGTGTATAACAATCATGCAATGACTCAAAGTGTTCATTGTTAACATAAGGCATATTCACAATAGCATGCTTAAGTTTTGACCTTGCTGTGACCTTGACCTTTGACAGATTTTAGCTAAAACATTTTCAATTTGTTTTCTTTCTCTATAGTTCATATATACCAAATAAAGGCCTAATAGCACAAAAAAAGTTTGAAGTTATCATGTTTACAAGGATTGTTGTAGTGATTTCAGAACTCTTGACCTTGACCTTTGACCTTGAATGTGAACATGTCAAAATCATTCACCAGATTTATAAGAAAGAAGCTATGTATATGAGGTGTCAATTCTTTTTGGGAAAAAAGTTACTTAGAGATCTCAGAACTGGTCACCATGACCATATCTCATGACCTTGACCTTTGATCTTCAAGGTCACACAATCAGTGACCACTTTTCATTGTCGATAACAATCATTTAATGATTCAAAGTGTTAATAGTTGAAATAAGACATTTTCGCAAAAGCATGCTTAAGTCGTGCCCTCGCTGTGACCTTGACCTTTGACGGATGTTAGCGAAAACCTTTTCAAATCTTGGCCATTCTCCATAGTTGATATACACTAAATAAGAGCCTGATAGTATAATATTGTTCAAGTTATTGTGTTTACAATGATTTTTTTAGCGATTTCAGAACTCGTGACCTTGACCTTTGACCTTGAATGTGAACATGTCAAAATCATCCACCAGGTTTATAAGAAAGAAGCTATGTATATGAGGTGTTAATACCTTCTTGGGAAAAGGTTATTTAGTGATTTCAGAACTGGTGACCTTGACCATATTTCGTGACCTTGACCTTTTAAATTCAAGGTCACACAATCAGTGATCACTTTTCATTGTGTATAACAATCATGTGAGGATTCAAAGTGTTAATAGTTGAAATAAGACATTTTTGCAAAAGCATGCTTAAGTCGTGCCCTTGCTGTGACCTTGACCTTTGACGATTGTTAGCGAAAACCTTTTCAAATCTTGGCCTTTCTCCATAGTTGATGTACACCAAATAAGAGCCTGATAGTTCAAATATTTTTCAAGTTATCGTGTTTACAAGGATTTTTTTAGCGATTTCAGAACTCGTGACCTTGACCTTTGACCTTGAATATGAACATGTCAAAAAAATACCCCAGGGGCATAAGTAAGAAGTTATGTATATGAGTTCTCAAAACCTTCTAGAAAAAAGTTATAGCGAATTATACATACAAGCGGAAACTGCGCAAAAACTGATAGCAGCTCCGACTAAGTCGGAGCTGCTAACTAGGATTGTCAAGGCAATACTTAGGTCTTCAAGACTTCTGCTTGACCTTGAACTCCATGTTGGACTATCTGTTATTCATCAGTTTCTCTGCTTTAAAATGAGCTATCAAGCATGTCTCTATCTTTAGTAGTAATTTTACAAAAATTATCCAAAGACAATGACCCTCATAAAATGTAACATTCGCTTATTAATGGACCCCAACATGATCTTTCTCACGATTAAGACAAAATGGTTAATATTTTCATACTAAGGTGTAACATAGAAAAACTTATGCTTTAATTTCCACTTCAGTAGATGTAAATATCATTAAAAATGCATACATAGGTAATACGTAATATTCTTCTGAATATTCAAGAAAATACTCAAAAATGCTTAAATTTGGACCCCTAGACAACGTTTGCGATGTCTGGAGCTTAACTATCAACTTTTTTATGAAAGGGTTCAACAAAGAAGTTGTTGATCTTGAATTTGTGTATCAGAAGGTGTGAATACAATGTCAATATCCGAATAAGTTGAGCAGTTGTGAGCCTTTATACTTTGATGAAAATGGCTATTTTCAAAAAATGACAATCTTCTATGACCAGTCAGACGTGACCTATGACAGACACATGATTGAAATTTATTGTCTTTAATACATGACATCTCTAATTCAAAATGAGCTGTCAAATATAATGCTATCGTCAGGGGTTTACGATCAACAATTCTACAAATAAAGTAACCTTCGAAAAGTCTCAAAATCACAAAATCTTACTTTTTCGGGAATATGTCCAAATTGTGCCGAAACTATAAACTTTTATATTATAATGATATGTTATGGAATGGTTAAGCTGGTCATTATGAAAAGATTGCAATAAATAAATTTGACATAATGCATTTCACGGCAGAGTTATGTCCCTTTAAACATTCTGCCAAATTTTGCCCTCATAAAAAACGACGATTTTCTAGAGCAGATTACGAAAATTCTAGGATGAAATTCAAAATTCAGTCCAGACAGTCCTCTCAGGAATTTATTTATCTTCAAAATGAGCTATCACACATAGCTGTATGTATTGCCGTGATTTTGAAGAAGATTTTTGAAGACGCATACCCTCAAAACCGCGAAAGTTAAAAAAAAATTCAGTTTTTTCGAAATAGCAAAAAATCTATTGATGCGACCAAAACCAATATAGTCAATGGGAAATGTTGATGCCAACATATCACTGTATAGGACATGCGTCGGCAGGAATAATTTTTTAACGGGGAGATACCCCTACACTAGAAAAACATGTGACTGAAAGAGACGAATCTTCTACGGTAATATTTGTTACTGTTTGCTAATAACTAATACATTTGTTTAGAAGTTGGTAGAATTTCATTAACATTGGGCATATTTTTTAACAGTAGAAGTCAGTTTATTGTAAATTTTATATTTTCTGACTTTCGAGAAATAATATACACTAATTAAGTACTATTGTTTGATAATTCTTATTGAGATAGTGTTCAAAACCTCTTATCTTCATGTAAAAACTGACTGCAATCTAATTTATTCACGCGTTATTTCAACATTTCCATTCAGACACAAGCACCCTATTTTTTACTGTTACGTATTTTGAACTTTCTATTACCATTTTTTAATGTGAGTAAATGATAGTGTTACGATTTTAGAAAAGAATTCGCAACATTAAAATGTTAAAGGACACGGAATAAAACAACTAAATTACATTTTAGATGAAATGATTGCGACATATTGATACAATACTGATTTTATACAAAAGCTGCTTCATTGACAGGATATTATGTTAGTATACGATAGCCAGTATAATCAGCGACACTCTAAGGGAGTATAGAAAGTCCCTGGTATAATGTACCTTCTTCGACGCGTCTTTATTATTGTAGGTCGTCATTATTAAAAGCCATTTTTTTTATCTATCTCACCTACTTAAGGAATTTTCCAAAATGACGATTTCTTAAATGTGTATTTCACAAAAGTATGAACAGATATTAGTTAAGTTGGCTTCTGAAACAAGATGTTACACTGTTTCAGTCATATGTATCGCTCGTTGGTTGAAGTATCTTGTATTTTGTATGGTGACGAGTTTATTAAACACTATTTAATTTGTTGGATTAAAGTGGATAGGTTGTTGGAAATTCGGTTATATACATCTCGCTAAAGAACGGTAAGTGTCGAGTTATTCCATCGCATTTTATTGAAAGGAAACAATTTGTTTTCAAGTTTGTGAAATATTTTTTGATACGTTGTAAATGTGGTTTGGGTGGTTCCATCAGTTTTGAATTCCGAAGAGATGTCATTTGAGGTCAACAAGGTGAAATATCCTTTACTGTGAGTAGTGTTTTTATGTTTTTCGAAGGAATAACTTGTTTCCTTTGTAGACGTTTGCAGCAAAACAAGAACAAAACAGTAATTTCCTGTAGGTTTATGTTTAACTACTTATAACTCTTGAATGTAAATTATCTGGGCCTTTTAGGGTACTTTACTTCATTTAAACTAGTCATACAAATGTAATATTGTTAAGCGAGTGCTGAACAATTAAAAACTGTTTCATCAAAAGTTGTAGTTTCGGAAAATAATCACTTTTCTTGGACTGTCGTGAATTTATTTGTCTCTGAATTGTGCAGTTTCTTTGAGAATTACTGTAAATAAGCTGTTTGGACATCCTCAACGTTGCTCATTGTGATGAAGTCTAAATCCCTGCTGTCACCTGCCTGAATCATACTGCCCTCCTCTTCTTCAAGGGTTCTATCCATCTATGCAACAAGATACGACTGTACATGCCAAATGGTGTAAGTTTTATGTATTATATTTGAAGATAATTCCATATTTCTTTACAAATGATAAATCATGAAGTAGCTCTAAACGTGTAACTAAAATCGTAACATGTTGTTCAAATTACGTCGCATGTTCAAAAATCGGTACATCAACAGGTAAAATGTTCAACTCGTTCTCATGACTATGATAATGCAAAGTATCATTTCAAACAGTGATGTACACTTTCAATAGTGTATTTTCCTATATATCTAATTCTGAAAGTTTAAATCGTCCATTATAAAGAATAATTGCTAAATAGTCAATGTTTTTTAGGAATATGGGATATATTTGGTCATATCTATATAACTAATGCACAGATTTCGCTCAGAAGTTAGGAAATTATGCTTGAACATATCGTCTTGATCATACACATATTTAAAGGTACATAGAAAGTATACTTTACCTTGACTTCAAATGTTTTTACAACTAAACTTTTCCTAAAGCACGACCTCAGCCTACCAGGGTGAAGCAGCGTAACCAATACCCGTTAAAAAATAATTCCTGCCGACGCAGGTCCCATACAGTGCATATGGGTGAAAGTTTTGTGCAAATATCTTGATTTTCGAGATATTGAGGTTTAAAGTTTTGACTTCAAGGGGAGATAACTCGCGAAAGAAGTCGAAAATAAACAAGAGTCATCAGAAGATGACATATCCCACTGGTTCCACAAAATTTGTAAAACACATCTTGTGTATCTACTACCGTACTTCAGTTAGTGGGTATTACAGATGCTAAGTTACAGGTATGTTAAGGGTTTTAGATTTCTGCTCCAGAAGCAGTCACAATCAACAACAACCAACATTCCTCTCATGCTTCTATGGAAACAGAAAAAAATTAATTTTTCAGAAAAAATCTTAAAATATCAAAAGGCACCACTTCAGTTAGTGGGTAATACACATGCAAAGTTTCAGGAAGATATGATGAACGGGTTTTGAGCTGTGCTCCGGAAAAGAACCTGTCTCTGAACAAAGATTAAATTAAACAAGTTTCTATGGAAACGACAAAAATAAAATTTTCAGAAATCTGAAAATATCAAAAGGCACCACTTAAGTTGGTGGGTAATACACATTGAAAGTTTCAGAAAGATATCATGAACTGTTTTTGAGTTCTGCTCCGGAAAGGAAATGATTACGGACAGACAGACGGACGGACGGGGCGATGACTATATCCTACGGTATTACATACCGTTGGGATAAAAAAGTGGCTAGTAGTGCACCAGTTCAGGTTACAGACTAACATCAGTGAAAATTTCATGAAAATCGGTCAAAGGGTTAAGTCAGAATCCTCCGGACAAAAAAGGTCAAATAATAATAATAAATAAAACACGATAATAACAATAGGTCATCAAGACGTAGTCTTGAAGACCTAAAAATACAGCCATGGGCTCATCAGGAACTATTGATTCTATAAATAAATAATTTACTTTGGACAAATTAAAAAAGTTCAACAGGTTTTGCTTACAATACAGGCTTCCTTATATAACCTTTATTAAAAAATCAGTGGAGCAAAATGTTGCAAGCATTTGTTAAAAGTACCTTAGATAGTTGTAACTGAGCATGGCCTCATACATAAAGAGAAATCTAAAATCCTATTACATAACTCTGGGCTACAGTGAAATCTGAGTCAAGATATGTAGATATCACAAGCGATATCTACTGTGGGGGCAAGTTTTGGATGATAAATACCTTTATATGAACCCCTGCCACAACCAAAGTATTAAAGTTTGGGTATTAACATTTACAAATCATAATCTCCATCTTTTAAAGAAAATATTGCCCAGGTTTCTGGATATCTCCTATTGCTGGTTCATGAGAAGAAGTCGTTTGAAGCTTTTAGGATGAACATATTTCATAATTCATCTCAATCAAATTCACAAACTTGTATCTCCATTCCACAAAGATGTTAATGACAAATTTTTGCATTCTTATATCGGAGAAAGCGTCGTTTAAAGGTCTCACTTTTAACACCTCTGGCAGCCATATTTGTTGGCGTTGGAATTCATGATGAAAAAATTTTGACCCCCTAGGTACCGGGTACCCACCCACCAAATTACAGTTTTGGGGGTGTAGCGGTTCTGGAGGAGAAGTCGAAAGAGTGAAAAGTTTACGGACGACGGACAGACGACAGCCCATGTCATAAGAACATCCCAACTTTCAGGCCTGACGACCTAAAAACAAATTGAAGCACAGTGCACCAAACCAAAATAAATACTGTGGTAGAACTAATGTAGTTATGAACCATTCGACTCTTATGCAAAGAAATCCAATATAACTGAGGAAATTTCCAGAGACTCATGTCTTTTAAAATGAAACCTCTACACTGCATATGACATTATTTTGTTCTCCAATGCTATCAAGGAAACGTGATCACCTTCAGTTCTAACATCATCAAGAGCTTTTCAACTGACAGCTGTGACTAAAGTACAGGTTCATCACCTGGCATGGTACAAAGAATGAAGACTACAAGCAAGGAGGCACAGCAATATGTATCACACGGGGTCACCATACCAATCTTAGAAGCAACATTCCCTGCCTTATTGATTCTCATTAAAACTTGCAACTTTCTCCTTGATGCCATAAATCTAAGAACTCTTATTTTTTTTTAACTCCATCAAGGTATTGACACTGTTAAGCCACAAACCAAATTTGATAATCCTATTTTAAACGGTTTTGGAGAAAAGCTGCCTTCAAAAAGAACTGCATGCTTCTCATTTTTGAACTCAGTTGAGGTATCATATCCTCAAACGGTTTCTGAGAAAAGCTTCCCCCTTAATGGGCAGAGACGCCTGAGCAGAGTTCGAACCTATAATCCTCTTGCACTTTGTAGCGGTTGATAACGAAGAATACTATAGACCCGAAGCACCAAGAGATAACAGACAAGTAAGAGACTGCAGGTATAAAAGACTGCAGGTATAACAGACTGCAGGTATAACAGACAGACAGACAGACATACTTACACGCTAGATGTGCTGGTCGCTGGTTAGCAAGCTCGATGAGAGACTGAGCACACAATTTCACCTCGTCAACCTCCCTCTCAGAGGCCGGAACACTGCTTCTTTCTTCTGCACCATTGGTGCTTGTTACACTGGGATCTGAAGCTAGAACTGAGGTCAAGAGTTGTAGTCCATTGATGGGCACTTGAGGCTGACCATACAGTGGTTCAGCTTCTACATCCAGGGTCATGGGATTGGTCAGGCTTGCTGACTGCAGCCCATTCAACTTGTTGGTTAATTGCATCCTGATTGCATGACTGATTTGTGTCATGTCTCCAGTGGTACCTGCTGGCCGTGTTATCCTGTCTCCAGTGGTACCTGCTGGCCGAGTTATCCTGTCTCCAGTGGTACCTGCTGGCCGTGTTATCCTGTCCCCAGTGGTACCTGCTGGCCGTGTTATCCTGTCTCCAGTGGTACCTGCTGGCCGTGTTATCCTGTCCCCAGTGGTACCTGCTGGCCGTGTTATCCTGTCTCCAGTGGTACCTGCTGGCCGTGTTATCCTGTCCCCAGTGGTACCTGCTGGCCGTGTTATCCTGTCTCCAGTGGTATCTGCTGGCGGTGTTATCCTGTCCCCAGTGGTACCTGCTGCCGGAGTTATCCTGTCTCCAGTAGTATCTGCTGGCGGTGTTATCCTGTCCAAGTTACTCTCCTGAGTTCTGACCGTGCCATTTGGCATTGGTGACATGATGGTTCTTGGTAGTGTCATTCTGACTAAGTTAGTTGTTGAAGGTGGCAATTGGACTGTGTCAGTCGTTGTTGGGCGCTTCTCCTGTCCTTTATAGATTCGTAGCAAGTCATATGTGTTACCCGTTGCTGGTTTCATCACTAGCAACTCATTTCTTAATGGCATTTTGACTACTTTGCTTGATGGTGAAATGTCATCTGCATTAATTGTTAGTGGCTTTACATCTGTTGGTAACTCACCAGTTTGTGTCATCACAACTTTGCTACTTGCTGGAGTCACTACTGTGTTACTTACTGATGACGCCTTCGCTATGACACTTGCGGAAGGTGCCTTCGCTATGATACTTGCGGATGACGCCTTCGCTATGATACTTGCAGATGACGTCATACACCTATCACCTGCCTCATTTTTCTTCTTCACCACCACCGGATCTGTCTTAGGGGACTTCTTTCCAGCTTTGGGTTTTCTTTTCCGTACTGTACTGATCTTTGCAACGTATGGATACCTGGCATGTGATATCACTTCAGAGTACTCGTCAGTGACCATCTCGGTCTTGGTGTCTACCTCTGTTTGGATGTCCATTTCTGTTTGGGTGTCTATCTGTGTTTTGGTGTTTTTCTCTGTTTTGGTGTCCACCTCTGTTTGGGTGTTAATCTCTGTTTTGGTGTGTGCCTCTACTCGAGTGTCTACCTCTGTTAGGGTGTCCATCAATTCATGCTTTTGGTCACTTACTAGAGATGGGTCTGTCTGTGAACTGGAAATTGAAGGTTCATGATAATTTTCAGTTGGTAGTTCAGAGTCGCTAGTTGGTTCAATCTTGATATTCTCTTTAATCTGACCCTCATCGACACTTGACTCCACATCCATTGACACCACTTTGTCATCGCCTGAATTGAGGGCAGCAATGACATGTTGCTGTGTGCCGACAGAGAAACTAAGTGAGGCAGCAATGACATGTCGCTGTGTGCCGACAGAGAAACTAAGTGGGGCAGCAATGACATGTTGCTTTGTGCCGGTGGAGGAACCAAATGGGACAGCAACGACATGTTGCTTTGTACCGGTGGAAGAGATGTGATGGGCAGCACTGACATGTTGCTGTGTGGAGGAGCTTATTGGAGGAGTAACGAGCTGTTGCTGTGTGGAGGAGGTGACTTGGGCAGCAATGACCTGTTGCTGTGTGGAGGAGCTGAGTTGGGCAGCAATGACCCGTTGCTGATTGGAGGAACTTATTGGAGGAGTAACGACCTGTTGCTGTGTGGAGGAGCTGAGTTGGGCAGCAATGACCTGTTGCTGTTTGGAGGAACTTATTGGAGGAGTAACGACCTGTTGCTGTGTGCCGGTGGAGGAGCTATGTTGAGAGTCCAGTTGCCAGTTGTTCTCCTCACTGTCCTCGTCCACAGGCTCGAGCTTCACCTCCAGCTCACAGACTGTGGTTGGGATGTTGCTTACTGCAGGACCTGGGCTTGTACAATCTATACTTGCTAAGGTCTTCGATGGCAGAGGATTTTTTAATTTTTGAAGAAAAATTTGACAATTTTGGCAAAGGCCAATTTTTTCGGCAATTTCAATATCTGTCTTATAGTAGATTGAGCAGTTCTTTGCTTGATGACGTGGGAAAGGTTGTACGTGAGTTTTCAATTCGTCAGAATGACAGGTCGGCACTGAAGGTATCATTTCTGGTGGGATTCCTCCACAGAACACTGTATTCCTTTGAAACTGCTTCAGGATTTGAACAAACGTTCTCGCATCAAATGCTCCTTTGTTGACGAGATGATAGGAGAGCACAGCACAGAAGAGGACGTAGACTTTGCACACTCCATCACAGGAGAGCGTGATGGACACCGGGTCGATGTCTTCTCCCAGGACACCGAATAAGTCGTTGTATGTTATCACAATACTCTCTTCTCCGGTCTCTTTCAAGACAATCTGCAAATATACAGTGTCAAGTTATTTGAAGACACACATTCTTATTTTTTTACAGTATTTGTAACGGGTACATTGCTCATATCCTACAATTACTTGTTGTTCAGTTTGGCTTCCAGTTTTTCTATGGGGGGGGGGGGGGGGGGGGTGGGGGGGGGGATACCCTGTACATGGATTATATTATTGACAAGATCATGAATATTCAATATAGAATGGCAACCAATGCTATTCAAGACGTAAAGATCAGACATGAAGGACTGAACCACTATTTTGAACGCATCTAAACAAGCTCTGAGAGAGTCTTTCACTCACTGATTTCATTTTTCATGCTTATATCTGAATTATTTATTTGTATTCTACGCAGATACATATCTTAACTGGCTCCCTGAAATCACTGGAATGTTGTCAACTTGCCTCTTTATGTTAAAGGCTCTGTAGCACGTTTTTTCACGTTAGCTCAAATTTGCCATTTATTATAAAAAGTTACGAAACAGTGCTACGTTAACAGGGTAAAACAACTCATTACACGACCCATAAGCAATAACAATAGAAATGATTATCTGCATTCGAAGAAAATGTTGGTTAAAAAGCGACAGTGGTGTGGAACTCTTCAGTTTGAGAGGAAGATTTGTAGGTCTCATGAGAATTTGAGTGTTCTGACTGACTAGGGCTGTGTATTGCCTCAATTTTTATATTGCGATACGTATTGCTGAACTGCAATGTATTGCAATACGTACCACAATATATTGCAAGATCCTCTTACAATGAGATATTTCTTTAGAAACCATTTTAACTAGTGCCAATAATATTGCAACATGCAAAAGGAACTCTATATTCAACTTTTATACTTCTTTTTGCAGTTTAAACATGACGCATTTGATAAAAATACATTCAGATCTTTTAAAAGATCATTATTTGTAACACACATTCTAAAACTTCAAAATAATTTTCATGACACAAATTGAGCCGGTAAATGTGACTTTTACAAGATAAATTAATAAATTTAACTTAGTTGTTTAAAATAGTTGATGGTGCAATATATTGCGATATGAAAATCTAATTGCAATACACGTATTGCACAACTCTGTATTGCAATATATTGCTGTACAATCATTGTACCATACTTAAAACTCTACTCTGAGTGTTTAGGTATCGCTACAGCAGTCAGTTCACTTGAAGGACCTTCGAGCGGCCATTTTAATGTGAAATTGACCCGCATGACTAAATGGCTTTAGAACTTTTTTTATTGATTCAGGGGTATTATGTAGCCATTGGTAACACGTGTTTTTTAATATTTTTGTGAGAGCACTTTATATCAGTAAGAAAATCGTGCCAGAGCTCCTTTAACCAACCTAATATTGACATTTTATTACTTGCATTACTATTATTACTATTAATAATGTGCATCTTCTTCCTGTGTATGTTGATAATGAGACAAATTTTTTTATATAGACCCACATTAAAAGGTGGAATAGGTTGAAATTTGTCGAAATTAGAAGGAGTTGGTGATAATCTAATTATAGAACTACCTGACTGAGTCACATGTTACCTTAAAATCCAAGTCGTCGAAGTCTCCACTCTTGAGAATGAAGAGGGAGACGTTTATCACCTTGCTCTTGGCCTGGTCTGTCTGTGTCGACCGGGAACACAGACCCTCGCCCCCTCCCGACATCCTCCACCCACCTGTGATGTCGGACTGACAGCGAGGTCGCTGGGTAGACTGCTAGCCGAGATGGCTACTCCACTAGACTCGCTAACCCATGAAGGGTAGACATGTTGGATCGCGTGGCGACACGATCGGCCCACATCTACTTTTGGTCTCACGCTCAGTTGTACAGGGCGAGGTCGAGAATGTCTGCCTCAGTGTTGTTTCTTACACATGTTACCATCGAGGAATAAGAAAGAGAATCCTGATACGTTAATATAGCCGGAAAGTTCAATACGACGCTAGTTTCACTTCCATAAACATGCGAGTCAACCTCCACTTGCATTCTCACTGCCCCAGTTACACGCAGGGTCGCCTTCGATTGACAACTCGAGTACACTGCGAGCAGCGGAATAGCAGCTCTAGTTTCGTATTCAAGGAAACGTAATAGAGCACTTGCACAAAAAATGCAAGTTACACTGTAAATTATCAGCTCAGACCAAGAAACCATGCCTCTAAATGAACAGGTTTTAATAAAAGAACACACAACAGCATGATTTATTACAGGAATGCTTGTAAATATATAACGCACAGGATATGCATGACCCAGTTACTAACCGGGTCGAGTTCGATTGGCAGCTGAAATATACATCCTACAATCATAAGGACTGGTTGATATATGGCCTAAAAAAACTTCCTATAATATTTATAGCCAAGCTCCTGAAAAATTATATTTCATGATAACAAGAATACGTTACATGTCGTATCTTATATATTGGTTCTAAACAGCACATGTAGAATACTTCACAATTTAAAGAAATGTGTTCCTGTCAAGAATAATGTACATGTATGAAGCAATTTTTTAAAAATGGTGTAAATTTCAAGGAGAGAAATATCAAATAACATTTGCTCTCACTTCTGAAGCTTTTTTGTTTTTATAAATGTGAAATATGCACGCTTAATATTGATTAATTAATGTTCAATTAACGATTACAGTGGTAATTGGTTGTAATCTTGTCAGTTCTGTTACCAATTTTCCAAGACATTTTTTTAATTAAAAATATTATTTTATTTACTAGTCAGATTTGTATAGTGAAACATGCATATATAAATATATATATATGGGGCAGTAGCTTCAAAATAGAATAAAAGTTCACAAAATGTCTCATAAAATAGTTTAACAGTACCTGAGCTCAGCAAAAAACATAATCAGAGGTCTATTATTTGCTATATTTTAATTGACTACTGAATGAAAATTAAGTGTTCTCATACATCTTCCTAAAGATGGGATTGCCAAGGCAATGTAAAAACTAAATGAAATGAATCTAGGTTTTTTTCCATTTAGCATGGAGATATAACAAACAGTAGTAACAGTTTTGACATCGGTCCGCCAGGACTGTTACATTTGTGTAAAATGGTAACATGCTTATTAATCATTTCATTTGATATCAGAATTAGGAATACCTATTTAAGATAGTACAGTGTGCAATATACTACATAAACACATACTTTGTGTTGATTATGATCATAAAGAGAAATGATAAACACTGGGTATCATCATGGAAATAATTGGTAACACTATTGACATTTTATGTCAAAACTGTTACCAAACATATTTTAGCATCCAATATACTCACTGCTTTACAAACATGTACCTAGAAATACATTAGAACAATTGCGTCAATATCAAGGGAAGATTTAAGGTCATAAACATTAGTTCATTAAAAACACTAAGCCTTAGTTTGAATTATAAGCAGTGAGATGTCAGAACTGTTACCAGTCACGTCCAATCTGTTACCGATTTTCAATCTATCTATATACAATGTTAACGTTTGAAATTCATGAGTTTTGTTAGCAGATGATTATAAATCGACAAACTCTTTCTTGCTTAGAACCACAGCACTTGATAAAATTTCATTTTAGGACAATTATGTGTTACAATATCACAAAATGTAAAAACTGTTATTTCATTATGTCAAAAGTTGTACCAAAAGCATCCTCACATATACTAATTGTTTTACCAAAGTGTACCTTCAAATATTAGAAATATATTAGAATGGGAACATTATAAAGAATTCAGCCTTAGTTTGATTGAAATGCAGTGAGATGTCAGAACTGTTACAACTCATGTCCAATACGTTACCAGTTTGAACAACAGAACTGACCATAACAGTTTTGACTATTTCTCATTTATCAGTTCTGAAACAATGATTGCTCCTGTTTTTAACCATAACAATTGACTCACGTGACTGATGCCGTAATTTGCTTTAATGTGGAATTACTACTGGTTTGATATGAAGTTGTTACATATGTTTTTTTTACACTTATAAACCTAGGTCGGATTCTGTCTGTTGTTTTGTAGGTATCTTCTTTTCTTGGAATAACCTCTAATGAGGTCTTACTTCCGAGAATAACCCGGTATGAGGTTTTACTTTTGAAAGTAAGACCTGAACCTGAGATTTTTTTTAAAGTAAGACCTGGAAATGCACTTAGAATAATTTTTCAGACTTGCAACGCAATAGCCAACAAGCAGCAATTATTATCGAAAATTATACAAAGTTAAAAATGTCCAAGTTGAAATAGCTGGTTTCGAACCTGGCACCCTTCGCTCTCTAAACTGGCGCCTTAGACCGCTCGGCTATGCAGACCGAGATGATGAGTGGAGTTGAATTACTCCATTTATAGTCATACCTTCTTTGCCTCGATATAACGCAACCCAGGGCGACATACCCTTTATAAAAACACGATTTGGGAATCAAAAATTATAAAATGTAAATTTTTACATTTGACGTTTATAAATAGGAAGAAAACATTCCTCCTTCGTCTTCTGCTTTTAAAATGGTCTAAGCGGAGGAATTAGGCCCTTTGAGCGTCCGAAACTATAACTCGTAAATTTTGATAGTTGACGGTTTTTAAGCTGGAGAAAACACTCCTCCTCGGTCTTCTGCTCTGAGAATAACCTCAAGGTCGGGATAGCCCCTCGGGCTAACGCCCTCGGGACTTTATCCCTCCCTTCAGGTTATTCTCAGAGCAGAAGACCTCGGAGTCATGTTTTCTCCTTAACATAACATATTTGACAATAAAATTTACAGACAACGTATGCTACCTAACTGAAGGTGATTTTCTCAATTAAACTTCTAACAGTGCAGTCACACTGTCATCCAATGGCAAGGCAGGTACAAGAGGCTCCATCAAGTAGTGGAATCATAACTTTTCACCTAACATGCTACAATAAACTCAAGCCAAATCATCCATTCTCAACTATTCTCTGAGTTGTTAGTTTGCAAAATTGTAATTTGAATGAATTAAATGACATTTTTTGGCAAACATACCGCTACCGGATCGCCTTGGCGACAACCTCGTTCAATTTTAAGGGTGATGATGGGAATCCATTCATCAAGACTTTTGATTTAAAATCATCATAGAAAGTGATAACCAAATCAATGGTGTTTTGATCATAATTATAAAAATTTAGAACACAACAAATATATGTACTATCAATAGAATAAAATGTTGTTGTTTTTTCAAAATGAGCGCAAGTGGTTGCAAGAATGAGGGTTTGCAGAAATTAGTCTCTCCCTTGACTATATAACAATTCGTTTCTGACAAGAAATGTATGGGGGATAAAAGAAAATTCCAATGATTTAATCGTGAAGCTTCAGGTTATATCTTTACTTTTCGGGCCAGCCTATGGTGTTGAAGTATTAATTTTGCTACATTTGGAAAGACATTATTTGAGAGGGCGTGGATGACCTACGTATTCCTCTTAATTACGCGAAAATCTTATACGAGATATTAAGAACATTTAGAAGTGGAAACAAATAAATCAGCCTTCGGGATATTGTGTTCGTACTATATGTTGTGTCCCTAAACATCAACTGAATACAGGTAAACTGAAAATTGATAGAACATGTGTCGCGACAGATATAAGTTAACGCTATAATTCAGTATGATTATTCATAAACCTTCGATGTAAACATAGTGTAAATGTGACGGTGTGTTGAAATATTGGCTGGTCGGAAAGCTGTTGTCCAAACTCCTAATGAAATGAATACTGAATAGATATATCTGTAGATCCGAACATTACATTTCACTTAAAACAAACGGTCGATGCATAATACATACCTTTTTATAATACAAAGTCGTTCATCCATTACAGGAAGGTATTTTACAATAATCCATTTTATTTCAATAACATGACAATACCCTGTACATCAAATGTCATTCTTATAGTGGCGTGTATAGCAAACTGTCATTCTTATTGTAACGTTACAGCAAGCTGTCATTCTTATTGTGACATTACAGCAAGCTGTCATTCTTATTGTGACATGACAGCAAGCTGTCATTCTTATTGTAACGTTACAGCAAGCTGTCATTCTTATTGTGACATGACAGCAAGCTGTCATTCTTATTGTAACGTTACAGCAAGCTGTCATTCTTATTGTGACATTACAGCAAGCTGTCATTCTTATTGTGACATTACAGCAAGCTGTCATTCTTATTGTAACGTTACAGCAAGCTGTCATTCTTATTGTGACATTACAGCAAGCTGTCATTCTTATTGTAACGTTACAGCAAGCTGTCATTCTTATTGTGACATGACAGCAAGCTGTCATTCTTATTGTAACGTTACAGCAAGCTGTCATTCTTATTGTGACATTACAGCAAGCTGTCATTCTTATTGTGACATTACAGCAAGCTGTCATTCTTATTGTAACGTTACAGCAAGCTGTCATTCTTATTGTGACATGACAGCAAGCTGTCATTCTTATTGTAACGTTACAGCAAGCTGTCATTCTTATTGTGACATGACAGCAAGCTGTCATTCTTATTGTAACGTTACAGCAAGCTGTCATTCTTATTGTGACATTACAGCAAGCTGTCATTCTTATTGTGACATTACAGCAAGCTGTCATTCTTATTGTAACGTTACAGCAAGCTGTCATTCTTATTGTGACATGACAGCAAGCTGTCATTCTTATTGTAACGTTACAGCAAGATGTCATTCTTATTGTGACATGACAGCAAGCTGTCATTCTTATTGTAACGTTACAGCAAGCTGTCATTCTTATTGTGACATTACAGCAAGCTGTCATTCTTATTGTGACATTACAGCAAGCTGTCATTCTTATTGTAACGTTACAGCAAGCTGTCATTCTAATTGTGACATAGGAACAAGCTGTAATTCTTATTGTAACGTTACAGCAAGCTGTCATTCTTATTGTGACATTACAGCAAGCTGTCATTCTCATTGTAACGTTACAGCAAGCTGTCATTCTAATTGTGACATAGGAACAAGCTGTCATTCTTATTGTAACGTTACAGCAAGCTGTCATTCTTATTGTGACATTACAGCAAGCTGTCATTCTTATTGTGACATGACAGCAAACTGTCATTCTTATTGTAACGTTACAGCAAGCTGTCATTCTTATTGTGACATTACAGCAAGCTGTCATTCTTATTGTGACATGACAGCAAGCTGTCATTCTTATTGTAACGTTACAGCAAGCTGTCATTCTTATTGTGACATGACAGCAAGCTGTCATTCTTATTGTAACGTTACAGCAAGCTGTCATTCTTATTGTGACATTACAGCAAGCTGTCATTCTTATTGTGACATTACAGCAAGCTGTCATTCTTATTGTAACGTTACAGCAAGCTGTCATTCTTATTGTGACATTACAGCAAGCTGTCATTCTTATTGTAACGTTACAGCAAGCTGTCATTCTTATTGTGACATGACAGCAAGCTGTCATTCTTATTGTAACGTTACAGCAAGCTGTCATTCTTATTGTGACATTACAGCAAGCTGTCATTCTTATTGTGACATTACAGCAAGCTGTCATTCTTATTGTAACGTTACAGCAAGCTGTCATTCTTATTGTGACATGACAGCAAGCTGTCATTCTTATTGTAACGTTACAGCAAGATGTCATTCTTATTGTGACATGACAGCAAGCTGTCATTCTTATTGTAACGTTACAGCAAGCTGTCATTCTTATTGTGACATTACAGCAAGCTGTCATTCTTATTGTGACATTACAGCAAGCTGTCATTCTTATTGTAACGTTACAGCAAGCTGTCATTCTAATTGTGACATAGGAACAAGCTGTAATTCTTATTGTAACGTTACAGCAAGCTGTCATTCTTATTGTGACATTACAGCAAGCTGTCATTCTCATTGTAACGTTACAGCAAGCTGTCATTCTAATTGTGACATAGGAACAAGCTGTCATTCTTATTGTAACGTTACAGCAAGCTGTCATTCTTATTGTGACATTACAGCAAGCTGCCATTCTTATTGTGACATGACAGCA
This sequence comes from Gibbula magus, assembly GCA_936450465.1. Classification (NCBI taxonomy): domain Eukaryota; kingdom Metazoa; phylum Mollusca; class Gastropoda; order Trochida; family Trochidae; genus Gibbula; species Gibbula magus. Next base: position 59,710,224 of record OW388293.1, on the reverse strand, counting down.
AGCTGTCTTTCTTATTGTAACGTTACAGCAAGCTGTCATTCTTATTGTGACATTACAGCAAGCTGTCATTCTTATTGTGACATTACAGCAAGCTGTCATTCTTATTGTAACGTTACAGCAAGCTGTCATTCTTATTGTGACATAGGAACAAGCTGTAATTCTTATTGTGACATTACAGCAAGCTGTCATTCTTATTGTAACGTTACAGCAAGCTGTCATTCTTATTGTGACATGACAGCAAGCTGTCATTCTTATTGTGACATTACAGCAAGCTGTCATTCTTATTGTAACGTTACAGCAGCAAGCTGTCATTCTTATTGTGACATTACAGCAAGCTGTCATTCTTATTGTTACATCAAGCAAGCTGTCATTCTTATTGTGACATTACAGCAAGCTGTCATTCTTATTGTAACGTTACAGCAAGCTGTCATTCTTATTGTGACATAGGAACAAGCTGTAATTCTTATTGTGACATTACAGCAAGCTGTCATTCTTATTGTGACATTACAGCAAGCTGACATTCTTATTGTGACATTACAGGAAGCTGTCATTCTTATTGTGACATTACAGCAAGCTGTCATTCTTATTGTGACATTACAGGAAGCTGTCATTCTTATTGTGACATTACAGCAAGCTGTCATTCTTATTGTGACGTTACAGCAAGCTGTCATTCTTATTGTGACATTACAGCAAGCTGTCATTCTTATTGTGACGTTACAGCAAGCTGCCATTCTTGAAAATGGCATGTATTTAGCAAAACATCATTCTTGTAGTGGGTTGTATAGCACACTGTCATTCTTATTGTGGCGTGTATATCAAATTGTCTTTGTTGTATTGGCGTGAATAGCACACTGTCATTCTTATTGTGGCGTGTATATCAAATTGTCTTTGTTGCATTTGCGTGAATAGCACACTCTCATTCTTATTGTGGCGTGTATATCAAATTTTCTTTGTTGTATTGGCGTGAATAGCACACTGTCATTCTTATTGTGGCGTGTATGTCAAATTGTCTTTGTTGTTTTTGCGTGAATAGCACACTGTCATTCTTATTGTGGCGTGTATATCAAACTGTCTTTGTTGTATTGGCGTGAATAGCACACTGTCATTCTTATTGTGGCGTGTATATCAAACTGTCTTTGTTGTATTGGCGTGAATAGCACACTGTCATTCTTATTAAGGCGTGTATAGCAAACTGTCTTTGTTGTATTGGCGTGAATAGCACCATGTCATTCTTATTGTGGCGTGTATAGCAAACTGTCTTTGTTGTATTGGCGTGAATAGCACACTGTCATTCTTTTTGGGGCCTGTATAGCAAACTGTCTTTGTTGTATTGGCGTGAATAGCACACTGTCATTCTTATTGTGGCATGTATAGCAAACTGTCTTTGTTGTAATGGCGTGAATAGCACACTGTCATTCTTATTGTGGCGTGTATAGCAAACTGTCTTTGTTGTATTGGCGTGAATAGCACACTGTCATTCTTATTGTGGCGTTTATAGCAAACTGTCTTTGTTGTATTGGCGTGAATAGCACACTGTCATTCTTATTGTGGCGTGTATATCAAATTGTCTTTGTTGCATTGGCGTGAATAGCACACTGTCATTCTTATTGTGGCGTGTATAGCAAACTGTCTTTGTTGTATTGGCGTGAATAGCACACTGTCATTCTTATTGTGGCGTGTATATCAAATTGTCTTTGTTGTATTGGCGTGAATAGCACACTGTCATTCTTATTGTGGCGTGTATATCAAATTGTCTTTGTTGTATTGGCGTGAATAGCACACTGTCATTCTTATTGTGGCGTGTACAGCAAACTGTCTTTGTTGTATTGGCGTGAATAGCACACTGTCATTCTTATTGTGGCGTGTACAGCAAACTGTCTTTGTTGTATTGGCGTGAATAGCACACTGTCATTCTTATTGTGGCGTGTATATCAAATTGTCTTTGTTGTATTGGCGTGAATAGCACACTGTCATTCTTATTGTTGCGTGTACAGCAAACTGTCTTTGTTGTATTGGCGTGAATAGCACACTGTCATTCTTATTGTGGCGTGTACAGCAAACTGTCTTTGTTGTATTGGCGTGAATAGCACACTGTCATTCTTATTGTGGCGTGTACAGCAAACTGTCTTTGTTGTATTGGCGTGAATAGCACACTGTCATTCTTATTGTGGCGTGTACATCAAACTGTCTTTGTTGTATTGGCGTGAATAGCACACTGTCATTCTTATTGTGGCGTGTATATCAAACTGTCTTTGTTGTATTGGCGTGAAAAGCACACTGTCATTCTTATTGTGGCGTGTATAGCAAACTGTCTTTGTTGTATAATGGGTTGTGTTTAGCAAAATATCATTCTTGTAATGGCGTGTATATAAATCTGTCATCCTTGCAGTGACATGTATAGTAAACTGTCATTCTTGTAGTGACGTATATATATCAACCATTCTTGTATAATTGTATTTATAGCGAAATATCATTATTATAATGACATGTATATAGCAAAATATCATTCTTATATTGGCATGTATATAGCGAAATATCATTCTTATATTGGCATGTATATAGAGAAATATCATTCTTATAAGGGCATGTATATAGCGAAATATCATTCTTATATTGGCATGTATATAGAGAAATACCATTATTATATTGGCATGTATATAGCGAAATATTATTCTTATAATGGCATGTATATAGCGAAATATCATTCTTATATTGGCATGTATATAGCGAAATATCATTCTTATATTGGCATGTCTATATCGAAATATCATTATTATAATGGCATGTATATAACGAAATATCATTATTATATTGGCATGTTTATAGCGAAATATCATTATTATAATAGCATGTATATAGCGAAATATCATTATTATATTGGCATGTATATAGCGAAATATCATTATTATATTGGCATGTATATAGCGAAATATCATTATTATATTGGCATGTATATAGCGAAATATCATTATTATTTTGGCATGTATATAGCGAAATATCATTATTATATTGGCATGTATATAGCGAAATACCATTATTATATTGGCATGTATATAGAGAAATACCATTATTTTAGTTGCGTGTATAGAAGACTGTAATTCTTGTATTGACATGTATAGCAAACGGCCATTCTCGAGTGGCGTTTATAGCAAAAAATCATTCTTGTATATTATTGACGTCGCCTTTGTCTTATAATATATATAATGTTCCACTCACGTACGTGTTATTCTTCATATAAAGGATGTGTGTGCGAGGTATACATATGGTGTACAAATGTATTCCTACATGGCCGTTCACCTTAGCTGGGCTAAATTCATCGGATTTCAATCTGTTACAAAAGTAAAAGATCATTTGTTATTTGAGTGTTTGCTCTTGGCTTGTTGAATGTTGGACAAAACACTTTCTCAGTCAAACTAGTTGGAGATGGCAGTCACGTGATCACACAAAGACCCAGTGTTAACTGTTGCTGTACGACAGCAGATCATCTCTTTGAATACTATGTAATAGATAGAGGACGAGTAGCAGTACATTATCGGGATATAAATGTACGGGTTTGAGAGGGTTGGGCGAGGCGTTAGCCGAGCCCAACTCTCTCAAACACGTACATTTATATCCCGATAATGTTCTGCTGCGAGTTCTCTATCTATCTTAGAGCACAGTCAAATGCTTGAGTCATGAAAAAAATGTCTTAAAATCGATATATTTTAAATGAATTGTCAACAAATTCGGGAAATATTCTCTCGAACACAACATACAAAACATTGACATTTCTCATTTACATATGCAAATTTAAGGGGCCTTGATGTCATCGACGGCCCTGCGAGCAGTGAATTTCATACTTGGTCCGAGGTGCATGAGGCGTACATTTTATATAAAATGTACGAGTCGTGCAACAGCAGAAGCGTCGTGCTTGAATTACGAACATGCATTATAAACACGTTTTTTATGCAGAAATTGTCAGCACTAATACATTTCATCGGCTATAAAGACTGGTCGTTTTTAGCATGAATCAATTCAAGCAAGTGTTTCGACATGGACAGAGGTGATGATGATTGGCTTTCGCAGGAAGGTGGCTGGATTGAAGATGAAAATACACAGTCGGAAAATGAACTCAGCCAAGCTTTAACAGATTTTGAGAATTCACAAAGCATTGAATCGCCGGAATCTGCTCAGGTAAAACGATTTGCTTCAACTTCTGCCAACGAAATCAGTGCTCTTGTTGAAAACAGAATTCCTGGTAAAACGAAATCAAATACAAAATGGGGTTTCAATATCTGGGTCGAGTGGGCAATGTATAAGAATAAAAACCTCTTCGTCCATGAACCATATATGTCTGTACCTTTGGATTTTGTAGACATCAGCGCCAAAGAGCTGGATTATTGGCTTCAATTTTTCTATGTTGACATACGTAAGAAGAATGGTCAGCAATATCCCCCGAAAACTGTCTATCAAATTGCTTGTGCTATTTTGAGACATATCAGAGAAAATTGCTGTAGACTTGACCTCAATTTTCTGAATGAACATGATGAAAACTTTAGAAAATCATGGAGAGTTTTGGATTCAGAGATGAAGAGGCTTCACTCTGAGGGTTTGGGTGCAGAAATAACTCGAGCTTGTGCTGTTACTGTAGATGACGAGAAGTTGCTGTGGGATAGAAATGTTGTTGCCTTTGATAACGCAGAAGGACTGTCTTATGGAGTGTTTTTTTACAACTGTAAATGTTTTGGTATGAGAGGTAGGGATGAACACAGAGCTTTGGAGCCATCCCAATATAAAATTGGTACAGATGCTAGTGGAAGATATGTGCAGTTTATTGGCCGGGAGAGCAAAAACACTAAATGTGGAATCAAGCAACGCCAAATAGAAAATAAGAATATCAAACAACATTCCAATGACGATGACCCCTCAAGATGTGTCGTCAAACTGTTTGAAGTTTACTTGAGCCATATTCCCTCAGAAGGACCATTCTATCGCCGCCCTCTCTCACCTACTAACTCAGAACAAATACGTTTCAGTTCACAGAGCATCGGTGTTCATACTCTTAAAACATACATGAACCGTATGTTCACCAAAGCAGGGCTACCAGACAAATACACTAATCATTCTGGAAAGGTAAACTTACTAATTTCTTATAAATTAAATGGGAATTCTCATTACATCAGTTTATTTAAAAACAATTTCTCTTTTTTTTAACTTTTTAAAAACTGTTTTAAAACTTTTAAAAAACTTTTTTAAAACTTATTTCTTTGACCTGATTATCTTTAGTATATTGCATATGCTAATGCCTATCACGTGTGTAATGTCTGTACATGTTTCAGGTGACTGCAGCAACCACGTTGTTTTCGAACGGTCTCGAAAAAGATTTAGTGCAACGCCGTACTGGTCATAGATCTGACGCTGTACTACATTACAGACGCCCCAGTGAGACAACTCTCAAGAGAATGTCGGACATACTGCAGCCTCCAACCTCCAGCAAACTCTCCAAAAAGGTAATTAATTTCACATCACTTTCTCCCCATTAAGTATGTCGCTCTTAACAACTTCTGAATACGATTTTTATTTTGGGAAAAATATAATGTATTATATATTATAAATAATATATTCACACTTCAAATGTATGTTACCATCACACGTAATGCCGTGATAAAAATTTAGTACATTTCAAAGTGACAATAAACCAAGTTTACCTCAGATAACATGCCTTACTGACACACGTATATTTTCCATTTAGAGCGATGACATTCAAACTTCAGCTACAGAGGATGGAAAACAGGCGACGGAAGCGACCATTTCATTCCGGAAAGGAGACACCGAGATTAAATTCACAGTCTAATAAGTGTGTACTTGATCGTTATCTTCAAAAAATAAACAATCAGTTGTCGTTGTTTGTTGTTTTTAAACCAGTCTATGAACCAGTTTTAGTGAACATGACACCCGAACGCAACCAGACAAGTGTACATCTATCGGGATATAATTGTACTCCACGTGACCACAATACAATCATATGATTGGACGAAAGCATTTGACTGTGCTCTAAGTTCTATTGCTCAGTGAGATATTTACAAATATAAAAATAACTCTTACCTAGGTCACCTTGTATTTATCCCCGTTTGACCATGACCACGACGAGGGGTGTTCAACAACAAAACACTGTTGCAATAATTGAGTCTGAGAATATAAGGTAGCCTGTATAATACATGTAGTGTTAAAGTCGCGTGCAGCAACTGGCATGGTGTCATGACGTCTCACTAGTCAATGTTATAAGGAATCGTATATAATGTGTAATTAAATCCATGCCCATGTTAATTTATAAGGATTTTCAATACAAAATCACTTAATCAATGCATGAGTGTAAATTATTGATATCAAGCACATAGGTGAGATACGAGATACACAAATGCATTCAAGATCCCTGAACACTTCTTAAACACTTTACTTAAAATACCGTTATGTGCTGAAGACACGGTTTCCCTTGGGCCCTTGGGTTATATGTAGAGGAAAGTTTATATGTACACCTTAACATATTCAGTACATATATGATATATGATACAGGCGGTGTGTTTACAGTTATAAAGCTTTTAAAGGAAGTCTCACGCATTGTAGACACACATTTGCACACCATGTTCAAATAAGCAAAACATATGTATCACATTCAGCCCCCCCCCCCCCCCAATTTTTTCCCTCCCAACATCCCCCCCCCCCCCTCCTCAAGTAACCGTACCCCCCCCCCCCCCCCCCCCCCCCCCCCAACCCTTTATGCAACCCTCTCCAGTACATCAAGCACACCGGAAGCAGCGGAGCTATGACAGGGGTTGAGAAAAGTAGGCTGAATTTGACAATTGCCATCCTCACAAAGCAAATATATTTCGCTTTATTTTGATCCTAGAGTAAAACAATGGGTGCGTTTTAATGGAGAAAACATCACCTATATCATCTATCTACACCATTTTATCATAGCCATAAAATTATGAACAACTTTATTTTACACCCCTGCCACGTCTTTAATTTCTGAGTAGGCTAGTGAAAATTACCAATCTTAAATTGAAAGTTCATATTCCGAAACTTTGAGCTATCTATCATTACTGGTTCTTGGGAGGAAGTCATTTAGAGATTTTGGGGGTGCAGTGGTTCTGGTGAAGAAGTCGGAAATGTGAATAGTGTACGAACGATGGACGTCGGACGACGAACAACGGAAGATGGCCGACGGACGGACGCCGGACAACGGCTCATGCCATAAGCCCATCTGACCTTTCAGGCATGATGAGCTACAAGGAGCTTCTAGTATGTTTTTGCTTTCTAAAACCCCATGTCCCAATGCAAATGTTAATGTGTAAAAATCCAAAAAGACTCACCGATGTTTAAAACAACAACTGAAACGTAAACTTAAACATGAAGCGTTTACGTGTGCTGCCTCCAGGCTAATCGCTAGCCTTGTGCCAGCTGTTACCTCCCTTTGATACTTACGCAAAATGTTAAATGATACTTTAAGTGGAAGGAATGTATATGTAAATTTCTAAATGAAAACTTAATGAAAAAGGAATATATTCATAACAGGAATTTACATAATCTGACCATTATACTGAAGTACACAGACTGTGACGCAGTCTATATTTGGTGAGTACACATGTCTTTCCGCGGCTCTGTTCTGTCAGTCGTCATGTTTGCCATCAACCTGGACAACACTCCCGTCGGTCTCTTCTCCTTCCTGCTGCTCGGTTCAGCCGTGAAGCTGACCGCCCTGGGGTGGATGAGGAGGCGACGGGGGGAGCGTTTCCAGTGTGTGGGGAGGGTCCACGCGCTCTACTCCTACCCCGTCAAGTCGTGCGCCGGGCTGCAGCTCTCGGAGGCGGACGCTGGGGTGCTGGGACTTGAGTACAGGGGGACGCTGGACAGGTAAATACAGTTAACAGTTTCGGTTGAGGTGTTGATCTTTGGTCAATATCGGAGCTCGATGTACAGGCGGGTAACACTGCATGGTGAATGTGTTGCCTGGTTGTTTACTAGTCTAGTGGGAATCTTAAAGAGCCATCACGGATGTTGATGAAAATATCAAAATTTCTCCAAAAATCTGTCTCCGTGAAATAAATACACTTAATTTTTCCCTAATTTTTCCAACTTAAAATAAGCCGACAAATTGCATTAATTAGTAAAGGTGTTTTCCAGTCTAAATATAGATCCAGTCTATTATTTTCAAGCGCAAAGCATTATGGTCTAGCTCACACACAGTAAACAAAGACACGAAAGAATAAAAAAAAAATATGAGCAATGAAAGAAATCGAAATATATAATTTTCTGATGGTTATTTATTTACCATTTCATTTAATCATGTATTTGCTTCAGATATTGGAATAATTGTTTTACCCAACTAGGTATTTTGCTTGAATTTTATAATTAATGTGAGTAAAAATTTGTCATAATTTGCTGGTCTTATCTGAATAAAAAGAACATTAAACAGGAAATAATTTGTATATTCTCAGGACATTTAGAAACATAGTTTGTAAAGCAATCGTCACATTCAGTAATGTGTGACAAGGGTACTTTACAAGAGCGACGCGTGAAGCACGTGCAGCACATGGGTTGTTATGGCGACTTGCGCTGGAGACGAGCCTTCACGCTTCGGAAGCGCTTGCTGTTTGTGTAGTACGTATTACGCAAAAAAGGGGACTCTGTTTATATACATCAGATACCCGTAGCGCGCGCTAGTCGAAGTGATACTTCTCTTTGAAACCAAATTGAAATACATTGTCGTGATATGAAAATTATTTAACATATGCCATGTTGTAGATAAAAAAAATCTCTGGCGAATGACGTTATAAGTATATTTTCCAAAAAATTGAAACACTTACATCCGTGATGGCTCTTTAAGAAATGACTGACAATACTGTTTTATAAATAGGCCTGCCATCACAATAAGCCCAAGAATGATTACTGGTATAACTTTATAACATGAACACACGTTGTTTAACCTTATTATATGATGAAGATGGATTGCCGCGGCAGTACTTATAGGTCTTCAAGACTTCTGCTTGACCTTTCAAACATGTCTCTATCTTCAGTACTTTCGAACAAAAACTCTCCAAAGAATACCCCTCTGAAAATGGAAAATCACATGTTATTGGACCCTTAGTCTATGTTTGATGTTTGAGACGAAACGACTTATGTTTTTATAATAGGGTATTACATAGGAAATATTGTGCTTTGATTTCCAATTAAGTAGATGTAATCATAATGCATATTATTGACCCCTATAGACAGATTGATTTTATTCAGTAATGTAGGTCATATGGCATATGTTACAATGTATGTGGCAGTATAAAGTTAGTCAAGTGTTTCTAAATTTAAATAACTTACAAAGTTAATTTTATAACATTTTCATTTTGACAGTTAAGAATGTTCGGTAGAGAAATATTGCCACTATACACATTCTGCAATTGTTTCATATAATGCGCTCGTAAAATACGATAATGATCACAAGTAAAGAAAACATATGTTGTTAATTTCCAATGCACCCCTGATTACAATATTTACATACACTCTGTTGAACATCTAATGGATTATAACGTAAAAACTGCACACTGAAATTGTGTTAACTAATCCTAAATTTACAAAATGGTCTTCTGAAAGATTTATCATGTAAAGAAACAACATATATTTAAACATTTAGCAAATATTTATCAGTGAGATAAGTATTTAAAAGCACATGTTTTTGCATACCAATTTTGTGAAGCAATATCTTTCAGTCTTTCCTGAAATTGAAACATAAATAGATTAACATCGCCAACATTTTGGCAGTCCCAAACATAAGAAAAGCCATAAACACATTTTGACATCAGACACCCAACTATGTTTACCTTGCTCATCCAATCTTTTAAGAAGATTATAACATTGGTAAGGGATATCTATTTGCTTTCATGCGCAATAATTTTAACCAATACCTTACAGTTTCGACCAGCTTCACCTAGAATAGCTATGTTTGAGGCATATTTACTTACACCTAGAAAATGAAGTTTGGACTTTTCCCCAAAAAATAGTTACGCCCAAAACCCCGATATATACGACGTTTACGATGTTTGAAGCTTAAAGATATTCTAACCTTAGGGGGTAGGTTTCGCGGAAATGATTCTGGCAACAGTAAAGAATAACGACACAAAATTAATGAAGCGCCGTATAATTACAGGCTAGATATATATTACAGTTGAGAAACCTTGCGCGTTTCTCAAGTGCTAGAAATACATATTTAGCTAGGTTATTGACAATGGAAGTATTATTTGATGACATAAGTTGTAGAAATGTACACATATTAGGATACTGAATAACATATTTAGGGAGTAAGCTCTGGCGAACATTATTATAAAAGTCACATTCCATATACAGAAATGATATTCCAATAATGTTGTTAGCGTTGCCAAAACTTTATTCCTTATTTTATCTAGAAGGAGATTGTTATTGTATTATAGTTAACATTAAATTATTTATTTTAGTAACATGTATATATTAAGATGTAGTCTCTTATAATTCCTTAAGGAATGGTGCATGTGGTTTTACTGATTATTTGCTTTATTTTATGTTGTACATGCAGTGAGACGTTAATAACATATCTGTCTGTCTGTCTGTCTGTCTGTCTGTCTATATGAATAAACGAATCAACATCGAACAACACAGAGGGGTTTTATTATCTTTAACTATAAACCTTTTGATGAAAGGGTGCATCTTAAAAGATGTTTAAAAGATGTGTTAAATAAAATGTCAATTGTAACTTCGTTGAGCAGTTGTTAACCTTTGAACTTTGATGAAAATGGAGAATTTCGTAAACTTGCAATGTCCTATGACATAGTCTATTAACTTCCACTTTGTGTAACATGGGCATACTTAATTTCATTAAAAAGTTCTAACTACCATGGTACCAACATAAATTATATTTCTATATTGCGACGGTCCCTCCTATCCGAAATCAATCCCAACAAAGAGAGTAAGCCTGACCTTATTCCCGTGAATGTGCAAGCTTTCTCCATCTGGTAAAATCTATTAATTAGACTTCTCTTTTCATTTTCAATATTTAGGTCTTATAATAATATCCTCTCTGTAGGTTTACCACCAATTTTTAGGTTTTACTACGACTAAAGGTTTTACCGATTTTTAAAATATAACCTAGCAGCTGTTTAGATTTTAACCTTATACCTAAGACTCGATCCAAAAGAATTACAAGTTTAACAATTTCAAAACAGAATTGCGGAAATCGAACCCCTAAACCTTCGCACTGCAGCTTGCGCCTCTACCAACAGCCCACCGCGGATTGTTGAAACATGTAGAATGATATCTATTCTGCTTTCCTTGAACCTTTATTTTTAATATGCGCTCTCCACTTCTATTCGATCGTTCTAAACATCACAATTGCATTTGCATTTGTATTTGCCTGTAACATCCATGAAGGTAGGCCGGTTGGCCTCCAACTAGTTTGTAAGAGAAACATGAGTGGCGAACAGATTCTGTATTTATTCCCCACTCTATGCACATTAAAATGTCTTGATGTAGAATCTACCGTGACTGATGCGAGAGGAATAGGATGATTTATTATTTGGCTAATTCAATTTGTTAAGTACATTGACAAAGTGTTAAACCGAACTGTTTATGATGTATTTCGAACTTTTGATTCAAAAGAAATGCTGCAGTGAGAAAATATGGTTTTACAGACGAGACGGGACATATCATGCGCGCTTAGCGTATACTCTGTATGAAATTACGGGTACCTCTTTCAAAATCATGTCCCTATATAAATCATTCAAAATCGACTTTTCTCTGGCAGCAATATTGTATTGGATTTTACACTGTTGAAAATGTGCTGACGTTTCTTTTGCGGATGAGTGTAGTTGGAGCATAGGAGAACACCGGGCAGGTGAAATATAATTTAAAGGCCTACATAAGCAGAGTTTGGTATGGTTTAATTGTAGAGAGACGCCGGGAATGTGTGAAATACTTTCTTACATGTGGTCTATATCATTTACTTGTTGTTTCTCACTGACTGAACACCCAGACACTGGATGGTGATGAGGAACAATGAGCCGCTACTGTCGAGATGTCAGCACCGACTGCAGCTAGTGTCCGTGACCCCCCTGGAGGGGGAGGAGGTGGGGCTGGAGTTTCAAGCCCCAGGAATGTCTCCCCTCGCCATCCACACAGCCAGACTCACCACCCACACAACATGCAGGTTGGTGCTTGGGTCGGAAACTCAAACCTTAAATGGAAAAAAATACGTGTTCTTTTTCCGTGTTTAAAAATACCACAAATGCAAAGTTAAGAACATTGTAATCGTAAGAACAATATGTAAATGGATTATCTACCAAAATAATGTTGAACCATAATCAGCTACCACCATTCTATAATGTGGGTAACTTTCTTGGGTGTACAAATATATACTCATTCAAAGAAGTATGAGAACACCTGATATTTGATAGTGTTCACTCAGTAAATAGTTTCGGCGTCCAATTATTACGTTATTGCTGTTAAACTAAACAATATTATTAAAACAAAGTTGTGGACTGGCATAATGGTTTCATTTTGCAGAAAACCAGAAGACCTAAAATTTGATCCAAATGCTCTTTGCTGAGATCATAATATTTAGCCTGCATGGACGGGAACAGAGAACACTAACGCAATCATGCACAATGTTCCTTAACATTTGCGTAAATGGGTAGGCCTATAAACATTTTGGGCACTTTGACACACTCTCATTAATGATTTTATCGGTGCACAATGCGACATCCTTGAGATTTCGAACGAGCAAGAACGATTGGTTGGATACAGAATGGTTTAGAAATTCGTGAAGTTGCTCAAAGTTTTCACCTAACCCCCATCTGTGATCATTAGCCTTTTGCAAAGGTTCAGAGCAACGTTCAGGAAGGCCCTGATCAACGTCATACGCTAATGACCATAACACCATTGCCTTATTACGTCAGCGCTGAGGCAGAAATTCGTCCCAGAAAATGTTCTTAGCTTGCAGTTGAGGAATGCCACGGATGTCAACGTCAGTGCCCGAACGATTTGTGACCGTTTACGTGCCGCTGTCATCAATAATGTAAGTCCCGCCGTCAGACAAGCGTTACCCCGTTGCTACAAAACAACACGTGAATCAATAATGGTCCCGAGTATTGTTTTCCAATGAGTCTCGATACACATTGCAGTTTCCTGATGGTCGCGATCGTGCTCGGGTTTCAGAAGGCGATGGGAATGCTTTCAGGACGTTAAGTAACGTGACCGGTATGGTGCAGCATCCGTCATGGTCTGGTTGCTTTCAGTCTTCACAACAGGACTCCCCTGTACCGTATTCAGGACAAACTGACTGGTTTATAATTACGGTACAGAGATGAGATTGTTTATTCACTTCACGCAACGCCACTGGACCCCAATCTGTGTTTCAGGACGACAACACCAAGACACAACAGGCACGTGTCGTTACCGACTTTTCAGAGGGTGTTGTCGGGATGAAGTGGCCAGTTTATGCTCCAAACATTGCCTTCATAGAACATGTCTGGAACATCCTTGGTAGGCGTGTTCCTCAGAACCATCTGCCGCCAGTTAATGCTGACCAACTGTTCAGGTCTCTGGACCAGGAATGGCAAGCATTTGACAGGCACCACCGTGGCCATTAGTGAAGGCATTGAGCGCTAGATGTGCAGTATGTGTCAGAAAAAGAGATGGACACTGGATACACACCGCTGCTGATTCGCTATTGAGTCTGTTACTTTGAAAATAGACACTTCGTCATTCGAATGAATTATTTACTTAATTGTGCTACTCATGTCATGAAATTTCCCAAAACCATGTCATTTAACATCAATTGTCCTCGTTTGAAATACATGTTTTGGGTTATCAGATGAGTTATTATGAGTGTTCCCCTTCTTTTTTGAAAGAGTACATATAAAACGAGCTTCCGTATAATACTATTCATCTATTACATGATTTCACCATTGAATGAAACGAATAATACGCTCGTGAGATGAATTCTGGTATTAAATTGTAGCTCGTTTAGTTTTTAGCTCATCAGGCCTGAAAAGCCCGATTGGCTTATGACATGGCGTCCGACGTCCGTCCGTCCGTAAACTCCAAATAAGGTCAAAGAGGTCACAACCTAAAGAAAACTATTTTCATATTTTTCTCAAGTACTTCAAATGTGTTATACCTGTGATGAATTCTCAAGGAAAATTTACATTTCGAAATGTATTTAGTTTATTGTTTATAGCCTGATGAGCTACAGAGCCAATGGCTCTATTTTTTCAAAACGTACTTTATGGGTACCTGGTAGACCGTTGCTTTGCCCCGTAGAGTGTACCAGGTGACTATGGATGTACTGGACTGTGGAGACGAGGCTGCCGACTGGTTCTCCGAGTTCCTGGGTAAGAGGGGAGCGCGCCTCGTCTACTCGCCACCCCACCTCACCAAAAGGGAGGCGCTCTCCACAGCCGTCCCCTGGACGAACACCACACGTCCCGGGGACCTGGTATGTACCTGGACAGTACGCAACTGTTCACACGTCCTATGTCTTTGCCACCCTATGTTGCATCAAGTTTTAACTGCCAAAAAGTTGGAAACCTTGTTGGAATTGTTTTTTACGTACATGGATTTGGTATTTGTTGTATTTTTAAAAAAGGAAGACAGGTTTGCTTCTATACCGCTCAACAGGTCTTATAACGAGTAAATACGTGAGATAGAGCCATAATTGTCGGCTTTTACACATGTTTGAGACCGTTCCCTGGTTTTCATTGAAACATATATATATATATATAGGGTGAATATGAAAGTCGAGTAAGAAGATATTACCTAAACCAGCACCTTTTGTAATTTGGTACATTTCAGGACCAAATATAACATAATGCAAAACTGATTATGCATCTTTAACAAGAAGGCTATGCTATGTAGGTGTTGGACAATAGCATAAGTGTTGCTAATTTTAAAGTTTAATTTGTTGCAGACTGCGTTTAATTTCTTGACGTCCTACATGCTGACCTCTGCGAGTTCTCTACACGATCTGAACCAGCGGATCTCCTCCCCAGTCTCCATGATGAACTTCAGACCTAACATCGTTATAGAGGGGACCCCGCCATACGACGAGGTGTGTATAGTTTCCCACACGTATCAACTACGATGCACTGATCATAATTTCGTACATTGATTCCATATTGAGTATCTGACTGTATTTGCCAGTTAAATGTAATGTAATGACATTAATGGAATACACAAACTTTTTATGTCCAAGATTAAAATGTTACTGCGAAAATGTTTTATTCATTCATGTGACAATACTGAACACTGAAAAACAATTTTATTGTGATTTTTTAATATTTGGCAAATTTTGATAAATATGGACTAATTATGAATTTAGAAAAGTATTTCAACTGTTTTAACAAAAGTATTCTTACACAAGTACATTGAAAGGCTGGCCAATGCAGTTACCCACAGGTCAAGGTCAAGGCTGAATGATCAGAATCTGCGCAGATGGTACCCATCTCTCCCCAAGCTGTATATAATTAATGTGCAACTATTTTAGAAAGAAAAGTTTTGTTTCTTAACAAGCACATCCTAGGGATCATTTTGATATATAGTTCTGGTATTCACCAAACACGTTGAAGCACTTTCCTATTCCTAGAGGCCCTAGAAGTGTTGGCCCACGGCCTATGACAGGAACTCACAACACGTGTGTGATAACGTCTTGCAAACCAAACCAGATGTAAATCAATTGCTAGTCGAAACACAATACGTGAAATATATACTAGGCAGTTCAAGTTACAAACCCATTCATTTTTTTATATTTAGTAAGAGTGGATGTTTTTAAATAATTAAATGTCTATGTGTCTATAGCCTGTAGCGAGAAATATTGTTCACGCTTTATAAGGCAGTCCCACCCGTTCACTATCGATGACACTCATTCTCGATCCATGTGCAAAATTGCAAATCTGAAATTCGTAAATATCGAAAATTTAAATAATAGGTTGTAACAAGCAGGTGTATGAAATCACATCATCTTCTTGAACGAATATGGTGGTTGATGAGGTTTTTTATCGAGTGCCTGGTCAGGTCCAGTTTGCTTTTTTCCAAGTTGTGACATCTCTCACCAACAGAATGTGACACTTAAATTGTATTTAGTTGATTTTAAATTGAATCACTTATGTATGTAATGTTTGAATCAAAACTTTACAAACACACAAAATTTAGAGAACGTCATTGTAGGTATGCACTTACATAAAGAATGAGTGAAGACTGTAACATATTTTGTTCTCCTTGCTACTTGGACAGTGACGATCATGTACATCTACGTCATGTATGTTAAAACATAGTATAACTAGACTTTCTGACTTAGACATTCATGCTTCTGGGGAAGTGATTATGGTCGAGTGTCGATGTTTGAGGCAGTCGGACACTTAGACCCTGAAGAAAATAGTTTTAGATATTGAAAAGGAGTCAATGAGAAATGGGATTTTCAGAACATCCCATTTCTCATAGGCTCATTTTTGTTATTCATTAAGATAGTGATTTTTCACGAATAAATACTTGTTTTCAGAGTCTGAGTGTATGACTGTTGGAAGAGCCATCAAGGATCTTGATGAACATATCGGAAAATTGACAAAAATCTATCTCTGTGAAATATATACACTTAATTTTTCAAAAAATGTTCGACCCAAAATAAGCCGAGAAATTGCACTAATTAGTAGAGGTGTTTTCCAGTCTAAATATAGATCAAGTCTATTATTTCCGAGCGCAAAGCATTGTGGTCTAGCTCGAACACCGTATACAAAGACACGAGGGAAAAAATAAAGTTTATGAGCAATGAAAGAAATCGAATATATATATATATATATATTTTTGACGGTTATTTATTTACCGTTTCATTTAATTATGTATCTACAGATATTGTTATAAAAGTTTTAACCAACTAGGTATTTTGCAATATCTCAATGAGAATATATTTGTCATAATTTGCTGGTCTTAAATTAGCTCAAAAAATGTACATTTAACAGGCAGTTATTTGTATGTTCTCAAGGCATTTAGACTCAGTGTTAATAAACCAATCGTTACATTCAGTAATGTGTGACAAGGGTAGCCTAACTTCCAACAGAAGCACGTGCAGCAAGTGGGTTGCTTTGGTGACTTGCGCTAGAGACGAGCCTTCACGCTTCGTAAAGGCTAGTTGTTGTGTAGTACGTTTTATGCAAGGGAAATCTGTTTATATGACGTCAGATACCCTTGGCGCGCGCTACTCGAAGGGGAACGAACCTATCTTTGAAACCAAATTTCATTACATTGTCGTGATATGAAAATTATTTATCACATGTCATGTTGTAGATATTGTAGCTATTGGCGTTATAAGTATATTTTCCACAAAAAAATTTGTATTTGAAACACTAACATTATTGATGGCTCTTTAACGCAATGACTCTTTTCTAATGTGCACATATTTTTAAAGCGTCTCTAAAATACCGAACGTCTCCCCGACTAAGATCATGCCATTTATCAAATCTCGACAGCCTTGTGCGAATAAACGAAACGCTTAACAGGGTTGTCTTCCCGTAACCGCTAGTTATCAATGGCGCGATATTGCTAAATGAGTTCAGGCCTGTAGCAACAATTTAACCGTTACAATATTTACAGCTTGACTCGATTAGATAGACTTATGAGGTCGACTGAAATGTCCCATGGTCACTTTCGGGATACATAAAAAGGGGAAACAAATCGCCCCATAATTTATTATATTTACACCTCCTGATTAGTGCCGACAAACGATTCACTGAAGTCACTGAAGCGTATCTGCCGGGAATGACGTCATTCCCGGCCCTTGGATATCCGCGTACATTTACATGATATTTCATGTTTTGGCACCCTTTTTAACTGTCGATTTAACATATTTATCAAAACAACTCAAATCTTCTAACTGGGTATTTTCGCAAATGGCAATTGCATGATAATTGTGTAAACACGTGATTTAGTCAATTTCAAATACCCAACGATCTGATGTAATTTCTGTGACAATTCATTACAAAGCTAATTGATGTGGCACGGTGCACACTTTTCCTGTCACATCCGTAACAGGCGAACAGGTGGTCAATCAGGCAGTCACGTTTTAGTGCGCTCGCCGGGCTAAATTTGCAGCTACTCTCAAACCGGGATACAAAAGTTGTCTTAAGCATTAATTGCAAGTGTATATTGTCTCGATTGTATGCTCATTCGATTCCGATTTATAATGTACTTAGAGATAATAATCTGTCATACTTTACAAAAAAGCATCACAGTTGATCTTTAATACTAAATATACACAGTAAGGGAGGAGACCAATATAGAAGTGTACATGTTGCAGGATACTTGGACGGAGATACAGATAGGCGAGAGGGTACACCTGAGGGTCGTCGACATGTGTGTCAGGTGGGTTCTCCTAGTCAGGTGTGTCAGGTGGGTTCTCCTGGACAGGTGTGTCAGGTGGGTTCTCCTAGTCAGGTATGTCAGGTGGGTTCGCCTAGTCAGGTGTGTCAGGTGGGTTCTCCTAGACAGGTGTGTCAGGTGGGTTCTCCTAGTCAGGTGGGTTCTCCTAGACAGGTGTGTCAGGTGGGTTCTCCTAGACAGGTGTGTCAGGTGGGTTCTCCTAGTCAGGTGGGTTCTCCTAGACAGGTGTGTCAGGTGGGTTCTCCTAGACAGGTGTGTCAGGTGGGTTCTCCTAGTCAGGTGGGTTCTCCTAGACAGGTGTGTCAGGTGGGTTCTCCTAGTCAGGTGTGTCAGGTGGGTTCGCCTTGTCACGTTTATCAGCAATTACCGTACGAAACTGCATATCATTTTACACATGTTAAAACCACTGCTTTTTAGCTCATCAGGTCTGAAAGGCCCGATGGGCTTATGCCATGGCATGGCATGGTGTCCGGCGTTCGTCCATCCATCCGTCCGTCCGTCCAACCGTCCGTCCATCCGTCCGTAAACTTTTCGCTTTTTCGACTTCTTCTCCAGAACCAATGACTCCACAGAGCTGAAATTTTATAAGCAGACTCCTTGGCCCATGGGGATTCTAAATAGTAGATTTCGTGACCCCTTGACCCCAAATGGGGTCACAGGGGTCACATCCTTAAAAACCTATTTTCATCTTCTTCTCCAGTTCCAAAAGGTCTAGAGAGCTGAAAGGTTGTTTGCAGACTCCTTGGCCAATGGGGATTCTAAATTGTAGATTTCGTGTCCCCGTGACCCCAATCTAGGTCATGGGTCATGACCCAAAAACCTATTTTCATCTATATCTCAAGTATGTAAAGCTCTAGAAAGGTAAAATGTTGTGTAGAGACTATTTGGTCAAAGGTGATTCTTAATTGTAGGATTGGTGACCCTGTGACTCCAAATACGGGTCACAGGGGTCATGATCGAAAAGCTATTTTTTGCTTGTTTACAATGTATTACTTGAGATAACTTAGATATTCAACCTTAGATAATAAATCAATGAAATCCTGATGAGCTATAGAACCCATGGCTCTATTTTTTCAAATTCTGTGATGTAATTCTAGACTACAACAATTTCTGATAGCGCTTGTCATTCGCAGATGTGAGGTGAATTGGGGTTTAACGCCGCTCTCAATAGTATATAATTGTTAACGCGACTGCTGGTATTATTGCAGGAGAAGCCCTCATCGCCATGGACTCTATGCATTGCTATATTCGCAGAGGGAAAAACGGAATTATAATTTTTACGGCCTTAGCGACATCTCTATTGATGCAATCATTCATAAAATCAATACAAACGCATATTTATGGTTATTATTCTCACAACAGAGACACGGTTCATGTATCTATGGTTACCGAAGAGAAAACCCTAGGTTGCTAGATCGTTCTAGTTTGGCTATTAAATACGTGTCCAAGTGTTCATATGTTTTAACAATGTATTTTACAACCACTGAAGTGATTGTTTTACTTTGACCATAATGCATCATACAACCTCACCTACCGACATGATAGAGGGACGATACTTCGTTTCAGATGTGCTAGAGTGACCGTGGACCCCCGGACAGGCGAGGCGTCACGTGACAAGGAGCCGCTCACAACACTGAGAAGGTGTGTAAAGTTCTATGGATATGGAGGACATGTTATGGAAACTTTGCCTTATAAAGTTGTGTTTAAAAATATTCTTGGGTTAAGCACCATGTATAGGCATCCTGGTTACCGGGCCTTCGTTCTCGCAGCAGGGATTTATCGGCTTAGCCTTCACTGGAAAGCCTTGTTTTCTACCCATCAACATGCTTTCTGTTCAACTCTCATGTATATTTCACATTGCTTCACGTGCAGCACGATTTGCCCGTGGTAATGAAAACTGAAGGTGGATTCGCGCTCGTAAAGCATGGCAATCTCGGCATTCATGTTTCACGGCCGCTGCGATTTTCTTCGACTTCAGTCCGTAAGAAACTTCTCACGTTTCGACATGTCGCAAGTTTACTATAAAGGATTCTGTCTGGATAGCCTCCATTTAGTGCATTACGTGAAATGAGAAACAACGCTTTATCATTACTAATTTTAAAACTTTAAAATTAATGTACTAATTGAATATCCAAAACATAACACAAGATTTATCATCAGGCTGTTGTTATGCCGTGTCTGCAGTAGATATAACTGTTCTACACGCAGTAAGGTTCTGGTGCAATGCTACACTGACTTTCAGTGCAGTAGTAGTACCACCCATGGTTCGCTAGTTCCAGCCGTTGCTCGCAGGTTTCACCGCAATGCATAGCCACATGGCGTTGCGGGCTTTCTCCCTGCAATAATACTAGCAGCCGTGATATAAGTGAAATACTCTTGAAAGCGGCGTTAAACCCCAACTCACCTCATCTTGTTATGCCGAAGAAAAACGTTCCCCTCTCATAGCGCCGATGAATGGCTTCACTTCCCGTATTTTTCTTTTTTTCAATGAATCTGCGCTTATCTTTGTCAAATTAGTATATAAAGTCATAAACAAATTTGTACTTCAATCATCATAACATGTTTGTGTAAACAGGAATGTCCTCTCTAATTTCGTGACCACAAATACCCGGAAAGAAACTTATTTTAAACATAGAATCACGACGTTCAGTTAAACCAGGTTAAGTGACTGCATCTTAACCTGTAGACCTAAATGTTATCATAAGCATGTGAGGCTCCAACTTCACCCGTAACTACGCTAACGCAGAAAAGTTAACGATATGCAGCAAGTTTGAATTAGCCAGTGATGGAGACTGGCGCGAGTTATGTTTTTTTTTTGGGGGGGGGGGGGGAGGAGTTGGTGAAGCATGGATAACTATTATCTGTTTATATCATTATGCTTATGCTTGTGTTGAATCGTTAAGTTTACCCAAACTAAATTACTAGTATGTACTAGTAGGTGACACAGCTAGTATATATATATAGAGCGTTGGGACTTTTAATCTCGAAGTACAAGTGTCTTGGAGGAATGCCTTTTAAAATATACAGCAAACTTTTTAACACATTGGTATGGTCTACTCTCAACTACGGTGCAGCAATATGGGGTACGACAGTCCACTCAAGCATAAAAGCAGTCCAGCACAGGGCCATCCGCTTTTTCCTCGGTCTAGGAAAGTACGCCCCCAACCTAGCAATCACAGGAGACGTAGGTTGGACGCCCCCAGAGGTGAGACAGTGGGTCAGTGTGACCCGGCTGTGGGACAGAGTGAACAATATGGCAGAGAGACGTCTAAACAGAAAAGTATTTTTATGGGCTGATGGAATGGCAACACTAAAGAAGAAACGCAATTGGAATTTTAGACTTCATGAACATTTTAAGAAACTTCATTTACAGCATCTCTTTGATATACATGTAAGAACAGAGAAGAAACTTTTAGTTAACACAGTGGAAAGAACTATGTTTTCAAGGCACAAGATTATCTGGAATGAAACACTAAATGGAGATGGTAACAGAAAGCTACGAACTTATAAAACTTTTAAGCAAGAATTTGAATGCGAAAAATATGTTAACACCTACATGCCAAGGAAACATCGAAGTGCGCTCTCTAAGTTTAGATGCGGTGTGGCACCCTTGAAAATAGAGACTGGCCGATATGAGAGCATCCCTGTGGAAAATAGACTGTGTTTTAATTGTCTCAACTGCGTCGAAGATGAAGCCCACGTTCTACTAAAGTGCCCCTTATATACACGTTTTACAAGTGATCTTTTTAAGCTTTCCTGTGATAAATTTCCAGCTTTTACAATTTCTTCGATGTCGGAACAACTTGCCCTTATTTTTAGATGTGAAGAGTTTACTCATGTTTTAGCCAAAACCTGCAATAACATTTTAGAACATAGGCGCTTTTTGCTGTACAGATAATTTTATGGTTTTTTATATAAATAATGTACAATGTTATAATAATGTATTATTTTTTTAGGTTATGTATAGTGCTCACTTTGTACAGATTGTCTTTTACGTGTTTTATCATCTCTCATAAATCGCTTGGCGATTGGTCGCTTTTATATATGGTATATTTTATGTATGTATATTTGTGCGAGTGAGATGTAAATAAACATATCTGTCTGTCTGTCTGTCTATATACACGCATCTGTGCAGGTACCGATGTCAGCCGGGGTATGGGTCCTCCCCTGTGTTTGGGGTGTATTGTGCCCTGGACATGCCTGGCAAGGTCAAGGTCGGAGACAGCGTCTACATCCTCAGGAAACATGTCGACCATCAACAGGATCGTGACAAATACTTTGACTAAATATGCTGATAGAACTGTTTCGATTTTATAAAAAAAAGGCTTTTCTTTGAGTTAGATGAAGTCCCTCAGACTATAGAAGAATATTTATCATATCGAAGAGCAGTAAATACTACTTTGCAATGTATAATGTTATACTTCCGCTACTCGCAATGTCTCTTCAGATAGACATATCTTGTACATTTGTTTAGATAAATCTATAGTACTGATCATGTATAACATCTTCAGATTACTCGACAACTGTCATTTACTTGAAGAAAAGAATCCCAGTTTGACAGTGCTCTGGAAAACAGTAAATGTCAAGGAAACATCTAATGTGACAGGGTATAAACTTTTGTTTCAATCACATTCACACAGGCATTTTTCACCCGGAAGTTTACTATGTGTATAGAATTTGGATTTTTGTTGTTGAAAGTTGAAGTGAACACGATGTTGCATCACCCAAGTAAAGATATAAAGACATTCAAATCTTTACATTTCTTATTTTTTACCTAATTCTCGTCAACTCGTCCATCCAGCCTCCTGGATCGTCCACACCATACATTGTACAGTTTAACTCTCTGCCGCTCGACGTTGCTGCTGTAACTTAGACTGCCACTAGCCGAGTTGGCGCCCATAGCTAAAGCTGTGAACTGAATGAATGCAGCAGTGATGTCGTAGAGAAGACGGTGAGATGACGACTGAATTCCAGGTTAAAGAAGGCGTCCTGATAGACAAGGGAGTACGATGAAGGAATCCCCAATAGATGACCCAGATGATCACGACGGCAGTAAGCACGTGCACTGACCTGGAGCAGGACAAGAGCAGTCGGAGGAGGGCCAGAATAACGCCACTCGTACACGCATCTATGTCGTCTGTTTATGCAAGGCATTGACACACGGCGTCAGTGTTATCCTCATCCCGGCTCCTGGTGCTGTCTCTCTTCAACAAGGTGTGCCGATTATAAACCTTGGAGTTAAATAAGTATATCTAGTGATGTTTTTGGAATGGTCACACCTTATGTCAGAGAAACATGTCAGTAGAACCGTGCCAATGCAGGTCATTTCCCATGTTGGTACGTATGTAACCAAGACTCGCACAGTTCCATGGCCACGTGTGGCACATCCACACTAATGTTCCAACTTCCTCTTGTCTCGTCTGAATAAATGTAATATGCTAATAAAGTCATACTGGTGACCAGACAATCTTCGCTCTCATATAGTAACCCTTATAAGCAACAGCTATCAAGCGACCCATGGCTTAACATAACACTCCAGATATGTAACACTTTTACCTCTACAGAGTAGCCACACCTTGCCGTGATTTGTCTTATTTGTCTGTATTTGTAAGTAGGGCAGGCAGAATATGATGCTCTAATCTACAAAGTATACAAATAACAAAATGCATTTAATACCATTTAGAGACAAACTTAGAATTCCAAGAATTGATATGTGTAAGTCGGTATTTGAAGTGGTTGACCCTGATAACACAAAGTATCGCTCGTCGTATGTCGGAGCAGACAAGAACAAATTACGTACTCTAATTTCTAGCTATTACAGCAGGCGGAAACCACCAAGCAAATAATCGAAGACAATCGCTACCTTTTGTGACTACATCGATTTTGCAATTAGCGAGAGGTAAGACAAATCTAGCAAGCAGTGGACATGACAGGGGGCTTTGTATCCTGGCAGCCAACACTCACCTGTTCACCCCCACCCCCCTCTCATTCGTCAACTGTCCCTCACATCGGCTCATTACACGGGTGTTGGACTAAGCTGTTTCCTCACAATTTCCTGCTGGACGGGTCTGGTTGATAATGTCGGATCGATGCGTCTCTCAGACCGCTGCCTCTTGCTCTTCCGTGTCTCGGGTAACATAACCTCACAGAGTCAACCGTTTAGAGACCATTAGTGAACATGCAGATTTCTTAGATAGCACCATGGAGCACAAGGCTTGACTTGAACAGGGGATAGTGTCAGTACGCACATCCTGACAGCGAACATGTGTTTAGAAGGATCTACAAATTGTGATGGAGTTGTGTGGTTTACTGGTTATGTTAACTTGTTAAAGAAGACGATGTTGTATGGCTGTTGCTTGCACCAATAATACTCCAGATTCATAAGGCGACATCAACATCGATGGAATTACAAAGCCAAATGACCCAAGTCGTTGCTTAGAGAATGAAGTGATATCGGTCCTATAGAAACATTGACATTGGATGCGACTACAAACTGGCATTCTTCACGATGATCAAAGGATTAATACAACGGCATTCGCAATAAACACCCTAAGTGAAGTTTTGTAACATGTTAATGTTTTTCTCGTCGTCTGAATTGTGTTGATTTATTGATTGTTTGAGAACAGTGTCGCCATATTCGTTTACACTGATTCTTCTTCAAGAACGACTTTGTATAACTAGCAGAAGAAATCCTTGTAGTTTGAGGAAACATTCATAAAACAAGTTGTCAGTCTGTGTATGTGAACAAGGGACACTTTTTAACGTAACGTGCATTTTTACGTTATTTAATGGGTGACGAGGTATTGCAATGAAACGTAGCGGGAATGTGGCAGTGCGAAGTGACGGGGGTGTGACAGTACGAAGTGACGGGGGTGTGGCAATGCGAAGTGACGGTGGTGTGGCAGTGCGAAGTGACGGTGGTGTGGCAGTGCGGAGTGACGGTGGTGTGGCAATGCGAAGTGACGGCGGTGTGGCAGTGCGACGTGACGGCGGTGTGGCAGTGCGACGTGACGGCGGTGTGGCAGTGCGACGTGACGGTGGTGTGGCAGTGCGAAGTGACGGTGGTGTGGCAGTGCGACGTGACGGGGGTGTGGCAGTGCAGACAATGGAGACTTGGGCCCGGGACCGGAAGCTCGTGGTGCTCCCACTGCTTAAGTACGGCTGTCTCTACTGTATGCAGATTATGAAGCACAAGTACCTTCGACATTTTCACCCCAACAAGGTAATGCGTGATTTGTTATTCATCATCCATACGCATGCCCTGCATTATTTTACCATTATATAACTTGACAATAAGGATCTTGGATGCAGACAGCTTCCCACACAAGACATAACTATAGCGCCAGTTTCCACCACTGGCTAATTTAATGCCGCATTTCCTTTACTTTGTCTGTGCTATCGAATTAGAGCCCACTCTATATGCGGTTCACGTGCAGTGCGCCGCTATGTGAACACAAGCAAGTAAAGGACATGCAGCAAGGCTTAAATTAGCCAATGACGGAGACTGGCGCTAGTTATGTCAGGCCCCACTAAGTAATTGAAGGAAATGCGTCAATTTTGAAGAAAATTCATCCAAATTTGATATAAACGTGCCCATTACGGAAGAAAATGTTTCTTTTCTCGAAACAAACTCAGCAATCTCGGTGAATCCACGGTAATTACTGAAACAATCAGTCCGAAGGAATTGACACAATTTTGTTGCGGGCTTTCTACCGCCTGTAACACCAGCAGCCATGTAATAAGTGAAATACTCTTGAAAGCGGCGTCCCAAATCCCCTCACCTTTGCTGCCGTTACCGATACCATGAACAGTTCATCCGAACACTGGAATATCACCTGGCCATCAAGTTGTAATGAATAAGAGGGAGGGGCGAGTTTGTTTACCTCTAAGGCAGCGTGGCAGTGTAATCCTATAATAACTGCTTTAATAAGAGAATTATACAGACCGTGCAAACACTGTGACGCTTGGAGCAGATAAAGCGGCTCATATAACGGGGTGTTACCCATGTGCGAAAAGATTAAATGTATCTGATGTATCATAACGGAAAGGTTTATTTTTCTCCTACAGTAATCTCTTATAAGACGCCTTAAGCTATGTCAATGTTTGTTAATCCATGTTATACAACCTTTTTTAAGAACATGTGTCTTTTTTCAATATTTGTGATTTGGTAAAATGAATCAAATGCATAAGTGAATTTCGACAAAGATTGTTATGTTAATGTGAATCTTACTTAGACTTAGGGATATTGATTGTGTGCAAATATTTTTTTCAATTTGTCTATTTCTTCGGCAACATTTTAGAGTATGATATTGTTTGAAAAATGTACGTTTACCTCACAAATGATTCCATCGTGCACGTATTAAGATATCTGCAGGACCTGATTTAGTTCTTACATATTCAGTGTACTGTGCATGATTTCAAGACATTCTATTTGTGTACAACATGTGATATAGTAACGGTTTGTCTTGGAGAACAGAATGCATCGTCCAAATGAGTTCTCTAGCAACCACACATACCTGTAGGCCTACTACAATCACCCAGCTCGAGGATGTTGGCTAATGACGGTGACATATGGCGAACAGTCGAGTCCAGATTCACCCTTCATGATAGTGCAGTTCATTTGAAGGCATTGATCAATTAATTTTTGTTCGGGCCCAGTTACATGTCCGGGTAGTGTTGGATTGATCATATTTTAAAAATATCCAGTAACATTCCCGGGGTTTGTTGCATTATTCAAGTATGTGTATCTGGACCAATTGACATGTCCGTGTTTGTTGCATTGATCAAGTTTGTATACTATCCAGTTTTATTACCTATATGATTGAAAATAACCGAGTTAATATTATTGATATGAGCACATGTGCACATATCACGTTTGCCTAGCAACGATTGTTTCACCGCGGCTTCCCGTATTTTGTCCTCTTTGACGTCATAAAACGATTGTTCGTGACGTCAATGTTGCTTGACGTCGCAAGACAACTGGGTCGCTTTCTGGCTATTTTAACGCGAATCACATGGAATAGAACGGGTAATAAAGAAATTATTACACTCGAAAGTGTGTCATATGACTTTTACGAAACTCGTGCGAATTTGTGTATAACCCTCGCTCTCGCTCGGGCAATACAAAAATAGAGCCTCTGGCTCTGAAGCTCATCAGGAATCATGTTATTAATTATCCCTAAGGAAAGGGTTAAGATATCACATAATAAGTCATTGCTCGGTCATCAAAGTTATTATCAAAATTGGTTACACATTAATCCATATTCATTATAAATAATGTAGACCTTTGCAGTTTATTATGTTTTACTTCCTATTTTAATCCTGGAATTATCAACATTTATTGCATAATGAAAAAGAGCCCCTATTTGTTTCTAAAATCCTGTTTCTCATAGGCTCATAGTTTCATAGGATCCTTTTCAATATTTAATTAATAAATTCTATTGAGCATCTGAGTGTAAGACTAAATCAGTAACACAGCAGAGAAGTAACCTGAAACCTCCGTGTACTAGCAAGTTGCTGTTTGCATCTCTGCCAGGGAGTGGTCACTCCCCAGGTCAACACCTGCAATTACACAACATGCAGACCCTGGACTCGCAGCCAGTAAATTACTCGTATATTTTAAATTTTGTTTTCCCCATCTTTATTTATTTTTCTTTATTGGAAAAGAAGATGTGGTATCACAAACTCATGTAGCTAGGTTTAATAGTCTTATCTTACTTCATCACCAGTCATATTTAGTTCACATATCTAATGTAAAATAAAACATTTGTTAACCCTTTTTAAATGTTTTCCTATGCATCCTGTCACAATATACAGTTCACAGGCTATTCAATAGTTCTTATTTCACATTGCTTACATCAAACATGTCCATAATGTAGTATTACTCTTAAGCTGACATATGAAGTGCACATAAAATATCATTATCTTCACAGTTCATTAAAACAGCTGTTTTAAGTGATTACCCCTGTGATCCATATTTGGGGTCACAAGATCACCAAATCTACAATTTAGAATCCCCATTGGCCAAAGAGTCTGTACATAACATTTCAGCTTTCTAGAGCTTTTGGGACTGGAGAAAAAGATGAAAAATGAATTTTAGGTTGTGACCCCTGTGGCCCTTATTTGGGGTCACAGGGTTACTAAATCTACAATTTAGAATTCCCATCAGTCAAGGAGTCTGTACATAAAATTTCAGCTCTCTGGAGTCATTGGTTCTTGAGAAGAAGATGAAAATACCTTTTAAGGTTATGACCCCTGGGGCCCTTATTTGGGGTCACAAGGTCACCAAATCTACAATTTAGAATCCCCATTGGCCAAGGAGTCTGTACATAAAATTTCAGATCTCTGGAGTCATTGGTTCTGGAGAAGAAGATGAAAATAGCTTTTAAGGTTATGACCCCTGGGGCCCTTATTTGGGGTCACAGGGTCACCAAATCTACAATTTAGAATCCCCATTGGCCAAGGAGTCTGTACATAAAATTTCAGCTCTCTAGAGTCATTGGTTCTGGAGAAGAAGTCGAAAAAGTGAAAAGTTTACGGACGGACGGACGGACGGACGGACGGATGGACGGACGACATCCCATGCCAAAAGCCCATCGGGCCTTTCAGGCCTGATGAGCTAAAAATTCACACTCGTTTCGTAAAACTCATATGACACACTTCCTCGGGTAATAATCTCTATACATGTCCGGGTTTGTTGTAGTGATCTAGTATATCTGGACCCAGTTATATGTCCGGGTTTGTTGTAGTGATCTAGTATATCTGGACCCAGTTATATGTCCGGGTTTGTTGCATTGATCAAGTTTGTATAATATCCAGTTACATGTCCGGGTTTGTTGTAGTGATCTAGTATATATGGACCCAGTTATATGTCCGGGTTTGTTGCATTGATCAAGTTTGTATAATATCCAGTTACATGTCCGGGTTTGTTGTAGTGATCTAGTATATCTGGACCCAGTTACATGTCCGGGTTTGTTGTAGTGATCTAGTATATCTGGACCCAGTTATATGTCCGGGTTTGTTGCATTGATCAAGTTTGTATAATATCCAGTTACATGTCCGGGTTTGTTGTAGTGATCTAGTATATCTGGACCCAGTTATATGTCCGGGTTTGTTGCATTGATCAAGTTTGTATAATATCCAGTTACATGTCCGGGTTTGTTGTAGTGATCTAGTATATCTGGACCCAGTTATATGTCCGGGTTTGTTGCATTGATCAAGTTTGTATAATATCCAGTTACATGTCCGGGTTTGTTGTAGTGATCTAGTATATCTGGACCCAGTTATATGTCCGGGTTTGTTGTAGTGATCTAGTATATCTGGACCCAGTTATATGTCCGGGTTTGTTGCATTGATCAAGTTTGTATACTATCCAGTTACATGTCCGGGTTTGTTGTAGTGATCTAGTATATCTGGACCCAGTTATATGTCCGGGTTTGTTGCATTGATCAAGTTTGTATAATATCCAGTTACATATCCGGGTTTGTTGTAGTGATCTAGTATATCTGGACCCAGTTATATGTCCGGGTTTGTTGCATTGATCAAGTTTGTATAATATCCAGTTACATGTCCGGGTTTGTTGTAGTGATCTAGTATATCTGGACCCAGTTATATGTCCGGGTTTGTTGCATTGATCAAGTTTGTATAATATCCAGTTACATGTCCGGGTTTGTTGTAGTGATCTAGTATATCTGGACCCAGTTATATGTCCGGGTTTGTTGCATTGATCAAGTTTGTATACTATCCAGTTACATGTCCGGGTTTGTTGTAGTGATCTAGTATATCTGGACCCAGTTATATGTCCGGGTTTTTTGTAGTGATCAAGTTTGTATACTATCCAGTTACATGTCCGGGTTGTTGTAGTGATCTAGTATATCTGGACCCAGTTATATGTTGAATATACGTGTTTTATGAAAGGTTTGTTTTGTTCTTTCTGGATTTCATTTGCCAATTACAATGTACTACATGTACATGTCATCTAGATTAAGTGTTGGCAGTGTTCAGTGTTTAAAGGATCTCCAAGTTCACAAAATAAAACTAGTTCAACAATATACGTACTTTAATATTGTATCCTTCTTTGGAGGATATGCACTTCATTCAAGGAATTATACAACATGAAAACTGATGACATAACTTATACAAAGTAATCAGTTTATAACATTCAAAGAACATCTAAATCTATATCACATAACAATATAACTAATCCACAGGAACCATGTGTAAACATAAACAGAACGAGATAACTGATATTCATCAATTTACGTTTGATTGAAGCAGTTTGGTTTGTATATTAAGAATAATTTTCATCGAGATTCCATTTAGGCAATCACCACCAGCGACCTTAGATGTTCCTCTATATGTAACGTTTCCTCATATTATCATGTTTCAAAACAAACATTTCAGCTACTTGTACATGTACTTCTCGAAGTACAAATGACAAGCAAAAACCCCCATAAGCTAAGATTATCCATTATCCAAATCCAGATTACTTAACAAGACTGGAGATCCATGAAGGGTATGACAGTGGTTGACCTGTGGTGTATGGTACCCGTGTAGAGAGAGACTGCCGGGACTACTTTGGTATACTGGGCTGGTCAGGCCAGTCCCACACTGGAGGCACATAGTCCGAGTAGTCGGTGCAGTACTGCGCCTGCGTGATGATCTGGTTCTTGTCAACCGGCTCCGGGTGCAGTAAGGCCAGCCCTTCCCTGTAGGCGAACTCGCTGACGGCCACGGCGATGTGGGTGGAGACGGCGCGGATATCGCTGAGAGGGGGGTAGACACGACCCTCAGCCAGGTGCTGCTTCTGTACCAGCTCGGACAGACACTGCAGGGGAGGGATTTATGGAGTGTATCTTTTTATAGAGACAGTATATTTCTGGACATAATGAATTGGAATTGACACCTGATTCTTAAATATCAGAAATGCGTCTTTCAATTTCACATACAAGGGAAATAACTCCTTTTTAATACATTCATTTCCTTTTCATCTAAAGAGTTGTTAGAGCAAACTGAATCTTATTATAAACGAACATCGCATTCCCAGGAAACAAACAATCATTTGGCTATCAAATGTGCCTGTGAAACGCTGTTACTGAACATTGACACACAAACTACAAGACAATGCAATCTAAAGCAGACAGCACAGGGTGCGCACAAAATCCTACCTATATAACATCCATCTGGGTATATATATATATAGGTAGGTTATTTTTCTCTCCATGCTATCAACCCTTGATTTCTATACGTTTAGCCAGCAGTAATCAGCCCTGCCATGACTTATCAGCATCAGGAACATAACCTCAAGTCATTGGGCAATATGTCCATTATCTGAAAGAACTCACCTCGGCTGCGTGGAGGAAGATGTCCTCGGTGATGTCCCTGATGTCGCAGACGATGGCGGCGAGTCCCACGCCCGGGAAGATGTAAGCGTTGTTTCCCTGGCCCGGATGGAACGTCTGGCCGCCAACCGTTATCGGGCGGAATGGGGAACCACTTGCGAACACAGCCCGACCCTGCATTGGTAACATCATACATAGGGTGAGTTACACACTGCACTTGCTGCATGCTATGGAGGCACCTCCTCGGGTACATTTCTAGCTGGGTTACTTAAATTATGAGAGCCATTGACGATATATATGCAAAAGGGTACAACAAACTTATTAAAGTTCCCCCTACTGAAACAATAAACCACCCTGTTTCCAAACATGGCGTTGCTATGAACACTTACAACTATACAGCATACGACTAAATATTCTGTTACATGAAGTCCAGGTACAATCTACAGCACTGAAAAGGTCACGTAATGCAAATGCAATAGGGCTTAAATTAGCAAGTGATGGAGACTGGGAGTTTGACTCTGCCAGTACAGTTGGCTGGACGAGGTCAGTGTTAACTGGACAAGAGAAATCCTGTCATGTAAGGTAGCACTCATGAACGGCAATTCTTCCAGTACAAGTTGCTATCCAGACGAGTCCAGTGACAGAGGAGACTCTTACCTTGGTGAAGGTGTACGCCTGTTCTGCCGTACACTCCGCTTTACTCGTCGGATTACTCAGCGCGAAGATGATTGGTCGCTCGTTGAAGTCTGCCATGGATTTGATGATCTGCTCTGTGAAGGCTCCTGGCTGTGCTGCCGCACCTGCAGTACAACACGTTGATGTTCAGTACGAGGGTGTGAACACACTAGGCCAGGTATCTCGTACTGCATGAGGAAGCTTAAATACGAAGTGATGATGCTAACTTACACGCACATGTAACAGTGTTATACTCCACATGTAACAGTGGTATACTCCACATGTACATACCTATGATGCAGGTAGGTTTGATTGTGTTGATGACGACTCCGAGCGAGTCTATTGGTTCGTGTTGCTGTGCAAAGTCCACCTTGTGACCAGTCACGCCGCCTTTAGGGCGGTCCTGAAAACATCAAAACTTAATGATAGACCCACATATAAATATCACAATCTACGTTAGTATTACCGTCAAGCAACTCAAACTGGTTTTCTCTAAGCTTGTTACACACTGACCTTGACTATAAGTCCTCTGGAATCAACCATCCAGATTCTGGAGGCGGCTTGGTCACGTGACAATCCAGTCTTCTGGAGCGCCTTCACCAGCAACATGGCGATGCCGATGGAGGCCTGGAATAGTATGCATTTAGCGATGTACGTCAGTCTCTCTATGTGTATATATTTAATTGTTTTTAAAAACAATAATAATAGCTTTATAACATCTGATATTCATCAACGCTTCTGAAATAAGACTGAAACTAAGAATGATGTGTCCACCCTAGATGTACAGGAGGCCCGACCAGCCCATTGAGATGTTAACCGACTTTTGAAGTTCTGTTGAAGCATGCACGTTTGTATATGTTAAAGAATAGTGTGTACTGGTGTATACCTCTCCAGCGCCCTGGAAGACGAACTTGTTGTCGGAAAGAGATTTGCCTGTGATCTTCAAACTGGCTAGGATCCCGGCCACCGCTACAGCAGCTGTCCCTAAAACCAATAGATTAACCGTTAACCGTCACTCTCCGGAT
Organism: Gibbula magus; assembly: GCA_936450465.1. Classification (NCBI taxonomy): domain Eukaryota; kingdom Metazoa; phylum Mollusca; class Gastropoda; order Trochida; family Trochidae; genus Gibbula; species Gibbula magus. The sequence goes on along the minus strand of OW388293.1, from coordinate 59,676,758 downwards.
TAACTAGGATGCTGCACTGCTGTCTATGTCGTGTACTTAAACAATTGCTTAATGCAATTATAAGTGTATGATTAAAGATATGCACTGTACACAAGTGTTTTCTACTCCAGAGGATCTCTTCAGAATTAATTACGACCCTTACCTTGTATATCATCATTAAATGTGCAGTAAGACTTCCGGTATTTCTCGAGCAGGCGGAAGGCGTTTACGTTCCCGAAATCCTCGAACTGTATCAAGCAGTTCTTGCCGTATCTATTCATTTGGAAAACACGTATGTTAGTAAAGAACACATAAATATGGAGACAAATGACATGTTCCATGTAGAAAGAGTGTAGCTCACCTCTCCACCACGGCATTCATGAACTCCTCGATGAGATCGTCGTACTCCGGGCCTCGTTCTCGCTTCTGTCTCAGTCCGATGTACAACGGGTCCTTCAGCAGCGTCTGTAACACGCAGCAAGATCTTTACATACTCAGTCACGATACATTGTGCAGCCAACACGATCTTGTCAATAAACATATTCATAGAATAGCAACAAGTTATGCCAAGAAAAAATCACGCAAGGGAAAAAGGAAACTAACTTTGTAACATCTGACGAGGACACCACGCTACATGATGACACTCTTCAAACCAATGCACTTAGTAAAACTCGAAGGTAGGGAAGACTGTCGAGTGGAGGAACATTCCACAAGACGTTTACGGAGGAGGTGATATGAGATCTGGAGGTATTGTGAGTGTAACAGTATGTGTAGTTACCTCATTGTTTGTGCCCACGTCTATAGTAATGGGAAGACACTGGTGAGGTCGCACCCCGGCCAGTGCCGTGTATAGAGACAGTTTTCCCACTGGAATCCCCATCCCATAGGCGCCAAGATCGCCCAACCCTAGGATACGCTCTCCGTCTGTCACAACTATCGCCTGAAACATACACAGTCATGGAGTTCACTGACTTGCACGAGGTAATATCGTCCTCGCACATGCATCCCATCTTCTAGAACAAGGTTCTTACATTCTTACAATGGCTCAAACGGTTCTAATGCTTTAAAAGCAGTTATTGATGACGCTGGCTGTGTTTCTCCTTGAACCTACAAACTTGTAACATGCTTCTCTGAGATACCATGTATTCGTTACGAAGGACGGACATGTAAGAACGGCAAATAACTACGACTATCATATATATACTAGTTGTCATTTTCCATAAAGGAAGACCAAAACAAGAAGGTATTCCTCTCTAATGTCAATGTTGTTCTACCCCACGTAATGGTATTGAGTCTACAGCATCTACGCCGCTAGGATTACATGATTCGGGGGATCAGCTCCTGATTAAACCAATGTGTTAAAATCAAGTAATACTGAACTATACGTCATAACTGCGTATTTAGAATTGTCAACGACCATACTACAAAACATCATACCTTGACGTCGTCTACGGGCCAGTTATAGAGAATGTCGCTCACGTGACCTCGGTCATGGATGGTTATATACAGACCTCTGCAACATAACACAACGCACCTGTAATGACCTGGTACCTGGAGCTTCGTTTCGTTATTTCAGGTCACTTAAAATCACTTGAAAAGTTTGGTAACAAAAGTTCAAATCCTTGAAAATTATTGTTTTTAAAGGTTAAAATGTAAACTGATTTCCAGCAGGTGATCCTATCAAATACCCGCACTTTCTTCTTGTGTGAGGCGACTGCGTCTCAGTGTGGATCATTTAGTCTTAGTCTCTTAGAAATAACACTTCGACTCTACCAAACATTATTCCCATAGCTCGAAGGCTATTTCCCAAGATCTAAGAAATGTAGCGTCTATATTACGAAGTCCACTATTTCATATATCTGAATCTGAGAATAGTGCCTAAGCAAATTGACCCGATCCGTTGAAAATGGAAATGGTAAATTACTAATATAATCTTATTGCTGACATATGTCATCAATCATTTTATATGTTATTACTTTTAATTGAGTGAGTGAGTGAGTGAGTGAGTGAGTGAGTGAGTGAGTGAGTGAGTTATTGTTTAACGTCGCTTCGACAGTATCACAGCCATTAGCGGCGAGAAATGTGTTTCCTTTTTAAATATGCTAATACAACAGTCATGTTAATTCAACAAGCAGAACACGTTCCGTTACGATTAGCCTGTTGAAATATCAGTGCTTATAATCACATCAGTTAATTGTCCGGTCACGTGATACGGAAGTGATCCACCGGAATCGTCTGCTTCCGTCAATCTGTACATGTACGTCCTGTCATTGTATACAGCAGTTTGACACCATAGATCTACTGCACACAGGGGTGTTTACTGTCGCAGCCTCAACTCCACTAGCCATCCTCAAATATAACTCATGCAGGGAACGTGTACGAGAACATATAAATACTAATAAATAGGCTGTTAAGCGAATTTACGACCCTCACACAGACACGATAATCCCACTCGTAAGGAAGATCTAAATACAAACTGCAGTATTTGCTCTGGTTATGTTTGTGTAAGGGGTCGATAAAGTGCCAGAATAGAAACGTCGCATTTTTCTTGATTTCATGTTTATCGAACCTAGACTATATTGTTTTCTCTAAGCAAGAGTTATTTGTACATGAATGTTGTTGTCATGTGAAGATTGTCTTCTCCGAGAAACAGATGGAGGAGTGAGTAACGCGATGTCACAGGAACTATATATGACGATTCATCCAGCACCCCTCTTCATCGATTACCAACTGCGTCCACTGAGCGCCTTCCAGCGGACTGTTAATCCAGCCGATGTCCTCAAGAGGCCCTTACCAATGTTGGATCAGTGGCGCAGTGTGGCTATATACAATCTCAGATTGGTTCTTGTCGGGTTCTGGTGCCACTGTTCAAAGCGTTCATCAGCACATTAAGTGAGGTGATGTCTAATTGGCTATCTCGACCCGCCAGTTCCGTGTTGGCTCAATGGAAACATTCTAAAGCTCCCATCAGTTAATCTTGCTCAGTTGATTTGATTTAGTTAAGTGATCTGACATCATCTTTCACCACTTTCTTGCTTCACTCGACATGTTCAGACTTGAGCGTGTTATTTTATTGTCGCTTATATATTCGCTGATTCCATCCATTTGCATCCATGATCTACTGGACATCATTTCGACAAAATATAAAGCCACTGATGGGTTTTTAATTATGTAGTTTTCAGTGGTATTTAAACGTTGCTTTAGAATTTGCGAGTAAGTTGATTTCACACTGCAACTATAAATGTCAGCATGGGTTACTATCTAATCTGAAGAGCCGAGTCTCTAACTTGACGGAATGGCATTTGAGGCATTAACGTGTTAACGAGATCAGAGCAAGACACGCAACCCTCGTTTGTAGGCCAAGACGTGGCAACAATTTACAGAAGAAGAAGTAGAAAATTGTTTCATTTAAGTGTCACATGCTGTAGTACATAATAGTATAACAATGTGAAGCACGTGTCTGCGTATAGTTACCGACGCATGGATTATTGTCGATGCATGTAATCAGGGTGGGTCTTTTTTAGAGAAAATTTCAATCGTCTTGCAAGTTTGAGGTTTATTCTGTACTCGAATTCGCTCTCACCAACAGAATTCAACTCACAATGAAGATATTTGATATTGAATCACAGTGTCCGAACCACAGCGTATACCACACCGTGAGAAGAGCATCATCTGACACAGACGGAGCGCACGGTGTTATCAATGTGTATGCAGTTGAGGTTACCTGGGTTTCCTGAGGACCATGCCGTACTTCTGGCAGGCGAGCCCGACGGTGGGCGTGTAGATGACGGGCATCATGAGCTCCACGTGCTGGGTGATCACCTTGTAGAACAGCTTCTCGTTGCGGTCCTGCAGCCCGATGAGGAAGATGTAGCGGTCCAGGTCGTCGCTCCATCTGTAGAAGTTCTGCATCACCTGGAAGACCTGCGAGTCCTGATCCAGAAGGGCCGGGGGCATCAGTCCGTGCAGTCCGAGTACCTGTCTCTCCCGCAGTGAGAACGCAAGACCCTGCAAGGGTTGTACAGACACATGTAGGAATCGGGTTCGTGGACATAATCTTAGCGTGTTTACAAACTATACATGTTTCAACAGATTCTGGAACCTCGAGTTCCTTTCACAAAAAGACTTTACTAAGGTGAACCTGAACTCCCAATCTGTATCATTCCATTTCAGCTTCGGTCACCTCAGTGGTCTGTGAAAGGAGACGCTGTTCAATACATGAATCTATTCACTCGTTATTGTCAGTATCAAACTGTCTTGACCATTTACAATACCTCTATATATTACCCATTATGCAATTAAATTGACCAAACCGCTTGGTTATTACATTTTCATGTTGGGCGGCCGCTGTGAAGGATCCGTCGCCACAATAACATTGTGACGTCATAAGATAATTCGTCGCGTCGGACCATTGTTTTATGACGTCATAGTCATTCTTTCACCGGGTAACCGACCAATCAACGTTGAGAATCACTTGAAAGCACATGTGCAAATATCACAAAAATAATCACCTGTGTCTTCTCACCCGTATGGGTAATATTTAGAGAATAACCAACGAGGTATGAGTGATTACGGGAAATATCCATGAGTCTAAATAATGTTCAGCCACGAGCTTTAGCGAGTGGCTCTGAACATTATTTAGACGAGTGGATATTTTCCGTAATCACTCGTACCGAGTTGGTTATTCTATATATTACCCATTATGCAATTAAATTGACCAAATTACGCTTTGTTATTACATTTTCATGTTGGGCGGCCGCTGTGATGGACCCGTCGCCACAGTAACATTGTGACGTCATAAGATAATTCGTCGCGTCAGACCATTGTTTTATGACGTCATAGTCATTCTTTCTCCGGGTAACCGACCAATCAACGTTGAGAATCACTTGAAAGCACATGTGCAAATATCACAAAAATAATCACCTGTGTCTTCTCACCCGTATGGGTAATAATTATCGTTATGTGTCAAATTGAATAGACATGTTTTGACAATAACATGAGTGTCTGACGTCATTTGTCCTATACAATTGATTTGAGGATACTTTTATGATAATATTCACAATGTCATAAAACTATTTCATATTTGTTTTAACTATCTGAATTTTCTATTCTTAAATGAAATCAACATGTATGATAAACCATTGCCACGACTCTCTGACAATACACGTTAGTATATTACGAGAGATATTCATAGATAGGACACCTCTCCAGGCCCGGTTCTCTTCATCTGCACAATCTCACAACACACAGCCGGTTTACACTCAACATGAGTGGGTGAGGCAGAACATTGTTTTATTGGCCTCAATGTACTGACGCATGCAACGGTTCGCATGAAAAGATGAACTGACAAACTAACACCTTCGACATAGGCTCACAATAACGTTTCTATCTGAAACGGAATATGAAACCATACGATATCAGTGTTTTAATTTGATCCTTAGAAATGTGTGAATAGTACAAAACATTCCTCGGTATACAAGTAACATGTACGTAACACTTATACTTCAATATAGTCGATCACGGGCCGCTTACTACACATTAGACTAACATTTAGTCTCAGAAATATCTGTTTCTTACAAGCAACATTTTACAAACAATTCAAATAGATATACCAAATGGAGCCCTGAAGGTGCCTTAATTTCCTAGAGCTGAGTAATCTAGACTTGCTATAATTTTCTAGACTGGGTTGGTCGTCAATTGAATATTTTGCTCTAGGGTCTGGATGACAGACTAACTACACATTAATACAGCGTGTAAATTTTCTATGAAAGTTCTTTCCCCTCGCCAAAGACACATAACAGAGTAAGAACTAATAATCCTGCATGGTGATAGCAAGCTACAGTAAATCATGGCTCCCGGATAACCAGCCACCACCAAAACACCGCCATTGTTTTACGCTACTTTTACATCTTGTAAAATAATTCGAAGTGGGAACATGCAATGGAAATACATTCATGCCTGTATAATCGTCGGTATAAACTGGTTTATTATAAACGCAAAAACATTTAGTCTATACATACATCTAAATATGGAATTACAAATTCTGTATATTACAAAGGCTTCCGCTGTATAGTTGTAATTCATGTCACATATCAAGTGTTTTACTATTCATTCACAGCACATCCGATTTCTCACAGAAATATATCATGCGATAATCCAAATATTTGAATTCGCTCTGTTAACGTAAAGCAATGTGCGGGTCTCTCAGCACAGTATAATTCACAACGGCATATCACCAGTATTCGAGAAGAAGCAAATAGCACCGGCGTATCGCTGCTGGGTACACCCAGTCGATTTGTAAACATACCTGACCTGGTTGTTGGACTAAACAACATGTCGTTGTTTGGTGGGTCTTGATGCAATACTATGATTTTATGAACATACATGTGTGTTGCCCAGTTAATTTGCATTGTGACCCAGGAAGAAGTTGACACTGGATATCGCTAATGAGAGTACATGTCTGTTCCCATCTCAAACACTTATTGCATTATAACACCTGATAAGTATTGCGATCTTTTAGGGAATATCGTTCGTGGTATGATCACAATTGGCGAATAGCGATTAAAGTTTCGCCGTTGTTATATTGTGATTCAGTGTCTTTATACGTGCTTGTGACATGTACTGTACACGCATATACCTCTCTATATATAGTAATTGTGTGCTATTCTATACGAGAGAGTATATACTGTTCTGCTGAGTCATAGTGAACGGCAGTTCTAAGTGAACTCGTTGACCTTTTATTACGCCCAATCACCATTGTTTATCTGTGTTCTCTATAGATCGGTTCAGCCAAGACCTTGTAGTACCACTGCCCTGTGAAGGTGTGGTGATTTACAATCACTGCTCAGTGACATAGAGGTGTCCAAAAATACGAGCTCAAGATTACCAGTTTGCATTGATACACAATATGCCAAATGTGATTGTCGCTGGGGGTGTTTTCAGCTTCCACATAGGATCACGACAGAGCAATGGTAATACTTTGTAAGTTAACAGTAATATAAGACAAGAGTTAGTTTGGGCAATTAAGCTGTCAATTAGAAAATACAATAGTTACTCGTTTTAAAGTTTACTCTGAGAAGTGATATATGGCTTTTCATTTATAACAGAAGCATGTTAATTCCATGTCACTTAACGTCTTGTCATCAATTGACTGCAAATCGATAGCTGGCGGAGCTGACCACACAGTGCTTGTTAGAAGACCTACCTTGTTGAGATTGGGGTCTCGCATCACATCAATGCCCCTGACCCTGGGTCGGGCTGTGGGTGCATGTTCACACTCGGGGGGTCCCGTTCTCCCCTGCTGCTCTGCCATGTTACTGTCACAAGAGATCTTCAGATACTGACTCTCGGACGCTGAAGGCGAGAGGCGGAGATCTACTCTTGTCGTCTGCTTCGCTGGGTCATGTGATTGTGACGTCACAATCACCAGCTGGGCCACGGCCAATGCGCGACAATATCACCGGCTACTCGACAAAATTGTTAATTCGTTTAGTGGATGACTTTAGTAAATGTGACAGATGATAATAGATTTATGTATGCTAGCTGAAGTGATAATTCGACATTATGACGTAAACAAGTTACTGTTACTGTTACCATGGACTGAACATTCCATACATAGGCCTACGACGTTAACTTTGGTGAAGTCCATGATGAAATCGGATAATTATTCTCGAACATTTTGCAATCTGAATCGACCATGTTCTTGTTAGTTTCATTGGTAATAATGTTTAATTAACAATTTGTTAACTTGCATTATTCAATGGGCAGATAATAATTCTAATAGCCATCATCTATTGTATTACTTTACGATATGGTTGTGTTACATTGGAAGCCTAGCTATAGCTAGATTTTATCAACGTTACCATGGAAATCGATAATCGTGATCTTGACCTTTGCGTCACACGTTTTATTTTCTGAAAACTTTAACCTTGGAAATAACTTTTGATTGTAAATATAGACCCTGATATATATTGTGACATCATAACGTCACAACTGTCATACTCCCTGATGATACCAATGAAACATGTTGGAGTGGAGCCTTTATTTTTGATATATATATATATATATATATATATATATATATATATATATATATATATATATATATATATATATATATATATATATATATATATATATATATATATATATGATATATAATTTACTTTCTCCGCGTTTGACACTACCTACCTATTTCAATATATATATTTCAATAAATATTAATATTTAATTAGTCGATAACATAAACTATGAGCTTTACCAAACTATAGCTGAACGTTATATGTGGCATCAGCCATGCATGTCGTAATATAACCACGTTACGTATCAATGAAACGAAGATATTTATATGACCTCCTGTCGTGAAATTTCAATTCAAATAATCACCTCCAGAACACTAGTTATGCAATGTGAATTGATCAACTGCTCCCCTAAACCCAGTTAAGAGATCACCCTGTACCCCAACTTACTGAATATCACCTTGCCACCAGGTGACGTCAGACTATCAGACGATGTATGTCAGCTCGACCCCAGCTAGCTGTTTCAGGATGTGCGGGGTAGCTGTCTCACATTGCACGTGTCTGATAACACTTTTTAAACTTCACCTATCTGCCCTTAATTCTCACTGGACACTGCAATTGAAACTTGATTTTTTTAAATCGAATCTACATTTTGGTAATTGTTTTGGAGTATAACAGTTTTCTCCTCTTGTTCACCGCGACGTGTTGAAGACGGACTGCTTATAATTAATTAAAGCAATTGTGTAAATATTTTATATGTAAGGAAAATATTCATCACATACAACAATATTTCCTGTAACGTTTATGATATATTTCATAATCAATGTTGTATAAACTCGAGAATTAAGGAGAGGTATATATATAAGCCATCAGGCTTGTTCACCGATCCGATCCTTTTCATGGAATAAAATACGTTTAAAACAAACTCGAGAATTGAATTTCAAACAAAAGTGCCCGTATCCACTTGTATATTCCACTTGCCTCAAACGCGTCATTTCGCAAATTGTCTGTCGTATATCACATGGAATTCTCCCTGCTGATACCCAATGAATAGAGAAGAGGTTAGGTTGTTTGGAGTTTATAAGAAAGAAAAAGTAGACAATAAGGCAATAACCGGACTCAATGATCGTAGTCATAGGCATTACAGGCTTCCAGTTTGTCTTTATCCTCATTTGAAATAAACGGCCTTTATTATTTTAGTAAGGGATCGAACTTTATATGGTAAGGTTATAAAACATGTCATTGATCGCTGAAGTAATTTTTTAACAAATATAGTTCTGATAATCCAGACTACTTCAGTAACACATATGATGGTTGAAGACTGATGTAGGTGATAAAATATTTGCCTTGCCGACATGACACAATCACTTTATATGACAAATGTTTGCATTCGTTGATGAGTTTGATTCCAGATTCCTTTCATTACAACTATATCTTTTACATATCTAAGTGGTTGAAAATCAATAGAAGACAATGGAAATCATCTGCACCCAGTGTAAGCATGTCCTTGGTATGGTGGATATTTTATATACAATGTTCACATTAGAACCACAAGTCAACAGCTGTCAATTTTAATATTAAAACAAACTAATGTCCCCGTCGTGTTTAGATACCCAATCACAAGGTCAATATCCTACCGTCACACATTTGTATATTTGCTTCTGTTCATAACTGTGTGCATAAAACGAACCTTTCAACACATATGGTTTATAAATGAAGAGAGTTAAATGCAGGCCCGTGGCTTAGTATCTTTTAATGAACCCCCCCCCCCCCCCCCCCCCTGCAATTAAACAAATATTCTTTAGATATGTCTTTTGAAATCATCAACATGAAAGGAATTGTCAAAATTAGATGATCTGTTAGTGATCCGCTTGATTATCAAATATACTGCTATATACTGATCAGGATCAGTCGTTGATTCAAACTATGATATATACATGTTTGATATAGTCTTACATGTTGCACATTGTGTTATTACCACATTCGATGAGATAAACATGGTCATATTCAAGAAAAGGCAAATGTTCAATATATGCCTGATCAGGAAGTGTTTCGATAGGATAAAAGTATATATATATCCAACTCTCTAATCTGATTGGTATGCAAAGTATACGTGCAGCCGGACCCCGTTTGCCCGGACCTCGGGTATCCGGACACGGATATTTTGTTAGCAAATTTCCCATGGTTCACAGAGCAAATATGAATATGCACATACTACATTAATGAAGAGGTGATGTCATTTAAAGGTACATCCATTGTGTTGTTTGTGGTCACATATGCTAAACGATATAAATTGTGTTATTTTAATGAGAAGTACTGACTGTTGCTAAAAATTGCCATTTTGATCTTAATCGGCCCAGTATACCGACGATATAAAGGTAAAAGTATCGATTAGTGATCGAAAATCGGACAATGCACTGCGTGTGGCGCGCGTCAATTAGTCAAACGTAATTTTGAAAACCTGTATACAACAGACTAAAAGAAAACTTTAAGTTGATGATGTTTAATAGGTCTTATCACTACTGTGCATGTAAATGGATTGTGTAGTTTCGGTTTCTGCACAAGTGTAATGATGTTGCTCGATTTTAATTGGAAACTAGTAATTATTACATGTTTGGCGATTGGGAATGAATATGCTAGTTCAGCGAAATTATTTGAACTGATATCAGCACATATTGTATGTTGGTATGAATTAAAGGCAAATACAATTTTATGAAACACAATGGATGCTCCTTTAACTTTAAAAAAAACCCCACGTAAATGTTTTATATAAAGGTCAATTTAAAAAACAACGACTACAGGTAGAAGTATTAGAAATCGAAGATATGAGAAACAATGAAGTGTTGTGCAAACACATCACCATTTGGTTGTGGAGAATCAATGATAATGAGAACAAATCTATACACTGTGAGTTGACATATAGGCTGATGATTGACCATCACGTAACGTGAATCCAATCAGAAATAGTAATCACTCAGTAGTTCTAAATCCCCCTCTAAACTCGACACCGTGTGTCACAATCTCCCCCTTTTGTCATCGTTTCGTACACTTCACTCCAGAAAATAGCGTGCTAAGACAGTTTTCATGGTAACTTGAATTGATTGAATAAACAGTTACTTAGATACCCTAACATGATCACCGCAATTAGCCATGAACCTGACGTCATGGGGGCGTGGCTAAATGTGATGTGACGTCACGAAATTAAGTTTATGCAGGTATGAACTGAATCTCTGTGACAATGTTCAGCGAATCAGATCCACGCAAAGCAATTGCTATTTATTTATTCAGAAATAGTAATCACTCAGTCGTTCTAAATCCCTCTCTAAACTCGACACCGTGTGTCACAACCTCCCCCTTTTGTCATCGTTTTCGTACACTTCACTCCAGAAAATAGCGTACTAAGACAGTTTTCAGGGTAGGCCTAATATAGTTACATGATCACCGTCATTGTAGATCATGATGAAGCAATTAAACTTATACCGTGAACGGTTTCGTGTCAGGTTACTGTTTCAAACACGTAAATAGTATACAACATTGCCCTGACCTTTGTCTCAGTAGGTAGTTACTTGTAGTGGCTGGTTTACAGCTGTTGTATGTGAGTGTTATTAGATACCACGGTACTAGCCTGGGCAGACGACTTTCATCACTCCATAATTAAACTGCAAACTATTCATCATTCGGTGGTAAAGTGCATATTTGTATATCATACTGTGCACCTATAAGCTGTTTTGGCTCATCAGGCCTGAAAGGCCCGATGGGCTTATGGCATGGGATGGCGTCCGTCCATCCGTCCGTCCGTCCGTCCGTCCGTCCGTCCGTAAACTTTTCACTTTTTCGACTCCTTCTCCAGAACCAATGAATCTAGAGATCTGAAATTTTATGTACAGACTTCTTGGTCAATGGGGATTCTGAAATGTAGATTTCGTGACCCCATGACCCCAAATGGGGTCACAGGGGTCATATCCTTAAGAACCTATTTTCATCTTCTTCTCCAGTTCCAAAAGGTCTAGAGAGCTGAAAAGTTGTGTGAAGACTCTTTAGCCAATGGAGATTCTAAATTGTAGATTAGGTGACCCTGTGACCCCAAATAAGGGCCTCACAGGCCATTACCTAAAATCCTATTTTCATCTTCTTCTCCAAAATGAAAAGACCTAGAAGAGTGAAATGTTGTGTACAGACTCTTTAGCCAATGGAGATTCTAGATTGTAGATTAGGTGACCCTGTGACCCCAAATAAGGACCTCACAGGCCATTACCTAAAATCCTGTTTTCATCTTTTTCTCCGGAACAAAAAGACTTAGAAGGCTGAAATTTTGTAGGCAAACTCTTTAGCCAATTGGGATTCTAACTTGTAAATTTGGTGACCCTGTGACCCCAAATAAGGACCTCACAGGCCATTACCTAAAATCCTGTTTTCATCGTTTTTTCCGGTTCAAAAAGACTTAGAAGGCTGTAATATTGTATGCAAACTGTTTAGCCAATGGGGATTCTAACTTGTAAATTTGGTGACCCTCTGACCCCAAATATGGGCCACAGCCTAAAAAACCCCTTTGAAAATGAATTTTGTACTGATATTTTATGACACTTCACTCACTATATACTTGAAATATATGTCGACTTGAGATAACCATCTACATTGTGGACATGTTTGTCAAATTGATGTAATCAATGTGAAATGAGAACTATTGAATAGCCTATGAACTGAAAATTGTGGATATTATAAAAAGAAAGGCCGTCACAGTTCAAAACATAAAAACTATTTTCATCTTCTTCTCCAGAACAAACTAGTTCAGAATGTTTAGATGTTTGGATGAAAAGGTTTAGAACCATTAAAATTGTGCAGAGATTATTTAGCCAAGGGGATTCTAAATTGTACTATGTACCATGGGATTCATCACATTCCCTTTTCTATCTAAGCCTTATACAGTTAGATCACTGCTGCCAGTGTTTAGTGCAAGCCAGAGTCTATTACATAATTTGTCGGTAACAAAAAACACAGCTGGCCAAGGGGTCAGAATATTGCATAATCTCGTGTGTGGTGACCTTGCTCGGTGCTCTCTCTCAATTTCAAGACTAAGATGTGTCAGGGTTAGGGATTGTGCTTTATATTGAGACAATCATCATCATCAAACAAAATAAACCCTGATGAGCTACAGAGCCCATGGCTCTATTTTTTAAATCTATACAGATGTTAAGTGAAATATTTCTATACGGCTGTACGAGGAAATATGTTTTTCTTCTATCATACTGATTAAAGCCTACCAATTATGCTGTGTAATCAATTGCTTCCTCTTATGAATCTCATTAAGATTAGATCATTTTAATTTTATTTTATGTATTGCATGAAAAAAGATATAAAATGACTTTAGTACATCAGATTTTAAAGCAAAATATAAGACTTTAGGCTTGACTAAAATAAGTTGTACCAAATCATAGTTGACAGGTATGATATTTTAACAATAATATTTAATCTTGAATGATACAAGTCATCTCAGGGTATATAGAATAGTGTTCATGCATTGACGTGTGTTTGCAAGAGTATTCTTCAGATCAAATCAAATGATGAGACGAGATATGAGATCTCAGATATATCCTATGATAGACCTGTTGTTGAACACGTGGCAGCCTTGTATAATACACGTGATGATGTATGAACTGATGTATGGCCATATACTCTTGGGAGCAATATAAACATTTGGAAAAAATACCGTTGTATAATGTTAGATAAGTTCTATGAGAGACCTGTTATTGGTCACATGATAATGTTATGTAATGTCAAATATAGTCTGTGTTATCCACGTCATAGAACACTTGGTAATGTTGTATTATGTTAGATAGATCCTATATAAGAGATATGTTATTGAACACGTGGTAATGTTATATTATATATGTATATAGTGTGAGGGACAGGTTATTGAACACATGGTAATCCATGGTAATGTTGTATTTAATGTAAGAAAGATGTCAATGGGTTACACGTTAATGAACACTTTGTAGCATTATATGATATTATCTTGTGAGAGAAACGTTATTTAGCAAATTGTAACGTTGTGTGAAGTTAGATATATATTGTGAGAGACACGTTATTTAACACATGGTAACGTTGTGTGAAGTTAGATATATCTTGTGAGAGACGTGTTATTAAACACATGGTCACGTTGTGTGAAGTTAGATATATCTTGTGAGAGACACGTTATTTAACACATGGTCACGTTGTGTGAAGTTAGATATACGAGGGGCGTTCAATAGGTGTTGCAACTTCAATATAAAACCAATTCGCGTAGTCAATTTTTTACTTTTATTTTTCAATATAGTTACCCTTCACCTCAATACACTTATTCCATTTCTCTTTAAGACTTGTGATGCCGCTTTTGCAGAAGTCTTCCGTTTGCCCCCCTAACCACGCCTCTGTGGCAGCTTTGACGTCTTCGTCATCCCGGAAGTGCCTTCCACGTAGGGCGGATTTCAGGTTTCTGAACAGGAAGTAGTCACTGGGGGCCAGGTCTGGGCTGTAGGGTGGGTAGTTAAGCTGTTCGAATCCACAATCACGTATAGCGGCCTGTGCAACTCTTGACTTGTGGACTGGAGCGTTGTCATGCAAAATCAGAACACCACGTGTCAACATTCCACGGCGTTTCTGTCGAATTGTCTTTCGCAATTCTTGCATTAGGTTGGCATAATATTGACCATTCATTGTAGTTTTGGTTGGCAAGTAATCAATTAATAATATGCCTTTTGCATCCCAAAAGATTGTCGCCATAACCTTGCCAGCTGATGGTTGAGTGCGAAACTTCAGGGGAGGCGGTGAACTCGGGTGCTTCCATTGCTTGGATTCCAGTTTAGTTTCCGGGTCCCAGTGGTGGATCCAGGTTTCGTCACCTGTCACCAGACGAGACAAAAACCTGGCTTCATCCGCATTAAACCGATCCAGGAGCTCCATGCAACTTTCGGTTCTTTTCTGGCGATCTTGTGCTGTGAGGTTTCTGGGTACCAATCTTGCAGATACCTTGGACATACCAAGATGGTCATGAATTATTTTTTCAACACTTCCAACTGATATCTGGAATTCCAAAGACAGTTCAGAAACTTTAACACGGCGGTCAGCTAAAATTCGTCTTTCGATAGCGGCAATAACTTCCGGTCGGGTGACTTCAGATGGCCTGCCTGACCGTGGGTCATCGTCTAAGGACTCCCTGCCCCGCTTGAACTGAAGAGACCGGCGACAAACTGTTGAAAAGTTAGGAGCATCCTTACCCATCACATTACACATACGATTATGTATTTCTGTAGCTTTGCATCCCTCTTTAGTAAGGAACTTGATCACAGCGCGTTGTTCATGTTTGAGAGAATCCATGATTATGGAGACCCCTAGGTCAGCGCAGCTATTATATCTAAATAATTGTTATGTCTAGAAATTGTTTTGACATGTGTCAATGTTATGTTTTGACTATAGTAACACCTGCTATAAGCTGACACTGTTTATGTAAACACCAATGCCCCGCTTGCAACACTTATTGAACGCCCCTCGTATATTGTGAGAGACACGTTATTGAACACATGGTCACGTTGTGGGAAGTTAGATATATCTTGTGAGAGACACGTTATTGAACACATGGTCACGTTGTGTGAAGTTAGATATATCTTGTGAGAGACACGTTATCAAACACATGGTCACGTTGTGTGAAGTTAGATATATCCTGTGATAGACACCTTATTGAACACATGGTCACGTTGTGTGAAGTTAGATAAATCCTGTGAGAGACGTGTTATTAAACACATGTTCACGTTGTGTGAAGTTAGATATATCTTGTGAGAGACACGTTATTGAACACATGGTCACGTTGTGTGAAGTTAGATATATATTGTGAGAGACACGTTGTTGAACACATGGTCACGTTGTGTTAAGTTAGATATATATTGTGAGAGACGTGTTATTAAACACATGGTCACGTTGTGTGAAGTTAGATATATATTGTGAGAGACACGTTGTTGAACACATGGTAACGTTGTGTGAAGTTAGATATATATTGTGAGAGACACGTTGTTGAACACATGGTCACGTTGTGTGAGGTTAGATATATATTGTGAGAGACACGTTATTGAACACATGGTCACGTTGTGTGAAGTTAGATATATCTTGTGAGAGACACGTTATTAAACACATGGTCACGTTGTGGGAAGTTAGATATATATTGTGAGAGACACGTTATTGAAGACATGGTCACGTTGTGTGAAGTTAGATATATCTTGTGAGAGACACGTTATTGAACACATGGTCACGTTGTGTGAAGTTAGATATATCTTGTGAGAGACACGTTATTAAACACATGGTCACGTTGTGTGAAGTTAGATATATATTGTGAGAGACACGTTATTGAACACATGGTCACGTTGTGTGAAGTTAGATATATCTTGTGATAGACACGTTATTGAACACATTTTTTGAGAATGTGTCTATTACTAAATTCCTTTAAAAGTGTTTTATTAACCACTTCATGATGTAGTCATAATATATGTGTTCTGTATCTTTTATTGTTTTTCTCTCGCCTATTTGGTCGAGAGAACATAAACAAAATCTCAAGAGACATCTTTGGAAAATTTGTTTTTAATATAAGATATCAAATAGAGATGTCCTTAAAACATTAGGTCCCTCCGACTATCAATACAGCCGTTAAACTAAAGTTTGTTAGCTCTGTTTACGTGGCTTTGGAGACTTAATACATAAATATCAAGTTTCTAAATGAGTATATTGTAGCACTATTTGGTATCATACGAAATTGCATTCAATAAGAAATATTAATCCATTTTGTCTTTCTCAGTGCCTTTATTTGTTTCGGCATGGATTCGTGGAGATTGTGACAGGTATTTTTTCAGACAAAATACTAATATTTATTAACCAACTGTCAAAGCTCCTAGCTTGATGTAGGCCTTCCCCTAGCAGTTGTTTAACCAATAATGTCCCAGAGGGTCTGGTCTAAATAGGATTCATGTCTTGGGAACTGCAGGGCTATTCCAATTAGTACATGTATATGTTCCAGACAGCCAAAAATGAACAGCCGCTCTTGGAAAAATGAGCAGTGTTCTTTTGTTTTGCTGAAATATGATTTTTTAATAAGAAATACAAGACATTCACATTGTGGTTTTAGGCCATTAACGATCCCATTCTGATATTTCTGGGGATCAACCACCTACAAAGATGCAGGTACCATTTTCAAACAATGTTCCTCACAAATGGACTACGGTTGTGCAGTTACCTCTGAACAATAATTCGATATATCTTTCTCTACATAGACGCTTTACTTACATCATATATAGAGCTGTTACTAAAATAGTGAAAACAGATTTGTCATCGAAAGGAACATGGTTCCATTTCTGTCGCCGGTAATATCATTGGGCTCTTATCAAGTATCTTCTTAGTTTTGTCTCCAGTCAAAATGAGTTTTCTGTACGAGGACGTAGCATTTAAACCCAAAATGTTGAATATGTCTGGAAATTGTCATGTGACTGATCCCACCCCATGCAATACTGGTCAGAATGACACGAGTTGAGACTCTGTTTTCATACACTGATTTCGTGTCGCTCTCGATTCCCCATTAGTTGTGTTTCTTGGACTGCAAGGTCTTCCTGCATCAAAAACATATTCTAAAGCATGAATTTTTAAAATCAACTTTTTAATACCATGATTTGTGACTCCGCACATGTATATTTCGGTCAGTACTTTTGAACTTTTATCCACGTCATGCATGCAGATGTGCCTGACGGTGATAATTCAGGTTCTTTAACTACAAGTTGAATTTGTTCGCTTTAACATGTTTAACATATACACTGCATCATGTTGAAATAACCAGTTGTCTTGGACACTTGTGCCAATGAAAGCAGGTAAATTATTCATTGGCATCGAGTTTTGAAACTTCAGAACCTGTGTAAATTTAAAAAAAAACTTTATTGAATTAAATACTGTATATATATAGTTCATTCAAAAACAATTCATGTGTTGAAGAAATAAACTATATTCATGTATCAAAACATTTAAAGTTCATATGAAAAAAAGGAATGAACTCACCGTGACGGGCTGATCGCATCCTCGGTTACCCATGGTTTTATATATGCTCCGTTACTCTCCACTATATCACCCATGGGAAACTCTATCAGAGAAATCTGTTCTAAAATTACCCGCCCTTGGCCGGCGTAACGAAGTCAGTAATCAAAGAAAATGCTCAATAGGATAAGGCGGAAATGGTCAAGGGAGATAACCGGTGACGGATGGCTAACAAAATGACCTCGCGTACTTTGCAACGAAGTGATATGAATTGTCATTGGTTCGCAGGTCCAAGCTGCGTAGCAGTTTGATTGGCTCACGCCGGCCAAGGGCGGATAATTTGAGTACAGATTTTTCTGATAAGGTTTCCCATGGGTGATATAGTAGAGAGTAACGGAGCATATATAAAACCATGGGTAACCGAGGATGGGCTGATCGATGTTCCCTGTAGTATTGATCTTTGCAACTTAGCAGTGTAACAAGAATCTAACTTACTATCCGCATACTAGTATCAACAAGTTCCTAACTTCATTTGCATGTAAAACGAGTTGACTACCTAATTATGAAAAGAAACGACCACGTTTATAATTTTTTGGGGAAATAATGAAACATATGTTGCGAGTGCATTGAGTGTTGTGAATGTAACAAACCTTTGTTCAGCAGCTGTACGTTAATGTTCAGCTTCTAGTTCACGACCTATGACGTAGGCGGTATATGTTCGTGTTGACGCTAATTTTCTTTGAAGTATAGCAATCTATATTCAAAGCATTTTTAATTGAATACTTTAGTTGTTTTTTTAAAACGAGCACATTATACAGACTGTATACGGATAATTATGTTAGTGTTTTACAACAAATAAAGTTGGTATGATACAGCTATGTTTTGCTATGTTTTGTATTTTGGCAAAATACATTTGGTTATTACATGACAGCTTTTTTGTATTGATGATAACGAATACAGGTATTTGTTACAATTACGCACATGTTGTATCTCAATGATAATTACTTGTCAGTAAATCCAACATCTGCACCACTTACTTTGATCATCATGACAACATCTTAGCTAAATGTTAATTTAACATCATGACGCGTAATATTTTAAAATTAAACCTTATTGTCCAATTTTCTATTTCTTACGAGTGTTTAGACATGTGTAAACTAAGCAGTGTTTGCGCTAAACAAAAAATCCATCTAAAGTCGCTTCATAAACTCGGGTACTAGTTGATCTTTACTTATGTATATTCTTCACGGCAGAAAGCGGAATAGTTAAAATATTGGTATAAGAGTTGAAATACTATAGCAGTGGCTTTTGCTTTAACCAGATGGTACCGGCAAGATTTGCAGCTGTCTGAGGATATCAAATACTAAATGTTACTTAAAATATCTCAGGTAAAATTTATTTGATAAAAATATTCTCATCTTCAGCAAATATAATTCCTTCATTGCTTGAAGCTCAACTTTAAACGTTTAAGGATGTACATGTGTCTATGTGCGGTCCTGGCAAACATGTTTTATGTTTCAGTTTGGAAATTTGGAATCTTAAATCTAAACTTACCAATTGAAACTGGAAGATACGAGGGATGAAATATATTGCAAACTTTCTAACTGAAGTGCAATCAGTGACGAATTACATTATATATTAAATTGTCCAATGCTAAATTTAAATCAAAATACATTAATAAGAATAGATGTAGGTTAGTCTACGTTCTATTGCCAACTATCGTACATAAGAAATAAGTGTCAAGTACTATAAAGCTTCGAAATATGCTAACAGATGGTTAGTGTCTCTATTTAGTCTGTCCTGTATTTATCAACATATTCATGTATTATTCAATGAACGATTGATTGTAATCAAATGTCGCACGCTTGTCAATTGTAAATTGTCTATGATAATGTTCCACATAAGGTTGTTTTTTTTAGTAATAAAAACAATTGAAACAGTTGAAACCGTCAGCTAGTCGGACCCCGACTGCGGTGGTGTCCTGTTTCAACAAGTCAGTCTCGTAAACCAATTTATTAGTACAACCTTTCTTGCGGATAGGACTTCATTAACGTTCCTCTTCATAAAACCTTGAATAATTGCATATGCTCAAATAAAACGGATTCCCAGTAAGCCATTACATAACTTTTTATTCATGAGCCCAGTGAGTGTTGCCTGATGGGACAATTAAATCTTCAGCTTCATTCATCAGAAGGGATATATTCACAGTGAGAGGGGCCGGATTCTTTTCTGACAAAAACTTGACAATTTGTCCCAGAATCTTTATTTTGTTAAGGACAGACATGTCTTTCTTGGCACAGACTGTATTGACCTCTGTGCATTATACAGACATGTTTCGCGAATTACACTTAAGTTTACAATATCTTTCACCCCTCGGTATCCTTTGCCATCTTTCAGTTTCAAGGGGCAAGTTTGGTTTAAACATATTTTATTCACAAGAATCGGATTGGGAACAAGTTATCCAACTTAAAACACCCTCTCCTTGGTATTTACAATATTTGATTACATTTATATACATAAAGATGGCAGGTACTGAACAGAAAGAAAGAAAAGTAAGTAGTAAGACAGCAAGAAGAATTAACAAACTAAATATCTTACACAAATCGCTTGGTCTCATGAATAAAAAAATGAACTTATTTAAATACATTTACATTTTGACAAATTGACAAATCTGCACTTCCCTCTAATATAACTTTCAGATTACCTAGAACATACGATGGGTTAATTATGCGCTTTAGTGATACTAATAGCTTCTCTCTCTGGTTTTGATACAGTGAACATTCAAAAAAATAATGATAAGAGTTTTCGTTATAACCACATGTGCATTTAGGATCATCTTTCATTCGAAATTTATACAAATCAAAATTTAAAGAATAAACATCATATCGTAACTTTGTATGCAAAATATTCAATTTTCTTTTTCCACATGAAAAGTATTCAGGTGCATTGACACATGTCATAGTGATACATTTTTTAAAAGCAGTGATATTTTGTGAAGTACGGGCATGTTGTGGTAGATTGTTCCATGCAGTTATTGTTGAAGGGAAGAATGATTCCGTTGAATTTTTTAGCCTCGAGAATGGTATACACGTGTTTTGGGAGTTTCTTAAATTGTAATTAGTTTTTGAACCAACGTTTTGTGGTAGCATATCAACAAGGTAAGGAGGAGCCATTTGGTTTTGAATTTTATACATTAAACTTAATTTTCGTATTCTCCTACGTTCTTGTAGCGTTTGACAAGGGGCAAGTTGACATGTTGACAGTGGGGATATATAGTAATTGAGGTGAGGTGAGTAGAGTTCAACGCCGCTTTCAAGAATACTTCACTTAACGCAATGTGGCTATGTATTGCGGTGAAACCTGGAAGCAAACCATGGGTGGTACTACACTGAAAGTCAGTGTACCATTGCACCCAAACCTTACTGCACGAAGAACAATTCTCTACTGCAGACAAAGTAGCCGTTCCTCTGACGGGATTCGAAACCCGGACCCCTTGATCCGAAGCCGAACGCGCTACGCCCCCCCCCCCCCCCCCCCCCCCTTTAATAGATACGGGCTTTAAATAATTCATAGTAATATTTGGTTTACATTTTTATTTGCTTTAACATTAATAGTTTGCATTGATAGTATGAATTTATAATATTACAGTTTGGTTCTGTAGGAAAAGAAATATTCGGAAAGGTGCAAGTATAGGCTTGTTCAGGACCCATATTTTCGAAGTTCTCTTAATTAGCGCTAAGATAGTCATAAGTCAATGTTAATGTATGGCACTTATGACTATCTTAGCGCTAAGAGAGCTTCGAAAATATGGGCCCTGGCCAGTAACTATTGTTCTGTTTTCGTCAATGCTCGGAGCATGCTGTAACTGTAAATTGCCCATGACAACAAGTAGCCTATATATATAGTCTGACGTTTGGATGCTTCAATTCATCTATCCGCGAACAAACAGAACATCAGGGTGTAAAGTTTTATAGTCACGGATTGTGACTGGGTCATTTCACACGTGTTTCGAATTATTAATAATTGTACGAATTTAGTCGTGTCTAAACGTCACGTCTATTTGTCCAACTTTTAATTGTATCATTAAGTGTGCCCAGTCTTTATTTCTCCAGAGGTCTCCTTCAGTGTTGTTTGGATCCTAATTATAGTATACTGTATTTACTGTCCTCCAGTTATCACCACTAAGAGATTTGAATCTCTTTAAAGCTTCCTGGTGTCTTTCCAATGTTGCACAATCTCATTAAAATCAGATCCTACGTAACACCCGCTGCGTTCGTGCAAGGACGCGCAAACGAGGTACGAGTGTTACGTTCCATCTCATTTTAATGAGACATTTGGGGTCACAGGGTCACCAAATCTACAATCTCTATTGGCCAAGGAGTCTGTTCATAACAGTTCAGCTTTCTAGAGATCGTTGTACTGGAGAAGAAGATGAAAATAGGTTTTTAGGTCATGACCAAATCCCCACTGGCCAAGGAGTCTGCACATAAAAGGTCAGCTCTATAGAGACACTGGTTCTTGAGAAGAAAACGAAAGGTTTACGGACGGACGGATGGCATGCTATATGCTATAAGCATATCGGGTCTTTCAGGCGTGATGAGCTAAAAATGCAAAACGGGTGCCTTTAATTTAATAATTTGAATAAAAAATCATTCTCGCTTTTGGACGTCACAGATACATTAATGAGGTAATATTTTGAAGTCTACATTATTTACCTTGCTCAAAGAACATATTTCACTGCATATAACAATCGATTATTTTATAAACAGCTTTTCTGGTAATTTAAACGCAGATTTCGGCAAGATAAATTGTTAATAGGCCTTATTATATTTCTATAACGACCATAATTGCAACGTACATGTCGCTAAAGTTCACATTAGAATCCGTAACCCACCCATTAGAATCTGGATTTCCAATTTTAATTCATCTTTCCAACGGTGCGTATTTACACATGTGCGTTATCCGACAAGACTCTGCACGTGATGCACGCTTTTCGCATGCTTTCCGAGAGCTCTTTGTCGTTGTAAGCTGAAGCTAAACTCCTGGCATGAACGTGTCGAAAAGCTCCGTCATATTCACTTACGTATACAACAAAATGAATTAAATAGAAGAACTCGTATATTTCCCTTCTTAAAATCGATTCTTTTTTTGTAAATTTGAAAGCCATGACAGCCATTTGCTCAACTGGACAACTTATGTAAATGTAGTCACGTGGTTTTCTCAATCGGCCAATGAAATTGCCTCTATGGTTTATCACACGTGTGCAACACATCGACATTTATGTCATAACTATTTCAACACACATGGATAATAATATATGACATCTGTCCAATATTTAAAGCTTATCATGAATAGTTTACTTATTGTGTGAAATGTCTTTTTTAAAATAGAATAGTTTTCCCTGTAAGGTCATGAGAGACCCTGACATGAATACTGTTGTAAGGTGAACATTTACATTATTTACATCTCCACTCTTATGGATTGGGATACTAATTCCAGTAGTCCAAGACGATGGGAAATTGCCACTCTCTAAGATTACATTAAAAATTAAGTCCAGGTAAGGTAACAAAATATCTCCTGAGTGTTTTATAAATTCCGGTAAAATACTATCTACACCTGCTGCTTTGTTCACCTTTAACAGTCAGGGACACGTCGGCTTTCCGTCCTTGATTTTAGACGGCATGCCGTCTAAAACACTATAAGATAGCTTACCCATTCATTCAATCATATAGAAAACACAGGATCAGACAAAGCCATAATATTTTGGAAACAATAGATGACCCCTTCCCGCTGATGATCTGAACTACAAAAAGATGGATGCTCTCTTTCAGACCAGAGATAATTACGAAAAACATTGAAAGGCAGAGTGAGGAGTGGTAGTGATTTTATCGATATATCTCAATATCTGTGCCTAGGATTTAACTCAAAGAGTGCATACTCAAAGATAAGATATCACAGCATAGGGATATGCAAAAACATGTTTATAATTTCTTTTATTAAGAGAATCATTTCTTTTAGTAAATGGACATATTTTGGGCATATTTTGTGATATCAGATCTAATAAAAACATAATTCTGGACGGCATGCCATCTTTAAATAATTTGGACGGCATGCCGTCTTTATTGTCAGAAGGGAGACATCATTAATTTAAATTTAAATTATAAATATCTTTTTATGAATAAATGACGGCTTTCCGTCTCTTTACAAAAATAAAATATTGCCTTATAAAGATGGCATACCGTCTAAAACATATTGTCTTATTAGGATGGCATGCCGTCTAAAAGTATTGTCTTATCGTGTGTTAAGACTTTTTCCCATTGGAATCTGTGATCTCAACCAAGGACCACAGGTAAAAAAATCAACATGTGTCGTCTTCTTCGTCGACAGCTTGGCAGATGGGGATTATAAATTGTAGATCTGGTGTGGCCCCACAATATGTGTACAGTCGTCTTGGCAAATAGGGGTTATAAATTGTCCATTTAGAAAATGTACGGTTTCAACCTCATATATTGTTTTATCTACGGTCTGATCAGTTATAGAGCCAAGTATGTTTGGACAGTATGTCAGCAAACAGCTATAAGTATTTATGGTATTTTAGTTTTAGTAATTGTAAATTATCTTAACCTTGTTATATGGTATGGTGAAACAAGTTCTCCACAATCGAATAAATAGAGATTCATATCCAAGTGGGGATGTCATAATGTTTTTACAACACGAAAGGCTGTAAAATTATCTTGTCCCGAGGAAGAGCAAGGGAAACATAATTTGACTGGCACGAGTGTTGTAAAACAACATGACATCCATGAGAGTGTGTTAATGTCTTTAACTATATATGTTAATTATCCATACCACTGAAGGCATTTATTACAAATAATAGAAAGGTATCAGCATCATCAGTGGTGAATTTAATCTTGTCAACACATATAGCAACATCTCTTACACTGTTACTATTGAACGGCTGGACTATCAAAACGCTAATGATGCAGGCTATTTTCAAACAACATAATTCAAACTCAAAGATCACTGTTGTTATGTAATAACTCGATTTCCACAGACAAAACTATTACATATTTCGATGTAAAATGTTAATGCTGTGACAATCTTCCTCATTTTACATCAAACGTTTGTATAAGATGGCAGATGAATTGGCACTTTCACACTGATCACAAATAATACGTTCGAGGAACTGTGGGATCGAACCTGCAACCTGATGGTTTCTGGTCGAGTGAACTAACACTACAACCAGATGACATGAGAATGACATTTCTATGCAATTGATTGAGCAATTGATTAGAGTTCTTAGATTTTATTTGACCAAAATGGTTATAAGTTTGCATAGTAGTCTTATTTTTGTCACTTTGAAGGAGCTATAGCACGCCGTTCTAACTATAAATCCATTACTCTCGCGAAAAGAAACATAAACAGTGTAACCAATGGCTAAATAAGACCCTGAAACAATTAAAGAATTCTATAACGAAAGTTTTCCGGCCCTGTCATTTTAAGGTGTTCACACTAAATTGCCTGCTCGAAAGTAGTTAAAGCTTTCTGACTGATTAAGCTATACCTATAAGAGCCATTGTGTATGTTAATAGACATTTCGTATTTTCGTATTGAAATATATACTCTTAGTTTTTCGCAAATTTACTTTTTTTCGACCCAAAATAAGTATGATACGTTTCCAGTTTACATATAGACCAAGTTTATTATTTTCAAGCTCGAAACATTGTGGTTTTCTGCCAACTAAACATAAAATTAAACAAACAAATACAAGAGACAGTTTATGAGTATTTAAAACATTATAAATATACATTTTTGGCGTTTATTTACTTACCTTTTATTTCAATTATGTAATTTATACAGATACTATATCTGTCATAGTTTGCTGGTATAATCACAATAACATACATTTAACTGGTAAAATGTCAATAATTTGTATATTTACAGGATCTTTTGAAACATGATAATATAACAATTGTCACATTCAGTTGAAAACACTTGAGCAAAACGAGCTTCATATGGGTTGACATTGTGGCCAACACGCCTCGGAAATGTTGCTAGGTGGTACTGTTTTTATACAGAAAAGGAAAAGCTGTTAACATGACGTTAGATTCTATTGACGCGCGTTAATCTAAGGCTTACTTGTCTTTAAAACCAAATTTCATCGGGTTGTTGTGATATGAAAATTATGTGTCATAGTTTTGTAGATTTGCCTATAGCGTTTCATACACATAAACATAATGTTGTAGTTAAAACACTAACATACTCAATGGTTCTTTAACACTCAGAGTGGAGTTAAAATATGGCATGATGGAATGGCCATCTTGCTGTCAACCTCTCCAAATTGCATGAAACCAAGCAAACTACTACTCACACTGAAGACTTCCACAAAACTGTCGCTTTTCAGATCGCACCAATTTAAACCAATACGGATAAACATTTTTCTACTGATACGGCTTATTGGGTCGGGTAATGAGATGTTTTACCCTCTAAACGTAATATATTGTATAAACTTTAATAAAAACAATAAAAAAAATTAAAATGACACAATGGTGCAAAAAATGTATGCAAATAAACGAGCTGCAGTAACTTTAAATGGAAGAGCACATTTTTATAAACACAATATGTTGTATTGTGGTTTTTTAAAATTTTATGTAAGCTGACGATATTGACATTGACAGTACCAACTTGTTCATTTCCACGTGCATCACGATTAGTTCATGCTTTCTGTGAGCTGCCTAATATAGACACGTCTCTTTTACCCTAATATGTCAAACAAACGAGAACTGAAAATAAAACTAAAATGTTGTCAATTCTGTTTGTGGTTTGATGTAGTGTTGAGATTGGGTTCAGATAAAAATGCATGTCACACATAAGAGCCACTGGGTTTTTCATGAATTTCAGGAGTATGTGAAAACAATAATTTCCTTGAAGCTTGTGATTCTTGTGATCATATCATTGTGGGATACTCCAACTATGTTGATTAGGCGTCACATACGATATGAACATTTGTGGTAGTTTTTTGTGTATGTATGTCAGGGAAACGGGGAATACCAAACAGTGTATTTGTCACTGTAGCCTTTCTTTTCATAATCAGAAATCACCGAATCATACATCTCAGCAACTGCGTTGTCTTTTGCTAGCTTTTCCTCAGTGCAGCACAATGTTTTGTAAGCATTGGCATATTTATTAGAAAGTGTGTAATTCATCAAACGTTTTTGCAGCCTGCCTGCTAACTTAACTCAGACAGCCTCATCACAATATCAACTGCCTAACTTTCACAGTCGCGGGCTTTGTCAATATATACACCAACTGTGGGATGACGAAAACAAACCAAACGGCAACAAACTTCGCTCCTACAGACTGTACAAGACTGACACAAGTGTCAGCGACTATGTGTGAACAGTAAATTATCGGGATCAGCGACGTGTTTTATCCAAGTTTAGATGTGGAAACATCCCCTTAGCTGTTGAGACAAGAAGATACTCCAAGCCACCCACGCCCGTACTGAAAACAAAAATCTGTTGGTTTTAGAGGATGAAATCCATTTTCTTATTGACTGTCAATTTTACTCAGATCAATGCTCGATAACGTTATACCGGGTTTTAATCTTATGGATAGTAGCTCTAAATTTAGATGTATTCTTAGCCATCAATATATACAACCACTTTTAGCTTCTGTTCTTTTTAAAATGTACAAACGAAGGATGTCTTACTCTGGTTAAATACACTTGTCTTATATTTGATGTATATTTTACTGTCTTTTTTACGGCTCTTAACATGTATTTTATTTATCATTTAACTTGTTTTACATTATACAATTGTGTCTCATAAGCCAAAATGGCTGGGCATTAACTCATATATATGTTTTAATATGTTACAAAATGTTGAGTTTTATGCGTGACACATTAATAAACTATTTCTCTCTCTTCTCTCTCTATATATAGCATCAAGGATATCACTGTGTGATGGTAGGCCGACTTTTATTCACAAATCTCCTCAGTGTTTTTTGTTTTCTCATCTAGTGAAAGCAGACTTCACTATTAGCCTACCTTTTGACGCTTTACCTAAACAATAGTGTCTCTCAGCTACATTAGGATTAGGTAACTTAAATCAGCTTTACCTTCACCAACACCCAATTCGTCACCAGTCTGTGACATTGTCACAAACAGTTGAATCATGTTGAATGATCTGATGTTCAAAATACAAGAAGTCACCCAACTGTGATGTAACAATAAACAGTTCAAATGCTTTTCAAGTGTTCAAAAAAGGGACTACAATCAGAGTCCCACATATAGAGTTCTTGGTTCAAGTGAGATGGTTACATAACCACCGGGGCCACTGACTAGCTATATAGTTTCTGAATTCTGTGATTGAACGATGTCTGCATGGTGCAGAGATTCAGGAGCAAAATTTCCAAACCAAACTGGATCCAACCGTTCTCCTCGCTCGATCGGCTGTCAGTTAAAGTAACTGTACTTTATTACACTCTCGTTGAAGATACTACTGTTGTGAAACATTGAAATGTTATTCAACACTGTTGTGAAACATTGCACGTTCAAGCGATCGCAGCCGGACGTCATAATCGGTTCATGACGTCATAATTGCCAAAGTTTGACGTCACAAACGTTTAGATCTGACGTCACAGTGCTTGCGGCCCGGTGGCGATGGCGGGTGTCCTCCTTTCAAGTCAAGTTTTCTTGCAGTATAGCTTCATTTCTATCAGCTTGTAATAAATAAAATACTAAACTCAGTCCCGTTTAATAACATATTTATGAAACTCGTGGATGGTATGGTATTTAACTCGCTTTCGCTCGTTAAATACCAAACCACCACTCGTTTCATAAATATGTTATTAAACGGGACATCGTTTAGTATTCTCTATTTATTACACTCTCGTTGAAGATACTACTGTTGTGAAACATTGAAATGTTATTCAACACTGTTGTGAAACATTGCACGTTCAAGCGATCGCAGCCGGACGTCATAATCGGTTCATGACGTCATAATTGCCAAAGTTTGACGTCACAAACGTTTAGATCTGACGTCACAGTGCTTGCGGCCCGGTGGCGATGGCGGGTGTCCCCCTTTCAAGTCAAGTTTTCTTGCAGTATAGCTTCATTTCTATCAGCGTGTAATAAATAAAATACTAAACTCAGTCCCGTTTAATAACATATTTATGAAACTCGTGGATGGTATGGTATTTAACTCGCTTTCGCTCGTTAAATACCAAACCACCACTCGTTTCATAAATATGTTATTAACCTGTATAGTCCCATAGGACCATTTATGGGCCCCTCCATCAAAACCCCCTATAGTGCCATAGGACCATTTATGGTGCCAAACTATGACCCCACTAACCTCATTGCTATTTTTTTTAAATAAAGATCAAATCAAGTTGACAATAGTTTTGGCAGAAACCCTGTCAACTAAGCTTCAATTTGATACCACTTTTGTGCAATATAACTAAATATTGACAGAGATATCATGAATTTCACAAACAACTGTGATCAACAAAGTTAATCCCCTCTGTCATGGTGCCATTGTCTACCTCTCTACATTGCATATCTAAAGGTATACAAGTATTACAGTAAAAGAACAATGTAACACAAACAACCAAATTCACCAAAACAATCTACAGTGTGTCTAGTTTTTAAATCACATGTTAATAAATAAAAAATACTTTCAAGTTAACAAGAACGGACCCTGCAACCCATAACCAAGAAAAAATGTCAGCTTTGAATAATGGCTATCTATGTTGCGACTACAGGAAAACTGCTATGATGCAAAACCTGTATCAATATATTTGTATGAAATGTACACAGCAAATAAAACACGAATTAATTGTACAGAAATAAATTTCATACACGAAAATGCAACTCAGCAAGAAGTAACATGTATAAAACATGCCAAATAGTATATTTGAAATTCGGGTATCGACCATTGTTTACTCTAATTGAAATGTAAACAAAATGGCCTGTCAACTTAGCTAGAGAGGGGAGCATGCCTAATGATCATTATGATATTTTGATACATTAACGATTTGTTTCACGAAAAAGAATGGCAGAATATTTTGCTCAAATTGATTTTAGATCTGTAGGTGAATTCTACATTGTAAACCATGGTATGTCACAGTGATACGACTTGTGTCAAATCAAGTAAAGGCTTCGTGTCAATGACAAATTTGGCTGAACTAAATAAAGTTGCTACACGATTCGCGATTTCAATATTTTTCTGTCCCGTTTACGTGGAACAAAATGGCAACGTTACCTGAAAATACTATCAAAAGATAGAATTTTTATTTTTGTTTATGTTTCTGTCCGTGATTTTCTTGTTTGATGCGTTCAACACGGTAAAACTGCCGTATTGAAATGCAGTGTAAATTGTACCTCGCGGGCCTTTGTTGACAAAATGGCGGTGACACTGCAGATACCACTTTCCGGAAATCTTATTCCAATTAACTAATATGCTACGGACATCTGGTGGATATTATGATATTAATAATGATATTCATTGAACCTTTATAAGTTATGTTCGCTTTTATATTTACTATTTATATCAGAAACTGTATCGAACTGCAAATGTCAAGTGTATTGCTCTATGAAATCTGAAAACATTGACAAATATAATGTATTTACCCATCTAAATTGCTATAAAGACAACGGGAGAAAAGTGTCAAGCAAATGTTATCTTATCATATATTTGATTGAAAGTTGGAAGGGGTATTTCAATACATAATTTTGAGGGAAATATGACCAAAGGACGATGAGAGTTTGTTTGAAGTTACAATGGAATGTTTTATCTGGCGCGAAACAATGTTCAGCTGTCGGGGAAACAGCACGAGAGATGATACATGACGTTTATCACGCGAGTCTTGACGTCATATCCTGAGGTCCAGAGCGTGTTTTTA
This sequence comes from Gibbula magus, assembly GCA_936450465.1. Classification (NCBI taxonomy): domain Eukaryota; kingdom Metazoa; phylum Mollusca; class Gastropoda; order Trochida; family Trochidae; genus Gibbula; species Gibbula magus. The sequence continues at coordinate 59,645,817 of OW388293.1, read as the reverse complement.
GATATTTCGGGAAAACCCACGTCGCGGACGAAATGTTATTTATATCAATTTTGAATTATGAAGATGTAATAAATTGACAGCTCCTTTGGCACTGAAAAATCCGTTGATATTGTAATCGTCCACGGGACTGACACCCGACTTGATCAAGTAAGATGCACTTATATTCTCATGAATATTCAAGAAGGGTGCAACACTGAACAAAAAGTAAGCTAAACAAAAATTAATATTATCCAAATTTACATACTTTTACAAGAAGAGGATGCCAGTAGAATGCACAGGATTAGCTGTTTGAGAAACAGAAAATATGAAAAGTAAGGTAAATAATTTGAATACAATGAATTTGTGTTCAGATTTATTTACATTTGTTAAAACATTGTGTATTTTCAATAATAATGCAATTTTCATGGATTTTTTTTCTATGAATTTATTTTATTATAAAATATTTCCAAATTTCAAATTTCAAATATTCTACAATAAAGTAATGTTACGTGTATTGCCAATTAAGTAAACAATTATAACTTAATAAATATAACAGTAAAATGTATTTAGAATTTTCAAATTAATATTATAAAAATAATTATTAGTTAAAAAGCTAATGGCAAACATCGCTGCTAAAAAAATTGTTTTAAATTATTGTTCAAATTAAAAATAAATTCAAATATTGTATAATCTGGAAAAATTCTTTAATATGATGAATACTACAAATTTGTGAATTGACTAAATAATATGTTGGGACATGTCTCCATTATTAACATAGATCTAAGTAATTTATTAACCCCTTTTCCCAAGCAGACATTTATTATTTTAAATCCATGCTTAATATTCATACTTTGGGAAAATACATTTTAATTTCTCTTTGTCATCTAGTAAGAAATATTGAAAGGTAAAGCACTAGGTAATGAGAAACAATAAATATGTTTTGTGTGACATTTGCTTAACGATATATTTTAAAAGAATTGTCTTTGAATGTAGGAACAGGTACAGACTTTTTAAATAATAAATTCTAGCCGGTGTTGTTCTTTTTTTATGACCTAAATATTATTTTTTCTATTTTTTATTTTACATTAGGGAATATATCATAATTACTTTTTTTTACAAAATAAAACTTGATACATTAAAACGTGCATCATTGATGCATGCAAATCCTGGTGAAATTTAAATGGGTTTTTTATGTTTGTCCTTAATAAAAAAAAGTTGAAGTGACAGTCTCATCAGTTCATATGGTCTTTTGTCATCCACTCGGAAGTTGTGATGATCAATGGGGAGACAATTTGCAGAGCAGAGGCTTGGCCTGCGGAAGATCGTCATTGTTTTGTTTTTTTATGTCACGTTATATTGAAATGAACTAACAGATAACACTATCAATCTTAAATAAATTGGTGTCTTGCAAGACAACTACAAAAACAAAAGAGTATACGACGACTACGTTCCCGCCATATTTATTGCGCCAATGTGCGGGTGAAGTGGGCGGGGCTTATGCGATGGACAGCGGGCCTACATGTTTGTCGGGGTTCGAGATACATGCGTTGTGAAAGCATGTACTTCCGTGTCAAGTAAGGACATAACATCTGCTTGGTAGAGAATATAATTCGAAGCTTTCGTTTGTTTTTGGAGTAAAATTTATTTATGATATTTTCAATTCCTTTACTGAAACACCAAGTTGTCTACGGCCAACTTTTACGATTTTCATTTTGACTTCGGAGTTCCGTGAAATAAACTTTCTGCAATGCAATTTTCGCTTGATAGACACATATTTTAGTGAATGATGTGTGGTGTACACATCTGCCATGATTCAAGATATGTTCATGATTGAAATCACACCCTGATGATAAAAATAGTTTGCAAACGGATTGCAGTGAAATCGTTATGCTAAAACTGCCGTGGTACGGCGCCGACATATTTCCCCCAGTTTTGTCGTAATGATCGTCATGGATTATCGCTTAAAACGCCAATGGAAAAATATTCCACATGGATGTCTATGTATTCTAGTATGCAAATCTATTTCAATTTAGTACTTGAGTTCGGTATAGACCGACCATTAGACACTTGTTTATACCCTTGCATTTCTAGCTATCAAAATGTATTTGTACCCACTGAAAACGGGTCTCGCTTATGTACTACTGAACCATGATATTAATTTCCTTTCAAAGGTTTCCGAAATTCATACCATGCTCAAGCTAGAAACAATAGCTATCAGTGAGTGAAACATCAGCCACTATGCTTGTATTTTGAAAAAATACGAAAGATTACCATGCACAGTACATTTTACGGTCATTGTTTGTCAATGACGTCACAGTGAACAATGTTCAACAAAATGGTTACAAAAAGATACCTTGTATTAGTTCGTGAACTAAAGGTCGCATGTAGAAAGTAAACACATCAGCGTGATCACTGACTTTTTCTGTCTCGAAAAATAACAATTAAATTACATTTTTGAACACATGAATTTATTTCCAAGCTAGTAAACAAAGATATACGCATACGTGGCCATTGGTAATTTACGCGAAAAACGTCTTTGCCGTTTATAATCAATGATTATTCGTTTTTATTCTAAATATTTATAACAAAAAAATACATAGGTAGAGAGACACCCAACTTGGTATCCTTCAGTTAAAATTTCATGATTTTATAAACATGAATAACGCCCTGGTGACATTTTATGTACAACGTTGACCTAAATCTTGAGTGACTCAAAAAAGTTAGTGGCACTGCGTGAGCGCATAGCGTAAACGACCGGGCACTCAGAGGGTTAAACGGGACATCGTTTAGTATTCTCTATATTGTTTATGGATGGTTATTCAGTACGATGATTTGAAATTACACAAGTTCATAGTTTAGAGATTGTATATATGTAAAAAAAAATAGTGTTTATCCCGAACGAACACAAACTTTTAGCAATGTTTGTTACCTTTATTTGGGACATGCAAACAAAATGTAAGGTTTCTTGGTTTATAACTTGAATTCAGAAAGGAACCAACTGATAATACGCCGGTAGGGGCGCTACAGTCGATCCAAGAAAAAAGATCAGTCGAAGTCCAGAAAGGTAGAACATGGGGCTTGTAATTCGTCTGACGGGATTTCTTTGAGACACAACATACATTCACTCAATACCATTCAGTAAGTATAGGTTCCAAGGGTCAAATGGTCTCATATTCCTAGCCGAAATACATGAAAATACTTTTGTAAAGCATCACTGTTCTAATCCGTTATGATTTGTTCAGTCATTCACGAACAATATCTTTATTTGATAAACGTTTTAAGTACAGAAATTTGGTAGTAACAATATCCAAACATAACTCTTGGAAGTAAGTTGGTCTAACCCAAGCTGTCAAATACAGACATTAGAGATCACCTCCAACACAATTTAGTTATAACTAGAATTGCATACGTACAACATTACATCTAGTTTGAAGCAGACTGTCTCCCCAACGTTCACCAGGTAGCCAAGTGTACTGCTGGGTGAACAGAGACATACTTTCAGTGTCTTCCCAAGGTAACACCACACACCGTGCAACTTGTCTGTGTCTTGTGTGAGGAAGGGACTGTTAACTGTGAACTTCATGATTTTATGTGCGACTCACAGCAATTTCAGTGCACAGCGGAAGACATATCGTATGTTTTAATTTCAAATACAACCGATACACTGATCGACATGAGCAAAACACACTGGCTCCTTTGTTTTATTTGGGTGTACACTTTGTATAACCTGCTTCAGTAGTCTGGTGAAATACAGGCACAGAGGTGTTCAAGGTGTTCATTATGAGAACCTGGTATAGCCGTGAACATCTTGGCCATGTTCAAGAGATGTTTAAAGGTGCTTTTAAACCTCAATATAGCGCTACGCAGCAAGGGAGCAAGCCTCGAAGTATCGCTTCGTGTCGTTCAGGATGGAATGAGCGCTCAATTGAGCGAATTAATCACTCACTGTTATGGAACAGACGGCTGGTGTAGCCGTGAACACCTCATATAACATTTTCCACGCCATGTGGGATCGAACCTGCATCACTATTGCATAAAATCTAGTTTCTCCGACAGCAGGATTTCGGTTCACATTCTCTTAATATGTGTTTTATGCATGTGAGTATTGACTAGAATTACTCCTACAGATAGCACAATATAGTGTTCCCAGTCTGATTGTTATTCCCTGTTGGTGAGTTTCGTGTTCACGGACTTGCTTGTATGTTTAGAAGCGTCCCTATAATTCCACCCAATTGGTTCCACGTGACGCTAACCATGTGATATGGCATTTTACAAGTTGAGAAGATTATCTATTTTAAGGATTTACAACTTCTTTATTCTTTTGTAGGCGCATTTCTCACTGTCAAGCAAGTGCGACCCATATACATAAAGGGATAGGGTCCCGTAGTTGTTCATAACATAGATTGGGTGATGTACAAACAATGAGTTGAAGCAAGAGAGAATGGTTTACAGTGTGTGTTTATATACAAGTGGATGAGATTGATGTACAGCATTATATCGAGAAATTTAGGTAAACGTAGATACAAACATATACACCCTTTACACAAATATATATTGTATATAGGGTTATATGTTTTACTTTCGCGAGTGATAAGGACCAAGTATGGTTGCATGCATGGTTGTTGTAGAGTGGAGTCCTGAGCGACCCTGGTACTCTATGGTCTGAGAGTGAGTGATACCGATGTTCCGCCAACGTACATGTAGGTGTCCCGCACTTGTATCCAACCGGGGGGGGGGGGGGGGGAGTAATCCATGCCGGGGACGACGGCCGAGGACGACGTCAGTCTAGTTTGTTAACAGATGTCTATTCGTAAAAATTAACTGCCGTAGTAAGGAAGGGCGTCAGACAGTTAATGATGTCTAACAGAATATTTTTCAAAATCGTTGTATTTTGTCTTCGTGTATCTGAATTACTCAATTATGACGAGTAAATGTTTGTAAAATATGAGCCTGGATTCGGCTACGAAGGGCTGTTAGAACTTCCTATTGAAAGTATCGGCAGTTTTTATGATCAACAACTTTAAATAAAAGCAAATAAAATTCTAAGTGACTCAACTCACATACTTTTTTCGGAATATTCTTCGCTGCCCTCTGGACGCAGACTGCGTATGCCGACGAGTAGAACAAACAGGTTTCGTCAATCTTTTGTACTGAATAGCATTTATGCCTTTAATGGAAAATTTTTGGAATGATTTTTTAATGATCAATTTACACAAGTGTATATAATGTTTATAATATTGTTTATATCGTTTATATGGCTGTTGTATGTTTTTTAAATATATACTGGAGACTGTATTAGATGTAATGTAAATTTCCCTCTGGATAATAAAGAATTATCTTATCTTATCTTATCTTATCTTATCTTATCTTATCTTATCTTATCTTATCTTATCTTATCTTATCTTATCTTAACTGAAGTGATTGTCAGTTAGAACCCACATTCTGCACTGGACTGGTAAATCCTCTCAATCTTTATGCAAAGGTACAAATAATACAAGTAAATATACATGTTATTATAACGCTTATTTGTTATAATTATTTTCTCATTTTTATCCCACCGGTATGTAATACCGTGGGATATAGTCTCGCCCCGTCCATCTGTCCGTCCGTCCGTCCGTCCGTCTGTCCGTCCGTAATCATTTCGTTTCCGGAGCAGAACTCGAAAACCATTCATGATATATTTCTGAAACTTTGCATGTGTATTACCCACCAACTGAAGTGGTGCCTTTTGATATTTTCAGATTTCTGAAATTTTTATTTTTTTTCGTTTCCATAGAAACATGTTGAAGTTGGACTTTGTTCAGAGACAGGTTCGTTTCCGGAGCACAGCTCCAAAACCGTTCATCATATCTTCCTGAAACTTTGCATGTGTATTACCCATTAACTGAAGTGGTGCCTTTTGATATTTTCAGATTTCTGAATATTTTATTTTTTTTCGTTTCCATAGAAACATGTTGAAGTTGGACTTTGTTCAGAGACAGGTTCGTTTCCGGAGCACAGCTCCAAAACCGTTCATCATATCTTCCTGAAACTTTGCATGTGTATTACCCATTGACTGAAGTGGTGCCTTTTGATATTATCAGATTTTTTCTGAAAAATTAATTTTTTTCTGTTTCCATAGAAACATGAGAGGGATGTTGGTTGTTGTGAATTTGACTGCTTCTGGAGCAGAAGTCTAAAACCCTTAACATTCCTGAAACTCTGTAATACCCACTAACTGAAGTACGGTAGTAGATACACAAGTATCTGTAAAAGATGTGTTTTACAAATTTTGTGGAACCGGTGGGATATGTCATCTTCTGATGACTCTTGTTATTGCGTAGTATAATAAGTATGTGTACATAGTAAGATTCTGAATTACATTACGATTAGTACAATTTAATAATGACGTGAATTTGTCTGTAGATGGATGGACATAACACAATTCTTTAATATGTTTTTTGGCGTAATTCATTGTACAATGGACACACAAGCAAAAAAAATGATATTAGTTTTCTGCCTGGGACATTGACATTACATGATTTACATAATCTATCTTCTCTTTTTATTTTAAAATATCTGCCTTTTTCAATCCACAAGTCATGTGAAGAGCATTTGAAACGTGATAAACTTACTCTATTTTTTTTTTTATAGTAACACATGATAGATAAAGCTCGGTATAAATGTACGTATAGTTTAAGAATTGAATAGTAATCACATTCAGTGGAAAGGGAACCCACATTCTGTACTGGACAGGTAGATCATGAAACGCACGAGGAGAGCGTGGAAACCCAGGGTTTGGGCTGTCACGCAGTCAAATCGCTTCGCGTGGACGTTTTGCGCTGCACGTGCTTGGAAGAATCCATTTCTTGAGGGTGGTATAGACTACGTGTATCATATTGCCCATACGGGTGAGAAGACACAGGTGATTATTTTTGTGATATTTGCACATGTGCTTTCAAGTGATTCTCAACGTTGATTGGTCGGTTACCCGGAGAAAGAATGACTATGACGTCATAAAACAATGGTCTGACGCGACGAATTATCTTATGACGTCACAATGTTACTGTGGCGACGGGTCCTTCACAGCGGCCGCCCAACATGAAAATGTAATAACCAAGCAAGCTGACAGGCTGGAGGGTGGTGTGGGTGGAGGGTAGGAGCTGCTGGTTGTCGGGGAGGCTAGCTGACAGGCTGGAGGGTGATATGGGTGGAGGGTAGGAGCTGCTTGTTGTCGGGGAGGCGAGCTGACAGGCTGGAGGGTGGTATGGGTGGAGGGTAGGAGCTGCTGGTTGTCGGGGAGGCTAGCTGACAGGCTGGAGGGTGGTATGGGTGGAGGGTAGGAGCTGCTTGTTGTCGGGGAGGCGAGCTGACAGGCTGGAGGGTGATATGCGGGGAGGGTAGGATCTGCTTGTTGTCGGGGAGGCGAGCTGACAGGCTGGAGGGTGGTGTGGGTGGAGGGTAGGAGCTGCTGGTTGTCGGGGAGGCTAGCTGACAGGCTGGAGGGTGATATGGGTGGAGGGTAGGAGCTGCTTGTTGTCGGGGAGGCGAGCTGACAGGCTGGAGGGTGATATGCGGGGAGGGTAGGAGCTGCTTGTTGTCGGGGAGGCGAGCTGACAGGCTGGAGGGTGATATGCGGGGAGGGTAGGAGCTGCTTGTTGTCGGGGAGGCTAGCTGACAGGCTGGAGGGTGGTATGGGTGGAGGGTAGGAGCTGCTTGTTGTCGGGGAGGCGAGCTGACAGGCTGGAGGGTGGTATGGGGGGAGGGTAGGAGCTGCTTGTTGTCGGGGAGGCGAGCTGACAGGCTGGAGGGTGGTATGCGGGGAGGGTAGGAGCTGCTTGTTGTCGGGGAGGCGAGCTGACAGGCTGGAGGGTGGTATGGGTGGAGGGTAGGAGCTGCTTGTTGTCGGGGAGGCGAGCTGACAGGCTGGAGGGTGGTATGCGGGGAGGGTAGGAGCTGCTTGTTGTCGGGGAGGCGAGCTGACAGGCTGGAGGGTGATATGCGGGGAGGGTAGGAGCTGCTTGTTGTCGGGGAGGCGAGCTGACAGGCTGGAGGGTGATATGCGGGGAGGGTAGGAGCTGCTTGTTGTCGGGGAGGCGAGCTGACAGGCTGGAGGGTGATATGGGTGGAGGGTAGGAGCTGCTTGTTGTCGGGGAGGCGAGCTGACAGACTGGAGGGTGATATGCGGGGAGGGTAGGAGCTGCTTGTTGTCGGGGAGGCGAGCTGACAGGCTGGAGGGTGGTATGGGTGGAGGGTAGGAGCTGCTTGTTGTCGGGGAGGCGAGCTGACAGGCTGGAGGGTGGTATGCGGGGAGGGTAGGAGCTGCTTGTTGTCGGGGAGGCGAGCTGACAGGCTGGAGGGTGATATGCGGGGAGGGTAGGAGCTGCTTGTTGTCGGGGAGGCGAGCTGACAGGCTGGAGGGTGGTGTGGGTGGAGGGTAGGAGCTGCTTGTTGTCGGGGAGGCGAGCTGACAGGCTGGAGGGTGGTATGCGGGGAGGGTAGGAGCTGCTTGTTGTCGGGGAGGCGAGCTGACAGGCTGGAGGGTGGTGTGGGTGGAGGGTAGGAGCTGCTTGTTGTCGGGGAGGCGAGCTGACAGGCTGGAGGGTGGTATGGGTGGAGGGTAGGAGCTGCTTGTTGTCGGGGAGGCGAGCTGACAGGCTGGAGGGTGGTATGCGGGGAGGGTAGGAGCTGCTTGTTGTCGGGGAGGCGAGCTGACAGGCTGGAGGGTGGTATGGGTGGAGGGTAGGAGCTGCTTGTTGTCGGGGAGGCGAGCTGACAGGCTGGAGGGTGGTATGGGGGGAGGGTAGGAGCTGCTTGTTGTCGGGGAGGCGAGCTGACAGGCTGGAGGGTGATATGCGGGGAGGGTAGGAGCTGCTTGTTGTCGGGGAGGCGAGCTGACAGGCTGGAGGGTGGTATGCGGGGAGGGTAGGAGCTGCTTGTTGTCGGGGAGGCGAGCTGACAGGCTGGAGGGTGATATGCGGGGAGGGTAGGAGCTGCTTGTTGTCGGGGAGGCGAGCTGACAGGCTGGAGGGTGATATGCGGGGAGGGTAGGAGCTGCTTGTTGTCGGGGAGGCGAGCTGACAGGCTGGAGGGTGGTGTGGGTGGAGGGTAGGAGCTGCTTGTTGTCGGGGAGGCGAGCTGACAGGCTGGAGGGTGGTATGCGGGGAGGGTAGGAGCTGCTTGTTGTCGGGGAGGCGAGCTGACAGGCTGGAGGGTGGTGTGGGTGGAGGGTAGGAGCTGCTTGTTGTCGGGGAGGCGAGCTGACAGGCTGGAGGGTGGTATGGGTGGAGGGTAGGAGCTGCTTGTTGTCGGGGAGGCGAGCTGACAGGCTGGAGGGTGGTATGCGGGGAGGGTAGGAGCTGCTTGTTGTCGGGGAGGCGAGCTGACAGGCTGGAGGGTGGTATGGGTGGAGGGTAGGAGCTGCTTGTTGTCGGGGAGGCGAGCTGACAGGCTGGAGGGTGGTATGCGGGGAGGGTAGGAGCTGCTTGTTGTCGGGGAGGCGAGCTGACAGGCTGGAGGGTGATATGCGGGGAGGGTAGGAGCTGCTTGTTGTCGGGGAGGCGAGCTGACAGGCTGGAGGGTGGTATGCGGGGAGGGTAGGAGCTGCTTGTTGTCGGGGAGGCGAGCTGACAGGCTGGAGGGTGGTGTGGGTGGAGGGTAGGAGCTGCTTGTTGTCGGGGAGGCGAGCTGACAGGCTGGAGGGTGGTATGCGGGGAGGGTAGGAGCTGCTTGTTGTCGGGGAGGCGAGCTGACAGGCTGGAGGGTGATATGCGGGGAGGGTAGGAGCTGCTTGTTGTCGGGGAGGCGAGCTGACAGGCTGGAGGGTGGTATGCGGGGAGGGTAGGAGCTGCTTGTTGTCGGGGAGGCGAGCTGACAGGCTGGAGGGTGGTGTGGGTGGAGGGTAGGAGCTGCTTGTTGTCGGGGAGGCTAGCTGACAGGCTGGAGGGTGGTATGGGTGGAGGGTAGGAGCTGCTTGTTGTCGGGGAGGCGAGCTGACAGGCTGGAGGGTGGTATGCGGGGAGGGTAGGAGCTGCTTGTTGTCGGGGAGGCGAGCTGACAGGCTGGAGGGTGATATGCGGGGAGGGTAGGAGCTGCTTGTTGTCGGGGAGGCGAGCTGACAGGCTGGAGGGTGATATGGGTGGAGGGTAGGAGCTGCTTGTTGTCGGGGAGGCGAGCTGACAGGCTGGAGGGTGATATGGGTGGAGGGTAGGAGCTGCTTGTTGTCGGGGAGGCGAGCTGACAGGCTGGAGGGTGGTATGGGTGGAGGGTAGGAGCTGCTGGTTGTCGGGGAGGCTAGCTGACAGGCTGGAGGGTGATATGGGTGGAGGGTAGGAGCTGCTTGTTGTCGGGGAGGCGAGCTGACAGGCTGGAGGGTGGTATGCGGGGAGGGTAGGAGCTGCTTGTTGTCGGGGAGGCGAGCTGACAGGCTGGAGGGTGGTATGCGGGGAGGGTAGGAGCTGCTTGTTGTCGGGGAGGCGAGCTGACAGGCTGGAGGGTGATATGCGGGGAGGGTAGGAGCTGCTTGTTGTCGGGGAGGCGAGCTGACAGGCTGGAGGGTGGTATGCGGGGAGGGTAGGAGCTGCTGGTTGTCGGGGAGGCTAGCTGACAGGCTGGAGGGTGGTATGGGTGGAGGGTAGGAGCTGCTTGTTGTCGGGGAGGCGAGCTGACAGGCTGGAGGGTGGTATGGGTGGAGGGTAGGAGCTGCTTGTTGTCGGGGAGGCGAGCTGACAGGCTGGAGGGTGATATGCGGGGAGGGTAGGAGCTGCTTGTTGTCGGGGAGGCGAGCTGACAGGCTGGAGGGTGGTATCGGTGGTCCGGTCGACGAAGGGGGCAGGTTGTAGTTGCAGACAACTTGTCTGAGGTGGTCGAGTTCAATGAGTCAGGCGGTCTGCACGTCGGTCAGTGTGGCGATGATTCCTCCCTTGACTTGGACAGTTTGTTCACCTACTTTAAAATCTAAAGTGAAAATTTCATGTCATTTGGATCTCGTTTGGACGTCAATTGAATTACTTCATCTGTAAAGTATACAAATCATTTTCAAACTTATGTGAACACGTGACCGTCAGGTTTCAAACTTTGGCAAGATGAATAAGAAAGACGAGGTCACATTTTTAAAATTCCAGTTTCCTTTACTCTGGAACAAAACATTTCATTAGGACTTCATGGATAACAATCCCCACAAGTACAATAATTAGTATATAAGATTACACGACTGATGACGAGCTGCAACAAAAATTACGGTAAAATTGAGGGAATAATATTATATAATGGCACATTTAATATTCACTTTTGAAGTGAAAACACAAACTTATCTGTTTTCAATATGCCGCGATGCTATACTCCCACATTACATGGTATAGCACGTGATGTTGTTGGCAGGTCAATATCAGAGGAGGTTATTTTGGTGACCGATCTCCATGCAATAACAAACAGTTTAAGAATCCACCTCTGCGTAATTATACCCCCGCCTTAAAGCCTTGCAGCAACAAGATTGGTGCAGTTATCCACAGGCGTAGGGGTAAAATATCAGAAAGTTGTCATCATATTGCCCCTCATGATCACATACCGGATCAAAGCCAATACACTCTAAATACTTTAAAATAAGCCATAAAACATAAAACTCCAACACGTATTTACAAAGATATGAATTTTCAAAAGCTTTAGAAATTAACATACTACTGAAGTGAGCCACGAACATAGTCCATAAAAAATCGCTTGAAAACAGTATATAAAATCACTTAACATATCCGTCTGCTAAAAGTAACCCAGTTACAAAGCCCAGAACTTGATGCATCAGATCACGCCTAATGACTGACATTGTGTCGACAATACAGGCTCATGTAGGCCAGAACAAAATGTAAGTACATATTTTTCTCTCAAAATGTTGTTAAAGGCCAAATTGTATAAATTTAGGGGGCATTGAGGTGTAAACAACAGGGTTTCATACAGATACACAAGACGTTCTGATTTTTTTAAAACACTGAACAAGAATAAAGAATATACTCATCATGTTTGCTATGGCCACTGTATTATCAATACAATGAGAACACAGACAGCAGGATCAAATAATGACTTTAAAACACTATAATAACAGCAGGTCTTCATGACTCGCGTATTAAACGCATATAATAATAATACATTCATTTGTACAACGCATATACATGTACACAATATTAAGTAGGAGAATGTTCTTTTCCCGAAAGTTTTAGAGCGCGAACTGTTTATTCATTACAACACCAAGGTTCTTGATGTGTTTGAGAAGCCATTATGTGATAGCATATGCAGTGTGTTTTCACTTCAGTGAAATATGCGCCGTTTTAGTCGGGTCGGGCCAGTCACTATGAATTTCGTATTGCCCTGATTGAGTTGTGCATTCATCTTAGAGGCACATTCTTGAGATTTGTCAGAGATGAAACTTGTAAAGAATTGATTGTCATCCACATATCGGTGCTATATCACTCCGTGATCTGGGTATTGGATGAACAAGATGGGACCCAATACCACAGGGGCTTGTATTGTCGAGAGACTAGCGATTAGAAAGCATATGAAGTCGACGATCCAGCATAAACTGCAAGATTGTTAACTTGTGAAAGTGTGTGTGTGTGTGTGTGTGATTTGAAACCAGGTCATATTTTGGGTGTTTGACAATGCCGTTTTAGTCCTTTAAGCCGAAAATATGACACCTTCGCCTTCTCAAGAACCGTTACATCACCAAAAAATGACATTTTTGGGGAGGTACCTTGCAAAATCAAAGTTTTTCTCTATATATTTGGTCTTAAATATCTGGATTTGCGTTAACATCTCATTTTTGTGCCCAATCCATTTCTTAAATGAATAAAATATGTTTTCAATTCAATTCAAAAATTTAAGTCCCCAGTGCCCAATACTGACCCTTGAGGTACACCTCTAGCCAACTGACAGCGAGTTTGGTGGTAAAATAGTTCTGATTGATATGATCTGAACCATGCAGTCTAAGGAGGTGCCCTTTGTCCCAAGCACTAATTGTAAGTCGTTTCATTTGATGTTAGCCTTACGTGGCAACGGCGTGTATGAAAATCAGGATATTTGTAGTTGACGTGGAGCGGGATGTGAACGACTATGATGTTTATTATTTATGTTATTTTGTTAATTCCTTTGCATTAACAAACTGTTGTTTGTAACAGGCCTTTGTCTGTGACCATAACACCCTGGCAAACTCTTAAACAATGCTTAAAACCAACTTTTGGTGAAATGAATAGATCTGTTTATAATGTAAAATGTTTCAGTAATGAATCATAAATGATCACTGAATCTTATAGATGAGTGGCGATCCGTGCTAGTAATCTCACGTCAGCAGAAAGGTCAATGTGATTTGTGTGAGAAGCTTATGGATTTCTTATGTTCGCGAAACAACAGCTGTTCTTAAGCTAATATTTGCCTGGTGAATTTGACCATGCAATCAGTTTATATTGTGTGTACTTTTCAACTCTCTGGTGGCTAAATCTGCTTTCTGAATACAGTTAGCAAAAAAGCGTTCGTCCTGCCGTTTCACTGATAGTTTGGAGTGTAAAGCCTTATCTGTGAACAGCCAGTCGAGTCAAGCCCGCTGCACGTGGATAGGAAACTATATAGTGTGCCGACTTCATTAATTCAATTTTCAAAGCCGGGAGATAATGGCCTTCAAATGGAGCCACTTGAAAGTCACAGACATAACTATCAGCTTCAAACGATCACATAATTATGTCACTAACAAAAGTGATCGCCATTATAATGAAAGCCACTGATCCGGTAGCCCGGAGCGAAAAGAGAAAGGAATTTATTTACAGCGGTGAATTACGATTTCTAGCGAGTGCGTCACGCACTTATTACCGTTTGGGTGTTCCATAGTTTTGTCTTAGCACGCGCGGCTGTTCTTCAAGTTGTGCAGTCCTTCCTATGGTGATTATGTCGGCGTCGTGCTTCTGGAAATGAAATTTTGAAATCACCAAGAGTTATCAATGGCTTTTATTCCAACTTTGTGTGAAGTGACTTACGATTCTGATCTGTTCGATAAAGACAGATACTTGACACCATATCGGATCCCGCAGTTGAGAAATTTGGGGAAGTGTTGTGGATGTGGAACCATTTGCAGACAAAATGGCATTGGTTTTGATAGGTTTTCTGCACACAGACACAGCAATGTGCCGTCTTATTACGATTTTTTGAAAAACTATTATCTTGAACAAACACGTTCTCCAAATAATCATGTAAGTATATTTTCGATTTCAAGTTCCAGTTGAACTTGATAGTTTTGTTACTTTGATTGTGAAATAGAAATGGCGTGAGCTCGAGATTTGTTTTTGTAAGCTTGGTTGTCGGAAAACAAACCTGACAATATTTAGATAAAATTTAAATGAAATTGTATGCATTCCATGCATTTAAATTCATAAACTGACTTATTATAAATCACTACCAAAATCATGTTGATCATAAAAGGAAAATAATTATAAAAAATGTGGTCCTTGTTTCCCAAATAGATCAAAACAAGACATGTTCTAGATCCAGTGCTCAAATAAAATGTTTAATATTATAATATGTGCTTAGCCACATTAGGGCTGGAACAGTTGACCAGAATAACCTGAGTTGAACCCGGGTACCCATGACAACAGCTGGATCAGTTTACAGTATAGTAGGCTATAACTACAAATTATATGGGAAAGTGTATCACACCGTAGTAACGTGTACGCGTGGAAATTGTTACTCAACAGAAGTGAACGAATTTCTCGGCGAGAGGTCAGTTTAGTTTAAATGCATTTAGTGTAGGATTTTGTTAGATAAATCGGTTTTGAAGTATTCATGAGTAAAAATGTTTCAGGCTGTAAAATGGCAGACACCGGTGCAGCCGTAGACGAAAGATAATGTCATTATGTACCCTCAGTCGACTTTTACATCACAATTTAGGAGTCGAATTTCTCATGTGGAACTTACGTGTGTTTGATATTACCTTGCTTTCTGAAAATCCATAAACAAGCTCATACTTTTTTTACCATGTTGTGAAACATCCATTTATGGACATATATGCCAAATATTGAGACTTATTGACAAATAACCAAATTAGAACCCCTGAACCACACGTGGTGTCAAAACAAAGTGGACGAGTTACTGACAGGGGTTGCGAACGAATTACAGCCACTTGGTGTTTTCTTTAGGAACGTGTTCACCAAGATATTATACCAGCAGTCATTGAATGTAAATATCTCAGTAACTATTCGTTGGATTTCAACTAAATTTTCTAGTTTTGATAAATATGTATCAGCCTTTTTGGACATATACTTGAAAAAATCGTATGTTTGTTTTAAAAAAAACATATCGACCTCGTGATATACAAAAGAAATTACACACCTCAGTTGGTTTTGAATAATTCAATATTTTAAAAGAAATTAGATGCAATTTATTATGGCACGATTACAATAACACATATATGTGCAGTAGTTTTGAAGGAATTAATTTGGCAACTGGTTGATTTTAGTTAAACTATCTTTGTAGACAGGGACCCCGGAAGAAATGAAATTTACACCAATATGACCCCTACCATGTTTACAATGTTGTGTGTGAAGAAAGAGACACATTTCAGGCCTCAAAATAGCAACTAATTTAGGAGCATTTGCTCCCTAATTTTTCAGATTGCTCCCTGTAAATTTGAGTCACACATGCTCCTTGGCAAAATTTGGGATCAACTTAAAAAAATATGTTTTTTTTCCACCAAATTTAACCATTATCCATCACAGTTGCTTCAAAAACAGTTTTGAATATAAACCAGCTTAATTAGTTTTCTGCTCATCTTAATTACTTTATAGGTACGAAAGCCTATTACCGCCAACTTCGAAAGAGAAAAAAAATATTATAAACTCGTAATTACGAGTTTTAATCTCGTAATTACGAGTTTCTTTCTCGTAATTACGACTTTATAATCTCGTAATTACGACTTTATATCTCGTAATTACGAGAAATAAACTCGTAATTACGAGTTTATAAAGTCGTAATTACAAGTTTATATCTCGTAATTACGACTTTATAAATTCGTAATTACGGGAAAGAAAGTCGTAATTACGAGATTTAAACTCGTAAATACGAGTTTATATCTCGTAATTACGACTTTATAAACTCGTAATTACGAGATTATAAACTCGTAATTACGAGTTTATTTATTACGGAAGCCTTTTAGGGCCATGTTAAAATTAAAAAAGTATCCAAACGAGATTAAAACTCGTTATTACGAGATTATAAAGTCGTAATTACGAGATTATAAAGTCGTAATTACGAGTTTATTTCTCGTAATTACGAGATTATAAAGTCGTAATTACGAGAAAGAAAGTCGTAATTAAGAGATTAAAACTCGTAATTACGATTAAAACTCGTAATTACGAGATTAAAATATTTTTTTCTCTTTCGAATTTGGCGGTAATAGGCTTTCGTATATAGGTTATTTTAACAATCTCATTTTATATGTGCTTCTTGCAATTTTCTTTTGCTCCTAAGAATAAAATGTTAGGACCGTGCGCTCCTGCATTTATTGATTTTCTCATAGAATATGTCTAATATGTCCAGAAACATATGTGTTTCATCCAAATTAATTTCGGAAGAATTTATAAATTTAAAATTTCATTTTAAAAACAAACATGTAAAAACCATGTAAGAAGTATTCTTTGACTGATGACTAAACCCATGCTCTATTCAGTTTTAGAGTTTGATGTTGAAAACTTAAAATTATTAATTTCAAACACCAATTTGACCCAGCAATTGTTCAAGGCAGGCGATTATTTTTTTCGAAGCAATAATATATGTGAAACTAGCAAAAGCATAATTTTGCAATATGTTTTAAATTACACTGGCCCAAAAAAGAAACGCATAACAGAAAAATCAGAGTTTATTGTCATGTGTTTACAGCATAATTGCACACTAAATATGGAATGTACAACAACCAAATTTTTCACAGCATTAAATGCATGTCTCCTCCACTAAATGCAGTCATTTAATCCTCCTGTGGACGTCTGTGATTGTGACATCACTGTGACGAAGTCAGTACCGGGTGCTACCACCATGAGCATGGATCACTGCTCTGCATCGCCTGGGCATGGATTGAATGAGTCGTCGAATCTGGCGTTGTGGAATTCTTCCCCACTCATCCAACAGTGTGTGGGTCAGTTCTTGAAGCGTCTGCGGTGGATGTTGTTGACGTCGTACCCGTCTATCCAACAAATCCCACAAATGCTCGATTGGGTTCAAGTCTGGAGATTTGGAGGGCCATGGCAGTACATTCACATTGCTGTTGGCAAGATAATCCATGGTAACACGCGCAGTATGCGGTCTGGCATTGTCCTGTTGAAAAATTTCACGTCTGACGTCAATTGCGGGAAGAAGGTGACGTTGCAGGATTTTGTCTCGATAGCGTACAGCAGTTAAATTTCCTTGCACGTGAACCAAATTTGTCCTCCATTTAAGGATATGCTTGCCCACAACATTACACTCCCTCCACCGTATGCATCGATTGCACGGATACAGTGTTGAGCGTAACGTTCATTTCTCCGTCTATAGACCCTCATCCTACCATCGTGGCGATAGAGCATGAACCGCGACTCATCACTGAACCAGATTCTTCTCCAATGCACTAGAGTCCATGGGCGAACGTTTCTGCTCCATCGCAGACGTGCACGACGATGATGGCGTTGCAAAGATGGCGCTGTATATGGTCGCATAGGACGTCTCCCATGTTGACGAAGGAGATTGATGATGGTCTGCGCTGATACTCTACGAAGTCCAGGAATGTTGTTGGCTGTGTAGGTGGCACTGACTGTCCTGTTGCGAAGATGCATCACCCGGATGTATCGGTCCTGCGCCGGAGTTGTCACCCTTGGCCTGCCGGATCTCGGTCGATCTCTCGTGGAGTTGTGGACTGTGTAGCGGTGCGAGAGACGAGATATGGTACTCTGAGTAACGTTGAAGTGCCTGGCTACTGCTGACTGACTTTCGCCAGTTTCTAGACGTCCAATGGCCTGGTTTCTGCACTCTTCATTAAGTCTTGGCATCTTTAGAGTCGTGTAAACGGAGCATCTGAGAGTGATTCGCAATGGGACTACCCAGGTTTTATACCCATCGGTATCAAGCCTAAGTACCCGTATTTGCACGTGCAACATGCTTTAGGATTTTTCTCCATGCACATTTTTTCAGGTTGGATTCAAGCTGCTGCGTTTTGGCGGCAATTCACAAATTTTTGTGTCCAAGTGCAAGAAATTGTTGTAAAAACTATAGTCTAACTTTAGCAGTAACTTTTACAAAATTTCAAGCCTTAATTTTAAAAATATCATACTTTGAAAAACACATTTTCGCTATGCGTTTCTTTTTTGGGCCAGTATATGAATATTGTAAACGAAGTGAATGTCATGAGGTTAAACTTACCGGTAATATATGCTTATATGCTTATGGTGGAGTTATTTTTTAAATGGAGATGGCCATTAGTTTATTTACATTTGCTAAATTTAACCCGGTGATTCTTCAAGGCAGGCGATTATTCAAGGATTTATGGTATTCGTAATTAAAAATCATACATATATGATAAAACCAACTGAGTTTTGTAGTTTCTTTTGTACTTCAGTTCACATTAGGGTACTGTAGTCTTTGATAATTAAAACGGATGAATAAACACTTAGATCATAATTGTCACTTATTGGTTTTAGCATCCTAGCCCCAGTTTCATATAGCTAATCTTAAAAATGGGTACCACCGAAAGGGAGGGATAAAACTAAAACTGGGTACCAGGTAGGTGATGATGATAGAGAGCAGGGTACCATGGGATACCCCAAGGAGGAAAGTTTATCTTTCTCAGCTCTTGTACACATGATCCCAATACAGTGAGATTCTGTTTACCGGTAGCGGCGGTAGGTGCCAATACATATCACAGCTATAAATGTATTAAGTGGGTTCTAAATGGGTAAATGTGCACTTGGTGAGCCTATTCAGATAAAGGTTGTTTACAAAATCCTAATCCAAGTGCCCAGGGCTATCTAACAGGCTAACCGCTGAGTGGGGAAGGAAAGTAAATACAGAAACAAGATTAACGTCTCGAATCACTCGAGATATACTCAAATAGCAACCAAACAAGGGCAATTCATTTCTTCCTTTGTTGATTGAACAAGAAGTTATGTTATGGACATGTTTCTTTGAAAACATTACCATTTGTTCTTATCATGTATTAACTTGACTCTATATTTGTTGATCAGACACTACTTAATGTTGCAGAGGATTTTTAAAATCATCAAGTGTGTAAGGTTTGGCAGGGTGTCCACACTTAAACAAATCTTCTATCAAACTTCTCTCTTGTCAATGCTGGGAGGGTCAAATCTTCAGGGGAACCTCTGCATGGGGTTGGGGAAAGCACAAAATTGATCTTTTGCTTAATGCTTATATATATATTATATGAGACACATTGTTATCTCAGCAGGGCTGTAAGGAAGCACTTACTAAGGCAAGATGGACTTGTGGCATGGGCTGTCATCAGTAACTTTTTACGTTTTCCACTTCTCCTCAAGAACTGCGGTACCCCAAACTTTGAAATTTTGTTGGGAGGTACCTTGCACCTAGGAGAGCAAAGTTCATTTGGCTCTGCTAAATCATCAACATCATCATCATCATCATCATCAAGTATCAATGTTGAATTTCTCTCAAATAAATGCAAAATGCCTTTTGGGGGTTTGAACTTTTAAAATTTTATTTTTTCCCGTTTTCATGGCAACAATTTGGACTTTTAGAAGAGTAATAACTGAAATTGAATTGGGGGAAGGGGGAGAAATCTGTTTTTACAAGTAAAAACACCTTCTAGTTTGTAGGGAATTTTATCTCTGGCTTCAAAGATAGGTCAGAGGGGTAAGGGCTTTAACTAAGACCTATTTCCATTTCTTGTACCTCTCACCTAGAAGTTGACATTTTGAATTAGTTAATGTTTATAAAGCCTGCTGATCTACAGAGCCAGTGGCTCTATTTTTTATTATATTATATTATTTTTTATTTTGATGAGTGAAATACCCATTGGCTCTTTTCATTTAGTAATTTTACTCCTCACTTTTTATTTTGATGAGTTAAATACTCATTAGTAAAAATAATGACCTGGAGCCTGGTACCATCCAAGTTAATCTCCAAGGATTTTTCAAATAAAGTTTCGCTGTAAAACATTTGTTGATAACATACTGAAAAGCTGTCAACATTTTGACTTAGAGTATTTTACAGAAATTAAAAGAGAAATTAATATTGATAAATGTGGAGTTACAGCATCTACAGATGTATACACATAGTATTTAGTATTAGATGTTAACTGACACAAACACCCTTCCTAAAGACTCCCAGATCCACCTGGAAGATGCTTATACCGTTATCTAGTAATTGACGAATGCTTTTTATGCCCCCGAATCGGTGATTCCGGGGTATATTGTTTTTCCCCTGTCCATCTGTCTGTGTGTTTGTCCACAAAAACTTTAACCTTGGCCATAACTTTGGATTGCTCGGAGCTAGGGCTTTCATACTTGGCATGTGCATACCTTGTGATGAGACCTTCAGATGAGGTCATCATATTTGACCTTGTGACCTTGACCTTGCCGCAGTGGACATCTTCAGAAAACTTTAACCTTGGCCATAACTTTGGTATATCTGGGGGCATCCGTGTTTAACAAACACATCTTGTTTTTAAGACATTTTAAGAATAAAATAGTATTTTGATTCATACATTGTAATGAAATATGTTTGGCTTTTAAATTGTAATGAAGGGGCGGGATAGCGCAGTGGTTAGCGCGTTCATCTTTAGATCAAGGGGTCCGGGGTTCGAATCCCTCCAGGGGCACGGCAACTTTGTCTGTAGTAGAGAACTGTTCTACACACAGTAAGGGCTACACTGAATTTCAGCGTAGTACCACCCATGGTTCACTAGTTCCAGCCAATGCTCGCAGGTTTCATCACAATGCATAGCCACATGACGTTGCAGGCTTTCTCCCTGCTATAATACTAGCAGCTGTATTAATATAAGTGAAATACTCTTGAAAGGGGCGTTAAACCCTAACTCACCTCACCTCACCTCTATTGTGATGACAATCATACATATTTTCAATTGTTTTACTTTGAGAATGTAAGGAAAGTAGTACAAATACTTAAATAACTATTTTTTATGCTAACACAAGGTCCTTTATTGATTTTCATTCCCTATCAAGAATTGCATTTACATGATAAATCACTTTTCACATATCTTGTTATTGAAAACATTTAAAGTGTAAAGTTGTCAGCTCCTTATTGATTTCCATTTCTTATAAAAAAATTATATGTATGATCAATCACTTTTTACATATCTTGTAATTGAATGTACATTTAAAACATAAAGTTGTCAGCTCCTCTGTGTATGATGTCACGTGTGTTCAGTAAAATGCAGTGAGAAACATCCAAGAATTTGTGTATGACAAGGATGAGTCTCCAGCTAAATTAAGTCAAATTTAATATTAGTGAAATGAAAAGTACCTTTTCAAAGTAAATATATATAAACTCACATGCAAAAGAAACACTCATGTCACACTTTACACTGCACAGCTCCCAAAATCCGCAAATAATATAAAAGTCTATTCGTATAGCGCTTTTTCCCAGCTGAAAAGCATGCAGACAGTGCCCAATTTGTATTATTACACTGAATAAATTGTATTTTCGGTACCGCTACTAAGCTCTCCTTGCAACCGTATTGGTCCATAGTTCAGGTACCCATTTAAACAGCTGGGTGCACAAAGTGCAATGTGGATGAAGTGACTAGTTGAGACCCAGGTCAGAAATTTTTGGTGTCTCTGCCAGGATTCAAACCTTGACCATTAGCATGAGAGGCCTGCACGCTAACCACTACACCACTGTGCTGTAAATCATTAGGCCCCCCCAA
The DNA here is from genome assembly GCA_936450465.1 of Gibbula magus. NCBI lineage: Eukaryota > Metazoa > Mollusca > Gastropoda > Trochida > Trochidae > Gibbula > Gibbula magus. The sequence continues at coordinate 59,623,946 of OW388293.1, read as the reverse complement.
AAAAGATTTTGTTTCTGGTTTCCACACGCACCAGTTTCAAACCCACGCATCAGGTCTTTTTTTTCTAGGTTTTAACAAATGTAAGGGACAGATAACTATAATTTTTTAGCCTCAGAAAAGATTGGACAAAGAAAATGTCACTCGTTTCTTTTGAGATGGAGTGTAGGGGTGAGACTATTTGGAATAGTAACACATATTTAAGAGGGTTTGTGCTTTATTTATATATATAAGTGTATAAATTTTGTTTGTTTATCTCTTCAATCCCCCCCCCCCCCCCCCCCCCCCAAAAATGTCGTAAATAAAATTAAAAAAACTTGTCATCGCATCATTTTTGTCAGCCTGTAAAGACCGGAAACATTTATTTTTATTTTTTAGGCCTTAATTAAACGGTGACTCTTGCCAGTCTGTCCACTGGTAGATTATATCACCAGTATCCCCTCAGCATGACCAGGATATAAACTAAGCTCTCATTCCGTTCCAGGGAGGCAGTATCCCAAGTCCCTCCCTACCCTCCCGCAGCCAGACCACGGTGGGCTGGTATGTGCCTATATCAGACGACGCTGGCGCTGCTGGTAACCGTGACAACCACAGACCTGGAGGGAGTGTATCCTTCCCGCAGGTGTTCAAGTCCCCCACCCCCTGTGTTGAGGAGAGGGGGGAGGGGGTGGAGAGGGAGGGGGAGGATGGCAGACTTGTGTGGGTGGATGCTCTGGGAGCCTGGGTACCGCATAAGGTAAGTTTGTCCTAAATATTGTGAAATATCATTTAAAGGAGTAAATAAATCAAAAATGTTTTAGATGAAAAAAAGTCAATATAAGGATGAAACGATTCACATTTTTGCTAGCTTTCAAAGACTTGGTCATAATAATATTGTTGCTAAAGTTAATGATTTCTATATTATTTATGATTTCCTAAATGATAACTCTCACACTGCAACCCTCACCTTGGCCTGTTGTTAGAGCTTGATGAGATCAATAACCTGCACAGTAAATATCATACTTTATTGTAGCTGATGATGCGGCTAGTTTTTTATTACACAATTATGCGGCCACTTCCTTATATATATTGTGCGAGCAAGGAGCAATATTAACTGAGAAAATGGTGCTAATATTCCTTGTAACAGTTTGCGCTGGACGAAAAATGATTCCTTGATTAACAGCACAAGAACCTCCTCAATCAGATATAATCATGTAGATCTCTGTCTCCACACCTGTTATTGTTCTTGTTCAGTTGTAGTCTTTCAATGAGTTTTTCGGACTCTAGGGATTTGTTTTTTTGCATTTGAGTTCTTTATGTTATAATCAAACTGCATTCTGCAGTGGATGTGTTGGTAGATCAATTAGGGAATAAATAGACTGTTAAAAGTACACTCATTGTGTTGTTTGGGGTCACATATGCCAAACGTTATAAATAGTGTTTTTTTATCAAGAAGTAATGACTTTTGCCGAAAATTGCCTTCATGATGATAGTCGATAGTGATATAAAAGTAAAAATATCGATTTCTGATAAAAAAAACCTGACAATGCACCGTTTGTGGTGCGCGTCAATCAGTCAAACTTATTTTTCGAAACTTATTTACAACAGTCAAAAAGACAAATTTGTGTTCATAATGTTAAATAGGTCTTTTAACTACTGTTAATGACATGGGGCATGTAGTTTCAGTTTCTGCACATTATAATGATGTTTCTCGATTTTAATTGGAAAGTAGTAAATATGATATAATTGGCGATTGGGGATAAATATGCAAGTTGAGTGAAATTGGTTCAACTGAAATCAGCACATATAGTATGTTGGCACGTATTAAAGCGAAATAAAAGTTTATGGATCAAAATGGATGCATCTTAAACAACCAAGTGCCATCAGGGTATTTTTATCCGGAAGACTACTCCAAATCCATTGATTGTGTAAGACGGGTTTAACTCGTAATATTTACCGGCCGGATATGCGTTGCTATTGCATATTGTTAACATATGTAAGTGTCATGATTTGAAGTTTATGATCACTCATAAATGTTCTCATCTTGTAACTGCCATCAAGCTTGATTTTAAGTCATTTCATTGGCTGGTTATTTATTTTATAGCACTATGAGTCAAATGGTTCATACACAATCAGGGGGTCTGGAGTAGTCTGAGAGATAACATATCCTGTCTGAGCAAGATGACTCACTGTAAACATGCATGTTGAGAAAACATTTCATGTCTGAAAATGTAAAGATTGTGAAAACTGTGTGAACTACTCTTAGTAAACCACCAATTTCAGGAATAAAAAAAAGAAGAAATTCTTGCTTCGGCAGCTCAAATTTTCAGAATAAAATCCTTGTCCCCTTCAAGTATGGGCGTGGCAGGGTGTCCGTCCCCGTCAAACCTTCTTCTGTCTTCTCTCAAATTAGGTAAAGACCAATTTGCATTTATCTGTCATATTATTTTTAAAGATATTACGTACGGGTGGAACCATATAAAAATAGAGCCATGGGCTCTGTAGCTCATCAGGGTTTTATTTATTATCTAAGGTTGAATATCTAAGTTATCTCAAGTAATACATTGTTAACAAGCAAAAAATAGGTTTTTATATCATGACCCCTGTGACCTGTATTTGGAGTCACAGGGTCACCAATCCTACAATTAAGAATCACCTTTGACCAAAGAGTCTCTACACAACTTTTCAGCTCTCTAGACCTTTTGGAAATGGAGAAGAAGATGAAAACAGGTTTTTGAAGATGTGACCCCTGTGACCCCATTTGGGGTCACAGGGTCACAAAATCTACAATTTAGAATCCCCATGGGCCAGGGAGTCTGCACACAATTTTTCAGCTCTCTAGACCTTTTGGAATTTGAGAAGAAAATGATAATAGGGTTTTAAGGATGTGACCCCGGTGACCCAATTTGGGGTCACAGGGTCACGAAATCTACAATTTAGAATCCCCATGGGCAAAGGAGTCTGCACACAACTTTTCAGCTCTCTAGACCCTTTGGAACTGGAGAAGAAGATGAAAATAGGTTTTTAAGGATGTGACCCCTGTGACCCCATTTGGGGTCACAGGGTCACAAAATCTACAATTTAGAATCCCCATGGGCCAAGGAGTATGCACACAACTTTTCAGCTCTCTAGACCTTTTGGAACTTGAGAAGAAGATGAAAATAGGTTTTTAAGGGTGTGACCCCTGACCCAATTTGGTGTCAAGGGGTCACGAAATCTACAATTTAACATCCACATTACCCAAGGAGTCTGCACACAACTTTTCAGCTCTCTAGACCTATTGGAACTGGAGAAGAAGATGAAAATAGGTTTTTAAGGATGTTACCCCTGTGACCCCATTTGGGGTCACGGGGTCACGAAATCTACAATTTAGAATCCCCATCGGCCAAGGAGCCTGCACACAACTTTTCAGCTCTCTAGACCTTTTGGAACTTGAGAAGAAGATGAAAATAGGTTTTTAAGGATGTGACCCCTGTGACCCCATTTGGGGTCACGGGGTCACGAAATCTACAATTTAACATCCACATTACCCAAGGAGTCTGCACACAACTTTTCAGCTCTCTAGACCTATTGGAACTGGAGAAGAAGATGAAAATAGGTTTTTAAGGATGTGACCCCTGTGACCCCATTTGGGGTCACGGGGTCACGAAATCTACAATTTAGAATCCACATGGGCCAAGGAGTCTGCACACAACTTTTCAGCTCTCTAGACCTTTTGGAACTTGAGAAGAAGATGAAAATAGGTTTTTAAGGATGTGACCCCTGTGACCCAATTTGGGGTCACGGGGTCACGAAATCTACAATTTAGAATCCCCATAGGCCAAGGAGCCTGCACACAACTTTTCAGCTCTCTAGACCTTTTGGAACTTGAGAAGAAGATGAAAATAGGTTTTTAAGGATGTGACCCCTGTGACCCCATTTGGGGTCACGGGGTCACGAAATCTACAATTTAACATCCACATTACCCAAGGAGTCTGCACACAACTTTTCAGCTCTCTAGACCTATTGGAACTGGAGAAGAAGATGAAAATAGGTTTTTAAGGATGTGACCCCTGTGACCCCATTTGGGGTCATGGGGTCACAAAATCTACAATTTAGAATCCCCATCGGCCAAGGAGTCTGCACATAAAATTTCAGCTCTGTGGAGTCATTGGTTCTGGAGAAGAAGTCGAAAAAGCGAAAAGTTTACGGATGGACGGACGGACGGATGGACGGACGCCGGACACCATGCCATGCCATAAGCCCATCGGGCCTTTCAGGCCTGATGAGCTAAAAATATATGATAGGATCACATTTCATATTTAAATTGAAATATCGTTAATTGAAAACATAAACTTGGATTTAAAGAGCCATCACGGATGTTGATGAAAATATCAAAATTTCTCCAAAAATCTATCTCCATGAGATAAATACACTTAATTTTTCCCTAATTTTTCCAACTTAAAATAAACCGAGAAATTGCATTAATTAGTAAAGGTGTTTTCCAGTCTAAATATAGATCTAGTCTATTATTTTCAAGCGCAAAGCATTATGGTCTAGCTCACACACAGTAAACAAAGACACGAAAGAATATAAAAAAATATGAGCAATGAAAGAAATCGAAATATATAATTTGTTGATGGTTATTTATTTACCATTTTATTTAATTATGTATTTGCTACATATATTGGAATAATTGTCTTACCCAACTAGGTATTTTGCTTGAATTTTATAATTAATGAGAGTAAAAATCTGTCATAATTTGCTGGTCTTATCTGTATAAAAAGAACATTAAACAGGAAATAATTTGTATATTCTCAGGACATTTAGAAACATAGTTTGTAAAGCAATCGTCACATTCAGTAATGTGTGACAAGGGTACTTTGCAAGAGCGACGCGTGAAGCACGTGCAGCACATGGGTTGTTATGGCGACTTACGCTAGAGACGAGCCTTCACGCTTCGGAAGCGCTTGCTGTTTGTGTAGTACGTATTACGCAAAAAAGGGGACTCTGTTTATATACGTCAGATACCTGTAGCGCGCGCTAGTTGAAGTGATACTTCTCTTTGAAACCAAATTGCAATACATTGTCGTGATATGAAAATTATTTAACATATGCCATGTTGCAGATAAAAAAATTCTCTGGCGAATGACGTTATAAGTATATTTTCAAAAAATTTGAAACACTAACATCCGTGATGGCTCTTTAAGATTTTAAAACATTGACACACAACATGAAAAATGATACCACGTAACGATCCAAACTTTATGTTGCGATGTTTGGGTGTTGACAGAGAGAGCAGGTTGGTAAGCCAGCAAGAGGTTTATGAACTCGTTAAAACGGAGCCGTGTGTGTTGGACACCCAGCAGCAGCCAAGTGCCTGTCCGTTCCTTCATGACTAACTGGTGGCTCAGTGTATTGGATAGCAGTGGTTACATACTCCTCTAATACCCTCTGATGAAGTACATTATGTACTTGTCAGCAAGTGAGTTGTGTATCCAGGCTATTTCTCGCTGTTTACTCTACTGTTGTGTAGTTTGATGCGTTACAGCTTTATAAATTCAACCTGGGTGTTAACTTAGAATATAGTAGACAACTGCATTATAAATTCATCCTAGTGCTGGCTCTAAATAGAATATGGGATGTACCCTGGCAAGTGTTTCAGTCCTTACATTGACTGTTAATTGTCTAGTGGATTTACAGCCTACTCAGAAGTACTTTTTGATCTAGTGACGACTGCGTGAGTTGGTGAACACTGTATACAATGTGTTCTTCAACACTGAGCTGGAGGACTCTGGGTATCAGCCCAACACCACTCTGGACAGAACTTCAGCTGTATGGTGCTAGCAATAACTCTCTCTCAACTCCTACCTTAACCTCATCAACATTATCCTGCCCTAATCCACTAATGTAGTCATTCAATATTAGTTTGTATGCTGGCATGTTGTGTAGCTCCAGCACACTATCTCTGCAGTTACTGAACTAATCTACAAGGGATCTTAGTTGCTCCTCTCTCTTAGACTGGTTGCCAGGTTTGTTTCAGGGGTATACTCTGCAGGGGGGAATGAAGATTCACTCTGGGTACGTGACGGTCCCTGTGACTCTCCCCCCCGGCCCTACCTCTCTCACTCTCTGCCTCCCCTCCAAGCGATTGTTGATGACACTTGGCTGCTACTTGATGGTTGACGTGGAGGGTAGTTGAAGTCCAGGAGAGGAATTCTCCTCCTGGAGTGTGTGCCTTCAGTGCCAGGAGACCCTTAACAACGTTGATCTTCTCTGCTAATACCACGGCCAATAGAATGTCAGTAAAGCATGAGAGAGGTCTGGGTGTGTGGAGTTTATGTCCAGTCATACTGCTACAAGAGTTGTCACTGAGGTGCAGACATTTCAGATACCGCCATGTCACATTAATATTTATGAAGTGTTTCTGCACCTGGGACATTAACTGTTTTGGTGGAAATAATTGGTCTTTCCTAATTTTTTGTCTCCACAACTGGAATCAACATGATGCACAAATGCTAGAGGCACAGTTTTGACTCACAGTGCTCTCTTGTTTCACTGTTTGGATGTCTGTACAGTACGTCTGTACTGAAGAGCAACACAGGATTACGACCCTCAAGTACAATTATTTATGACTTTGAAGAGATATGAGACAGTTGTTATAAGACTCGGATGTTTAAAATGGATCAGCCATGTTGTTAGAGACAAAACAGTGAATGAGTCGTAAAACAGGATGGATAAGAGTCGGACATGAAGTGAGATCCGAGAGGGAGATAGGGTGAGCAGGGACCGCTGCATGAGTGTATACACCCTGACGTCAACACTATCAAGCTTATGTTTATACACGGCTGGTGTCAGACTCAAGGATGATTCATTTTAATGGGCCACGGCATGTAACTTGCATCAGGAATCAAGATCTTTGTTTGACTTAGAAATGCAATATGTCTAAGTCATAAAGAATCAGAGGAAATATTGGATGAACAAACTTCAGCTTTTGTTTGCTGAGAATCAACTTAAAGATGGCTACTTCAGTGCAGAGAGTTCTCGATGACATCCATATGTTTTCTGCGGCTGAGAAAATGAGGCGTAGACCGGTGCATGGCAAGTTATTTTCTCATCCGTCAGAGAAAAAGCGGTCAACTCTCGAAGATATGGCTATTACCGGGAAACAGATGACTCTACCACAGATTTTCCCGTCCAGTGAAGTGGTGACAGGCAGTGTGTTGAGTACAGATGAAGCCCACCTGGGGAAGTGTCTGACAGACCTGGATGTAGGTGCAAGATCTCTGTCTTCCTGATTTGCTGTGTTTATATGGTCTTGTCTTCCTGATCTATGCTTTGTCTTACTGATTTGCTGTGTTTATATAGTCTTGTCTACACGATCTGTGCTTTGTCTTCCTGATTTGCTGTTTGTATAGTCTTGTCTTCCTGATCTGTGCTTTGTCTTCCTGATTTGCTGTTTGTATAGTCTTGTCTTCCTACTGTACTATGATCTATGATGTGGAGATTTTTCTTTTCTTTGTGATCATTGTTCTTTGCTTTATTTATTGTCAACACTTTCTATTTCTTATTTATTGTTAGAATTGCAAAAATGATTCACCTTTGATTTGGTATTTGAAATATTTCCTTACAATTAAAATCTATTGTATTGGTCAACCTCGAGCCTGTTAAATTGATTATAACCAAACCAAAAGTATTTCTTGTACTGGATATCAGTGTAGAGTACCTTTGCACAGAAACATCTTGCTTTGTTGCTACAGAAGCACTCATTCTGTCTGCAAGATAAAGGAGATTTATTGATTCTGTTTCTGGTTCTGGTACAGGAATTGTTTCAGTAGAAAGATCATAAGATCACAGTTGGAATGTCACACCTCTATAAGGTCATATTGGCCCTTCATCGCTCCACTCATCGTCCAGGTATTGTCTTGGAACATTTTGCGTTCACCTACAAAACTAATATACCTCAAAAGCTTAAAATGAAAGGTACTCTTCACTTAGGATCAAAGTCTGTACATATGGTCCTTACTTCTCACATCAGTTCATCTTCCCCTACCCACCCCCTTATGGACTGATACTCAGCAAAAATCTAACCAAAATCTAATAATACGAATAATAAGGACAATTGTTTGTTTTATTTGTATAATTGTATCATTGCCAAACTGTGGCTGTTCCCATTACCGTAGTTGAATGTTCATTACAGTTAATTACCTGGGGATCATGATACATTCTGACTACAAGGTTTAGTGGTCCATTTTGGAAACTCACAGACCTTGTTTGTGAGGGTCAGGGTTGAAGTGCATATGTTAAATGCTACAAATAAATACAATTTGGCATACAAATTTGTCGAACCCATCTGCAATATTGGACCCCACTCCCCTTGAAAATTTCTCTTTCCGCTGCACAAAGTATGGTCTCGTTTTCTAAGTGTGCACTCGTAGCCATGTTCCCTCTGCTGTGTCGGTGATGACCCCCTTTACTGATAACCAGCTGGCTCGTTCATCACATTATAAGTTGATTGAATGGTGCATAATAAAGAATTATCAGTAAAGATTTACAAAATGGCAATAATACAATTGATTTAATTGTATCCTATTTATCAAAGTTTGTATACAAGGTGTGAACACTGTAAGCCAAGCCCTAGAAAGTCAGCACAGAGAAGAGAGAGACTGATTTATCATATAGGCCTTATTATAGGGACTGTAATAGATTGGAGGTCTGTATTGTTCAAGCTTTTTACATCTGCAAGTGAGCAAATGGTTGATAGCTGGCCGAAGGTATTTGCAATAACAGTTAATTGTGATTGAACATTCCATTGTCACTCTGAAAATATTCAGCACAGAACAATGGACTTTTGAATATCTAGACAAAAGTTTGATTCAACTGAGATAAATTATTCTAATATTACTGAATAGTGATGTATTTTGTATAGGTCTTTTAAAAAATGTTATAGCAAGATATGCCTTAGCTCTTTATTATTGTACTAATTTCAAAGATTTCTATAAAAAAATATGTCCTCAAAATGGCTTTGCAAGAGGAGTTGTGTTCTGACTGTGTTCTATGGAGTCTGTAGTCGTCGCACTTGATACTCTTCAGTATTCAATTTCAGGAGAATTCTTGCAACATGGCTACTGGGTTTGGAAGGGTTTTTTGACAGAAATCAACGGTTTTCGGAGGAATAAAAGTTGTTAAATAGTGCATATACTGGGATACGAACTCATATGGTTCAGGGGTTTCCTCGCAAACCTGTCTAATAACAGCCCTTTGGCTTGCATGTTCTAATGCTAGTAAGGTAGCCATCCATCAAATGCTTTCCTTACGAGAAGCTTTGGGCAAGTAACTTACAGCCATACTTTCATAACACAAGGAACGTGTCAACAAATGATTTGGAATTCTTTCAAACCATGATGTGAATGGTCAGCTATCTGACTGGGTTTTTTCTATACAAAACTGGTGCAGAACACACGCCAATACAGGGTGTTCTCAGACTTTGTGGAGAGGAATCTACAGAACCTGTTCGTATCCCAGAAGAAAGTTTACTTCAATCAGCCTGGGTTTCTAGATAACAGTAAACTAGGCTATAGGGGAGGATATAGGGGACTGTTGCAGTGTGAGAGTTACCATCCAGATACAGCAAACAGAGCAAACTGCATATACATAACACTCTCTTGCAGCGATTACGAGACAAGAACTACGTGAGTTTTGTGAACACGCCCCCAGTCATCGAGAAATACTACACATCCATTTCACGAGAGGTGAATTATATGTATAGTTGTCATACTCTAATTTTGTGTTTTTTTTACTAACTTCATGTATAAGAAATAGTTAAAAAGTATATTTTCAATGCCAAATTGCAAAGCTTGAGATGGATATTTTCAATTTAGGAGTAACTTGAAGAGACAATTGTGTTTCAAACTGGTGGAAAATAAATCAATGAAACAGTTTATAGATTGAAATAGGGGATGCAAGATTTTAAACTGCCAACATTTTACTTAATCATGAGTTAAGCAGAGTTCAGTCATACTTATTGTGGAAAAGAAATTTGAGAGAACATTCCTGTTTATACATATTTGTTATTATTACATAATTATAACACTGTCAAGCTGGAACATATGAGTGAGGGTAATATGTTGGTATCTTAAGATTTGTCAAAGACAAATTGAAAAAGAATTTCGGTGTACATTCGAAAATAGAGCGATGAGAAGTCTAATAATACATTATTTGTTTCTTTGTAACACACAAAAACAAAATGGCTACTAGAACCATCTGATTGTTACAATCACAATTTAGAAATTTTATGTCAACAAATGTTTTGAGAATAAGGGCTCAGTAAGATATAATATACTAGATAAGTATATGAAGACTCAAGATGAATACAATATTTATATCAATCTACAAGTACCAGGTTGTGTTAGTGATAAACGTATGTGAGAGTGATGGTGTGCCCTCTGACCCCGGACCCCAGCAGGGAGAGAGTGAGGTTCGGCCCCATCTGGCCCCGTGTGGGAGGTTCCAGACTCACATGAATCAGTTCCGGGATTCCTCGCCATCACAGAGAACTGGACATCGTAATCTCCGCCGTGCCGCGGTACTCACTCGTGTCTTGTTAATCTTACTTTTCAGTTGGGTTTTAATGTTTTATTTTTATTTTCAAATTATTTTGTTTGTTTTTGTTTCAGTTACGAGACTGTAAATTCAGATAATGTTTATTTTGTATTCAATGATATTTTCTATCAATTTAATCAGTGAAAACTAGGTGCCACTTTAGCATGTTGATTTCATCACGTCAATTCCAGGACCATTTCAGATTTTTCCTGCTGTTGACCTGCTAATGTCAAGGATTATGTAGGTTTAATTTAGGGCTGGATATTTCATCAAATTTTGTATTGCGAAATATTGCATTACACGTGCAGCTCCTGTATTGCGATAATATTGCAATATATTGAATTAACTCTTTTTTCAACATTTAATACTTGCAGAACTTTCAAACCACAAAAGTGCAGAATACACGAGAAGTAGATTAGGCTAAATAAAAAAGGAAACGTTTCTTGGTAATCCCTGCATAAATTTTATTTGTTCACATGACAGCTTTTTATTGTCACTCGAAAAAATAAATTAAGAACTTGCTGCATTGTTTTTTCCGAACCCCCAAATCTATTTGACAATCAAATATATGGGTCTGCAAGAACAATTGTGGTTCCGTTTTGTATACTTTTACTATTTGTAGGCTATATTTTGATGGGGAACAATAAAATGTATTCCTCCCGTATCATAATCTTTTCCAACATAAGATAAAAAGAAAGTCCTACCGCCTTCGTCACTTTTGAAAAAAATGTTCCCAAGAAACATTTAACTTTTTTTATGCAGCCTTTCAAAACAGCAATCATCACTCGTAATTCAGTCCAACAAATAACTAGATAAGCTGAAAAAATCTTTGTTATTTTCTTTCATCTTCATGTTATTAGATTTCAGTTGTAATAGTTTCACTGTGAACTGTTTTACTGTGTGTATACTTTGTAATCAGTTGAGAATTACTTTGATATACTTTGATTCAAGATTACACACAGTAATAATAAAAATGGCAATATATTGTTTATTATAGGTGACAGTGTTTATGATAGGACCTGGTCAAACACATGAGTTTTTAAACAATATATCAATATATATATATATAATGCATCTTTTTCACATTAATTTATGATAATGTTAAATGCATTAATAAATATATTAATCAATTATTTTTTTGTGATATGTGGCATTTACTAATTACTAAATAGTCATTAAATGAAGGTAAGTAAATGGCTATAGTTAGTTGTAACTAATTTTAAAGGAAAACATTGTTAATTTATTAAATACAAAGTTCAATGTAGAGAGCTTTAATATGATATTGTGTTATAGACTGTTAACTGAAGACCTGATTGTAATCCAAACATGTCCTGTTGCCAGGCTCTGCAAAGGAAACCAGGAGTCGGGAGTCCGGAGAGTCCGGCCGGGACCAGGAAGCAGAACCGGAAAGCTTACTCCACCCCCCTCTCTAATGCAGAAAACAGACGTGAGTGATTCCTGAACTCAGACATCGATTTATTTGGATTTAAAGGGAGAGTTCTATCAGGGTGTTTCTTGTGTAAATGAAATTCAAGAATGATTCCTGTTGATATATATAATATATATTATTACTGTATGATTATAACCAAGTTGAAAAATATTACTGAGGGTGCTATTTTGCTGAAATGAGATTTGACTAATATTAGACAACGACTAGAGCACATTCATTAATAAATTATACCAGTGAGAAGAGAAGTGATTCATCTGGGCTACTAGTATGAGGTAAGTATTAGTATGTCATAGAAATACATTGTTGATCAGTCTTATGATTATTATTTGTTAGTCTGTGCATATTCTGTCAATAAACATGTTTTAATTATTATTATTAAAAAAAAAAATTGACATTTTTCCCATTTCATGTCACGTGACAGTTAGATTTAGATATTTAACTTTTTTGCGAGCTAGTTTCTAAGCAGTGAAGTAGATTTTCCACAATATATATAAACTCTTTTGATCTGAAGATGATGAAATTGTTCACTTTATTCACTGTTGGATATAAACATTGACAGAAGTTCTGCAGTAGCTTCTGGGATGTTATAAATACTTGTATAAATCACTGTCGTTAAATGTTAAACCTATGCAGTAGAAACAGTACAGTATTCCAAATATCAATATTATTTATAAGAAGTAAAATTTAAAGACCCTTTTACATGTGTTTGCAGTTTAATCACAGTATCTAGTTAAATGTTGTTTCCAAGGATAATCTGTGAATTGCTTTTGATTTTAAATTTTAATGTTAAAAGTACTTGGCACTTTTTAAATGAGATTGATTCTAAGCTAAATTTGAAAACAGTTTTATTCAATTAGGAAATTCTATCATTTAAATACTTAGCTTAGTTTCGTCTTTTTCAGTGAGTAAAATATTATTTTACAAAACCAGCAACTTCCCCCACTAGTCACAACTCGCACTAGTTTCCACTGACTAATTTAAGCCTTGCTGCATTCCCTTAACTGTTCTGGGACAGTGTAGCAGCGTACTGCATCTGAACCTCATACTGAGCACTGACAATCTAGCACGCCAAGGTGAGAGGCAGCAAGGCTTAAATTGGCCAGTGATGGAGATTTGGGCTACTTATGACTTGTGGGGGAAGTTTGAGTGGAATATGTTGATAAATAGAGGATACTAAACGACCGTCTATTTAATACCATTTTTATTAAACGAGTAAATGATTTTGTATAAACGAGCAAAAGCAAGTTTGATACCAAATCATTCCAGAGTTGTATTTAATAGAAGGAAGTTTAGTATTCATTTTTTACTCGCCCACCTATTATCTAGCAAAATAGCCGACATGGCTCTGAAACTATGATTCACGCAAGTCTGATACAATTGTGATGATGTTACACCCATTGTGATGTCATATGTGTATTACACTAGTTTGATATTGCCGTATAAATATTACACTGCAGTATGTTACACGGGCGAGTAATGAATATGCATGATGTTCCCCTACAGGCAAGCAGCTGGTGGAACTGAAGCACCAACACGCCACCCCCGTCTGCGAGAGCCCTGATCCTACCCCCGCCCCCATACACCCCGCCTGGGCTTCTACAGACTCCCCCAGCGGGGGGGAGGAGGAGGAGGGACACAGGGAAATGTTGGAGCTAGCTGGGGAGGGGGACGGGGCGAGCGAGAGAGAGAGGGAGGGGTCTATGGAGAGGTTCCCAGATGCACTGGAGGTGGTGGATGAGTCAGGCACAGTTGATAATGGTAGGTGCTTTATAGTTCATGTCTGGTTATTATTCTAAATTTATGCAGTTGTCTAATTTGGTCCAATTCATAGATGAGTTGATTTCAACTTTGTTTTGACCTTTTTTGCTGACTTGTCATGTGTATTGTGCTTGCTTACAGTCAAGCATTATGTTTTGTTACAGTCAAAAGACTCATCAAATTGAATAAATAATTGTACCGTATTCTCCGTACTTTGAAAACATTGGAAGAAAGGGGCGCTTATTCAAAATGACTTTATCATTCAGTAAAGTAAGTAAAATGCTTGGATAGTTTTATTCTACATAAAGAAAAAAAGATGATGTTATCAGTGTATGCATTTCACATAAAGTTCAGGATCAATTTTGTGATATCAGTGTTTTCAAATATAATGTAGCATAATTCAGATATCTACATAGCTCATAGGTGTATCACGTCAGGTTGTCTAGAGAGGGGCGCTTAATTTTTCTTGAGTTAAAACGTGGTTGGGGCCGCTTAATGGAAAAGGGTGCTGACGTTGAATGTGGTATAATAGACTTTTAACAACAAAATAAGAAAAGATGTTAAATACCTTTCTTCATAGCTTACCAAGAAAATGGAATCGTGGTTAGTGTATTGACAATGAGATTCTAGATGTTCAGTTTTCATCAGTTTGTTTTGAAGACACAGGTCACATACTGTAAGCGACAGTTTAGTTCGTACGAGGGGTGATTGATAGTTTAGTTCATACGAGGGGTGATTGATAGAAGTGAGCCTGGAATGGAGAATCATACAACTTGGTGGATGTGATGACAATACAGTTTCTCCAACAGTATTTTCTGAATTGATGAAAGCATCTCTAGGGATTTTTTTTAGCAGATTAATTATTTGTGGAAAAAGGGTTTAACACATTTATATGATCCATGATGATACGTGTGAGACATTACGGAGATCATGTGACAAGTAGCGATCAGCTGAGATGAAGTGTGACAGAACCTGCTTTGGAGACAAACCATGCACTTGTTATCTCCCAAACATCCCCTTATCTGACAAACCATGCACTTGTTATCTCCCAAACATCCCCTTATAAAGAAGTTGTTATCCAGAAAATCTTCATGTTCTTATGTATACCACTTCTAAATGCCCTTCAAAGACCTGATCCCCTTATCTGACAAACCATGCACTTGTTATCTCCCAAACATCCCCTTATCTGACAAACCATGCACTTGTTATCTCCCAAACATCCCCTTATCTGACAAACCATGCACTTGTTATCTCCCAAACATCCCCTTATAAAGAAGTTGTTATCCAGAAAATCTTCATGTTCTTATGTATACCACTTCTAAATGCCCTTCAAAGACCTGATCCCCTTATCTGACAAACCATGCACTTGTTATCTCCCAAACATCCCCTTATCTGACAAACCATGCACTTGTTATCTCCCAAACATCCCCTTATCTGACAAACCATGCACTTGTTATCTCCCAAACATCCCCTTATCTGACAAACCATGCACTTGTTATCACCCAAACATCCCCTTATCTGACAAACCATGCGCTTGTTATCACCCAAACATCCGCTGATCTGACAAACAATGCACTTGTTATCTCCCAAACATCCGCTTATCTGACAAACCATGCACTTGTTATCTCCCAAACATCCCCTTATCTGACAAACCATGCATTTGTTATCTCCCAAACATCCCCTTATCTGACAAACCATGCACTTGTTATCTCCCAAACATCCCCTTATCTGACAAACCATGCATTTGTTATCTCCCAAACATCCCCTTATCTGACAAACCATGCACTTGTTATCTCCCAAACATCCCCTTATCTGACAAACCATGCACTTGTTATCTCCCAAACATCCCCTTATCTGACAAACCATGCACTTGTTATCTCCCAAACATCCCCTTATCTGACAAACCATGCACTTGTTATCTCCCAAACATCCCCTTATCTGACAAACCATGCACTTGTTATCTCCCAAACATCCCCTTATCTTCACCTGAGATCGTAAAACAATCCATGATTTGACGAATCAGCAAATGTTTCATTGTTGGTGTAGTTGGCATTTGCCCTGAGCGAATTAATTCCATTATCAATGTAACCAAATGAGAAAATTTTCAGCTTTATTGACATTTCGGGGGACCCGGGAATAGGTTGAAAAAGCAATGTATCCCTTTTATTTTTTTACGTGAGGCTCAAAACTTTATCAACCATCCCTCCTCCAAGTTACTACAAGAGTAAGATGTATCTGTTCACCTCTACTCATGCTCACATCAAGACTTGGAGGAGAACGAGGAGGACGAGGACGAGGAGGAGGAGGTCGCTGCATCTCCAACAGACACGTACAGCTCCAACTATCAACACCTGCCCCCCATTTACCTGCATCTGGATCCACCCCTCCTGGACCCCTCACCCATCCTCACCCCCTCCCCACGACATCCGGACACAACTGCTTGCAGCCCGGCCCCAGAATCTGTGGGAGGGTCAAGTGAGTCTGCGGACAGTGTGCCCATCCTCCCGTCCATCTCCATACAGTACATCCAGGTCAAGCCTCACTTTCACGCCAAGTCTGTCCACTTTCCGGAGGTGGTTGCCACTGACATTGTTGAGCTGGAGCCAGTTGGAGCAAAGGTTCCGTACAGACTGGGAACTTCACACAGGCCGGTGGAGGAGGTTGATGAACACAAAGGAGTTGGGTTGAGAAGGGAGAAGAACATGCGTCACAAATACGGAATAACATTCCCCCAATTAGAGGACCGACGCAGTGGTATACAGCTGTTGTGTGGCTGTTGTCTGTCGGAATGATTGTCTACATATATATGTCTGCTAATAGCGATGTTTTCAGTTGTGGCTGCATGAGCATTTTCAAGATGGCTACTAACTTCAAGAACTTACTAATACAATATGTTAATCCTTACAGGTTTGTGAACAATTATATGATTTTTGTTGGTCAAATAATCTACTGTTCATTATTCTTTTTCAGTTACAGTGCTCAGATAGATGAATGTTTGTATTTTGATTATATCATTTAACTGTGATGAATACGTGTGCAATATTCTTGTCTGTTATAATATCCTCTCATAATTGAAGTTTAGTTGATGCTGTTGTCAAATTAATACTCATATTCATTGTCACATCAACATCTAGTTTGCTTTTCGTCCGATGCTGCACTTTTAGAGCGAAAAGGAGATATAATATTCGATAGGGCAGGCATGGTATTGGATACATCTCAAGAACTGGATTCTTTTCATATTTGGCACATACGCTCACCACAGTGAGACGAGGATTTCCATAGATTTATATGACCTTGACCTTCATTTCAAGGTCACAATGAGACCTGACTCCCAAGGTCAGACCGCCGAGGGAGTCAGGTCTGAGAGTCCTTGTATTTCACATAATGACCTCACCATGAGTAATTAAGTGTCTTATTATATCGAAATTCGTTCAGGCTCTAGTATGTTTTTTCTCAAATCAGGGAACCCATCAGCTGACGCCATCTTGAAAGCAATAGTGAAAACAAAGATAGTCACATGACAAATAACGTAAAGAGTCAATATCTCAGGTCAGTGACAGAAATTTCTGTCACAAAACTGACCTCATCGCTGGAATCACGGGTCAATGTACACAAATATTTTTTGATCACGTGTTGCGAATTGGCCAATGCAGGGGTTGAAATTAACCTTTTCAATGCAGTAGCCATTCGGACTGGTAAATTTCTAACATTACTAGTCCGGACTTATTCCAGCTAGCAAAATACATGTCCATGATCATTTCACCTCAACTTTTAACTAGTCCTTCGGACTATCAGTTTGTACACTCTACTAGCCCATCTCCTTTTCATTAACCATTGGCTACCGGACTAGTGCTAATTTGGAACCCTGCAATGATATTCCTACAAATTTAATAGAGGTATAATAATGACATTTTACCCTTGTCAACTGGACATCTCAAGATTTGGGTTTTCTTCATATTTTCCGCAATAGTTAAAGGTTAAACATAGAGCTGATTAGATTGTGGTGACCTTGAAATTATGTTCAAGGTCAGACTAACATTTGAAATTTTTAGCTTGGGAGAAAACATGTAAAGCTTTTCAGCGGGATATCTCAAGGACTGTACTCTGGATTATCTTCATATTCTACGTAAATCGTCTCTTAGGGAAGATACAGAGAATTTTGTGACCATGACATTGGGAAACTACTTGTTCAGCCTGTCAGTACCACCTTGACGTTGGTTTTCAAGTGCACAGTTTTGGAAAATGTTTGAGTTTCATCAACTACACTGAAAGTTATCAAGTGAATTAATCTGGGTCATGTTTCCTTTGACATCTATTTAAAATACAATCAATTTTTGAATTGATAATATGTGGCTGGAGATAATGTCACCTTCCTGACAATTGCATGTTTCACATGTTATTCTAAAACAATTGCCAAGTCTGAAATTTGTTTTACATACACTATGAGTCCTTTGTTAATTGAGGTTATAAGCTGACTTTGTGTGCATATTCCAGTTTAATACCTATAATAAATTCTCCACCTTAATTTTTCAAAAATAGTTTCAACTGAAGGAATTTATTGTTATTTTTCAGTGATTCTTTTTGTAAGTTAAGTTTCTATTTTTTAGATGCACCATTTTACTATATTGACCTCAGGTGTAAATGTTTCAGATGAGGTGGCAGTGGACGAGAGTGACCGATCTGCTTCAGAGAAGCCGACCCCAGACCAGACTGACCAAGGGGGAGGGGGCCAGGGCAGGGTCTCGTCCTCACACCCTGCCCCACCCCCTCCTGTCAGACATAAACCTAGAACACAGTCACACACCAAGAAGTCTCCCAGTAAGTCAACAAATGTTGCTTTTGTAAATGGAATCCTTGCAAATGTCTATGACACATTAGCTGAAGTAATAATGGTGGCTTGTTGGTCTTATTCCTTTCAGGTAAAGTAATTGCTCATTTAATACTAAAACGATCTGATGAGTTGGCTATGTAAAATGTAACACAATATTTTAATTTAAGTGTTTGTTTACAGTACACTAAAAAATAGATTAATGTGATGTGATCATCTGAGATCTATATCTATTTTTTATGCAAATTATGTTAAACCATACAGGAATTTAATTGAGAATCGAAGTCATTTTTTAAACATATTTATCTCAAATAACAGTGGTGAAGGGCTATCTGTCTATCTATCTCCTGTATGTGAGAGTCTATGTCCATGTGCCTGTTACAGGAAAGACGGTGCCACGCTCCATGCGATCCTCGCAGTCTCCCAGTAAGTCGGGCAGGACTCCTCGTAGCACCAAGACTCCTCAACAGAGCCTCACACCCACCAGACAGACGACCAGACAGACCAGACACCAGAAGGGTAAGTCCTCTGTCTTATACATTTACTGGCTTTGAAAGCTATTTGTTCAGGTGATTACATCTGAGGACATTACAATAGACTTGAGGACGGTGAAGTGATTTGGGGTGTTAAGAGTATTTCAATATTACCTACAAAGCAGTTATATTCTGGAGTAGCCTATGTTATGCTAGGGCAAAATCCATGAATTAACCCATTTATGCATGACCTCTCAGATTTTCTTTTAATTGTGAAAATTTATAGTTCATAACTTGCAATGAAGTGAATCAATGGTTATTTTTACCTCAAATAATTTTGTTTGTGTTATTTTGATGATAGAATTAGCGTCCCATATATGGGACGTCATGCACAAGAGGGTACAGGTACATGAAAAAAAACAAATTGTTTGACAGATAATCAATTTTGGTTGGACAACATCTTGGGGACTTCCTCTTTCTGAAATGCAAACAATTTCTGAATTTCAGATTACAGGTGTACTACAGCAGAGCAATCAATCGATTTTTGCGTGAAAAACGTAGTATATATCGTATTCAAACATTTAAAATTTCTGCAGAGAGCGGGAAAAGGAATATTGACCACCACTTTTGTTTCTTCATGAGATACTGTTAGCACATGCAATGCTCTGATTTACTCATTTCCTCCTTAAAACCTTCCTCATCTTCAAAATAATCTGTGGCACCAGAAAAATCTGATATGTCAATATAGATATATGTCAGCAGAGGGTTAGTCAGTCACTTATAGATTTTTATTTTTTTTATTACCCTTCCACTCATCCTTTCCAATAAATATCAAGACAAGAAATTATATTTCCCATATGTGGGATGCTAATTTGACAAAACTTTTGAGCATGGAAAAAAATATAGTTGACAGAAATTCTTATTTTTACTTAAACTATTTAACATTGAAAAACCTTAAAAACAAATCAATTGAGTTCAACTGGAAAGTTCAATTATTCAGTAGTACCTCAAACTTTGGCAATTTGCTAAATTAGTATCTCCTCTGTTTCAGGTTGTTAGATTTAACCATATTTAAATCTACAACTATTTAACTTGGTTGACATATAAATACAACATCTTCCCTTTAAAAAACAGCTTACAGCAAATATTTATCTTATATATCAACAGATCTAGAGAACCAGATCATTGAATTAGCGTCCCATTTATGGGACGTCATGCATGTAATAGATACATGATGACACAAGTGGTGTATACAAAATATCATCGAGCTATCATCTCACGAGGGGGCGGAGCCCCCGAGTGAGTGATAGCAAGGTGATATTTTGTATACACCCACTTGTGTCAATCATGTATCTGTTTTATCCAATGGGCAACGTTCGACAATATGCGCCTGTCACGTGACATCATTTTCGCGCTTAATAATCAGTCTGGGGAAATCCGCTGGAGATGGTTGACCCGTTTCGCTTGGAAAGTGTAAAATTGGAATTAATGGAGGATTTCAGTGATTTGGATGACCTGACACTCAGCCAGGCTTTAGACAAGTATGAAGTGGAGGCCGCTGATATAAACTATGGAAGTTTCACTGGCGTAGCAAATTGGACGATGACGCGCGAAGAGACGGAGCCATTTGAAACAAATGTGAGAATGCCCGTCATTGACCCTGTGACTGTCAAGAACGAATCGCCTGACAAAACCGGTGAATTTCCTTCGGACGAGAGATTCGGACATGAGGTGACCGCAGAAGCTGTACTCAACTTACAACGCCAACATGAAAGTAAGAACACCAGAAGAAATACTTCATGGGCAATGAAAGTGTTCAATGACTGGAATGATTCTCGGAAGACAAAATTGACCCCTTTATTGGACTGTACTGACATTGAACTTAATGACGTGTTGACATATTTTGTCATGGAAGCCAGGCGTGCCGATGGAAACCCCTACCCACCGAAAACACTCTACTCTCTCTGCAGTGCCATTCTACGATACATGCGTGAAAACGATGTCACAGACAAGAATTTTCTGGAAATCAAAGACGCCAGATTTCAGAAATTCAGAAAAACACTCGATGCGCGAATGAAGCAACTGTCCAGTGACGGCATCGGCGTGACGGTAAAACAGGCTGACCCAATTACACCCGAGCAGGAAGCTTTACTTTGGGACGTTGGAAAACTTGGCAAGTCTACATCACAAGCTATGATAAACACTGTGTTTTATTACAACTGCAAGTTGTTCGGCCTTCGTGGATATGATGAGCACCGTGCCCTAGAAACGTCTCAATTTACATGTGGTGAAACCGACGGAAAAACTTTCATTGACTTTCAGGGAAGAACATGTAAAAACTTTGCTGGGGGTCTCCATCAGAGAAACGTGACGGCGAAAAGCATTCGCCATTTCTCAGATTCGGGACATGACAGAAGTGTCTACGATGTGTATGTGGAGTATCTCGCCTTGGTCGGAAACGGACCTATGTATCGACGTCCACTTGCCGGAGATACTGTTCGATTTGGAAGCCAACCCATTGGAGTTAACAAACTCGGGAAAATCATCAAAAACATGTGTTCAGAAGCTGGGATCGAGGGCAACTTTTCCAACCATTCAGGAAAACGGACTTGTGCGACTTCCCTTTTTCAAGCAGGTATGTAAAATATTTTCATGTTTAACCTGTATAGTCCCATAGGACCATTTATGTGCCCCTCCATCAAAACCCCCTATAGTGCCATAGGACCATTTATGGTGCCAAACTATGACCCCACTAACCTCATTGCTATTTTTTTTAAATAAAGATCAAATCAAGTTGACAATAGTTTTGGCAGAAACCCTGTCAACTAAGCTTCAATTTGATACCACTTTTGTGCAATATAACTAAATATTGACAGAGATATCATGAATTTCACAAACAACTGTGATCAACAAAGCTAATCCCCTCTGCCATGGTGCCATTGTCTACCTCTCTACATTGCATATCTAAATGTATAGAAATATTACAGTAAAAGAACAATGTAACACAAACAACCAAATTCACCAAAACAATCTACAGTGTGTCTAGTTTTGAAATCACATGCAAATAATTAAAAAAGGCTTTCAAGTTAACAAGAACGGACCCTGCAACCCATAACCAAGAAAAAAATGTCAGCTTTGAATAATGGCTATCTATGTTGAGACTACAGGTAAACCGCTATGATGCAAAACCTGTATCAATATATTTGTATGAAATGTACACAGAAAATTAAACACGAATTAATTTATAGAAATAAATTCCATACAAGAAAATACAACTCAGCAAGTAGTAACATGTATAAAACATGCCAAATAGTTTATTTGAAATTCGGGTATCGACCATTGTTTACTCCAATTGAAATGTAAACAAATGGCCTGTCAACTTGGCTAGCGAGGAGAGCATGCCTTATGATCATTATGATATGTTGATACATTAACGATTTGTTTTACGAAAAAGAATGGCAGAATATTTTGCTCAAATTGATTTTAGATCTGTAGGTGAATTCTACAGTGTAAACCCCCGTATGTCACAGTGATACGACTTGTGTCAAATCAAGTAAAGGCTTCGTGTCAATGACAAATTTGGCTGAACTAAATAAAGTTGCTACACGATTCGCGATTTCAATATTTTTCTGTCCCGTTTACGTGGAACAAAATGGCAACATTACCTGAAAATACTATCAAAAGATAGAATTTTTATTTTTGTTTATGTTTCTGTCCGTGATTTTCTTGTTTGATGCGTTCAACACAGTAAAACTTCCGTATTGAAATGCAGTGTAAATTGTACCTCGCGGGCCTTTGTTGACAAAATGGCGGTGACACTGCAGATACCACTTTCCGGAAATCTTATTCCAATTAACTAATATGTTACGGACATCTGATGGATATAATGAAATTAATAATGATATTCATTGAACCTTTACAATTTATGTTCGCTTTTATATTTACTATTTATATCAGAAACTGTATCGAACTGCAAATGTCAAGTGTATTGCTCTATGAAATCTAAAAACATTGACAAACATAATGTATTTACCCATCTAAATTACTATAAAGACAACGGGAGAAAAGTGTCAAGCAAATGTTATCTTATCATTTATTTGATTGAAAGCTGGAAGGGGTATTTCAATACTTAATTTTTAGGGAAATATAACCAAAGGACGATGAGAGTTTGAATGAAGTTACAATGGAATGTTTTATCTGGCGCGAAACAATGTTCAGCTGTCGGGGAAACAGCACGAGAGATGATACATGACGTTTATCACGCGAGTCTTGACGTCATATCCACAACGTGCTTGTAGATATTTCGGGAAAACCCACGTCGCGGACGAAATGTTATTTATATCAATTTTGAATTATGAAGATGTAATAAAGTGACAGCTCCTTTGGCACTGAACAATCCGTTGATATTGTAATCGTCCACGGGACTGACACCCGACTTGATCAAGTTAGATGCACTTATTCTCATGAATATTCAAGAAGGGTGCAACACTGAACAAAAAGTAAGCTAAACAAAGATTAATATTATCCAAATTTACATATTTTTACAAGAAGAGGGTACCAGTAGAATGATTAGCTTTTTGGGAAACAGAAAATATGAAAAGTAAGGTATATAAATTGAATACAATGAATTTGTTGTCAGAGTTATATACATTTGTTAAAACATTGTGTATTTTCAATAATAATGCAATTTTCATGGATTTTTTTTCTATGAATTTATTTTATTATAAAATATTTCCAAATTTCAAATTTAGAATATTCTACAATAACGTAATGTTACTTGTATTGCCAATTAAGTAAACAATTATAACTTAATAAATATAACAGTAAAATGTATTTAGAATTTTCAAATTAATATTATAAAAATAATTATTAGTTAAAAAGCTAATG
Organism: Gibbula magus; assembly: GCA_936450465.1. Taxonomy (NCBI): domain Eukaryota; kingdom Metazoa; phylum Mollusca; class Gastropoda; order Trochida; family Trochidae; genus Gibbula; species Gibbula magus. The sequence continues at coordinate 59,599,993 of OW388293.1, read as the reverse complement.
GCAAACATATCGCTTCTAAAAAAATGTTTTTAAATTATTGTTCAAATTAGAAATAAATTCAAATATTGTATAATCTGGAAAAATTCTTATGATGAATACTACAAATTTGTGAATTGACTAAATAATATGTTGGGACATGTCTCCATTATTTACATAGATCTAAGTAATTTATTAACCCCTTTTCCCAAAGAGACATTTATTATTTTAAATCCATGCTTAATATTCATACTTTGGGAAAATACATTTTAATTTCTCTTTGTCATCTAGTAAGAAATATTGAAAGGTAAAGCACTAGGTAATGAGAAACAATAAATATGTTTTGTGTGACATTTGATTAACAATATATTTTAAAAGAGTGTCTTTGAATGTAGGAACAGGTACAGACTTTTTAAATAATAAATTCTAGCCGGTGTTGTTCTTTTTTTATGACCTAAATATTCTTTTTTCTATTTTTTATTTTACATTAGGGAATATATCATAATGACTTTTTTTTACAAAATAAAACTTGATACATTAAAACGTGCATCATTGATGCATGCAAATCCTGGTGAACTTTAAATGTTTTTTTTTATGTTTTTCCTTAATAAATAAAAAGTTGAAGTGACAGTCTCATCGGTTCAAATGGTCTTTTGTCATCCACTCGGAAGTTGTGATGATCAAATGGGAGACAATTTGCAGAGCAGAGGCGTGGCCTGCGGAAGACCGTCATTGTTTATTTTTTTTATGTCACGTTATATTGAAATGAACTAACAGATAACACTATAAATCTTAAATAAATTGCTGTCTTGCAAGACAACTACAAAAACAAAAGAGTATACGACGACTACGTTCCCGCCATATTTATTGCGCCAATGTGCGGATGAAGTGGGCGGGGCTTATGCGATGGACAGCGGGCTTACATGTTTGTCGGGGTTCGAGATACATGCGTTGTGAAAGCATGTACTTCCGTGTCAAGTAAGGACATAACATCTATAATTCGAAGCTTTCGTTTGTTTTTGGAGTAAACTTTATTTATGATATTTTCAATCCCTTTACTGAAACACCAAGTTGTCTACGGCCAACTTTTACGATTTTCATTTTGACTTCGGAGTTCCGTGAAATAAACTTTCTGCAATGCAATTTTCGCTTGATAGACACATATTTTAGTGAATGATGTGTGGTGTACACATCTGCCATGATTCAAGATATGTTCATGATTGAAATCACACCCTGATGATAAAAATAGTTTGCAAACGGATTGCAGTGAAATCGTAATGCTAAAATTGACGTGGTACGGCGCCGACATATTTCCCCCAGTTTTGTCGTAATGATCGTCATGGATTATCGCTTAAAACGCCAATGGAAAAATATTCCACATGGATGTCTATGTATTCTAGTATGCAAATCTATTTCAATTTAGTACTTGAGTTCGGTATAGACCGACCATTAGACACTTGTTTATACCCTTGCATTTCTAGCTATCAAAATGTTTTTTTACCCACTGAAAACGGGTCGCGCTTATGGACTATTGAACCATGATATTAATTTCCTTTCAAAGGTTTCCGAAATTCATACCATGCTCAAGCTAGAAACAATAGCTATCAGTGAGTGAAATATCAGCCACTATGCTTGTATTTTGAAAAAGTACGAAAGATTACCATGCACAGTTCATTTTACGGTCATTGTTTGTCAATGACGTCACAGTGAACAATGTTCAACAAAATGGTTACAAAAAGATACCTTGTATTAGTTCGTGAACTAAACGTCGCATGTAGAAAGTAAATACATCAGCGTGATCCCTGACATTTTCTCTCTCGAAAAATAACAATAAAATTACATTTTTGAACACAGGAATTTATTTCCGAGATAGTAAACAAAGATATATGCATACGTGGCCATTGGTAATTTACGCTAAAAACGTCTTTGTCGTTTATAATCAATGCTTATTCGTTTTTATACTCAATATTTATAACAAAAAAATACATAGGTAGGGAGACACCCAACTTGGTATCCTGAAGTTAAAATTTCATGATTTTATAAACATGAATAACGCCCTGGTGACATTTTATGTACAACGTTGCCTAAATCTTGAGTGACTCAAAAAAGTTAGCGGCACTGTGTGAGCGCATAGCGTAAACGGCCGGGCACTAAGAGGGTTAATAAATGTTTGGTTGTCATTGCTGTGTTTCATTAGACCAGATATGAAGTTAGTTATCTAGTTGTTTTGTTAAAACGGCGGCCTGGACGAAGCGTTTAGGTAACGAACTTTCCACTTTCCATTAATCTGTGAATTTTCTATCGCTATTAATTATAAAGCGTTTAGGTTACGAACTGTATAATTCCTTTGCTACAACGACTGCGTTATATTGGGTTATTGCTGCACTAAAGACTTCTTTTTTTTAAACTTCAAGGTATGTCTTATTTTCTCAAAGATGAATGCATAAATTGTCGATGTGTTTTCTAAATTCCTCATTTTGTTTTGAGTAGCTTTAGCTCGTGGACCTAATTAGATCAGGACTGTTTATATTTGTGCCAATGTATATAAGCCAATCATCCCCAACAAACTGCATTTTTAAGGATTCATTTGTGTCCCTTCTTACTAAACTTTTTATTTTATTTTAGGAATTGATGAGCAATTGATAATGGCAAGGACTGGACATACTGCAGTCCGTGCATACAAACGTCCATGCGAAGATCAACTGAAGGAAGTCAGCAGGGCTTTAGAACCAGGCCCGCAAGTTCCTTTTCCGGCTGGTTTTGCCGAGACGAGCGACAAAGAAAACAAGCCATGTGGAATTCCGTCATATATTAACATTCAGAATTGCCACGTGAACATTATCAACCCAAAATGACATTATTTTCCGCTGGGTCAATTGCCTTCGTGCAATGAGATTTAAAAACATTTAAAAAACATTGGCGTTTTATTGGATTTTTATTCAGTTTTATTCAGGTGATCATTTATTTTTATCATTAAAAGAGTACTGAGTGACATTTGTTGTTGTTTTTCTGAGCGGCATACAACCCTTTCATGTCATTTGGTATGTGCCTGGTTTTGCAACAATGTTGTAATTACTCAAGGTCGTCAGCACAGGTGTCTGTAGCTCCGCCCTTGGGCCGCCCTGTTGCTTCACTGTCGTCCTATCAGAGAGTTTAAAATAAGTGTGACTGATAAATAAGTGACGTCATAGATACAATCACACTTTTCTTGATACATGGATCTATCGTTTCAAAAACATCAAAGGGAATTTAGCCGCCCATTGGATAAAGATGGGTTAAAATGGAAACACCCTCTTTTTATCAGAAATGAGTGGCCCTGTGAGAATGATAATGGATGCATGTTGTACACAGAATTACAAACAGAACAAATTTCATCCATTTAGCTATAATAACGCTATACTGTTGTTTATAAAGGCCATGTCATTTGCAGAAATCCAGTCTTTTTAACTGACCTCATTTGTCGCGCAGTCCATTGATTTCTTCAAATGATAACGCCATGAAAAGCAGCTTAACTTTCATCCTCACGGCAATGCCTGGGATGTAGTATTCAGCAGTATCTGTATGAACAGTGTGGTGTCATAAGTAAACTGACGCCTGGGACGTTACTTATTATGACCCTACTTGGAGATTCTGGGTGTATAATGTTTTTTCACCTGTCTGTTTGTCCAAAAACTTTAGCCTTGTCTATAACTTTTGATTGGTCTGTGATTGGCCTATGTACTTCGTAAGTGCCTCCACTGTTATGAGATTTTGTAACCTTGACCTTAAGCGTTGTCGGCAAAATCCGGCATATTGGATTTTGTGCATTACGTGAAATGAAAAACACGCTATATTTTACCTAATTTTACAAAATTTTAATGATAGATGATATACACTGATAGAAAGTTCATATAGTAACACATAGCGTGTCATAAAACTAATAAACAATTTGCTGGTATGCCGTAGACAACCTTTCCCCACTCGCAGCACCGATGAATGGCTTCAGTTCTCATTGTTTTTATTCTTCAACAGACGTACGCTTGTCTTTATTAAGTTGTGAAATATATATTCATCAAAATTACCTTTATTAATATCTTTTAACTTGACTGTGTTTTAATCATTTACTAGTAGCATATCAGAAATAATACCTGTTCCAAAGAAGACGCAGCCTAAAGAATTAAATGACTACCGACCAGTTGCGCTAACATCTATTGCAATGAAGTCCATGGAACGCATCGTGCTGAGACATCTCCGACAGGCAGTTTCCGATATAATGGACCCACTTCAGTTCGCCTACAGATCTAGGAGAGGAGTTGTTGATGCTACATTGTCACTCCTCAATAATGTCTACAACCATCTTGAGACACCAAAGTCTTATATCAGGATCTTGTTTGTGGACTTTTCATCTGCGTTCAACACTATACAGCCTCACATCATGATTGACAAACTGTTGAACATGGGCGTGAATTATAATCTCATCAAATGGATTGGAAATTTTCTTGTGGACAGAAGGCAATTTGTAAAAGTTAACGGGGCAGTATCAAGCACAAGATCCATAAATACTGGAGCGCCGCAAGGTTGTGTCATCTCGCCTGTCCTGTTCACCCTCTACACTAACGATTGCGTTAGTTATAGCTCAACCTGCTCAACGATCAAGTTTGCGGATGACGCCGCAATTGTTGGAAAAATAAATAATGATATATCTGAACAACTGTATAAAGATGAAATTACAAAATTTACAACTTGGTGTGCAGACAATCATCTAATTTTAAATGTCAAAAAAACGAAGGAACTGGTTATTGACTTTCGAAGTAAACCATCACAAATGCTTCCAGTCATGATAAATGGTGAATGTGTTGAGACTGTGTCGGAATATAAATATTTGGGAACCTACATTGATTCTAAATTGAACTGGAATTCCAACATTGAAGCCCTGTATAACAAATGTCAGCAACGTCTTCATCTAATGCGAAAACTCAGATCTTTCGATGTTAACCCCTCCGTCATGTCAACCTTTTATACAGCTTTTATTCAAAGCATATTAACATTTTCATTCCATTGTTGGTACGGGTCTCTCTCAGTTCATCTTAAATGTAAAGTTAACAAAATTGTGAACGTTGCGAGTAAGATTGCCGGTGTCAAGTTCGAGTGTTTAACTGATATATATGAGCGGCAAATCGTAAATCAAGCTGTCAAAATCATATCTGACCCGACACATTACCTTCATTCAGAATATCACCTTCTCCCTTCAGGCCACCGCTACAAAGTTCCAGTTTTGAAAACTAAGAGAGCCCGTACATCTTTTGTTCCAAACACAATATGTCTATTAAATAAATGTGAAAAGAATTAAATGCGTGTACATAAATATTGCATATGATTGTTCAAGCTCTGTGTTGATGTAAAACAAATTCCTGAAAAGGCAATAAAGTATTATTATTATTATTATTATTATTATTATTTGTGTAAACGGAGATATCCTCTCGAATTTCGTTTCCACAAAAAATACCCCGATAGAACCCTCCTTTTAAGCAAGCGGCATTTTGAAAACTTTAACCTTGGCCATCACTTTTGATTAATCTGTGGTTATACTGAACCAGGTATTTCACCTGAGGTAGTAGTACTTTTTTACATTGTGAACACTTTCACAATCCATGCTATAATTATATCTGGGGGCATCAGTGTTAAGCAAAAACAGTTACTTTGATGTAAATTTTAAGGTTTTAATTTTTATCACAACAGTCAACAAAAAATCACCTTCGAAAGCAGCCAAGTTGGACAAACAAGTTGCATCTCGTACAGCAAGTCAAGGTAGAGAGTTATGCATGATGTTGTTGTTACTTGTCGTTGTTTGGTGTTGTTGCGGTATGTTTCATTCCGTTGTTGCTGTCTAATTTCAAGGCACTTAGTTGTCACATGTCTGAAGTTTCAAGAGGATACGTTGGTAACCTTTGTGAGTGTGTGTTGAAACTCAGGCATTCACCTACAATATTTGGGATATCATATATCCCCGCTGTGACGTAGTCTGGGATTTATTGCACTTCGCTTTTCCATGCATCTGAAATCATTTCCGGAGTTTAACTCATTTCTACTCTGTGCATATTATTGTTAGAAGTTGGACGAAAAATGGCCAAATCTTTCGATTTTATTTTTAGTTTAGGCACTGAAGTGTGTGGTAGCTCATCACTATATCTAGAGAAAAGTTGCTGGGCTTGGAGTCGAGAAGTTTGAAGTTACAAATGATCCTGTAGATGAAATTGGCTAGATAGCTTAGGTGGCTTTAAAAATGCATGATTAGTTTTGCATGATATTTTATTTGGTTCTAAAATGTACAATGTTACAATAGGTGCTGGTTTAGGTTATATTTTCCTACTTCACTTTCATATTTACCCCCAAACTCTTAATATATGAAATATATATGTGATTCAATGAAAACCAAGGGACAGTCTCTTACATGTGTAGAAGCCGACTTCTGGCTCTATCTCACCTGTGTACTCGTTATAAGACCTAATAAACGCTATATAACCAATCTGTCTTCCTATCTACTTTATTAAAGTTTCCAAAATTACGTTTGACTATATGGCTGCAGCAAGCCAAGGTCCATTTTCCGGTTTTCGATCAAGACTTTGAATGTCTTCATTATCGTTATACTGAACTGATTGACCTTAATCTGGTTATTTTCGGTTAAAGTTAACACTTCTCAGTTAAATAACACAAATCATAACATTGGACATATATGTGACCTCACCAATATGATAATGTCCCTTTAAACAAGTAATTTGGGAAATTATGTGATCTCATACTCAAAGGTGCAAAATAAGTTTTTAAATTTTTATCAAAAACAGCCAAGTTTTCAGACTTTGTTACACTTCTTGAGCACAACTCAAAAGTGGTGGTGTTTAGGAGTCAGATTATAAATATTAATAATTATGATTTTCTCAATCAATTATGTGCCTGTTTTGCTAACCTGAATATTTTACATCTACACTAGAGAAGGCCTCTTGCCTTAGAATTTTGCCCAAAAACATCAGTTGACCAAGTTATAAATTTCCTCATGTAAAAAATACGGATTAGGTAGCCATTAGTGTGGGGAGCAGTGATCAGAATATTTGTTTAGTTTCAGATTGTGCCAGTTGCAAAATGGTTAGCAAGCCTGTCTCGCTTGTGCTGAATGGTGATAAACTAAAGGATTTTATGATGGCTATGAGTGAGTGAGTGAGTTAGGGTTTAACTCCGCTTTCAAGAGTATTTCACTTATATCACGGCAGCTAGTATTATTGCAGGGAGAAAGCCCGCAACGCCATGTGGCTATGCATTGCAGTGAAACCTGCGAGCAACGGCTGGAGCTAGCGAACCATAGGTGGTACTGCACTGAAATTCAGTGTAGCATTGCACCCAAACCTTACTGCGTGTAGAACAGTTCTTTACTGCAGACAAAGTTGCCGTGCCCATGGCAAGATTCGAACCCCGGACCTCTTGATCCGAAGCCGGACGCGCTAACCACTGCGCTATCCCGCCCCCAAGATGGCTATGAGGACTTTTCAAACAATTAGCCCCCGTTCAACTGAATGCTAAGCAGTATTGTGTACACTAGTGGGGAGCCTTTCAGTAGCCGAATACAAATGACATTAAATGATATGTAATGAACAAAACATTATCTATCCCTCAAACAGATTTTTTGTGATCTAGAAATTATTGCTACGACAGTCACATGCTCCAGTAGATACAAAGTAAAAAAATGTGTTTCATAAAGCAGATGACACACAGTAAGATAAGACTTCTGGATTAAATGAATCAATGAACTGTTTAATTAACATTCAAGATTTATGAGTTTATTGTCACATGGATTTATTATGCTACCGAATCAATGAGTTCTCTCACTCAACCGAGTCACATGAAATATTGTCAGTTGAATAAGTATCAAATTATAACAACCAGAGCTTTCAATTGAGAATGCATTGTTTACCAGTGTCTCCACAGAATTAAAGAAATGGGCCTTATATGTGAATGTTGTAATTTAAGAAGTTCTTTATTTGACAGTTTCAATATGTGATTATGTTTAGTTTATTTACATGTAGTCTGTGGCATGAAGATTGGATAGATGGAACATCAGTTGGTGTCTGTATAAGTTGCAAGTGCTGTTTCCTGTCATTGATAAACTCTAATACAGTAGCCCACTGGTTGGTGTCGATTACACAGTAGCTGTCACCGGCTGAGTGTCTCTCTACACTACTTGATTGATGTTGTCAAATACATTTCATGTACATTGCATGTCAGCCCATCATAAAATCAATGTAAGGTCTAACTTTTCATCGTCAATTTCAATAGAGAAACTGATCGTACTAACCAGCAGACGCCGTGTAGTCTTGTGTAAGGTAGGTATAAGGGATAGGCAGCTAGGTAGGTAGTGGAACCCAAGTTAAGGAATGTTTCATTATAGTTGCATGTATTTGGTTTGGTTTAAGCTTTACATATTGACTGTTCATGATAATCTGAATTTACGTATGTTTTTGTTAATTTAACGTGTGTTTTTTTTAAATCACATTGAGATTATTTGACAGGAATTTTTAATAGTTTGTCTGTTTGAAGTTAAGACTCTGCTCAATGTACCTGTGTTTATCATACGCACATTATTGCATTTGCTTTGTGTGATAAATCTGTGAGTTGATTCAATTTGGTAGGTAGAGCCGGGAGACACAGGTATGGAACTCAGGTGAGAGGGGTTTTCATTGTCTAGCCTCAATACCTGGATAAGCTTCTCACACAGGTAGAGCGTTCAGATGTACGTGAACAATAATTACTTTATTGAAACCCTCTACTGGTAGGGTCACGGTATCTCTTCAAGTAAGACCTTCAACTTGGATGATTAATACAGGTAGAAGCTGGTTACATATACATATACATATACATACTTATATGTAACGTAGAGCAAATCCGTATTTTCTCTTCAATTCATATGTTTTACCTTGTTAAAACATCTGATTTAGGTTGTGTAAAGTAAGAAATTCATGCAAGACGAGATGATTATGATAGACTGGATTCAGTTGTTACTTTGTAGTATATTGTGGAGACTTTATTATATTGCATAATTGTAGAGACTTGATTGATTCTGGGTTTGGTCTTAACACCCTTACTGTCATTAAGCATGTAAAGGTTGCAGTCAATTTCTTTTAGTAATCTTTCGGCTGTAACAATATATCCATGCTCTTTTATGGTGCATTGGAGAGTTCTTGCCAGTAGTTGAATGAAGAATGGTTTCTCACTGTTCATATGTCCTATGTACCAGTATCAGTCTGTATCCTCAGTATCAGTCTGTATCCTGTGTTTCAGACGAGGACCGTCCCCAACCCCTGCCCGTGTCTCTGCCGACTACAAGAGCTGACCCACGACCTTCCTCCCGCTCTCCCCCTCCCGTAGACTCCGACATCATCACGTCCGACAGTCCAGTCCCCTCGGACAAGGTAGGTACCATTATACCTACATTACTTGGGAAAAAGTACATCACTAGCTCAGCAATGGTGACAGAGGGAAGGTTCAGGGAGGTTTTATTGCCTTTTGAAAATGTGCATGTGAATTTGATGACATGGTACCTCATGGTACCTCTTGGTACCTCCTCCTCCTTTGAAAATTACAGGATCTACTGATGTTCAGTGTGTGTTATGATCTAAAATATTATTTCAGTTTGCTACAGCTACATGATAAGTTGAACAATTAACTATTGAAATTTGAAAATGAGAGTTGTTGATCTTGGATATTCAGTCACAATGACTAACACTATTGCCTGTGTCACGTTGTATCTTGATACAAGAACTAGATGAGAACTATACTAGCCTAAATTAAAACTGTGAAGATAACATCGGTGGTAGAAGCTGAAAAGTCAATAACATGTCTGACGACTGTGTACGTGAAACTCTGCAGTGCATCAGCGACAACCAGAGTCGACCGCTGCAGCATCCCAAACACTTGCCAATACTTTCCCACTTCACGTCACTCTTTGTTTCTCCCTCCAGGATTTAGAGAAGAAGTCCAAGGGTCGGACGCCGTTGAAGAAGCGAGAGAGGGTGAAGACGAAGCGCGCTTGTAAGAGTGAGGAAGTAGAGCAGGTGGCAGCCCCGCCCCCCGAGGAGGAGATTGTCTCTGTGCCAGTGTATGAACAAGAGGAGGTGACCACTCAGACCTCCGGTCAGTCTCACACTCCCCTGGTCACCATTGTCGTATATCATGATATAGAGCACAAACATCTTTACTCTTGGAGTTAAAATTGCTTTGTCATTGTAGGGTAGCAAATATACTTTGTTGAAGTTCAAATTGAATCCTGATTTTTGATTCGTGCTCGTCAGAGAAAATTATCGTTAAATAAGGCTTAAGTTAAAACAGAAGAAGAACAATTAAAATGTGATACAGATTTTGTCCAGTGCTTGGTAGACGTACTGCCAATAAATTGTGACATTTAATTGATGCTTATAAGATCAAATTTGTTGACTGTGCCATAAAGGGTTGAAATGAGTTACACTATTGCTTGCAGTTGATGTTGAAGTAAAGGTATCGCAGCCCACATTGCCGCCGGTTGTTCCGAGTCTACCCACCTCAAGTAGCCAATCAGCTATCAACAGAGTTCAGAAGAAGCTGCAGGCCTTCAGACAACCGATCGACGATAAGAAACGCTGGGGACCAAGAAAGCGTGACACGTCTTACGAAGATGAGCTCAGGAAACAAGAAATCGCTGAGGCAAGGCGGAAACGTCAAACAGAGATGTTGAATCGGATGAAGAAGAAACGATTCAACCAGAAGATGGAAGAAGACGGAATTACTGGAATCCCAAGTTTCGAGGATTGTGAGTCCAGCGTCCATCTTGAAAAAATTACCCTCTGGTCACTTTTCAATTCAACAGAAATTCAATGTTATTTGGAAGCTTGGCGCTAATTGCAACATGACTTTGGTGTGTTCTTGATTCTGATTGGTTGATTTGAAAAATTACCCTATATTGATTGATATTTGAAATCCCTAAAATGGGCTTGGGAGATTCACTGCAAAATGATACATCTCTTTCACTCCTTAAATTTCCTCCTTAGGTACCATTTTCTCAACTGTCAAAGAGACAAAATTATTATTATCTCCCGCCACGAAGTGGAAGGGGGATATAGGTTTGAGCTCCATCCGTCCGAGATAAATGGGACAGCTTTTCCCAGAAACCATTTAAGATAGGATAACCAAATTTGGTGTGTGGCTTGAGGGCATAAATATCTTGATGGATTTCGAAAATGAGAAGCGTGCAATTGTTTTTTCCGGAGCTATTGCCCTTGTTTTTCTCATTTTTGGACTTTGTTCATGGTATCTCCAAAGGGGACAGCTTTTCTCAGAAACTATTTAATATAGGATAACCAAATTTTGTGGCTTGAGGGTATCTATACCTTGATGGAGTTAAAAAATAAGGAGCGTTAGATTATTTTTTCCTGAGTTATTGCCCTTGTTCCGTTTTTTTTACTTTTTATCTTCAGAGGTTTAAGATCAAATCAGTTGTTTGGCTTGAGGGTATCGATACCTTGATGCAATGAAAATTAGAAACGTACAATTATTTCTATTTGAATTATTGCCCTTGTTCTGATTTCTTTGGTCTCGGGGGGGGGGATGTCTTCTTGTTTTAAATACATTAAAAATACTAAAATGGTTTAAGCTGGATGACATTGTTTGAGTTTGTTTGCCACTTAGTTGCACCACTTGGTATGACAGAACAATGTTAGCATACCTGTCACTGTAGTCTGGGGCAAGTTTAAGATTTCTTATGGGGGGAATTTGTGTGATGTAGTTGATTTTGGCGATGTTCTGGAACTTTACCTTTTAATAATTTTGGTTTTATTGAATAAGGCATGGTATACAGAGGGTTGACTTGTGCGCAGTGTTAGATTTAGAGTTAGATTTGTACCTATTTGTTTTAGAGGTTCTAGTGTCTGATGTTAAGAGTGAGGTGAATCACTTATATCAGGGATGCTATGATTATGGCAGGGAGAACGCCATATAGCTATGCATTGCGGTGAAACCTGCGAGCATCAGCTGGAACTAGCAAACCAGGGGTGGTACTTATCTGAAATTCAATGTAGCATTGCACCCAAACCTTACTGCGTGTGGAACAGTTCTCTCCTGCAGAAAAAATTGCCGTGCCCCTGGCGGTATTCGATCCCGGACATCTTGATCTGATGCCGAAAGCGCTAACCACTGTGCTATCCATCCCCCTGTTAAAGTTGACACAATGTATAATCTGTATAGGGGTGTTACTGACTCTACTGTTTTATCCAATAGATGGTTTCCTGGCCAAGTACTGCATCCTATCAAGAGCAAACCTAGAGATGTACAAGCACACATTTCAGGCTGTAAGTATGTATATTAGTCAACAGACCGTTTGAAAAACGTGGACGTTGAGTTGATTGTGTGAGCATCTCTGTGATGTTGTAGGTGAATGATGAGTTGATTGTGTGAGCATCTCTGTGATGTTGCATGTGGACGATGAGTTGATTGTGTGAGCATCTCTGTGATGTTGTAGGTGGACGATGAGTTGATTGTGTGAGTATCTCTGTGACGTTGTAGGGGGACGATGAGTTGATTATGTGAGCATCTCTGTGATGTTGTAGGTGGACGATGAGTTGATTGTGTGAGTATCTCTGTGACGTTGTAGGGGGACGATGAGTTGATTCTGTGAGCATCTCTGTGATGTTGCATGTGGACGATGAGTTGATTGTGTGAGTATCTCTGTGATGTTGTAGGTGGACGATGAGTTGATTGTGTGAGCATCTCTGTGATGTTGCATGTGGACGATGAGTTGATTGTGTGAGCATCTCTGTGATGTTGTAGGTGGACGATGAGTTGATTGTGTGAGCATCTCTGTGATGTTGTAGGTGGACGATGAGTTGATTGTGTGAGCATCGCTGTGATGTTGTAGGTGGACGATGAGTTGATTGTGTGAGCATCTCTGTGATGTTGTATTTGGACGATGAGTTTTAGTATGAGCATCTCTGTGATGTGTAGGTGGATGATGAGTTGATTGTGTGAGTAACTCTGTGATGTTGTAGGTGGACGATGAGTTGATTGTGTGAGCATCTCTGTGATTTTGTAGGTGGACGATGAGTTGATTGTGTGAGCATCTCTGTGATGTTGCATGTGGACGATGAGTTGATTGTGTGAGTAACTCTGTGATGTTGTATGTGGATGATGAGTTGATTGTGTGAGCATCTCTGTGATGTTGCATGTTGACGATGAGTTGATTGTGTGAGTAACTCTGTGATGTTGTATGTGGATGATGAGTTGATTGTGTGAGCATCTCTGTGATGTTGCATGTGGACGATGAGTTGATTGTGTGAGCATCTCTGTTATGTTGCATGTGGACGATGAGTTGATTGTGTGAGTAACTCTGTGATGTTGTATGTGGATGATGAGTTGATTGTGTGAGCATCTCTGTGATGTTGCATGTGGACGATGAGTTGATTGTGTGAGCATCTCTGTGATGTTGTATGTGGACGATGAGTTGTTAGTATGAGCATCTCTGTGATGTTGCATGTGGACGATGAGTTGTTAGTATGAGCATCTCTGATGTTGTAATGGGACGATGATTCCTTTTCAGAAGAGATCGTCCTTGGGGTACTAAATGCAATTTCATATTCCAATTGAAAATAACACGAAAGTTGTAACGAATATTTGACGAAAATATCGTCTTAAAACTAAAAAACTTACCTGTACGACCACGCCCAACAGAATATGTCCCTCTCTCGCACAAGAGCGGTCTAAGGGGAGTAACTCTGTCAGACTTACCCAACCTCTCACTTTCAAATCTTTCGTCGCGTGGTTCACACCTCTGTTCACAGAAGACACGCTCCGTTTGTTTCCAAGTTTAAGAAAATGACTGACAAGACAAATGTATGTGTGGTAAAGTTAAGTTTTCGCAAAGGCGTTAATTTACTCGCATTGTTTTTCGTTTTGTATGTTGTAACTTTTTGCGAGCATGCCGCATGCTTTCTTCGTGCGTTCTACCCTTGCTTTCCCGACTTGGTTTCTCAACTTCGTCGTTTTTAAAGCAAGTTATATCTCGTTTTCGCGTATTTATTGCATTTATTACGTATATTTGCTATTTATACCTTATTCATGTTTTTGAACTTCGATTTTCAACTGTTTTGTGTTCGTTTCGTCACGGCCAGTTGATCATCGTTCAGTTTCATTGTGCTTCTTACCTACAGCTTAGCTTTGGGGCCATAATCCCAATTCCGTTTTGTATGCCGTGTGTCGCATTTCTATACGCCTTTGCGAGTTTAGTTATGCTTTTTATTTGTTGTTCACCTTGTTTACATTTTTAAAATGTTTTACATGTTTTACACAATTGTTACACTACATGCACGGCCTTCAATGTTTTTTGTTTGACTTTTTGACAGTCATTCAAAAACTGTGAGGGCTGCCAGGGCTCTTTGCCTACTGCTGACGGACATCGGCTTTGTATAAGATGTCTCGCCATCACTCCAGCTCATGACCTGGGCAACTGTGAGATATGCCTGTCTTTCACACCTAAGACCAGGAAGACTAGGGCGGCCGACTTCTCCTTTTTTCAAGACATTGTGCTCTCGGGAGGGGATGTTTCTCTCCATGACCCGCCTTCCAAGAAGGCACGTAAGGATAAACGCAAAGCCAAATCTGCTAATGTTCCCTCGTCTTCCCCTAAGGGTGGGGAGGAGGGTCAGCAGCAGGTGACCGCTGAGGTTGAGGTTCAGGTAATTCCAAGCACACCTTCACCTACACCAACACCTGCACCTGTTACCATTGATATGCTAAACCAGCTGCTTGCAGCACAGATGGCTTCTGTTACGAGTTTGTTCCAAGGGTCGATGGCAGATCTCCGCAAGGAGTTACTGCCTCGTCCTGGACACATCTCGTCTACGGTAACATCTGGGGGCGCTGGTGTCGATCCCGGCTTTGGTCGCGGTTCGAACCAGTTCTCCGGGTTGGGGCCCGAACTCGGCAGGGGTCGAGGGCGAGTTTTCAACCAAGGGGTTCCTCCCCGTCCTGGCTTCGGCCTTGACGCGGGTACGAACCTCGGTTGTCACAGCCACAGGCACTGGCCTGCTGTCTGCTGATGCCCTGGCCAAGGGGCCGTTGGTGATTCCTGGTCTGGGACCGGTTATCTCCACGCCCCAAGGCTTTGCCCAGAGCCAGTTACATGTCCTACCACAGACCACTGTAACAGAGTCTCGGAACCGGGCACCGGCACCGAAGCAGGGGGGCGAGGTTGCGGGTGATCTGTCAGCACAGAATTCTCTGATGCCTCCTTTGAATCAGAATCCCAATGAGCGGGAGTTGGACCTCGAGATCGAGGGCTCGACTTCTGGCTCTGGTGATGATGAGGATATGGAGATTGATGATGGGGATTCTGTGTTGACGGAACAAACACCAGCTCTTGCTTCCACATTGCGGCTGATGAGAACGAAGCTTATCTCAGCTATGCCGCAGGTTGCTCTCCCTGTTGAGGTTCCGGGGCCGTCTGAGTTTCGCCTTCCAGGGGACGCCTTTGCTCCGGCTAAGACTACCCAGACTCGGCTCCGCATTCTGCCATCCCTGTGCTCGGAGGTGATCAATCCTCTCTTATCGGGTACCCGTACAAAGCTCGATCACCCAGAGCTAGCTAAGAGGTATCTGATGGGGAAGGAGGGTCTCTTCTCTGTACCGGTGGTGGATGAGTGTGTCTACTCCTCGGTCACCCCGCCAGGGTCAATGACCCCTTCTCTAGCTTCGGCTAAGCGGGGCCGGCGTCTACCTCCTTTTCCACTGGCTGGTCAGACTCTGAGGGCAGCGTACCTAGGCTTTGAAGAGCAGTTTAGGAACGCTTGTCAGCAGATGCAGATCTCCCTCCATTCAACTTACCTTGTTGCCTTGCAAAAGGAGTTGTCTGGGGACAGTGCGGGCACCGCTGAGTCGGGTAGCCTTGCGGAGGAGTTGATTGAGGTGCATGGGTTCTTGGCTCGGGACAGCCTTCGTAGCTGCTCGAGTCAGGCCATGAGCGCTGTAATGGGCATGCGCAGGCTCTGGATGGCGGTTTCCAAGTATCCGCCAGCCACCCAACAGGCACTTATGGCTGCCCCCTTCCGGTTCGGGTCTACCCTGTTTCCGGGGGCGCAGCAGATAGTGCAGGAGGCTGCTGCTGCTTTGGCTGCCTACAAGGATCACAAGGCCTTGCTAGTACAGCCAAAGTCTTTCAAAAAGCACAACTCCAACCTTGCAAATCCCTCCTCTGAAAAGCCGGTTCAGAAGGCTGATTCATGGAAATCTTCTATGTATCAGCAGAGGAAAAGCAAGAGGGGTGGAGGCCGAGGCAGGGACGCTAAGTCGTCTTTTCGGGGCAGAGGGAAGCCAAATGCGACCCAATAGCCGCCATAAATGTGCCTCAGGTGGCCCCGTCACCCGTGGTGGTAACACTGCCGGTGACAGGGGTTCATTGCCTGCTGCCCCAGCTCCCAGTTGGCGGCCGACTGACACTCTTTATCGAGGAATGGGAGAAAGTCACGTCGAATCCCTGGGTACTGTCCACAATCAGGGATGGCCACTTGCCACTGTGGAAGCATGGTCCTCCTTCCTTCTCGGGAGTGCGGCACACTCCAGTGCCAGCCTCCCAAGAGAAGTCGAAAATCCTCAGGGACGAAGTCCAAGCCTTGCTCGACAAAGCGGCTATAGAGGTAGTTCCGAAGGGGCAAGAATACACGGGTCATTACTCGACGTATTTCATTGTCACCAAGAAGGACGGGGGGTTCAGGCCTATTCTCAATTTGAAGAAGCTAAACAAAAAGATACAGGTACCGTCTTTCAAGATGGAGACACTGCGTTCAGTGATCTCATCAGTGGAAGAGGGGGAATGGCTTTCGTCCATAGACCTCAAGGATGCGTACCTGCATGTTCCGATGCACCCCGAGTTCAGGAAGTTCCTCAGGTTCTCCTTCGACGGGAGGTGCTACCAGTTTCGAGTGCTCCCCTTTGGCATCTCTACGGCGCCAAGGGTGTTCACCAAACTGATGCTGGTTCCGGCCCAGGTCGCCAGAGCTCAGGGCAGGTGTTGTCACCCGTACCTAGACGACTGGCTGATCAGAGCGTTGTCTCAGCAACTCAATCGAGAGTCTACTCAGTTGCTGTTGGACATCCTCACGAGGTTGGGCTGGATTATCAACCTCAAGAAGTCCGACCTAGTTCCTTCTCAGGACCTGGTTTTCCTTGGGGCTCGTTTCAATACGGAGCAGGGACTGGTATCCCTGTCTCAGGCTCGTATTGTCAAAATCCAGCTAGTCACTTGGCAGTTCCTTCAGTCGGCCAGACACTCAGCACGGACCTGGCTCCAGTTGCTGGGGAACATGGCGGCAACGGTGGATGTGGTCTGGCGAGCCAGGTTGCGAATGAGACCCATTCAGCAGGCCTTGGCAAGTCTGTGGTCTCACTCTCAGTGCTTCGAGATGGTTCTCCAAACACCAGAGTGGTTGGCACCCCACCTTCAGTGGTGGACAGAGGCAGGGAATCTCTCAAAGGGGTTTCCTTTACAGGCCCCTGTCATTTCTCTCACAGTCCAGACAGACGCCTCACTCACAGGGTGGGGGGGAGTGTCAGGCAATCTCACTGCATCGGGCCTTTGGACCGAGCAAGAGTCCAAGCTGCATATAAATGTGCTGGAACTGAGAGCCGTCAGACTGGTGTTTCAACACCTCCTGGATCAGGTCAGGGGTCAGGTGGTCCGTCTGGAGATGGACAACCAGACAGCCTTGACCTACATCAAGAAACAAGGGGGGACGGTTTCTCCGTCACTCCTCCAGGAGGCCTGGGAGTTCCTGTTCTGGTGCGACCTGTACAACATTCTGGTGATCCCTGTCTATCTCCCGGGGGTGGACAACGTTCGAGCAGATGCTCTCTCTCGGCGTGTCCTAGCCCCACACGAGTGGATGCTCAGTCGGGAGATATTCGGGATTATTTCCCAGTTGTACGGGTCGTTCCAGGTGGATCTGTTTGCCTCTGGAGTGACCAACCAGACCCCAGTGTTTTGCTCACGCGTCCCCGACCCAAGGGCGGTGGCAGCAGACGCTTTCCAACTAGATTGGACGGACAGGGTACTGTGGGCGTTCCCTCCAGTGCCCCTGATCCCGAGGGTTTTGACCCAGTTGACCATGCAGCCTCCTCGTCTACTTGTGCTATTAGCGCCACTGTGGACGTCGCAGAGCTGGTTTCCGGTGATTCTCGGGAGACTGGTACAGCCTCCCGTTCTATTGCCATGTCGGCCCGGTCTGTTGTCACAGGACGGAGAACCGCACCCCAATCCCAGGATCCAGTGGGTGGCTTGGCCTCTGTCAGGGATCGCCTCCAGAAGAGCGGAATTCCTGCACCAGTTGCAGACACAATTCTGGCTTCGCGGAGGGATTCGACAAACCTACAGTATGAGGATCGATGGGCCTGCTACGCACGCTGGTGTGTCGGTAGAGGGATACTCGATCCCTTTTCTACGGATCTGATCACTGTGTTAGAATTCCTGCAGTCCCGTTTGGAAGCTGGCCTCGCAGCTTCGACTGTCAGGGGTTACTCCACAGCGATTTCAGCGTTTCATATCCCTGTAGACGGTGCGATCTTAGGATCTCATCCGCTAGTTCAGAGATTTCTAGCAGGCGTGGACAGGATCCGACCCGTTTTGAGAAGGGTCAGTCCAATCTGGGATCTTGCCATAGTTCTGGACTGGTTGTCAGGCCCAGCTTTTCAAAATCCTTCCTCTCTTTCAATCCAGCTATTGACGTGGAAGACAGCCTTTTTAGTGGCGGTTGCATCTGGTAGGCGGGTAGGCGATATCCATGCGATGTCTGCCGATCCCGAGCTGACTGTTTTTCACAAAGACAGAGTCAGCATTAGACTACCAGATTCGTACCGCCCGAAGGTTGACCATGCGTTCCACGTAACGGCACCCATAGAACTTCCCGTCCTCCGTCAGGCCACTTCGGCTAGCAGCCAGACTCATGTTCTAGACGTTAGGAGATCTCTTAAGATTTACCTTAAGCGCACTAAAGAGATCCGTAAAGACAAACAGTTGTTCTGCTGCTACGGGGGCGGTAAGGTGGGTTCACCAGCCACTAAGCAGTCGATATCTCGATGGCTGGTCTCAACTATCTACATGGCCTATATTCACAAGGGAAAGAATCCCCCTGATGGTCTGAAGGCTCATTCAATTAGGGCAGTGGCAACGTCGAAGGCGTATGCTGCAGCCCTGCCTATTGAAGAGATCTGCTCAGCGGCTATTTGGAGCCGGCCGAGTACGTTCATTAAGCACTATCAACTCGACAAGCACTCTAGGGAGCGTGCTCGGTTCGGTCAGTCAGTTCTCTCCAGTAGGCAGGGCCAAAAACCCTAGCTCTTTGAGCTTCAGGTGTTTTTTGTTTTTAACTGCACTGTTAGTCTAATACTAATTCTCACGTGAGTTGACGTGTTTTATCCACTTTGGCACTCCAGAGCACTGCAAGAGCACTTCAGGGGTCTCCTGCTGCTGAGGGTGGATTATTATGGGTTCTTTTGTACCCAATCCCTCATATTGCTTCCAAAAAAAAGGGGGGGGGGGGGGGTCATTCTTGTATAAATACCGAATTTGCCTTTTGGCCTGGTAACACTATACGACCCACTTACCCCGCTACCTCGATTGCACTATGATTCTTCTCGTCACGTGATGTGAGGTGAGTGGAATAATTGCTATTTTTAGAATTATTTTCTTAGTGGAAGCATGTTCGAGGTAGCTAAAATTCAGACAGTTGACCACTCCCGATACTTCTCTATGGGAGTCTGTTTATTGCATTTAGTACCCCAAGGACGATCTCTTCTGAAAAGGAATCGTACAAACCTGTATAGGTTTAGTATTCCTTGAAGAAGATCGTCCTTGGGGTACGTTCCTCCCACCTCCCCTCATCCTGTCTGATTAATTAAGTTTAATTAGATTTGAAAGTGAGAGGTTGGGTAAGTCTGACAGAGTTACTCCCCTTAGACCGCTCTTGTGCGAGAGAGGGACATATTCTGTTGGGCGTGGTCGTACAGGTAAGTTTTTTAGTTTTTAGACGATATTTTCGTCAAATATTCGTCACAACTTTCGTGTTATTTTCAATTGGAATATGAAATTGCATTTAGTACCCCAAGGACGATCTTCTTCAAGGAATACTAAACCTATACAGGTTTGTTCGAGTTGATTGTGTGAGCATCTCTGTGATGTTGTAATGGGACGATGAGTTGATTGTGTGAGCATCTCTGTGATGTTGCATGTGGACGATGAGTTGATTGTGTGAGCATCTCTGTGATGTTGCATGTGGACGATGAGTTGATTGTGTGAGTAACTCTGTGATGTTGTATGTGGATGATGAGTTGATTGTGTGAGCATCTCTGTGATGTTGCATGTGGACGATGAGTTGATTGTGTGAGCATCTCTGTGATGTTGTATGTGGACGATGAGTTGTTAGTATGAGCATCTCTGTGATGTTGCATGTGGACGATGAGTTGTTAGTATGAGCATCTCTGATGTTGTAATGGGACGATGAGTTGATTGTGTGAGCATCTCTGTGATGTTGTAATGGGACGATGAGTTGATTGTGTGAGCATCTCTGTGATGTTGTAGGTGGACGATGAGGTGTTAGTATGAGCATCTCTGTGATGTTGCATGTGGACGATGAGTTGATTGTGTGAGTAACTCTGTGATGTTGTATATGGAGGATGAGTTGTTAGTATGAGCATCTCTGTGATGTTGCATGTGGACGATGAGTTGATTGTGTGAGCATCTCTGTGATGTTGTAGGTGGACGATGAGTTGATTGTGTGAGCATCTCTGATGTTGCATGTGGACGATGAGTTGATTGTGTGAGCATCTCTGTGATGTTGTATGTGGACGATGAGTTGATTGTGTGAGTAACTCTGTGACGTTGTAGGGGGACGATGAGTTGATTGTGTGAGTATCTCTGTGATGTTGTAGGGGGACGATGAGTTGATTGTGTGAGTATCTCTGTGATGTTGTAGGGGGACGATGAGTTGATTGTGTGAGCATCTCTGTGATGATGTAGGTGGACGATGAGTTGATTGTGTGAGCATCTCTGTGATGTTGCATGTGGAAAATGAGTTGATTGTGTGAGTATCTCTGTGATGTTGTAGGTGGACGATGAGTTGATTGTGTGAGTATCTCTGTGATGTTGCATGTGGACGATAAGTTGATTGTGTGAGCATCTCTGTGATGATGTAGGTGGACGATGAGTTGATTGTGTGAGCATCTCTGTGATGTTGCATGTGGACAATGAGTTGATTGTGTGAGCATCTCTGTGATGTTGTAGGTGGACGATGAGTTGATTGTGTGAGCATCTCTGTGATGTTGCATGTGGACGATGAGTTGATTGTGTGAGTAACTCTGTGATGTTGTATATGGAGGATGAGTTGTTAGTATGAGCATCTCTGTGATGTTGCATGTGGACGATGAGTTGTTAGTATGAGCATCTCTGATGTTGTAATGGGACGATGAGTTGATTGTGTGAGCATCTCTGTGATGTTGTAATGGGACGATGAGTTGATTGTGTGAGCATCTCTGTGATGTTGTAGGTGGACGATGAGGTGTTAGTATGAGCATCTCTGTGATGTTGCATGTGGACGATGAGTTGATTGTGTGAGTAACTCTGTGATGTTGTATATGGAGGATGAGTTGTTAGTATGAGCATCTCTGTGATGTTGCATGTGGACGATGAGTTGATTGTGTGAGCATCTCTGTGATGTTGTAGGTGGACGATGAGTTGATTGTGTGAGCATCTCTGATGTTGCATGTGGACGATGAGTTGATTGTGTGAGCATCTCTGTGATGTTGCATGTGGAAAATGAGTTGATTGTGTGAGTATCTCTGTAATGTTGTAGGTGGACGATGAGTTGATTGTGTGAGTAACTCTGTGACGTTGTAGGGGGACGATGAGTTGATTGTGTGAGCATCTCTGTGATGATGTAGGTGGACGATGAGTTGATTGTGTGAGCATCTCTGTGATGTTGCATGTGGAAAATGAGTTGATTGTGTGAGTATCTCTGTGATGTTGTAGGTGGACGATGAGTTGATTGTGTGAGTATCTCTGTGATGTTGCATGTGGACGATGAGTTGATTGTGTGAGCATCTCTGTGATGATGTAGGTGGACGATGAGTTGATTGTGTGAGCATCTCTGTGATGTTGCATGTGGACAATGAGTTGATTGTGTGAGCATCTCTGTGAAGGTATAGGTGGACGATGAGTTGATTGTGTGAGCATCTCTGTGATGTTGCATGTGGACGATGAGTTGATTGTGTGAGTATCTCTTTGATGTTGTAGGTGGACGATGAGCGGAGAGGCTGGTTGAGCGGGACGGATGCCATGATCGCTCTCCGGGGCACCAACAACCAGCTGACAGAGACGGAGGAAGAGTACCTCTATAGGGTTCGCAAACATTTACAACTTAACTCTAATATTACAATTGTTTCAGTCCATATATATATATTAAGGTCTTCAAGACATAGTCTGGAAGACGTATTGTTATTATGCGAATCCTTATTATTATTATTATTTCCACGATTTTTGTTGGTCGTGTACAGAACTAACGGCTGAACCGATTTCCTTGAAACTTACAGGGATTGTAAAATTCAATGAGATCTGGATCTGCACCGAACGGATTTTTGATATCTGTCCTCATTAAAGGTCCAGTTCGATTCTAAATTTCGATTTTTAACATGGGAAAAAAATTCAAAATGGAGCTAGAGACTTGGAACTTTTTTTAAAAGATGCACAATGACAATGTGAACAAAAAAGTAAATCATGGCGAATTCGTCAGTCACGTGGTTCAGTCGCCATTTTGATTTTTGTCACTTTTTAAAAGTGTCCGACCCCATGTACCTTTGACAATCTTCTTCTCTGAAGATACTTGCACCACGAATCTGACATTTATTTTTGTATGTAGCTGAAGCATTGGTGAATAGAATTTGAATTTTGTAGAAGGGTAATCGTAATACTTTTTGCACAGTGACCTTTCAAAGTTGGGCGACTTGTTACATTGGACCTACTTCAAGGGGACATTACTCCAACTTCCCGATCTTACAATTGCATGAAATTTTCAGGGCTACTAGATCAATGTAGTGTCTTTAGGAATCAATAATAAAATCGCTCGCGAACAGTCATTTCCGGTCACAAATAAGGCTGAAAAATGACAGGAAATCACGATTTTGAATTTTAACATGGGGAAAATTTTAAAAATTGAGATAGAGACTTGAAACTTTTTTTAAAAGATGGGCAATGACAATGCAAGCAAAAAAGTCAATCATGGCGAATTCGTAGGTCACGTGGTTTTGGCGCCATCTTAATTTTAAAATTAAATTTATGATTTTTTTAGGTTTTCTCAGTACATTATAAGATGTTACGAATGGAAGTTTTGACAGAACAATGTTTGTGACATTCCTCGATCAAACATGGAGCTGAGGGTCAAGCAGAAGTCTTGAAGACCTAAGTATTGACGCGTCAATCCTAGTTATCCTTCCTTACAGTAATATACTCGTTTTTGATTGGCTTACGGTCGTTACATTTTTTCTTATGTATCTGTCAGTCTGACAGTGTACAAATTTCATGTACCCCGCTGCCATAGTAACAGCTCCTAGCTAAGAGTAGGTGTCGCATTATTGTCCCTTGGGTAATACGGTCTCATGTACCATCTTTGTACCAGTGTCATCCCTCGACTGAGGTGAGGTGATTTGTGGTTTAACGCCGCTTTGAAGAGTATTTCAATTATATCACTGCTAGTATTATGGCAGTGAGAAAGCCCGCAATGCCATGTGGCTATGCATTGCAGTGAAACCTGCGAGCAGCGGCTGGAACTAGCGAACCATGGATGGTACTACGCTGAAAGTCAGTGTAGCATTGCACCCAAACCTTACTGCTTGTAGAACAGTTCTCTACTGCAGACAAAGTTGCCGTGCCCCTGGCGGGATTCAAACCACGGACCTCTTGATCCGAACCCGACCGCGCTACCCACTGTGCTATCCCGCCCCCACCAGAGGGAGAAGCATACAACTTATAATGTTGCCGATATGATTGATGCAAATATATCACCAGGCTAATATTGTTGTAGGAAAAAAGACAGCAAAACCATTGGCTGTGCACTGTAGTGAAACCTACAATCTTCAGCTTAACTGGTAAAACATGGGTTGACCATTGAATTATGAAGTAGAAGTGCATTTGTTTAGTCTCTTTTGAAGATTGCACTAAAAGGTTTCAAACATGCTCTTTCAAATAACATGGTCCAAGTTTTACTTTTTCTCCCACAACAGATCCTGGAGTTGACAGGGTATAATATTTCTAGCGGAGCGGACTTCAAACTCTTCTCAGTGCTGGCAGCTCTCTCACAGAGGATATCTTCACTGGAGTTAGTAGCTAACTTCTTCCTTATCATTCCATTTCCACTATTATTACTTACCTACGATGGCAATAATATCAGGGTTCAAAATTTTCATACGATGTCCTAGGGTAAAATATCATTTTGTCATGGTGATGTGATGTCAAACAATGCTTTGACGTCGGTTTCGTTCCAAATACTGCGTCGGCAGGTTGCACGCCTATGGATGAAAGTGGATTTTAGCGTATTTTTATTATTTCATGACTTCAGTAATAAACAAAATATTATATTCGTGCCTATGTCATACTACATTTACAACACTTGTGCTTAAATATCGGTATATCTCTCGCTCTTGCTTGGGAAATACTAATATTCAGGCACTGGTGTATAGTATGACATAGACACTCATATAGTATCCTCTATTAACTGAACGGGCGGTCATATGTTTTCAGAATGTTATTAAACCAGATTAGATTAGCTTAGATTAGATTATGTTAAACTAGAAGGGCAGAGAAAGAGTTAGAGAATAGATGATTTTATGTGATAACATCGTGTGCTGCCGATTTACGTGACATCATATATAGAATACTAAACGATGTCCCGTTTGATGTTTAATGTTTATTAAATGAGTGAATGGTTTGGTGTTTTAACAAGCGAAAGCGAGTTAAATACCGATGCCATTCACAAGTTTCAGAAACATGTTATCAAACGGGACAGAGTTTAGTATTTTATTTATTACGCAATGAAGAAAAATCGTTGTTGGTGACGCTCACTTGCAAATAGGTCATCCGCTATTGCAGTCGCGCGACCAACATTGTGACGTCAACCAAAAAGGACTATGACGTCACGCCTCGATTATGACATTACGGCAGCACGCGGTGGTTTCACACATGTGTGTAACCAACTCATTGTTATCTAATGAGTCATCTCACCACGGTTGAGTAATAAAATAGCATAAATGTGACATCACAATATTAGCGCTGCGGTTGCAATGGACTGTGTCCCATTTATTAACGAGTTAGTGGAATTAATTGGGATGTAAATCAGTGAAGAATAAATAAAATACTAAACTCAGTTATGTTTAATAATATAGTTTTGAAACTCTTGAATGGTATCGATTTCTATCTCGCTTTTGCTTGTCAAATACCAAACCACTCACTCGTTTCATAAACATGTATTTAAACAGGACGTTGTTTAGTATTCTCTATTGTTACTGTCAAATGTTGGTGTAACTGGTATTGACTGACCAGAGTGTGTGTTGCAGTAGCTGGATGAAGAACCTCATAGGAC
Organism: Gibbula magus; assembly: GCA_936450465.1. NCBI lineage: Eukaryota > Metazoa > Mollusca > Gastropoda > Trochida > Trochidae > Gibbula > Gibbula magus. Next base: position 59,574,356 of record OW388293.1, on the reverse strand, counting down.
GGGTGGACTTCAAGACTCTTGAGATGAAGATGTTTATGTGCAAGGTGAGCCCTGGTGACACCTACTGCCCAACAAAGTGATAACTATCCTGATTCAGTGTTCCTATGATTAAAGGCTGTCAAGAAAGCTTTATGAGCAAAAGATTAATTAAAGTAAAAAAATTATGTTTAAGATGATAGCATTATCTTTGATAGCAAACACAGTTTCTAGTCTATCCATCTAGATTTCCCCATAAAGATGGTGAGCAGTGTGTTTTGTATTGCAGAATCTGTGGGAGTGCAATGTGGATAAAGACACCAACAGGATCTCAATCAACCAGCTGATGATTGAGCTGCGGGCTGGCGGGGTCAGTCTGGAACATGAGTGTGAGGTGCGCGACAAACTGGGTCACCTCAAGTCACTTGACCTGCTGGACTTTCTCACCTACGTCCCGCTCTTCATCATGATCCATCAGTCCGTAGTCCTCAACCCGCTAGACGATACACGATACAAGTGAATTTGACCTGCTGGACTTTCTCACCTGTGTCCAGTTTATATCAAGTGCAATGGTTTTGTTATCAGTTGCAGATCATATTTATAATATCTGAATTGTTTATGAAATAGTGAAATGTAAATATTATGTAACATAGATGTAAATATTAAAAACACTGAATTATTTTAAAATGTGGTGTTATAAATTTCTTTTTGATCACTGATGAAGTATGTTACCAGTTATTTTTGCAATAATAACAACAACCATACTCAACAAATTGACATGTTTTTAACACTGTTCACCCTCCTTTACACACAACAAGACTTATAAGAGATATCTCAAGAACCGTTGACTGGATTCTCTTCATATCTTACACACAGCTTCTGCACGAAGACGAAGGGCTGATTAGATGTTGGTGACCGTGACATTATTCCCAAGGTCACTGCAGAACTTTGAGGTTTCCGGCATGTCACATGCATGTTAATCTTGTCAGCGGGATATCTCAAGAACCATTCACTGGATTCTCTTCATATCTTACACATAGCTTCTCCTAGGGAAGACAAAGCTCTGCTTATATTTTGGTGACCTTGATGTTATTCTTAAGGTCACACAACTCATTCGAAATGTTAAGCTTATCATTGGGATATCACAAGAACTGTTCAATGGATTCTCATCATCTTAAACATCCCTGTAGCATCATGTGACTAAACTGTACGACTAAAAAAGTGTCTTGAGCGGAAGTTCCTTACCATGTCTTCAGCTCCATGTGAGAATGACCAGTAATGGAAGAGAAAAATCACTTGGAATGTATTATAAACTGTAAACATCAGGTTGTAATATGTCACATAATGTTACAAACATGATCAGGAATAGCTACAGACTGTTGCCAATGTGCAGAACTAATTACTTTTTAGTCCCATCTCTATTCCATGCAGTCGTTTCACAGTTGGCAGCAAAAGTTGAGTAATAAAACTCAACTCGAACTTTATATGTTTGAAAATTATTTGAAATATGTTAGTTAATCTACTGATAACTATTCTGACTTGAACTGGAGCAAATTCCAGCTCGTTTGGACGAAGAAGTTGCTAGATATAGCCTATAAACATACATGTACATGACCCTGTCTTGATGTTGAAGCTGGCTTACAGTACGTTGTCTTGACTGTACATATACCACAGTGTCTGCAGTAGTATTTTGGCTATATTTTTGGCAATTTCAGGAAAAATGGACCATTTTCGGCGCCGGTTTTTCCAGGTTTTTCCTTCCATGATTTTTAAGTATTTTAAAGAACACTGTCAAAAGAAAACAAAAAATTACAAAACATGATTTAAAAATAGAGCCATGGGCTCTGTAGCTCATCAGGGTTTATATTGTTTCATGATGAAGACAGAAATATATTGTCTCAATATAATGCACAATCCCTAGCCCTGACAAATCTTTGTCTTGAAAGTGAGAGAGAGCACTCAGCAAGGTCAACACACAGGAGATATGCAATATGCCGACCCCTTGGCTCTGGTTACAAGCCAGCTGTGCTTTTACAGCCAAATTATGTAATAGCCTCTGCCTTGCACAAAACACTGGCATCACTGATCTAACTGTATAAGGCTTAGAGAGAACAGGCAATGTGATGAATCTCATGGTACATAGTACAATTTAGAATCACCTTGGCTTAACAATCTCTGCACAATTTTATCGGTTCTAAGCCTTGTCATCCAAACATCTAAACATTCTGAACGCAATATTCCTACTAGTTTGTTCTGGATGAAAACAGGATTTTAGGTAATGGCCTGTGAGACCCTTATTTGGGGTCACAGGGTCACCAAATCTACAATTTAGAATCTCCATTGGCTAAAGACTCTTTACACAACATGACAACCTTCTAGGTCTTTTCGTTCTGGAGAAGAAGATGAAAATAATCTTATCTTATCATTTCATAACCAGTCATATGAAGTTCACATATCTCATGTAAAATAAAAGAATTCTTAACTCCTCTTCAATTAAGTCCTTTATGACTTGTCACAATTTTCATTTCATAGGCTATTCAATAGGTCTCATTTCACATTGATTACATCACTTTGACAAACATGTCCACAATGTAGATTGTTATCTCAAGTCGACATATATTTCAAGTAATTGTGATTGAAGTGTCATAAAATATCAGTTCAAAATTCATTTTCAAAGGTTTTTTAGGCTGTGTCCCATATTTGGGATCACAGGGTCACCAAATTTACAAGTTAGAATCCACATTGGCTAAAGAGTTTGCATACAATATTTCAGCCTTCTATATCTTTTAGTTCCGGAGAAAAAGATGAAAACAGGATTTTAGGTAATGGCCCGTGAGGCCCTTATTTGGGGCCACAGCGTCACCAAATCTACAATTTAGAATCTCCATTGGCTAAAGACTCATTACACAACATGACAACCTTCTAGGTTTTTTCGCTCTGGAGAAGAAGATGAAAATAATCTTATCTTATCATTTCATCACCAGTCATATGCAGTTCACATATCTCATGTAAAATAATAGAATTCTTAACTCCTCTTCAATTTAGTCCTTTATGACTTGTCACAATTTTCAGTTCATTCAATAGTTCTCATTTCACATTGATAACATCAATTTGACAAACATGTCCACAATGTAGATTGTTATTTCAAGTCGACATACATTTCAAATAAAGTGTTTGAAGTGTCATAAAATATCAGTTCAAAATTCATTTTCAAAGGTTTTTCAGGGTGTGGCCCATATTTGGGGTCACAGGGTCGCCAAATTTACAAGTTAGAATCCCCATTGGCTAAAGAGTTTGCATACAATATTACAGCCTTCTAGGTCTTTTTGTTCCGGAGAAAAAGATGAAAACAGGATTTTAGGTCATAGCCTGTGAGGCCCTTATTTGGGGCCATCGGGTCACCAAACCTACAATTTAGAATCTCGATTGGCGAAAGACTCTGCACGCAATATAACATCCTTCTTGTTTTTTTTGCTCTGGAGAAGAAGATGAAAATAGTCTTATCTTATCATTTCAATACCAGTCATATGCAGTTCACATATCTCATGTAAAATAAAAGAATTCTTAACTCCTCTTCAATGTATTCCTTTGTGGCTTGTTACAATATTCAGTTCATAGGCTATTCAATAGTTCTCATTTCACATTGATTACATCAATTTGAGAAACATGTCCACAATGCAGATTGTAATCTTAAGTCGACATATATTTCACATTCCTACTGAATAAGATTAACTGCAAAGTTACTTTTTTCTCAATTCTGCATTTCTCAAACTTAAGTTAGGACTCACATATCTAAAAGATGAGATGACTCTCCCTCAGGTATTTTATTAGGGATAAATTGAATACTGATTGAAGTGCCATACAATATCAGTTCAACATTCAATTTCAAAGGTTTTTTTAGGCTGTGGAAATAACAAATAGAACATATAGAACCGAAACCATTTGAAATAAACATATTACATTTATTGCAGTTATTATAACGTCTACTCTAAGTGAAAAGTGTCCGAAGTTCGGGCAAATTCAGATGGTGTATGAGTTTGCTCAGTTCGACCTACACATGTCCAAACCTGTTGATTATGCTAAAGAGCCAGAAGAGAAACAAGAGAAAGATTGGACATTTTAGCTACGACACATATTTCCCAGTATTAGTGGTGGTGGAAGGCGTACATTTTTACGAGAGGAGTCCTAGGCAAGATAGGAGTTGTCTCAACATTGACTGAAATGCCACTTACATCCACCCCACATTGTTACAGCTGCAATAAATGTGAGACAACATTAACATCTAAATAATTATTTATAAAGATTATTCCATGCTAGATAGGAGTTAATCTGTCTTTTACCTAATGCATAAATATATTTTGCTCACTTGTTAGAATTTGTAATGTGTAAACATATGAAATAATCATAAAATAGACAATTCAAATGATGATGATGTTGTTGAGTTGGTGTTTTAGTTTTCTTCCACTCGTAGCGATTTCGTCTTTGTTCAGATGATGATGTGTGATGTCCGTTGTAGTCAATGAGAATCTGTAGGACGTATTCTGATTGAACTTAATTTGTGAAGATTTCTCAAGGAAAATCAAGAGAACATTTTGTCCACATTTCACTAACAGGATGGAAGTTTGTGGAAGGAAAATTTACAAAAACAAAGACACTTTCAGAATAAAAAAGCAGTCCATTTTATTGCTGATAAATGCTACAGCTTTCCGAAATAAGAGATAAGATTGACATATAAGAAGACAAATCATGCAAAATGGACATGATATTAGTTGTGCTGGTGGAGAGACGAGTGTCGAGGGTAGCGGTCGTCTGTCGGTCGGTCGGTCACAGACAGTTGCCTATATACAGCAGAAGCAGCTGGATTTACACTTGAGCATGCAGCAGACACCACTCGTCTCGTCTCGCCTCAAGTCGGAGTAATAACTTAATGTTCCATCTTTCTAGAGTACAAGTATGCACATACCCTTTGAATAAACTATGTACAATTTAGAAAAGCCTAAAACAGTAGATATCACATGCAAAATGGGAGTGGGTTATGTTCAATGTTTATACATGTACTGTATACAGGGAGGCTAGCCTACTCCGAGGTGGGTATATCTGTTGTACAGCTATTGACTTACAGCATAGTATACTATAGCAGAAAGAATAGGCTATCTTGAGCTGAAAATAGTCCAACAACATTCTAGTAAGTAAGAGGATGAATTTATTTCTACTTTAACTCCAAGCATTATCACTCTCAATTCTACAATGTCCTCTTTGAGAGCTTGTTTCATACTCATACATGGAATGGGCATATTCTCATGATATTGTATACAATATAGGTTAAAGCTTGAGTATATATTTCGTACATTACGGGTAGATAGATACACTGTGTTACAGTAAATCTGCTGATATCTGGCAAGCATTTGGTTTTGTTCATAGTTTTAGTGCTGCACTGCTGATAATGCTAAGTAAGGACACAATAAAAGAACAAATGTTTAGCTATAAAAACATGAATCCACAATTGATTTACTCAGTTGAAGTAGGAACAATACTCAATACACTCAAACATATCACATAACATCAACAACTGCCATCAGTTTGTGATGAGGAAGCTATGGCCAACCTTCAACAACCTCTACATGACCACACCTCTATCTCCTCGTAACGTCCACATCGGTGTGATAGCACACCCACAGGTCTGCACACCGCTATCTTACACTCAGGACATCACCTCTGACGCCTTCAGTCCAAGAAGACTTTGTACATGCTCTCTTAGCCTCCTCATCTCTGCTGAAGTGCTAGTTCTCGGTGCAAACACGCACCAACACACGCACTGATCTGAAGGTCACTCAGAGGTCAATACAGGAGAACACGTGTTACATCTGTGGTGTAGCTTACACCTCTCTAGTTCTCCACCAGCCTTCAACCCGTCTCGCGTAATGCATAGAAACTGTCCTGCACAGGATGAGCAAGGTGGCTGGGGAGCTTCCCAACGTAACTTCAGTAGCGTCTCCAGACAGAGCAAACTGGACACAAATCCCTGCTTTGTTTACATTGAAAACATTGTACCAACAACATTACTGACGATGATCATGATCATAAAAATAGATAATCAAATTGAATATTCTGTTATAAACTTAATAAAGCAAGAAAATGCAACAAAGGGAAAATGGTTTTGTTTCCTGGGGACGATGAAGATTCCATGTGATAGCTGAGGTCTCTTAACAGAATACAAGGTTTTGAGATTCACATTTTATATAATAACCATTAACATAAAGTACATTTTACTACAAAATCAAACTCTATGATTGTATATAGGTTGAACTATTTATCCTACGGAAATGCCTATTTCAACATTCTGCTCACATCCGCTGCACCAACTAGTGTGTTTAGAGGGAACTTCATCTTACAATATGACCACAGGAACACAACTCAATCAACCAGGAACACATGAAGGAGCTTAGTTTAGTACAGGACTCAACAAACACAGGTTGTATTCTTCTATTTGCAGTCTGTCCTTGTTTCTTGTGGAACATTCAACTTGCAATGAATCAGAGTAATACACTACCTGTCTATCAATGACTAGTGAGTGAAACTGGTCCCGACTTGATGTGTGTACCCAGTGAGGAGATGAATTCTGTCTTGCATCACTCAGATGCTAGCTTTCATGGTGAATGATCACATTTTACATACAGATATTTCATAATTATTGCACAAGAGTAACAACTGAAATCATACAATTAGTATTACAAGAGCCAGAAGGTGGCCAATCTCTCCATCTTTCAACTAAGGAATAACATGTAGGTTTACACAAGACTTATCTCCCTTACATCTCCTCTTAAGATTGGCACTGAGTCCGTCCCAGAACACTTGATGAAGTGTGAGTGTGAGAGGAGATGCTCCATAGTGAGGAGAGACAAGAGAGACAAGTCACTCAGCTCTATGCTTGCACTCTGTCCGCTTCATGGGACGTGGGACAACATCAAACAAAACATCAACAAGTCAGTTCACACTTCACCTACCAGACATGTTGCTCTTAGGAAGAAAGAATCTGGTACAAACGTTCCTTGCACCTTGGAAAAAATGAATTTGGCATCTTGAAACAATGAGATATACATGCTTGTTAAACAAAGACATCTCGTGCTGCTCTTGGGTTAGTAAGAAAACTGATGTATGGAGAGGGTGTCTATTGGTAGTAGCACTTGAGAAGCTGATAAATAGTAACAAAGTTGCAGCAACAGCAGCAAAACTTGACAAAGCACATGACAAACTCAAAGACAATATGAAAACACTGTACATAATATTATGAAGAAGTGCTGGAGTGTGTTCCAGCACAAGAATACCTCCTGTACTATGCAGTCACTACACACTATTTACACACAGGCCTCGGCCGTGTTGAACGAGGAACAAACAGCGAGAGGGGGAGAGAGACACAGCACTACTGTACAGGCAACAACAACACTTGGTAGACTGAAGACTGAGTGTATCACACGCACACAATGTCTGTCTCTACGACACCAGGCAATGCAACAACCTGACTTCACACCCACTAGAAAACTTTAAATTGATCTTTCCCTAAATTACCAATTGCACAAGCGGCTTTCATCAATGATCTTAATGTCCTGATGACACAATCTTGTCTTGACAAGTCCACATATTAATTCTGTTTTAAAAGAAATATGTTAATTCTACAAAAAGAAAGAATTGACTTCATGCTAAAACTGAGTATGTATTCTAGAAATGTCATATCTGCATGCACTCTGTATGGCGCCCATAGACGCCCACATCAATACGTAATTCCATCAAAGCAAGTGGATGCCTCCTGTCAAGGAGAGAGTGTGAGTCTCCGGTGTGAGTCTCTGGTGTGAGTCTCTGGTGTGAGTCTCCAGTGTATGTGTTTAGTCTGTGTCCCAGTCATCGTCTGAGCCGCTGTCTCCGTCCCCGCTATCACTGTCCTCTATCTTCGTCCTCATCTTATTTAAACGCTCCATCACAGCCTGGATGTCACACCGGCCTGCTGACACATTTTTCTCACGTTTCTTCTCCTCCACACGTCGCAGCTTCTTTTGGCCTGTAGACAGACACATTGTTCAGTTACATGCACACAGCTACAGTGAGGCTTTACTTGTTATACATTTGATATACTATATGCTTATAACAATTAAAACTGTGACGAACATGAAAACGGTGGGGATTCTTTCACAAAGCAACACACACACACACACACCTTTGATTTGAAAATAAAAACACATGACACATAAATAAGCAAAACATCAGTTTGTAGCTACAGAATAGAACCATTGGCTCTGTAGCTCATCAGGAAATACATTACTCATTATCTCTACGGAAAAGATTAGCATATCAAATAATAAGGCACTGCCTGGTCATTAAATTAAACATGTATAATCCAAATAGGTTATACTTTAATCCACATTCATTATAAAGTACATTTTAAAGGTGAGACTGATACGAATAGTGATATCATATTTTACACATAAATACTCTTTTCAGGACTTGAGTGTAAAAGGGCACAGAAGTTTGAAGTTCAGTCTGTATTAGCCCCGATGAATTAACAAGCTCCTCTGTACATCTAGGCAGTGGGGTCACTCTCCCTTCAGTTGAGCAAGGTGGCAGGTCAACACAATGCAATTATATAATATTCTGACCTTGGATTACAGGCCAATGCATTTCACAACCAGTGAATTATATATCTTAAATGTTGTTTTTTACTACACTTTTTTATGCTTCTCCATGAATGAAATTTGGCTTGTTTGAAAGCCGGTATGATTAATATCAATAGGATTACAATGAACAATCGATCATAGTCCCTCAAAGGGTGCACCACTTTAAATTTCACCCCTGCCACATCCTTATTTTAAGGATTTAGGGTAATACAAATTACAGCTTTTAGTCTACATTCAACAAAGATCATATTCCCAAAATGTGAGCTTTCTAGTATTGTTGGTTCTTGAGAAGAAGTCATTTAAAGATTTGAGGGTGGACCCCTGTCACGCCCATATTTGAGGGAGTCAGGACCAAATAAACAAACTTTAGTCTCAATGTAACAAAGATGTTATTCTGAAAATTTCTGGTTAATGGTTCTGGATAACAGGTCGTTCAAAGTTTTCACTAATAATGTCTGTCACGCCCTTATTTGAATGGGTGATTACCAAATGAAAAAAAACTTTACTCCCAAAGGTGCAAAGTACCTCCCCACAAAATTTCAGCTTTTGGGGTGAAGACGTTCTGGTGGAAAATTTTAAAAGTTTACAGATACCAATATGCCAGCCCATGCCATAAGCCCATCTGGCCTTCCAATCTTGATGAGCTAAAAATGCACCCAGATCACTCAACCCACTTAATGAACGTTGAACACTGGATGAGCGCTCATGCCATGGCCTTTCAGAGCACCACACATTGATGCTTGATCTGATGGATATGTAGAAGGACTGACTTCCTAGACACGTTTCCGAGTGCCGTTCCTCTTGGATTGCTTTTTGGAACGACACCGAGTCATCTATCCACGACGGATCTTCCATGAGAGCGCAATTTGTGCTCCAATCTGTTGAGCATTATCTCATATTGTCCATTGTTGTCTCTATGCAGAGATGTGTCCAGTTTATATCAAGTGCAATGGGTTTGTGTTTGTTTATTTACTGCACAGCACTGTTCCTGCATTGTTTTCAGATCACAATACAAATGATGACCAATGTTGCATGATCTGTTATATTTTGTTACTGTATTATAGGTCATGAGGACAATATTTCAAAATAAACCTCTGTCTTTATGAAATAATGACACTACATGTACTTGAATGTGGTTTTATAGTTTTCTCATTTTTGAATTACAAGGTATGTTATTAATTTCTTTGTGTTATTTTTTTATATGTAGAACAGTAAATTGAAATAAAGATGTCAAACTTCAACACATTCACATAATCTTTCTAACTTTGTTCATCATTAATGTACTGTGAGTTGTAACTTTTGGCCACATTCTAAAGCCAGGAATCCTCTGCTCTGTCCAAACTTGATGTAATTTCCATCAGCTACAGTGGCTCAGCTGCCTTCCAGAAGAATTAGATTTTCCTGCTTTTCCAGAACCTAATGCAAGGATATCTGTGTTGACTACACTTGTTCTGTGACTAGTTCACTTCAAATACAGTAAAGATAATTCCGTGCTAGATAGGAGTTAACCTGTCTTACCGACTCCATCAAATTATTTCGTTCGATTGATAGACTTTGTAATGTATAACCTTATGAAATAAAGATAAAATAGACAATTCAAATGATGATGATGTTGTTGAGTTGGGTGTTTTTGTCTTCTTCCACTCGTAGCGATTTCATCTTTGTTCAAATGATGATGTGTGGATGTCCGTTGTAGTCAATGAGAATCTGTAGGACGTATTCTGGTTGAACTTAATTTGTGAAGATTTCTCAAGGAAAATCAAGAGAACATTTTGTCCACATTTCACTAACAGGATGGAAGTTTGTGGAAGGAAAATTTACAAAAACAAAGACACTTTCAGAATAAAAAAGCAGTCCATTTTATTGCTGATAAATGCTACAGCTTTCCGAAATAAGAGATAAGATTGACATATAAGAAGACAAATCATGCAAAATGGACATGATATTAGTTGTGCTGGTGGAGAGACGAGTGTCGAGGGTAGCGGTCGTCTGTCGGTCGGTCGGTCTCAGACAGTTGCCTATATACAGCAGAAGAAGCTGGATTTACACTTGAGCATGCAGCAGACACCACTCGTCTCGTCTCGCCTCATTTCGGAGTAATAACTTAATGTTCAATCTTTCTAGAGTACAAGTATGCACATACCCTTTGAATAAACTATGTACAATTTAGAAAAGCCTAAAATAGTAGATATCACATGCAAAATGGGAGTGGGTTATGTTCAATGTTTATACATGTACTGTATACAGGGAGGCTAGCCTACTCCGAGGTGGGTATATCTGTTGTACAGCTATTGACTTACAGCATAGTATACTATAGCAGAAAGAATAGGCTATCTTGAGCTGAAAATAGTCCAACAACATTCTAGTTAGTAAGAGGATGAATTTATTTCTACTTTAACTCCAAGCTTAATCATTATCAATTCTACAATGTCCTCTTTGAGAGCTTGTTTCATACTCATACATGGAATGGGCATATTCTCATGATATTGTATACAATATAGGTTAAAGCTAGAGTATATATTTCGTACATTACAGGTAGATAGATACATCTGTGTTAAAGTAAATCTGCTGATATCTGGCAAGCATTTGGTTTTGTTCATAGTTTTAGTGCTGCACTGCTGATAATGCTAAGTCAGGACACAATAAAAGAACAAATGTTTAGCTATAAAAACATGAATCCACAATAATTGATTTACTCAGTTGAAGTAGGAACAATACTCAATACACTCAAACATATCACATAACATCAACAACTGCCATCAGTTTGTGGTGAGGAAGCTATGGCCAACCTTCAACAGCCTCTACATGACCACACCTCTAGCTCCTCGTAACGTCCACATCGGTGTGATAGCACACCCACAGGTCTGCACACCGCTATCTTACACTCAGGACAACACCTCTGACGCCTTCAGTCCAAGAAGACTTTGTACATACTCTCTTAGCCTCCTCATCTCTGCTGAAGTGCTAGTTCTCGGTGCAAACACGCACCAACACACGCACTGATCTGAAGGTCACTCAGAGGTCAATACAGGAGAACACGTGTTACATCTGTGGTGTAGCTTACACCTCTCTAGTTCTCCACCAGCCTTCAACCCGTCTCGCGTAATGCATAGAAACTGTCCTGCACAGGATGAGCAAGGTGGCTGGGGAGCTTCCCAACGTAACTTCAGTAGCGTCTCCAGACAGAGCAAACTGGACACAAATCCCTGCTTTGTTTACATTGAAAACATTGTACCAACAACATTACTGACAATGATCATGATCATAAAAATAGATAATCAAATTGAATATTCTGTTATAAACTTAACAAAGCAAGAAAATGCAACAAAGGGAAAAATAAAAAATTACATGTATTGTTAGTAATTATTAGTAAACTTACCTCTGGGTTGTGCTGTGCCTGTTCTCCCTTTCCAGGTGAAAGTACTACAGTAAGAAGATTAAAATATAAAACGAAATTGTGTGTGGAGTCATATTTACCATTAGTGGTCTACAGCTCTCTCGTTGAATTAACTCCCTTGAGTCCCCTGGTGGTCCTGTGACGTCATATTTCTTCAAACACCCTCCTGTAACATGATGAGGGGAGGTATTAGTGAATTTCACATGGGTGGGAGTATTTCGCACAACCCAGAGGTAAGTTTACTAATAATTACTAACAATACATGTAATTGTTTATAATTATTGGCGTAAACATCCCCTCTGGGTTGTGCTGTGTCTGAATCCCACATAAGGTGGGGGGAAACCAGGAGGGAATGTTTACACCAATCATTACATGTTACTCTAAAATATACGGTATTTCAATCTTACATATACCAAATAATAAACTGTTTACCAGAGAATAGATGTAATTCCATGATATACATTATATGCATTATGCGGATAAACAGTAACACTTAATGCATTAGAGGAGTTCCAGCTTATTACCACCACCAGGAACAAGGGAATTAGTTCAATAGTAACACCCCAATTTGGGTTATTTGTTAGAATTTGACGTCCTTTCGGCTAAAATCACTCTAATTCTCCCTTTTAACCACCTATTTAGTCAATGAAAACTCTATTTTCGGTCAAATTGACATCACTATCGGTTCTAGTGTCGTCACTTTCGGTTCATGTGACGTCACGTGTCATTTCGGAAGGATTAGCCGACAAGGAGCACTGTTCGGGTACCCATGACGTCATATTCTAGAGTGTTAAGTAACGTGCTGAGATTTGGTGGGAATACCAATCCACAAAGAGTGATAGTTTGAACTCATTAGAATGTATCAACTTAATCCACCACCTCAATCAGTAATTGGAGACTCTCACCCTTCAATGGTAGGACTTGTTGCCTCCATTCTGATTTCACTTGACAACACAGTCCGTCCCCCCCCCCCCCCCCCCCCCCCCCCCCCCCCCCCCTTTTTTCCTATAAGGGGGTCAAGCAGATATGTGTTGAGCCGCAACCAAAGGTCCCAGGGAACTGAGTCCTTCCAGCGCTGGGGTTATGTCCCGTAAATAGCAATTGATGAATGTATTTGAACCTTTCCATTGACATGCTGACACAAGCTGATCTATGGACACTGACTTCCAGGCTGATAATGAGGAGGCCAAGGCTCTGATTTCATGAGGAGAAAACCTTAAATTCACAGTCTCTTGGTCCGTATCCTGGTAAGCCATAGCTATGGTCTTCCTTAACCAGGATGAAATAGTGTTTTTGGATATTTCCGTCTCGACAGAAGTCTTGCATGAAAGAAACAACCTTCTCCTCTTGCGTCTGAAGGATGATGTTCTTTGTAAGTACCAGCGGAGAGCTCTAACTGGGCAGAAAAGCCTGGACTTATCCGAGCGCGAAGTTGCTGGTAGCGCTGGAATCTTGTAAATCCTTGCTCCTAAAGGACCAGATGATGAAGATTGATTCTTGGCAAGGAATTCTGGTAAAGCACGGCAAGATACCTCCTCATAGTTTTCTGAAAACCTGATGGATGTATTGTCAATAGCATGCAGTTCCGACACTCTTGCTGCTGATGCGAATGCGAATAGAAAGGCAGTTTTAAAAGAAAGATGCTTCAGAGATGCATCTTGAAGTGGTTCATAAGGAGCTTTAAGCAATGATTGTAGCACTAGGCACAGATCCCACTTGGGAAAAATAGATGAAGATGTTATGTCCTGAATCTGAAAAGACCTGATCAATTTATGAAGTGATGAATTCGAACCAATTGTCATGCCTTGAATGTCACATACTGAAGCAATGGCTGAACGATATCCCTCAATTGTACCATGCTTAAGATTCTTATCAGATCTCAAGAACAAGAGGAAATCTGCAATTAAAGGAATTGTAATATCATTGTCTAAGAGCTGTCGCTGGTCTCTCCATCTGTTGAATACTCTCCACTTGGCGTCATATAGTTTGGAGGTAGAAGGTCTGATTGTACGTGAAATAGCCTCTGTAGTCTCAACTGTGAAACCTTGTTCGTGGAGCGATTTCTTGATAACCTCCACACGTGAAGGTTGAGCATTGCCAGGTTTGCGTGGGCTATGGTCGACTGGGGTTGAGTGATCAGGTTCCACCACTGAGGGAGCTTCAGTGGAACGTCTGTTAACAGGTCCATGAGCGATGGGAACCAAGACCTGGTTGGCCAAGCCGGAGCTATGAGATACACTAAGCAGTTGTGAAGGAAGATCTTGGCCAGCACGTCCGGGATTAGTTTGAATGGGGGGAACGCGTAGGCAACCATTCCCTCCCATGGAAGAGATAGGGCATCTACCCCCCACGCTAGAGGATCGGGTACTGGGCTGATGAATGTTGGTAGACGAAAGTTCCTGCTTGTTGCAAACAAGTCTATAGTCGGCATCTCCCATTTGTCCGCAATGAGTAGAAAAGCTTCCTTGTGTAGTGTCCACTCGGTTGGCACTACTTGGTTGCGTCTCGACAGAGAGTCCGCTAAGACATTTCGCTTGCCGGGAATGTGTCTCGCCTTTATAAAGATCTTGTATTGATCCGCTAGAAGGTATAACTTCCGAGTCAGGTTCATGAGTGCTGTCGAGCGAGTGCCTCCCTGTTTGTTGACATAAGAGACTACTGTGGAGTTGTCTGTGGCCAACATCACGCTGGAGTTGTAAAGGATTTGCCACCACGTGTTGATTGCTCTGATAATAGCCAACATCTCCAGTGAATTGATGTGTAATTCCGACTCTTGGTGGGACCACGCCCCCTGAGCTAACCGAGACCCCAGATGGGCGCCCCAGCCTTCCAATGACGCATCTGTGAAGATTGTTTGAGTCGGCGGAGGATCTCTGAAAGTTGTCCCCGAGAGCACATTGTGTTCCTGTGTCCACCATAACAGTTCCTGTTGCACATGGCTGGGACACGAGATGTGATGATCCAAAGGCAGGTGTCTGTTGGTATTGAGCCAGACTTGAGTGTGGCGTAGGTTCAATCGACCTCTGTACGTAAATGCTTGGATTGATGTCAGAGATCCTGTTATAGACATCCATGTCCTCAGAGTAGCTGACTGGCGGTTCAGTAGAGATAGAATAAGATCCTTGATTGATAACCAACGGTCTAAGATCGGTAGAATGAGACTGTTCCCTGCGTTTAACATGGCACCCAGGAATTTGATCTTGGAAACTGGTGTCAGTTCTGACTTGTCTGGATGGATGATCCAACCCAGATGAGTAAACACGTGGATCACGAAGTCTGTGTGAAGACTCAGAGTTTTGGAGCACACATGCCTGCCTAAGAAATCGTCCAGGTAACCGTGAATCGCTATGCTCCTGAGATGTAGGAAATGTAAAACTGGGTTCATGACTGTTGTAAAGAGCCAAGGGGCGATTGATACTCCGAATGGCAGGACTCTGAACTGAAAGCGTCTGCCATTCACTGCAAACCTTAGGTATCTCTGAGAAAGAACGTGGATAGGTACGTGAAGATAGGCGTCCCTGAGATCCAAACTTATGAACTTTGAGAAGGGTCGAATCAACTTCCTGACATTTGTTAGAGATTCCATTTTGAATTTGGGTGGTTTGCAAAGAAATTCCTTGTTGAGAATCTTTAGGTCTATTATCATTCGCATCTCTGCAGTGTCCCTCTTGGGCACTAGGAACACTGGAGAGTAGAAACCGAGGGATGTGTCCTGAGGGGATAGCTCTATAATTGCCTCCTTCAGCAAAAGTTGATCTATAGCGACCAGGGCCGCTTTCAAGCGTGGGCCCTGGAGATGGTACCTTCTCCCAACTGGAAGAATCGCAAGAGGTGGTCGGGTGTGGAACTGGAGCTGGTAGCCTATGGAAATGACTGAACGAATCCACCTGTCCTCCGTTATCTGTTCCCAATTCCGAGCGAATCGTTGTAGACGTCCCCCCACTGGGGAAGGGACGACTGGATGGATGAAATCGTAATCCAAATTCGAGTCCTTGGGCGTTTCCAAGTCGTAAGGAAGATAGTTTGGAGTGTGGACTTCTCCTAAGTCAACGTCTCCTATTGGAGGATGAAGCACCTCTGGAGCCACGTGCACCTCTGCCTCGAAAGGAGTCTCTGGGAGGCGGAGGTGGGGTGTTAACAAAGGAATTCCTAGGCACAAATGCAGAAGAGCGATTCCTGGCACCGTAGCTGGATGAGGCTGAACGATCAAAGGCGGATCGTTGAAGAGGGGGGCGGGGAGAGGAAGGAGGAGCCCCTCTTCTGCCACGAGGGTTAGCTCTGTTCCTGTTCTGTGCAATTAAGACTGCTGCCAACTGCTGGTTGAGATTTTTTGAGGTCTGAGCTTCCTGAGTAGCAATAGCATTTTGACACTGGCCGTTGAACATGCTGTCAGAATTCAAAGGTTGTTTAAAGAGATCCTCTTTAGAGTCCTGAGGAAGATTCCTAACTCCACCTAGAAGATGATTGCGTTGCAAGGCTGTGAGACGACCGATAGAACCAACCTGAGCTTGAGTAGCATCACTTACAGCAAGATAAACAACATCTAAAAACGAATGGGCCAGCGCTACCTCTTGCGCCTGCATGGCTACCATCGTATCGGGTTTGATTCCAGTATTATCCTGAAAGGTGGGAGGAAGGAGCTGTCTTACACCAGAAGCGAACCAATTGATATAGGACAGAATGTCCACGGACGAACGCGCAGCAGAATCAAGTTCTTTCAAGTCTTTCTGGTTAACAAACAATTTGTTAGGAGTATTCCTCTGAAATCTCGAATCCAGACGGGAGAAATCACGATCTAAATCGGGTGCAAACGCCGGCAGCATTCTGTCATGGATTGCATAAGCTTGCTTGAGGGGGATCTTAGGCAAAGAGGCAGCATCCTTAGCTTTAGCAAAGTTCTCATTAACAGTGTTTAAGGCTGATTTAACAACTGACGAATGAGGCAAGGTGCGTTTAAGAGTACGAGGAGGTGGTAAAACTCCTGTGGAGCCTAGTTCATCCGGTAAATCCTGGACTGTCTCTTGTTCAGTATTGGAGGGCAAAGTACACGGTTTCAGACTGTGTAGAAGTTCAATTTTCTCGGAAAAAGACCAGTCAGGTACAAGATCTGGGCCTTCCAAATTAGCCGATGGAATAGTAATTAATCCTTCATGAACATCCAGCTTGGCATCGACAGGGTAGACACAATTCACATCTCCATCCAAGTTGGCCGACAACGGAATAATTGGAGGATTAAAAACGTCAACAAAGTCTATCTCTTGTTGATCAAAATCGCCGTGACCTGATCCCGACGGGTTTCCCGTGCCGTCCATGTCAGGGTTGCCTGAGGACGGAGCCGACCGCGAGTTGCACGTGCTAGCCGTTACAGTAACAGCATGGGCTGACCCAGTTACTGAGTGACGGCTACCGTGTACGGGCTTCTTGCCCTGCACGTGCAACCCGGCCTGCACCGATCCAGAGTAGGAACGGGCGAGGTTATCGGGTAAAACAGCGTGCTGCCCGTTCTGTACTGATCCAGAAGAGGAGGCAGTCAGGTTACGGGAGTCAAAACATTGTGGGTCACCCTGACCCGAAACAGACGGCAAGCCCTTGACAGGTAAACATTGCCGTTTGGATTTAGATTCCACGCCGTTAGAACCGTCCAACATCGCCGTATCTCCACCGTTGGGATCGGCAGCTCGCTTACCAGACTTGGTCTTGACAACTTGTTTGTCAGAGGACCCCTTAACAACGGAACGGGACTCTTTCCCCTGGCGGGAAGAGGAGTCAACACGGTCCCCAGAACGGGAAGAAGATCGCGAAATTGATTTCTTAAGATCTTTAATTTTAGCCTCGTTCTTATCCTCGAGAGCCTTGATAGAAGAAGCTAAAGAAGAAGCAATGTCAGATTTGAGAGAGGCGATGGCCGAAACAAAATCAGAAGCACTGACCCCCCCAGGAGGGGGAGGCATCTTAGGAGAAGCCTTAGGAAAGTCGGAATTCTTATCCAATTTAATGGAGGGGGGGTCGAGAGAAGACATCGACCTCCTCTTGGTCTTACACCTTATATCAAACATACTGTTCCACTCGGTCTCCCCCAAATCTTGGCACAGTAAACAGCGTGAGTTTATTTGGCAATTGAAACCCGTATCACACACAATGCATAGAGAATGGGGGTCCCTATCAGACATAAACTTCTGACAGCTGACGCACTTACGTTGTGAAGACATAATATCCAACGATGAAAAACGCGAAGCAAACAAAAGAAGAATAAGTCACACACAATAGTCACAAGGTCACACAAAACAAAAAATGCGATTGTCAATAGACCAATGTCGGTATTACTAACCAGAAACTTGATCCAAGAAAGAAAAAGCACATGTAGAAGAAAATGTAGAGAGCCTTCTTACTGCAGATGTTCGCACATGGTCCTACAGGAAGAAATATGACGTCACAGGACCACCAGGGGACTCAAGGGAGTTAATTCAACGAGAGAGCTGTAGACCACTAATGGTAAATATGACTCCACACACAATTTCGTTTTATATTTTAATCTTCTTACTGTAGTACTTTCACCTGGAAAGGGAGAACAGGCACAGCACAACCCAGAGGGAATGTTTACGCCAATAATTTGGTCTTGTTTCCTGGGGACGATGAAGATTCCATGTGATAGCTGAGGTCTCTTAACAGAATACAAGGTTTTGAGATTCACATTTTATATAATAACCATTAACATAAAGTACATTTTACTACAAAATCAAACTCTATGATTGTATATAGGTTGAACTATTTATCCTACGGAAATGCCTATTTCAACATTCTGCTCACATCCGCTGCACCAACTAGTGTGTTTAGAGGGAACTTCATCTTACAATCTGACCACAGGAACACAACTCAACCAACCAGGAACACATGATGGAGCTTAGTTTAGTACAGGACTCAACAAACACAGGTAGTATTCTCCTATTTGCAGTCTGTCCTTGTTTCTTGTGGAACATTCAACCTGCAATGAATCAGAGTAATACACTACCTGTCTATCAATGACTAGCGAGTGAAACTGGTCCCGACTTGATGTGTGTACCCAGTGAGGAGATGAATTCTGTCTTGCATCACTCAGATGCTAGCTTTCATGGTGAATGATCACATTTTACATACAGATATTTCATAATTATTGCACAAGAGTAACAACTGAAATCATACAATTAGTATTACAAGAGCCAGAAGGTGGCCAATCTCTCCATCTTTCAACTAAGGAATAACATGTAGGTTTACACAAGACTTATCTCCCTTACATCTCCTCTCAAGATTGGCACTGAGTCCGTCCCAGAACACTTGATGAAGTGTGAGTGTGAGAGGAGATACTCCATAGTGAGGAGAGACAAGAGAGACAAGTCACTCAGCTCTGTGCTGGCACTCTGTCCGCTTCATGGGACGTGGGACAACATCAAACAAAACGTCAACAAGTCAGTTCACACTTCACCTACCAGACATGTTGCTCTTAGGAAGAAAGAATCTGGTACAAACGTTCCTTGCACCTTGGAAAAAATGAATTTGGCATCTTGAAACAATGAGATATACATGCTTGTTAAACAAAGACATCTCGTGCTGCTCTTGGGTTAGTAAGAAAACTGATGTATGGAGAGGGTGTCTATTGGTAGTAGCACTTGAGAAGCTGATAAATAGTAACAAAGTTGCAGCAACAGCAGCAAAACTTGACAAAGCACATGACAAACTCAAAGACAATATGAAAACACTGTACATAATATTATGAAGAAGTGCTGGAGTGTGTTCCAGCACAAGAATACCTCCTGTACTATGCAGTCACTACACACTATTTACACACAGGCCTCGGCCGTGTTGAACGAGGAACAAACAGCGAGAGGGGGAGAGAGACACAGCACTACTGTACAGGCAACAACAACACTTGGTAGACTGAAGACTGAGTGTATCACACACACACAATGTCTGTCTCTACGACACCAGCCAATGTAACAACCTGACTTCACACCCACTAGAAAACTTTAAATTGATCTTTCCCTAAATTACCAATTGCACAAGTGGCTTTCATCAATGATCTAAATGTCCTGATGACACAATCTTGTCCTGACAAGTTACATATTAATTCTGTTTTAAAAGAAATATGTTAATTCTACAAAAAGAAAGAATTGACTTCATGCTAAAACTGAGTGTGTATTCTAGAAATGTCACATCTGCATGCACTCTGTATGGCGCCCATAGACGCCCACATCAATACGTAATTCTATCCAAGCAAGTGGATGCCTCCTGACTGTCCAGGAGAGAGTGTGAGTCTCCGGTGTGAGTCTCTGGTGTGAGTCTCTGGTGTGAGTCTCCAGTGTATGTGTTTAGTCTGTGTCCCAGTCGTCGTCTGAGCCGCTGTCTCCGTCCCCGCTATCACTGTCCTCTATCTTCGTCCTCATCTGCATTAAACGCTCCATCACAGCCTGGATGTCACACCTGTCTGCTGACACATTTTTCTCACGTTTCTTTTCCTCCACACGTCGCAGCTTCTTTTGGCCTGTAGACAGACACATTGTTCAGTTACATGCACACAGCTCCAGTGAGGCTTTACTTGTTCTACATTTTATATACTATATGCTTATAACAATTAAAACTGTGACGAACATGAAAATGGTGGGGATTCTTTCACAAAGCAACATACACACACACACACACCTTTGATTAAAAAATAAAAACACATGACACATATATAAGCAAAACATCCGTTTGGAGCTACAAAATAGAGCCATTGGCTCTGTAGCTCATCAGGAAATACATTACTCATTGTCTCTACGGAAAAGAGTAGCATATCTAATAATAAGGCACTGCCTGGTCATGAAATTAAACATGTATAATCCAAATAGGTTATACTTTAATCCACATTCATTATTAAAGTACATTTTAAAGATGAGACTGATACGAATAGTGATATCATAATTTACACATAAATACTCTTTTCAGGACTTGAGTGTAAAAGGGCACAGAAGTTTGAAGTTCAGTCTGTATTAGCCCTGATGAGTTAACAAGCTGCCCTGTACATCTAGGCAGTGGGGTCACTCTCCCTTCAGTTGAGCAAGGTGGCAGGTCAACACAATGCAATTATATAATATTCTGACCTTGGATTACAGGCCAATGCATTTCACAACCAGTGAATTACATATCTTAAATGTAGTTTTTTACTACACTATTTTATGCTTCTCCATGAATGAAATTTGGCTTGTTTGAAAGCCGGTATGGTTAATATCAATAGGATTACAATGAACACTTGATCATAGTCCCTCAAAGGGTGCACCACTTTAAATTTCACCCCTGCCACATCCTTATTTTAAGCATTTAGGGTAATAAAAATTACAGCTTTTAGTCTACATTCAACAAAGATCATATTCCCAAAATTTGAGCTTTCTAGTATTGCTTGTACTTGAGAAGAAGTCATTTAAAGATTTGAGGGTGGACCCCTGCCACGCCCATATTTGAGGGAGTCAGGACCAAATAAACAAACTTTAGTCTCAGTGTAACAAAGATGTTATTCTGAAAATTTCAGCTTCCTTTCAGGTTCTGGATAACAAGTTGTTCAAAGTTTTCACTAATAATGTCTGTCACGCCCATATTTGACTGGGTGAGGACCAAATGAAAAAAACTTTACTCTCCAAGGTGCAAAGTACCTCCCCACAAAATTTCAGCTTTTGGGGTGAAGACGTTCTGGTCGAAAATGTTAAAAGTTTACTGATACCAAATGCCAGCCCATGCCATAAGCCCATCTGGCCTTTCAGTCTTGATGAGCTAAAAATGCACCCAGATCACTCAACCCACTTAATGAACGTTGAACACTGGATGAGCGCTCATGCCATGGCCTTTCAGAGCACCACACATTGATGCTTGATCTGATGTATATGTAGAAGGACTGACTTCCTAGACACGTTTCCGAGTGCCGTTCCTCTTGGATTGCTTTTTGGAACGACACCGAGTCATCTATCTACGACGGATCTTCCATGAGAGCGCAATTTGTGCTCCAATCTGTTGAGCATTATCTCATATTGTCCATTGTTGTCTCTATGCAGAGATGTGTCCAGTTTATATCAAGTGCAATGGGTTTGTGTTTGTTTATTTACTGCACAGCACTGTTCCTGCATTGTTTTCAGAGTAAGATCACAATACAAATGATGACCAATGTTGCATGATCTGTTATATTTTGTAACTGTATTATAGGTCATAAGGACAATATTACAAAATAAACCTTTGTCTTTATGAAATAATGACACTACATGTACTTGAATGTGGTTTTATAGTTTTCTCATTATTGAATGACAAGGTATGTTATTAATTGCTTTGGGGTTTTTTTTATATGTAGAACAGTAAATTGAAATAAAGATGTAAAACTTCAACACATTCACATAATCTTTCTAACTTTGTTCATCATTAATGTATTGTGAGTTGTAACTGTTGGCCACATTCTAAAGCCAGGAATCCTCTGCTCTGTCCAAACTTGATGTAATTCCATCAGCTACAGTGGCTCAGCTGCCTTCTAGAAGAATTAGAATTTCCTGCTTTTCCAGAAGCTAATGCAAGGATATCTGTGTTGACTACACTTGTTCTGTGACTATGTTCACTTCAAATACAGTAAAGATAATTCCGTGCTAGATAGGAGTTAATCTGTCTTACCGACTCCATCAAATTATTTCGTTCGATTGATAGACTTTGTAATGTATAACCTTATGAAATAAAGATAAAATAGACAATTCAAATGATGATGATGTTGTTGAGTTGGGTTTGAGTTGTCTTCTTCCACTCGTAGCGATTTCATCTTTGTTCAAATGTTGATGTGTGGATGTCCGTTGTAGTCAATGAGAATCTGTAGGACGTATTCTGGTTGAACTTAATTTGTGAAGATTTCTCAAGGAAAATCAAGAGAACATTTTGTCCACATTTCACTAACAGGATGGAAGTTTGTGGAAGGAAAATTTACAAAAACAAAGACACTTTCAGAATAAAAAAGCAGTCCATTTTATTGCTGATAAATGCTACAGCTTTCCGAAATAAGAGATAAGATTGACATATAAGAAGACAAATCATGCAAAATGGACATGATATTAGTTGTGCTGGTGGAGAGACGAGTGTCGAGGGTAGCGGTCGTCTGTCGGTCGGTCGGTCTCAGACAGTTGCCTATATACAGCAGAAGCAGCTGGATTTACACTTGAGCATGCAGCAGACACCACTCGTCTCGTCTCGCCTCAAGTCGGAGTAATAACTTAATGTTCCATCTTTCTAGAGTACAAGTATGCACATACCCTTTGAATAAACTATGTACAATTTAGAAAAGCCTAAAACAGTAGATATCACATGCAAAATGGGAGTGGGTTATGTTCAATGTTTATACATGTACTGTATACAGGGAGGCTAGCCTACTCCGAGGTGGGTATATCTGTTGTACAGCTATTGACTTACAGCATAGTATACTATAGCAGAAAGAATAGGCTATCTTGAGCTGAAAATAGTCCAACAACATTCTAGTAAGTAAGAGGATGAATTTATTTCTACTTTAACTCCAAGCATTATCACTCTCAATTCTACAATGTCCTCTTTGAGAGCTTGTTTCATACTCATACATGGAATGGGCATATTCTCATGATATTGTATACAATATAGGTTAAAGCTTGAGTATATATTTCGTACATTACGGGTAGATAGATACATCTGTGTTACAGTAAATCTGCTGATATCTGGCAAGCATTTGGTTTTGTTCATAGTTTTAGTGCTGCACTGCTGATAATGCTAAGTAAGGACACAATAAAAGAACAAATGTTTAGCTATAAAAACATGAATCCACAATTGATTTACTCAGTTGAAGTAGGAACAATACTCAATACACTCAAACATATCACATAACATCAACAACTGCCATCAGTTTGTGGTGAGGAAGCTATGGCCAACCTTCAACAGCCTCTACATGATCACACCTCTAGCTCCTCATAACGTCCACATCGGTGTGATAGCACACCCACAGGTCTGCACACCGCTATCTTACACTCAGGACATCACCTCTGACGCCTTCAGTCCAAGAAGACTTTGTACATGCTCTCTTAGCCTCCTCATCTCTGCTGAAGTGCAAGTTCTCGGTGCAAACACGCACCAACACACGCACTGATCTGAAGGTCACTCAGAGGTCAATACAGGAGAACACGTGTTACATCTGTGGTGTAGCCTACATCTCTCTAGTTCTCCACCAGCCTTCAACCCGTCTTGCGTAATGCATAGAAACTGTCCTGCACAGGATGAGCAAGGTGGCTGGGGAGCTTCCCAACGTAACTTCAGTAGCGTCTCCAGACAGAGCAAACTGGACACAAATCCCTGCTTTGTTTACATTGAAAACATTGTACCAACAACATTACTGACGATGATCATGATCATAAAAATAGATAATCAAATTGAATATTCTGTTATAAACTTAATAAAGCAAGAAAATGCAACAAAGGGAAAATGGTTTTGTTTCCTGGGGACGATGAAGATTCCATGTGATAGCTGAGGTCTCTTAACAGAATACAAGGTTTTGAGATTCACATTTTATATACTGACCATGAACACAATTGAATTATGTAAATGCCTCAACACTTTTCTTGTAAATTTCACAGAAAGTTACACAAAAAGACAACTGTGGAATAAAGTACATTTTACTACAAAATTAAACATGTATATTTATTGGAACTATTTATCCTACGGAGATGCCTATTTCAACATGCTGCTCACATCCACAGCACCAACTAGTGTGTTTAGAGGGAACTTCATCTTTCAATATGACCACAGGAACACAACTCAACCAACCAGGAACACATGATGGAGCTTAGTTTAGTACAGGACTCAACAAACACAGGTAGTATTCTCCTATTTGCAGTCTGTCCTTGTTTCTTGTGGAACATTCAACTTGCAATGAATCAGAGTAATACACTACCTGTCTATCAATGACTAGCAAGTGAAACTGGTCCCTACTTGATGTGTGTGTCCAGTGAGGAGATGAATTCTGTCTTGCATCACTCAGATGCTAGTTTTCATGGTGAATGATCACATTTTACATACAGATATTTCATAATTATTGCACAAAGGTAACAACTGAAATCATATAACTAGTATTACAAGAGCCAGAAGGTGGCCGATCTCTCCATCTTTCAACTAAGGAATAACATATAGGTTAACACAAGACTTATCTCCCTTACATCTCCTCTCAAGATTGGCACATAGTCCGTCCCAGAACACTTGATGAAGTGTGAGTGTGAGAGGAGATGCTCCATGGTGAGGAGGGACAAGGGAGACAAGTCACTCAGCTCTGTGCTGGCACTCTGTCCGCTTCATGGGACGTGAGACAACAGCAAACAAAACATCAACAAGTCAGTTCACACTTCACCTACCAGACATGTTGCTCTTAGGAAGAAAGAATCTGGTACAAACGTTCCTTGCACCTTGGAAAAAATGAATTTGGCATCTTGAAACAATGATAAATACATGCTTGTTAAACAAAGACATCCCATGCTGCTCTTGGGTTAGTAAGAAAACTGATGTTTGGAGAGGGTGTCTATTGGTAGTAGCACTTGAGAAGCTGATAAATAGTAACAAAGTTGCAGCAACAGCAGCAAAACTTGACAAAGCACATGACAAACTCAAAGACAATATGAAAACACTGTACATAATATTATGAAGAAGTGCTGGAGTGTGTTCCAGCACAAGAATACCTCCTGTACTATGCAGTCACTACACACTATTAACACACAGGCCTCGGCCGTGTTGAACGAGGAACAAACAGCGAGAGGGGGAGAGAGACACAGCACTACTGTACAGGCGACAACAACACTTGGTAGACTGAAGACTGAGTGTATCACACACACACAATGTCTGTCTCTACGACACCAGGCAATGCAACAACCTGACTTCTCACCCACAGGAAAACATTAAATTGATCTTTCCCTAAATTACCAATTGCACAAGCGGCTTTCATCAATGATCTAAATGTCCTGATGACACAATCTTGTCTTGACAAGTCCACATATTAATTCTGTTTTAAAAGAAATATGTTAATTCTACGAAAAGAAAGAATTGACTTCATGCTAAAACTGAGTATGTATTCTAGAAATGTCATATCTGCATGCATTCTGTATGCCGCCCATAGACGCCCACATCAATACGTAATTCCTTCCAAACAAGTGGATGCCTCCTGACAGTCCAGGAGAGAGCGTGAGTCTCCGGTGTGAGTCTCTGGTGTGAGTCTCCAGTGTATGTGTTTAATCTGTGTCCCAGTCGTCGTCTGAGCCGCTGTCTCCGTCCCCGCTATCACTGTCCTCTATCTTCGTCCTCATCTGCATTTAACGCTCCATCACAGCCTGGATGTCACACCTGTCTGCTGACACATTTTTCTCACGTTTCTTCTCCTCCACACGTCGCAGCTTCTTTTGGCCTGTAGACACACACATTGTTCAGTTACATGCACACAGCTACAGTGAGGCTTTACTTGTTATACATTTGATATACTATATGCTTATAACAATTAAAACTGTGACGAACATGAAAATGGTGGGGATTCTTTCACAAAGCAACATACACACACACACACCTTTGATTTGAAAATAAAAACACGACACATAAATAAGCAAAACATCAGTTTGTAGCTACAAAATAGAGCCATTGGCTCTGTAGCTCATCAGGTAATACATTACTCATTATCTCTACAGAAAAAATTAGCATATCAAATAATAAGGCACTGCCTGGTCATGAAATTAAACATGTATAATCCAAATAGGTTATACTTTAATCCACATTCATTATAAAGTACATTTTAAAGATGAGACTGATACGAATAGTGATATCATATTTACACATAAATACTCTTTTCATGACTTGAGTGTAAAAGGGCACAGAAGTTTGAAGTTCAGTCTGTATTAGCCTCGATGAGTTAACGAGCTGGCCTGTACATCTAGGCAGTGGGGTCACTCTCCCTTCAGTTGAGCAAGGTGGCAGGTCAACACAATGCAATTATATAATATTCTGACCTTGGATTACAGGCCAATGCATTTCACAACCAGTGAATTACATATCTTAAATGTAGTTTTTTACTACACTATTTTATGCTTCTCCATGAATGAAATTTGGCTTGTTTGAAAGCCGGTATGATTAATATCAATAGGATTACAATGAACAATCGATCATAGTCCCTCAAAGGGTGCACCACTTTAAATTTCACCCCTGCCACATCCTTATTTTAAGGATTTAGGGTAATACAAATTACAGCTTTTAGTCTACATTCAACAAAGATCATATTCCCAAAATTTTAGCTTTCTAGTATTGCTGGTTCTTGAGAAGAAGTCATTTAAAGATTTGAGGGTGGACCCCTGCCACGCCTATATTTGAGGGAGTCAGGACCAAATAAACAAACTTTAGTCTCAATGTAACAAAGATGTTATTCTGAAAATTTCAGCTTCCTATGTCAACTGGTTCTGGATAACAAGTCGTTCAAAGTTTTCACTTATAATGTCTGTCACGCCCATATTTGACTGGGTGAGGACCAAATGAAAAAAACTTTGATTCCCAAGGTGCAAAGTACCTCCCCACAAAATTTCATTTTTTCGGGGGAAGAGGTTCTGGTGGAAAATGTTAAAAGTGTACAGATACCAAATGCCAGCCCATGCCATAAGCCCATCTGGCCTTCCAATCTTGATGAGCTGAAAATGCACCCAGATCACTCAACCCACTTAATGAACGTTGAACGCTGGATGAGCGCTCATGCCATGGCCTTTCAGAGCACCACACATTGATGCTTGATCTGATGGATATGTAGAAGGACTGACTTCCTAGACGTGTTTCCGAGTGCCGTTCCTCTTGGATTGCTTTTTGGAACGACACCGAGTCATCTATCCACGACGGATCTTCCATGAGAGAGTGATGTGTTCTCCAATCTGTTGAGCATTATCTCATATTGTCCATTGTTGTCTCTATGCAGAGATTTGTCCAGTTTATGTCAAGTGCAATGGGTTTGTGTTTGTTTATTTACTGCACAGCACTGTTCCTGCATTGTTTTTAGAGTAAGATCACAATACAAATGATGACCAATGTTGCATGATCTGTTATATTTTGTAACTGTATTATTATAGGTCATGAGGACAATATTACAAAATAAACCTCTGTCTGTCTTTATGAAACAATGACACTACATGTACTTGAATGTGGTTTTATAGTTTTCTCATTATTGAATGACAAGGTATGTTATTAATTTCTTTGGGGTTTTTTTTATATGTAGAACAGTAAATTGAAATAAAGATTCAAAACTTCAACACATTCACATAATATTTCTAACTTTGTTCATCATTAATGTATTGTGAGTTGTAACTGTTGGCCCCGTTCTAAAGCCAGGAATCCTCTGCTCTGTCCAAACTTGATGTAATTTCCATCAGCTACAGTGGCTCAGCTGCCTTCCAGAAGAATTAGAATTTCCTGCTTTTCCAGAAGCTAATGCAAGGATATCTGTGTTGACTACACTTGTTCTGTGACTATGTTCACTTCAAATACAGTAAAGATAATTCCGTGCTAGATAGGAGTTAATCTGTCTTACCGACTCCATCAAATTATTTCGTTCGATTGATAGACTTTGTAATGTATAACCTTAAGAAATAATCATAAAATAGACAATTCAAATGATGATGATGTTGTTGAGTTGGGTGTTTTTGTCTTCTTCCACTCGTAGCGATTTCATCTTTGTTCAAATGATGATGTGTGGATGTCCGTTGTAGTCAATGAGAATCTGTAGGACGTATTCTGGTTGAACTTAATTTGTGAAGATTTCTCAAGGAAAATCAAGAGAACTTTTTGTCCACATTTCACTAACAGGATGGAAGTTTGTGGAAGGAAAATTTACAAAAACAAAGACACTTTCAGAATAAAAAAAGCAGTCCATTTTATTGCTGATAAATGCTACAGCTTTCCGAAATAAGAGATAAGATTGACATATAAGAAGACAAATCATGCAAAATGGACATGATATTAGTTGTGCTGGTGGAGAGACGAGTGTCGAGGGTAGCGGTCGTCTGTCGGTCGGTCGGTCTCAGACAGTTGCCTATATACAGCAGAAGCAGCTGGATTTACACTTGAGCATGCAGCAGACACCACTCGTCTCGTCTCGCCTCAAGTCGGAGTAATAACTTAATGTTCCATCTTTCTAGAGTACAAGTATGCACATACCCTTTGAATAAACTATGTACAATTTAGAAAAGCCTAAAATAGTAGATATCACATGCAAAATGGGAGTGGGTTATGTTCAATGTTTATACATGTACTGTATACAGGGAGGCTAGCCTTCTCCGAGTTGGGTATATCTGTTGTACAGCTATTGACTTACAGCATAGTATACTATAGCAGAACGAATAGGCTATCTTGAGCTGAAAATAGTCCTACAACATTCTAGTTAATAAGAGGATGAATTTATTTTTACTTTAACTCCAAGCATTATCATTATCAATTCTACAATGTCCTCTTTGAGAGCTTGTTTCATACTCATACATGGAATGGGCACATTCTCATGATATTGTATACAATATAGGTTAAAGCTTGAGTATATATTTCGTACATTACAGGTAGATAGATACATCTGTGTTACAGTAAATCTGCTGATATCTGGCAAGCATTTGGTTTTGTTCATAGTTTTAGTGCTGCACTGCTGATAATGCTAAGTAAGGACACAATAAAAGAACAAATGTTTAGCTATAAAAACATGAATCGACAATTGATTTACTCAGTTGAAGTAGGAACAATACTCAATACACTCAAACATATCACATAACATCAACAACTGCCATCAGTTTGTGGTGAGGAAGCCATGGCCAACCTTCAACAGCCTCTACATGACCAAACCTCTAGCTCCTCGTAACGTCCACGTCGGTGTGATAGCACACCCACAGGTCTGCACACCGCTATCTTACACTCAGGACATCACCTCTGACGCCTTCAGTCCAAGAATACTTTGTACATGCTCTCTTAGCCTCCTCATATCTGCTGAAGTGCTAGTTCTCGGCGCAAACACGCACCAACACACGCACTGATCTGAAGGTCACTCAGAGGTCAATACAGGAGAACACGTGTTACATCTGTGGTGTAGCTTACACCTCTCTAGTTCTCCACCAGCCTTCAACCCGTCTTGCGTAATGCATAGAAACTGTCCTGCACAGGATGAGCAAGGTGGCTGGGGAGCTTCCCAACGTAACTTCAGTAGCGTCTCCAGACAGAGCAAACTGGACACAAATCCCTGCTTTGTTTACATTGAAAACATTGTACCAACAACATTACTGACGATGATCATGATCATGATCATAAAAATAGATAATCAAATTGAATATTCTGTTATAAACTTAATAAAGCAAGAAAATGCAACAAAGGGAAAATGGTTTTGTTTCCTGGGGACGATGAAGATTCCATGTGATAGCTGAGGTCTCTTAACAGAATACAAGGTTTTGAGATTCACATTTTATATAATAACCATTAACATAAAGTACATTTTACTACAAAATAAAACTCTATGATTGTATATAGGTTGAACTATTTATCCTACGGAAATGCCTATTTCAACATGCTGCTCACATCCACAGCACCAACTAGTGTGTTTAGAGGGAAGTTCATCTTACAATCTGACCACAGGAACACAACTCAACCAACCAGGAACACATGATAGAGCTTAGTTTAGTACAGGACTCAACAAACACAGGTAGTATTCTCCTATTTGCAGTCTGTCCTTGTTTCTTGTGGAACATTCAACTTGCAATGAATCAGAGTAATACCCTACCTGTCTATCAATGACTAGCGAGTGAAACTGGTCCCTACTTGATGTGTGTACCCAGTGAGGAGATGAATTCTGTCTTGCATCACTCAGATGCTAGCTTTCATGGTGATCGAATGATCACATTTTACATACAGATATTTCATAATTATTGCACAAGAGTAACAACTGAAATCATACAATTAGTATTACAAGAGCCAGAAGATGGCCGATCTCTCCATCTTTCAACTAAGGAATAACATGTAGGTAAACACCAGACTTATCTCCCTTACATCTCCTCTCAAGATTGGCACATAGTCTGTCCCAGAACACTTGATGAAGTGTGAGTGTGAGAGGAGATGCTCAATAGTGAGGAGGGACAAGAGAGACAAGTCACTCAGCTCTGTGCTGGCACTCTGTCCGCTTCATGGAACGTGGGACAACAGCAAACAAAACATCAACAAGTCAGTTCACACTTCACTTACCAGACATGTTGCTCTTAGGAAGAAAGAATCTGGTACAAACGTTCCTTGCACCTTGGAAAAAATGAAGTTGGCATCTTGAAACAATGATAAATACATGCTTGTTAAACGAAGACATCCCATGCTGCTCTTGGGTTAGTAAGAAAACTGATGTATGGAGAGGGTGTCTATTGGTAGTAGCACTTGAGAAGCTGATAAATAGTAACAAAGTTGCAGCAACAGCAGCAAAACTTGACAAAGCACATGACAAACTCAAAGACAATATGAAAACACTGTACATAATATTATGAAGAAGTGCTGGAGTGTGTTCCAGCACAAGAATACCTCCTGTACTATGCAGTCACTACACACTATTTACACACAGGCCTCGGCCGTGTTGAACGAGGAACAAACAGCGAGAGGGGGAGAGAGACACAGCACTACTGTACAGGCAACAACAACACTTGGTAGACTGAAGACTGAGTGTATCACACACACACAATGTCTGTCTCTACGACACCAGCCAATGCAACAACCTGACTTCTCACCCACAAGAAAACTTTAAATTGATCTTTCCCTAAATTACCAATTGCACAAGCGGCTTTCATCAATGATCTAAATGTCCTGATGACACAATCTTGTCTTGACAAGTCCACATATTAATTCTGTTTTAAAAGAAATATGTTCATTCTACAAAAAGAAAGAATTGACTTCATGCTAAAACTGAGTATGTATTCTAGAAATGTCATATCTGCATGCATTCTGTATGCCGCCCATAGACGCCCACATCAATACGTAATTCCTTCCAAACAAGTGGATGCCTCCTGACAGTCCAGGAGAGAGTGTGAGTCTCCGGTGTGAGTCTCTGGTGTGAGTCTCCAGTGTATGTGTTTAATCTGTGTCCCAGTCGTCGTCTGAGCCGCTGTCTCCGTCCCCGCTATCACTGTCCTCTATCTTCGTCCTCATCTGCATTAAACGCTCCATCACAGCCTGGATGTCACACCTGTCTGCTGACACATTTTTCTCACGTTTCTTCTCCTCCACACGTCGCAGCTTCTTTTGGCCTGTAGACACACACATTTTTCAGTTACATGCACACAGCTACAGTGAGGCTTTACTTGTTATACATTTGATATACTATATGCTTATAACAATTAAAACTGTGACGAACATGAAAATGGTGGGGATTCTTTCACAAAGCAACATACACACACACACACACCTTTGATTTGAAAATAAAAACACGACACATAAATAAGCAAAACATCAGTTTGTAGCTACAAAATAGAGCCATTGGCTCTGTAGCTCATCAGGTAATACATTACTCATTATCTCTACAGAACAAATTAGCATATCAAATAATAAGGCACTGCCTGGTCATTAAATTAAACATGTATAATCCAAATAGGTTATACTTTAATCCACATTCATTATAAAGTACATTTTAAAGGTGAGACTGATACGAATAGTGATATCATATTTTACACATAAATACTCTTTTCAGGACTTGAGTGTAAAAGGGCACAGAAGTTTGAAGTTCAGTCTGTATTAGCCCCGATGAATTAACAAGCTCCTCTGTACATCTAGGCAGTGGGGTCACTCTCCCTTCAGTTGAGCAAGGTGGCAGGTCAACACAATGCAATTATATAATATTCTGACCTTGGATTACAGGCCAATGCATTTCACAACCAGTGAATTATATATCTTAAATGTTGTTTTTTACTACACTTTTTTATGCTTCTCCATGAATGAAATTTGGCTTGTTTGAAAGCCGGTATGATTAATATCAATAGGATTACAATGAACAATCGATCATAGTCCCTCAAAGGGTGCACCACTTTAAATTTCACCCCTGCCACATCCTTATTTTAAGGATTTAGGGTAATACAAATTACAGCTTTTAGTCTACATTCAACAAAGATCATATTCCCAAAATGTGAGCTTTCTAGTATTGTTGGTTCTTGAGAAGAAGTCATTTAAAGATTTGAGGGTGGACCCCTGCCACGCCCATATTTGAGGGAGTCAGGACCAAATAAACAAACTTTAGTCTCAATGTAACAAAGATGTTATTCTGAAAATTTCTGGTTAATGGTTCTGGATAACAGGTCGTTCAAAGTTTTCACTAATAATGTCTGTCACGCCCTTATTTGGATGGGTGATTACCAAATGAAAAAAACTCTACTCCCAAAGGTGCAAAGTACCTCCCCATAAAATTTCAGCTTTTGGGGTGAAGACGTTCTGGTGGAAAATTTTAAAAGTTTACAGATACCAATATGCCAGCCCATGCCATAAGCCCATCTGGCCTTCCAATCTTGATGAGCTGAAAATGCACCCAGATCACTCAACCCACTTAATGAACGCTGGACGCTGGATGAGCGCTCATGCCATGGCCTTTCAGAGCACCACACATTGATGCTTGATCTGATGGATATGTAGAAGGACTGACTTCCTAGACGTGTTTCCGAGTGCCGTTCCTCTTGGATTGCTTTTTGGAACGACACCGAGTCATCTATCCACGACGGATCTTCCATGAGAGCGCAATTTGTGCTCCAATCTGTTGAGCATTATCTCATTTTGTCCATTGTTGTCTCTATGCAGAGATGTGTCCAGTTTATGTCAAGTGCAATGGGTTTGTGTTTGTTTATTTACTGCACAGCACTGTTCCTGCATTGTTTTCAGAGTAAGATCACAATACAAATGATGACCAATGTTGCATGATCTGTTATATTTTGTTACTGTATTATAGGTCATGAGGACAATATTTCAAAATAAACCTCTGTCTTTATGAAATAATGACACTTCATGTACTTGAATGTGGTTTTATAGTTTTCTCATTTTTGAATTACAAGGTATGTTATTAATTTCTTTGTGTTATTTTTTTATATGTAGAACAGTAAATTGAAATAAAGATGTCAAACTTCAACACATTCACATAATCTTTCTAACTTTGTTCATCATTAATGTACTGTGAGTTGTAACTTTTGGCCACATTCTAAAGCCAGGAATCCTCTGCTCTGTCCAAACTTGATGTAATTTCCATCAGCTACAGTGGCTCAGATGCCTTCCAGAAGAATTAGAATTTCCTGCTTTTCCAGAAGCTAATGCAAGGATATCTGTGTTGACTACACTTGTTCTGTGACTATGTTCACTTCAAATACAGTAAAGATAATTCCGTGCTAGATAGGAGTTAACCTGTCTTACCGACTCCATCAAATTATTTCGTTCGATTGATAGACTTTGTAATGTATAACCTTATGAAATAAAGATAAAATAGACAATTCAAATGATGATGATGTTGTTGAGTTGGGTTTGAGTTGTCTTCTTCCACTCGTAGCGATTTCATCTTTGTTCAAATGATGATGTGTGGATGTCCGTTGTAGTCAATGAGAATCTGTAGGACGTATTCTGGTTGAACTTAATTTGTGAAGATTTCTCAAGGAAAATCAAGAGAACATTTTGTCCACATTTCACAAACAGGATGAAAGTTTGTGGAAGGAAAATTTACAAAAACAAAGACACTTTCAGAATAAAAAAGCAGTCCATTTTATTGCTGATAAATGCTACAGCTTTCCGAAATAAGAGATAAGATTGACATATAAGAAGACAAATCATGCAAAATGGACATGATATTAGTTGTGCTGGTGGAGAGACGAGTGTCGAGGGTAGCGGTCGTCTGTCGGTCGGTCGGTCTCAGACAGTTGCCTATATACAGCAGAAGCAGCTGGATTTACACTTGAGCATGCAGCAGACACCACTCGTCTCGTCTCGCCTCAAGTCGGAGTAATAACTTAATGTTCCATCTTTCTAGAGTACAAGTATGCACATACCCTTTGAATAAACTATGTACAATTTAGAAAAGCCTAAAATAGTAGATATCACATGCAAAATGGGAGTGGGTTATGTTCAATGTTTATACATGTACTGTATACAGGAAGGCTAGCCTACTCCGAGGTGGGTATATCTGTTGTACAGCTATTGACTTACAGCATAGTATACTATAGCAGAAAGAATAGGCTATCTTGAGCTGAAAATAGTCCAACAACATTCTAGTAAGTAAGAGGATGAATTTACTTCTACTTTAACTCCAAGCATTATCATTATCAATTCTACAATGTCCTCTTTGAGAGCTTGTTTCATACTCATACATGGAATGGGCATATTCTCATGATATTGTATACAATATAGGTTAAAGCTTGAGTATATATTTCGTACATTACGGGTAGATAGATACATCTGTGTTACAGTAAATCTGCTGATATCTGGCAAGCATTTGGTTTTGTTCATAGTTTTAGTGCTGCACTGCTGATAATGCTAAGTAAGGACACAATAAAAGAACAAATGTTTAGCTATAAAAACATGAATCCACAATTGATTTACTCAGTTGAAGTAGGAACAATACTCAATACACTCAAACATATCACATAACATCAACAACTGCCATCAGTTTGTGGTGAGGAAGCCATGGCCTTCAACAGCCTCTACATGACCACACCTCTAGCTCCTCGTAACGTCCACATCGGTGTGATAGCACACCCACAGGTCTGCACACCGCTATCTTACACTCAGGACATCACCTCTGACGCCTTCAATCCAAGAAGACTTTGTACGTGCTCTCTTAGACTCCTCATCTCTGCTGAAGTGCTAGTTCTCGGTGAAAACACGCACCAACACACGCACTGATCTGAAGGTCACTCAGAGGTCAATACAGGAGAACACGTGTTACATCTGTGGTGTAGCTTACACCTCTCTAGTTCTCCACCAGCCTTCAACCCGTCTCGCGTAATGCATAGAAACTGTCCTGCAAAGGATGAGCAAGGTGGCTGGGGAGCTTCCCAACGTAACTTCAGTAGCGTCTGCAGACAGAGCAAACTGGACATAAATCCCTGCTTTGTTTACATTGAAAACATTGTACCAACAACATTACTGACGATGATCATGATCATAAAAATAGATAATCATATTGAATATTCTGTTATAAACTTAATAAAGCAAGAAAATGCTACAAAGGGAAAATGGTTTTGTTTCCTGGGGACGATGAAGATTCCATGTGATAGCTGAGGTCTCTTAACAGAATACAAGGTTTTGAGATTCACATTTTATATAATGACCATTAACACAATTGAATTATGTAAATGCCTCAACACTTTTCTTGTAAATTTCACAGAAAGTTACACAAAAAGACAACTGTGGAATAAAGTACATTTTACTACAAAATTAAACATGTATATTTATTGGAACTATTTATCCTACGGAAATGCCTATTTCAACATGCTGCTCACATCCACAGCACCAACTAGTGTGTTTAGAGGGAACTTCATCTTACAATATGACCACAGGAACACAACTCAACCAACCAGGAACACATGATGGAGCTTAGTTTAGTACAGGACTCAACAAACACAGGTAGTATTCTCCTATTTGCAGTCTGTCCTTGTTTCTTGTGGAACATTCAACTTGCAATGAATCAGAGTAATACACTACCTGTCTATCAATGACTAGCGAGTGAAACTGGTCCCTACTTGATGTGTGTGTCCAGTGAGGAGATGAATTCTGTCTTGCATCACTCAGATGCTAGCTTTCATGGTGAATGATCACATTTTACATACAGATATTTCATAATTATTGCACAAAGGTAACAACTGAAATCATATAACTAGTATTACAAGAGCCAG
Source organism: Gibbula magus (assembly GCA_936450465.1). NCBI lineage: Eukaryota > Metazoa > Mollusca > Gastropoda > Trochida > Trochidae > Gibbula > Gibbula magus. The sequence continues at coordinate 59,537,409 of OW388293.1, read as the reverse complement.
AAGGTGGCCGATCTCTCCATCTTTCAACTAAGGAATAACATGTAGGTTAACACAAGACTTATCTCCCTTACATCTCCTCTCAAGATTGGCACATAGTCCGTCCCAGAACACTTGATGAAGTGTGAGTGTGAGAGGAGATGCTCCATAGTGAGGAGGGACAAGGGAGACAAGTCACTCAGCTCTGTGCTGGCACTCTGTCCGCTTCATGGGACGTGGGACAACAGCAAACAAAACATCAACAAGTCAGTTCACACTTCACCTACCAGACATGTTGCTCTTAGGAAGAAAGAATCTGGTACAAACGTTCCTTGCACCTTGGAAAAAATGAATTTGGCATCTTGAAACAATGATAAATACATGCTTGTTAAACAAAGACATCCCATGCTGCTCTTGGGTTAGTAAGAAAACTGATGTTTGGAGAGGGTGTCTATTGGTAGTAGCACTTGAGAAGCTGATAAATAGTAACAAAGTTGCAGCAACAGCAGCAAAACTTGACAAAGCACATGACAAACTCAAAGACAATATGAAAACACTGTACATAATATTATGAAGAAGTGCTGGAGTGTGTTCCAGCACAAGAATACCTCCTGTACTATGCAGTCACTACACACTATTTACACACAGGCCTCGGCCGTGTTGAACGAGGAACAAACAGCGAGAGGGGGAGAGAGACACAGCACTACTGTACAGGCGACAACAACACTTGGTAGACTGAAGACTGAGTGTATCACACACACACAATGTCTGTCTCTACGACACCAGGCAATGCAACAACCTGACTTCTCACCCATAAGCAAACTTTAAATTGATCTTTCCCTAAATTACCAATTGCACAAGCGGCTTTCATCAATGATCTAAATGTCCTGATGACACAATCTTGTCCTGACAAGTCCACATATTAATTCTGTTTTAAAAGAAATATGTTAATTCTACGAAAAGAAAGAATTGACTTCATGCTAAAACTGAGTATGTATTCTAGAAATGTCATATCTGCATGCACTCTGTATGCCGCCCATAGACGCCCACATCAATACGTAATTCCATCCAAGCATGTGGGTGCCTCCTGACAGTCCAGAAGAGAGTGTGAGTCTCCGGTGTGAGTCTCTGGTGTGAGTCTCTGGTGTGAGTCTCTGGTGTGAGTCTCTGGTGTGAGTCTCCAGTGTATGTGTTTAATCTGTGTCCCAGTCGTCGTCTGAGCCGCTGTCTCCGTCCCCGCTATCACTGTCCTCTATCTTCGTCCTCATCTGCATTAAACGCTCCATCACAGCCTGGATGTCACACCTGTCTGCTGACACATTTTTCTCACGTTTCTTTTCCTCCACACGTCGCAGCTTCTTTTGGCCTGTAGACAGACACATTGTTCAGTTACATGCACACAGCTACAGTGAGGCTTTACTTGTTATACATTTGGTATACTATATACTTATAGCAACTAAAACTGAAACGTACATGAAAATGGTGGGGATTCTTTCAGAAAGCAACATACACACAAACACACACGCCTTTGATTCGAAAATAAAAACACATGACACATAAATAAGCAAAACATCAGTTTGTAGCTACAAAATAGAGCCATTGGCTCTGTAGCTCATCAGGAAATACATTACTCATTATCTCTAAGGAAAAGAGTAGCATATCAAATAATAAGGCACTGCCTGGTCACAAAATTAAACATGTACTGTATAAGTCCAAATAGGTTATACATTAATCCACATTCATTATAAAGTACATTTTAAAGGTGAGACTGATACGAATAGTGATATCATATTTTACACATAAATACTCTTTTCAGGACTTGAGTGTAAAAGGGCACAGAAGTTTGAAGTTCAGTCTGTATTAGCCTCGATGAGTTAACGAGCTGGCCTGTACATCTAGGCAGTGGGGTCACTCTCCCTTCAGTAAAGCAAGGTGGCAGGTCAACACAATGCAATTATATAATATTCAGACCTTGGATTACAGGCCAATGCATTTCACAACCAGTGAATTACATATCTTAAATGTAGTTTTTTACCACACTTTTTTATGCTTCTCCATGAATGAAATTTGGCTTGTTTGAAAGCCGGTATGATTAATATCAATAGGATTACAATGAACAATTAATCATAGTCCCTCAAAGGGTGCACCACTTTAAATTTCACCCCTGCCACATCCTTATTTTAAGGATTTAGGGTAATACAAATTACAGCTTTTAGTCTACATTCAACAAAGATCTTATTCCCAAAATGTGAGATTTCTAGTATTGCTGGTTCTTGAGAAGAAGTCATTTAAAGATTTGAGGGTGGACCCCTGCCACGCCCATATTTGAGGGAGTCAGGACCAAATAAACAAACTTTAGTCTCAATGTAACAAAGATGTTATTCTGAAAATTTCAGCTTCCTATGTCAACTGGTTCTGGATAACAAGTCGTTCAAAGTTTTCACTAATAATGTCTGTCAAGCCCATATTTGACTGGGTGAGGACCAAATGAAAAAAACTTTACTCCCCAAGGTGCTAAGTAACTCCCCACAAAATTTCAGCTTTTTGGGTGAAGACGTTGGTTGAAAATGTTAAAAGTTTACAGATACCAAATGCCAGCCTATGCCATAAGCCCATCTGGTCTTTCAGTCTTGATGAGCTCAAAATGCACCCAGATCACTCAACCCACTTAATGAACGTTGGGACTCTGAATGAGCGCTCATGCCATGGCCTTTAAGAGCACCACACATTGATGCTTGATCTGATGGATATGTAGAAGGACTGACTTCCTAGACGTGTTTCCGAGTGCCGTTCCTCTTCGGTTGCATTTTGGAACGACACCGCGTCATCTATCCACGACAGATCTTCCATGAGAGCGCGATTTGTGCTCCAATCTGTTGAGCATTATCTCATATTGTCCATTGTTGTCTCTATGCAGAGATGTGTCCAGTTTATATCAAGTGCAATGGGTTTGTGTTCGTTTATTTACTGCACAGCACTGTTCCTGCATTGTTTTCAGAGTAAGATCACAATACAAATGATGACCAATGTTGCATGATCTCTTATATTTTGTAACTGTATTATAGGTCATGAGGACAATATTACAAAATAAACCTCTGTCTTCATGAAATAATGACACTACATGTACTTGAATGTGGTTTTATAGTTTTCTCATTATTGAATGACATGATATGTTATTAATTTCTTTGTTTTGTTTTTTATATGTAGAAGAGTAAATTGAAATAAAGATGTAACACTTCAACACATTCACATAATCTTTCTAACTTTGTTCATCATTAATGTATTGTGAGTTGTAACTGTTGGCCACATTCTAAAGCCAGGAATCCTCTGCTCTGTCCAAACTTGATGTAATTTCCATTAGCTACAGTGGCTCAGCTGCCTTCCAGAAGAATTAGAATTTCCTGCTTTTCCAGAAGCTAATGCAAGGATATGTGTTGACTACACTTGTTCTGTGACTATGTTCACTCCAAATACAGTAAAGATAATTCCTTGCTAGATAGGAGTTAATCTGTCTTACCGACTCCATCAAATTATTTCGTTCGATTGATAGACTTTGTAATGTATAACCTTATGAAATAAAGATAAAATAGACAATTCAAATGATGATGATGTTGTTGAGTTGGGTTTTTTAGTCTTCTTCCACTCGTAGCGATTTCATCTTTGTTCAAATGATGATGTGTTGATGTCCGTTGTAGTCAATGAGAATCTGTAGGACGTATTCTGGTTGAACTTAATTTGTGAAGATTTCTCAAGGAAAATCAAGAGAACATTTTGTCCACATTTCACTAACAGGATGGAAGTTTGTGGAAGGAAAATTTACAAAAACAAAGACACTTTCAGAATAAAAAAGCAGTCCATTTTATTGCTGATAAATGCTACAGCTTTCCGAAATAAGAGATAAGATTGACATATAAGAAGACAAATCATGCAAAATGGACATGATATTAGTTGTGCTGGTGGAGAGACGAGTGTCGAGGGTAGCGGTCGTCTGTCGGTCGGTCGGTCTCAGACAGTTGCCTATATACAGCAGAAGCAGCTGGATTTACACTTGAGCATGCAGCAGACACCACTCGTCTCGTCTCGCCTCAAGTCGGAGTAATAACTTAATGTTCCATCTTTCTAGAGTACAAGTATGCACATACCCTTTGAATAAACTATGTACAATTTAGAAAAGCCTAAAATAGTAGATATCACATGCAAAATGGGAGTGGGTTATGTTCAATGTTTATACATGTACTGTATACAGGGAGGCTAGCCTACTCCGAGGTGGGTATATCTGTTGTACAGCTATTGACTTACAGCATAATATACTATAGCAGAAAGAATAGGCTATCTTGAGCTGAAAATAGTCCAACAACATTCTAGTAAGTAAGAGGATGAATTTATTTCTACTTTAACTCCAAGCATTATCATTATCAATTCTACAATGTCCTCTTTGAGAGCTTGTTTCATACTCATACATGGAATGGGCATATTCTCATGATATTGTATACAATATAGATTAAAGCTTGAGTATATATTTCGTACATTACGGGTAGATAGATACATCTGTGTTACAGTAAATCTGCTGATATCTGGCAAGCATTTGGTTTTGTTCATAGTTTTAGTGCTGCACTGCTGATAATGCTAAGTAAGGACACAATAAAAGAACAAATATTTAGCTATAAAAACATGAATCCACAATTGATTTACTCAGTTGAAGTAGGAACAATACTCAATACACTCAAACATATCACATAACATCAACAACTGCCATCAGTTTGTGGTGAGGAAGCTATGGCCAACCTTCAACAGCCTCTACATGACCACACCTCTAGCTCCTCGTAACGTCCACATCGGTGTGATAGCACACCCACAGGTCTGCACACCGCTATCTTACACTCAGGACATCACCTCTGACGCCTTCAGTCCAAGAAGACTTTGTACATGCTCTCTTAGCCTCCTCATCTCTGCTGAAGTGCAAGTTCTCGGTGCAAACACGCACCAACACACGCACTGATCTGAAGGTCACTCAGAGGTCAATACAGGAGAACACGTGTTACATCTGTGGTGTAGCTTACACCTCTCTAGTTCTCCACCAGCCTTCAACCCGTCTCGCGTAATGCATAGAAACTGTCCTGCACAGGATGAGCAAGGTGGCTGGGGAGCTTCCCAACGTAACTTCAGTAGCGTCTCCAGACATAGAAAACTGGACACAATCCCTACTTTGTTTACATTGAAAACATTGTACCAACAACATTACTGACGATGATCATGATCATAAAAATAGATAATCAAATTGAATATTCTGTTATAAACTTAATAAAGCAAGAAAATGCAACAAAGGGAAAATGGTTTTGTTTCCTGGGGACGATGAAGATTCCATGTGATAGCTGAGGTCTCTTAACAGAATACAAGGTTTTGAGATTCACATTTTATATAATAACCATTAACATAAAGTACATTTTACTACAAAATCAAACTCTATGATTGTATATAGGTTGAACTATTTATCCTACGGAAATGCCTATTTCAACATTCTGCTCACATCCGCTGCACCAACTACGGTGTTTAGAGGGAACTTCATCTTACAATCTGACCACAGGAACACAACTCAACCAACCAGGAACACATGATGGAGCTTAGTTTAGTACAGGACTCAACAAACACAGGTAGTATTCTCCTATTTGCAGTCTGTCCTTGTTTCTTGTGGAACATTCAACTTGCAATGAATCAGAGTAATACACTACCTGTCTATCAATGACTAGCGAGTGAAACTGGTCCCTACTTGATGTGTGTGTCCAGTGAGGAGATGAATTCTGTCTTGCATCACTCAGATGCTAGCTTTCATGGTGAATGATCACATTTTACATACAGATATTTCATAATTATTGCACAAGAGTAACAACTGAAATCATACAATTAGTATTACAAGAGCCAGAAGGTGGCCGATCTCTCCATCTTTCAACTAAGGAATAGCATGTAGGTTAACACAAGACTTATCTCCCTTACATCTCCTCTCAAGATTGGCACTGAGTCCGTCCCAGAACACTTGATGAAGTGTGAGTGTGAGAGGAGATGCTCCATAGTGAGGAGGGACAAGAGAGACAAGTCACTCAGCTCTGTGCTGGCACTCTGTCCGTTTCATGGGACGTGGGACAACAGCAAACAAAACATCAACAAGTCAGTTCACACTTCACCTACCAGACATGTTGCTCTTAGGAAGAAAGAATCTGGTACAAACGTTCCTTGCACCTTGGAAAAAATGAATTTGGCATCTTGAAACAATGATAAATACATGCTTGTTAAACAAAGACATCTCGTGCTGCTCTTGGGTTAGTAAGAAAACTGATGTATGGAGAGGGTGTCTATTGGTAGTAGCACTTGAGAAGCTGATAAATAGTAACAAAGTTGCAGCAACAGCAGCAAAACTTGACAAAGCACATGACAAACTCAAAGACAATATGAAAACACTGTACATAATATTATGAAGAAGTGCTGGAGTGTGTTCCAGCACAAGAATACCTCCTGTACTATGCAGTCACTACACACTATTTACACACAGGCCTCGGCCGTGTTGAACGAGGAACAAACAGCGAGAGGGGGAGAGAGACACAGCACTACTGTACAGGCGACAACAACACTTGGTAGACTGAAGACTGAGTGTATCACACACACACAATGTCTGTCTCTACGACACCAGCCAATGCAACAACCTGACTTCTCACCCACTAGAAAACTTTAAATTGATCTTTCCCTAAATTACCAATTGCACAAGCGGCTTTCATCAATGATCTAAATGTCCTGATGACACAATCTTGTCTTGACAAGTCCACATATTAATTCTGTTTTAAAAGAAATATGTTAATTCTACGAAAAGAAAGAATTGACTTCATGCTAAAACTGAGTATGTATTCTAGAAATGTCATATCTGCATGCACTCTGTATGCCGCCCATAGACGCCTACATCAATACGTAATTCCATCCAAGCAAGTGGATGCCTCCTGACAGTCCAGGAGAGAGTGTGAGTCTCCGGTGTGAGTCTCTGGTGTGAGTCTCCAGTGTATGTGTTTAGTCTGTGTCCCAGTCGTCGTCTGAGCCGCTGTCTCCGTCCCCGCTATCACTGTCCTCTATCTTCGTCCTCATCTGCATTAAACGCTCCATCACAGCCTGGATGTCACACCTGTCTGCTGACACATTTTTTTCACGTTTCTTTTCCTCCACACGTCGCAGCTTCTTTTGGCCTGTAGACAGACACATTGTTCAGTTACATGCACACAGCTCCAGTGAGGCTTTACTTGTTATACATTTGATATACTATATGCTTATAACAATTAAAACTGTGACGAACATGAAAATGGTGGGGATTCTTTCAGAAAGCAACATACACACAAACACACACACCTTTGATTCGAAAATAAAAACACATGACACATAAATAAGCAAAACATCAGTTTGTAGCTACAAAATAGAGCCATTGGCTCTGTAGCTCATCAGGAAATACATTACTCATTATCTCTAAGGAAAAGAGAAGCATATCAAATAATAAGGCACTGCCTGGTCATAAAATTAAACATGTACTGTATAAGTCCAGATAGGTTATACATTAATCCACATTCATTATAAAGTACATTTTAAAGGTGAGACTGATACGAATAGTGATATCATATTTTACACATAAATACTCTTTTCATGACTTGAGTGTAAAAGGGCACAGAAGTTTGAAGTTCAGTCTGTATTAGCCCCGATGAGTTAACAAGCTGCCCTGTACATCTAGACAGTGGGGTCACTCTCCCTTCAGTTGAGCAAGGTGGCTGGTCAACACAGTGCAATTATATAATATTCAGACCTTGGATTACAGGCCAATGCATTTCACAACCAGTGAATTATATATCTTAAATGTTGTTTTTTACCACACTTTTTTATGCTTCTCCATGAATGACATTTGGCTTGTTTGAAAGCCGGTATGATTAATATCAATAGGATTACAATGAACAATTAATCATAGTCCCTCAAAGGGTGCACCACTTTAAATTTCACCCCTGCCACATCCTTATTTTAAGGATTTAGGGTAATACAAATTACAGCTTTTAGTCTACATTCAACAAAGATCATATTCCCAAAATGTGAGCTTTCTAGTATTGTTGGTTCTTGAGAAGAAGTCATTTAAAGATTTGAGGGTGAACCCCTGCCACGCCCATATTTGAGGGAGTCAGGACCAAATAAACAAACTTTAGTCTCAATGTAACAAAGATGTTATTCTGAAAATTTCAGCTTCCTATGTCAACTGGTTCTTGATAACAAGTCGTTCAAAGTTTTCACTAATGTAATGTCTGTCACGCCCATATTTGACTTGGTGAGGACCAAATGAAAAAAACTTTACTCCTCAAGGCGCAAAGTACCTCCCCACAAAATTTCAGCTTTTGGGGTGAAGACGTTGGTGGAAAATGTTAAAAGTTTACAGATACCAAATGCCAGCCCATGCCATAAGCCCATCTGGCCTTCCAATCTTGATGAGCTCAAAATGCACCCAGATCACTCAACCCACTTAATGAACGTTGGACTCTGAATGAGCGCTCATGCCATGGCCTTTCAGAGCACCACACATTGATGCTTGATCTGATGGATATGTAGAAGGACTGACTTCCTAGACGTGTTTCCGAGTGCCGTTCCTCTTGCTTTTTGGAACGACACCGCGTCATCTATCCACGACGGATCTTCCATGAGAGCGCAATTTGTGCTCAAATCTGTTGAGCATTATCTCATATTGTCCGTTGTTGTCTCTATGCAGAGATGTGTCCAGTTTATATCAAGTGCAATGGGTTTGTGTTTGTTTATTTACTGCACAGCACTGTTCCTGCATTGTTTTCAGAGTAAGATCACAATACAAATGATGACCAATGTTGCATGATCTCTTATATTTTGTAACTGTATTATAGGTCATGAGGACAATATTACAAAATAAACCTCTGTCTTCATGAAATAATGACACTACATGTACTTGAATGTGGTTTTATAGTTTTCTCATTATTGAATGACATGATATGTTATTAATTTCTTTGTTTTGTTTTTTATATGTAGAAGAGTAAATTGAAATAAAGATGTAACACTTCAACACATTCACATAATCTTTCTAACTTTGTTCATCATTAATGTATTGTGAGTTGTAACTGTTGGCCACATTCTAAAGCCAGGAATCCTCTGCTCTGTCCAAACTTGATGTAATTTCCATTAGCTACAGTGGCTCAGCTGCCTTCCAGAAGAATTAGAATTTCCTGCTTTTCCAGAAGCTAATGCAAGGATATGTGTTGACTACACTTGTTCTGTGACTATGTTCACTCCAAATACAGTAAAGATAATTCCTTGCTAGATAGGAGTTAATCTGTCTTACCGACTCCATCAAATTATTTCGTTCGATTGATAGACTTTGTAATGTATAACCTTATGAAATAAAGATAAAATAGACAATTCAAATGATGATGATGTTGTTGAGTTGGGTTTTTTAGTCTTCTTCCACTCGTAGCGATTTCATCTTTGTTCAAATGATGATGTGTTGATGTCCGTTGTAGTCAATGAGAATCTGTAGGACGTATTCTGGTTGAACTTAATTTGTGAAGATTTCTCAAGGAAAATCAAGAGAACATTTTGTCCACATTTCACTAACAGGATGGAAGTTTGTGGAAGGAAAATTTACAAAAACAAAGACACTTTCAGAATAAAAAAGCAGTCCATTTTATTGCTGATAAATGCTACAGCTTTCCGAAATAAGAGATAAGATTGACATATAAGAAGACAAATCATGCAAAATGGACATGATATTAGTTGTGCTGGTGGAGAGACGAGTGTCGAGGGTAGCGGTCGTCTGTCGGTCGGTCGGTCTCAGACAGTTGCCTATATACAGCAGAAGCAGCTGGATTTACACTTGAGCATGCAGCAGACACCACTCGTCTCGTCTCGCCTCAAGTCGGAGTAATAACTTAATGTTCCATCTTTCTAGAGTACAAGTATGCACATACCCTTTGAATAAACTATGTACAATTTAGAAAAGCCTAAAATAGTAGATATCACATGCAAAATGGGAGTGGGTTATGTTCAATGTTTATACATGTACTGTATACAAGGAGGCTAGCCTACTCCGAGGGGGGTATATCTGTTGTACAGCTATTGAATTACAGCATAGTATACTATAGCAGAAAGAATAGGCTATCTTGAGCTGAAAATAGTCCAACAACATTCTAGTAAGTAAGAGGATGAATTTATTTCTACTTTAACTCCAAGCATTATCATTATCAATTTTACAATGTCCTCTTTGAGAGCTTGTTTCATACTCATACATGGAATGGGCATATTCTCATGATATTGTATACAATATAGGTTAAAGCTTGAGTATATATTTCGTACATTACGGGTAGATAGATACATCTGTGTTACAGTAAATCTGCTGATATCTGGCAAGCATTTGGTTTTGTTCATAGTTTTAGTGCTGCATTGCTGATAATGCTAAGTAAGGACACAATAAAAGAACAAATGTTTAGCTATAAAAACATGAATCCACAATTGATTTACTCAGTTGAAGTAGGAACAATACTCAATACACTCAAACATATCACATAACATCAACAACTGCCATCAGTTTGTGGTGAGGAAGCTATGGCCAACCTTCAACAGCCTCTACATGATCACACCTCTAGCTCCTCGTAACGTCCACATCGGTGTGATAGCACACCCACAGGTCTGCACACCGCTATCTTACACTCAGGACAACACCTCTGACGCCTTCAGTCCAAGAAGACTTTGTACATGCTCTCTTAGCCTCCTCATCTGTGCTGAAGTGCTAGTTCTCGGTGCAAACACGCACCAACACACGCACTGATCTGAAGGTCACTCAGAGGTCAATACAGGAGAACACGTGTTACATCTGTGGTGTAGCTTACACCTCTCTAGTTCTCCACCAGCCTTCAACCCGTCTCGCGTAATGCATAGAAACTGTCCTGCACAGGATGAGCAAGGTGGCTGGGGAGCTTCCCAACGTAACTTCAGTAGCGTCTCCAGACAGAGCAAACTGGACACAAATCCCTGCTTTGTTTACATTGAAAACATTGTACCAACAACATTACTGACGATGATCATGATCATAAAAATAGATAATCAAATTGAATATTCTGTTATAAACTTAATAAAGCAAGAAAATGCAACAAAGGGAAAATGGTTTTGTTTCCTGGGGACGATGAAGATTCCATATGATAGCTGAGGTCTCTTAACAGAATACAAGGTTTTGAGATTCACATTTTATATACTGACCATGAACACAATTGAATTATGTAAATGCCTCAACACTTTTCTTGTAAATTTCACAGAAAGTTACACAAAAAGACAACTGTGGAATAAAGTACATTTTACTACAAAGTTAAACATGTATATTTATTGGAACTATTTATCCTACGGAAATGCCTATTTCAACATGCTGCTCACATCCACAGCACCAACTAGTGTGTTTAGAGGGAACTTCATCTTACAATATGACCACAGGAACACAACTCAACCAACCAGGAACACATGATGGAGCTTAGTTTAGTACAGGACTCAACAAACACAGGTAGTATTCTCCTATTTGCAGTCTGTCCTTGTTTCTTGTGGAACATTCAACTTGCAATGAATCAGAGTAATACACTACCTGTCTATCAATGACTAGCGAGTGAAACTGGTCCCTACTTGATGTGTGTGTCCAGTGAGGAGATGAATTCTGTCTTGCATCACTCAGATGCTAGCTTTCATGGTGAATGATCACATTTTACATACAGATATTTCATAATTATTGCACAAAGGTAACAACTGAAATCATATAACTAGTATTACAAGAGCCAGAAGGTGGCCGATCTCTCCATCTTTCAACTAAGGAATAACATGTAGGTTAACACAAGACTTATCTCCCTTACATCTCCTCTCAAGATTGGCACTGAGTCCGTCCCAGAACACTTGATGAAGTGTGAGTGTGAGAGGAGATGCTCCATAGTGAGGAGGGACAAGAGAGACAAGTCACTCAGCTCTGTGCTGGCACTCTGTCCGTTTCATGGGACGTGGGACAACAGCAAACAAAACATCAACAAGTCAGTTCACAATTCACCTACCAGACATGTTGCTCTTAGGAAGAAAGAATCTGGTACAAACGTACCTTGCACCTTGGAAAAAATGAATTTGGCATCTTGAAACAATGATAAATACATGCTTGTTAAACAAAGACATCCCGTGCTGCTCTTGGGTTAGTAAGAAAACTGATGTATGGAGAGGGTGTCTATTGGTAGTAGCACTTGAGAAGCTGATAAATAGTAACAAAGTTGCAGCAACAGCAGCAAAACTTGACAAAGCACATGACAAACTCAAAGACAATATGAAAACACTGTACATAATATTATGAAGAAGTGCTGGAGTGTGTTCCAGCACAAGAATACCTCCTGTACTATGCAGTCACTACACACTATTTACACACAGGCCTCGGCCGTGTTGAACGAGGAACAAACAGCGAGAGGGGGAGAGAGACACAGCACTACTGTACAGGCAACAACAACACTTGGTAGACTGAAGACTGAGTGTATCACACACACACAATGTCTGTCTCTACGACACCAGGCAATGCAACAACCTGACTTCTCACCCACAGGAAAACTTTAAATTGATCTTTCCCTAAATTACCAATTGCACAAGCGGCTTTCATCAATGATCTAAATGTCCTGATGACACAATCTTGTCCTGACAAGTCCACATATTAATTCTGTTTTAAAAGAAATATGTTAATTCTACGAAAAGAAAGATTTGACTTCATGCTGAAACTGAGTATGTATTCTAGAAATGTCATATCTGCATGCACTCTGTATGCCGCCCATAGATGCCCACATCAATACGTAATTCCATCCAAGAAGTGGATGCCTCCTGACAGTCCAGGAGAGAGTGTGAGTCTCCGGTGTGAGTCTCTGGTGTGAGTCTCCAGTGTATGTGTTTAGTCTGTGTCCCAGTCGTCATCCTCGTCCGAGCCACTGTCTCCGTCTCCGCTATCACTATCCTCTATCACTTTGCGGCGGATCTCCACTGCACGATCCATTAGCGCCTGGATGTCGAACCTGCCCGCGGGCACAGCAGTCTTCTTCTCACGTTTCTTCTCCTCCACACGTCGCAGCTTCTTGTACCCTGCAGGCACACACACACATACACACATCGCTCAGTAACATGCACACAGCTCCAGTGAGGCTTTACTTGTTGTACATTTGATATACTGTATATATGCTTATAACTATTAAAACTAAAGGACATGAAAATGTTGTGGGGACTCTTTCACTAAGCAACCAATACTTAACTTAACCCTAACTCCCATTCTTTATCATTACTCTAAGGTAATCTTAGTGACTTGTTAAATCATTGCTTTGTGAAAGAAGCACCGCACATATCTCATCATTATTATTAGTCATGTAGATTACAAAAACTGATGCCTTAAAGAGGTTCAACACACCTTGTTTCTGCATGGTCTTAGTTTCAGATTCAGAAGTGCATAGCCTTGTAGCTTCTGTGTTCATTGTCAGTAACAGTGTCATACATGTACATTGAATCAGGGATCGAAATTAATATTTTTCAAAGTGTGCCATGTGGGCACTCTCATAGTATTTCAAGTGTGCCATTTCAATGTTAGGTGTGCCTTTGAAATTCAAAATACCATCATGTCTAAAACCATGGTTAAAACTGAACCATATAACACTCCAAGTCTTGAAGTGCAAGATTGTATGTTGATCATTTAATGGCTATATTGTTGTATAATATGTACTATTCATTGAGTTAAATCATTTAATAAATAGAGGATATCTGTCTTTCCTTGACAAATACCATGTTTATCTCATTGAGTGAGGTAGAAAAGTAGATATTTCACGAGTGGCGCAGCCACGAGTGAAATATATTAACTTTCCTACTTCACGAGATGAGATAAACATGGTATTTGTCAAGGAAAAACAGATATTCTATTTATTATATAATTATTTCTGTGTTTTACGTTGAGTTGGAATGATTTCAACGGCAAACGTACAGCCTTCGCATGCTGGCAATATGACGTCATAACATTGTCCCGATGACGTCATGCGAGTGGTGATAAAGTTTATCGTCACTCAGTAGAGTGGTGATAAAGGTTATCACCACTGTAGCTTGATAGAGGGTTTATTTCACTGATAGAACCGAGTATCTCACTCCAAATTATGTAATAAAATTGATTATGATAATTTTAATCAAAATGTGACCGGTGTAGGCCTATTCACTGAGTAGTCTTTTTCAATGATAATTAAGTATTTTAAATCATTAGTGTATTATGGAGCAACGAGAAAAGCGGAATTTTTTATTACAAAAATGTTTGGGAAATTTTTAACTTGACCACGCTTGTCACAAGACATTCTAATCGATAAATGAGCAATGAGTTATTTTCACACTTCTCAAATTGTTCACTTACTGTACTTATGAAATACATTTATCAATAATGATGTTACATCTTATATTATCTTTTATCAATGATTTAAATTTTCGTAAATGAAAAGGCAGCAATCACTTACATGTGAGTCTATAAATAGATATCACTTTGACTGTCAACATGGTAATGCTACACAATGAATTGAGCTTGTATTCAATTTTCTGATTGGCTAAGAAAAAGGAAGTCCCAAAGTTAACCAATGATAGAGCTTATAACATCTGGATGTTTGCTGGGGAGACTTGACACAGTCACTTGACTAATGATAAGTTTTAAAACATCTGGATGTTTACTGGGGAGACTTGAAACAGTCACTTGACCTGGTTCTTTTTTTTGGTAGGGATGACCAGGATATTTTCTTGCATTTTCATTTTGGTAAAAGTCATTTACTTATCAAAAGATTATTTACTGTTGGAATTTTATGACAGATGTTAGCTTTTACATACAAATATATTTCAGTTTTAAAAATCAGAATTTATAATGAAATTGTTTCAAAGTTTTGTGACTGGTTAATCCCTACAAAACAATAGGACTCAACCAAACACTCACAGACGACTGAGGAGGTTATTGATCTTATTTTTCGTAGATAATCAACTTAATATTAAATTAAATTAAATTATTATTATTATTATTTTTAAATTGTTGGTAAATAATATTTAAGAAGTGTGTAACATAATTTCTTTTTCAAATTGGTGCTAAACATCGACTTTTGCCTCAAAAACCAAGGCTGTCCGTGTTCCTCCCTCGCCATCCTATATTTCAACCAATCAGCATGCTCACTTCCTTAGATACCGATACGGCGAAAAGGAACAGTCAAAGATCGAACAGCATGTAAATAATGATAGAGCGGACGATGTTTAGAATTTGATTTCATATAAACTGACAGTTGACTTGTCAGTTTTGTGAAAATTTAACAAAATATTCAAAATTTTAACAGTGACAAATACTATGATACATTATTGATAATAATCAAGAGTGCCATAAGGGCATGCAGGTAAAAATTTACCCGTGCCATTACGATTTTAACTGTGCCCTCGGCACGATGGCACTAATAATTTCGAACCCTGCATTGGAATTTTAAATATACCTAATATTGGAATAGCTTCATTAAATAATGTTTTATATATCTGATCAAAATAAACTTTGTTTTATGTTAACAAAATAGTTTTTTGTCTTCTATCTTTTTAAAGTGTAAAATTAAGTACTACTCACTCAAGCTTTGGAGTTAGTTATCTCCCTTTGATCTCCCTTGATCATATCTTAGTGTTTTTTAAAACTATTATTAAAAATAGTATGGTTACCTCACTTTTTTCTTCCATTATATCGATTTGTATATTAAATTCTACAGTTCTTTACATTTTGGGGTCACTGTAATAGGTTTTGAATTTACAAACCTGTTTTCCCCCACAATTCCTAACGTGGAAAAGCCTTTTATTCCATTGCCATTGTCTTCATAATTGATACTCTTTAAATTAAGATCAAATTAAGAAACAAATATTGCATATTTTTAACATTTCTAATTGTGTAAGACAGAAGAAAAGTATGAAAATTGTGGGGTCCCTGTCAGATAGTGCCGCCGCCACCTAGTAGACTTGTTACAATGGTCAGAAACCCTTTTTTCATTTTTTATATAAGAGTCAGTATTCTATTTTCTCGAATTTTTAATTAGTGTGTAGAACCTCCTTAATGCAATATTCTAAATGGTAGGTTAAATTTTTATATTAAGTAGATTTTGTTTTATGACATAACAATGTTTAAAGAAATGAGAGAGTTAACTTACAGTCTCCAAGCCTGATCTCCGCCAGCAGGTCACTGCGTTCTTGTCCGACTGCAGGCTTCTGTGGCTCTGTGTTGGAAATATTCGTAATGGTGCTTCCAGTGGAGGACACAGATTCCCCATCTACCTGGTCCCTGCGTAGAGCCCCATTCATCACATGTGGGGGCAGCGGAGGGGGAGGGGGAGGTCCTACTGAGGTGGTCATCAGTGGAGGAGGTGGGGGAGGGGGAGGGGGTGAGGGTGTCTGGGAGTAATCTAGTGGGGGTGGGGGAGAGGGAGGAGGAGGGGGCATGGAATCTTGACTTGGCGGCGTGTCCGGTGTGTGACTCATGGGGGGAGAGATGGGTGGTGGCAGCGGCTCCACTCTCTCTGGTGTTGCTCTGTGTGGGCTCGATGTGGCTGAGGAAGAGTACGAGGGTTGGCGGGCTGGCGAGTTGCGCTGTGAGCCACGACCTCGACCTGGCGACCCTTCCAGGTGGTTATAATTGAGAGGCTTGTGCTGCTGCATTGGCGGGGTCGAGATCGGGTCATCCAGCGGGGGTGGTGGTGGGGGAGGTGGTAGACTGTCTCGCCCAGTGGGGCTCTGCTGGTTCATTGAGAGTGGGGGCGGTGCAGGGGGAGGTTGTGAGGGTCGAGAGTGGGGACTGCCCACTTGGGGAACTGCCGAGGAGCGACCAGGTCGGTAGTGCTCAGGAGAAGTCTGGTAGTGCTCGTATGGGAACTGGTTCTGAGGAGGCACACCAGCATTCTGCACATGGGTCTGTCCTTGGTAGAGGTTTCTCTGTGCTTCATGTTGGTAGGGCCCATTGGCAACCTGGTTGGAAGTATTATTGTGTAATCCTGGATCCTGATTTTGCAGATGATGAGGCATCCCTGGGTCGTGGTGAGCAGGACTGGAGTGGTCTACCGGCAGCGTACCAGGTCGGTTCTGCTGCGAGTGAGTTGAGGCTGTGCTATTCTGGTGCACCATGCGGTTTGCACTGGGATGGTGGCCATGGTCTGACTTCTCCATAAACTCTACTCCATGCTTCTGTGCATTCCATTTAGCCTTGTGGTCAATCACATCACGGGGCTTCCTCTTGTCTTCTTGGGGCTTGGGTCTCTGTGAAATAAGAAATGATCTTATCATATATATTGTAAAGGATGAAGTACAAGTCATTCAGTTGCCTAAACTGTTAATATAAACAAAAATCTGAAGAAACAGTGAACTCACTCTCTTCTTGTCTCGCTTCTGGTTGAGTTGTGACTTCTTCTCCTCCATCTCCTTCTCCATCTCACGCACCCACAGCTCCACGAAGTAGGTGGAATCTGTGTAGAACTTCATGCAGTCCTTCCCGTCCTCCCTGAAAGAGAAGTACTAACATCAGTATCACTCTTTGATGCTAACTGATCATATCTTAAAGTGAGTGTTCCAGAAACCAGTGAATTCCTCGTTAAACACAGACTACTACTCAATAATTGTTTTGGCCATATGACCCAGGACAAACTGTGACAAAAACAAATCTGAACAATATCTAGGTTTGAACTAAAAGGTCAGCTGGTCTACTCAACGTCCACCTGTGTTATGATGGCTTTGGGCTGGGACATCTCCGGGATCCACTTAAGGATGCTGCAGTGGACCAACCCAAGAGTTTGTAAGCATGAACAAAGGGAGGAAAGACCACCTTAACCAGAGAGATCTTGACCGCAAAATTTTATTTAATTGCTTACATGTTTCGACCATGAAATGGTCTTCCCTTTGTTTCAATATCTAGGTGTGTGCTGACATCACGCACTGATGCCATATCTTGGAGAGTTGCAGAAGACGTACCTGAACTCGTTGAGTTTGTCTAGTGCTGGCGGTGAGTCGCACTGCTTGTAGTTGTCGAGGATGGCCAGGGGGATGGTGGCCCGTGATATCACCTGCTGCTCCTTCACTATCGTACTCTTGAAAGGCTTGCGGGTGTGAATGTCTGTCAGAGATACTGTAAACAACAATCACAAGTTATATAACATGGAGCACTTTTACCCTTTAGGTAAATTTGTTGAATTCTGATTGATCAATAGCCAATGCATATGAAACCGTGTAGGCTGATTTGCCGGGGTGTACCAACCGTACACCCCATGAAGGCAGGTCATGTGACAAGCTAAACAGGTTTTACAGATGACCTTGACCTTAGATGGAATGTGGAAGTTAAACGGTTGCTCGACTCAGAATTTCAGAATCAAAATGTACTATAACATACAATAGTAGAGAGATTTCAATCTATAATTGTTTTTATCTTATTTGCATCAATAAATTAATTCAATGAAAACATGTGTCTTTCTTTTAGTTTTTAGTTCATAATAAACCTAAAATAGATTGTTTTTAGTGGTGGATATCGACCGGTAAACTCCATGCTGCATTCTTGCTGTTTCACAGGGTGCAGAGGTTTTATCACAAACGGAACTAGCTTTATATAGCCCAAATATTTTGTCGGATATGAGTGAAAAAAAGTACAAATAATAGATCTTAAGGATAATAAATTTGTAACACAGCGTTTTGACAGGGGGTACGGGACTGTAAGATCCTTATATATTCCGCATTTCATTCCACTGCGCCTCAGGAACATACGGAATATACAAGGGTCTTACAGTCCTGTATTCCCTGTCAAAACACTGTGTAACTAATACCACTTACCCTTGAACAGTATATTTTTCTGAAAGCAAGTCTAGACTTCTGATTTTTCTCATTAATATTGCATAAAATAGCCATCAATCTTATATCGAAAAGTAAAGATATCTTCAAAATGTTGTAACATTGTTTTCTCAGCTGTTGTGAAATGATGCATACCTTCTTCCACAGTGGCATTGAGCTGTGTGACCTTGTCGCGAAGGTGGTCGATACGTTGCTGGAGCTGACAGGACCTGCCGAGGACAAGGGCAGCCTCCTTGCCCAGCTCCATGAACATGTCCTCCGCATGCTTACTCAGTCCACTCAGCTGCCGTATGATGTTGGCCAGCGTGTTGTTTGTAACACATTCCAGTTCATTGCGCTCAGCTTTGTCCACTTTGACGCGACTGACGTCCACCGGCTCAATACGCCGCTTCGTCAACGGCATGGTGATTTCTCACTCTGCAACATAGCAACTCGAATCTTAATAGATCTCTACAGTAATAGAATCATATATAGCAGTAGTACCATAAGCAAATTGTAACTCATTTATTGGAATATCATAATGGACTTATTTCACCTTATGAGGTTTTAAATCTTGATAATTTATCATTACATCATATCTTTCTGCAGAATGCTTATAGCGAATCAACATTCATCTACAATACGTCAAAACCATGACAGAGGTCAAGTTGCAGTCGGGTAGCCAGTGAAGAAGTTGGTGGGCTAGTTAAATTTTTGACAGGTAGTCCAAACGGCTAGTTTGAACTTTAAAATGGTACGTTCTTGCAGATGCATTTGGCTTGCTGAAATGACTTTTGGCCAGTTATTTAGGAAATGAACTAGTCCGAATGACTAGTGATTTGATTATGACTCTTGACTCGGATTGCATTGTGAAAATGAAAATTTCATGATGTATCAAGAATTACTTCGCACATCATAACATCAAACAAAGCAGCAGAATAAATAATTTCTTACTGGTTTTACAATTGGATTTATTTTTTCTTTTACATAAGATCCAGAGATTCATTAAAAGCAAGGATATAAACTAAAATGTATAAAAGCTAGAATTGGACATGATTTCCTTGTTGCTGAAATCTCTTGCAACTCTTGAAGGAAAACCTGGCCGACCAGGATCTTCAAAGAGTAAATCGCGTGCAAACTGTTATTTAGAAACAAGGAAAATGATAACAGTCCAGGGTGTGTCAACTGGTGCAAGCTATGGTTAACCTCATAGTTTATAAAGCTAAGCACTTGTATCAAGGTTACCTTAGTGATGCGCGATTATCACTGTATGAAAGTAGGACCTATATTTTTACATTTTCTACAATGAAAGTGAGGAGAGGTGAGATGATTTGGGGTTTAACGCCGCTTTCAAGAGTATTCACTTATATCACGGCTGCTAGTATTATTGCAGGGAGAAAGACCACAACACCATTGTGGCTATGCATTGCTGTGAAACCTGCTAGTATGAGCTGGAACTAGCGGGTGGTACTGTGTTGAAATTCAGTGTACCATTGCACCCAAACCTGACTGCTTGTAGAACAGTTCTCTACTGCAGACAAAGTTTCATAGCCCCTTTTGATTACAAACCAAATGTGCTAACCACTGAGATACCAACAATGTCATAAACAAACTGTAGTAATTAAGGCTTTAATTTGCAATAACAATATATTGGCATAATATTGCAATACAGAGTTGTGCAATACTGGTATTGCAATACGATTTTCATATTGCAATATATTGCACCAACAAATATTAAGTCAAATTTATTCATTTATCTTGTAAAAGGCACATTTACTGGCTTAACTTGTACAACGAAAATTATTATAAGTGCTAGAATGTGTGTTGAACTGTATTACAAATGATCTTTACAAAGTTCTGAAAGTCATTTTTATCAAATGTGTCTTGTTTAAAATGCAAAATGAAGTATAGAAATTGAATGTAGAGTTCATTTAGTATGTTGCAATATCATTGCCTAGTTAAAATGGTTTCTAGAAAAATATCTCATTGTCAGAGGATCTTGCAATATATTGTGGTACGTATTGCAATACATTACAGTTCAGCAATACGTATCGCAATACAAAATATGAGGCAATACACAGCCCTAGTAGTAATATGTGAAAGATTATTACAGATGACAGCACAGTCAATATGAATGCACACAATAACACTGACATAGTGAACGGAGGTGAGGTGAGGTGAGTTGGGGTTTAACGCTGCTTTCAAGAGTATCGTACTGAATGTAAGGAAACAAGTTGAGAGAATGTTGCAGGCTTGGCCAGCGTTAGTGTTACACAGGAAGACGTGATTGTTTCAGGAAATACTCTTCAGTAACAAGAATACACATTCTGTGGGAGGCCGGATGAAGACAACAAGCAAACTTAAATACAAAATTAGACAGACCTTTGATGTTCAAAATACAAAAGTATCCTGTGAAATGGGTACATTAGATACCTGATAAATGTATATCTTGGCATATAACCTTTTAATTTTAAAATGTTTTTCTCTTTCAAAAATGACCGAAAAAAAATCGCTTCAAGATTGGTACTCTTCAAACTGGTTTAAAACACTTTTAAACAGACTTTAGAAAGAGGCATGTAACTTTTAATGAGATGTGATGCTCCAATAATAATACCATATGAAAAGTTGTGACCAGTTTCATGAAACATGTCAAATGACTCAAATATGATCATAGAAGTTCCATAATTTGACACTGCAGGTTAATTTCAAGCACATTGGTAAATAATGTTGACTTAGTGCTTTATTGAACAGTATACTAGTGTCTAGTATTTGAGTGAGTGAGCGAGTTATTGTTTAACGCCACTTCGGCAGTATCACAGCCATTTTGAGTATTTGAAATTTTATCTCTAAATCTGTTAGGTGATTTGGGGTTTAATGCCACTTTCAAGGTTTCATCACACCTGCTAGTATTATGGCAGGGAGAAAGCCCTCAATGCCATGAGGCTATGCATTGTGGTGAAACATGTTTATTGTCAATAGCGTCTAGCAAAGTAAGTCTAGACTCTTCATGGAAATTATTTTTCATGAAAATATAAAACACAAGTATGAAGTGTCAGACCTCTGCATGGGGGTTCTCAACTTTTTTTAAGCTGGCTTGATTTGGGAGTTTAACCTCACTTTCAAGAGTTTTTCACTCATATCACGGCTGCAAGTCTGATTGCAGGGAGAAAGCCTGCGTGTGAGCATCGGCTGGAACTAGCGAATCATGGGTGAACTACGCTGCAATTCAGTGTAGGATTGCACCCAAACCTTACTGCGTGTAGAACAGTTCTCTACTGCAGACAAAGTTGCCGAGCCCCTGGCGGGATTTGAACCCTGGACCCCTTGATCCCAAGCCGAACACGCGCTTTTCTGCCCCACAAATCTGTTAGAAGCGAAAAGAAGAGTTGGCCACGAGTGACTGTCCAGTAAGATTCATGTAAGGACAAAGTGCATTCTTTACCAATGAAATTACAAGGATATTGTCTGACAAATTACGCTGCTAAAATACCATCATGACATATATATATACGTATAAGTGATTTAATAGGAAACTAGCTAACTCATATTTGAAGCAAATTACCTGCACATTACACAACACTGAGTGGGGAAAATGTCACTCAGATTGTGATGTGGACCAGGAAGAGTGGAGCATGGACAAGGGAAGTGAACACTTGTGTGTAGTGCAGACACTCACAGTTAGATGAGTATCAAGTGCAGCCCTTGCCATTTATAACTGTTCTGATAATGAGGCAACTAACATAATATGCAAACATGGACATCAATAAAGAGATGAGAGCAGCTCCATCAGATTTGGTAAAGCTGCAGCGTGTGACACACACGGCAGATCAAAGTACCAAGCGCTGGGTAATGAGTGCCCTGGGGAGATGAGCGGCAAGCATCACACCGCTCAGTCTCCACTGTCACCACAACACATAGCATCTACTGTCATCGGGCTTTCTCTTGCTAGCAGAGTCACTGGCTCAACTTTTGACAGGGCGAGTTTCAATCAGCTCATGAAATGCTATGATCAGACTTGGCCAATGTTGAAAGAAGAGTTTAATATTGACGATAATGTAATGATTAGTTGAGGAGTGACAGTCAACAAACATCCAGAACATTTCAAATATTTATTGAATAAAAAATAATAACAAATTTGAAATAGAAAATTATAACAAGAAATCTGGATGTTGACAATGTGTTTTCAAGTTTAGACATACAATGTTAACACCTCAGACACAAAGAATGTGTTCGATAGTTTGCACAATTAGACTTAGCAACATCACTGTTATCGTCACGCATCAGGTGTAAAATCCTTGACGTGGGCAATCATGCATAGTGCCAGATCAATAATAGCTGTGCGGTAGCAGTTTAGGAAGTGGTTCAAACAATGATTTTAACAAAAGCCAATTGTCTCCTTGGGTAGATAAAATATATTTTCCAGTTAATCAATATCAAAATGGTGTAGAGTGTGTTCTGCTGGAGAGAAAAAAACCACCATAAAATCTAATAGCAACAATAAACAGCTCTACAAATAACAAGAGCAGTGTTCTGTTAAAGAGCCACAACACAGGCAGACAGCTTGGGAGGACTAGACTATCTGCCAGTTAAGTAGGACAAGCAGATGACTGACTGTGAGTTGCCACATTGAGAGGTAACAGGTTGGAATTATGTCAGCATTAGTCACTGTGTTCTCTGCTGGCTGATGCATCTCAAAGTGGTCCAATTTACACAAAGGTGAGGGGCCCACCAGTGAACTCATCACAGGAGGGTGAGGGTAGACAGACAAGAGGACCAAAATGGAGGGAGGGAGAGGTATAGAGAGGAAGTAATGAGCTAGACCCCAGGCTAGTAGGTAGCCAGTCAGCACTAGTATGATGAATGTGCTGACCCGGAGAGAAGAGGAGCTGCTCGCTCAGCTAGTGGTCATCATCTCAATGACAGATGACTCACATACAGGATATCTCCCTCCCTCCCTCCCTCAGTCTCTTGCTCCCACTCACTCAATTAGCCAATCACTCACTCTGTCCCTCACTGGCTCTATCTGACTCTGTTAGTGACCATGTTGCGTAACTGTTAGCATCCCCTTGGACTCATCACATTACTCACTGGACTCACAGCAAGGCTGGACAGACAGAAAACTTCCTCATTCCTACCTCTCCTTGTACTAAGTTACAGCACTGTCATCTGCTGTATTATCTCTGCTGGATAACCTACATTGCGCTACTATCTCTGCAGTAATGTTCTATCTGTATGAAGATAGTCCACTCCACATACCTGCTGGTTACACCCAGGTTTTCATAAGCTGTCAGACCATGTGGATGCATACATTACTGCAACAGCCAGGTGTGATCAAACATATCATGATATGTCAAAGGTGTCAAAAACAAATGGCAAGTCCAAGCAGTTCCGTATCTGGTACCCTATACAGTGAAGTAAACAGGCAGTACATATTGGGTGAATATCTGTACACACCCAGTAACAGTAGATGGTGTAATAAATCAATCAGATAGGTGCTAATGCTGTATCTACCTGGCTATAAATAGTGTGTATGTTGAATGATAGATCCACCTCTTCTCTGTACCTGCCTCTGACTGTGTATACATGTATACATCACCAACAAATGCTACCAGTCTGCTGTGCTGCTGAGCTCAACAAACTGAGCAATTGTTGAAAATTGTTAATGGGAGTCTAAATTGTACTTTTATAGCTTCCGTCTAAGAATACCAAGACATGAATTGAACAATGTCAAAGCTGTTAAAGACAATTTTCCTTGTATTCAAATCACCACAATCAGGGGTAGACGCTCGCTGGAAATCTTTACTAGCCCGAAGTGCTCTTCGAGCTAGTGACATACGTTTATCTGTAGTGATACAAACAAATTTCACTAGCCCTTCTGAATTTTCACTAGCCTCGGGCCAGCGGACTAGTGCGAGTGTCGATCCCTGCCACAAACATACAAATATTTAGTATTTACCGTCAAATATTATCATTTATTATATAATTTGGAGTGAAATACTTGGTTCTATCAGTGAAATAAACCCTCTATCAAGCTACAGTGACGATAACCTTGAACACTCTTCTACAGTGTGGTGATTAACTTTATCCCCACTCGTGTGATGTCGATAGGATAATGTTCTGTCGCCATAGTGTTTGTACATTTACCATTGACATCAATCTAATTCAAGATGAAACACATTAAAGACACACTTCATGTTTTTCATGAAATTTAATTTAGATTTGATACATACTAAAATATCAAATGTCCTGATTATGTCCATATCATCTCATTCGACTTGTATATGTATCCCCTAATGTCAAATATTTGACAATAACTTGTTTTCAATAAAACTCGAGCAGCGGCTAAATACACGATGAGAAACCGAATTCTGTGCCCCATTTACATGTATACCACTTATATGTTCCATTGAACAGTACCAACCAATATCTGTCCCCTTGTCTGCAACATATAAGTTTTCAAAATTCCGTTTGAACAATGGACACTCGCCAGCCACGGAACATTGTCCGGTTTTCGATCATTATCACGACTAAACATCTTAATAATGTAACTATACTGAACAGATTGGCACTAAAAGGGTAATTTTCGACAACAGTCATTACTTCTTGATTAAATAACACCCTTGGTAACTTTTGACCTATGTTACTACAGCAACATACTTTATTAATGATATGATAAATAGAATATGTGTTTCCTTGATTGTGAGGTAGAAAAGTTTATATTTTACTTGTGTCTGTGCTAATCATGAATTACCTACTTTTCTTCTATGAGACAAACATGGTATTTGTCAAGGCAAGACATATATCCTCTTTATCTAACCACACACTTATAATTACCTTCCTCATTCAGATCTTGAAGTAGACGCTATGGCATCATTGGCATATAAGGTTAGTACTTGACAGATATATCAAAAGTTTCAAACTTCAACCTTTTAAGTTTCAGTGGCCACTCCTTAAAGGGGCTGTAGCATGTTTTTTGCAAATTTAATTTTTTCAAATTTTCTATTTATAATGATAGTTTATGTCATCCTAATTTACTTTAAAGGATAAAACATCTTATTACACAAACCAATTATATGTAGTGGTAATAATGGTGTTCGTATAAAGCAAAACTTGCATTGCGGCCATTTTAATGTGAACACATTTTATCATTTAGAATTACAAAAACGATTCCCATGGCTTTACTGAACCAGGCACTCTTTTTTAAACTTGATTTTCCGAAGAGAGAAGGGTGTTTTACTATTAGTGACATTATTTTTCAAATACATTTTATCAACTTATTTGAGCGGAAAAATGTGCTACTGTCCCTTTAACACAGAATTAATTCCACCATCTGGTTCATTTTACTGACGTTCAAAGCTGGATGAACTAAACATTGTGTGAGAGACCTGGTTATAGTCAGCAAGTTTGCAAGGAGGAACAATCAGATTGATTACTTCAAACTCCAGCAACAACTATGGAGAAGTATTGCACCTCAGATGAATGTGGAGGAGTACTCATACCAGACTCTATAAATGTGGACGAGTACTCATACCAGACTCTATAAATGTGGACGAGTACTCATACCAGACTCTATAAATGTGGACGAGTACTCATACCAGACTCTATAAATGTGGAGGAGTACTCATACCAGACTCTATAAATGTGGACGAGTACTCATACCAGACTCTATAAATGTGGACGAGTACTCATACCAGACTCTATAAATGTGGACGAGTACTCATACCAGACTCTATAAATGTGGACGAGTACTCATACCAGACTCTATAAATGTGGACGAGTACTCATACCAGACTCTATAAATGTGGACGAGTACTCATACCAGACTCTATAAATGTGGACGAGTACTCATACCAGACTCTATAAATGTGGACGAGTACTCATACCAGACTCTATAAATGTGGACGAGTACTCATACCAGACTCTATAAATGTGGAGGAGTACTCATACCAGACTCTATAAATGTGGACGAGTACTCATACCAGACTCTATAAATGTGGACGAGTACTCATACCAGACTCTATAAATGTGGACGAGTACTCATACCAGACTCTATAAATGTGGACGAGTACTCATACCAGACTCTATAAATGTGGACGAGTACTCATACCAGACTCTATAAATGTGGACGAGTACTCATACCAGACTCTATAAATGTGGACGAGTACTCATACCAGACTCTATAAATGTGGACGAGTACTCATACCAGACTCTATAAATGTGGAGGAGTACTCATACCAGACTCTATAAATGTGGACGAGTACTCATACCAGACTCTATAAATGTGGACGAGTACTCATACCAGACTCTATAAATGTGGAGGAGTACTCATACCAGACTCTATAAATGTGGACGAGTACTCATACCAGACTCTATAAATGTGGACGAGTACTCATACCAGACTCTATAAATGTGGAGGAGTACTCATACCAGACTCTATAAATGTGGACGAGTACTCATACCAGACTCTATAAATGTGGACGAGTACTCATACCAGACTCTATAAATGTGGACGAGTACTCATACCAGACTCTATAAATGTGGACGAGTACTCATACCAGACTCTATAAATGTGGACGAGTACTCATACCAGACTCTATAAATGTGGAGGAGTACTCATACCAGACTCTATAAATGTGGACGAGTACTCATACCAGACTCTATAAATGTGGACGAGTACTCATACCAGACTCTATAAATGTGGACGAGTACTCATACCAGACTCTATAAATGTGGACGAGTACTCATACCAGACTCTATACATGTGGACGAGTACTCATACCAGACTCTATAAATGTGGACGAGTACTCATACCAGACTCTATAAATGTGGACGAGTACTCATACCAGACTCTATAAATGTGGACGAGTACTCATACCAGACTCTATAAATGTGGAGGAGTACTCATACCAGACTCTATAAATGTGGAGGAGTACTCATACCAGACTCTATAAATGTGGACGAGTACTCATACCAGACTCTATAAATGTGGACGAGTACTCATACCAGACTCTATAAATGTGGACGAGTACTCATACCAGACTCTATAAATGTGGAGGAGTACTCATACCAGACTCTATAAATGTGGACGAGTACTCATACCAGACTCTATAAATGTGGACGAGTACTCATACCAGACTCTATAAATGTGGACGAGTACTCATACCAGACTCTATAAATGTGGACGAGTACTCATACCAGACTCTATAAATGTGGACGAGTACTCATACCAGACTCTATAAATGTGGACGAGTACTCATACCAGACTCTATAAATGTGGACGAGTACTCATACCAGACTCTATAAATGTGGACGAGTACTCATACCAGACTCTATAAATGTGGACGAGTACTCATACCAGACTCTATAAATGTGGACGAGTACTCATACCAGACTCTATAAATGTGGAGGAGTACTCATACCAGACTCTATAAATGTGGAGGAGTACTCATACCAGACTCTATAAATGTGGACAAGTACTCATACCAGACTCTATAAATGTGGACGAGTACTCATACCAGACTCTATAAATGTGGACGAGTACTCATACCAGACTCTATAAATGTGGACGAGTACTCATACCAGACTCTATAAATGTGGACGAGTACTCATACCAGACTCTATAAATGTGGACGAGTACTCATACCAGACTCTATAAATGTGGACGAGTACTCATACCAGACTCTATAAATGTGGACGAGTACTCATACCAGACTCTATAAATGTGGACGAGTACTCATACCAGACTCTATAAATGTGGACGAGTACTCATACCAGACTCTATAAATATGGACGAGTACTCATACCAGACTCTATAAATGTGGACGAGTACTCATACCAGACTCTATAAATGTGGACGAGTACTCATACCAGACTCTATAAATGTGGACGAGTACTCATACCAGACTCTATAAATGTGGACGAGTACTCATACCAGACTCTATAAATGTGGACGAGTACTCATACCAGACTCTATAAATGTGGAGGAGTACTCATACCAGACTCTATAAATGTGGAGGAGTACTCATACCAGACTCTATAAATGTGGACAAGTACTCATACCAGACTCTATAAATGTGGACGAGTACTCATACCAGACTCTATAAATGTGGACGAGTACTCATACCAGACTCTATAAATGTGGACGAGTACTCATACCAGACTCTATAAATGTGGACGAGTACTCATACCAGACTCTATAAATGTGGACGAGTACTCATACCAGACTCTATAAATGTGGAGGAGTACTCATACCAGACTCTATAAATGTGGACGAGTACTCATACCAGACTCTATAAATGTGGACGAGTACTCATACCAGACTCTATAAATGTGGACGAGTACTCATACCAGACTCTATAAATGTGGACGAGTACTCATACCAGACTCTATACATGTGGAGGAGTACTCATACCAGACTCTATAAATGTGGACGAGTACTCATACCAGACTCTATAAATGTGGACGAGTACTCATACCAGACTCTATAAATGTGGACGAGTACTCATACCAGACTCTATAAATGTGGACGAGTACTCATACCAGACTCTATAAATGTGGAGGAGTACTCATACCAGACTCTATAAATGTGGAGGAGTACTCATACCAGACTCTATAAATGTGGACGAGTACTCATACCAGACTCTATAAATGTGGACGAGTACTCATACCAGACTCTATAAATGTGGACGAGTACTCATACCAGACTCTATAAATGTGGACGATTACTCATACCAGACTCTATAAATGTGGACAAGTACTCATACCAGACTCTATAAATGTGGACGAGTACTCATACCAGACTCTATAAATGTGGAGGAGTACTCATACCAGACTCTATAAATGTGGACGAGTACTCATACCAGACTCTATAAATGTGGACGAGTACTCATACCAGACTCTATAAATGTGGACGAGTACTCATACCAGACTCTATAAATGTGGACGAGTACTCATACCAGACTCTATAAATGTGGACGAGTACTCATACCAGACTCTATAAATGTGGACGAGTACTCATACCAGACTCTATAAATGTGGAGGAGTACTCATACCAGACTCTATAAATGTGGAGGAGTACTCATACCAGACTCTATAAATGTGGACGAGTACTCATACCAGACTCTATAAATGTGGACGAGTACTCATACCAGACTCTATAAATGTGGACGAGTACTCATACCAGACTCTATAAATGTGGACGAGTACTCATACCAGACTCTATAAATGTGGACGAGTACTCATACCAGACTCTATAAATGTGGACGAGTACTCATACCAGACTCTATAAATGTGGAGGAGTACTCATACCAGACTCTATAAATGTGGACGAGTACTCATACCAGACTCTATAAATGTGGACGGGTACTCATACCAGACTCTATAAATGTGGACGAGTACTCATACCAGACTATAAATGTGCACTCATTGTATTCCTGCATTGAATATCAACATCCACTCAGGTTCAACCCAGCAACACAAATCAAAACTTACTCCATCACATCGAAGTAAGTAGTCTCCACAGGCCAGTTATTGATTATCCTCGACTCAATGATCTCCGATTGCTAAACAAGGAGTTTGCACTCGTAAAATATATCTGAATTCAATGGTTCACATCAAGAGCTGTACCAATGTTTTTTATGAAATCCAAAACCAGGAGAATGAAAAGATTGTTCCTAAAGCTTGTTCCTTAGCTGCAAAACTTTAAATCAGCTCAAATAACTGTAGTATCAGTGTTGAAAGTATTCTCAAAATGTCGTCACAGCGGGTGTTGCTAATTTAACACGTTCATCCAACTCATTTTACACAAATTAATAGACAAAAAATATATTTTCCATAGTATATTTTATGTAACCAAAACAAGTTCAAGCTAAAGTGCCTCATGTTTACATACAATGATACATTCTCTATAAATAGGTTAAAACAAGCCAATCATCATCAAGAATGTTTCTAATATTATAGACATAACATATGAAGTATAAATGTAAGAACTAAGAAGTGCGAAGCCTAAAAACAAAAACGAACACACTTGGCTTTACATTTTACATGAATGAATTGTATTAATGTTTAAGTATATCATGAAAAGATATCTGTATCTGAGGACATAGATATTCCTTCATCAGGTTTCTGCTACAACAAATCATACAAGTTAATCAAACAAAAGCCTCCCTCTGTTTGCGACATCCGAACACCTGATCCATCTACTCATAGTTTCAATTTGGCTTCTCTCTACAAGATTGCTATGTGCCGGTGCTAATCACATGATTGAAGCCAGACCAACATGTGTAGGATATAGGTGCCTAGCAGGTGGTTAAGTTTGCGCCTACCATGTCTATATCCACTAATTACCCCATACCACTGCACATCTAAAACAGCACAGACGGGTGTGGGCGAGAGAGAGAGCCCAGAGAGTGTGAGCAATTACCGGCCAAGTTAGACAAGTACATGCTGAATGCAGAGTCAGATTAAACTGGGCGGGTTGCTGGCTCTATGACTTGCTTATTTTCATACATCTTGCTGTATATGTGTTATATATAGGGCTGAGTATCATGGGAAATCTCACGATACGATATGCATCACGATACAGACAGGCGATACAGAATGTATCACGATACATTGTTTAAAGTATAATTTCATGCATATTTTGTGAAATTTTCAAGATTGTGGAAATTTTGTGTTCTGAGATGATCGAAAATCAAAGATTTAAACAGTTTTTTTTTCTCAAAACTGTTATTTAGAAATCAGATTGCTTCATGCCTATTGTAGTTACTGTTACTGCACAACACTAGCTGGTTTTATAGTGTTCACTTAGTTTTTCTTTTCATTTTTAAGTAAGTGAAATCTATTTTAAGTGTATCACGATACAGGAATCTCACGATACAATAATCACGATTTCCCAAGCTACGATTGTATCGTAGGTATCGATGAATCGTTACAGCCCTAGTTATATATATATTATATATAATCTTATACAAGCTTCGAGTGCTTTCATTAACTCTGTTCTATCTAATAATAGAAAGTAGTGTTTAGTGAAAACAACAAAAGAAAAGAATGGTAATATTTTCCATAGATACAAGTAAGATACTTAGCTTGGGATAGAGTTGAGGTGATTTGGGGTTTAAAACCGCTTTCAAGAGTATTTAAATTACAGTCAGGCCTCGATAATCCGAACGCAGTACTGAGGACTACTATAGATATTAGTTTGGTTACATCTTCCTACTGTTCGGAAACTGCGAGATTCGGATTATCGGTGGCCGAATTATCGCGGTTTGACTGTATATCACGACTGCTATTATTACTGCAGGGAGAAAGCGTTTGTGGCTATTGGCTGGAACTAGCAAACCATGGGTGGTACAGTACTACACTGAACTTCAGTGGAGCATTGCACTCAAACCTTGCTGCATGTAGAATAGTTCTCTCGACGACAGACAGAGTTGCTGAGCCCCTGGTGGGAATCGAACAACAGACCACTTGATCTGAACGTGCTAACCATTGGGCTATCCCACCCTGTTTAAGGTAGAGATGTTTTGTGAAATATCGGAGCCCAATATGCATTTCAGTTGCAACAATCCACTGTCTAAGCACAGAAAAGCTAGGGAAATACTGCGAGGCTTAAATCAGACAGCAATGGAGACTCGCAAGAGTTAGGTCTTGCATTGGGAAGTTGTGCACTGTGATACTCGGAAGGGGTATAAAATTGCACAACTTCACATTGACAAATAATGCAACCTTTACGTTCAATGTAATATTTAAATATAGCCTGAGGGTAGGGAACAATGTAAAGACACAATGATAGCTTCATAGGCTACCATCACCAAAACTTTAGTCTAAATTTTAAATTCAAATTCAATTTAAAAATTCTTGTATCAAATTTAGTTCAGTGTTTTTACAAAATCTATCTCTCTCATATATATATATATATATATATATATATATATATATATATATATACAATTGTTGAAAATCTCACTATGATTTATTCAAATACATTATTATATTATATTCAAATATAGGTTTTTTGTTATACCCAAATGTTTCTAATATAAGAATCCCTTTAGGCAGGGATTTTTGATGTACCAAGATATCCAATAATAAATACTGACAAGGGGAGAAAATCCCATTGCAAAAATGTAAAAATCATTATTAATTTTTAGAAATATCCCATTACTTTATCTGAAAATCCCATTGTGTAAGGCAAAGGGGAGATTATTCTCCCTTTGACTCTCTGCACCAGGGTGATCCCAGCTAATATACAAGAATATATGTGACCATGATCATATCTATATCTTATTCTGTATAAATACCATAAATCTTACACAATGCCCATCATCTTGGCAAAGTCTCTCAAATATCTCTAGACTGATTAACTTTGAAGACCTACACATGAATACTGTATTACATTGTATTCTCAACAAAGAGTTATTCACAAGAAGGAGCAGACTGACACAGGTACACAGATGAAGACAGGTGTAAGCCAGGTTTATCTGACAAGAATACAACAGCCTCTGTGCAGCAGTTGTCTGCTGTAAGAATCGTGCAGACGCATGGGTCACTCAACTAGCTTATATATAAAATGGTTACAAAATTAGCTTACAATGGGCCGTAAAAACAAAATTTTATAAGGAAGTTTTACTTTCTTGATTATAGAGACAAGGAGGAATAGACTTGCAGAAATCAGGATTTGAAAAAGTCAAGGTCACCCTTTTACACCTTATTGACATGCTTCCTTTTAAAACAATCAACTGTCAACTTTTTATTTTACTTACAAAGCTCTGTTACTTTTTTCATTATTCAAAGTAATTTAACCATCAAGATAATAGTGATACTATTTTGCTAAAAGTCTGATCAGCTACTGTGGAAATGTGGTTAAACAATGGACTGTTTACTTTGTCTCATGCATAAGAATGAACTTGTTGCCTAGCAACGAAAGTGAGAATCCTTGAAATGCTTGCATGATGAAGTGACCTCTTTTTTAATGAACCGTTCATTCATCAGGATTTGCATTATTTTATTTTCAAAGGTTGAAGATCTGAAGAAAATGTGTCAAGTAATACATCGTTAATTATTTAGTCAAACGACCCGAAATAGCTTTAAAAATAACTGAAAGTGTGCCTCGTATAAGCAAAATATTACTCTCAGGGCTAGAAATTAACACTAATCCCTTGGCCCGAAGCTAGGAAATATGACACCGGCCTAGTAAATGTTAGCTTCTACTACTACTACTACTAACTCTGTGGGCCTTTAAAAAATTCTGAATCATTATGAAATACTCAAAGTAGAGTAGAGATTCTTGTTTTTATCAGCAACAATGATATCAGATGTGAATGATTGAAGTAGGGAAAATACTTGCCATTGTTGTTCAAACATAACAAGTTATAATTGTTAGATTACTTGGAGATACGTGCTTGTGATACTTGTATTGGGCTAGTAGAAATAAAAAAGACCAGCCCTTCAGGCTACCATATGTTTGAAGTTAGTTTCTACCCCGGACTTTTGTTCCCTACCCCACCCCATGCAAGAATCCCCTCAACATTGTATCACACCCTCTCACAACTTCCCTACCCCACCCCATGCAAGAATCCCCTCAACATTGTATCACACCCTCTCACAACTTCCCTGCACAAGGCATAACTTGCTCAAGTCTTTACAACTAACTAATTTAAGCCTTGCCACATTTCCTTAATGTTTCTGTATTAGCGAATCGAGCCAATTATGTATTTCAGGTGTAGTAATCTGCTATATAAGCATGGAAAAGCAAAGGAAACACTGGATGCAATTTATGGCTTGCACAGAGAAGTTGACCCTCTTATGGCAAAGTCTGAAGGACAGTTATCTTCCAAACCCATGGCTTTTTTCAATTCAATGCTGTCAGTGTCAGAACAATATTAGAAATTCCGGGTATGTCATAGCTGGAAGTTTGAAGTTATGAAATTTGAGCACTTAAAAAGATATATATAGAGAATCTCACCCAAGTGTCTTCTGATATCAAATATATCAACACGAGTTACTAAAGGTTACAAATATCTGAGGCTTGCCGAGGATATTTTGACTTTTATCAACGAGTGTTGATATATTTGATATGAGAAGACACGAGGGTGAGATTCTCTATTTATCATCCAAAACTGAGTTCCACAGGAGATTTGTTTCCTATAATGGGATTAAAAATATAATAATATCTCAGTTATGTTCATAAATGAATACTACAAACGTATGATTGAACCCTGGAATTGTTATTAACAAATTAAAACATATTTTCCAGAATTCAAGTTAGCATTTCCAGTTTTGAATTACCTGCTGCACATTGGAGACTTTTTGAATAAAAAAAGAGAGAAGTGTAGGGTAATCCTGGTTCATCGGCAAAACAAAAGCAGTTGTGCTTGACATAATGACATGAAATTGATTTTGTGCTGATGCTGATCGAATTGGAATTTTGTATCAAGAAGATAACCTTCTTCAGTTGCAGGGTCAGTCAGGCCAATACTCAAAAGCCAGTAATAAAGAAATCCTACTACCACTAACTTAGTTAACCAAGTTAACACATGGTGCAGGGGAGTTGAGGTATGTACATTTGTGCTTCTTCGCAATAGATAAACTTTCTATCTTTCTGTACTATCTTTTTTTACATGAGGAATTAAAAAAAACTAAAAAGAAGACTAAAATGAAAGAAAGAAAAAAATAAAATAATCCTAGTCGATAATTACATGCAAAACAGTGCTGCGCCACTTAAATTGTTATGATTCACATCATATGTACAGAATTTGTTTAACAATCACTCTACAGCTCCACTATAGGTCACATGCCTATCATGTCAAGTGATGTCATTAAGTGAGTGAGTGAGTTGGGGTTCAACGCTGCTTTCAAGAGTATTTCACTTATATCGCGGCTGCTAGTATTATGGCAGGGAGAAAGCCTGCAAGGCTATGTGGCTATGCACTGCGGTGAAACCTGCGAGCAGCGCCTGGAACTAGCGAACCATGGGTGGTACTACGCTGAAATTCAGTGTAGCATTGCATCCAAACCTTACTGCGTGTAGAACAGTTCTCTACTGCAGACAAAGTTACCGTGCCCCTGACGGGATTCGAACCCAATAACTCTTGATCCGAACGCGCTAACCACTGCGCTATCCCGCTAAGGATGTCATTAAAAGTGTCATCCACAGTTTCATTGGAAGCATACAATAGTCCATGTAATCAAATGAAGGAAATCAAAAGAACTCAGTGTGGACAGACAGATCGCATCGATTCAGTGAGGCATATTTGAAAGACATGGTTGGGTGTTTCAGGTAGTCGCTACGAATGATGATTCAAATTAGACAAATTTACTAGCTTTCATCATTTGGTCAGACGGTGGATCTTTTTATACTGTATTACTGGTTAAAGTGTCATGTTGACCATGAAAATTAGATCATGGTCAATGAAGTCAACTGGTGACCTTGAATTGCAAAATACCAAATTTTAATATATTCGTTGCTACGGTTCATTAGATAGCTTATTAACAAGAAACAGAAACTACGGATATACACAATTTGTCAAAGGAGAACAGGAAGATCTTCTTGTTCTTATGTATGCCACTTCTTAATGCCCCTCAAAGACCTGATACACAAAGAAGTCATGAAATACATAATCCTCCATCCCCGACTGCAAGGGAGTTAGGGTAATAACTAATAACAATGTATATATATAACATAGCAAAATTAAAATGAAGCTGAATTATTTCAGTGTGTTCCCCATCCCTTTAGAAGTTTGGTAGTATTCATGATGGAATATGTCATGGATATATCAGATGAATTAGCCAGCAGCCACCAGGCTTGTGTGGCAATAATTGATTATGTGTGGCAAAAGTTAAAGTGAGTGAGTTATTGTTTAACGCCGCTTCGGCAGTATCACAGCCATTAGCAGCTAAGTTAAAGTGAAAATGTGTGGTAAATCTTAAAGTGAGAATTACAACAAACGGAGTTAAAGTGGTTAAATGTGGCAAGTTAGCTTGTGTCCAATCAAGGCCATGAAATTGCAGCAGTACCCTCTATTGGTTCTTGTTTGGACACTGCTTAACTGTACCATATAAAATTGCATATTGAAATCATACAGACATAAATTTAAACAGTTGCATCTTCATAACACTGCTTAGAATTATTTTGGTATTACAGTAACAACTGATTTAAACCCAAATATAGATAATCAACATGCAACATGATGATTCAACTTGAAATCTTATAACATCACTTGGTGGGCATTTAAATACTTATTAAATACGATTCTGACAGGCGAAAAGTGAAATGTGTCATTATTTTGACGCTGACCTGTTGACAAGTCACGGTCTGTATATTTGGTCCTTACCCCACATCTGATACATATTTTATTATAAAGTGTAAGCTATAAGAAGAATATCAGTCTTCTGAACCGTAACATTGCTTTCAAGCAATGAATGTTACATAAAGAATGCAAATAACTGCCTGCACGATATGAAAGAATGCGTTTGCAAGCGGCGAATTTAGCATATGCATAAGCAATGGATGTCTCACTGGGTCACACCCCTTTGAAGCAACAAGAGAGAAATATCTTGCCGTCAATCAAATATTGAATAATGTCATTACGTCGTCTTATTTACTTACCTTTGCAACTAGTATATACAAATCACATTTCTTTCATATGGGTAGGAAATACAACCGAATATTTGCAACATTATCAACATAGGAAGTGTCAAAATGGCGACCTCTCGCTCGTTCTCGGCTTATGGACGAGATTTAGGTGCGGGCACTATTTATCGGAAACGTAGAAACGACTTAGATTTATCATCAATATAATTGTTTTGAATCTCTATGTTGAATTGATGTTTTTCTTATCAAAAAATGAACGAATAAAAAATGTTTGTTATAATTATTGTAGTCCCGCACTAAAAATCGCATTGTCTGCGTTATGAAAACATGGCGGCGATTTTGTCTCTTCAGGAGTACGACAGTGATTCAAACTCAGCTGACAGCGAAAACAATTCAAATGTTCATGACTTGACAGCACATCTAAAGCCATTAGACACGAACATTAAACCAACGTTAACCGTTGCACTCAATGCTGCGCCGACAGTCGTCCCAAAGGTATATCCACACAGTGTTTATAAATAGGAATACACAAGCGTAATTGAAATGGAAATGTTTTGATTTGGACACGTGTTTTCAAATTCATATTACACTGATTTTGAAACATTTGAATGTTGTTCAACCAGTCGATATAAACATTCTGATATTTCTTGTTCTATTTTAATATGGATGGTAATGACATGATAATGGTTTACATACACATCCATTAGCGCAACACTCCTCAGGTTGGGGAAACCCTGAAATCGGTGTATAATACGTCAATCGGCGTATAATACATCAATCGGCGTATAGAACCATACGTCGATCGGCGTATTCTGAAGATTTGGGCCAGATGATTAACGTACGCCGTTTTCCGAGTATTCGGCAAGTGCCTAATCAAACACGCCGTTTAGCACGATGCCGATTATATGCAAGTTTTCACTTGAAACCCTCGAATTATTGACTTTGAAGGCAATAAACATCACCACGGTACAGTTCTAAAGTATTCAAAAGCGAAATAACAACACAAAAACAACTCTAACTATCTTAAACTCACACGACCTGCAACACGAACTTTTCATCGTCTTGTCCTCTCAAAACCGGAACTTGTACTAGTCGATAAATTAGCGTATTTGATTGCAATTAAAAAATTAGTCAGTTTCGCTTGGAAAGTATGGTGGCCGAGAATTAAATGCTGCCACCATCTTTGCGGAAGTTTGACGTCACCTTTGCCATGGATTTGGATTTGAAGTCGTAGTTATGACGTCAAACTTCCGCAAAGATGGTGGCAGCTTTTAATTTCTAGGGCTAGTGAAATTTGTTTGGATCACTACAGATTAACATATGTCACTAGCCCGAAGAGCACTTCGGGCTAGTAAAGATTTCCAGCGAGCGTCTACCCCTGCAACATCAGCGCCATTCTTAAAAAGATCTATGAGAGACTGATTCATCAAAAATAGTCAATATATGATTATTGTTATAACATGTTTAACATAATTGTTTTAAAAAAGAGATACTTTTTTTAAAACATATAAAATCTATCCACATAGCGTAGAACGCCTAAGAAACAATATATCATGGCAGGCTTTGGCTGTATAATAACTTCCGCGTCTTCTGACCAGGAAGACATCTTCGCCAGCTGGAGACTCTACAAGGAGGGAGAAATCAGCCCATCCACCTTGCTGACAATGTGATATGTAAATGTGAACCAGAAAGATGTTTTCTAAATCTACTGTCTAAAACAGTACTGTCTAAAAGTGTATTTCTGCACCTGAAAGTGTGAATAGTGCTGATCAATAATAATGCGACTATAAACATATTGTTGAAATGTTGTTACGTTGTCAAAAGATGAAACCTAAATTTTTGCTATGTTATATGTTGGTATTTTTTGGGTTCGGCCCTTATGACTTGGAACACGGCCCTTTTGACTTTCACCTCCGCCCTTTGGACTTTCACCTCCGCCCTTTGGACTTTTTCCTTCGGCCCTTTTGACTATGCAGTTCTCGTCCCTTTTTTACTACAACCCCAGGCGAAATAGCTTAAACTGTACTTTATGTATTAAAATTACCCAGATGTAACAAAACTGTTGTCATTGTTAACAGATACCAGAGCACAATTATTACAGAATCCTGTATATTTATCATGTCAATGCAATGTATTTTAGAAAGAATGTACTAGTGTGGCCTTGATTTAATGAAAATGGACACAACACTGATAATGATTTGAAATAGTTTTGATGTGAGTTTGTCATTGAGAAATTTTGAAATGCCACCCAAGAACTTCATGATTCTTTTTGTTACAGGACATTGGCAATTCAAAAGTTTTAGACATCACAACAAAAGAAGTGAAGTATAACCCTAAATATGAGGACTTGTATGCTCCACAGGTAAATATAAAAAATTAAATATATATACAAATCAACTGATACAAATAAATTAACAATTTGGTCTACAAACTATTTAAATTAAATTTACTTGATTTTCAATGCTAATTGATGTTATGGTATAAATATGAATAAGTAAGCTTCAATCAATTTAAAAATATTCCTAATGCGCACAGTCATTAAAGGAATGTAGATGTTTACCGAAGATTAACCTGGTGTTTGATTCTCTTCAGGCTGGTCCAGCCCATCCCTACAAAACACAGCAGTTCCAGGCTAACCGTAATATGTTAACTGGCTTCACGGAGCCAGCTCATGTTGATGCCTTCCAGTTTGAGAATCAGCGCAGGACGTTTACCAGTTTCGGTAAGTTTCACCTGCTCTAGCTATGTGTATTCAAAGTGATTTTATTTCATGAAAATGGTTGATCAGGCCTACCAAAGAAAAATACGAATTGCAACGAAAAGAATCGAAATGCACACTTAAAGAAACGAATCTGCATCGTAAATAAGCAATACGGAATGAAAAGAAGCCATTTCATCCATCATTTTGGAATTGGACAGCGCATGTGCAGTTACAGTGTTGCGCTCCGCATTTTTAGCTCATCTGGCCTGAAAGGCCCGATGGGCTTATGGCATGGGATGGCGTCCGTCCATCCGTCCGTCCGTAAACTTTTCGCTTTTTCGACTTCTTCTCCAGAACCAATGACTCCAGAGAGCTGAAATTTAATGTACAGACTCCTTTGCTGAAGGGGATACTAAATTGTAAATTTGGTGACCCTGTGACCCCAAATGTGGGTCACAGGGGTCATAACCTTAAAAGCTATTTTCATCTTCTTCTCCAGAACCAATGATCTCAGAGAGCTGAAATTTTATGTACAGACTCCTTGGCTGAAAGGGATTCTAAATTGTAGATTTGGTGACCCTGTGACCCCAAGTGTGGCTCACAGGGGTCATTACCTAAAAAAATCTATTTTCATCTTCTTCTCCAGTCCCAATGAACGTAGAGAGCTGAAATTTTATGTACATACTCCTTGACTGAAGGGGATTCTAAATTGTAAATTTGGTGACAGTGAGACCCCAAATATTGGGTCACAGAGGCAATGACCTAAAATGCTATTTTCATCTTCATCTCAAGTCCCAATGGCTCTAGCGAGCTGAAATTTTATGTACAGACTCCATGGCTGTAAGGGATTCTAAATTGTAAATTTGGTGAGTCTGTGACCCCAAATATGGGTCACAGGGATCATAACCTAAAAGCCTATTTCAGTTTACAGCATCTTTCTGAGATTATATGTGCACTTCAATCAGTTAGTAGGTAAGGGAGGTAATTTTAAAGAAAACGGCCGAGTTAAAGGCATTTCATCTTTCTGATGTGAGAGTTCTAACATGTGCTTTGAGAATATAATATGTCTGATGAAAAAGAGATATTTAGAATTAAAAACTTAGAATTGGAGGTCTTAACAAAAATTATAAGTCATATTTTATCTTTGTCTCACATTTCACATATGAGTAATTATTTGTATTTTGCAAGTGAATTTGCTGATAAAGGTAGACAAGTCTAAAAGTATTCTAAAGACTTAATACAGAATCTTTTATTAAATCTAATATTATGTTCTTTGTAATTTAAGAGTAAATAATGG
Source organism: Gibbula magus (assembly GCA_936450465.1). NCBI lineage: Eukaryota > Metazoa > Mollusca > Gastropoda > Trochida > Trochidae > Gibbula > Gibbula magus. The sequence continues at coordinate 59,495,937 of OW388293.1, read as the reverse complement.
AGTTTTTTTAATATCTCATGATATTGTGTAATTATTTGGAGAATTAAATAATTAATTAATGAGAATTTCTAGTACGAGTCAATTTGGTATACCTTATTTATATCATATTTTATACTTTATAACTGATTTAGTTTTCTATTAACTTTGCAGTTAATTTTATTCAATAGGAACAAGAAATGAGATAGATGTCTACATCATGGACATGTTTAATGTGAATCTATTTGAAATGAGAACTATTGAATACCCTTTGAAGGAATAACTTGAAGAGGAATTAAATTTTTTCATTTTACATGAGATATGTGAACTGAATATGACTAGTGATGACTGGTGATAACAAAGGACTATAAAAGAAGTAGCTATATGAGATTGTGACATCACACCTATTTTCATCATCTTCTCCAGTACAGAAAAATAATTAATTGTAGGAAAAACTGCATCTAACATATAAATTTTACTGGCTGTGAGTCCAGTGTCTGCATGTTATGTAATTGCATTGTGTTGACCTCTTCCTGGCAGAAGAATGAAAACTGATAGTTACACAGAGGTTTCAGGTTACTTCAGACTTCTGTGCAGCACTGTGTTATCATAGACTGTGCGTGAGACTGCTTTAGTCTTCCACTGACTCTAAAAAAGAATTTATTCATAGAATATCACCATTTTATCAAATATTGAAAAGGAGCCTATAAGAAATGGTGAAAAAGAATTTACTAAAAAAAAATCACCAATTTATTAAGTATTGAAATGGAGCCTATGAGAAATGGGATTTTCAAAAACTGAGGCTCCTATTCATTATGTAATAAATGTTGGTATTGCCATAATGCAATTAAGAATTAAAACAATATAATACAAAGGTGTATGATATTCATAAAGAATGTTGATTTATGTGTAACCAATTTTGATAATAATTAGCAGGGGTCATGACCTAAAAAGGTTTTTTTTATTTTCTTCTACAGCCCCAGGCCATTATTGCAATAGCTTACAGTGGTGAATTGTATGCAAAGAATTGTACCCGGTATATTCATTATTATATAATGTGTGTACGATCTTAAAAAATAGTATGATCTCTCCACCACATTATTATATGTTTGATACCAGCAATTTATTTCCAAGCTTTGTGTTGCTCTTTCAACACATTTATATACCAGATTGGCAAAGTTATGGTAACAAAATATTTTTAAACTGCTTTAATCGTTTCACTACCTAGATTCTTATTACTACATTCCATTATCTGACCATTGCTATAAAGTCCACTCCATAACATACCCCACTTATTATCTCCTGATGAGCTACAGAGGCCATGGCTCTATTTTTCATTTTGCGTTCCCGTGTATTTATAATTGCTGATCGTCTCATTTGTGTGCAGTTATGCTTCTTTTTATTTTGTGTCGCTTATTTAAGATGCAGATTCGTGTCTTTCTGTGTGCATTTCGATTCTTTTCATTGCATTTCAAATTTTTCTTTGGTAGGCCTGTTGATAGGACTCAAAACAATAGTTTTGTGATGCAAGTGAGGTCTATCCCCCGCTATGAGAGGGAGAAGAATATAGATGTGCGCAACTTCCATCCGTGTCTACGCCTATCTGAAATGATCATCAAGATCTTATAACCAAACTTGGTGTGTGGCTTGATGGAGTTTGAAAATGAGTTGAAGATGACCATGTCTTCTTGTTAACTAATGTTGCAAATATTTCTGTTACAGGATATGCAATAGACCCAAGTCATGGTGAGATAGAAGCTGACAGATTGATAGGAGACAGCCTAGCAGCGGAGGAGAATAAAGGTACTTATTGTTGCTTGGTACTAGTTTATTTCTGGATTTAGATATGATTTAAATATATCACTTTGGGGGTGAAATGGTACACTGAAGCGCAGGTTTGGTCCTCGGTTGTACATTTTCAGTTTGATACAGAGATCAGAAAACAATCGAACATGGGCAAACCACACTTTTGGGGGGAATAACTGAATGAATATAAAGGTAACAAGCAGACAGAGTCGGCCATATCCCCCGCCATGTAGGAATTTTGAATATATTTATGCATTTTGAATAAATAATGCATTTACTTTCTATATAGCAAAAGGCACATCTAGACTACTTGGTTGATACCTGTACAAAGTTTCAGCAAAATATATTGAATAGTTTTGAAGTTTGAGGCCGGAATATAGTCATCACCCTGTCCGTCTGTCCGTCCGTCTGTCCGTCCGTCTGTCCGTCCGTAATCATTTCGTTTCCGGAGCAGAACTTGGAAACCGTTCACGATATCTTTCTGAAACTTTGCATGTGTATTACCCACTAACTGAAGTGGTGCCTTTTGATATTTTCAGATTTCTGAAAATTATATTTTTTTTCGTTTCATTAGAAACTTGTTTAATTTGGACTTTGTTCAGAGACAGGTTCGTTTCCGGAGCACAGCTCCAAAACTGTTCATCATATCTTCCTGAAACTTTGCATGTGTATTACCCACTAATTGAAGTGGTGCCTTTTGACATTTTCAGATTTCTGAAAATTTTATTTTTTTTCGTTTCCATAGAAACTTGTTGAATTTGGACTTTGTTCAGAGACAGGTTCGTTTCCGGAGCACAGCTCCAAAACCGTTCATCATTTCTTCCTGAAACTTTGCATGTGTATTACCCACTAACTGAAGTGGTGCCTTTTGATATTTTCAGATTTTTTTCTGAAAAATTAATATTTTTCTGTTTCCATAGAAACATGAGAGGGATGTTGGATGTTGTTGATTTTGACTGCTTCTGAAACTCAGCATCTGTAATACCCACTAACTGAAGTACGGTAGTAGATACACAAGTATCTGTCAAAGATGTGTGGAACCGATGGGATATGTCATCTTCTGATGACTCTTGTATTAGATAGATAACATAATAAATATTACATACCAAAATTGCACTTTGATGCACAGTGTACTGAACAGAAATCAAAATGGTTGAACTCTTGTCATCAGATTCTATAATGGCATTGTCCCCTTTCTGCAACAGGTATGACAGTGTTTGAAACCAACCCGAAGGCAGGAGACAAGAGGAAGAAGGAGCTGAACCGAGACCCGTCAGATATCGACGGATACCTCGGACCCTGGGCCAAGTACGCTGATGAGAAGACAGTCATGCATCCCGATGAGGTGAGTAGATTTCCTGCCAGGCACTGTCTGATGTGACAAATCATTATAATCAACAAATACGATATTCTCATTTATAAAATTTGTTTCATAAACAATATTGAGATATCTGGAATTAACAGAATTACCTCCCTTTTCAATTTGGTTAACACAGAGTTCGCCTGCATTGGCTGATTATTGTTACCTTGCGAGTCGGTTAATTGCTAGATTATCAGACCCTGGTTTGACTTTACTCCAACTAACAGTGAAGACTTGGATGGACTCCTTGACTGATTCGCTATTTAGGTTGCGCTCAATAGTCTAGGCTACACAATAGGGGTGGTCGTTGGGTTGGGAAAGGTAGGGGCCATTGGCCATTTTGCGCTTTGGAAGAAAAAATGGCCCATTATAATTTGAAATTTTACTATTGCTACAAAGGAGAATGACCCATTTAAATTTAAGAAAATGACTAATAGCCATTAAAATGACCCATTGTCAAAGGTGTCTTTCCCAATCCCTGATGGTCCCACGAAAAATGTCCAGTTCTTACATAGTTATTCATTGATAGCCAGCAGTAGATCATTTTAACTGCGCCAATGATGCTGAAATGGGTTATAAGCAGTGTTCGAAATAATTTTAAGTCTTTACTGGCACTAGGACTTGTGGTTTAAAAAAAAATATGAGCCCTTTAATACTTTAACAGGAATATGTAGACATACAACTGATTGAAAATTTCTCAAGCCAGACTGGCTTCCTCACCACTTAACTATTTCGAACACTGGATCAGATTGTTGTCAGTATTAAGGAGCCATCAAGGATGTTAGTGTTTCAAATAAAATAAAAAAATTCGAAAATAAACTTATAACATTTTATCTACAACATGACATGTGATAAATAATTTTCATATCACGACAATGTAATGAAATTTGGTTTCAAAGAGAAGTACCCTTTTAAGTAGCGCGCACTAAGGGTATCTGACGTCATATATAAACAGAATCCCCTTTATTGCGTAAAACATACTATACAACAGCAAACGCTTCCGAAGCGTGAAAGCTCGTCTCTAGCGCAAGTCGCCATAACAACCCATGTACTGCACGCGCTGCACGTGTCTCTCATGCAAGTTACCCTTGTCACACATTACTGAATGTGACGATTGCTTTATAAACAATGTTTCTAAATGTCCTGAGAATATACAAATTATAGCCTGTTTAATGTACTTCTTATTGAGATAAGACCAGCAAATTATGACACATATTTACTCTCATTAATTATAAAATTCAAGCAAAATACCTAGTTGGGTAAAACAACTATTCCAATTTCTGTAGCAAATACATAATTAAATGGAATGGTAAATAAATAACCGCCAAAAATTATATATTTAAATCTATTTCAATGCTCATAAACTTTGTTATTCTTTATTTGTTTATTTGTATACAGTGTGTATACAATGCTTTGCGCTTGAAAATAATAGACTGGATCTATATTTAGACTGGACGACACCTTTACTAATTAGTGCAATTTCTCGGCTTATTTTGTGTCGAACAAATTTGGGGAAAATTAAGTGTATATATTTCATTACTAGCAGCCGTGATATAAGTGAAATACTCTTGAAAGCAGCGTTAAACCCCAAATCACCTCACCTCACCTATATATTTCACGGAGATAGATTTTTGGCAGTTTTCCTATGTGTTCATCAACATCCTTCATAGCTCTTTAATATTGAGATATAGAGCGTGACTTACCATGGTCTTTATAACTGTTTATGTGTGCAAGTCAATTATAGAGAACATAATACTTGGATCTTTGATAAAGAAGATGTCCTTGAAGCTATCCCAAGTCTGATGAGTTCATGTCTGTCTGTGTTCAGGATGAGAAGAAGGAGCTGGATGAGATCCTGGCCAAGAGAAGTAAGCACGGGAAGCAGTCGGAGGAGAAGCCCCTGGAGGAGAAGACCACGCTGCACAGTAAGTATCTCTTGGTGTGGGAGGGAACACTCACTTCTTCTCAGTCTCTACATTCTGTAGTTGTCACAAGTTACAAGTAGTCACATCTCCGAATGGGTTCCATAAACTTTACATACAAAGGGTGGGGTGGATGTTCGGAACCCCCTGAACCACACTTTGTATCCGCCACTGAGCATCACATCCTGAATGATTGGGGCAGGATGATACAGTAGTTAGCAGTGTGAAAGGTTGAAATCCCAATCTGTTTACTGGGCCGAAGGGTTTGGGACTTTGCGTGCAATGTTGCATCTTTGCATACCACCCATTGATTTGTAAAGCTGGATGAACAGAGGCATATTCTGAATAAGGATACTTACCCATAAGTCTCTCAACTCATGTCTCAGTGTATCAGACTCTCAGTTTATCTAGCAATGAAGCGGGTCATTCACCCATTTTGCACTGTCAAATGAGCTATGCACAGGACCATGTGCCAACTTTTATTTGTTTTGTTGCAGTCAAGGATGCTTACGACTACCAAGGCCGATCGTTCCTCCATGCACCACAGGATGTTGGCGTCAACCTGAAGTCAGATGAACCTCCTGAGAAGTGTTTCCTGCCCAAGAAGCTAATCCACACATGGACGGGACACACGAAGGGCGTGGCAGCGATCCGCTGGTACCCGCACACCGCACATCTACTCCTGTCAGCTGGTATGGACAGCAAGATTAAGGTCTGTTAAACTATTTTCTGCTTCATAAATTTGATGTGATAGTGTTTTGTTGAAAATATTCTGTTATTATTACAATTGTTCATGGTGTGATTCCAATATGGATTTATCTGAAAGATCTTCAATCATTAGTTCCATTCAACTTATTTTCTTGGTTATGTAAGCTATTGGATCTCGTACAATACAAATAGAGCTTACAATATATAAGAGTGGCTAATTATACAGATACAAAGTTGTTAGATTATTACAGAAAATATGACATGTTCCTTAACCCTTAACTTGCGAACCCCGGCATGGTCCGGGATTGCCATAAACAATTCCTATGTGCCTCATACCGGGACTAGACTTAGATTTATTTGCGGATGTCTACCATTGAGCTTGTACTCAACTAGCCCTGTAAGCGATCTGCGAGTCGAGTTGTCTCCGGGAGTCGCTCCATAAAAACGTTTGTATAATGCCGCGCAGTTCGCCACGATAATAAGACTTTGTCAATGTCTGGTCGAAATGTCCAGCAAAAATCACAGCAAATTGTGTGTGCATTGTTGATCCGTAACGCATCGATAATTAGCTTTACAAAAGGCCAATTTTGCTGGCTTCGCCCCGAAGCCTTATCTCCCTTGGGGCTAATCATCACCCAAGTGTTTGCATTGCCTCGTGTTTGCATTGCCCTTACATGCTATCTGCCTCGCATCTAGCGGGACGGAAAAAATAATCGGTAACTTGCCTTACTCCAGCACTTCATATCTTGTGAACAAATTGTTGTTTTCAAAAAACTTTATGGCAGAATAAAGGGGAAAGAATAGACTACAATCCCATATAAAATTCACAAATGTCAAAAAAATAATAAAGACACAGCAAGCGCCGTGAAAAAGGTCATGTTTCCACTTCATAAATTTTTAAACAATCAGCGATTTTCACAACTTCTTACACAATTTATCACTGCTAAACTACTGAATGCATTTTCATAATTTTTATATCAAAATAAACCAATAGAATAATCCTTTATTCTATATAAAATGCGCATATTTATTCACAGAAATAAAGATACAATTTTACCTTTCTGAGAGGCATGTAAAACCAAGCGACACACAAACTAATCAACATATTTTCATCGGTTATGGTTCGAGGTTAGCATTTATTTGAAAGGTCAAACTACATAACCATATTTGGGTTGACATGTGCTTATTTGTCAACTGGTTCGAGATTATGATTTCTTGGAAAAGTGCAATGAACGATCGTTTGCAATGCCGCATACATGTTGTAAGTATTGACGATTTTATAGGTGGAAATAAAGACAAACTTTACATAGCTATAGCAAAGTTTGCATTCTAATAATTTTTATATCATTGTGAAGCCAGACATCTTGTCTTCAATTCCATATATAAATTGAATTTTTTCGTTTCGTATTTATGATATTATGAGGCCCGAATTAAAGACAATGTTTAGAAAGTAATAGAATAAAAACGAAAAATCATAGAAAATTCATTCAAATTGCGGGTGTGAATTAGCCATTTGTATACGAGTGCCGCGACTTGAATTTGTATTGAAAGCCCGTATATAGTCCGTTTTCGTGATGTAGATGCGATATATTTCGTAAAAAACGGTACCGGAATCGCCGCCTGGAAATTCCGCCAGCAGAGCTAATTAGTACCTAAGCCAAAATACTGCGAGCTGGAGGGTCTGTAAATTCCGCCACAGGGGCTAAAATGGGTAAAATAGAAATACGCAACGTAAGGGTTAAAGCAAGAGCTTCCTTAGTATATCTAAATAACTATAATTTGCTGCATATCAGCTAAACATATTCAATACCAAACACTAAGTTTTAAACGTTAGTCCACCCCGGTAAGTCCTATCTACCCTTGGTGTGTGCAGATCTGGGAGGTGTACAACCAGAGGCGGTGTGTGCGGACGTACGTGGGACACAAGCAGGCTGTGCGAGACATCACCTTCAACAACGATGGCAAGGAGTTCCTCAGCTGTGGATACGATCGATACTGCAAACTATGGGACACAGAGACAGGTACTTTGCTTCTTCAGTCTGCTTTTTTAGCTATTTTATTACTGTTAAATCCTCAAATTTCTTTGATAATTCTGTTTTTAAGTTGCTTGTTGAAGCAACTCTTGAATAACTTTACAGGGGTAGAAACTAACCTGAAATGGTGACTAGCCTTTTGGGCTAGTAGCTTTAAAATCTTACTAGCCCAGCCAACATTCTTCTAGCCCAGTAACAAACAGACAGGAGACGTAGAAAACAGATGATTAAATGAGTCAATTGATTTAATGCTAATTCAGAAAACTCTTTTAATTTCAAATTATTAACTCATTTCACTTCAACATTATTATATTTCTATTTACTAGTATTGACCAGAATTTTCAAGGAGGGACTGACAGGGGTCAAAATTTAACTTTTCAATGCAGTAGCATTTCTAAAAGTTCTAGTCCAGACTTATTCCATCTAGCCAAATACATCTCCATGATCATTTCACCTCAAATTTTAACTAGTCTTTCGGACTACCAGTTTTTACACTCTACTAGCCCAGCTTCTTTTTCACTAGCCATGGGCTAGCGGGCTAGTGCTAGTTTCTGTCCCTGACTTTAGTGTCAAAGATATCTTTATGCCAAAAGCAGTGAGTTGATGACTGATGTGTGCAGGTCAGTGCAAGTCGAGATTCACCAGCAGGAAGGTGCCGTACTGTGTCAAGTTTAACCCTGACGAGGAGAAGCAGCACCTCTTTGTGGCCGGCACCTCCGACAAGAAGATTGTGTGTGTGAGTAGCCAGTTGACAAACAGTCCTAGTGTTACTGTTTCTCTGTTAAACTTGATGTACAATACAATTGGTTACTTCCATCTATTGGAACTGTTGAACTGCTGAAGATTGTGCTTGATTTATGTATACCTGTACAAGAGCTCTCTGCTGACGTAAAATAGGGTTGTAAAGAATCATTATGAGGACAACAATATAATAACAGTATAATAGGCAGGGGTTTCATTATTAGCTGGGTACAGCGAAAACTTCCTGCTATGAAAAATCAATAATTGTTTATTTCAATCTTGACACACTGCATGCTTAACGGCCTGCTTTCCCTTCCTGTAAAAATCTTATACCCTGTTATCTTATAAATTAATGAAACCCTTGAATAGGAATGTACATTTTATGATAGGCCTAAATGTGGACCTGTTTTTATCACCAGTATGCTGTTAACCCTTAGAGTAGACTAGCGAGTAAAAAAGTATCCATGTGTTGTTATAGTGGGACAGCAGGTCGGGGGAAGTTGTTCAGGAGTACGATCGACATCTGGGCGCAGTCAACTCCATCACCTTCGTCGACCAGAACCGCAGATTTGTTACAACCTCTGATGACAAAAGTTTGAGAGTGTGGGAATGGTAAGTAGCTTGTTGTCAGGAACTCTTCCCAAATGGTAATGTCTTTTAGCTCATCAGGCCTGAAATCCAGGTGAGTAATCATTCGGGTTGGAAGTTACCATTAGTGTGACCGTAAAACTTTCATTCACTCTAAAGCCTGATGAGCTACAGAGCAAGTGGTTCTAATTTAAAAGCAAACATGTTAGGGTGTTTGGCATTTAGTTCTAATAAACGATAGTAAAGGGCTACAGAGGTCACTCTTTGAACACCCACAAATGACCAAGCCTACTTTGCCTAGAATTCTGTGTGTTTTGCCTTTGAAAATTATAGCTTGCAATCTTAGTCACCCTGTGACTCATAATTTGGGTTCAAATAACTAATATTCGTCGTCCCTCCATACACAATCTTTCTTGCAATGACTGATGAGCTACCCCTTTGCTCTAGTTTTTTATAGGAAATATTGTTCATTGACACCTTGTAATACGTATCATGTAATTGTTTCAGGGATATTCCTGTTGACTTCAAGTACATTGCTGACCCGTCCATGCATTCCATGCCATCAGTCACCCTGTCGCCTAATGGTGAGTACAAATGCTGAATACAAATGCTGAAAAGCCGCTGAAACACATCCTAGCTTTATCCTTGTATTTTATATGAGAAAATTAAAAACTCTGTGTAACTCCCTCCGACCATCCAAATGAAAGTCTGAAGTCTTGATTTTCCTTTGTATTTCACTTCTAAATGTCCTTCTAAGACTTTTGTTTCCTTTTGCCAATTATATTGACAACAATACATGACACTTTCAAGCTAATATCTTTTAAAACCAATAAAATATTTAGTATGTCCTAAGGGTATCCTGTATTATATTACATGTGGAGTGGTTGGGTTTGATAGCGGATGTGGGGTTGTGAGTCCTGCTCACTTTATCTTGATTTTGTTTGCAGGTAAATGGCTTGCATGTCAGTCTATGGACAACAAGATATGTGTCTTCAACGTTCTCAACCGATTTAAGTTCATGAGAAAGAAGACATTTACAGGACATATGGTACGAGTTCATAGTCACTTTAAAACTTCCTTTCCAATTTCAATTAATCAAAGTCATACCAAATGCCATTTTAAATTGCTGTTCTTTCATTGCACTAAATAACTTGTTAATGTTTTCAGGTTGCTGGTTATGCCTGCTCTATAGATTTCTCTCCCGATATGAGGTAAGTTACACTCTATAGTGCTGTTACAAGTATTACAAGCATTAGATGCCAGTGCCAGGTAGACAACTGTTCTACACGCAGTAAGGTTTGGGTGCAATGCTACACTGATTTTCATGGATGTTGCAGGCTTTCTCCCTGTAATAATATTAGCAGCCGTGATATAAGTGAAATATTCTAGAAGCGGTGTTACACCAGATCTCACCTCACCTCAGCATTAGATGGTGAGACAACAGTGCGTGGATGAGTTACTCTTAATCATTGATTATTGAGCGTTGATTATGGGTATCCTATTATCAATATGAAACTGTGTGGATGAGAGTTTGTTTCTGTTGCAGTTACATCATCTCTGGGGACGCAGACGGGAAGCTGTACATCTGGGACTGGAAGAGCACAAAGCTGTACAACAAGTGGAAGGCGCACGACGACGTCTGCATCGGTGTGTTGTGGAACCCACATGAAACATCCAAGGTGGCCACATGTGGATGGGATGGAGTCATCAAATACTGGGACTGATTTAACACATCTATATCTCTTCTAATCAACAAGTTCCATGAAGAAGTGAAGTCAGAGACTAATGAGATCTGTGTCGTGAGAGACGTCCGGACATTCGTGGTTCTGCAGTATCACCTCACAATTGTCGTTGAGAGTATTGAGGGTCGTGAACTTGATGTAAATTACGTACAATAATGAAGTAGTTCACTACTCAAGGATACAATTACAGCAAGAAGATTTGTGCTGCCAGTTCCATAAAGATGTGTACATAGTTTCAGCTGTACTGTATAGTTTTAGGGTCCTCATCAACAGTTCATAATGTCAATTTCATCAAATCAGTATTTGTACATTTGTAAATAAAATCAAGAACCTGTCTTTATTTCTGTTCAATAGATAGAGAATACTCAATCATCTTCCATTTTATAACATTTTTATGCTTAGGGCAGGGTGTCCGGCTTCCGTCTGTAAACTTTTCGCATTTTCAACTTCATCTCCAGGACCAGTGACTCTAGGAGTTGAAACTTTATGTGCAGACTCCTTGGCCAATGGGGATTCTAATTTGTAGATTTTGTGACCCTGTGACCTGAAATGTGGGTCACAGGAGTCATGACCTAAAAACCTATTTTCATCTTCTCTAGTACAAAAAGCTCTACAGAGCTTCTTGGCCAATTTGGGTTCTAAATTGTAGATTTCGTGACCCTGTGACCTCAAATGTTGGTGACAGGGGATCATGACGTAAAAGCCTAACGGCATTTTCATCTTTTTCTAAAGTATGAAAAACTCCAAAAAGCTGAAATTTTATGTACAGACTCCTTGGCCAAATGGGGATCACAATAGAAACTTATTATTTGTTTTTTTTAACAATGTATTACTTAAGATAACATAGATATACAACTTTAGATAACAAATCAATGAATTCCTGATGAGCTACAGAGCCCATGGCTCTATTTTCATTAAACAAGTCAATGATTTGGTATACAACAAGCGAAAGCGAGTTTCATACCAAATCATTCAAGAGTTTAATAAAACTGGTATTATATGGAAGAGAGTTTAGTGTTCTGTTTATTGTTCCCTGGTGATGGCGGTACAACCATTGTGAAATCATACTTGCAGTGGTGAGGTGAGTTGGAGTTTAACGCCGCTTTCAAGAGTATTTCACTTATATCGCGGCTGCTAGTATTATGGCAGGGAGAAAGCCTGCAACACCATGTGGCTATGCAATGAAACCTGCGAGCATCGGCGGGAACTAGCGAACCATGGGAGGTACTAGGCTGAAATTCAGTGTAGCATTGCACCCAAACCTTACTGCGTGTAGAACAGTTCTCTACTGCAGACAAAGTTGCCGTGCCTCTGGCGGGATTCGAACCCGGAACCTCTTGATCCGAAGCCGAACGCGCTAACCACTGCGCTATCCAGTGGTATTACACTAGTTTAATATTGCCGATCTTCCACGGGAGAGTAATAAAGTAGAAATATTTACTGCAGCCAAATGATCTTGCATGCTCAAATCTGGACATATTGACAAGACAAGAAGATTTCCAAAATTTATGTGCATAAAAAATTAACAGTGGTTAACATATCGATTCACGATCACAATTTGAAATAAAATGAATACAAATTATTACAGACAGGTAGTAATTACATAACTTAAAATGTACATGCATTAATATGGCTTTAATCTCTTAAGTCAACAGTATACTTAATAAAATGCATTATTAATGAAACAGAAACCACCAATGAATTGCACGAACATATTTGAATGAACACTTGAGATTTTTAGAAATACAGTTGTTATTCTTTGTTCTTTTCTCTTACGAGACAAATGATACAGAGCTAGATTTCACAAAGTATTCCATTTCCACTTTTCTATGTTTGTGAAAAAATGGGCAGACGTGTCCTTGCTAGGGTTCAATTACTGTTTGTAAAAACTAGGCAAGCTAATGATTTCAGTGAACAAAGCACTAAATGGAGCCCTGCGGTGGAAGACACTTCTTGATAAGAGAGAAATGAAATTGGTCATCGGTGTTGTAAATTTCCCTTTTAAATGATTTGGATAGCAGGTGAATTTCTTTGCTGGGAACATGTGATTGAAACTACCAAATGCAATGGGGGGAAAATGCTTTTATATATAATCATTTGACCAGTTAACAAACAAAGATTTAATTTCTACAACAGTTATATTTTCTACAAACTAAAATTGACACTTAATCATGTTATTGCATCTGAATAAAGAAGTTAAATTAAAAGGAAATGCATTAATTTATCTTACAACTTTATCTTAATATCTTTGATTGATTTGCATGATGATAATGAAACACATTTTACCCATCGTTAAATTTGCGATAGAAAATGAAAACAAAGCAACAATCATTTTATAACAGGAGTAAACATTCCGATCATGTAACACACAACATTAAACTTCTCTCTGAATATAAAAGGAATAAATGTGGTTATCTCACAAGAATCTCTACGACTACAGATTTGAAACATGTTACTTTAAAACATTTGCAATGTTCAAATTAAAATGTATGTGAAATAAAACGTTTGAATTCAGGACATAACTTTGTCAGAAAACAAGCACCATGGTTACAGAAACCACACAAACCAGGACTGCAGGGTCGGCAGATCTGCATAGTTAGCTTCCAGACATTCTTAAAATATTCAATTCATTTAAAATTTGGTAACAAATGTAAAAGAGAACAAATAACAGTCCACATCTATTCACCTGAACATGTTTTGCATCTGGATGGAATTTCGTATGTACATGATAGGATGGAATGGCAAGGGAGATCACTTGAAAGATTTTAAATATGGTATATGACGAAGTTTGTGGAATACAAGGTACTATTTTCAGGCTGTCCGTTGTTGAAACTCTTCGCCCAGACTGTGCATTTGATTTGAACAAATGTAGCGTCTTTCAATGTGTTAAACTTGACCATTACGACGGGAGGAAGAAACTGGTCGACAGTGCGAGGACGGAACCAGTAGGCAGGGAAACCTTCGGGAGGGAAGTACTCCACAATCGGATACTGTGGGTCGTGTACTTTCATGTTGTTCCGGTCCTGTTCTGTCTGAAAGTGGGGAGAAATGCAGAGCTGTAGAGATACTTAGAGACAAGAGAAGCCTTGCTCTCATGAACATCACCAACCTTTGATGTATCATCTGTTTGTATAATAGGTCTGAGTGGATCCTAATTATTTTGTATGGGCAGGCCCTGGTGATCCTTATAAAGGACCAAAGGATCAAATTTGTAGTCCGCCTACATTGGGGGGAGGACGCAGACACAACTCAATTTTGGTGACATTTACCTTATTTTCAAGGTCGCCACGACACTTTGACCACTTTTCGAACTCTTGTTAACGCAATATATCATGACTGGATGGACCCAAAGTCTTTAAATTTTGTGTCAGTCTACATTGGGGGATGACGCAGAAAACAGTACATTTTGGTCACCTAGACCGTATTTTCTAGGTGACTGACACTTTGACCACTTTTCGAACTCTTGTTAACGCAATATCTCATGAACCCGAGCACCCAAAGCCTTTAAATTTGTTAATCATCATGACACTTTTTACCAGTAATGCAATATATCAAGTATCTCCTTTTGACCAAATGATGTGTCTTACTTCACTCAATGTTAGCGGCGAGGGACATTGCCATTTTAGTGGCAAACACTTGTTCTTCTTTGTTTATTTACTCAATTCAGAAACTTACAGCAAATAGAGGCACTACATTGGAGCAAAGAATAACATGTCATCTAGAGCATGGCAGAAATTGAGCTGTCACATAAAGCTAAAGACTTGTAGTTCTACATGGTGTCGTGGATAACTTACCAGTCCATCGCAGGTGACTCCCACATGATCACCTCTGTATCGTGCACCCAGATCCTTGGCAACCTGGCTGGTGTTGTCAAACGTTGTCACTGTCTGGTTCCTTGGCTACAACAGGTAAGAACCTTTAATATACATTGCATTGGTATATATTAACTTAAAGAGACACAACGTGTTTTTCATGAAATTTTATTTAGATTTGATACATACAAAAATATCAAATGTCCCGATTTACGTCCAAATGATCTCACTCGACTTGCATTTGTATTGATAATAACCTGCTTTCAATGAAACTCGAGCAGCGACTTGATACATGATGAAAAGCCGAATTCATGCACTCCATTACAAGTATGCAAGTTATATGTTCCATTGAACAGTACCAACCAATTTCGGTCTCTTTGTCTGCTACATATAAGTTTTCAAAATTACGTTTGAACAATTGACGTGGGACAGCCGCAGAACATTGTCTGGTTTTCAATCATAACCACGACTAAACATTTTAATAATGTAATTATACTGAACAGATTGGCACTAAAAGGGTAATTTTCGACAATAGTCATAACTTCTCGATAAAATTACACCCTTGTAATATTTTGACTTATGTTACTACAATAACATACAGAGTGTCCCATTAAACTAAGCAAAGGTTCAAATTAGATTTGAATATTGTCTACCAGAGGTAACAGACGAGATATTGAATATTGCCTACCAGAGGTAATAGACGAGATATTGAATATTGCCTACTAGAGGTAACAGACCAGATTTGAATATTGCCTACCAGAGGTAACAGACGAGATATTGAATATTGCCTACCAGAGGTAACAGACGAGATATTGAATATTGCCTACCAGAGGTAACAGACGAGATATTGAATATTGCCTACCAGAGGTAACAGACGAGATACTGAACATTGCCTACCAGAAGTAACAGACGAGATATTGAATATTGCCTACCAGGTTGAGTTGCAGCAGGATACAGGGTTCTCCACTCGCGTATCCATAGTGATTGTGTTTATCACAACTCCTGAACACACTTGGGTCAAACTTGCACACTTTGTCCTCAGGGGCGCTGGTGTTGGTACACTCAACAAATTCACTTCCCCGTTGATTCAAGATATCATAGTCTGTAAATATTTAATAAATAAGTTCAGAATAGAAATCATCTTAGAAGTTTTAGTAGAGAAGATTCATGCATCTATAAAGACATTATTGTGATAGTTCTTCAAGTATTCTATTTCTTAAAAAATCATTTAAATGGAGGTTTGTTGTTCTGAACTTGTTCATGATTCTCTCATTCATACACAACACTGATCCAACAGATGTATGCAGCACAATTTGTCCAATGATGTTCATTGTGTTCACAGCACAAATGTTACATCTGATGTAACAAAGTTCAGGTTTGTGCTTATCTGGAAATGGACAAACTAAACCAAGCCTAATATGAAGGGATCGTGTTGGGATACCATATGTTGAAAACAGCTTAATGTGCAGACATAGATCTGGAGTATGTGTCGACAAAAGGGAATACTGTGATTGTATAAATTGATCAGAGGGGGCAAATTAAGCATCAAGTTCAAAATATATCTTTCATCAGAGTTGAACTTTTGCACATGTAAATATCAGAGTGCTCTGGGAGCACAACATTCCGCTGTGTGCCCTATTGATGCACAACCGATCCTCCAAACTAGGAGCTCTAAGTATCCATTAATTCAACCAGGACACAGGACCCTGATACGTGGCAAGTATATCCAGCCAGGACACAGGACCCTGATACATGGCAAGTATATCCAGCCTGGACACAGGACCCTGATACGTGGCAAGTATATCCAGCCAGGACACAGGACCCTGATACGTGGCAAGTATATCCAGCCAGGACACAGGACCCTGATACGTGGCAAGTATATCCAGCCAGGACACAGGACCCTGATACATGGCAAGTATATCCAGCCAGGACACAGGACCCTGATACGTGGCAAGTATATCCAGCCAGGACACAGGACCCTGATACGTGGCAAGTATATCCAGCCAGGACACAGGACCCTGATACATGGCAAGTATATCCAGCCAGGACACAGGACCCTGATACGTGGCAAGTATATCCAGCCAGGACACAGGACCCTGATACGTGGCAAGTATATCCAGCCAGGACACAGGACCCTGATACGTGGCAAGTATATCCAGCCAGGACACAGGACCCTGATACATGGCAAGTATATCCAGCCAGGACACAGGACCCTGATACGTGGCAAGTATATCCAGCCAGGACACAGGACCCTGATACATGGCAAGTATATCCAGCCAGGACACAGGACCCTGATACGTGGCAAGTATATCCAGCCAGGACACAGGACCCTGATACGTGGCAAGTATATCCAGCCAGGACACAGGACACTGATACGTGGCAAGTATATCCAGCCAGGACACAGGACCCTGATACGTGGCAAGTATATCCAGCCAGGACACAGGACCCTGATACGTGGCAAGTATATCCAGCCAGGACACAGGACCCTGATACGTGGCAAGTATATCCAGCCAGGACACAGGACCCTGATACGTGGCAAGTATATCCAGCCAGAACACAGGACCCTGATACGTGGCAAGTATATCCAGCCAGGACACAGGACCCTGATACGTGGCAAGTATATCCAGCCAGGACACAGGACCCAGATACGTGGCAAGTATATCCAGCCAGGACACAGGACCCTGATACGTGGCAAGTATATCCAGCCAGGACACAGGACCCTGATACGTGGCAAGTATCTCCAGCCAGGACACAGGACCCTGATACGTGGAAAGTATATCCAGCCAGGACACAGGACCCTGATACATGGCAAGTATATCCAGCCAGGACACAGGACCCTGATACGTGGCAAGTATATCCAGCCAGGACACAGGACCCTGATACGTGGCAAGTATATCCAGCCAGGACACAGGACCCTGATACATGGCAAGTATATCCAGCCAGGACACAGGACCCTGATACGTGGCAAGTATATCCAGCCAGGACACAGGACCCTGATACATGGCAAGTATATCCAGCCAGGACACAGGACCCTGATACATGGCAAGTATATCCAGCCAGGACACAGGACCCTGATACGTGGCAAGTATATCCAGCCAGGACACAGGACCCTGATACGTGGCAAGTATATCCAGCCAGGACACAGGACCCTGATACGTGGAAAGTATATCCAGCCAGGACACAGGACCCTGATACATGGCAAGTATATCCAGCCAGGACACAGGACCCTGATACATGGCAAGTATATCCAGCCAGGACACAGGACCCTGATACGTGGCAAGTATATCCAGCCAGGACACAGGACCCTGATACATGGCAAGTATATCCAGCCAGGACACAGGACCCTGATACGTGGCAAGTATATCCAGCCAGGACACAGGACCCTGATACATGGCAAGTATATCCAGCCAGGACACAGGACCCTGATACATGGCAAGTATATCCAGCCAGGACACAGGACCCTGATACGTGGCAAGTATATCCAGCCAGGACACAGGACCCTGATACGTGGCAAGTATATCCAGCCAGGACACAGGACCCTGATACATGGCAAGAAGATTAAATAGGAAGAGGTTATTACTGTAAAACTATCTAAATTGAAATGTTTGAAGATGACTGTATAAGTACCATGAAGTGTGCGCTCCAGAGATTCGTAGTAGGGGAGGTAACCCTTTGGGCCCACCGCGCGGAAGTTGTACTTGATGAGGACAGTCTCGTCACCGGGTATCGGGTAGAATGTCACACCTGCCACAAACAGAGAGAAACAACTGCAGACAATTATGTCAATCACCCGGTCAAAAGAATATGCCCTCAAAGACCTAACCCTGTTGTAGATTTCCAAAGGTGTTTAATGGGTCAGTTCTGATTTAGTCAGTCTGATTAATCCTCGGCAACATGTCGGTTGTGATCAGACTAACATTTAGCATATTTCTGTCAGTCATCAGGAAATTTAATGTGAATACATTTGTAAAGAGTACTCTACACTGAAAATGTTTAATCAACCCTTAAAGGTGCTGTAGCACATTCTGCTTACTGCTCTAAAATGTCAAACAAGGACTAAATTAATCTCCTAAATCAATAAAAAAAAAGTTCTAAAAAGGAATGTACACGGTTTGGTTTAGCCAGGGGAGTACATTTGGATGTAGGGATACCTAAACACCTAAAGTGGAGTTTTAAATATGGTGCAATGATGAAATGATCAACCATTTTGCTGTCTGTACTCTCAGAATCGCATATGACCAGCAAATCTACCCCTCACACTGACAAATTTCACAAAACTGTTGCTTTAAATGTCCTACCATTTTCACCAATACCGACAACTGTTTTTGATGTATTAGGCTTATCGGGTCGAGGAATGAGATGTCTTACCCACTAAAGTAACAATATACTATGATAAAAATTCTCTTGTTTTCGCATTTTAGACGCTACGTAACAAATGGGTTACAAATATATAGGCAAAGCGAAATGATATCTGTAACTTAACTTCAATCAACTCGTGTTGATATATATTTGACAGCAGAAGATACTTTGATGAGATTCTCTATATAAGTTGTCATAGTGTTTGAGCTGATGTTTACATAATGTGATACATTTTTGCAATAAACATTATCTAAATAAGCTTATTGTGATTATCTCAAGCCTTTATCCAATGTGTAATGTTATATGAGTTAGCTGTGTGTACATACAGAAAATAAGGTTGTGTAAGGTTTAAAATCTTTTTGTTTTATATTACTTTCATCATTCACCCTGAATGCATGCAAAACATATTAATAAGCGCACATTGAAGCATGTATGAGATTATTAGACCACATCTAGTTAGGATCAATTTCTGCCTGAGTGACTAAGGGAGCTCACCTATAACAACTTAAAGTCTTTGATATTCAATTCAAGTATGCATAATACTCTTGATAAGCTCATAATACACTTAGTTATTTGCACTTGGGCCGTTGGCCTTTCATTCTCTCCCACAGAGATTGCTCAGGTCATTTCTTCCTACTTAACTTCTGTTACAAGTGAAGCCCTTTCTAGAAATAGAAAATACTGATTGGTTGCAATCAAAGTCACTGGTAAGCATGTCTCTGAAACGTGGTGTTTTTTTTCACACAAAAAAAGGAGAACGAGGATATTTTTACTTTAATCGAGTGTTGATATATTTGATATCAGACGACATGAGGGTGAGATTCTATTTATAATTCAAAATCAGTCTTCAACAATTATTAGCAAAAAAAATGAACATATCTGCAACAAAAAAATACCATTTGACTGCTTCTGCAGTCAGCATCGTGACATCATATCATTGTTACATCATAAACTTTATGATGTCATACCATTGTCAGAAGTGTTCTCAGTGATGTCAAAGCCTTGTGATGTCATTAATTGATGATGTAATAGGATTGTGACAATTTGATTGTTGCGATATCTACAATGTAGATATCACTTGTAGATATCTCTTTATCTCACACAAGCGATATCTAGTGTGGGAGTCAGTTTGGGATGATAAAAAGGATCTATGCTATTGTTAATAAAGAAGTTGATCATCCATAAATATCCTTGTCTTCTTCATCACAGCAACTTCTATAATGCCTCTCAAACAGTTCACAATAAAGAAGTTATCAAGAAAATCAATCTGAAAGTTCTTATGTATCAACAAGAATGTCCTCTTGCATTGCACAAAAATACTCCAATAGAATCCTCATTTGTCATTGTGATGTAAATTGTTCATCGATCATAATGAAAATGACTTGATGAATCATAAAAAGTTTCTGTATCATTTGATTTACATTATACAGTAACTGATTTCTGTCGATGAAACCCTAAACATCTCTTCCAAACACAAGTCTTATCCCAAATTGAATATTTCGCACTATTTCCACAGTAAGTGATGACCACACACAATAACTAAAAGTAGTGTCTATTTTAAGTTTAAACTTGGGGAATTTGTTTCTAATCATATTATCATTGAATAAAATGTGTTTAAACCAAACAAACAATGAAAAACTGACACCTTCAAACTAAATAGTATTGACTATACAATATATAAATAGCGTACATGTACATTTCCTGGTTCAACCTAGAGAAATTCATGTACACTTCAAAACCAAATATGATAGACACATCCAGAAAATGATATAAGCAAACCTTCTGCGGTGTTGTTCTTCCACTTCCCATACACAGGCTGTTGTTGTGAAGGGTGATCATCGGTAGGCGAGCTGTGTTTCTGAACGCCTACTGCGATTATAACGATGATCAGGAAGATCACTATGGCCGCTGCTGCCAGGTAGAGGTATTTTCTACGGGAACGCCTCTGTCTGGAGAAAGTGCCACCCCCGGGTTTGTGGTGACCCTCATACCTAACCCCCCACTCGTCCACCAAACCGTCTTCATCGTCCTTGCCGATCTTTCCCCCATTTACTGGACCGTACCCCGCGGAAGCCATCTTTGAATTCCACCTTGATTACCTGTAACAAGCGCCACCTGTATGCGTCACACACAGGTGAGAATGACAAGAGGGATGGATATATTATGTGCGCTTCCATATTGAAGTCGCAATGAAACTGCAGAAATACTGCACGTATTTTTCGTTAATCTTTTCAAGTTTACTTTACAAACAGAAACAGTATTGTTATAGCTTTGACATATCAAACATATGCTGTCGTTCAAATCACAGGAGCCTACATAATTACGTGTTTGTTAAGTATAACTAATACCTATTATAAAATGTAATACATAACATATAACTTACAAAATATATCGTTCGATGCACAGTCAGCGCTGTGGGGAGTTTGTTACAAACCACGTGATGTTGGAAAGAGCACTGTTTGGAGTTTACGTAAATGATTGAGAGTTATCCCTCTTTTTAAATATGGCGAACGTCACGTTGATTCTTCGAATATTTTAGGTTATCGACCTACAGTAGTGACAAAAATCAGAGATAGTATCATACACATCGTTAATTATCAATTTTCGGTATAAGAAACATCTCGTTGATTAATTACATAGTGTATTTATTTTTAATGTATCTCAAGGCTCAAGAGAAATACGATTTCGGTAATAGGCCTATTTCTGTATGCGAATTTTAGCCCCAAGAAACATGGTTTCTCAAAATGGTGAGTGTACAGTCAGACAGAGTACTGCACAGTAATGGAGTGTTTTTTTAAAAAGTGTTCTATCGCCATTCCCTGTTTGATTCCAATCCTGACCTGTAGGCTACTGTTTTGATAAAACTGATCACTCGTTTTTTGACACCAAATCTTTCTCCTTGGTCAAAAATTCTTTTGTAATAAATAAATTTGATCCTGTCAAGTAACTAATTTGTAAATTTTCAAACTTGACTGACATGCATTTATTTAAGAGAAATTCTAGGTAGATACTCAGGGTCACGAACATCGTACCATAACTGATTTGAATACGGCATGTGAAACCATTTAAGTTAGGTGACAGTCGTTTCTGTTCATGAAGCAAAATTTCCTCAGTAGGTACTGAGCACTGACGCGACTGATGTTGGATATTTTCAAAACAACACTTCCATCTTCTGATCCTGACCCTGATTCATCTTTGATTGCTGACTTTTGACATGACCTAGCTCTTAATTAATAGTCCTTAGTCTGAGTCCTATGAACTGGTCTGTTGGAGTGCTGACCTACTTTCATTGTTAAATAAAACTTTTCGTAAGATAGATATATTTTAACATTGCATCACAGGTGACACAGAGATATATTATGTGTTTTATTACCCATATGGTTGAAAATAACCGAGTTAATATTATTGATATGAGCACATGTGCACATATCACATTTGCCTAGAAACCATTGTTTCACCGTGACTTCCTGTATTGTTACGTCTGTGACGTCATAAACCAATTGTTCATGACGTCACTTTAGCTTGCCGTCGCAAGAGAAGTTGGTTGTTTCCTGTCTACTTTTACGCGAATGAAACGGCACAGAATGGGTAATAAAGAAATTATTACACTCAAAAGTGTGCCATATGACTTTTACAAAACTCGTGCATATTTTGTGTATAGCCCTCGCTCTCGCTCGGGCAATACAAAAATTCACACTCATTTCGTAAAAATCATATGACACACTTCCTCGGGTAATAATCTCTATTTAAAATATGAGTTTTTATACAATAAACAATGTATTGTAATAGTGATGTCGGTCCAACCAATAGAAGTTAAATGGACAATGCCTTCAGAACATATCATTTCTTGTATATGTCTTCCATAGACAATAATACGCAAAGCCCTAGAAAAGCCTAATGCTGAACAAACTTGTGTACATGTGTATGAAATGCATCCATATTGTGTCATACCCTCACATTATTTATGTTTTGTGATATTTTTTATGTCAAACGTTATTATTCACTTATCACATTTGTATACTTAGTTATATTATGATTATCTTTATCAATTTATATTTTTTTCTGGATCAGTAGATTAACTTAATCATGTATGTTTCTATTTGTCTTTCAGATATCAATTTTGCTCGATCTATGAAACTGGGAGTTGCGTTTGCCGTGATTCGGTCAAAACCATCCAACAAAAGTGCCAGGGAACATGCAGAGCATTTATCAGCATTGTTTACAATTTCCCAACAAAAGTGGCAAGAAAAATGTGAAAAAGCACAAGCTGAAATCCTGAATCTAAAGCAGCAACTTCTTCTTTCAAATAGTCTTCCCTCAACACAGGCCTCAGGTATAAGTCCATCTACACAGTCTCGTAATATTTACAAGGATAGAAATCTTTAAACTTGCTGTGAAAATTGAATATTTTTCTATATAACTATTCTAGTCGTTCGTATCAAGTCAATCATATAGAATATTTCTGATAAATCTTGCTAAATTTCTTAAACATGTATTTGAATGTATAAAACAAAAGAAGGTTACTCTGTAATATTTTGATGTAATCAATCACCTTTGCACTTTGGCCTTTCTACAAATAAAACATCTTGAATCATTATCATCTTGAATCATTGTCATCTTGAATCTATTCCAATGGTCTCTTCCCCTAACATAAGTTTTGAAATGAACTTATAGGTGATGGCAGCAATTTTGACAGTCAACCCCTGTTCCCGACCCCGCCGTCATCGTCCGAGGACTGGAAGCTGGAGACTCCTCCGCACAGGCTGGAGAGTTTGCACCAAGACGTGCTGTACCTGCAGAGTGTATCTCGTCTCCACCAGGCAGATAGGGACGTACTACTTGCATGTCCTTCAAACCAGACAGACGTCACCCGGGCCACGATAGAGCACAGTCTGCAGTGTGTCCAGTCAGCAGTGTCCGACACCACACGACCCCTCGCTCCTTCTCTTCTCTCTGCAGCTATTGTCAATGTGCTGCAGGTTCTAGATCAGCAAGCACCCAGTCAGTGGACTCGAAACTGTTACAACATGCTCAAGACTATTTTCTCTCTCCTGGTAAAGAGGATGATGGCAACAGACAGGTTCAACATGGTAAGGATATGATATGCAACATTAAACCTGTTTTAAATTCATCATTCATAGTATGTAATCAGCTTGGCAGAAATATTTAAAATGTTTTGTTTCTTTTCCAGAAATCAGAGGCATCAAGTTTTCAGTTATTGGAGGTGTTGTCATCTTTCCATAAAACAAGTTCAAGTGTTTTCTTACATGATGTTTTGGATGTGTTTGTGGAGAATGTGAAACAGTTCTGCTCCCATCTTCGTCGGTCACGTGATGAAACTGAACTTTTCTGTCCTATTATGGCGGAGAACATTGTCCATGTCTTGCAGGCTTTGGAAACATGTGTCCATCAAACTAAGAGCCTGTTGTCGTCAAAAGAGGGACACGGTATCTGCCTCAAAATACAGGAACAACTGGAATCTTGCTTGTTACATCTGTCCCAGGCCTACCCACTATTAGCACACACAGTGTGGAGAGTCACCAGTCTACTGGAGCTCTGTCTCTCACACCCTGACTAACTCACAGACCTACCCACTATTAGCACACACATTATGGAAAGTCACCAGTCTACTGGAGCTCTGTCTCTCACACCCTGACTAACTCACAGATAGGCCCACTCTTAGCTCAGTGTGGAGAGTCACCAGTCTACTGGAGCTCTGTCTCTCACACCCTGACTAACCCACAGATAGACCCACTCTTAGCTTAGTGTGGAGAGTCACCAGTCTACTGGAGCTCTGTCTCTCACACCCTGAATAACTCACAGATCGACCCACGATCAGCTCAGTGTGGAGAGTCACCAGTCTACTGGAGCTCTGTCTCTCACACCCTGAATAACTCGCAGATCGACCCACGATCAGCTCAGTGTGGAGAGTCACCAGTCTACTGGAGCTCTGTCTCTCATACCCTGAATAACCGACAGATCGACCCACGATCAGCTCAGTGTGGAGTCACCAGCCCACTGTAGATCTGTCTCTCTCTCACAAACTGACTCATACCTCTCACTTTAAGAATGTTAGATTGAAATCTGTATTACATGTATAGAAAATGTTTGTTTAATATAAATTTTATAAATGCATCCTGCATGAACTCTCTAAAGAATAATCATGTTATTACTATTGAAAATCTAAATGATCTGGATAATCTCTGGATACGAAGTTTAAATGTATGTCATTTCATTTCATATTGTCGTGTATTTATTCACAGTGATGCATATTGAAGTGATAGGCAACTTAGCCCATTTTTAAGTCAAAGCTGTACTGTGATTTCAAGAAAGACCGTGATGATCCTCTGATCCATCAGTGTGTACACATGGGAGCCGGTTATCTGTCCACACAGACCTACCTGCAGTTAGCTTTCCGCTAAACATACTTTGCGGTAGCTTTCTGCTATACAGTCTGGTTCAGTTGCAGCACATCAATTCCACTTTTATGCAGGTGCTTTCACTTTCTAATAGTTTAACTGCATAGGCGTAGGAACGGTTTTTGGGGTGGGGGGGCCCAATTGAGAGCGGGGGGTGGATCGAGCTTGGGTCAGAATACCCCGTCTGTGTTGAGTGGGGGGGGGGGGGGGCAATTAGCTTCTCAGGATGACGGGGGGGGGGGGGGGATGAAAATCTTAGTCGTTTTGGATGGGGTTTAAAGTGTGTTTCACTGATTTTTAAAATTTAAAATCAAGTGACCTTGCTTTGGGGCCAAAAAAGGTCACGTGACCTTACTTTGGGCCAAAAAAAGGTCACGTGACCTTGCTTTGGAAGCCAAAAATGTCACGTGACCTTGCTCTTGAGGCCAAAAAAAGTCACTTGACACAGGTGTGGCTGTAAAAAATCGATTTTATGTCAAGAAAATACACCAAATTGTACCTAGATCAAATCAGAAATGAACATTTGAAAATGTGTTTGAACTGAAACATGCACCTGAATAGAATAAACACCGGTAACATATTTTTAAAGGCGGAAATTTAAAAGAATTATAAAAGAAATCATTTATTTTGAGAGAAAGGACAGTATGACCTAGCTGTGAAAGGGACAGAGACCTATAGTAGCGAGAAAGTTGAAAGTTAGCATGTATCATATTCCTAGTGCTTTTGTTCTTAATATTTCGGATAATAATCATTAAAAATGTTTAATCTGCATATGCTGCGTTTACATTAGGCCACGATTAGTCCATAATGGGAACAATTTGGAATTTTTGAGTGCGTGTGTTAGGGTACTCAGGACCATATAGTTGTAATTGCAAGGGATCTGTATGAGCTTCAATATTTGCAGACAAGACAACGAAAGTCACGATAAAATGGAAATAAAATAGGATTGAAGTAAAGTGGACAAGTTTGACTTGTTCCAGAGCCTGAGAAAGAACATTCATATCTCAGTTCGATCAGAATTAATCCTGAAATGGCATCCAAAATGATGTCGAAAATCAGGTTTTAAATAAACACTAGACATATTGTTTGAAAAATTACAATTCATAATCCAAGAGACCAATACAAAGACTTTTCATTCTGTAGAAGATCATAAAACCATGACACCCAAAAGTTACCAAATCTATAAATTATAATCCCCACTTGCCAAGGTGCCTGTACACAGAACTTCAACTCTCTAGAGTTACTGGTTCTGGAGAAAAAGACAAATATAGTCCTTGAGTTTGTGGCCCCTGAGGACCTTATTAGGGATCAAAAGGTCACCAAATATATGAATCAGAATCTCTGCTTGCCAAGCTAACTGTACTAATGATTCCAGTTCTCTGGAATCAGTGGTTCTGTAGAATAAGACGAAAATAGGTTTAATGCTGTGGTTCCTTGGGCCCTTATCAATCAAGATATCCATGATCTAAGGAGTGACAGTAGGAGTATGTACCCGAGATGCCAACTGTCTGTAGTCACTACAGAGCTGGTTCTAGAGAAGAAAGACGAAATAGGTTTTTGAGCTCAGGTCTGATGAGCTAAAAACGTTTTCAGGAGTGGCCAATGTTGCCCTTACTAGGGGTCACATGGTCACCAAATGTACAATTTCAATCCCAAATGTCTTAGGAGTCGATATTTCAACTTTCAAGCTCTTACTTCTGGAGAAAAAGCCTAAAATAGGTTTTTTGGGCCATGGCATCTGAGGACCACCAGGGCCACAAACTCTGCATTTTAAGATCCCCATTTGCTAAGGAGTATGTACACAAGATTTAGGCTTTCTTGACCTTTTCGTTCTTGAGAAGATGAAAAGAGATTTTACGGGGCCACGGGGCCAAGGGGTCACCAAATCTATGATTTAAGACCCCTATTGACGGTGGTGCCTGTACCTACAGCCTGCTGGAGCCAGTGGCTCTTGAGAAGAAGTCGAAGAAGGGAAAAGTTTATAGACAGACGGACGGACGGACGCCTGACGCAATGCCATGCCATTCAAGCCAGTTGAGCTAAAAATTATTTCCAAATTTGGTGTGAAAAGTACCATTTGCTCCCAGAAAACGCTTTAAATTAAAAAGAAAGCTAGGGAGAATTTTGAAACGTATTAAAAACTTATCAAAGCACCCTCCTCCCACCAAACACAGCTATAGGAACAACAATCTTTTAAATTTCGTCTGAAAAATGGGGTTGCCATGTCGTATTTTCACTAGAAGATGCTGTAGGATCAAAATTTTCATCCATATTAGTGTTAAAAATAGGGTGAGGACTCGTCATATTATCTGTTTCTGAAAAAATAGTATGAGAAAAGAAATTTTCTTCAAAATTGACACGTACTATTTGCTCCTAGAAAGCGCTATTGAATTTTTTTTTCGTGGGTGAAAAGTGGGGGGGCCGTGCCCCCCCAGTTTCAGAAGTGGGGGGCCGGGCCCCCCCTGTTCCTACGCCTATGAACTGTAATCAACTTCAATTTGTAAAAGACAATTGCGAGTCAGCTGATAACAAGTTTATTTACACAATGTTTTACAATGCAGATCAACTGCCAGTATAATCACAGTCAATGTCAATATATATATGTTTATGTATACACTCATCCCTGTACAACTTGCTTCAGTCACAACACAGTCACACAGAGGGAAGCACCACAATACTGCTCACATCTCTACGTGGCGCTCCTTCTAACACATCACACATCTCCCTGGTATAGACGACTTGTCTCACTCCACCAGTATAGCAATGCTGAGGTACGTATACACAGACTGTTGGAGAGACGCCTTCACCTGTCACTTAGTGCTTAATGAAGGAAGCAGAGAGGGTGAGAAGCTTTCATCACCCTTCTACACAATGATTCAACAGTATCTAATGCAAATGAAAGAGAATGACGAATCACTTGAGATTCACTGATCAGTTTCATTAGAAAAGTTCTTAAAACATTTGGTACCTAACAGAAAGAAATTCAACGAGTAACAATCAACATTAGAGACAGAGGCATGATAAGATGATGAGGATCACAACGCGTGTTCAGGCAGCAGGACGGGAGGCCTGTTCAGGAGGAAGAGATTTGAACCCAGCTGATTGTAACGAGCACTTTTACACTTTAGGACTTGCTCTCCTGAACAGGCCTCCATTAACACAAGCTGCAACAAATACAGAAGCATGAAGCATGGAATGTAGATGAGTGATGAGTACACGCTATATAAACCAGTGCATGAAATAAGCTTGAAATGTAGCAAGCTCAAAGGTTTTATTTTGTCAATTAATAGCCAAATTTAGGAAAAACCTCAAATATCTACCAGCCCAGACCACAAGTTCCCAGGTTCTGGTCTTGCCGGTATTACATACACTACATAAGCACTTACACATTTTGGCTCTTCAGTTCAGTTTCTTTCTGATTCTTACTCTTCTCATTTTCCATTCACAATGATGGCTTCCATGACGGTGTAAGTTCTTTGTAACTAATTCTTTAAATATTGTTTTCATAATGTACATTTACTGAATAGAATCTTAATCATTTAGCAATAACTAATGTGTGCAATGTTGTATACTTCAAATAAGAATCCAGAGTTACATTTTGAATAAAATGCTGTACTGTCTTATATCAAGATCTGGTTTTGTCAAATAGTCATCTTTTTATCAGATCCGATTGATGCATGGTTGTGACACAACAGTATTGTGCTAAGCTTTTGATTTGCTGGACATTAGGTATGCAATCAATGAGAGATGTCTACTGTACGCAGACACCAGCAGTGGCGGTGCGGTCGAGCAGGGTGGATGTTGGTTCAGCCGACACCCGTCTCTCTGTCCCAGTCTACCCGTCCTCTCAAACACACATGCACAACTCTTACTCTCGGGAGAACGTGGAGAGATCGTCAGTGTCAATACAAGACTTGCAGCAACCAGTCATCTCAAACCTTCCAAAATTCCTATCTTCCATTCAACATGTTATTCATCCCCTGCAAGCCATACCATTTTGTTTTTGAAGAATAATATTTGTTTGAATGTTACAGCCAACAGTATGACACTAGATTTCAATCTTACCAGAGAAAGAGTACTGACATGACAAAGGTTGGAAATCTGAACTGTTGAGATATGTTGGACTCATGAAAGAAGAACACTCCTATGACGTAACTTCCAAACAATCATAGCACCCTACAGGCAGAAGTTCATCCTATATACATCATTTACAGTTTTCAGAATAATTGAGACTGGAAACATGTGTATTCACACCTACATAAAATAACTACGTAATAAATAATTGTGCATATAATCTCTTCATCTCAAAGTAAAAAATACATATTTTTAAAATGAAATTTAAAATTCATAAAAATGGATAATTACAATTGACATCAGATGTGTAACCATGGTAAGAAAACATGAACAAGAGACAGCTCTCCCTAAAGCCTAATAACAATCACTATGGCTAGGGCTGTCCGAGTCACTAGCAACACAGTACGTCTCGCATCTAGCACAGAGTGCCTGACTAGGAAGATCGGGGCAAATCATCACGGAGGATCGGTTACATGAACCCCCGAAGGCTGTCAGTGGCTGTATCTGTCCACATCATGGACCCATGATACAAAGAAGTCTTGCAGATGTAGTCCTCAACAAGTAGCAGTTGCCCAAGATACTGACAAATCTTTACACCACATGAAAGTGTTTCCAGTAAGGATGAAAGTCACAACAGTAAGAGTCTGCAAGACAGGGCAATCGGACCTCAGGAACCTTTCACCTCTTCAGGAACCATCAGTGGTAGTAGTTTGTGACCCCGGCATCAGCTGAATCTGCGAGGATCTCGATGCTGCTGTCGTCTGGCGTAGTGACGGAGGAACTGCAGTTACTGGTGCCGTTAGTGACAGCAAGGCCGCGGAGCTCTAGACGAGGGCTGTTCTCGTAATTAATGGGTGTGCCAGCAGGAGTGCTGCGTGTAGAGGACGACGTTGAGTTGCCAGGGGAACCACTTAGTCCAAGAATTTCCTTCACAGTGGCTGGGAGCTTCTTGTAG
This sequence comes from Gibbula magus, assembly GCA_936450465.1. Taxonomy (NCBI): domain Eukaryota; kingdom Metazoa; phylum Mollusca; class Gastropoda; order Trochida; family Trochidae; genus Gibbula; species Gibbula magus. The sequence continues at coordinate 59,465,442 of OW388293.1, read as the reverse complement.
GCCTTCAGCTGCAGAAAGATGCCCTCGCCCTTCGTCAGGATCTGCTCCAGGTTGATTGACAGGCTGATGTCGTTGATGTGCTGCGGACAGTCACATGGTTAACATAGGGTTAATATTTGTGTTACAAGAATATGAACTATGTTCAGGGATTAATTAATTGTCATAAAATGTTGATGAATATAAACATTTCTTAGTTTATGATTTAGTGAGAGAGTTACTGTTTAACGCCGCTTGGGAAATATTGCAGCAAGTTGTGTTGATTTATGATCTTGTGTTTTAATAATAATATTTAGTGTTTTCAAGAAGCATGAAACAAACCTTGAGGATCTCTGTGAAGCCGAACCTGTTCTCCATGAGCGTGGTCTTCTCGGTGTCGAGGATGGCGAGGCTCATGATGAGATGAAAGTTCTTGCAGGGGCGGTCCGTCCACACAACCTTGTACACCAGACTCAGAGTCAGCTCAATGTTAAAGGTTATGTTATAATATGAAGCAGAGTTAACCAACATTCCAAGGGATTCAGGAGATAAGAAAAACCTCACCTCCCAGAGCCTCTGGATTTCATGGAAATGGAACTCTCGCTTGAAGACAATCAAGATCCAGCGGAAACAGAAATAGAAGTTACCGGAGTCGTGGCCCTCTGTAACACAACAAAATTACCATCAAACACAAGCAGCAAAGTAATATTTATTTATAGTTAACTGAGAAGAATTATCTTTGTAGTTACTTCAAGAGAGAGTGGCGGAGGGGGTTGGGAGGTGTTTATATGCTAAAATTTTCTAAGGGGTGTGGAACCCCCTGACCCCCCCCCCCCCCCCTCTAGAACAGCCACTGTGAAGAGGAAAGCAGCTGATAGAAAGAAGGGGCTGAAGTGTTACCGAGATAGTTGCAGAGCTCGGGGTCGTACACCTGCATGAGTTTGTGTATCTGCGCCAGCTGCGTCTTCATACCACTCTGGTCCATCTCGAAGTTGTGAGCCTGCAACAGTGCACACGTACTCACGTTCACCACACGATCTATACGTGTAATGTCAATACTGTCAGCACTGCAGACACTATTGAGAACTCTAACAATGATTGTCATGATTGAGATACAAGTTTCCCAGTGAAGCAAGTTACCGAAATCGTTTCAGTGTTGTAGTGTTATATATATAGTGTTTATACTGAATATTAACAAAATTGGTCTGCATTCCATTATTGTTGTGCTAATATATACAAAACAGATACCTTTCTAACCAGTTCATTATACTTCTCAATACAGTAAGCACTCTTCACACTGAGGGAATATGCCACAACCTTAACCAAAAGATACTGGTCACTTAGATAAATAGGATTATCATCACATACCACTTTCTCCATGAAACCCTCAAAACACCAGAAGGCGTCCACCTCATTCTCCATGACAACCAGGATGGGAGACAGAAGGTCACTCATACCCTGCACATACCCTGCAAGAGAACTCGGGGTTACAAAGAACAACTTGAGATTGTGACATCACATGTATTATGGGTAGTGCACACATCCATAATATGAATTAAATATCAAAATCATTTCATAGATATTTGTTTATATATAGATAAGTTACATCATTTTCAACCCAAAATCAATTTTCTTGTTTTGATAACTGAGACGAATTTTGATGCTGTTGGTCAACACTCAAGTCATGTTCGATGCATGTGATCCTAGTGTTGTTAAATCAAACGCATAGCACAAAACCATAGTTTGATACTGACCATAATGTAAGCTATGAGTACTAACCCAGATCAAAGTTGTACATGCAGTACGTCATGAGGATATCGTTGAGCACCTGCAGGTTCTGGTTGTTCTCGCCCACGAAGAACTTGTGAGTCCGATCTGTCCTCGTCACATCCTTGTCTGCAAATGTTCAACTCTCACTTACAGAACATGACAATTTCAGCAGATAGTAGGAGGGTAATTTTTAGCAAAGGAAATTTATATTTGAATATATAACATCAATGGCAAGAGTTTAAAGCAACATGGACACCTACCGATGAGTCCCTTCCTCTCGCGGAGCAGACTGAAGTTTCGCTCCTGCTCAGCACTGATGGTCTTCCACTGCAGCTTCATCCGGAAGTAGTCGTCTCTACAACACAGTGCCATCTTGTTCATTGTCACGACAACACTCGGCAACTTTATCATACAAGAAATCATTTTCTAAATTTTGTATAAAAAATCTGGCTTATATACACTGAGGATGAACAGGAGTTAGAAACTCACACTCGTCTCTTGCGTTCGTCCTGCCTCTGTTTGTAGGTGGCGTCCCACCGGTAGAAGCCTAACAGGAACTTCCACACCTCCCCGCGAAGAGCCGGCTCAACACCCTGCAACCACCGCGTTTGGAATCAAGTGTTTAAAATGTTTAAACAACTGATAGCATTCAGAACACCTGACAGACGGGAACACCTTTAATAGGTGTGGTATCAAATCATTCAAATGTGAAAATACTTCATAAGAAAGAACACGACCTTGTACAGCAATTAAAGGTAGAGATATTCAATGCCTGTGATACTTACCCCCCTGAAGATGATATCCTTGACGAGCTCGGGGTCCTTGATGCGACCCTCTTCGTCCATCTGAGCTGACCACTGCTGCTGGGACAGGGGATCTCCGCGCTTGACCTCCGGACGCTTTGGTAACTTGGTCTACAACACATCCTCACACTCTCAATAAGGCTAGATTACAGTAGACAAAGTACAGAATAAATGACTTGTGTTTTCAGACACATCACATTATCTAAAAAGAATAATTGTTCACCCATAGTTCAATGTACAAACTAGTACCAATACATATCAACTTAGCTTGTCTTAGTAATCCGTACATAAAAAATATCAAAGAAATTGCTGAATATTAAAGACATTATCTATTTGAGCAAGGGTGTAATCAATCTTTAGAGTCAATAAAACCACTCGGATGCTATGGCTATGCTTGATTCGTTTAAGCGGCGTATACACCGACCACGTGTCCGGCATACGCCGGTCCTGGACCCGGCTAAAGGTGAAACAAGTGTATCGGGGTACAGACAGGAAGACGTCATCATCCCTCAAACTAGCTTCAATAAACATGTCATTTATATCAAACAAGTATTTTTGGGGAATTATTTCAAAACATGTGTTAATATTTTATTAACGTGTGATGCACTGTTTTAAAGAACCAGTAATATTTTAAAATAAATCAGTCAACTGTCTAAATTGTCAAAAGCAAATTCATTAAAAAATAGTTATTGAATGTCGCAAGGATAACATTTTCCGCCATTACACGCCGCCTTCGCCGGTCATTTCCAACCGGCGCATTCGGAGTACGCCGGGTTCCAATCAAGTGTTTCACCAATTGCGCCGCTTCCGACGGCGTACGCCGGGTCCCGAAACAAGCATAGCCTATAGTTCAAGAAACTTGTAAATGTATAGAACTGCAGGTGTACAAGCCTGACCTTGGTGACGACTTCAAAGCCGGGTTCGTCCTGGTGGCTGATCTCCATGCCGGGAATGTCTTCCTGCAGCAGTTCCGCCACCTCCTCCTTCGGCCGGTTTATCGGGTTGTCCGGCTGCATCAGCGTGTCCCGCAGGAAGTTTGTCACCTTGGAGAAGCCACCCAGCGTTGTGGTGTACGGGTCCTTGATGAACTTCTGCAGAAGAGCAAAAAGCTTAGTTGGTAAATTTACAAATCTTACCTTATACATTAGCCATTATGAGTAACAAAATGACATAATCACAGTGTCCGTCAGAGTTCCGGTAACCTGATTCCTTTGGTCCAGGCTGGTAACTTATTGAGGAGTTTGCTAAACTTTTTATAAAAATGTACTAACTCTTGTTTAATTTCATACACTGATAATCAATAGGGGTGAAACAATTCGCTAAAAGTATATTACATAAACCACAGTGTGTTGCCTTCAGTTGGTGCACCGTGCATCTAGTGTAGTTTCGGTTTGTACACCATATCATATCTTATGTCATTAATTTCATGAAATTTTAATTATTAAATTGTTCTCATTTTTACCTTCATTAGACCTTCTGTACTGCAATATATACAGAAACAAGCTAAAGTGTACTCTTTCACCCCTAATAATCGACATTTAAGTCAAATGCTAAGCAATATGAACTACGGGTAAATAAATAAGACAACTAGAATCTGTGTTCCCAAACTTCAAGAACTCTCATACTAACCGAGACAAGATCTCCCTGTGATTCTGCAAACAGATGCAACTCATCGAAAGACTTGGACAACATTTCTGGATCGTGTTCCTGTATAATGAACAACCGGGGGTCGTTTGGAGATCTGAAATAGGAACATGAAATCCATCAGTTGACATCTGCAAATGCAAATTAAAACATTAAATAAGATATGCCTTTAATGAAATTAAGGTTCAGTTTATCAGCAACCGAGTGTAAAAGTGGTCAATATAAATGGGACAACTGAACAAGGCATAAAGCTGTTGGTCACTGTTTGCGTTTCTAGTACAAGATTAAGTTGACAACATAATGACTATTGCTAGAAAAACATTGATCTCCATCATGACATATCAGAAATAGTTTTCATATCATCATCAATAGTCTCAGTCATTTTCTATTACTAACTAGACTTACTCACCTGCGAATATGTACAAACTGTTCTAGTTCTCGGAGCAGTGCCTTGCTGCCCCCATTGTGAAAGTGAAGTGCAGGGTAAGTTGTCCCGTCTTTCAGGATGAAGATTATGTAAGCCCAACCATGATTTGGTGCGCTACGTTTGAAACTCTTCAGGTCCAGCACATCAAAACTTATGTTGTATTTTCTACGGGACTCCATTTTGGCATTCATGGACACTGAAAGGGTAAAATGTAAAATGTAAAACTCATAATTGCATCAACCATATCAATTCAATCATTCCTTAATATATTACTAGACATTACTAGTATATTCTGAACAAATGAACAGATCGCTAACTTGAAAACATGAACAACAACCATAAGGTATTGCCAAAACATAAACTTGATTTCACTTAATAAGAAAGATTTAAAAAATAAACAAGATGTGTTTGTTAAACACGGATGCCCCCGGATATGCCAAAGTTATGGCCAAGTTAAAGTTTTCTGAATATTGTCCACTGCGGCAAGGTCAAGGTCACAAGGTCAAATATGATGACCTCATCTGAAGGTCTCATCACAAGGTATGCACATGCCAAGTATGAAAGCCCTAGCTCTGAGCAATCCAAAGTTATGGCCACTGTTAAAAGTTTTCTAATATTGTCCACTGCGGCAAGGTCAAGGTCACAATGTCAAATATGATGACCTCATCTGAAAGGTCTCATCACAAGGTATGCACATGCCAAGTATGAAAGCCCTAGCTCTGAGCAATCCAAAGTAATGGGGTTAAAGTTTTTGTGGACAAACACACAGACAGACAGACGGACAGACAGACACACAGACGGACAGGTGAAAAACAATATACCACCGGAATCTCTGATTTGGGGGTACAACAAATCTAAATGTTACTTTTAATATAATTTCGCTATACAAACTAAAGCATAAACACAATGTTATCAATGTTGGTAGGTAGGTAAGTAGGTAGTGAAGATATGAACCTGTATCAGAATCACGCTCGTTCTTGTAACTGACGCTGCCGACGGACCCGCCAATCACTGCCCAGTCTTGGTCAGACTGACCGTCCACTGTTACTGGCTCCTCCGCCCGCCACTCGATGTAGTTACCATCCGTCTGCACAAAGACATGTACGTATTACTGACCGGGGCAGACATTGAGGTGTATAATTAACAATTACATCACAAAACCATCGAACTAGTTAATTTCCTATATTACTGGTCGAAAACCATTTCAGCTAGCCAAATACATCTACAGGAACATACCATTTTAAAATTACAAAACCAGCCAAAACATTTTAATAGTCCAGCAACTTTTTCATTACCAATGGGCCTTGAACAAGTGCTAATTTTGAACCCTGAATAACACAATAAAATCATGTTTCCCTAGAAATAAATTCATTTCTTTAGAAAGCAGCTTCACCTTTTTGAATAGAAACACTCTGCCTTGTATGTGTGCATCTTTGTCTTTGGAATCTGAGACGTTGACGTGGATGTAGACACTCTCCTTCTCATACAACACCTGACAGGTAAATCATAGTTGTTGAGTTCACAATACATAAAAAATCCTTGCATGGTATCATAGTAGATGAGTTCACAACACATACAAATCCTGAAATGGAAATCATAGTGAGTTCATAACACATACAAATCCTGACATGGAAATAATAGTTGGTGAGACTCAGTTCACAAATTCAATACATACAAAATTTGACATGGAAATCATAGCTGGTGAGTTCACAATACATACAAATCCTGAAATGGAAATCATAGTTGGTGAGTTTGTTTCATACAAATCCTGAAATGGAAATCATAGTTGGTGAGTTTCTTTCATATAAGACTTGACATGGAAATCATAGTTGGTGAGTTTCTTTCATACAAGACCTGACATGAAAATCATAGTTGGTGAGTTTGTTTCATACAAGACCTGACATGAAAATCATAGTTGGTGAGTTTGTTTCATACAAGACCTGACATGAAAATCATAGTTGGTGAGTTTGTTTCATACAAGACCTGACATGAAAATCATAGTTGGTGAGTTTGTTTCATACAAGACCTGACATGAAAATCATAGTTGGTGAGTTTGTTTCATACAAGACCTGACATGAAAATCATAGTTGGTGAGTTTGTTTCATACAAGACCTGACATGAAAATCATAGTTGGTGAGTTTGTTTCATACAAGACCTGACATGAAAATCATAGTTGGTGAGTTTGTTTCATACAAGACCTGACATGAAAATCATAGTTGGTGAGTTTGTTTCATACAAGACCTGACATGAAAATCATAGTTGGTGAGTTTGTTTCATACAAGACCTGACATGAAAATCATAGTTGGTGAGTTTGTTTCATACAAGACCTGACATGAAAATCATAGTTGGTGAGTTTGTTTCATACAAGACCTGACATGAAAATCATAGTTGGCGATTTGACACGAAAAGCATAGGAGGTGTAAAACAAAATAGATTTTTAGTTGTTGTTGGGGTTTAACGTCTGCTTCCACCTATAGGATGATGTGGCCGACGTGGATCCCTTAATTTTATAATGTATTGGCAAAAGATCAGGAAGTGAAATTTAGAGGAAATTATAGCCATCTATAAATCTATAAAAAAAATTACATTATAAGAGTTTCTAAAAGCTTAAAGAAGAAATATTGTATATATGTATGTATATATGTTTCAAATTATAGACAGTCATGTTCTATTGAGTAAGTCGAGCGTCAACTTCCCAACGCAAGTCATATACTTCTTGCCAGTCTCAATTACCAGCTGATATAAGCCTTGCAGTATTTCCTTCACTTTTCCGTGTTAAAGGGACAACGCGTCAAAGATAAAAATCAGATTATGTGTATCTACCTATGCTATAAATTAACATGTCTTCTAACAAGTCACAGACACCCAATTTCAGACAATTGACGTAATTGGTAATAAAAACTTCTGCATGTAGACAGTGAAGTAAAGCGTAACTCGTTAGCAGACACTCTAATCAGCTTACCGGTAGTTAGATAAAGATTAGACTCATTTTTATCCTTGACGCAGTCTCCCTTTAAGTGCATAGTGGGCTTTGATTTTCGAGCATGGAAACCTTAAGGAAATGCAGTAAGACTTAAATCAGCCAGTAATGGAGACTGGTAAGAATTATGCTTTGCATAAGGAAGATTGGAGAGAGTAAAGCCGTGACAGTAGGAGCGAGTAGGTTTGTCGAAAACTACACTGAGTAGACAGAATCGTTAATTTAGATTTACCACACATCACGCCCTGGTAATTAATTTTGTGTGGATTGTTTATATAAACACTTGTCTATAGTGCTCCTTTAATGACACGGTGAACTGTTATGTCAATTCAAGTAATTATAAATTAATCTATATTGTACTTACTGTCATTATCTTTTATAAAAAGGAAACAAAATGGCTTAATTGAACACTATAGCTTTTATTGGTGATTTGTTGTTAATGTTTCTAAAATGACGTTGTAAACCGTATGTTTCCACTAAGGCCAGTAAGGGCACCTGCTTGAATCTAAAGAAGACATTTCTCAATAATTTGAATAGTTTTTTTTATCACATTGTTACACTAATTTTATACAAAATAGACAAGGTAAAGCCACATAAATACCTGATCTTTATGGGAAGCCATGTTACTGTGTACAAACAAGTTAGTCGACTATTTTACGCGTGATGATTTGTTTTGCGATTTACAGATGACGTCACGTTAACCACTTCCGCATTTCCCTTACAACAATACAAATAAATATTTATATTATTTTAGGTAGACATTTATTTTGCATTTCTTTCAATCATGAAATGTGTTTTTCAACATGATGAAAACAATATCTGAGGGCTAAGATGTAAAATACAATTCATATTGAATTGATTTTATGACACAAGCGGCCCATTCATAAAACTCGTGATCAACTGGTTTTGTGTAAGGTTGACGGTATACAGTATGCGCCCTTCATACCATCAAGAGGAAGAACCAAGTTTGGTCCCGTGATGGCGTGACGTCATTCTGTGGGAGCCATTTTCCGGAAAATGTCAATAACTTGCGAAGTTGATATTTCTTCTCCACCAATGAAGCTTCTCTTTTAAGATAATTGATATCCAGTTTTGTTTCAAACTCATGAACAATATCTAATTAGTTTGGAATTGATCTCTTTACGGTTATACCAGTGATATGGCTGGAGTGAGCGGGGGAGGAAGAGGCTACAACTTCAAAGTTGTTCTTTTGGGAGAGGGCTGTGTCGGGAAAACGTCTCTGGTGTTGAGATATGTGGAAAACAAATTTAACGACAAACATATAACTACATTACAGGTAAAACTGTTTTTGTTGTGACAGTTGTATTCAATTGTTGCCTTGCTAAGTTGCTTATGCTAATTAGTCAAGAAGTATTATTAGACTATTTGAGTTCAATGTGCCAACTCATGTTGATAAGAGATGGATGTCAGAAAGAATATGAACATGAGTTGAGAGTGTGATTGTGCAGTCTATATATCTAATCCAGTCAATAACCATTATATTAAACATGGCACAGATCTAAACTGGTAAAAAAGATGATATTGTCATTTGATTCATTATAGTCAAGACACAATTGAACCAAAACAGGAAAAGCAATTTGACCTAACTACGTCAGAAATTGCTTATCAAAATGATGACAGTTAATATTTTAATCATACATATGTCTGTATAACTTGGTTACTAAATGTTTCTGTAACTTGATTTCTATAAAATGTTGTATAGTCAACAATGCTTTTTTCTCCATTCATAATATAGGTAGACAGTTTGTGTAACGGTGATATAGACTATGTACAAACGTGACTGATTTGTAGGTACTGTTGTCTATCCACTGATCTTGTTCAACTTCCTATCGTGTGCCCTATCTGGGTTTGGTGATGAACCCATTTAATTTATTTGTCGATCATCATTTTCACATTCAGATATCTAAATGTCTTGTGTAAAGATACCTTGGCAAATAGGGACTATAAATGTAGATTTAGGATGATATTTTGGTCTTTTTAAAAAATGAAAGCCATACAAAGCTGAAATCTAGTGCGAACTACTTGGTCAATGGGCATTATACATTTTAGATTTCTTAACCATCTGACAACCACTTCTGCAGATAGTTTTACCTTAAATTGTATTTTATAAAGTCTAATGAGCTATAGGATCAATGACTATTTTATTGTTGGAAAAAGAGAAACGTTTGATTCCTGTCTGACTTACATATTTTATGTGACAATTGTTTCTGTATATGGAGCAAATTGCCTCTTTAAATAAGGACCGTTCTCAGAATGCGATTTGTAGTAACAACTCGCTATACAATTTCGTTAATTGTGCTGATATTTAAGCAAAACTGAACTTTTCAAATCAGACCAGGCTAGATCTCCTCAAATGAGTCAACTTTTACAAGTTGAGGGTTACCAACAAATTTGTCTATGGTCGTTTTCATTGAGTAATGTGTAAATCGTTTGTACAAATCGAATCATGAAAACACCCCTTCAGCTATTTTTCAGTTCACTCACAACTAATATTGCAAATATTTGTAAAGAAGACATCCTTCGTGACATGTGACCTTGATTGTGACTGATGATACCTTTAAATGTTTGGTAATGGGAATTATCAGCTACTTGTTGGGCTTGATCCATCTCGCATAAAACCATAAACAGAGCTGATAATTCCATTGTAGACCTGTACTGAACATCATTTATTATATACACTATACTAAGCAAAGGTTATAACTATTGTTTTCGTTACAGGCTTCTTTTCTGAACAAAAAACTCAATATTGGTGGAAAGAGAGTGAATTTAGCAATTTGGGTAAGTACCTCACCAGATATTACGAACAAATTATCTAAAATCAACATGAATACTGGTATTAATAAAATACTACGGTTTTTGTGAGTTACATAATCCTTTGACTATACAACAACAGAAAGTTAATCTGGTTGTGACTTGTTGCAGGACACAGCGGGTCAGGAGCGGTTCCACGCACTAGGTCCAATCTATTACAGAGACAGTAATGGAGCCATACTTGTGTACGATATCACAGATGAGGATTCCTTCCAGAAGGTACACATCAGAACTCTATAATCTGTATTTTAGCTTCACTTCTCAAATTGTCAAATGTAAAGTCGACAAAATATTACCCTCAGTAATATTTTTCAACTGTATTGTGTTGAAATCATGTTTTAAATATTATAGTGTTATTATATATAATAATGTATTAAGAGGAATGTCCCCTTGAATTTTGTGTCCACTAAAAATAACCAAAAACAACCATCCCTTTAAGAATGTTTTAATTGAGGCACTGATTAAAAGCACTGCACTAGTTAATTCTGCCGGTAATGGGTTGATGAAGTCCTTACAAGATGAAAATGGTTGTAGTAACTTGACCAACAAGTGGTTATTAGCAGCTCCGACTTAGTCGGAGCTGCTATCAGTTTTTGTGCTGTTTCCGTCGCCGCCGCTGCCGCGTTTTGTATTCGCTATAACTTTTTTCCTAGAAGGTTTTGAGAACTCATATACATAACTTCTTACTTATGCCCCTGGGGAATTTTTTTGACATGTTCACATTCAAGGTCAAAGGTCAAGGTCACGAGTTCTGAAATTGCTAAAAAAAATCCTTGTAAACATGATAACTTGAAAAATATTTGTGCTATCAGGCTCTTTTTTAGTGTATGTCAACTATGGAGAAAGGCAAAGATTTGAAAAGGTTTTGCTAACATCCGTCAAAGGTCAAGGTCACAGCGAGGTTACAACTTAAGCAAGCAGTTGCGAACATGCCTTATTTTAACTATTAACACTTTGAATCATTACATGATTGTTATACACAATGAAAAGTGATCATTGACTGTGTGACCTTGAAGATCAAAGGTCACATTCAAGGTCAAAGGTCAAGGTCATGAGTTCTGAAATCACAATAACAATCCTTATAAACACGAGAACTTAAAACATTTTTGTGCTGTCAGGCTCTTATTTGGTATATATCAACTATGGAGAAAGACCAAGATTTGAAAACGTTTTCGCTAAAATCTGTCAAAGGTCAAGGTCACAACTTAAGCATGCTATTGTGAATATGCCTTATGTTAACAATGAACACTTTGAGTCATTGCATGATTGTTGTACACAATGAAAAGTAATCATTGATGGTGTGACCTTGAAGGTCAAAGGTCAAGGTCATGAGATATTGGTTAAGGCCATGTTAATCCTTTGATCCAAAATATGAAATCAGAAATAGGTTTTAAGAACAAACTTGTGAAAAGTGACCCCAGTGATGATTAGCTTGTTAGAATAACTCGAATAATGAACAAAGTTTTGTCAAAAAAAAATTCCGTTTTATTTATGCTGAGGAGAAGGCGGAACAGGGCGAGACCTAAAGTTTCGGAGCTGCTCTGCTTTTGCGGTGTCGCGCAAACACTCATCTAGTTTTTAGGGGGATTTTGTTAGTAACTGAAGTTGTGTATTGATTAACTTGCTGTGTAGAACTGATGATGACTATAAGAGAATAAGACCCGCCCATCATGTTGCGTGTGTTATGTGTTGCAGGTGAAGAACTGGGTGAAAGAGTTGCGGCGAATGTTGGGCCAGGATGTGGCGCTGTGTATCGCTGGCAACAAGACTGACTTGGAAAAGGAAAGACATGTTCCCGTCGAGGAGGCAGAAGCGTAAGTCTCGCCTCCCGCATAAAGAAATCATCCTATCAAAATGTATATATGGTACAGTGGCGGTTCGCCTTTTGGAAAATATTTGCATTTAAATTTGACCCCCTCACCTCTTTTCAGTAAGTTAACCTCCTCTGAATATTTCTGGATCCATCTATATATCAAGCCAGGAGTGTATTGATTTACCCAGATGAACTAAGGATGTCAGTCCAAGGCATGGAGTCAACATCTCGATATTTTCTTTCTATTCATGTCTCATTATTGAGGCATTTTAATCACAAATTCGTTTGCTAAGCTTGAGGTTAGTTTGGATTTCTCTATTTATTATAATAATAGTCCTTTTTATGTATCTCATTTTCCCATGCACATTGCATGCTCAAAGCGCAGACCGACATATAACCCCTTGTCAACGAGAACAGAACACTCCCTGATGAAATATGTGTCAGGAATAATAAGGTTTATTATCTCTCCACAGATACGCAGCTTCTGTAGGTGCTAAACACTTCCATACATCGGCTAAACTCAACAAGGGGATTGAAGAAATGTTTTTGGATTTGAGTAAAGGTGAGATATTCAAATTCATCTTTTTCCCTTCACTAAATTCCCTTCTTTGAAAACGACTGAAACTGCAACCATCCAAATTGTGAACAATTTCACTGCTTATGTAATTTGATTATTTTAATTGCAAAATGCTGTAGTTAACTAAACTTTAACATTTAGCTAACTTAACATTATTGTACTCTTCAGGAATGATAGAGAAATCGGACACAGGATCATTGGGTCGGAGGACGGGGGGAAGCAATCGAAAGAGTGTTGTGGTGGTGGACGATGAACAGGTGGAGCAGAAGTCCAGCGGGGGATGTTGCTGAGTCGAGTCGTGGACGACAAGTGTTCTCTTGCATCTCCGCATTGTGCTCAGACACACAGACAGACAGACTTGCAAACTCGTAGTGTGCTCAGCGGACAAAATGAACATGTGATATTTGTCCTTTCAATCAGTTGCTGTGCATACGAGTTAAAGTCGTACAGTCATACAGCTTTTGCTAATGCTAATTTAATTGAAGTTCAGGATAATGTTGAAATGTCTAAGAATTATCATGCTATCAATCCCAAAGAAAACCTTTACTTACCATTCTGGTCAATTGGCACTCAGACTTGTATTTTCATTTAGTATTTTCTACTTTTGAGTCTTATTTGAAGGAAAGTGAAACAGATTCTTTGTAAATTTATTAAGAATGAGTTTTAGTGTTTTATGTTGGAAACCCAAATCTTTACAATGACGATAACCTGCTCAAAGCAGACCCCAAGTTTGATGCTACGTCTGCTTACAAAGGACTGTATGTACGTGGACATCACCCTGTATATAGACAGCTGTATGATATATTTATGTGCGTGTGCTGGGAACACGGTCTGGTATAGACTGGACACTGGTCACTGAATGGACACCGGGCAAGAGGAACAGCACTTACATGTGAGGATGGAAGGACGGACAGACGGACGACGGGCAGAGGAGTCGACTAGTGCTATACTGTGTATATAGTCTTTACAAGATGCCCAACTGTTACGGATGTTACTTGTTATTTATGTTAAATGTGCTGTGTGCTGCCTGGTTCATTTTCTTCACTACAGTTCAGTACTAGATTCACAGGGGCTGACTGCTCAGTCCTCTTTGTTTGGTTCTTATAGTGTCCTATTTAAGACAACTTTTATCAAAATATTGTGATGTTTAATAAACAAAATGCTTTCCATGCTTGCTAAGAGATTGAAAATAGTGTATGAACTAAGCTTGGAAACAAACCAGTTTGTGAATTAAATTTGGTCTATTAAAATTTGCAAGAGTAAAGAAAACCTCAAAGTTACCAATCCAAAGCCAGAGTTACCATGTGAGAGAGAGGACTTATTTCATACACTGTTTTCAGTTTGCACGTGTTTCAGCTCACAACTTTTATATTGTTTTTACTTTGTGAGAACAGTCCTGCTTTTTGGGAAAGAAATTAGGTGGTCGGAAAGGTATAATCTTACTGTCATGGAATCCTTTTGTAAAATTATGTAAATGTGTGTGTCTACCCCCAACAGAAGAATGTTGTTTTATTCCATCGGTTGTTACTATTATCGTAAATGTTCGAGGCTAAAAATCCAACCAGAAATGTTCACCATGTTTTGTCATGTTGCGTGTCTCTATGTGCATCCCGCAGTGATTCAGTACTGTGATATTGTCACATGTCCGTACGTTACTTTGTACTATAACCAGACTCTATTTATCACCACATCAACCCAATTAGCATATATTCTGTACAGCATTGCTTTGAACCGGAGAGTCAGACTTTATTGTGAGAATATTTAGTGGGCAGTTTCACTTGTTCATGACATTGTGCTTTCTCTCTTGGGTCATCAGTATGCCGGTTTACAGCCCGCGTTTAGCATTTCATTTGCATAGTAGTTAGCTTTTAAGTGCACTAATCAAATTAATGTCGATCTTTGTATGTTTTTGAAGGTTTGACGACCTTGGAGAAATATGTCAAGTCTAAAGCATCTCTTGGCCCATGACTGTCCCACATTGACACACCAATTCATTGGTTGTTGAGCACAGATAAATATTATACTTTGTGATCAAGTCATCAATAAATGATAAAAAGTTTTGTTCTTTTCTCTTAGATCATGTAGCGAAGTTCTTGTGATAAAGACAATCCTGTCACACCATCCTTTAATGAAATCTGTGTGTTCAGTGCCTTCGTTAAATACAAAACAAAATCCATCTTTATAGGTTTTATATATTTAATTTATATCTTCTGTCTTGCATGTAAAAACAAATTCTGCCATTTCTAAAATATCACAGTTGAAAATATGAAAGGATATTTAAATGTTTTTTCCCAACAGCAACATGGATTGGATATTTATCAATGACACTAGCTGGATATATATACACACATACTATATTTATATACATGAAATCATATTTCAAAGCAGATGTCCCACAGAATAAATAAATGAAGCATGACCATGTCCCCGTCGCAATCAAGAAATAAGCTAAAATGATGGAAACAAAGTTTCTACAGAGTAATGAGCTTTTCATGCTTGATTTAATTGTTAATATATCAGGCTAAGAACATTTTTAAACCAGTCAGTCACCAGTAGTGACCTTGACAATGAGGTCAAGGTCACCAAAATCAACTGGTGTCTCCGTATTCCCCAAATCCGGACTGGTACCAAATTTGAAGACTAGAGGTGCAGCAAGAAATCGCACTCAAAACTTTTTAAAAACTGGTCAACGTCTCCTAGTTGACAATGAGTTCAAGGTCACCCAAATCAACTGTTGTCTTTGTACTTCTCCATGGACGTCTAATACCAAATTTGAAAACTAGGTGCAGTAGTTCATGAGAAGAAGTCATACTAATAACATTTTATAAACTATCAGTCTCATAGTGACCTTGAAAATGAGATCAAGGTCACCCAAATCAATTGAAGTCTTGGTACTCCTCCATTAAAGTCTAATACGACATTTAAAGACTCTAGGTGCAGCGGTTCTTTAGATAACGAGGTAACAAGAAACCGGACATACAGGTGTCTGTAAACATTTGTGCCCCTAGATTTAACCGTGTTAAAATATCAAAGTGTTCTTAAGGTAAATTAATACTCATACTACCTCAAGTGAATTATCATGTTAGCAATCAAAGCTTAAAGTTTTCAAAAAGTCGCTAACTAAACTTATTATCTCATCTGAAAGGTCACATCATAAGGGATGCATATGCCTTCACAGACCACCAAAAAGTATCAAGTATCAGAACACTGACTAATCAGAAGTCATACGGTTATTATTTTCAGACCGACGGACAGGTGAAAAAAGGTTTTACCCCCAAAGTCGCAGATTCGGGAACAAAAACACTGATGATGACTTATGTCAAATAGTAGGCGATCAGGATTCAGGATGCTAACAAAAGACTGAATGAACTTTGCATATCCCATATTGTTTCAGCCAATCAAATGGCCAGTTTTCCAATGCACAAACAGATTGGTCCATGGTTGAATGAAATAATAGAGGTTCACAAAATAGCACTAGATGCTCTTGGCTGTTCGTCCAAACACTTATTCTCCCTAGCATCTAATCCCATGGTGTGACTCGATCCATATCATGCATACTTGTGATTGGGTCACTGGTTCTTGATTCCACGTCCTTTTTCTAAATCTTCCATATACACTGGTTATTGTGCTTGACCCACACCTATCCACTGCATGCATCGTAGGTCAGTGCCTCCTGGTAGCACTGAGTTTAAATGGTGGCGGGAGGCCGGTGCCAAGCTCACTGTGCCTGGCCTCAAGAGCTGGAGCGTCCGGCGGGAGGGAGAAGCGGAACTTCTGCATCATACTCGTCAGGAACATGAACGTGTCCATCTTAGCCAGGGTCTCACCTGGGCAGATCCTGATACCTGCAACAATACCCTGAACACATGTACTCCATTGTACATGTACTCCATTGAAATGTATATCCTGTAGGCGATCTGGACTCAAAATGATGTTAAAATGTGGAATTATTGCACAATCTTTTCTGGATTGGGTAATGATACATAACTCATTTTGAAATCAATGTTTTCTCCGATACTGTTCTGGTCATGAAGTAAAATATCAGAGATAATCTGCCTGGAATTCTGGAACTGAAATAGGCAATTGTCAAAACTGAATTGTGAGTATATATATATAATTTGAGTGACAGAACAGTTGAGTCAGGATGAATCAACATCATCTCCCAGCAAACTTGTCTTAGGCAAAGAATGTAAATATCTTACATACGTCCTTGACGAAGATTAGCACGTTTAAGAATTTGCACACGTACCTCCGCTAAAGGGCATGAAAGCCTCCGGTCTGTCGACCTTGCCGGCTGAATCGAGGAAGTGTTCCGGTCTGAAGGTTTCTGGGTCCTGCCAGGTGCCCTGGTCGAAGTGGATGGACCAGAGGTTTATGAACACGAACGTGTCCTTGGGGATGGTGTAGCCCTGGAGCTTCACCTCACGGGTAGTCGCATGGGGGACCGCTGTAACCGGCACAGAGTAAAGTGTTTGGCAACTAGAAGCTATGTGTAGGTCACAGTGTGTAAGGAATTTACTAGTTGTCTGTCAAAATCGTACAATTTGAGATCGACTAGCAAAATACTTAACGCAGAAACTGTTTCTCCTCACTGTTTTATAAAGATACAAGGAAAGGTATAATAAATGTTGATTACCAGATGAACAACTGATAAGCTGACATGGTTTGAACTAATTAATGAGTTTCCATATTTCATCAGTGAGTTCAAAATGATGTTTGTGACCATGGAAACATTTCATTTTAATGACTCGTGAAATATAATAGTTTGAAGTTGACAACGTTTTTGAAAAGAATTGTCACCATGATATTCGACTTTCCCAAAAGTGTTGTTATCTCCCTTTATTACTACTGTAACATCATAACCGTAATCTGTATTTGCATTTTCCCGACAGCAACAAAAACAAAGAAATACCTAAAGGTGCCACAGATGAAAAACGTAGTATCTCCAGAATTGTAGCGTCTGAAATGACAATGGCGGTCAATGAAATTACTACAACTGTAATCTGAAATAGACCCAGTAACATGGACTGCCAAAACGTATAACGAATCAAATGCTTCATCCTTAAACCTGAAAATGTAAATATGCACCCCAAAAAAGAGCGAACACCAGGCAATTACCCATAGTATTCATCACTTCTCACGACAAACATATAACATTTCGTTTGAATGACCATTTCATGTGTTTGTCAACTTTGACCACTTAAAAGTTTATACAACGGAGATACGTGTTAATGGACAATTGGTTTCACCCCTACAAAGAAGCCTATAAAATGGTTCTGAAACATCCGAATAACAAGGCATTAGTTTGTTTGAGAAAAAATGTCAGTCCAAACAAGATATCTTAACTTATGTAAAAATAACCATGTACCAGGATACAATGTTGAAAGATCAATGTATCCTAAGTAGAGAATATACGTTTAAAAGGACATTGATGTCATAAAGGATTGGCAACTCGACATCCTGAATACGTTACTGCTCCGTTCTAAAAGAGACGTCGACATTCTGATGCATTCTTGCAACAATTTTCTTTTTAAAAACAGAAATTCCATTTTACTATTGGATATGGACAATGAGATCAGTGGCCATAGATAGAGATCAAAGTCAAATGTTTAAAACGATTCTAACCAGTTCGTTAGTGTCACGCAAAGGTCGACAACGTTTCTGGCAAACCTCCAATTATGTATACACATTATATACGTATATATGGACAACGTAGTGCAGTATAATTACGAACTGATTTAATGAATCGTGCACAACCAGTGATGAATGTAAGTCATGTAACCTGTGTAAGGCATGTTCTTTCTATCACTCATTTTGGGTGGACGTGAACTGCCTATGACGTCATCTATCTCGGCCTGCAGTCGCTTGTAGACGTCAGGGTGCGAGACTAGGAGAGCTAGAGCCCAGACTAGAGTGCGCGTGGTCGTCTCACTTCCGGCTATGTACATGTCTCCTAGCAACCAGGGCAGTTGGGGATCTGAGATGGAATCATCATAACATACTTAAAACATTCTCATAACCAATGGGAACAAATGACATCTGCGAAACAAGCATTTAAAGGCGTAGACATTTCATTACGGCCTCTGTTAAGAGTCGGTCGTGCTTGTTTACTCTAGATCTTCATTGGCCAGGGAACCTTTACATATATAGGCCTAATATTACAGCAATCTAGTGCTTTTAGTTTGGAATACATATGTTCAGGCGTGGGCTCCGTAGTCTCTATATCTTTAGGGATCCGACGGTTATAGGAGTTATATTCCAAATGCCACGTTTCACAATTTCAAAGTCGAAACTGCAAACATATTTAGGACTCCTTTAATTTAATCCTTAAGACCTTATGGGCGGAGAAGGCCGGGGACATTTAAGGAACTCAAACCTAAAGGACGGGTACATATTATCCGATGAATACTTCTATGACAACAATACAAGAATGTAAAACAACACGCTCAATCTTCTGTATTCTGGACTCCTACAGCAGATTTCCATATTTCCAGATTTTCATCTCAAAATTGACAAGTTTACAGACAAATAGGTAATTATGGTAAATACAGAGCAAGGAGCCCCCTAGCTCATCACTTATTGTTGTTAGTGTAAACCACTAAGGTCGAGGCTATTCAAGGAATGTCTCCACAATATTTCATCATTCTAGAACGTTGCATTCTTAGAGTAGAGTAGGCCTAATGGGGCCGATGTATACAGTCCCAAGTTGACCTATTTAACGATGAAGGTCAGGGTCCCCACGTGACTCTCACGTTGAACAACTGAACGACCTTCAAATTACCTTGACCTGGTTTGTGAGGTGATTGACAATGGTCTAGACATGTATGCACCTGGAACCTGAACTAAAGTTCCATGTGACGCTGGGTTTACTTTTAGTCGAAGCCATAGCAACGGGCCTAAACTGAAACTCAACCTTGATGCTTTTGTCGAGGTGATTTGGGGGTTAGCGCCTCTTTCATTTAATTATTTCATGGCTGCTAGTAGTTTTTCAGGGAGCAAAGGAACCAAGGAACACCTGGTGTATTTGCTGAATAATGCTTAATAATGCTGTATAATTGGAATAGAATGTTGAATCATTCAGAATGAGAAACTTGAGGCATGAGTCATCACTCTATTTTTAACATTGGGAAAATCCCAATTCTATTTTTAAATCTCGATGAGTATATAATTGACCTAAAATTCGGGAACTTTCATTCTCTTCTGGACTTCTGAGCAGAAAACATCACGTGTGGAAGGATTTCGGAGATATATCACATGTGGAAGGATTTCGTCAGAGATACATCACGTGTGGAAGGATTTCTGAGCAGATAGCATATCTTGAGTTGATAACACCTCTGTATGAAGAAGCTGTGCCACATTTTACTTGATATTGCCGAGGATTATCAAGGTAAGACCAGTCATAAAACTAAACTTCATACTTTTAATCGTGTTAAAAAAATATAGGAACAATTAAGTTGGTTTCTCTCGTTGAGTATGGTTATTTAAAGAAAACAGTAAACATCAGATATTTTAGACTGGAACAATCTTCTTTTAATACGATGAGCTCATATGTACGTGTATCGGTCTTTTCAAGTACTATGCCATCTTCCACAGCCCTGATGGAGCAGGACTATCAGGTTCAGGCCTGTTGCTATGGGCTTCGACTAAAAATATCCCAGCGCCACAGCCCACTGGTTCTAGGTACATATACATGTCTAGACATGTAACGGTCAAACACCTCACAAACAAGGTCAAGGTCATTTAAAGGTCTTTAAGTCGTTCAACGTGAAGGTCACGTGGAGTCGCTGACCTTCATCGTTAAGTAGGTCAACTCGGTACGGATTCTCACAGAAAGCACAGAAGCTCTTAAAAGCATTAAAATCAGCTTAAATGACGTCCATTGTGGTTCATAAATTTCATTTGGCTTTGATACTTGCCAATTTTAACATATGTGCTGATTTCAGTTCAATTTATTTCACTCAACTTGTGTATTTATCTTCCATCGCCAAATATATCATAACCACTAGTTTCCAATGAAAACCGAAACCGAAACTGCATGACTCATTTACATGCACAGTATTTTAAATGACCAAGTTAATATTACCAACCCATATTTGTCTTTTTGTATATTGTAAATAAGTTTCGTTGATTACATTTGACGTGCGCCAACCTGTAAAGGAGGTGTCCATATCGTTGTCTTCTCGTGCCTTGTACTGCTGATGCAGATACGCATCGATGACGTCACGGATTTCGTTGTCAGGAGTGAAATTCCGCTTGTGTTCCGCCACGATCTTATTTATCACATCTGAAACAGACAAATTACCATGTTAATTATGTATGTCATAAAAAGAACAAGGTTGATACAATATGGATGAGATATTGTCCACATTGAATGTGTCCTATTTTAGGCATTAACCCTCTTAGCACCATATACACAACCGCCATTACGCCCTAACTTCGTGCTGGGGAGTCTTTGGATGTTCACTCACTTTTTAATTACAATATGATTTTAGCATCTTTACGTAATGTTTTGCTCGTGCCTCGTACATCAACTGGATATACTATATTGGTGATTAAGGATATCTAGCTACAAGTTACAGAAGCAAGTTAAACAGTCACGTTGGTATCGTATATTTAAAGACAGATCTATATATCATCTCTCCATTGTTTATATTTATCAAACTGAATTTCGTCATACATGGTAAATATCAAATAACAGGCTTCATGGAAATTATTAAACCCGTTGTTCCTGAAGATACCTACGTACTTCGATCACAAAAATCAAGTTGAAAGGGTCGTCTGAATTGCAGAATGATATCAGGGACGCTTTGAAACCCTATCTAGAAACCCGAACACTGCAGCCTTTAGATTTACTGCAATGGTAGTTATTGTCATCAAGATCAGTAATTATTATTAATAAATATGTTTGCTTGTTTTGTTTCCTTTAAAGGTTTAAGGTATACTAAACAACCGCAAATATCCTTCCGTTTTTTCAATAATTTTCTGTTGCGCCTTTGTTTAATGAATGAATTTCACATTGTGCCGATATCAATATAACTTCTTGTGATTTTCGAAATTCAATCATGGATTACAGGAAGTACAACGAAAAGAACGTATTTAATTCATCAATTTATTTCAATGCATACACTCCACTGCAAAACAAACGTCACCATACAACAGACAAGACAATTCAATCCGCGCGTAATAAAGGTTACTGAAACAGAGATACATCATGTCTCCAGAAGCCAGCTAGATTTAAAATTTCAAAACATTACCTGTTCATATTTCCGTGAAACCCTCGTTTTAAGAAATCATATTTTTGAATATCCATAACTGGGCAATATAAGGGAGTCAAAAACAGCTTTCTTGGCTTGTTTTATGAGTTTCTACAGTAAAGACGCGTCAACAAATGTAAGTCCAATAAGGTTTTTTATGTCGATAACATCTTTTATTAATTTAATTTCTACATTTTATGAATTTTTAAGTTAAATGCCAAACATTCTAGCCGAAATAACATTTTGAAAACGCGATTTCAACACCCCAAT
Source organism: Gibbula magus (assembly GCA_936450465.1). Lineage (NCBI taxonomy): Eukaryota > Metazoa > Mollusca > Gastropoda > Trochida > Trochidae > Gibbula > Gibbula magus. Next base: position 59,443,096 of record OW388293.1, on the reverse strand, counting down.
TGTACTAAAATAGACATAAAAATAAAAGTATTACACCCTGACGTTTGAAATTGTAGATACATCTTAACAAATAATGTCCCTATGACAATTATTCAAAATCATTTTTCTCCGGCAGCAGTATTTCGTTTTTTTACACCGATAAAAATGTGGTGACGTTTCTTTTGCGGTTGAGTGTACATGTCAATTATCCAAATTTATTGATAAACGTGTGATATTTTCAATACACTCAGGCTCGTACCTATGAAGTTGCCGCAGGTCTTGTAGATCGTGTTGAGCAGCCGTCTATTGGTCGGCAGGAAGCGCAGCCACGGCACGAACTGGACAAGCCCCGCTTTCTTCAGCGGATTCTCCTCCGGGTCGAAGGTCTTCAGCATGGCCTGGAAGCGCTCGTCCTCATACTCAAACCTTAGCAACAGTGTGCAGTAACATTATATTAATTGTAAACGATATCCGCGCATTTGGTATACTCTGTACTTTCAGAAAGTATCCAAATTCGTAACTGGCCTACAATAGAACGGCACTCGTTCTCAGTACAGTCCCTTTGAACATCTGTAAGTTAAAAGAGATACATGTAATCTGTACATTGGAAGAACTATTATTATATACGTTTTCATAAGAACCATTGCTGCAGGGTTCTGAAGTCTGTTAAGACCCGAGAGGCCATGTACTGCTTTTCTTGGCGATGTTTCTGAATTGGTGATAACTAAAAAGTTGGGCCTGGTTAGGCTAATGTCTTGCAAAAACGGAATCAAACCGAATGATTGCTTAAAGACCCACCTTGATCCGAAGCAGATGTTACAGATGATGTTGGAGACTGCTTTAAACACCACTGGGTAGGGTTCAAACGCCTCGCCAGCAAGAGTGTCCAGAGACGATGTCAATATCTGCAAGACCCGGGGAAAACTAATGTGATCATCTCACAGGTTAAGCCAAGTTGCTAATAAAAATAGGGAATTAAAACCTGATAAAAACGTATACGTCACGTTATCTACATTACATGACTATTACTATTACATGACATTTTGACTGTATCAAAAGGAACTACCGTCATGTCGAGTATCAACGCCCATCTCAATGAACCTTTCATTTGATGCACATGTCGTTTCGAAGATAATTGCCCTGTCACATGCAGCTCTCACGTCATTTCATGGAACATGACCGCTCTGAAATCTACCAACCTGCACACAAGAAGAACCATTCCATAGAAACTGTCCTGGTACGTGTACAATGATAAACATGAAGTTGTTGTAGTCGTGCTGACCTTTGATGGACTTTTTCATTTATGGATAAGAACTTATCTACAAGATAAACGTTGATGGAAAAAAATAAACCAATAAGCACGGTGTACCTCAGGGATGCGTGCTTGGCCCTGCATTATTCTCAATGTACATTCAGTTACCTATATCCATTATAAACAAACACGCACTATATTTCATTGGTTATGCTGCCGATCAATATCTTTACATATCCATAAGACCATAGCGAAATTGTGTATCAAAGAGAAAACTGCAAACTGCAGCATAAGGGCTTGTCAAGGTGCTTAAGCTAAATGGTGACACGATAGAATGAAGTGTTTTGATATTAAGAATCAACTGTTGAAACTACCTCTTGGCTACCTTAACGTTGACAAAGTCTACATACAGCCATTAATTTTTGCTCAATTCAAAAACCTTGGCAAGAAATACAATATCTCAACACAGCCCGTTCAGCTACGAAGCCCCATATATAGGAAGTATCCAGCAAAACCATCACATCTCCTTTGTAACTTCCTTCCCGACTAGATTATTGCAAATCTGTTGCCCGGTTCTACCATCTCCCATCGGATTCTGAATATAGAATACAGAATATTATCTATCACTTAACTATCAGATGACATCAGACATGAAATCAGACAGCTCCAGGCTCTGGCCTCCAGTCCAGCAAAGGATACTATTCAAGAAACTCCTCCTAACCTACTCTGCCCTCAATGCAAACTCCTTCTCACGTTAGGTGAATCCTGAAGGAACTTCTCACTATATACCAAACTTAACGATCTCTTTGTTCCTCAACCATTTCCCTGCTCAATGTGTCATCAACTATAACTTGCTGAAAATGCCTTCTCATTGCTAGCCCCGGCTCCAGACGTTGTTATGTTCTACCCATGCACATAAAACCTTTCGAGCAAATGCTCAAAATATACTTATTCAAACACTTACCTGCTGTTATTTTCATCAAATGATTTACAACTTTCCATCACCTAGCGCCGTCGAGTAGGCTCCACCTAGACATTAGGCGCCCTATGTACACCCATTATTACCATGCTCGACCAAGGTATATACAGGGACGTCCAAGAACGTTCCATTTGAAGTAGTCATAATACAGTGCATGTTATGGAATAAAAGTTATATTCACCGCCATCTCCTCATCTATCTTGTCCTCCAGCTCTATCTTGCCCACTCTGCCGATCTCCCGGAGACACGAGGCGGCGAACTTGCGCTGCTCCTTGAGTCGTCTGCTTCCGAATGGGAGCTGGGAGAGTCCGTTCACTCCTGTCACAGTGTTGTTGATGTACAGGGAGGGACGGCCCCCGAACGCGTCTGCTTGTGTCACAAGCGCCTCTGCAAACAGTAAAAGTCACAGTTATGGTGAGATAGTTTGTTAGTGTGTAGGAGGTTCTGTAGATCAACCTGTAGCCGTGAGTGCACGGGAAACGGGTGCACAGTGGAGTATATGACGTCAACGATGAACGTGTTTCAAAGATACACTGCAGAAGTTTTCTATCCATTGTTTTTTCTGCAAAATGCTGAGATTAGCGCTTCAGTTTTGCACAATTTGAAATGTGATTCAACGATACTTCTTGATCAGGTCTAATAATGAAATGGACACCGATATTTAACCACTCTAAGAGGAACTTTCACCCTAACAGCTTTTACATTACACAGTCTAATTAATATCGACGGTTTTCCGAGGAATAACAATTGCAAAATAGTACCTTTACGGGGATACGAACTCGAATACGAACGAATCATCCGGAGGTTTCCTGGCAAAACCGTCTGATAACAGCCCGTAGACTTCCATGTTCTGACGCAATTCAGTTAACTAATCACAAGACCCCAACAAAAGCTTTCGGTGCGAGAAGCTAGGGGCAGATAACTCCAAACAGCTATCCTTTCGTCCGTTCCGAATGCTTTCAAAATGGCGACTGTTTAAAAGCTATGATTTGAGTGGTCAGCTGTTTGCCTGGGCTTTGTCTGCGCAAAACTGATTCGGATCACGCGCCTATACCAGGTTTCCTTAGACATTGTGGCGATGACTCTACAGAACCTATTCGTATCCTGGTTGATGCATTGTTTTGCAAATTCTATTCCTCGGTTCAAGGTCGATTTTAATGAGACTGATAAATTACATTTACAACAGAAGCACGAAACTTACTAAAACTAAGGTATGATGGCAGTGACAGCAATAGTATGAATTCCTCATCATAGTTCTCAATTAAAAATGTCGAAACCGAAACGATGACTAGAGAAGAGGAGTTGATACTTCAAAGCTTGTTCTGTCTATAATTTAACGCCATTTGAATAACGTCAAGCAACTACTCTACTTGGTTTAATTCTTTGGTGTTGAAATAAATAATCAGTGTAGACATCCAAACAAAGAAAAGATACTAAGAAGACATACAGACCTTTGATTGCGTCGTACCCATTGATGACGACCATGAGTCTGGTGGTGAAGTAGAGTCTGAACACAGGTCCGTACTTCCGGGCGAACTGCATGAAGTTCACTTCCGGTCTCAGTCCGAAGTCCTTCAGATTGCCCCATATCATGTGACCTGGCGGGCCGGGAGGGAGGTTCCGGGGCCGCAGGAAGTACCAGACCAAGAGGATGACTGTCCCGGTAGCGAGGACTGTCGTCACATCCGGGATCATACAGCACCACATCTTTGTCCTCCTCTTCTGTCTCTACACGTCAACGACTGAATACGTAGGGACTACTCTAGCTTAGAACTTGATGATTGTATACATACGCTTCATAAGGCTCTTTACTTTCATAATGAACATTGGAGAAGGATCACAGGATGACAGCTAGCAGGCATAGCGTAGCAGTATATCATTATTTATCCCACCGGTATGTATCGCCCTGTCCGTCCGTCTGTCAGTCTGTCCGTCCGCCCGCCCATAATCATTTCGTTTCCGGAGCAGAATTCGAAAACCTTCATGATATCTTTCTGAAACTTCTCATGTGTATTACCAACTAACTGAAGTGGTGCCTTTTGATATTTTTAGATTCAAAATTTCTTTTTTCGTTTCCTTAGAAACGTGTTGTATTTGGACTTCGTTCAGAGATAGGTTCGTTTCTTGAGCACAGCTCCAAAACTCTTCATCATATCTCCCTAAAACTTTGCACGTGTATTACCCACTTATTGAAGTGGTGCTTTTTGATATTTTCAGATTTTCCGTTTCCATATAGAAATGTGTTTGATTTGGAATTTACAAATTATGTGAGACCGGTGGGACATGTCATCTTCTGGGGACTCTTGTTATATTTACAGCAATAGAATCTTCAAATGTATATGTTTATATATATTCGATAACGATGACAACATTTATCAAAGTGTGTGACACATGGTTTTGCGTATAGCACTGTTATTACCATCGTATGTGGTTAGACATCACTGAACTGAGCTAAACAACTCTTGGCATCTTTAGCATTCTGTTCACTCTGAAGGATACTATGATTACATAAAAACAAACAAGTTAAATCATTCTCGAGCATCGGCGCATCACTTTAATTCACGTCATCATTATCTTCCCATAGATGTTACACTCTTCAGATTTCTGATCCTACCCTCTACTAGGGCTGAGTGACGTCAAAGGTCTTAGCATTGGGCATTTGATGTAAATAACACAAATAAACTATTTTCGGTATTTGTCTCTGATTTTGGTCTTCTTTCATTATCAGCATGTTTATGAGCAATTTTTTTCACAAAAGCAAAAAGCATATTTCGTGAAAAATCTGATGGGAGTAACCTCTGTGGGAATTTTATGTTTTTATTATGGTTTCAATGGTCATTTTCAATATTTGGAATCACCCACCTACAGAAAGATAATACAATTATCTTTCAAAGATGTGTTTTACAAATTATGTGGGATATATGTCATCTTCTGATGACTCTTGTTTTATGCAGTCTAAGTGGAGATTAAACGCACTTGAAAAGTACAGCTCAAATTTCCAAGTATATATAGGGCCTAGCTGTCCCCTCCAAAATGGAGCTTAGCTGAGCAAATATTCGTTATATAATTTACTTGGTAGCAATAGCTAAGCTAATGCACCATACTTACAATTAACATGTGTTGCATGGTTATCTTTTTGTGAATTAATATTTTGTTTGACATACTAATCAGTTATAAGTAAAAGGTGCGTCAAATTGTAACACACTAACCGTGCAAAAGCATATAACTCGCAGACAACCAATCAAAATGTGACAACATGCACTGAGAATAACAAAGGTTATAACGGGGATATTATCGTAGATCTAGGTTGCTATGCATGGCTATGAATGATTAAATTTGTGTTTTTAGCAAAATATTCTTCTTACCTTACAATATCCCCGTGTCTATAACAGATGTAGGTCTTCTATCTATATCGACCTCGATATGTACACTGTCACAGTACACCACGGTTCAAGTGCGTGGACGGTTAAGCGTGGATTGCGAAATAAGCGTTGCACAACCAGTGGACACAAGCTGGGTTCAACTGTCTATATCCTCACTACACGTCTTAACTGATACTTGGGAAGCTGAATATTGTTTACCCGAGAGGAGAATGAATGAGGAACACTAGCTCTCTGTTGAATTTGGTTGAAGGAGTTTACGGGTTACCTCCCTTGGTTTCACATACTCCGATAACCTGACAGTCAGAACACAGGCTAGCATCTTGCTTTATCAACACGAGTATACTTTAGCAGTTGCGGCCCTCCTCCTGCAGCCAACTTGGTGACCCCCTCATCCACCCACTCTCCAATACACACTGTACACCCCGTTTCACATATCAATCACCAATACACAGATCTCTGCATCTGGACGGCCCAACCGAATAAGTAACCAATATATAGCTATAACGAATACACTTGGTTGTCAACGTCATGCCGTTCAATTATGGTTTCAAACCTTCATTTTCCTCATGTATAGTGTTACGGACTTGTTTGAAAGATGTTTACATTGACAATATGATTATGATTAAGGTTGATAATTATTTGAATCGTCTGAGACTATCAGAAACAGGTTTCTGAATATCCGTGTTCTAGAGCTACTATCAGGAATCCGTGCTCGCACGTGCTGCACGTGAACATCACGGTCTTATTATACTGCACGTGCTGCACGTGAACATTACGGTCTCGTCTTACTGCACGTGCTGCATGTGAACATTACGGTCTCGTCTTACTGCACGTTCAGCATGATTAAATGTGCAAAGTAATGCATGAAAGGAATAGTTAATTAAGTTTAGAAGCGAGCAAGGCTCAGATAACCCCGCTTCCCGCCTCGGTCAAAGAAATTATGAAATTCATGTAGTAAACGTTATACCGAAGAATACCTATTATTAATTAGTGTAGGTAAAATAGTTACGGACTGAGGAAACCCCAGCGCACTTGAATCATGCTCGCCTAGGCTGGAATGTACAAGCCAAGACAATAGACCGCATTGTCCGTGTCAATATCGACAGTTTTTCACAAAATACAGCACAATTTCACTTTCTAAAAATATTCTGCAGTCAATTTAAAGGATAAGAAGATTTATCAGGTACCCGCCATTTTGATCCAAGCGAATCAAAGATCATTTGGTCGTGAAAATGTTGATCCCATGTCAACTGGCTCTTGATGACGTGGTTATGTAATGGATAACACCAGAATGCGAGGGCGTTCTAGCAAAGAGAGGCCTTCACCCTAGGGACGACCCGAGGGCACGATAGCAAAGGAAAAGGCCTTTCTTTGCTAGAACGCCCGAGGATAAGGGTGTTATCTATTTAATATACCGAAAAAAAGACTAATGTGTGGGTGAAATTGTCTAAATGTTTTTACTGCAGTGCAGGTGATCCAAGTTAAATAAAGCGCACTTAAAATATCATCGAAGTTTCGGACAGCAAGGTAGGGGCCAACAATAAACCCTTTCTAGTCACCAGTGATATTGGTTGCAGAGGTGTTTTCATGGTTCAGTTCAAATTATTGTTGATTTATTCATTGAACATTAGTTTAAAGCTGTATTCCCAGTGCTTAAGTCAAGAGTTTGGCCTTATTTCAGTAGTTTTGTCAAACACTAAAAAGAGACAGATCCGGTTATAAACTATGTCATAAGTGTCTCATTTGACTCACTTTATTCCGATATATATATAATATAATTGGAGATGTAAACACTTCTACAATTATAAACAGTTACGGTTTACATCTGCTATCAAAACATAAGAAGGTAGGTACTACAGACTATAAACTAGGGATGAATGATAATCCTGCCTCTCTCAATGACAGTAATTGTCTACCTTAAGAATCCCATCATATACACTACTTCAACCATTGAACACACATGTATTGTCTTCATCTCGTTCCAAGCTTTATGTTTTGATTAATATGCTCATATACCATTTGCGAGTGGAGGGTAATGCAAGTTCGAGTGTGTCTGAAGAAACCTCCTCGGGCGGAAGAAGTGAAGTAGTTTTGAAAATGTACTTCCGGGTTGCCGTTGATGCTGAATGCCACTAACGTTGTCTACCTTTCTTATATATTTCAATAGTAACGACCATTTCATAAACACTGAAGCACGAAGTCTTGTTTCAGGCTAGGCTAGGGCTCCTTTTGACATTAGATAACAGTGATACATTGTCAAATATAATAGTTTGAGTTATAAAGACTAGTTTGTCCTTTGAGCGTCCTCAGTCCCCATACTGTTAGCTTCCCCCTCCTCACTCTCTACTCTCTCCCCCTCATAAAGGTCACCGTTCCCATTGGCCATTTCCTTGTCTTGAGGCTCTTCTCCCTCCTCGTCAGGTCCTACAGTTTGTTGTACCTCCTCCCCCTCAACACTCCCCTCAATTCCTCCCATGTCCAGTTCAAGGGTCAGTCTGCTCTCTCGCTCCTGCGCCTCCTCTCGTTCACCCTGTTCCTCCTCCTGTTCCTCACCCTCCTCATCTTGCTCCTGTTCTTCTTCCTCCTCCTGCTTCCCCCCATCTCCATCATGTGTCCTCTCCCCAACCTCCCCACGTTGCACATTGCCTGCCCACTGATCTTCTGCCACTGTTTCACTTCGACCACTCTTGCTGCTCTTGAAGCGCCCAGTCTTCTTGCTACGGGCCGACATAGTTTTGCTGAGACCGGACGGCGAGCGCACCACCAGGTAGTCGTCGAGATCCCGGTGGACGGCCACGTCGGAGTACCGCGAGTCCGGAGTCTTGCTTGAAGTGTGATTCATCTGCAGCATCATCTTGAGAAGCACGGTGTCCGTGCAGTGAGTCGGGAAGCCACTCATGGGAGGGACGTGCACAGTGAGGGGGCGCTGGTCCGACATCGGCTGCTGGTAGATACGGTTAAAGTGGATGTAGCTCGACACAGAGTTGAACTGGTACTGGGGGTCACTTTTTAACAGAGTCCGACGTTCTTGACGTTTGATCTTCCTGTAAGGGTTGTTGTGACTGGTCTTTGCGTCCTTCTTGACAAACTGTGTAAAGTGTTTGAGCTTGATGGCTTCGTCCTGAGTTCCCACTGGTAGACGAATACTTTGATTGACGTGTAAACACCTGTTAAGTGACTTTGGGTCGGAGTTGCCGATGACTGGTGTGGACTCTCTAGGTACGTTTCGTGTCCAGCGTTTATGAGATCGGAAAGGGTTGTCAAGATGAGGGTATATGTCATCAAAGCCGGACTGCAGCAGATCTCCCTCCGGCCCCTTCATCTTGTGTCCGGTGAGCTCGAACCCTCCCGATGACCTGACCGTTCTCCTGGGCGTTGCCCCGTATGTAGGAGGACGAGCGGGTCCCAACATGAAGCACGGGGAGGAGAAGGGAGGCAGGCTGGTATCGTCCTTCACCTTGACCTGTCTGCTACTCCTGCCCATCTCAGCACTAGGTATGGGTTCACTTTGAGCTTTACCGATATGGACCTTTATTTGCCGCTCCACGTTTATGTCGTGTGTGTACGATCTAGGAGGAAGTTCTGGAGGTATTCTGTTGTTTAGCATCTGTGATGTGTCTGGTCTAAAGGGTTTGTTCTTCCTGTCCTGCACTGGTTTTCCTTTTAACACGAACTGAATGGATGATAACTCAAAGCTACTGTCCATAGTGGACAATCCTTGATTGGCAGTGCGCATGCGCATGAGTACTTCCGCACGCCGTGCCGCTGGGTTTGCAGCACTAGAAAGGAAGTCTTTATTTTGTCTCTGGTTAACCATAGAGAACCCATTTCCTTTGGGAACCCACGAACTGTCTGTCTGGGTTTTTGTGGCCTTTGCAGGAGGCAGACTCGGGGATGTGAAGGAACTCTCCCGAGTTGGGGAAATGCCTTGCACACGAAGCCGCTCTATAACGTTAGTCATGCTCACGTCGGCCTGGAGGGTCAACTTCTACCTTCCATTCTTCTACCAGCCTGGGGAGGAAAGGGAACACTTTAATGAAATATTGAAATATAAACATCATTAGGTATTAGTTATATGGATTTTCGACTACTGTTGCAGATCCATGAATCTTGAACTTTTTTATCACTACAATTCTAGAATGCCAAAGAGAGGGTTCTATCGGGGTATTTTTGTGGAATTCGAAAGGTTATTCCTGTTTACATACAAATGTTATAAATACATAACTAAAACACAGTTCAGTTGAAATATAACTGAAGATTATATTTTGATGATTTTAAATTTGACATCTTGATAAAGACTAGTGCACATTCGTTAACAATATAAACATTGAGGAGTAAAGTCATACATGCAGAGCTACGAGTTGCGAAAACTTCGCTACGGCGACACAGGACATTTTTCGATTAGTGTAATGATACATCATTTGTAACTTTATCAACGTATGTCGCTTATTTTTTTTAAAAGTGTAACATTAGTGAAAAATACAACATAATATGCTACTTGAACAATGGAGGATTGGAAGTTCTTCCATGCAGTTTACATAATCATCCTGGTGTCCAGTAGGTGCAATGAGCCTTACATGTCGTCTCTATTCCAACTTTCACGCAAGGCATAACTCGAGCCTGTCTCTATAAACTGAGGTACAAAAGAAAGTTTACACTTCAGTTGGTTTTATCATATGTTTGACTTTCCATTACAAATATCTTATGTTTCCGAAGTCTTACTCTAAAACTGAAAAGTGCAGGCGTTTAGTCATCAGCCAAGAAATAATTCTATGTGGTTTTAATTTTTTTTTTTTAAATGAAATTTTAAATTCATAAATTCTTCCGAAATTAATTTGGATAACACACAACTGTTCATCGACATATCTATCATCGACATCTGCTAAGTGAAAATCAATAAATGTGCCTCATTCTGCACACATTTCGAACATTATAAACATGGTAGGGGTCATGTTGGTGTAAAAATGAGTTTATACCCCTTGGTCCTTTCAGTGAAAAAACTAGAAGAGCGTTTGCGGGACACCGCAAAAATAGAGCAGCTCCGAAACTTTGGGTCTCGCCTTTCCCTGTTCCGCCTTCTCCTCAGCATAAATAAAATGGGAATTTTTTTGGACAATTTTTTTTTCATTATTCAAGTTATTCTAACAAGTTGAATCATCACTGGGGTCACTTTTCACAACTTTGTTCTTAAAACCTATTTCTGATTTCAAAATTGGATCAAAAGATTAACATGGCCTTAACCAATATCTCATGACCTTGACCTTTGACCTTCAAGGTCACACCATCAATGATTACTTTTCATTGTGTATAACAATTATGCAATGACTCAAAGTGTTGATTGGTAACATAAGGCATATTCACAATAGTACGCTTAAGTTGTGACCTTGCAGTGACCTTGACCTTTGACAGATTTCAGCGAAAACCTTTTCAAATCTTGGCCTTTCTCCATAGTTGATATACACCACATACGAGCCTGATAGCACAAATATTTTTCAAGTTATCGTGTTTACAAGGATTTTTGTAGTGATTTCAGAACTCGTGACCTTGACCTTTGACCTTGAATGTGAACATGTCAAAATCATCCACCAGGTTGATAACAAAGAAGCTATGTATATGAGGTGTTAATACCTTATTGGGAAAAGGTTATTTAGTGAATTCAGAACTGGTGACCTTGACCATATTTCGTGACCTTGACCTTTTAAATTCAAGGTCACACAATCAGTGATGACTTTCGATTGTGTATAACAATCATGTAATGATTCAAAGTGTTAATAGTTGAAATAAGACATTTTCGCAAAAGCATGCTTAAGTCGTGCCCTCGCTGTGACCTTGACCTTTGACGGATGTTAGCGAAAACCTTTTCAAATCTTGGCCTTCCTCCATAGTTGATATACACCAAATAAGAGCCTGATAGCACAAATATTTTTCAAGTTATCGTGTTTACAAGGATTTTTTTTTAGCGATTTCAGAACTCGTGACCTTGACCTTTGACCTTGAATATTAACATGTCAAAAAAATTCCCCAGGGGCATAAGTAAGAAGTTATGTATATGAGTTCTCAAAACCTTCTAGGAAAAAAGTTATAACAAATACAAAACGCGGCAGCGGCGGCGGCGGCGGCGGCGGCGGCGGCGGCGGTTGCGGCGGCGGCGGCGGCGGCGACGGAAACTGCGCAAAAACTGATAGCAGCTCCGACTTAGTATGATTGTTTGCCGAATCAGTCAACATTGAACATCAAATAATATCCCGGTTCTATCATATCAATTTGTTTTGTTTGTTTTTGCTGTATGAGTGAAACAATAGGGTGTAAAGTTTCTTTTGTACCTCAGTTTATATATATCTGCTGCATTTCGTCTCATCTGTGCTTGCTTGTACTGCACCTTGGAAGCCCATTCAGATATATCTAGCACAGTAAAGCTGACGAGTTGCAGCAAGGCTTGACGTCACCAGTGATGGATTCTTGCGCTAGGCTGCCTTGCAAGGGAAGTTGTCTCTATTCCTGCAACCCCAGGAACCCACCGATAACATAAAACTAGTGTTGATGACGATTTGTAAGCATTCCAATGAAACGGCTGATAGGTTGTGGTTTAAAAAACTTCCTTTGAAGTTTTTGTAAACATATTGCTTTTAAATGGTTAACGTAATAAAAAAAAAGTCCCCGTTGCAAGACTGCATGTTAAGGTTATTACAACGTAACTGTCAGCGTTTGTAAATTCCACTTGTTTGTAAATATAGGCTCATTTCTTCAGCCACAAACCATGTGCCACCACTGTCCAGACGATAACCATATATCAAGCCATGGTCACTGAACGCCTGAAAACCTCTGAACAGCCATCTTGTTTCACGTTAAAACATCCCTAATAGTGCAAGGGGCTTCCTAACTTTGTATACAGTTGGGAGTCATTTTAAAAGAAACATTACTTAATAAATTCGACTTAAGAAATTAATTTTAACACTTATGTATTCGAAAAATGTAAAACTTATCTTGCCTTTAGAGTTTACTTTTAACTCTAATAATGTTTATTGAAACGGCTCAGACTTTTCAGCGACGTTTAAAAGGGCAGTTTCTTTTTAGTCAATTGACATATTTGCCCAATGAAGTGATCGTAATAACGCCCTAAACAATGTCTCTTTAGAGAGATAAAGACGTGTTATTCAGACACTGATTTGTCTCTATTTGAGTATGTATGTAAGTATCGGCCCGTGACAGTGGTACGTTACAGTGTCTGCTGATGGCTTATTGTAAGTTTGTAGCGGTGTTCTGTGACACCTCACCCCGTGGTGCTCTGAATGCGTGTAGCGGGGTGTGAACACCGCACAAAGACGTTGCAAGACGACACCTCTGCTGGAGACGTCCCATGGTCTTCTTACAGCTCCACAGCCACCATTGATCTGTTGTATCGCTCACTAGCAGAAGTCGTAGTTTAAAAAATTACAATTAATATTCAAAAGCGGACAGATAATAAGATCGATTTTAAACTCGAGGTGTGAATAGCTGCGAATAAAAAAATAGATATCAATCTTAGAGATCACAGCCAGTAACATTTGAAACATTTTTGGGCTACATTTTACCACACATAAACTCACAGGGTACTTACTGCCACAGATACGAGATACACACATTTGAAGTACTCCAGTTTGAATATTAGTTTAGCTCTCCAAAGGTTTCAAAGTTGGCAGGCACGGTGTCCGAGTTTGGGTGGCGAGGGAACCATACTGTATCCAAGCGCGTGACGCGAAGGCACCGATCGGCTGGGTAATCGAGTGTACAAGTATCAAGCCCGGATTGTTACTCTAAGTGTGGAGCCGATCATTACAGAACCTTTGTATTTCACCTACCCGTGACGACCCGCTAATTTCCAGTCTTGACGTCACGATTATAGTTGGAAACATTGTCAAGTGTTTGAGTGTAAATCTTGTTGGCGGTATTCTTGAAATCATATTTGCCTTGCTTGTGTTAGGAGTTGTGCGGAAGGGTTTAAAAAGAGTTTGAAATCCACATGTTTAGAATTATTGTATGGATGTGGTTATCGTGATTCCATTCAATTATACAAACAGAAAACATGTAAGGTGATTTTAGTTTGATGTCAATACGATGGTGTTATTTTTATGACTGACAATGTTCATGTTGTTTTTAATATAGAGAACTGTAAAGACAATAATTTATTGAAGAAATTGTGAAAACTTATATCGCCATATCATAACATTTCATTTTGAAAAAACTACATATTCTCAGATATTTGAAGAGTCCGTATATATATATATATATATATATATATATATATATATATATATATATATATATACATATATTCATATATAAGGCCATGTCTGGGGTCTAAGCAATGAGTATACGCCAGTTTATGTGTGTAGTGTCTTACATATGCCTAATATCCACCACAGATCTACAATCAGGTGGGATCAACGTACTTGCCAACTATATGTCACGTGACAAAATCTGGCTTTAACATTACACTTACAACATTAATCTATAATCCGGGAATATTAATAACAATTACTGAAGATTTAATCTCATTACCAAATGAGATTTAGAGCCGAAATACACAGTAGGAGAATATTTGTTGGATTATATGTTGATGTATACAAGTCACCCCGCTATTTGTACAAAGTGACATGTAGTGTTCATTTCATTATGCCTCCTTGTACAGACAGGATATAGGGAAATAACATAATATATGTTTGGATGTGATATGATATGAAAATATGGTATATGGCATCATTTAGATGTGAAATGATATGACAGATATTATATGTAACGTGAATAGATGTGAAATGATATGACAGATATTATATATAACGTGAATAGATGTGAAATGATATGACAGATATTATATGTAAAATGAATAGATGTCAAATGATAGATATATGTGACGTGATGTGTTATGTCCTATAGGCCTGTGGCCTTTAACTATTGAATAACGATTGAAAGATTGATATGTAGTGATGTTACTCCCTACTACACTATGACCGAATTAATCTGATTAACATATTTAAGACGTGCACATAGGACAAAGGGTTATACACCAACTTCCAAACACAAGGCATATAACTCATGCCAGTCTCAATTACTGGCTGATTTAAGCCTTGCAGTATTTCCCTCGCTTTGTTGTTCCAAGGTAGTGGGTCGCTGTACCTAAAATGCATAGTGGGTCCGGATTTCCAAGCACAGAGATCTTAAGGAAATACTGCAAGACCTAAATCAGCCAGTAATGGAGAGTTATGCCTTGCATTCGGAAGTTGGGTATACACACGAAGTAGCAAACATGTTTGGATCCTGCGGCATTCTAGAACAGTTCCGTGTATGCTAAACAAGGATGATCACATCATGAATAATGTTTCTGTGTCTTTATTTATTTTTTTACAGACGATTTTTGACATTTCATCAATGTTAGTGCTGAACATTTCTTGTGTCAACACTTCAAGTCCGTGTCAGTCTGTTCCAAGTTTTTCAGTGCAATCTCTTTCAATCAGTTTCTGTCTGGTTCTATCTCTTCCAGTCAGTTACCATCTCATCGTCCGATTCCAGTCAGTTACCATCTCATCGTTCGATTCCAGTCAGTTACCATCTCATCGTCCGAGACCAGTCAGTTACCATATCATCGTCCGATTCCAGTCAGTTACCATCTCATCGTTCGATTCCAGTCAGTTACCATCTCATCGTCCGATTCCAGTCAGTTACCATCTCATCGTTCGATTCCAGTCAGTTACCATCTCATCGTTCGATTCTAGTCAGTTACCATCTCATCGTTCGATTCCAGTCAGTTACCATCTCATCGTTCGATTCCAGACAGTTACCATCTCATCGTTCGATTCCAGCATGTTGCTATCTCTTTCAGTCAGTTCTAGTCTGGTACCATTCAGTCGTCTGCTGTCGCTCTCATTCAGTTTCAATATGTTGCCATCTCTTCAAGTCTAGTGCGATATCTCCCCGTCTCTTCCAATCTTGTGCTTTCTCTTTCAGTTTTGTAGCCATCGCTTCCAGTCTCTTCCAGTCTCTTCCAGTCTCTTCCAGTCTCTTCCTGTCTCTTCCAGTCTCTTCCTGTCTCTTCCAATCTCTTCCTGTCTCTTCCTGTCTCTTCCAGTCTCTTCCTGTCTCTTCCAGTCTCTTCCAGTCTCTTCCAGTCTCTTCCTGTCTCTTCCTGTCTCTTCCAGTCTCTTCCAGTCTCTTCCTGTCTCTTCCAGTCTCTTCCAGTCTCTTCCAGTCTCTTCCTGTCTCTTCCAGTCTGGTCCCGTTTTTATCGAGGCAGTTCCAGTCTGGTACTCAGTCTTTTGATATCACTCCGATTCAGTTTCAACATGTTGTCGTCTCTTCCGGTAAGTTTAAGTCTGCCATCATTTTAATTAACTTCATACACGGGCGGATACAGCTTTTATGGAAACAGGGGGTGCACTTTTCCAGACCTCGAAAATGCCTTCAGGGGGAGGGGGCTTCTTGGTGCTTGGTGTTACAGAATTTTATTGTGAAATGTACTATCTCTATCTCAAAAAGGGGGGTGTCAATTGAAATTGGGGGGAGGGGGGGGGGAGGGGGGGGGGGGGGTGGGGGGGGGAGGGGGGGGGGGGGGGGGGGGGTGCGCACCCCTGCACCAACCGAGGATGGCGGAACATGGACTTGCCATGTTCATTGACATTGTCATTCGTGAACGTTTAGCAAGTGGTACATGTGTGCTTGTCAAAATGAGAAACTACACTTTAGAATGGTTTAGAGTGTACTGTTGAAACTGAAATTGTACTGCATAAGATTGTATATACTCAGAGCCAACATCCTGAGCTGTACCAGTGTGGATCTGATGATCACCAGTACGTACGTAATACTCGGGTACCTACCAATAGTTTCCTTACGTCATAAAACAAGAACATTGTTACACCCTTCAAATAGAATGTTCAGTCAATCCGTAACCTTGAGCTTGTTCTGCTGCTAGTGTTTGAGCCGTGGTATAATCAACGTGAATGTCGGCTGTACCACGACCGGAACTACTTTTTGTATAACTCCCATTTGTTTACGTTGTTTCAATATCTCGTCAAGTATTTGCATTACAAGAAGAAAATAGCACAAATAAACAGTTTATTACATCACAATTGTGTGTACAGTTTGAACAGCCTGGGGACGTCATCAAGTATGTACAGTGTTGACAAATGTAAAGTTTTAACATTCTGACGGATTTAGGTGGTTCTTCTGTGGTATCCATTTCACTTCTTTTAAACAGATACAGTTGACTAGCTAAACAATACTTCCCGATACCTGTAAAAGACTTGTTAAAGTTGAAGATATATTGTCTGAAGTGTAGTAAACGTACGGGTATGCACGCATTTCACGTGCGTGCCCTGGGTTAGTTGTCAATCAGGCATTTCTACGCCGGTCACAGATGTTCAAGACTATATGTAACCTCTAGCTTGATTTTATGTAATAAATAATGCTGAAATAATTTGTAAAAGAACGTTTAAAAAACCTTGTTTGATAATCATATGTAACTTAATCTAAGTCACAACACAGTCAATGACCATGTATCAGCTACAAGCAGAACATGCGGCTGCACGAACATTGTTCATTTCATCTCGTGATGCACGGACTTCATGATTGTCATGCGGAAATGCTTCGCAATCGAAAGCAAATGCAATTTTGCTTCTCTAAATATATATAACGATAACCAAATTTGTTGAGCATTCCCTCCAAGTTGACCGTGATGTCGGGGAAAGCATGTCTGTGGTCAATTACAATAACATTTGATTATATAAGCAATATTTTCTTGAAAGAGCGGTCTATGATTGGCATGGTTTCATTTCAACGAGGTGCAATGGAGTGGTCTAAGGTTATGACCGTTTGTTTGCTTATGATTTTGGATAAATATCCCCGCTATTAATTTAAAGACACCTTATCAATTGATTGAAGACATATTTATTAATTTAAGAAATGGATTTGGCACAGGTTATAAAACAGGTTATAAAGCCCCTCGACATAATCGACGAATATTTTATTAGCGGGGATATTTATCTAAAATCTGTATTTCTTCACCGATTTCGCTCAAATCTGGAATATAAGCTCAGCACAACGTATATAAACAGTGTATGATTGCAAAAATCTAGATTTTGAATTTTGAAAATATTGTCCAAACAGCGATTCGAACCCTTGTAAATGGTGTTATTTTATAGAGAAGTAGGCCTGCTCACTGTTGCCGAAAACTAACAGTTTGGTGATACTCAACACAGTATGTTGTCGTTTTTCATTGGAAACTATCATATATTTGGGGATTGTGATTGAATATGCAACGTGAGTGAAATTATATTTGAAGTGAAATCAGTACATATATACCATCTTCTGTAGATGGACATAATATAAATAATACTATCTCTCACGGGTTGTGATCCTCTTGCTTTCTCATGTATATGTGATGTGAAGCTTCGTTGCCTCTTTGGTTTTGTCATTGATCAACGTTTGCCAATTTTGTTAATTGTAGGGCGGGATCAATTGTATAGTCCGTTTGCCGTGAAAACGTACCGGTGAATTTCAAGTTTAACAGAAAAGTGAATTTAATACTATAAAATGAAAATTACAAACCCTCATAGTTTTACCCCGCCAATTTGACATTCAATTTTCAGAAATTTCTTTAACTTAGGAAAAAAGTTGTTTAACAAACGATCATAGTTTGAAGTGTGACAAGGGGGTATGCACTATGTTTGGAAGAGTTCACAAATACATGTGAATTGCGTGATCAACGTTATTACATAGAATATCGTAGTCTCTTTATAATTTGAACATCGCAATACTGGTTGAAGAGAAATTATAGGCATAAACTTCCGGGTTCGTTATATACACATTCTACCATACAATAACTTATCTCTCATTGTATTTATTAAATCCTTTTAGACATAGAAATAAGTGATGTTTTGTCATTAGTTTAAACGATAAACCAGTTTTATAGTAAATACGGCAAAATGAAAATCTCACAAGAAAGGGTCGCCTCAAAACCTAGAAAGCTTGGAATCTAGATTGATGTCAAAGCGAATGAATTTGAAACCGTATTATAAATTACTTTCAATTAATATTTGCATCAATATATTTAGAAGAGAAGGATATTTATGGATTATCAACTGCTTATTTAATTGAGACGGCGATAATATATACAAACAGGACATGCGTTTATACTGATTAAAAAACAACAATGATTAATCCATATTTTGTTGGCCAAGTGGAACATGTATGTCTAATGACACATGGGCGATTACCAGTCATACTGCACATCAGGAGTTAACAGCAAAAAAACCCTATGAAATGCGATAAGCGGTATTATGAATGAATTTCAGAGATGCAACAAGGCGTTTAAAGAGGAGTCATATACATATACCTCCAGACATTTTCATTTACAGGTTCAAATTATGAGTTAATATTTTGAAACCGTCCCTATATGTTTCTGGTGTTTAGAACACTGTGCATACCCTCTTGTCATACAAATCAAGAACAGCGCCTTCAAACTATGATCGTTTCTTAAACAACATTTTACCTAAGTTGAAGAAAATTCTGAAAATTAAATGCCTATTTGGCGATGTAAAACTATGAGGGTTTGTAATTTATACTTTACCGTAATTGATTTACTTTTGTATTAACCTTGAAATTCATCGGTACGTTTTCACGACAAACAGGCTATAACACGGAGCAGTTGTAACATAGACCATAGCTCAGAAAATAAAGGTAACATGACAGTTATTGGTCAGGGCGAATTATTTCTGATTATTCTGAGATTTAACCAGCTGACAATATTCACTTTCATTTCTCAGTAAATCGTAGCTTGTTTTTTGGAAACCAAAATGCCAACATTGCATAAATGAACATTGGACGTGGTTTTTAAAATTTGTTCACTCAAAACACACCAGGGGGTCCGGACCCCCCCCCCCCCCCCCCCCCCCCCTTTTAAAATCCATGTATGGGATTTGGGTCCTGGACGCCATTGGACGCCATTGGACATTAACCGTTACCTAATAATATTTCAAAAGAATGATCAGTCACTAAATACAGATTTCGTAATTATTAAACCTTTCTTCTATGGATTTTGTTCAACAGGAAACAATCTTTTCTCTTAGTATTTACTATTAACTGTTATGTTATGTTAATTTATCTGAAAGTAAATCTTGCAATTGTGGTGCTTTAGTTGAAGATGTTTATCATTTCTTCTTGAGATGTCCAAGACATGCTGATCTTCGTTTAGAATTAAAGCAAAGATTTTATAATTTAAAGGCAGAATTTGATATTAATACAATCCTGTATGGAAACCCAAATCTTCCACAAACAGTCAATGAAAACATATTTCACCATGTTCATAAATTCATTGGAAAGAGTCAACGGTTCAAATAATACATTAATACTAATGTACGTATTTACCATATTCAAAGTGCATTTTGTCATAAGAATAACATTTCTAATTGTGTGTTGCCTTAATAATGTATATTACATGTTTACCCACTTCGTCACTTGTAGATTCCTTACTTTCTTGTTATGTATTCTAGCCTTGTAAAATAATTGTTGATTACCTGGAGAGGGCTTCTATAAGTTTCACAACTTGTGCCCAATTCATTTCTTAAATGAATAAAATATGTTTTCAATCAATCAATCAAACGAACAGTGAAATCTTGACCCAGTGAATCCATAGCGAATGGTTTTGTATGATGATGTTTCGTCGCACCTGCTGCTCACCATGCTCAGCAATACAGTGATCGATTATTATTTGTCTTCTATTGTCATGACATTTTCTCCAGTAGTAACATTTACAGCGGTCCTGTATAGCAAGATAAGGATTCTAACAAGATATGTAATCCTGTGGAGATATACCTCCGGTTTTACTCGTAACACTGCTCATTAAAGCTCGTAACATGTGAACTTTTTTAAAGATGAATTTTTCATATAAATCAAGTGTTTGGATACGATTTTTACTTCTGATTCATAGGACACCGACAGCATGTTTTTATCAAAATGAGCGACACTATCAGTGAGGAAGAAAACGAGACATGGATTACAAAAATGGACTCTTTTCAATCACAATTACACAAAATTACTTATTATTTCAGAAATGCTTACTTATTTTTTCAGACTACCAATGCATATATTCATTATTATAAATGTTATAATGTCAGTTGGTTACAATGAAAAATTGTACCCACATCCATGTTTACTTCCCCCAATGTACTATACACGTGTCTGCTTCTCAGCTCCGGCCGCGATGTAACTGTTACTAAATATAGTATCAGGGCTCATTTTCGCAGTAGCGGGCTTCGTTCACTGAAACCGCAAGTTCGTTGATAAATGAATAGAATCTAGTTCCTGGAAACGGTAGACAAAGCAACCTTGCACATGCGGCATAAGACATGAGAAAACTTGTGGCATCAACTTTGGAAGGAGCTGACAGTGAATATATCGGTATATCCACTCCAGCAGTAATTGGGTACCAAGGAGATCGTTCTGGTAATGTGATTTATACATCTTGTAGCGCATAACAGGCAGCGTACAGTCCAGTAGCTAAGAAAAGATAAGATAAGATAACACTTTATTACCCAAAAGGGAATTCTTTGTACATCCAACAGAGCATGACATGATATGATTTATATAATACATTATAACTTTACATATATTTACAATTTCAAACATTTTATTTTGATTTCCCAATTTGGGCCTTTTCCCGTTTTGGGTCGTTACGGTCGTCAGAGTTGAGAGGACCGTTATCATTTGCAGTGGCCCGCTCATTTCTGATAACAAGAGGGCGGTTTCATGATAACTCCATCCATTTTATTACAACGTTCAGCACAAACACCGAGTTTGTGCATGTTATCTCTTGTCAATAAAACCAAACTAAGCCAATTCGTAAATGTAGCCACTTTTGAGAATAAAATAAAATAGAGAACAATACGTGTCTAAGTTACAGTTGATCTAAGGTACTATAGGTGTAAATCTGACTAAACTGTGGAACATTGGCTACAGTGGATTTTGCCTTGTACGAAAATAGTTTATTAAGTGCGATTTCGGCTGGAAGAAATAAGGTTTTACGTTTCAGTTTTCCGACCTGATCTGTAGGCCTACCATCGCTTTCAATCAGTGCTAAGACTAAAAGACTTATATCAGTCGCCGTCAGAAAATCCCACTGAGAAATCCTGGGATTCACACTTTGGAAGGATCGATTTCCATATAAATGTATTCCTCATATCCGTGAGCTGAAAGTATCGTGTGAGCGTTATAGATATTTCAATGGGTGACAAAAAGAGATTGGTAGCAAAATACGCGTGAGTTCAATTTCTAGGTACAATCTCTTCAAGGAAATCAATTGTGCTACCTCAGACCCAAATTGCCCGAATGAGTTCGAACATCATCATTAGGTTTTTAAAACAATATATATAGTTCGAACAACATCATCTATTAAACATTATTAACTCAAATTTGTCTTTTTGTCTGTTATAAATAAGATTCCAAAATTACGTTTGGCTCATTGACGCGCGCCACACGCTGTGCATTGTCCGGTTTTCGATCAGAAATCACTTCTTTTACCATTATCGTCAATATGCTAAGTCTACTATCATCAAAATGATAGTTTTCGGTAACAGTCGGTACTTCTCGATAAAGTAACACCATTTATAACGTTTGCAATATGTGACCCCCAACAACACAATGGATGTACCTTTAACAGCTGTTGAAGAATGATTTTGAATGATAAATAAAATTAATCTTACCCTCGTGTCTTCAGATAATAAATATATCAACAAGCCTCCGATATTTGTAACTTTAATCAACTCGTGTTGATATATTTGTTTTCAGAAGACACTTGGGTACGATTCTCTATACAATATTGAAATACTTGAAATTAATGAAAACTCGCTAAAATCCACTTTCAACCCTAGGCTGTCGACCCTGCGCATTTAGAACGCAACATCTTAGACGAAGCGTGACGTCATAGCATTGTTTATGACGTCACGTTACCATGACAAAATGATGTTTTCCCCTAGGGCATCGTATGAAAAATATGAACCCTGATATGATTGCCCTCGTAGGTAATAAATGAAAAAAAAGATGTTTTTCATACCATATCCCAATATCAGCCCGAGACACCCATATCCGTCCGAGAGTTTTTTGCTAGGTATATATGGTAATAACTATTATAGATTTGCTGATGATCCTAAAGGGGCAGTAGCACGTTTTTTTTCGCTGAAATAAGTCGATGAAATGTATTTGAAAAATAATGTCACCAATAGTAAAACAGCCTTCTCTCTTCGGGAAATCAAGTTAAAAAATTAGTGTACATGATTCAGTAAAGCCATGGGAATCGTATTTGTCGAAATAATAAAATGTGTTCACAATAAAATGGCCACCATGCACTATTTGCTTTATACGCAACACCGTTATTACCACTACGAATACTTGTTTTGTGTAATAAGATTTTTACCCTCTAAAGTAATAGAAATGACATAAACTATCATTTTAAATGGGAAATTTGAAAAATAAAATTTCCAAAAACGTGTACGTCATTGCCCCTTTAACCTCATTCTGAGATTGATTGTTTCAAAAGGTCCAATTGTAAGGTGTTAATTACATGGGACTCCTTTTATTTGTTGAAACCATTTCAAGGAAGTATATATGTACACTCATAGCGGTTTATTATATGTTTTAAATAATGTGATGATTAAATAATATGTTGTTCGCTGATGTTGTTGAACGTAACAACGTTCAGGTCTCCACGGGTAGTATTAATTTTATTAATGCTTTAATTTGCAGATAGATGCATTTTTTCTGTAAAACTTGATATAAAACAATTGATTCACATTCCAAGTGTTATTTCAATTATATAGAATTTCATATGTTAGTTTAGTTAGAAATGAGCGGGAAGGTACATTTGTTTTCCAATCAGTTTTTAATTTTAATATCTACAATGAAAAATGTGTTCATATATGCTATGTAATTACAAGCAACGAATATATATTTGTTTTGATACATTGTTCTTTATCAGTTTACAAGTATCATTCATTTTAATTCTTTTGCCCTAGTTTTACATTTGCAATGCATATTCCGTTTCCGTTGAATCCCTTTTTAATTAAACCAAGGGCGGATAACTACGAACAGATGAAAACGAAAGCTGAAATTCGACAGTTTGACAAATTTCAACATTTTGCAAAGTGAAATTTTGAAAATAGTTATGTGAATTAAATTAATGCAATTCAATCACATTAACGGGACTAACTTTGCGCAGTTGTGTATGGAAGTAAAACACCCCATGTTAGATGTCAGGGCGTAAAATGAACGTCACGACTATTGAATGTGTGGCTGTCATTTTGGAGACGGTCACGGATTTTGAGCCAGTCGGGTAATACAATAGTCTATTTATTGTTTATTTAATGTTTGAAAATAATATACTTTTAAACTAATTAATAAATTAAAAGTTAATATATATAAATATATATAGATATAGATATATATTTCTATTCTCAGCAACTATTATTTCACATTCTGTAGAATTTAAAGGTACATCCATTGTGTTTTTTGGCTATCAGTGAGTGAAATATCAGCCACTATGCTTGTATTTTAAAAAAGTACGAAAGATTACCATGCACAGTACATTTTACGGTCATTGTTTGTCAATGACGTCACAGTGAACAATGTTCAACAAAATGGTTACAAAAAGATACCTTGTATTAGTTCGTGAACTAAAGGTCGCATGTAGAAAGTAAATACATCAGCGTGATCCCTGACATTTTCTCTCTCGAAAAATAACAATAAAATTACATTTTTGAACACATGAATTTATTTCCAAGCTAGTAAACAAAGATATACGCATACACGGCCATTGGTAATTTACGCGAAAAACGTCTTTGCCGTTTATAATCAATGCTTATTCGTTTTTATACTAAATATTTATAACAAAAAAATACATAGGTAGAGAGACACCCAACTTGGTATCCTTCAGTTAAAATTTCATGATTTTGTGAACATGAATAACGCCCTGTTGACATTTTATGTACAACGTTGACCTAAATCTTGAGTGACTCAAAAAAGTTAGCGGCACTGTGTGAGCGCATAGCGTAAACGGCCGGGCACTAAGAGGGTTAATACATTCCAACCCACCACATGTGCTGTCTACAATACAAATAAATTCACTCGCCAAATATATCATAATTACTAGTTTCCAGTTAAAATTGAGTAACTATGCATACAGAAACCAAAACTGCATGTTCTATTTACATGCACAGTAGTTATGAACTTATGGGACCTATTAAACATTATCAACTCAAATTTGTCCTTTTGTCTGTTATAAATAAGATTCCAAAATTACGTTTAACTCATTGAATCGCGCTACACGCTGTGCATTGTCCAGTTTTCGATCAGAAATCACTACTTTTACCTTCATATCATCAATATGCTAAGTCTACTATCATTAAAATGGTAGTTTTCGGTAACAGTCGGTACTTCTCAATAAAGTAACACCATTTATAACGTTGGCAATATGTGACCCCAAACAACACAATGGATGTACCTTTAACAATATTAGATAGATAGTATGTTTTGATTGTTTTCATAAACACCCACGCCGTCGGTTTTAAACAAAATTTGCGGGTGTTGAATAGCAATGAATCCCGGAAATTTTACAAACGCAACTATTTATCTTATAATTCACAGCAAAAACTTCTTTTGGAAAATGTCTTAATGAATGAAAATGAAAAAAGTAAAATGTTATCAAATTATAATAATGAAATATGGTGTGCGGTACATATTGAAACAGGGATAAGGAAATATACCTTTGAGAATGGACCATTTTTAGGGCTTTTAGTCATTTTCAGAATTTCAAATGGGCCATTCCCCTTTGAAGCAATAGTAAAATTTCAAATTTTAATGGGCCATTTTCTCATCCAATGTGCAAAATGGACCATGGCCCCTACCTTTTCCAATCCCTGATTGAAACTAGACTTTGATGCACGGTGTACCAAAATAAAAGCAAACTATTGCAGTTCAATTAATGTAGTTGTGAACTTTTCACACACGTGTCTTAAAGTATAGTTTGAAACTGAACATGTTTTCATGTTAACATTTTTGTACCTCATAAGAAGTCAGTTATGTTATAAAATTATGTAAGAGAAATTTTTAATTGAAAAAGGATAAAGGACAGTTATCCATGTTGCAAATTTTCACAGCTAGTGGGAGAAGATGTGGAGAAAGCAGTCATTTCTGCAATTTGTGAAAGAGGTTACATGAGTAGTAATCCAGAGAATGGTCAGTCCAATGTATTGTGAATTTCTGTTGCAGACTACGTACAGTGGTGTGAGTCCTGGAGTGGTATGTGGATGTCCAGCAGATCGCGTGTAGAGTCGAGGAGCACTGAGAGTGGAGGCAGTCAGAAGCGGAGGAGGAGCGAGCACTCTCAGAAACCTGGCAGCACCAGTGGACACAGCCAGTCGGGTGGGCAACCCAGTCAGTCCAAGAAATCAAAGCTCTCTGCCAGTTCCTTTGAGGACGATGTCTCGGATGATGAGTGTTTTGTCATCGAACTATTCTCTTCTGACGAACATGACAAAACATCTCAATCGAGGTCCAGAAAGAGATCCGAAATTTCACAGGACAAGAGGCACATCGAAAAAAATATTGCAGAAAATTCACAAGTATCGCCCATTAATAACAACACTTCAATATTCAAGAAATTCAAAAACCGAAATGAGAGAACTAGCAAGGAAAAAGCTGTCCCCAGGGATGACTCTGAACCGATGTTCACACAACAGGAGGAAGACACTGATGTTCCTCTGCTGCCCTGGCCCAAGAAACTGAGAAAGCAATCTGGTCGAACCTCCTCCGCCCAGAGTCAGAAACATGTTCCCTCACAGCCTCAGGATGATTCTAGTTCCAGTGAGGTAGAAACATTTGCATCTATCGTAAAGAAGAAAACAAGACGTAACTTTCTCTCAAACGATGAAGAAAATACCAATACAAATGTTTCATTAAAAAACAAGGAACCTTTAGATGTTTCACTAGAGACATCACCAGTTTTTAAGAGGTTGACAGAGGGCTACCAACATTATCTGAATAAGAAAAGTGTTAATGTGTCTTCAGACAGTTTTTCAGACTTAGTAGTTGTTGAGACGAGTGGAGACTCAGGCTGTGAGAAGAAGAAGAAGGGGGACGGCACTGATACTTCAGACGGGTTTGTCTCCATTGGAAGGGGCAAACACTTCATGGGGAGGGGCACGGGGAGAGGAACACTGTGTGCAAGTGGGGGTCGGCTTGAGGCTAGGCAAGATAGGGAACAAAGCAGCAGTAAGACCTTCTGTGGCTTGAGTGTTAAGGAAAAAGCTGTGGAGTTGGGCAAGCAGAAAAAGAAAAAAACTAGAAAGTCTTTTCAGTTGACATCATCGTCAGATGAAAGTAACTTGCAAGAGACCAAGGTGTCAGATGATGACCTGTCCGTTCACTCGACCAAGATGTCAGATGACGACCTGTCCGTTCACTCGACCAAGGTGTCAGATGATGACCTGTCTGTTCACTCGACTGTATCTTCTGATGAAAGTATGTTTGCTCCCACAATGCCTGGTAGGACACAAATAAGGGCCAAAAGAAAGACCAGATCTACCAAATCTATAAGGAAGACAAAAGATTCTGCAATCTTGAGTGAAAGTGATGAGGACACCGAGTTATATAGTGACTATTCGAGCAATGCAAGACAGGAGAAACGAAAGTTTGCAAGTCAAAGTAATCTGTTTGTATCTCAGAATGTGAGGGAAAAGCTGAAACAAGCCGTTTCTGGTAAATTCAGTTCTAGAGCTGAATTTAAGAACAATACACCTTACAAAAGAGTTTCTGCTAGCAAAGAATCCAGTGACCGTCAAAGATTGGAAGACAAGAAAAAGCCAAATGAAGTAGCTGCAGTAGTTCCTAGTGATGACGAGATGACACAGCCTCCAGACTCCTATGTAGATTCACAGGACGACAGTGAAATCTTCGTAATAGGACTGGACGATGAGGCAAACCTACCTCTGGAGCCAGCTCATCAAGTAGATGATGATGCTACACAGTCGCCTGATCTAGCTGATGACTTGCCACCTGCTCTGGATCTTCCACAGTCATCAGATGATGATGCAACACAGCCACTTGAACTTGATCCCCAGCCTAACAATGACTTAACTCAGCCTCTCGATGAGAAGTCAGACGAGGAGCTGACCCAGCCACCGTCACCCTCCATGTTTGGGGATCCCCCAATGCTGACTCAACATCCCAGAACTTGCAGCTTGACAAAGAACTCTGTGTCCCTCGGCCCTCCTGAGTTGTCCTTGCAGCAGACGAGGAGTCACCTGATGAGCATGGACAGGTCTGTGAGTGAGGCCAGGGAGCCTCCCCAACTCAGTGAACAAGTCTCCGGACTAGAGGTTCCATCTGCTGTCAGTCCTGCTTCAACTATTGCACACGACTCGGACTCACCGCACAGTAACAACACTGAAACTTTCCCTGATCTGGATGAAAATACCAACAAAGAGTCTGTTAAGGCACTCAAGAGGATCTCCTGTCGGTCTGGGGGAAGCACAGACAGCAGTGCTAGTCAAAGTTGTCTGACATTTAAACCCATTATTATCCTTGATGATGGCACGTTTGAACATGGAGAAAAGAAAAATGATATATCCACGTCTGAAAAATTACAATCCTCAAATAAGGAAAATACTGTACAAACAGAGAGTAAATCAAACTTTGCTTCTAGAAAGTCAGTTGCCTTTGATCTAGACATACCAATAGATGTGAAGGAAATAAAGAAAGAACCGCTAAGTGAGGTTTCACAGACCTTTAAAGGTGTTAAAGCTCCTTGTTACACCCAGGAGGAGGACGTTATATTTGTGTACGACTCCAGTGATGACGAGGCTATGCTGGACCTCTCCCAGACCAACATCCGGTCAGACCATCTGTCGGATGATATGCTGGACTTGTTTGATCACTCGGACACAGAGCTCTTCGATGATGACTTCAGTCATGACAAGACTGTCCCAGGTGACGACCGAAGTTCAACACTTGAAGAACTGGCACAGGAAGACAAGAACCCATTTGATCATCTCGGGGAATCTGATTCAGATGAGGCACTTGTCACAGAGCAGCAATCACACCTCCATAAAAAGAGTAAAGCGAAGAAAGTTTTGGAGATCAGTTCTGACACTGATAAGGATGAGGTCATGAAGAGCCCTCACTCTGCGTTTGAGACAAGTGGTCACGAGAGTTGTGACCCGGACATGAGTGAGGATGTGTATTTCGAAGGAGCAGACATGGGGGAACTGTTTGACCCCACAGAATCTCACACCAAGGTCGCAGATGTTTTCGCTGAAGCTCAGGCAAAAGAAGTTCCCAAACGGGACACTGACATACTTAATGAATCTACTGAAGTAACAACCACTGAGCAGTCTGATGCTACGGCTGATGAAATTCAGCCCAGAAAGTCTGCTCCTGCTTCCAGGAAGACTAAACGGTTGAACTCTGGTTCAAGTTCTGTGTCTGATAAGAAAGTGAAGCTGAGAGAGGAGGAGTGTGTGGAGACTACGTCAGACGAGGACCTCTACCTGGCAGTAACTCAGATGGACTCGTCTGTAGTCAGTCTCTTGAGGCAAAACACTTTTGGAGAACCAGAGGAAGAACCCAAAACTGAAAACGATACAAATTCCGGTATAAACAGAACGCCATCACTTACACCTATTCAGGCTAAACCAAGAAGAAAAACTACTTCAGTCAAAAAGTTGAATTCATCACTAAAAAGTAACTTAAAGTCATCCACAGTGGGTAAATTTGTCAGTTTTAGCAGTGGTGCCTTTGATGCAGATACCCAGCTTGATTACAGTACATCGTCCGCCCAGAAACCTTTATCAACCTCAACACCAAAGGTTACCAAAGACAAGCCAAAGACTTCACTATTCCAGATGAAGAAACTAAGCTTTCAAGACCTTTACTCTGCACAAACTCAAGTGATGCCTGAAACTAGTAGGAAGTCAGCAGAGTCTGTAGACGAGAGTCTGGACGACGATGCTGATGATGATGCCCTGTGCAGTGCACTTGATGACCTTGACGAGACCTGTCTGACAAGTCCAGACGGCAAGCAGACGGCACACTCCAGCAAGATTGATGACCCATATTTGGCAGCCACACAGGTGATGTCAGATGTGGTTGTAACATGTGTAGACTCAGATGCTGATGAGGATGAGGATGAGGATGAGGATGCTGGTGTGTATGGAGCGTGTACTCAGGTTGGGGGCAGAGCCAGCCTCAGCCCCAGGAGGTCCTCGGGAGGTGGAGAACAAGAGCTGGACATGTATGGGGCCGCAACACAGGTGATGTCAGATGTGTTTGTAACATGTGTAGACTCAGATGCTGATGAGGATGAGGATGCTGGTGTGTATGAAGCGTGTACTCAGGTTGGGGGCAGAGCCAGCCCCAGCCCCAGGAGGTCCTCGAGAGGTGGAGAACAAGAGCTGGACATGTATGGTGCAGCAACACAGGTGGACCCGACCCTGGCACGAGAGGATGTGATTAACATGGATGATGATCAGGGGGAGGAGATGAGAGATGAGCTGGACCCGTTCGATGTGATGACTCAGGTAGATGAGCCAGAACTTACTTCAAAATCCGATGTTGCCGCATCCTTGTTAAAACGGATCAAATCCAGTCATGTACAAACGAAGAGCATAATGGTGGCTGCAGAGCGACTGAAGAAGAAATCTGAGGTGTTGAAGGAGAACAAGAAGGACGATGAGAACTCAACCACAAAGCAGTCGGCGACATCGGGTATGGACAAATCCAAGTTCTATCTTACACCAAAAGAAAAATCCTCCTGGCTCTCCAAGAAGAAAAGTCCACCTGTCAGTGTGAAGCAATCGACTGCTGCTGGTCGGAGAAGGCGGAAGCAGGTATCAGATAACAGCTTCTCCCTGACCCAGAAGATTCAGGCTGCAAAAGCCAGGCAGAAGGAGAGGAAGCACAAGTCTCTGGTCGACCCTTCCGTACCCATCGCCAAAATGAAGCCGACAGGTCAGTACACTACCTTGAAGCTGTATATAACATATCTTGGAAAAGTTACATCTTAATAATCTGAAGAAAATGAGAGTTATTAATATTGAATTTTCAACTTGATTAATTTTAGAAATTAAACATGTGTCATTTGCATATAATTTTTTATTAAGTTTTAAGCTTCAATAGATATACCAAAAAATAGCATGTTGTAATAACCATAAAGCTGTTGAATATCCATAAGCAAAATGAAACAGGGGAATAATGTCCGTCTGTTTAAAACTCGACCTTGTTTCGAGGAATAGAATTTGCAAAATAATGCATCTGCCGGGATACAAACAGATTCTGAAGATTCCTTGCCACATGGTCATAGAAAACCTCTTATGTGTGTGTGTTCTGTACCAGTTTATGAACACAAAACCCAATAACATAGCTGAACAATCACATCATGTGTTTTACCAGTCGCCATTTTGAAAGCATTTGGAATGATTTGCTAACAGTTCATGTAGCGGAAACAGAGAATGGCTGTTGCAGTGTTGTGCCTAGAGAGGGTC
This sequence comes from Gibbula magus, assembly GCA_936450465.1. NCBI lineage: Eukaryota > Metazoa > Mollusca > Gastropoda > Trochida > Trochidae > Gibbula > Gibbula magus. The sequence goes on along the minus strand of OW388293.1, from coordinate 59,411,947 downwards.
CTGGGGAAATTTGCCCACCCTTTTGACTTGGTGGCCCTTAAAATTTCGAAAAGTAGGTATCTTTTACCATTGCAAAGGGTCCCATCGGTTCAGAAATAGCCAAAATGACCCCCTCAGCTGATCATCCAGGAATAACACTGCTGATGAGAGTTACTTGCCCCTAGCTTTTCGTAGCGAAAGTTTTTGTTTTACGTTCTGTCATTGGCTACCTGAATAGCATCGGAACATCCGAGCCTACGGGCTGTTATCTCATGGTTTGGTGAAGAAACCTCCAATCGATATTAGTTTATATCCTGGTAGATACACTATTTTGCAACTTTTATTCCTCAGAAAATGATTTCAATCAGACTGGGAATAGTGTTAGATTTCTAGTTGCCGGGACTTACCATCTAGATATATTTGAAGAAATAATTGTTTTAAAAAATTTTTCATTTCCCCAGCTACAGCGCAACACACCAGCAACACTGACGTTGTTCTCCCTGATGAGGATGAGATCATGGCCAAGGGTCTTCCTCTTCTGACATTTTCTAAGCTTGTGCCAAAACACAAGGACGAGAAGAAAAGGCAGCCTGAGGCAGGAGATTCTGAGAAGCTGGAAGAACCACAGGATAAAAACATAGAGGTGGTCTCTGAGGAGAAAAAACATACAAACTCATCACATTTGTCAAACCATCCAGATGAAAAACACAAAAGCAGTTCATCCAAATCACATTCATCAAAGTCATCCTCGCATTCATCAAAATCATCATCACATTCAACAAAATCATCATCACATTCATCAAAATCATCATCACATTCATCAAAATCATCATCACATTCATCCAGTTCAGGAAAATCAAGGCATTCGTCAGCTCCATCACAATCACGCCCTGCGTCTGATGCGAAGAAAGTGTCTTCATCGCATTCATCATCACATTCATCATCACATTCGTCCAAATCATCTCATGGTTCAAAGTCTCATCACCATTCTTCAAGATCTTCTGGAAGCCAGAAGAAAGACCGCTCTTCACGGCATGCTTCAGAACCAACAACTCCCAAAACCACCCCCAGTTCATCAGCTCTACCCTTCACCTCACAACCTGCGACGGCAAGAACTGCGTCCCCTTCTCCAAACCCTGTTTCAGTAGAATCCAGTAGGAGCTTTGGCAATAGCAACTGTGCATCCCCAGAGAAAGAATCCATCTTGGATGTCCTGGCTCGCGAGGTCACCTCACCTGAGGTTACAAGGAGTTCAATAAGGGACAAATCCTTCGACTTGTCTCTCTACCCATTACCTGCCAGAGCTAAGGCAACTCCAAGTCCGTTGGTGGAGTCCGGGAACTCAGGAGCAGGATGCCAGGACGCAGGGACCGCAAAGGATGGAGATGTTTCACAGAAAACAGACAAACATTCCGCAACACCCAGACTTGTGACACCTCCTCCGACCCTGATGAACTCAGAGAAGATGGCTGGTGTCAAGGAACCAAGGAAAGCCATACTTCTCAACACTGTAAGTATTTCTTTGCTCGGAATAATTCTTGAACACATATTACTTTCCTCCTGATACTGTCAAAGAGTTATTGCATTATGATATTAAAAGTGACTCTGTTCTGTAATTATGATTCTCATCATTTGTGTATATGGATATGTCATGAGGAAAATGAAATACAGTAGATCCAATTTTCTCCAATTCATGTCCCATTCAAGGTTGGCCCTTCGAAGTCAGTAGCCTCTGCCTCAACTAAAGTACCTTCTGGGAACTCGGAATCTCGGGAGAATAGAGACCCGAGACTGAGAGCATCTCCAGTCAGCTTCCAGCGTCCCAACCTTCTCCTGAAGCCATCCGCTGCTGTGCGGCCTGTTGCCTCAGGGCCGAGTCTGATGCAGAAACCTGCTGGACCCAGTCGAGGCCATGAAGCCATACTTCCTTTCTCGCAGGTGCTGAGAGGAGCTCCTGCTACAGCCAGCACTAGTCAAGGCTCTGTAGCAAACGTGGGCAGCAAGGTGGTCCAGGAGCCAGCTAAACTCCTCGACTCCACATACTACCTCTCTAGAGTTCTGCAGTGGAACCCAATCTGGCTGCACGAGCAAAGTGAGTTCTTAGTTTGGATTAAATATGATTTTATTGCCAAGGAATAGATGATGAATGCCTTCGGAAACCTTAACAATTTATGCAGTAAAGTAAAATATTCTGAACAAAAATAGCTGAGATATATATGAAATTTAGAAATCATTAAGGATGATGTATTTATTCATTGTCACACTGAAAAAATGCCAATCATATACATTCCATACATTTCCCTAACTTATTTTGTCCATTATATTTGATGCTGCAATCATGACAGTCTCAATGTGATCTTTGTGGTCTAAAATGGAGAAATCCATATCTTCCATCAGAACACTTATTTGCAGTCTATTTTCTTTGCTTGTTTGCTTGACATATTCCTGTTTTTGTGGTCAATTTTGCTGTGTATGCATATTTGCAAACTAGAAGTGATATGTGTGTGAGTGAAGAATGTATTGTGTACTCCTCCAGTGAAGCCTGAGTTTGCTAACCACCCTCCGCCGGTGCTGCAGCCTGAGGAGTCGGTGTACCCGCTGCTGGAGAGCTACACCAGCCTGGAGGACTACCAGAACATCATGACCCGCCTGCTGCTCCTGGAGACCTGGGACACGGTCTGTATACTGACTGACACTCCTCCTAGCTTGAACATCCTCACTAACCCACCCACTGTTAACCTGTGGGATCTCAAACTAGTCTGTTACTAGCTTATTGTGGTTGTATTTTTTAGAATGTGGATGTTATGATGAATTGATGATGCAAATATCCATTATGAAAGGTGTATTACATAGAGGTTATTATGGGAGTGTTTATGACACAAGGACCTGAATATTAGTATTTCCCAAGCGAGAATAAGGGATATACTGATATACAGGCACGAGTGTCATAAGCATTAATACATAGACACAAATATTCTGTAAGTCGTGAAATTAATGAAAACACCATAGGCTTGTGACTAGCCGTTGCCGTATATAGAATGCAACGTCATAGACAAAGCGTGACATCATAGCATTGTTTATGATGTCACTTCACCATGACGAAGTGATATTTTGCCCTAGGGCATCGTATGGAAAATATGAACCCAGATATGATTGACCTCGTAGGTTATAATACATGATAATGATGTATTCAGATCTTCAAGGAGTGGAAACAGAAGAAAATCCGCAGACTCGACAATATCACCTTCATTAGCTTTGATATCCTCAACAAGCAGGACAGTTCGAGTCTCGGCAAGTTCGTGTGGCAAGGTGAGCATGGATCACTGGTCTAATCCTTGAATATCTTTGAAAAGTTGAATTTGATTATGTGGTATCTACACCAAAGCCTCAAATTTGAATAGGTATTTTCCAGAAGAAGCATTTGTTCATTGCATTACAAATCTGAAATATTTTCCAGCAAACCATTCCCTTTCAAATAATGGCATGGCAGGGTGTGATCAATAAAAACATTCTTTTGACTTGGCACCATGAACAAGTATTGCTTGGAAGCTCAATGTGGGTTACACAATTTCTATTTTCTTGTAAAAAGATAATGTATTAAAAAAATATATTTCAACCTGTAATGATGTAAAGATAAGGACTTCCAAAAAGTTTTCTCCCAAGGAGGTACCTCTTAAAAGTCTGCAACTTCTGCAGGTTAGTTTGAGTTTTAAAAACTAGTCCTATTGGTAAATTAAGAAACTTGTTTCTTCTAACATGTCTTTTACACTGTGCCTCAGGTTTGTTGAGCCGGGAGCAGATGCGACGAGGGCTGTACCCAGTGGAGGGGGAGCTGGTCATCATGAATGTGTGGGGCGTCCCTCTCCCCGCCCACAAGGAGGTCAAACCGGCCTGGAAAGCTACCTTTGGATACGTCGAGCGCATCAACATCAGGCCTGCAACCAATGTACACAATCTATTGAGGACATACCCCATCCTCAGTGAGTCTGACGTTCGTATTTCATTTTGTGATGCAGAAGACTTTCAATAAAAATATATGTGTCATTTTAGGATGTTTTCATTTCTATTATTAATTGATGAATGAAGTATATAATAAGAACTCTTTATTGTCCTCAATCAGAGTACATAAGAAATTCATTTTGTGCCTTCCGCAACCGGCAGCCACTGTGCAGCGCCAGTTCAAGCGTTGTTCTGTCCTTCTAATGCTGAGTGTCAAGCAAGGCAGCAACAACTCCCATCTTTTAACGTATTTTGGTATGACGTGACTGGGAATCGAATCCCGGTCTTCTGGGTGATGAGCGGACACTCTACCAACTGAGCTACATCCTCGGTTTATGTATTGAAATTTCTCTTTGGATCTTGTCCTGATAAGAGCAAACTTTGTGTATGACAGAGTCCACTGTAGAAGACCCTCGGGGAGAGTTGCATCTGATGACGATAACGGCCTTGGCACGCTACCGCAAGTACCGACCAATCGGGGATAAGGTCATGTCCATTGAGGTGAGAGGATCATAATAGATTCATTTTAATATTCAGTCAAGATCCGTTATCTTGAATCTCTGGTAATCAATTCATCATCATGTGATTGCTATTATATTCAGTGACTTCTCAAAGTGCCTATGCTCTGAAGTGTTGTGGTATGTGTAAATGCTAACCTCAAGGTAAAAAAAAGCGTCTGCTATGATAGAAGATGTATAAGTTTATGATGTTGTGAATTCTCACATTCTTTTTCAGAAGGGATCCTCCTTGGGGTACATATAGCATAAAAATCCTATTTTTTGAGTTATGACAGTTAGAATTTAATATTTTTAATAAAATAACCGTAAAAATAATAAATTACTAAAAAATAAACATTTGGACCACCCTAAGTGGGCCCCAAGCCTGGCGGTTGCTAGTGACGCCAAGGGCAGATAACTCTAACTCACCACTTATAAATCTTTCATTCGAGAGAGAAGACGTGTTTCAGATTCTTTTTCAGAAGGGATCCTCCTTGGGGTACATATAGCATAAAAATCCTTATTTTTAACTTGATGACAGGTTGTAACTTAATTTTTAAAAATAACAGTAAAAATAAGTTCAAAAAACACAAAATAAGTGTTTTCCGAACGTGTGACCACCCTGTGTAGAGCCCCATCCCAGTGCAAACCAAGGGACGTAACTCTATTCTCACCACTTATCAATCTGTCATCGAGCTGGCAAGACATGTTTTGCAGTCGACGGTTAACTTGAGTTTTTCTTCTATTCTGAGAAAATGGACAAAGTGAAAGCTTCTGTATGTGTGGTAACCCCTTCTTATTCGTAGAGGCGAATGTTAGGTTACTTTTATAGTGGTTTTTCGCGTTGTAACTTCGTTTTTCAATTCGCACGTGCTTCGACTTCACCGAGTAATGGCGGATGGAAAACGCTCAAAATGGCGGATGCTCAAACAAAATGCAATGTGTTAGTACTTTGCTATTTTGTATTGAGATCTGGTTGTTTTGGAGGTTCTTTATCGTGCTTCGCATTGTAGGGCAGCACTTTACTGACGAGGATTTCTCCCTTTTTGAATTTATTCATTCTCGGGGTTATCGTTTTCAGTCGGCAAGATATACTAGGTATTTCATGCTTTATTTCTTTCAGTGGCTTACTATTTTATTACTTGCCTAGTGCTTAGTTATTATAGTATCGCCTCTGCGTGTTGTTTGTATGATGCACTTTTATCAAACATAAACATTGCACTTACACTCATGCACACCCCTGTACATTCTGTGTTTGACTTTGCAGTCATTCACCGAATGTGTGGGGTGCAAGGCCCGTTTGCCCCCGGCCGACAAGCACGACCGGTGCCTGGTGTGTCTCGTCGAGGACGAACATGACGAACAAGCCTGTCAGTTGTGCCTCAGCTTCACCCCCCGGGCCAAGAAGGAGAGGGGGATGGACATGATTTTCTATCGCAACCTCCAGAAGGCGGGCCAAGAACTTAAGGGTTCGGTCCCCCCCTCTAAGGAAAAGAGGAAGGGTAAGAAGGGTAAAGGCAAGCAAAAGGTTAGCTCCCCTCCTGCCCCCTCTTCCTCATCGGATGAGGTGGACATGGAGGTGGGGTCGCCTGCTGCAGGGGATGTATCAAGCCCCCCAGTTCTTTTACCTCAAACACACACTACCAATGTTGCTATTAACCCTAATCCTAACTTGGATGCTGCGGCTATCTCCGCAATCATCCAGGGGCAAATGACGGGGATGGTGGGGACGATGATGGCACAGCTCCGTAAGGAGTTGACCGTCGTCGCCCTGCCGGATCTCGATGCTCCAGGGTCGGCTGGCACTAAAAATGTCGGTAAAGACCTCGGGTCCCCTACTGAACCGGGCGCAGGCCCCGGCAAGGTAGCGGGATCCGACGTAGGCACCCGAGAGACTGCTCCGGCTCTGCCTCGTACTCAAGCTAAAAAAGTCCCTCCGACGGTGCAAGGTGCCGAGGTACCGAGCACGTCGGGGGGCACCGGTACCCCCAAAGGTAAGGGCTCCGGCGCTCCGGCGTCGGGCCCGTCGCTGCTTCGGGGACCGGCTCTGGTTCAGGAACGAGCGCCGGCGGGCAGAGCTGGGTTTCGCATCCCTCTCAAACGGACTGTCCGAGATAGGGCTTCGGATACTGGGTCGCTACTGAGTGGCTCCGGTACCGGGGACCTGTCGGAGGATGGCTCCGAGTATTCAGAGGAGGATGAGGAATCCGGCCGTGCTGTCTCGCTCGCCGAGCTTCTGAAGGAGACGCGTGATCGTATAGCGATCGCTATCCCTCAGACGCTTGTTCCCGTACCGGAGCAGTTCTCCGAAGATTTCCGTCTACCGGGGGAGGCTTTTGCTCCCAGCAAGCCTCCGGCGACCAGGCTCCGCGTTCTTGATAGCTTGTTGGTTGAGGCGATCAACCCTCTCCTGTCTGGTGCCCGTACAAAGGCTGATCTGCCTGAACTTAATAAGAGGTACCAGTTAGGAGAGGACGGTCTCTTCGACCTACCGGTTATTGACGAGTGCGTCCTGACCTCTGTCACCCTGTCTGGCGCTCAGGCGCAGCCTTCTCTAGGCAAACAGGGCCGGCGACTGCCTCCATTTCCGTCGCACGCTGCTATGTTTAAGGCCGAGTTCCGTGCCCATGAGGACACGTACAGGAACGGAGCCCAACAACTAAGGGTGGCGGTGCACGGGGCCTACCTTGCTGCTATGCAGGCTAAGGACCAGGCGGAGATGCAGGAAGTAGGCACTAAGGTGACTACATTCCAGAAGCAGCTGTCAGAGGTATCTAGCTATTTGGCCCGGGACTCAATTCGGAGTGCCGCGAGCCAGATAATGGGCGCAGTCATGGGGATGCGCCGGCTGTGGCTGTCGACGTCCAAGTACTCGCAGTCCACACGCCTCACACTACAGAACTTGCCTTACAGGTTGGGGTCCACCCTCTTCCCTGGATCGCAGGCTGTAGTTAAGGAAGCCGCCGAGCAAAAGGTTGCCTTCGAGGACTCTAAGGTGCTCCTCGAGGACCCAGCTCCGCAAGAGAAGCGAGTGCGGCTCTCCCCCCTTGATGGTCTCTACCCCACGCCGGGGGGTTCGAGCCAACCTTCTTGGAATGGCCCTATGGGCAACAAGAAGAAATTCAAGGGGAAGGGAAAGAAAGGGCAGAACCGCAGGGGCAATCATGGCCAGCGGAATTTTCGGAGCCGAGGAAAGCCAAACAAGCAATCCTAGGGTCTCCACTGCCTGTGTCACCACCCAAAAGTCTGGCAGCTCGAACGCTGCCGGAGACGGGGGTACACTGTCTTTCCGAGAATCTTCCAGTGGGCGGCAGACTATCTCACTTCGTCTCAGAGTGGGAGAAAGTCACCTCAAATACCTGGGTCCTGTCCACGCTCAGGGAGGGCCACTTACCACTTTGGAAGTACGACCCACCGACTTTCTCCGGGATACGGCACACGAAGGTGCCCGAGTTGCCCGAGAAGGCGGAAGTCCTTCGCGCCGAGGTGCAGGCTTTATTAGACAAAGCAGCCATCGAGGTAGTTCCACAGGGTCAGGAGCAGAGTGGTTATTACTCAACCTACTTCCTGGTACCCAAGAAGGACGGAGGGTTCAGACCGATTCTGAATTTAAAGTACCTGAATCGCAGTCTACAGGTTCCAACGTTCAAGATGGAAACCCTGAGGACAGTGATAGCGTCAGTAGAGAGGGGAGATTGGCTGTCGTCAATAGACCTCAAGGATGCTTATCTGCATGTTCCAATGCACCCCGAGTTCAAGGAGTTTCTTCGGTTCTCTTTCGACGGGACGTGTTACCAGTTCCGGGTACTTCCCTTCGGCATTTCAACTGCGCCGAGGGTGTTTACCAAACTGATGTTGGTACCGGCACAGGCCGCCAGGTCACGGGGCACGTGTTGTCATCCGTACCTGGACGATTGGCTGATAAGAGCCTTGTCTCGAGAACTGAATCAGGAGGCCACCCAGCAGGTGTTAGACATCTTGCTCAAGCTGGGTTGGATCATCAACCTGAAGAAGTCAGACATCGCCCCCAGGCAGGACCTGGTGTTTCTGGGCGCAAGGTTCGATACGGCCTCCGGTTCTGTATCCCTGGCCCCGGACAGGGTGTCCAGAGTGATCGGGGCAGTCCACTTGTTCCTTCAGTCGCCCACCCACACGGCCAGGACTTGGCTTCAGTTGCTGGGGCACATGGCGTCGACAGTGGACGTGGTTTGGAGAGCTCGCTTGAGTATGAGACCGGTTCAGCAAGCGCTGGCACGAATGTGGTCACACTCGGACAGCTTCGAGAAGGTTCTAACCACACCGGTTTGGGTGCTAGAGCACCTTCGGTGGTGGGTTTCCGAGAGCAACCTTCTCAAGGGTCTACCGCTAGAGCTTCCAACGCCTTCGGTCACCATCCAGACAGACGCCTCCCTATCAGGCTGGGGGGGTGTCCTGGAAGACCTGACAGCCTCGGGCCTTTGGTCTCAGGAGGAGTCGAAATTGCACATCAACGTGCTAGAGCTCAGAGCAGCTCGACGTGTGTTCGAGTGCTTCAAGGAGCGGATCGAGGGGCTTGTGGTTCGTCTAGAAATGGACAACCAGACAGCCCTGTCGTACATTCTGAAACAGGGCGGCACAGTGTCTCCATCTCTCCTTCAGGAGTCGTGGCAGTTCCTACTGTGGTGCGACCAGTTCAGCATTCAGGTGGTTCCTGTTTATCTCCCGGGAGTGGACAACGTCCGTGCGGACGCCTTGTCTCGGCGCATCCTAACACCTCACGAGTGGATGCTCGACCGGGGGATATTCGGAACTATCTCCCTGTTGTTCGGGTCGTTCCAGGTGGATCTGTTTGCGTCAGGGATGACGAATCAGATACCTGTGTTCTGCTCAAGAATACCAGATCCAAGGGCTCTAGCCAGAGACGCCTTCGCGATCGACTGGTCGGGCAGAGTGCTGTGGGCGTTCCCTCCAGTTCCTCTGATCCCCAGGGTTCTTTCTCAGTTGACCAATCAACCAGCTCGCCTCCTAGTGCTAGTGGCACCACTTTGGACGGCTCAGAGTTGGTTCCCGTCCGTTCTCAGGTTTCTCGTACAGCCTCCTGTACTGTTACCCTCGAGACGAGACATACTATTTCAGGAAGGGGCACCACACCCGAATCCCAGGATTCAGTGGGTGGCTTGGCCACTGTCCGGAATCGCCTCCAGGAGAGCGGTATTCCTGCACGAGTTGCAGACACAATACTGGCTTCGAGGAGGGATTCGACAAACCTTCAGTATGAAGATCGATGGGCCTGTTATGCGCGCTGGTGTGGCGATAGAGGGCTACTCGATCCCTTTTCTACAGATCTAGTCGCTGTTTTGGAGTTCCTCCAGTCCAGGTTAGATGCTGGTTTAGCCGCATCGACCGTCAGGGGATACTCTACGGCTATTTCTGCTTTCCACGTACCAGTGGACGGTGCTCTTTTGGGATCGCATCCATTGGTGCAGCGCTTCCTAGCAGGTGTGGACAGGATACGTCCGGTTGTCCGGCGTATCAGCCCCACTTGGGACCTTTCATTTGTTTTGGATTGGCTCTCAGGTCCGGGGTTCAAAGATTTGAATGCACTATCGCTTCAACTTTTGACGTGGAAAACCGCCTTTTTGGTGGCTCTGGCGTCGGGCAGGCGGGTAGGCGATATTCATGCAATGTCAGCGGATCCCGAACTGACTGTCTTTCATAGAGACAGAGTCAGTATCAGACTGCCCGACAGCTATCGTCCCAAGGTTGACCACTCATTCCATGTGACGGCTCCTATCGAACTGCCGACTCTTATGCAGCCGGCCTCTTCGGGGTCCACTGGAAACCATGCCCACATTTTGGATGTGCGCAGGGTGTTAAAGACCTATATAAAACGTACCCGTAGTATCCGTAAAGACCAGCAGCTGTTCTGCTGTTACGGGGGTAGTAAGCCAGGTCTGCCGGCATCGAAGCAGTCGATCTCTAGATGGATCGTGTCTGCTATTGTGATGGGCTATGTACATAAGGGGTTAGAGCCCCCAGGTCAGCTGAAAGCTCACTCGGTTAGGGCGGGTAGCGACGTCTAAGGCGTTCGCAGCGGCCCTGCCCATCGAAGAGATCTGCTCCGCCGCTATTTGGAGCCGGCCGAGCACGTTCATTCGACACTACCAACTAGACAGGCACTCTAGGGAGCGTGCTCGGTTTGGTCAGTCGGTTCTCTCCGGTGGGCAGAGTTGAAACTCTCTAGCTGATTGAGCTTTCGAGTTACTTGTTGTTTGCAAGTTATTGTTCAGTTTGGTTCAGTTCAGTTCTTTTTCAGGACTAAAAACTAACTAAAAATTGTTCATTTTTTAACCAGTTATGGCACTGTTTTGGGCATTTTATCCCCGGCAGTAGGTGTCCCTGGGACACTGCCTCGTGGGAAGTACTTCCTCCTATTGTTCCCCATAGTCTCTTTGGAAAAAGGGGGGGGGGGGGGGGGGGGGTATTTGGCCTCAGTAACGGTAATCAGGCTGGTTAGCCGTTTGGTTAGTCCCCAAGGGATCACCCGTCCTCAGCCCTCGGCGTGGGAGGTCACGTGATCTGGTAAGTGTGACACCTTTCTTGGATTGAGTAGAGCACTTTTTAGGGGTATTTAGTGTACAGACAGAATTCCACATCCTAAGTCTATCTTTGGGAGTCTGCCTTATGCTATATGTACCCCAAGGAGGATCCCTTCTGAAAAAGAATCGAACCAACCTGCAGAGGTTGCAGATTCTTTGAAGGGATCCTCCTTGGGGTACGGCCACCCACCTCCCCTTATTCTGTCTGACTTGGTCGGATTGATAAGTGGTGAGAATAGAGTTACGTCCCTTGGTTTGCACTGGGATGGGGCTCTACACAGGGTGGTCACACGTTCGGAAAACACTTATTTTGTGTTTTTTGAACTTATTTTTACTGTTATTTTTAAAAATTAAGTTACAACCTGTCATCAAGTTAAAAATAAGGATTTTTATGCTATATGTACCCCAAGGAGGATCCCTTCAAAGAATCTGCAACCTCTGCAGGTTGGTTCGAATTTGTTCAGTGTCGCAGATTTTCTTAAGAAATGGACCAAGATCTCAATACTGTAGGAGTGGTAACCTTTTCTTATATTGTCTCGGCAGAGTTTCTCCATTTATTGTCGCATTCTTTACCTCGTAATTACGTTTCTGGTGAAGAGGTACCAGATCGGTGAGGAGGGTTTGTTCGATGTCCCGGGGGTCTGTGAGTACGTGCTTGCCCTCACCTCCCTTGCTGGGTCTGGGACCCAATCCCTTCTGGGGAAGCAAGGCCGCCGTGTACCTCCCTTCACCCAGCAGGCCTCTCACTTGCGCTCGGCGTTTAGGTCCTTCGAGGACTCTTTCCGCAACGCGGCGCAGCAAATGCGAGTGTCCGTGCATGGGGCCTATCTCTCGGCGCTTCAGTCGGAGATAGTAGGGAGGTTGGGAGACCCCGAGTCCGACTCGGTGGTTCTCCTTTCACAATCGGTGGGGGTCGAGACCCATCTGGCTTGTGACGCTCTGCGTAGCGCATCTAGCCAGATGATGGTCGCCGTGATGGGTATGAGGCTGTCGACTGTGTCGGCGGGTCAGGACACTCATGCGCGGCTCCTGGCTCTGCCTTTCCGGTTGGGGGACTCCCTCTTCCCGGGGGCACAGCAGGTGCCCAAGGACGCGGTGGATGTGGCGACGGTTTGCAAGGACACTGAGCTCTTTACAAAACCGCCACCTACCAAAAAGAGCAAGCGTCCTTTCCCCAAGGTTTCGCAGACTCCGTCGGCGAGAGAGGCTCCGGAGTGGATCAAACCGCTCCACTACCAGGGCCAGAAACCAAGGGGCGGCAAGCAGGCACGTGGGGGAAAGCTTTCCAACAAGCCTTTTCGGGGGGGCCGGAAACCCAATCAGGGTTCCTAACCCCCCCGGTGCCCGAGGTGTCTCCCAAAATTCCGGCAGCCCGAGAGCTGCGGGAGACGGGGGTTCACTGCCTGCAGCCAAACATCCCAGTAGGTGGGCGTCTGTCGAGGTTCCTTCCGGCTTGGTCCAAGGTAACCGACAACCCCTGGGTCCTGTCCACGCTCAGGGACGGACACCTGCCTCGGTGGAAGGTCGAGCCACCGGTTTTCTCCGGGATATGGTACACACCGGTCCCCTCTGTGCCGGAGAAAGCCGAAATCCTCAGGTCCGTGCTGCGAGCTTTGCTCCAGAAGTCGGCCATAGAGGTGGTCCCCCCAGGTCAGGAGCAGAGTGGATATTATTCCACCTACTTCATTGTTACCAAGAAAGACGGGGGGTTCAGACCGATCCTCAACCTCAAGTATCTCAACCTGAAGATAGAGGTTCCATCGTTCAAGATGGAGACTTTGAGGTCGGTCATAGCGTCCGTAGAGGCAAACGAGTGGCTTTCCTCGATAGACCTCAAGGACGCATATCTCCACGTCCCAATGCACCCAGAGTTCAAGAAATATCTGAGGTTTGCTTTCGACGGGACGTGCTATCAGTTCACGGTTCTACCCTTCGGCATCTCTACGGCGCCGAGGGTGTTCACGAAACTTATGTTGATTCCCGCTCAGGTCGCCAGGGCACGAGGTCGATTTTGTCACCCGTACCTGGACGATTGGTTGGTCAGGGCGCTGTCTCAGGCTTTGAACCAGGCGGCCACCATGGAGATTATCAACTTGTTGGTATCCCTGGGCTGGATAATCAACCTGAAGAAATCGGACCTGAAGCCCTCTCAGGATCAGATCTTCCTCGGGGCCAGGTTCCAGACGGATCTGAAGACGGTATCTCTCGCTCCAGACCGAGTTCTGAAGGTTCAGAGGGCCACGCTTTTGTTCCTAGAGTCCCACAGTCACACTGCTCGCAGATGGCTCCAGCTACTGGGGTTCATGGCGGCAACAGTGGACGTGGTTTACAGAGCTCGACTTCGGATGAGACCAGTTCAGCAGGCTCTAGCCAGTCTGTGGTCTCATTCCGAGAGTTACGAGAAGCAGCTCGAGACTCCGGGGTGGCTCTCGCCGCATCTTTTATGGTGGACCAGGTCAGAGAACCTCGCGAGGGGTATCTCTCTGGTGACGCCAGTGCCCTCGTGCACAGTCCAAACAGACGCTTCGCTCTCGGGCTGGGGAGGGGTCTTAGGGCCCCACTCGGCGTCGGGGCTTTGGTCCCAGGCCGAGGCCAGCCTGCACATCAACGTGTTAGAGCTGAAGGCAGTCAGGCTGGTGTTCGAACGCTTTCAACAGAGGCTCCGTCATCAAGTGGTTCGTCTAGAAATGGACAACCAGACAGCCATGTCGTACATCCTGAAGCAAGGCGGGACAGTGTCCCCAGTACTTCTTCAGGAGTCATGGGAGTTCCTCCTGTGGTGCGACAAGTTCGACATCACAGTCCTACCGGTTTATCTTCCGGGGGTGGACAATGTGAGGGCGGACGCGCTATCGCGCAGAATCCTTGCCCCACACGAATGGATGCTCGACCCGGAGATATTCGCAGCTATCTCCCGGTTGTTCGGGTCATTCCAGGTGGATCTGTTTGCGTCAGAGATGAACAATCAGACCCCAGTGTATTGCTCCCGGCTGCCAGACCCAAGGGCGGTGGCTGCGGACGCATTCGCGCTAGAATGGACCGGCAGAGTACTGTGGGCGTTCCCACCAGTGCCTCTGATTTCCAAGGTCCTGTCACAGCTAGCGGTTCAGCCAGCTCGTCTGCTTGTGCTCCTCACGCCGCTGTGGATAGCGCAGTCCTGGTTTCCACTGGTACTCAGGTTTCTGGTTTCGCCACCTGTGCTGTTACCGTGTCGACCAGGACTGCTGGCTCAGGAGGGCAAGCCACACCCCAAACCAGAGGTTCAATGGGTGGCTTGGCCTCTATCCGGAATCGCCTCCAAGAGGACGGTATTCCTGCACGAGTTGCAGACACAATACTGGCTTCGGGGAGGGATTCGACAAACGTTCAGTACGAGGATAGATGGGCCTGTTATGCGCGCTGGTGTAGAGGTAGAGGGCTGCCAGATCCCTTTTCTACATCTCTAGTGGCAGTTCTGGAATTCCTTCAATCCAGACTAGATGCTGGCTTAGCCGCATCGACAGTCAGGGGATATTCCACAGCCATCTCTGCTTTTCACATACCGGTGGATGGTGCCCTCCTAGGTGCCCATCCCCTGGTCCAGCGCTTCTTAGCAGGTGTGGACAGAATCCGACCTCCTGTGAGGCGGATCAGCCCTTCATGGGACCTATCCATAGTACTAGATTGGCTGTCAGGACCCAAGTTTGGGGACCTGGCAAGCCTTTCTCTGCAGTTACTTACTTGGAAGACGGCCTTCCTTGTGGCGGTCACGTCCGGCAGGCGGGTAGGAGACATCCATGCGATGTCCTCCGATCCCGAGTTGACTGTCTTTCACAGAGACAGAGTCAGCATTAGACTGCCGGACTCCTATCGCCCGAAGGTCGATCATTCGTTTCACATTACTGCTCCTATTGAGCTGCCCGCGCTACACCAGCCGGCAGCCTCGGGTTCAGTAAGTTCTCGCCCCCATATTCTGGACGTGCGCAGAACTCTTAAGAAATATCTTTCCCGTACTGCCACAGTCAGACGGGATAAGCAGCTTTTCTGTTGTTATGGGGGAGCCAGCCCAGGGGCTCCCGCCTCCAAACAGACGATATCGAGGTGGATTGTGTCGGCCATTGTACTGGCTTACATCCATAAGGGCATGAGCCCGCCTGAAGGTCTGAAGGCTCATTCGGTTAGGGCAGTAGCGACGTCAAAAGCGTTCGCTGCGGCCCTGCCCATCGAAGAGATCTGCTCCGCAGCTATCTGGAGCCGTCCGAGCACGTTCATTCGGCATTATCAGCTGGATAAGCACTCCAGAGAGCGTGCTCGGTTCGGTCAGACAGTTCTCTCCAGTGGGCAGAGTCATAACTCCTCTAGCTGAATGAGCTTTCCGAGGTTGTTTTTAACTTTGTCACTGTTGTTGGTACTAACATCACGAAGTGCACTCCCGAAAAGAGAATCAAAATCCTGCATAAGAGACAGGGGGCTGCTTCTCAGGGGTTTTAGTAGGGGTGTTTATGCCATTTTTGTACTCCTCCCATAGTCCATAGTCCAAAAAAAGGGGGGGGGGGTGCATTTGACTCAATGCTAAATTATGCCTGTTTTAAAGGCATTTTTGGTTAGTATTTCCCTGATCCACTGGCACGTCCCATCCCTTGGAGTCGGCCTTAGGATGTTCAGGTTAGTTGCTCCTTTTCCATTCTTTAATTTTAAGAAATTATCTGCGAGCATCTTTATTTTTTACAGTCTAGCAGACAGAATTCCACTCCCAGGACTCTGCTTTGGGAGTCTGTTTTATGCTATATGTACCCCAAGGAGGATCCCTTCTGAAAAAGAATCGAACCAACCTGCAGAGGTTGCAGATTCTTTGAAGCGGATCCTCCTTGGGGTAGGGCCACCCGCCTCCCCTTATTCTGTCTGCCTGTCAGATTTATAAGTGGTGAGTTAGAGTTATCTGCCCTTGGCGTCACTAGCAACCGCCAGGGTGGGGGCCCACTTAGGGTGGTCCAAATGTTTATTTTTTAGTAATTTATTATTTTTACGGTTATTTTATTAAAAATATTAAATTCTAACTGTCATAACTCAAAAAATAGGATTTTTATGCTATATGTACCCCAAGGAGGATCCTCTTCAAAGAATCTGCAACCTCTGCAGGTTGGTTCGAGTTTATGATTTTATAATTTTTTATTTAAAAGAAGTAATTAAGCCCTCTGTTAAGCTGGTGTGTGATGTAATGTTGCAGCCGCTGTGTCAGCTGGTGACAGCGAGACGACAGTTCCAAGCACTGACGTACTTGCCCCGCTCGCCGCTGCTACGAGACATCCTCCACCCCAGCAGTCCCCGCACCTTCCACCACAGCACTCTCATACAGGACAAGGGCCTCTTGGTAAGTGACGTGTAGACGTGGAGGAGGAACTCTGTCAGTGATACCAGGTATTAGTATTTAGTGAGAGCCAGGAATATACCAATATTCATACATTCATACACAGACATAGACACAAATATGATGTTCTTTTTATTACCGAAGTCATGTCATGAAATTGAGAAAACCTTCAAGCATAGGTTACTGCTGGGCGTTGCCACATTTAGTATGCAACGTTATAGAAGAAGCGTGACGTCAAAACATTGTTTATGACGTCACCATGACAAATATGAAAAATATTACCTCAATATGATTTCGCTCCTATGTAATAATAGTGGGTATTAACCAGGGATGCAGAAATCGGTCTATTTGCCGGACATGTCCGATTGTAAATCCAGTTTGACCGAATGGAAAATTGACCTATCGGACATCAGTTGACCGATTGCAGAAAATAAAAGGAAAACTAAACTTACAAGCATATTAAATAAAGGCAAACGGCCCTGCTTGTGTCGGTCATAATTGTTGATGAAATTGAAATATGTTGATCCAGTCAAGAAGTCACATTTATTCTTCACAGCACGAGGCACGACGTCAATCGTCATTATATTCAGTAAATTATATTTGTCGGCAGAAAAAACACTTACCGTTTGATATTTAATTGAAATTTCCAGTGTCATTTAGTGACTGAAAGATATGACCAATTTCACAACATTATTTACGGAAAAGATTTCATTAAAATCGCATTGTAAACAAATTTTGTCAAAGATAAACATTACATGAAATTATATTTGTCGGCAGAAAAAACACTTACCGTTTGATATTTAATTGAAATTTCCAGTGTCATTTAGTGACTGAAAGATATGACCAATTTCACAACATTATTTACGGAAAAGATTTCATTAAAATCGCATTGTAAACAAATTTTGTCAAAGATAAACATTACATGAACGTGTGGCTTCACCGTACCGGTGATTCATGAATTTGTTACAGATTAAGATTTTGCTACTTTGAATCTCGATAAATTTAATAATATCTCGTTCATAAAACATAGGTAACATATTGTAACAAAATATGATAGATCAATATCGATGTATGGTAAAGCTATTATACAAATTCAAAATAAATAAACCTATCAAAAACGAATAATTAGCAATATTATTTCACGAAACGTTATGTAGTCAAACACGCGATCGCTTTTACATGATGACACACGTTATAAAGAGGTACGCTAATTTAAAAACTCCAATTTCTCTTGCGTTTACATTAGTTCTTTTTATTTTATAATTATTCATTTACAATTGCGAAATATGTCTCCAAATAAAATATAAAAGTAATCTTATAAGAATAAGTTCAAATTCGTAACTACATCTTGAATAGGAAATAGTCGTATGGAAAATAGTTGGACCACGTGCTCTGCCGAGTTGTGAGTTTACGTAAATTATTTCGCTATTGAAAACGAGTTCCTTTGAATCTAAAATGATTATTTAGAAGGTACATATCATTTGGTCCATGATTTGAACTTTTGATGAACTATGTGCAATTAAATTATTAGAATTTTCTCGTCTATCTTGACGCATATTTGCTTGTTAACTCGCTTGTGTAAACTCGCTCAAACTAGCACTGTCGGTAAATCGTAGTTGGTAAACATTGATTTTAAATTATGAACCATTTTATGCATGTTAACCCTTAACATGCGGGCGACGGAATTATCCGGGCGGGCTATAAGCGATTCCTAGGTGTCTGTATACGGATCCCGGATACGAGACTTAGAATAATTCACGGCTGTCTAAGTATACTCTATCACCCATACCGGGTCACGAGTCGATTGTGTCCGCGACCCGACCCATGAGAATGGCTGTATTTACGCATCGCGACCCGACATGAGAATAAAGCTTTGTTCAGTGTGTGGTCGGAATATCAAGCAAAATTCACACCAATTTGCGTGTGCATTGTTGACCCGTAACGCATCGATAATTAGCTTTACAAAAGGCCAATTATGTCGGGCTTAGCCCCCGAAGCATTAATTCGCTTGAGGCTATTTTCACCCACGTGTTTGTATTGCCTCGGGTTTGCCTCGCCCGAGACTGCTATCTGCCTCGCATCTCGCGAGACGGGGAAAAAAATCGCTAACTCGCCTTACTCCCGCACTTCATATCATGTGAGCGAATTGTTTGTTTTCAAAAAAAAATACGGCAAAATAAAGGGGAAACAATGGACTACATTCCCATATAAAATTAGAAAATCTCAAAAAAATAATAAAGACACAGCAAGCGCCGTGAAAAAGGTCATGTTTACACTTCATAAATTTTGAAACAATCGGCGATTTTCACAACTTCTAAAACATTTATCAAGGCTAAAATACTGAATGCATTTTCATAATTTTTATATCACAATAAACCGAAAAGAATAATCTTTTATTCTATATAAAATGCGCAGAATTATTCACAGAAATAAAGATACAATTTTACCTTTCTGAGAGGCATGTGAAACCAAACGGCACACAAACTAATCAACATATTTTCATCAGTTATGGTTCGAGGTTAGCGTTTATTTGAAAAGTCAAACAACATAACCAAATTTGGGTTGACATGTGCTTATTTGTCAACTGGTTCGAGATTATGATTTCTTGGAAAAGTGCGATGAACGACCGTTTGCAATGCCGCATACATGTTGTAAGTATTGACGATTTTATAGGTGGGAATAAAGACAAACTTTACATAGCTATAGAATTATAACCAAAGGTCGCATTCTAATAATTTTTATATCATTGTGAAGCTAGACATCTTGTCTTCAATTCCGTATATAAATGGAATTTTTTTCGTTTCGTATTTATGATGTTACGAGGCCCGAATAAAAGACAATCTTTCGAAAGTAATAGAATAAAAACGAAAAAACATAGAAAATTCATTCAAAGTTTCGAGTGTGAATTAGCCATTTGTGTACGGGTTTCGCTACTTGAATTTGTATTGAACGCCCGTATATAGTCCTTATTCGCCATGTAGATGCGGTATATTTTGTAAAAACGATACCGGAATCGCCGCCTGGAAATTCCGCCAGCAGAGCTAGTTAGTGCCAAAGCCCAAACTACTGCTGCGAGCTGCGAGCCTGTAAATTCCGCCACAGGGGCTAAAAATGGTAAAATATATATACGCAACGTAAGGGTTAATGATAAATAAATAGTTATCGTTAAATTGCTTTCGTGTTATGTTTAATAGTATGCAATGAATGAAGAACCAACAAATAGTAATACTTTCTGATACTTTATTCATTAAAATTTTTTTACTTCCGGGTTCGTCTTTTTGGGTCAAAGATGAAATGTCCGACTGGCAAAAATTTGAATCTGCATCCCTGGTATTAACCCTTACGTTGCATATTTCTATATTACCCATTTTAGCCCCAGTGGTGGAATTTACAGACCCTTCAGCTCGCAGCAGTATTTTGGCTTAGGCACTAATTAGCTCTGCTGGCGGACTTTCCAGGTGGCGATTCCGGTACCGTTTTTACGAAATTTATCGGATCTACATCGCGAAAACGGACTATATACGGGCGTTCAATACAAATTCAAGTTGCGGCACCTGTACACCAAAGGCTTATTCATACCTGCGACTTTGAATGAATTTTCTACGATTTTTTGTTTTTATTCTATTACTTTCGAAGGATTGTCTTTAATTCAGGCCTCATAATATCATAAATACGAAACGAAAACATTCAATTTGTATACGGAATTGAAGACACGAAGTCTGGCTTTACAATGATATAAAAATTATTAGAATGCGACCTTTGGTTATATTCTATAGCTAAGCTATGATCTGTAAATGCTAATCTCGAACCATAACCGATGAAAATATGTTGATTAGTTTGTGTGTCGTTTGGTTTTACATGCCTCTCAGAAAGGTAAAATTGTTTCTTTATTTCTGTGAATAAATATGCGCATTTTATATAGAATAAAAGATTATTCTTTTCGGTTTATTGTGATATATTATTAAAATTATGAAAATGCATTCAGTAGTTTATCAGTGATAATTTGTGCAAGAAGTTGTGAAAATCGCCAATTATTGCGTAAACTATCCCTCTAGATTGAGTTTGCCTACATCTCCAAGTCTGGAGAGGTTATACAGAGTAAAAGAATAAAATTCTATTGTGGTGCGTGTGTGTGTTGTTCTTTCCCTGAGTTATCTCCCCTGGCTGAAGTTATCTTCCCCTGTCAACCGGATGTTTACCTCATATTATTCTCTGTATGGACTGGGTAGAGGTTCACTGAGTGAGAGAGTAAAATTTTTCTGTCTTCTTAAGTCTCCCTTTGGGATTTCACTTGAAGAGCTTCTGTTTTCATCCTTGTGACATTCTGCTTTGGATTTCAAGTGGATTCAACTGGGTGAGATTGTTTTTGATTTTTCCTTGTGTGTGAAAAAATTTTCCTTCAACTTTCCCGCCATTTTTCATTCATCCAAGATGTCTGCCAATCAAAACAAGTGTCTATCGTGTCAGAAGTATTTACATAAGGGGGATCCCCATTCATCCTGCTATGCTTGTTTTAAGGATCTACCATGCATGTTTGACTCTCGATGTTTGTTGTGTAAAGACATGCCTGATAAAGACTGGATTGAGATGAACAAACTTAGATCTAAGCCTAAGACCCCTAAGAGGAAGAAGGAGTCAGATTCGTCTGCTAGCAAGAGATCGAGATCTGTCACCCCCACTCTTGATAAACCCTCCTCTGAACTATCAGAATTGAAAGCTATGTTAGTGGCTTTATCTACTTCTGTATCATCTATCAAGGAGACGAATGAGAAGAAGTTTGAGGAGATAGAGGCCAAGTTGGCAGAGCCGTCGGTAGCAGGCCGCGGTTCTGGTCTTCTTGGGACCGTTGGGTCCAGTCCCCCACCTCCAAAATCCCTGGCCTTGGGCGCAGTGGACAAGGAAGGGGGACTGCCTGCCGTTGGTTCGGGCCGCGGGTCGCGCGGGGAGCGCATGAAGACCCAAAACCCAACCTCGGTCATCACCACCCAGCCAGGCGTCTCGGTCAGGAACGGTGTCACGGTCTCTCACGGGACACGGACACCCCCGACCAATCCTGGCCTGGGTGGCGGGGAACCCAACGCTCAGGTCGGAGCACGGGTTTCCCGGGCCAGAGGGGAAGCCACGGTGTCCACGGACGCACGGGCTAACTGTGGCAAGACAGTTGGGTCGGCTCATACCGTTACGCGTCCCGTTAGCACGGGCGACACGGACGAGGCCACTCAGTCTGTTGAGCCACTGGCCGACCGAGGCGGGAGTACTCACGTGCCCCAGCAGGTCGATCCCGTTAAGCCAAACGTTAGCACGGGCGGCACGGGTGACCTAGCTGATGGAGACTGGGGCCAAAGCCAGCTACCTAACGGTTCAGCTGACTTGGTTGATGTCAACAGGCCACCATTCATCCCTATCCTGACTCAGCCCCTACATGTGTCTACCAGTACGGACTCTGTGGATGTGTCAGTCCTTGATCATGAAGGCCATTTGATTATTAAATCGGATTTTCAAGCTGCCGACTTAGTTCCGGAATGGTCTTTTGTAGACAAGTTGGACTCTGTACATCACCTCAAACCGTCAACTATGCCAATTCCCATGGAGCAATTGGAAGTTACTAAACCGGACGAACTTGGGAATTCGGGACTGCTTCCAACCCCTAAGCTCCCTAAATTATCTCTGCCTCATTCTACTGTTGTGAAGACAGCCTTTTTATCAGTAAATGAGAGGATCACTCCCAACCTTCCTTCGCATTTAGCCAAGTCTAAGTCAAGGTTACCTTATGTTATTCACAACAGATACATGTCTACCAGTCTTCCCGCCTTGGACCAAGAATTCGATAGACTTAACCCTCGACCAGCCAGTGTGAATAGCAAACCGATGTCTAGGTCTGACATTTTGGAAATGGATGCGAATGCCAGATTTTCCATGGACACTCTCTCGTACATCAACTGGTTCTGTGCTGGAATTAGAGAGTTACTCCCTCCCAAGTTTGCTTCCTATGAGGGCATTTCTCCAGATACGCTAGTGACAATGAGGGCTGACGACGCCGCGATGGCTCATGGGTTCCTGGACAGCATCTTTTTAGCTTCCCAAGATTTAGCAAGTGCATCTGCTAACACGATTGCCAAATCTGTTCTCCACGAAAGGGACTTCCAACTTTCTCGTGTTCGAGACTTACCACAAGATGTGAGAGATTCTTTGTTGTCTCAGCCAGTGCAATCTCCCACCTTGTTTAATGGAGCCTGCATAGAAGCGAGTGTCACGCAGGAGACCATGACTACTAAGAGCTTGAACCTTAAACTTTCGCAAGCACTGTTGAACAAGGGCAAGTTTAACGAGTCCCGCAGGGGTAACGGAGGGCCCAGGGCTCCCCCCAAGCAGTCATATGCCAAGCCGTCGGCACCGCCAGCGCCTACCAAGAACTACTTTCAAAGCAAACGGGACAACCAGCCGGGACCCAACAGAGACCAAGCTAGACAACAGCAGACCAGGGGTCAGTCTAGGGGTCGCTTCCACAAAGGTCAGCAGCGACGGTGACTCGTCCGTCCCTCCCGTTCTGTCTCCCCCCTTACGGCCGCTTCCGTCCTCCGACATGATTTTGAAGTGCGAGTTCCCCCAACCGACCTCCCCCTCCCCAGTGGGAGGCCGACTGATGTCATACCACCGCAACTGGGGAACCATCACACAGGATCCATGGATTCTCTCGGTGATATCGGAGGGTTATCGTCTCCAGTGGAACATTGTACCTCCACTTACGGCAATTCCACAAGGGAAACGCTTCTTCTTAAAGGGACCCAAACTAGATGCCGCTCTCGTTGCTATAGATCTACTCTTAGAAAAAGGCGCCGTCACAGAGCTAGACCCTTTAGACAGCTCGGAGGGGTTCTACTCACCAGTCTTCCTGGTACCCAAGAAGGACTGCAAAGATATGAGGATGATAATAGACTTAAAGGTGCTCAACAAGTCATTTCTCAAAAGACCACCCAAGTTTACGATGGACTCTCTCAGGGCTATTCGCAAGCTGATTCAGCCTCATTCTCTGTTTGCAAGCCTGGATTTAAAGGACGCTTATCTCCATGTTCCGATTCATCAGAACTCCAGGAAGTTTCTCAGATTCAGTGTGAACGGCCGCCGGTTCCAATTCAAAGTGCTACCGTTTGGTATTTCCGTCGCCCCCTGGCTATTCACTATGATCATGGCTCCCGTGCTACAGTTTCTGCATCTGAAACAAGTGTTCATTCACGGCTATCTCGACGACTTTCTACTGCGTCATCAGCTACCAGAGGTATTGAGACTCCACCTAGACTTCGTGGCTCACGTATTCAGCCACTTGGGTTGGGTCATTCATCCAGAGAAATCAGAACTCACGCCTACACATCGCATAAGGTTCCTAGGCGCCATGCTGGACTCCTCTATGTCAATGACCTGGCCAACAGAAGATCGATGGTCAGGAGCACAGTCATTGATTGCTCAGCTAACAGACGGGAAACCCCACACGCTCAGGAAGTGGATGTCTCTAGCGGGCTCTCTTACGTCAATGCAGGACTTAACTCAGAGAGGAAGGCTGCATCTGAGACACCTTCAGTCCTGGATAAACGATCATCGAAATCTAGACCTTTCGCATTTGATCTCCCCCACTCAACAAGTGCTGTACGAGATACAATCGTGGACACTCAGAACACATGTCATGACAGGCTGCCCGTTCGTGTTGCCGACACCAACTCAGACCATTTATACCGACGCCTCCAACCTGGGCTGGGGTGATCACTGCAACGACCTTCAAGTCAAGGGCACTTGGACTCAGTTGGAATCAGAGTTTCATATCAACCATCTAGAGCTTCTAGCAGTGATACGGGCTCTTACCCATTGGAGGTCCCTTCTGTCTCACAACAGCGTAGTGGTTGCCACAGACAACTCGACAGTGGTAGCCTATATCAACAAACAAGGGGGCACCAGATCCCCTTCTCTAATGCAGAGCACGAGAGATCTTTACCACCTAGTCGATTCTCTTCAGATGTCTATTCAAGCGAGACATATTCCGGGCAAGCTGAATTTTCTGGCAGATTCACTTTCCAGAACGAATTAAGTAGTGTCCTCGGAATGGACTGTGCATCAGAGTGTCATAGATCTCATAGAGGACAGATGGGAACGTCCACAGATAGATCTTTTCGGGACAGCTCTCAACTATCGACTTCCGAAGTACATCAGTCCAGTCCCCGACCCTCAAGCTCTAGCAGTGGATGCTCTATCTTACCCGTGGGACAATCTCTTAGCCTATGCCTTCCCCCCGTTCAAGTTAATCCCAGACATGTTAAGCAAGATCAGGAGACATCAATGTACCCTATTCTTGGTAGCCCCCTTCTGGCCCAAGAGACCATGGTTCCCGTCGCTTCTGGATCTAGCGTCAGATCCCCCACTACGTCTTCCACTGTGGCCCAATCTTCTGCAACAGCCACTTTGGCAACCCCACAACGTCAACTTGCAAGCATTCAACCTTCATGTTTGGCGCATATCGAGCAGTCCCTACAGCAGAAAGGGTTCGCCAAGGACACTAGCTCAGCTATTACCAGATCTATCAGACCATCAACTTCTGCACTATACGACAACAAATGGGGTAGATTCCAGCTCTGGAGACGAGAGCACCAGTTATCCCTCGTCCCCCTCTCCATCCCCATAATTGCAGATTTTCTAAATCATCTTCGCAAGGACTGTAACCTCAAGGCAGGTACCATAGAAGGCTACAGATCTGCTATTGCCTCTGTCACGGATCTAGAGGGTCTCTCTGTTGGCTCAGACGTTCCCCTAACCAAGTTGATCAGATCTTTCAAGTTGCAAGACATCAGATCTCCGTCAGTTTTCCCCAAGTGGGATTTAGTTCTGGTTCTCAAATCGCTTCAGCAACCTCCTTACGAACCTCTGAACTCTACATCACTAAAGTTTTTATCCTGGAAAACTGCATTTCTTATAGCCTTTGCGTCTGCCGCAAGAGTGTCTGAGTTACATGCCATAGACGTGTCATCTGTTGCCTTCTCCGAGCATTACAAGTCTGCATCTTTTAGAGCAATCCCAGAGTTCCTTGCCAAAAACCAATCAACAGCAGCAGGCCCCCTGGGTACCAGGGTATACTCCATCCCAGCGCTCCCAAGACCCAATGGGAAACTAGACAAGAATCGCCTTTTGTGCCCAGTTAGAGCCTTACGTTGGTATCTAGAGAGAACACAAACTTTCAGGAAAAAGCGAAGAAGACTATTTCTATCCTGCAAGCAAGCTATGGAGTCAGAAATATCCAAGAACACTATCGCTTCATGGTTGAGGAAGACTATTGTGCTAGCGTATTCCAATGCGGAGTTCTCTGAAGCAGAATCTACTTACTCTCCTCACGAAATTCGAGCTCTCTCTACCTCCCTGGCCGCCTGGAAGTCAGTGTCAGTTGACCAGGTCGTTGCTTCGTGCCAGTGGAAGTCCTCCTCAGCTTTCACCAGAGCTTACCTAAGAGACGTAGCCCCATTGATTGGGGGCCTATCGTCCCTGGGGCCCTTGGTGGCGGCTCAGCACCTCTCTGCCTGACCCCCTCCCCAGGGGAAAAAAGGGGGGGGGGGGGGGGGGGGGGGGAAGTGGTGACTTCTATTCCATTAGAAGGTGGGCATATTCAAAGACCTAGTTGTTATTGTACCAAATATCCCGTTAGGGGAAGTATTATCAGTCTCTCAGTGAGCTAAGGTTGGTGAGATACGGCAGCGAATCGTATTTCCCCCTAAGTGAGACGTGTCTGGTTTATGCTTTTACCGATCCAAGTGTAGGAATAACGGTAAATTCCTGGGTATTATCGGCTATTTTCGTGAATATAACGGTAAATTTGAGGAAATTCCCGGAAATATTATCAAAAGTCAGTTTAAGCCTGAATTCTTTATCTGAGTCAAGGAATAACGGTAAATTATGTCCGATTACCTCGGAATATTACGTAAAATAGCATATTTATACCAAATTAGACCTTATTTTAACCCCTAAATAGGGAAAAATACGATCTTTTAAGCATTAAAGAGCCATCACGGATGTTGATGAAAATATCAAAAATTTTCCAAAAATCTATCTCCGTGAAATAAATACACTTAATTTTTCCCTAATTTTTCCAACTTAAAATAAGCCGAGAAATTGCATTAATTAGTAAAGGTGTTTTCCAGTCTAAATATAGATCCAGTCTATTATTTTCAAGCGCAAAGCATTATGGTCTAGCTCACACACAGTAAACAAAGACACGAAAGAATAAAAAAAAATATGAGCAATGAAAGAAATCGAATATATATTTTTTTGATGGTTATTTATTTACCATTTCATTTAATTATGTATTTGCTACAGATATTGGAATAATTGTTTTACCCAACTAGGTATTTTGCTTGAATTTTATAATTTTTTTTTTTTTTTTTTTATCATTTATTTCACTTTTTTCCAGGTATACATACAAGGTGACATGTAAAAGTATACAATTGCATACAGTCAAACATAGAAAACAACGATACAATGCTATCAAGAAACAATTGATTGTCTACTCGTTAGATCTAAGTAGTACATGTAAAATAGACCACAATTTTAGGAAATAGGTTTCCTGGTCAAGATTGATATATATGTATTTTGTGATATTATAATACTGGATGATTTGTCGTTTGATATAAATTATATTTGGTATACATCCTTTTTTACTGCAGTTGGATATGTTGTTTTTTGCTAATAGGATCATAGCATTTAATGCATAGTTATTTTTTCCTTTAACTCCAAACAATACCTGAGAAATTGTAAAACTTAGTTGTACATCTACAGTGTTGAGCCACATCTTTAGTTCTCGCCATATATTGTTTACCTTGCCACACTCCCAGAACATATGGTATATAGTTTCATCAGATTCATTGCAAAAAGTGCATTTTGGGTTATCAACATAATTTATTTTATAGAGGAAATGTTTCGTTGGCAGTATTCGGTGAATGATTCTGTATTGTAGCCATCTTAAATCGGTACTGAGAGTACATTTATTTGCAATAGAGTTAAAACATTCCCAATCAAAATCGTTATAGCGTGAACCAGTGACTTGTTCCCATTTACCATAGCAAGGGAGCGTGACAAAGTGTGAATCAAGTAGCATGTCATATATTTTCTGGTGACCCAAAAGAGTATTTGTACATTTGATTGTGAAAGGGTATACCGGGTCGCTCAACTTACAACCAGATATAGGAATACCTACCGAGTTTGCATAGTATAGAACTGCACGTTTAAGACCTTCATAAGTAAGAAAATCTATATCAAGAGAATATAAAATACATAAATCTTCTTTGGAATAAAATCTACCGTTTTCATCTACTAAATCATTTATGAATACAATACCTTGTTTTACCCAGCTACTGTATAAAATACTCTTATTGCCAACTTTTATGTTGTCGTTATACCATAAACTCTGAGAGAGTAAATCTTGTTGGCTTTTAACATGTTTTTTGTACCTACAAACAATATTGGACCAGTCTTTAAACACCTCTATCCAGAAAGTATTTGAAATGATAGATAACACTTTATTTTCAATATATGTTTTATCAGAAATCCATATTAGATTTGGAGCTTTTAGTCTGTGCATTAGTAATGCTTTCCAATTTGATGAGGTACTAAGTAATCTCTGTACCCATTTTAGTTTTTGTGAAGATATCGCATGTCTAATTATGGGGACTTTCATGCCTCCATGTTCAGGTCTAAGTACTATGGCATCTCTTTTAACTTTATCTGGTTTATTTCTCCATATAAATCTAAAACACTCTTTCTGGAATTTGTCTAAAACCGATTCGGGGGGACGAGGAAGTGCAGAGAATAGATGGTTTAACTTTGGCAGAAGGAGAGATTTTAAAACTGTGTTTCTACCATAAGGAGTAAGGTTTCTTGCTAACCAAATGTTCATTAAATGCTTTATTTGTGTAAATTTTTCTTCATAGTTTATGTGACTCATACGATCCATATCAATGCTGAAATTTATTCCTAGAAGTTTAAAATCGGTCTGCGACCAGTCAAGGTTCCATTCTTTACATAATTTGAGACGAGATCGTTTTTTGGATCCTAGCCATATCAATCTTGTTTTTTCCACATTAACCTTTAAACCAGAAAAGCGCGCGAAAAATTGCAGTGTTTGTAGAACAGCGTATAAACATTTTTCAGTTCCATCTAGTGTTAATGATGTATCATCAGCGAATTGCGCCAACAGATATTCTATATTTCCTATGCTTATTCCTTTGATGTTAACGTTATTTCTAATTAGAATGCCTAAAATTTCGACAGAGAGGATAAATAGGTAAGGCGCTACTGGATCGCCTTGGCGACAACCTCGTTCAATTTTAAAAGGTGACGATGGGAAACCATTTACCAAGACTCTTGATTCAATATCGTTATAGAAAGTTGTGATCCAATCAATGATGTTTTGTCCAAAATTGAAAAAGTTTAGAACATTACAAAGATAGTTTCTATCAATTGAGTCGAAAGCCTTTTCAAAATCAATTTGAAGTAACAATCCTGGAATTTGGAATGTTTCAGTGTGTTCCATAATGTCGTAAACTAACCTGGTTATCTCCCCTATATATCGATCTTTCACAAAACCCTTCTGATCTTCATGTATTATGGACGGAAGTACATTTTTTATTCTATTTGCGATTGCCGCTGCTCCAATTTTGTACGAAGAGTTTAGAAGCGAGATGGGGCGCCAGTTTTTTAGATATTTTTTGGGTTTGTTGCCCTTAGGAATACACGTAATTAAACCTTGCTTTTGTGAAATTGAAAGTCTTCCTTTCACGTATCCAGTATTTAAAGAGTTAAGTAGATATATACCTATATCTTTCCAAAAGAATTTGTAGAATTCAGAAGTAAAGCCATCCGGACCTGGACTTTTATCATTTTTCATTCCTTTCAGTGCTTTTGTTAATTCGATTAAGGTTAGTTTTCCTTCTAAAGTCTGTTTCTGATTTTCGTTTAGTTTAGGTATGTCATAGTTTTGGCAAATGTCGCTAAGATCAATTGGGGAAACATCTTCAGATTGGTAAAGTTTTTGATAATAATTTCTAGTTTCCTTGATTATACTTTCGTTTTCAGTAACCCTAGATCCATCTGGTTTTTCTATTTCTATCAACGATTTATTCAAAAAGTTTCTCGATTCAAGTTTCAAAAAGTATTTTGTAGGTTTTTCTCCCTTTTCAATCCACTTAGCTTTTGATCTAATAATCATTCCTTGCATTTTATTATTATCAATTTCGTCAAGCCTTAATTTTATATCGTTGATATTATCAAGTACGTTGGTTTTGTCGTTTACGTTTTCTATTTTATCTAGATCAATTTCCATATCATTTAGTTCGTTTTGGAGATCAACTTCCATTTTGTTTTGTATTTTCTTTTTTGTCGAAGAATAATAAATTGTCTTTCCCCGGATCATTAAAAGTATTGTTTCGAATAGTAATTGGTCGTCTAAAGAGTATGAAATGTTTCCGTTTTCGTAAATTTCGTATTGTTTCAGTGTGGATTTGATAGTTTCTTTGGTCATATCTACATACTTTTTGTCATATAGAAGTGAGTTATTAAATTTCCAAAAACCCCTTCCACGTGGTAGTTCATATGATTTTAGAGATAACTCAACGATTGAGTGGTCTGAATCAATACTTGGTAAAATTTCACATTTTTCAACCGATAGGAAAAAGTTGTGCGAGAGTAGAAAGAAATCAAGTCGTGCTTGTTTCAATGGGGTAGGTTGTCGCCAAGTGTATCTAGTGGAATCAGTATTATTTTCTCTCCATGCATCTTTCAGATCAAAACAGTTCATAATTTCTAAAACTTTTTCTCTAGCTTTAGGGTTGTTTATAGTTTTGTAATTAAAAGTGTCTTTTTGTGGATTTTGTACAAGATTAAAATCACCACATAGGCATATTTCATCACTGTCAAAGTCCTTGATAAGGGTCTCAATGTGTTCGTAAAAGCCTGGAGAATCTGTATTAGGGCCATAGATATTGATAATCGTGTAGGTTTTTTCTTTCATTAGTATTTTAAGGGCAACATAATTTCCTCCTTTGTCATATTTAGCATCTATAACCTTAAACTCAAAATTGTTGTTAAATAAGATTGCTGTTCCTCTTGCATTACTTGTATATGAACTAACATAGCATTGGTTATAGCCCCACTGTTGTTTAACTGTTTGAATTTGTTTTGACGTAAAATGTACATCTTGTAGACAATATATATTTGCCCTTTTACTTTTAAGGAATTTGAAAACTTTTTTCCTTTTAAAATTATTTTGCAGGCCTCTGCAGTTATGAGTTATTATTTTCAAGTTAGAATTTTATAATTAATGAGAGTAAAAATTTGTCATAATTTGCTGGTCTTATCTCAATAAAAAGAACGTTAAACAGGAAATAATTTGTATATTCTCAGGACATTTAGAAACAGTTTGTAAAGCAATCGTCACATTCAGTAATGTGTGACAAGGGTACTTTGCAAATGCGACGCGTGAAGCACGTGCAGCATATGGGTTGTTATGGCGACTTGCGCTAGAGACGAGCCTTCACGCTTCGGAAGCGCTTGCTGTTTGTGTAGTACGTATTACGCAAAAAAGGAGACTCTGTTTATATACGTCAGATACCCGTAGCGCGCGCTAGTCGAAGTGATACTTCTCTTTGAAACCAAATTGCAATACATTGTCGTGATATGAAAATTATTTAACATATGCCATGTTGTAGATAAAAAAATTCTCTGGCGAATGACGTTATAAGTATATTTTCCCAAAATTTGAAACACTAACATCCGTGATGGCTCTTTAAATAGGAAGATATTCAATGCTGGAAATACGATCTACTACCAAAATAGGATCTTTTGGAAGAGTTATCTCCCTTTATTCCTCCATGAATATGAGTTTGTCTTATCAAGTCCTTAGGATTGGGACTAGGCTTGGAGTGGTTTAGGAATTTGGACTCCCTCCAGCCTTATGTGTTATTCTGGCAAACTCAATCTAGAGGGATAGTTTACGCAATAATTATGAACAATCACAATTATTGTTAGTAATTATAAGTAAACATACCTCTAGATTGAGGATGTACTCCCACCCTCCTCCCCGTCATCCAAATTATACTTCGAATAGAATGAGGTAAACATCCGGTTGACAGGGGAAGATAACTTCAGCCAGGGGAGATAACTCAGGGAAAGAACAACACACACACGCACCACAATAGAATTTTATTCTTTTACTCTGTATAACCTCTCCAGACTTGGAGATGTAGGCAAACTCAATCTAGAGGTATGTTTACTTATAATTACTAACAATAATTGTGATTGTTCATGATTGTTTCAAAATTTATGAAGTGTAAACATGACCTTTTTCACGGCGCTTGCTGTGTCTTTATTATTTTGTTGACATTTGCAAATTTTATATGGGATTGTAGTCTATTCTTACCCCTTTTTTTGGCATAATTTTTTTTAAAACAATCAATTCGTTCACATGATATGAAGTGCGCGAGTAAGGCAAATTACCGATTTTTGTTCCCGTCCCACGAGATGCAAGGCAGATAGTATGTACGGGCAATGCAAACCCGAGGCAATTACAAACACGTGGGTGATAATTAGTCCCCAGGGAGATTAGGCTTCTGGGGGAAGCTCGACAAAATTGGCCTTTTGTACAGCTAATGAGCAGCAGCAGCGTTTTGTATTCGCTATAACTTATTTCCTAGAAGTTTTTGAGAACTCATATACATAACTTCTTACTTACGCCCCTGGGGAATTTTTTTGACATGTTCATATTCAAGGTCAAAGGTCAAGGTCACGAGTTTTGAAATCGCTAAAACAATCCTTGTAAACACGATAACTTGAAAAATATTTGTGCTATCAGGCTCTTATTTGGTGTACATCAACTATGGAGAAAGGAAAAGATTTGAAAAGGTTTTTGCTAACATCCGTCAAAGGTCAAGGGCACAGCGAGGGCACAACTTAAGCATGCTTTTGCGAAAATGTCTTATTTCAACTATTAACACTTTCAGTCATTACATGATTGTTATACACAATGAAAAGTGATCACTGATTGTGTGACCTTGAATTTAAAAGGGGAAAGGTCACGAAATATGGTCAAGGTCACCAGTTCTGAATTCACTAAATAACTTTTTTCCATGAAGGTATCAACACCTCATATATATAGCTTCTTTCTTGTACACCTGGGGAAATATTTTGACATGCTCATATTTAAGGTCAATGGTCAAGGTCATGAGTTCTGAAATCACTACAATTATCCTTGTAAACACGATAACTTCAAACATTTTTGTGCTGTCAGGCTCTTATTTGGTATATATCAACTATGGAGAAAGACCAAGATTTGAAAACGTTTTGCTTAAATCTGTCAAAGGTCAAGGTCACAGCAAGGTCACAACTTAAGCATGCTATTGTGAATATGCCTTATGTTAACAATGAACACTTTGAGTCATTGCATGATTGTTATACACAATGAAAAGTAATCATTGATGGTGTGACCTTGAAGGTCAAAGTTAAAGGTCATGAGATATTGGTTAAGGCCATGTTAATCTTTTGATCCAATTTTGAAATCAGGAATAGGTTTTAAGAATAAACTTGTGAAAAGTGACCCCAGTGATGATTCAACTTGTTTGAATAACTTGAATAATGAAAAAAAAAATTTCCAAAATAATTCCCATTTTATTTATGCTGAGGAGAAGGCGGAACAGGGAAAGGCGAGACCCAAAGTTTCAGAGCTGCTCTGCTTTTGCGGTGGTGTGATTTTTGCTGGACATTTCGACCAGACATAAACAAAGTCGTGTTATCGTAGCGAACTGCGAGATGTATATAAACAAGTTTTCATGTGGCGTATCATTGATGGTGTGACCTTGAAGGTCAAAAATAAAGGACACACTTCGTCTCGCATTTCGCCTGGAGACCAAATATAATTTTTACTGACCCGGTATATGCATCCAACGTACGCATCTCGCCAAGGGGTAAAACATTTTTCTCTATGAGCCTCCCGGACCAATAATGGACCCGCAAGTTAAGGGTTGATAAAGTACTCTGTCTTGCTTTGGAAACATATTTTTTTAATTTCCTTCCTTTATGTTAAGATTTTGAAATGACAATTTGTTGTTGATACCTGATGTTACAGAGGAGCTACAACCTGTCCCAGGCGGAAGCGATCAGTGCCGTGTGCCGCGCGGTGCAGGAACCACGCCACGTACCTCGCATCTGTCTCCTACAGGGACCCCCCGGCACTGGCAAGACTCACACCATCACCGGCATCATCACCAAGATCATACAGGTACTCTTTGTGCAAACCTCAAGAAACAGATCTTCTGTCGACAGTGAAAGTCATACAGATGCTCTTTGGAAATAAGTAGCCTTGCTCATACTCAAATCTTTTGACAAAAAGTTGCCAAAAACCTCAAATGGTTCTTTTATTTTAAACTTTTTGACATTAAAATTATTTGCAAGGATCTGGATATTTTGGACAACATGTTTTCAGATTTCATTTTCATTGTTTAATTGATGGCAATTTAATAATAATAATAAAACTTTATTACCTCGAAAGGAATTCATTTTGTATCATGACAGAGCTTGTGTACATGCATGGCAATTAACAGTCACAGATTACATGTAATAAAAACACAATTGGTTAACTTAAGGATCATTTAACAAACGAATGCTGAAGGGAATAAATGTATTCAGACCTCTATTGGTTTTGTATCGAGGTAATAAGTATCTCCTTCCAGAAGGAAGTTGAACATATTCACTGTGCAACACATGATCTGGATCCGACAAAATTTTCAGAGATAATTTCAAAACTCGTTTTTCATAAAGATAGGACAGATTTGTAAAATGAACTCCAGCTATTTTACCAGCCATGTGGACAACTTTTACTCCTTTGTGTCCTCAGTAATTGTGTTGAATACTAAGATGGTGTTGATCTGTTCTAGGACAGCAAGGGCAAGTGCTGTATATGTCTGTGTACCCCGTCTAACGGGGCGGCTGATGAACTGACTCGCAGACTGATTGCTATCAGAAAGGGTAATAATTTTGAATTGGGTTCAGAAGACATTATGTATTGAAATTTATAATTCTTAGCCAATGATAATGTGACTATGGTATTGTTATCTGCCATGCAAAACTTGCAGTGGAAAACTTGCAGTGGAATGTTTGCATCATAATATAAAATCGTCAGGTTAAAAATAGGATATGTGTTCAATGTAGGACGTTGACGGATGTGTGCATTTTGGTGTAGGCAGTGTTCATCTCTTCCATTCCCTGGTCTGTCTGTTTGTTGCAGGTGGTGGGCGGAATGCCGGTATGCGACTGGTCCGGTTCGGCAAGACTAAGAGTATGCACGATGACGTGGTGGAGTGCGCTTATGATGAACTGCTGGAGAAGGAGAGGGCCAAATGTATATACCATTCCATCTCTCATCTTAACTCCTTTCTCATGAACTATGAGAGATATATTCTTGATGAGGACGTCACTCTATTGTGCTAATTGTTGATTCTTTTTCACGGATCAACTACTCATTGACACACATTGATATCGGGTTGTGAATTCTTTTAAATAATTGAAATAAGTCATAAAATTATTTTTTAAATTTTACATACATGGTCTAAAACCTTGATTGAGCTTATGGCATGAGTAAAAGGGAAGTTAGTTTGTTTGTAATATAAATTTTTATACTTACGACATATTTATGTGCATTGGTAATATGAAATGGAAAGGGCTGACTGTACTGAATAACTGCCAAGGGTATAATGGGGAATTGTGATGAGATAAATAGATGTGTGAGAGTTTTGTTGTGGAGACACAAACAGCAATAATGAATTTAAGCTTTGAAGATTTAGTCCTTCTTGTCACTGTGGAAGTGAGATGTTAACCATTGGATCCTGTCTGTCTACACCCTGTCCCATTTTGCAGTGGAGCAGAAGCAGCTGAACGATCTGTCGAGTCTCCCGGAGAGCGTGAAGCGAGAGCAGCAGCAGCTCAGAAACAAGATCGACCGCCTCAAACAGGAAGTTAGCTCCCTCTCCGCCTCCACAAGCAAAATACAGGTAGAGTTGTTGTAGGAGATGTGGTTTGTGCCGTTACTCTATACCAAATTTAGGTTGAGCATATTATGAAACCATGGCTGTTATTACTTTTGAGATGGTACTATTTATACAACTATTTACAGTGGTACCATTAAAACAACTGTTTACGGTGACTTATATATAATCGTCTTTGCTTGATGTCTCCAGATTGACAGGAGAACCGCTGATTTACGGAAGCTGGAGAGAGAGCTGCAGTACCTGGACCCACAACGGACTGCACCAGCAGCCAGGGTAAGATACTGAGAGCTTCTGCTCCTACTGTTCTTCTTGCTACTCCTGTTCCTATTACTACTTCTGTTCCTTCTAGTTTTGTTGCTACTCCTACTCCTACTTCTGTTCCTACTCCTGTTCTTATTCCAACTTCTCCTGTTCCTACCCCTAGTCCTGTTCCTATTTCCACTTCTCCTGTTCCTATTCCTACTTCTCCTGTTCCTACCCTACTCCTGTTCTTATTCCAACTTCTCCTGTTCCTACCCCTAGTCCTGTTCCTATTTCCACTTCTCCTGTTCCTATTCCTACTTCTCCTGTTCCTACCCTACTCCTGTTTCTATTTGTACTTCTCCTGTTCCTATTGCTACTACTCCTGTTCCTATTCCTACTTCTCCTGTTCCTACCCTACTCCTGTTTCTATTTCTACTTCTCCTGTTCCTACCCTACTTCTGTTTCTATTTCTACTTCTCCTGTTCCTACTCCTACTTCTCCTGTTCCTATTCCTACTTCTCCTGTTCCTACTCCTACTTCTCCTGTTCTTATTCCTACTTTTCATGTTCCTACCCCTACTCCTGTTTCTATTCCTACTACTGCTGTTCCTACTCCTACTGTTATTCCTACTTCTCCTGTTCTTATTCCTACTTCTCCTGTTCTTATTCCTACTTCTGTTCCTACTCCTACTGGTAAAGCTTGTCACTAGGTGAAATGAGTCCTGTCCATTTCACTTTACTCTGGGCTACAACTGGAGATCTGATAGTAAAGTACTATTACTAAGTACTAAGATTTTATGTGCACATGTAGTTGGTCATCTTATAAAACAGTGAGTTGCTCATAGTTGTTTAACGTGTTCTAAAGATAGGAAACATTGTGGTGTGCAATATATGGCTGCATGAGACAATAGCCACACTGAACTATGCTTGTATGTATACAGCAACAAGTGCGTTTGACGGGAAGCGAGGAGGGGAGACTGAGGCAGCGCATACTGGAAGAGGCTCATGTCATCTGTGGAACCCTCAACAGCATCGGCAGTGCTCGCATCATGAACATCCTCCGCACAGAGAAGAACAGAAACCACTTCACCTGCACCATCATCGACGAGGTGAGAACCAGACTTTATTAGTCAACCGTGGTGAGATCACTCATTAGATAACAATGAGTTGGTTACACACATGTGTGATACCACCGCGTGCTGACGTAACGTCATAATCGGCGCGTGACGTCATAGTCGTTTTTTGTTGACATCACAATGTTAGCCGCGCGACTGCAATAGCGGGTGACCTATTTGCAAGTAAGCTTCACTAAAATCGTTTTTCTTGCAATTCAGCGCTATTTACATCATTGAGTAATAAATAAAATACTAAACTCAGTCCCGTTTGATAACATGTTCATGAAACACGCTTTCGCTCGTTAAAATACCAAACCACCCACTCGTTTCATAAACATGTAATCAAACGGGACATCGTTTAGTATTACCGTATATATATTGCACAGAGCTCTTTGGTCATCAGATCTCACCAAGGTATTCTTAATACAAGGAACTAGTGTTGATGCTGATATCTACATTACCAGGCAACTAAACTGACCCCTTTACTCCTGCAGGCAACCCAGTCGACAGAGCTGGACTGTCTTATCCCCCTGCAGTACGGGACCAGCAAACTGGTGCTCGTCGGAGACCCGGAGCAACTCCCGCCTACCATCATCTCACAGGTACGTACTGCCCTACAGACTATATAATGGTATCTTTTGTTAGGTTTGCGAAGTGCCTTCATCACAGAAATTTTTCCCAGTGCCTACCATCATCAAACAGGTGTTGGGACTGTTTCTCCTTCAGTTAAGTTGGTTTTGCTGTAGTAGCATGCAATATTTTCCAAAGTGTCCATAAAGTCTAACACTGACTTGTTTCTCTTGAGCAGCATGTTGGTTTTAGGAGCAAGCTTGAATTGTTTTATGAGTGTAGAAAACATAAGTAACCCCCTGGTGAGTGATGAGTGCAACCCCCCTCCAGCATTGTGTGTAGAGATTATAACCCTCCTCTCTCCCTCTCCCTCCTGCATTGTGTGTAGAGATTATAACCCTCCTCTCTATCTCTCCCTCCAGCATTGTGTGTAGAGATTATAACCCTCCTCTCTCCCTCTCCCTCCTGCATTGTGTGTAAAGATTATAACCCTCCTCTCTATCTCTCCCTTCAGCATTGTGTGTAGAGATTATAACCCTCCTCTCGTGCATTGTGTGTAGAGATTATAACCCTCCTCTCTCCCTCTCCCTCCAGCATTGTGTGTAGAGATTATAACCCTCCTCTCTCCCTCTCCCTCCTGCATTGTGTGTAGAGATTATAACCCTCCTCTCTCCCTCTCCCTCCTGCATTGTGTGTAGAGATTATAACCCTCCTCTCTCCCTCTCCCTCCTGCATTGTGTGTAAAGATTATAACTCTCCTCTCTCCCTCTCCCTCCTGCATTGTGTGTAAAGATTATAACCCTCCTCTCTCCCTCTCCCTCCTGCATTGTGTGTAGAGATTATAACCCTCCTCTCTCCCTCTCCCTCCTGCATTTTGTGTAAAGATTATAACCCTCCTCTCGTGCATTGTGTGTAGAGATTATAACCCTCCTCTCTCCCTCTCCCTCCTGCATTGTGTGTAGAGATTATAACCCTCTCTCCCTCTCCCTCCTGCATTTTATGTAGAGATTATAAACCTCCTCTCTCCCTCTCCCTCCAGCATTGTGTGTAGAGATTATAACCCTCCTCTCTCCCTCTCCCTCCTGCATTGTGTGTAGAGATTATAACCCTCCTCTCTCCCTCTCCCTCCAGCATTGTGTGTAGAGATTATAACCCTCCTCTCTCCCTCTCCCTCCTGCATTGTGTGTAGAGATTATAACCCTCCTCTCTCCCTCTCCCTCCAGCATTGTGTGTAGAGATTATAACCCTCCTCTCTCCTTCTCCCTCCAGCATTGTGTGTAGAGATTATAACCCTCCTCTCTATCTCTCCCTTCAGCATTGTGTGTAGAGATTATAACCCTCCTCTCTATCTCTCCCTCCTGCAGAGAGCCAAGGAAATGAAGTTTGGTCTGTCGCTGTTTGAACGCTTCTACACCTACTTCAAGGCGAGGGAACACAACCCGGTGTTGATGTTGAAGACCCAGTACCGCATGGATGCAGCCATCCTCACCTTCCCCAACCTCTACGTTTACGATGGCTTGCTCAACACAGACAGGTAACGTCTCACATGCATAGTCAGGATGAGAATATTTAAGAGTGCATAAGTCTACAATATCTTCAAGGTAACGCCACTAAATCTATTGTCAGTATGCAGTGTACAGTGTGTGTAGGTTGTCTACCCTTTCAACTCCCCGATTTTTCTGCAGTGATGTGAGTCACCATCAGGTGATAAACTGAACATATCTCTTCTGAGCTTTATCCAATAGTAATAAACTCAGCAATTCATAAGACCATGTGTCACCATGTACTTTTTGAGTCTATCCTGAAGTTACTATTCTCACAAAATGTAACATATTTTATATTCAAACTTTTCGAACCCAAATACAAGGTGTGCATGTACTGTTAGTGCTTCCCTCTCATGTTACAGATCTGTTGCCGACCGGACCAAGAACTTCCCGCTCCACCCGTATTTGGTCTTCAACAACGAGGCAGGGCAGGAAACCATCTCAACAGAAGGGTAGGCAGCTCAACAGCATTGCTTCAAATACAAAATACTTCCCAACCTTACTGTAGTGTTACTCCTTAGCCTTACTAAGAGACTTATTTGTTTATTTCAAGGACTATCATTAATACCTCAAACTTACAGTTAGGCATTCTTTCATGTTGATTCAATTAATAAATTTACATGTCACTTGCTCTTATGATGATATTCTGCTATCCCAGGTCTGTGAGCAACCAGTCGGAAGCGTGTTGTGTTGCCAACCTCTGTCATCTGATCACCTCTCGCACCAAGATCCTGCCGGCCAGGATTGGAGTTGTCTGCCCTTACCAGAGTCAGAAAACTCTCGTCACAAACTCCCTCAGTCAGAAGTGAGTCAATCTTTTTAGAATTGTTAAGTTAGAATATGTAACTGCGGATATAGTATTCGACAGTGTGACTGCATATGTACTTACGAAATGGAATTTTCAAATATTTTTCATACAGGTTTTTGTACAATCTCAAATAGAGACAAAATGGTACAGGTCACACCTTTGAAATATACTGTTACTTTCTTCTATGAATGTTAACGTTAAGAATAATTACATTTTGTGTAGAAGTACCTTGACCAATGTGTATTAGAAATTGTTAAAGATAATATCATCTCTCTGTTTTTTCGATGTTAATTCGTTTATTCATATAGACAATACTTTCAAGTAAGCAAAACACAAACGATTATTTCGAAGCGTCACCTACTCATCAAGATATAGCCCTTCAAAGTGAGTAAATTTAGCCTGTTCATTATCTCATTCTTGAAACAGTTTGCCGCGGCCCCTCAGTGTAGCATAACCTTCGTTAGCGATGTGACGTCATACACAGGAGTTGCTTAATGAAATCCTTAGGCAATTTGTCGATTTTCGTTGATAATTCCTTTAAAACATAATAAGAACGTATTGACATTACAAGTTTCCGATAGAATGGGTATTTGTGCGTCCGTAGGGAGTAATTTCGGATTTTTAGGAGCATGTTTCGATATTCAACTGCTGATTTTAGATTTGTTCTTTTCCCAATCGAGTGGAGTGTTATGTTATCTTATAAGCTACAATATGTTTTGAAATGAATAACTGACAATTCAAAAATAAACAAGATCATGCAATTTTTCTTATCTTATAAACGTCATTATTAGTTAATTTTTTTGTTGGCTTGATTTTGTGTTTAAAGAGTGTCTATAGCTTGAAATCTACTGCGTCAATATTTCTCATGGTGACTTAATTTTGCTAATAGAATAGTTTCATTACAACTAAGAAAATCCTATAATTTTCATCAATGTTACTGGTTTACACTTTTTAGAAGAGCTATCTTTAAATCTATAGTCGTGTACATTTACAATTACTTAGATTCAGTGTACTACCACTAGCATTTTCCTAGCATGTTATATAAAAGGCCGTGCATTTTATTAGCTCATCAGGCCTGAAAGGCCCGATGGGCTTATGGCATGGCATGGTGTCCGGAGTCCGTCCATCCGTCCGTCCGTCCGTCCATCCGTAAACTTTTCACTTTTACGACTTCTTCTCAAGAACCAATGATTCCACAGAGCTGAAATTTTATGTGCAGACTCCTTGGCCAATGGGGATTCTAAATTGTAGATTTCGTGACCCCATGACCCCAAATGGGGTCACAGGGGTCACATCCTTAAAAACCTATTTTCATCTTCTTCTTCAGTTCCAAAAGGTCTAGAGAGCTGAAAAGTTGTGTGCAGACTCCTTGGCCAATGGGGATTCTAAATTGTAGATTTCATGACCCCATGACCCCAAATGGGGTCACAGGGGTCACATCCTTAAAAACCTATTTTCATCTTCTTCAGTTCCAAAAGGTCTAGAGAGCTGAAAAGTTGTGTGCAGAATCCTTCGCCAATGGGGATTCTAATTTGTAGATTTCGTGACCCCATGACCCCAAATGGGGTCACCGGGGTCACATCCTTCAAAACTTATTTTCATCTTCTTCTCCAGTTCCAAAAGGTCTAGAGAGCTGAAAAGTTGTGTGCAGACTCCTTGGCCAATGGGGATTCTAATTTGTAGATTTCGTGACCCCAAATGGGGTCACCGGGGTCACATCCTTAAAAACCTATTTTCATCTTCTTCTCCAGTTCCAAAAGGTCTAGAGAGCTGAAAAATTGTGTGCAGACTCCTTGGCCAATGGGGATTCTAAATTGTAGATTATGTGACCCCGTGACCCCATATGGGGTCACCGGGGTCACATCCTTAAAAACTTATTTTCATCTTCTTCTCCAGTTCCAAAAGGTCTAAAGAGCTGAAAAGTTGTGTGTAGACTCCTTGGCCAATGGGGATTCTAAATTGTAGATTTCGTGACCCCATGACCCCAAATGGGGTCACCGGGGTCACATCCTTGAAAACTTATTTTCGTCTTCTTCTCTAGTTCCAAAAGGTCTAGAGAGCTGAAAAGTTGTGTGTAGACTCCTTGGCCAATGGGGATTCTAAATTGTAGATTTCGTGACCCCATGACCCCAAATGGGGTCACCGGGGTCACATCCTTCAAAACTTATTTTCATCTTCTTCTCCAGTTCCAAAAGGTCTAGAGAGCTGAAAAGTTGTGTGTAGACTCCTTGGCCAATGGGGATTCTAAATTGTAGATTTCGTGACCCCATGACCCCAAATGGGGTCACCGGGGTCACATCCTTCAAAACTTATTTTCATCTTCTTCTCCAGTTCCAAAAGGTCTAGAGAGCTGAAAAGTTGTGTGCAGACTCCTTGGCCAATGGGGATTCTAAATTGTAGATTTCGTGACCCCGTGAACCCAAATGGGGTCACCGGGGTCACATCCTTAAAAACCTATTTTCATCTTCTTTTCCAGTTCCAAAAGGTCTAGAGAGCTGAAAAATTGTGTGCAGACTCCTTGGCCAATGGGGATTCTAAATTGTAGATTATGTGACCCCGTGACCCCAAATGGGGTCACCGGGGTCACATCCTTAAAAACTTATTTTCATCTTCTTCTCCAGTTCCAAAAGGTCTAGAGAGCTGAAAAGTTGTGTGCAGACTCCTTGGCA
This sequence comes from Gibbula magus, assembly GCA_936450465.1. Lineage (NCBI taxonomy): Eukaryota > Metazoa > Mollusca > Gastropoda > Trochida > Trochidae > Gibbula > Gibbula magus. Next base: position 59,369,538 of record OW388293.1, on the reverse strand, counting down.
AATGGGGATTCTAAATTGTAGATTATGTGACCCCGTGACCCCAAATGGGGTCACAGTGGTCATGATCTAAGAACCTATCTTTTGCTTGTAAACAATAACTTAAATAACTTAAAAATAGAGCCATGGGCTCTGTAGCTCATCAGAGTTTATTTTGTTTGATGATGAAGACAGAAATATGTTGTCTCAATATAATGCACAATCCCTAACCCTGACAAATCTTAGTCTTGAAATTGAGAGAGAGCACTCAGCAAGGTCAACACACAGGAGATTATGCAATATTCTGACCCCTTGGCTCTGGTTACAAGCCAGCTGTGTTTTTTGTGTTTTACCGCCAAATTATGTAATAGACTCTTGCTTGCACTAAACACTGGCAGCACTGATCTAACTGTATAAGGCTTAAAGAGAACAGGCAATGTGATGAATCTCATGGTACATAGTACAATTTTGAATCACCTTGGCTAAACAATCTCGGTTCTAAGCCTTGTCATCCAAACATCTAAACATTCTGAACAAAATATTCCTTCTAGTTTGTTCTGGATGAAAACAGGATTTTAGGTAATGGCCTACGGGGCTCTTAGTTGGGGCCACTGGGTCACCAAATCTTCAATTTAGAATCTCCATTGGCTAAAGACTCTTTACACAACATGACAACCTTCTAAGTCTTTTCGTTCTGGAGAAGAAGATGAAAATAATCTTATCTTATCATTTCATCACCAGTCATATGCAGTTCACATATCTCATGTAAAATAAAAGAATTCTTAACTCCTCTTTAATTTAGTCCTTTATGCCTTGTCACAATTTTCAGTTCATAGGCTATTCAATAGTTCTCATTTCACATTGATTACATCAATTTGACAAACATGTCCACAATGTAGATTGTTATCTAAAGTCGACATACATTTCAAATAAAGTGGTTGAAGTGTCATAAAATATCAGTTCAAAATTCATTTTCAAAGGTTTTTTTTAGGCTGTGGCCCATATTTGGGGTCACAGGGTCACCAAATTTACAAGTTTGAATCCCCATTGGCTAAAGAGTTTGCATACAATATTACAGCCTTCTAGATCTTTTTGTTCCGGAGAAAAAGATGAAAACAGGATTTTAGGTAATGGCCTGTGAGGCCCTTATTTGGGGCCACAGGGTCACCAAATCTACAATTTAGAATCTCCATTGGCTAAAGACTCTTTACACAACATGACAACCTTCTAGGTCTTTTCGTTCTGGAGAAGAAGATGAAAATAATCTTATCTTATCATTTCATCACCAGTCATATGCAGTTCACATATCTCATGTAAAATAAAAGAATTCTTTACTCCTCTTCAATTTAGTCCTTTATGCCTTGTCACAATTTTCAGTTCATAGGCTATTCAATAGTTCTCATTTCACATTGATTACATCAATTTGACAAACATGTCCACAATGTAGATTGTTATCTAAAGTCGACATACATTTCAAATAAAGTGGTTGAAGTGTCATAAAATATCAGTTCAAAATTCATTTTCAAAGGTTTTTTTTAGGCTGTGGCCCATATTTGGGGTCACAGGGTCACCAAATTTACAAGTTTGAATCCCCATTGGCTAAAGAGTTTGCATACAATATTACAGCCTTCTAGATCTTTTTGTTCCGGAGAAAAAGATGAAAACAGGATTTTAGGTAATGGCCTGTTAGGCCCTTATTTGGGGCCACAGGGTCACCAAATCTACAATTTAGAATCTTCATTGGCTAAAGACTCATTACACAACATGACAACCTTCTAGGTCTTTTCGTTCTGGAGAAGAAGATAAAAATAATCTTATCTTATCATTTCATCACCAGTCATATGCAGTTCACATATCTCATGTAAAATAAAAGAATTCTTAACTCCTCTTCATTCTTTTTCAGAAGGGATCCTCCTTGGGGTACATATAGCATAAAAATCCTAATTTTTAACTTGATGACAGGTTGTAACTTAATTTTTAAAAATAACAGTAAAAATAAGTTCAAAAAACACAAAATAAGTGTTTTCCGAACGTGTGACCACCCTGTGTAGAGCCCCATCCCATTGCAAACCAAGGGATGTAACTCTAATCTCGCCACTTATCAATCTGTCATCGAGCAAGCAAGACGTTCTTCTGCTCTGAAAGTTTTTTGACTTTGATATAAGTTTCACTTGAGAAAATGGACAAGACAAAGAGTACTGTATGTGTGGTAACCCCTTTTTATTCGTAGAGGCGAATGTTTAGGTTACTTATATGGTTTTTGTCGCGTTGTAACTTCGTTTTTCAATTCGCACGTGCTTCGAACTGAACGAGTAATGGCGGATGGAAAACGCTCAAAATGGCGGATCTCAAACAAAATGCAATGTGTTAGGACTTTGCTATTCTTGTATTGAGATTTGATTGTTTTGAAGGTTCTTTATCGTGCTTCGCATTGTAGGGCAGCACTTTACTGACGAGGATTTCTCCCTGTTTGAATTTTTTCATTCTCGGGGTCATCGTCTCAGTCGGCAAGCATGTACTAGGAATATTCATGCTTTATTTCTTTCAGTGGCTTACTATTCATTACTTGCCTAGTGCTTAGTTATTATAGTATCGCCTCTGCGTTTTGTTTGTATGATGCACATTTATGAAACATAAACATTGCACTTACACACATGCACACCCCTAAACATTCTGTGTTTGACTTGCAGTCTTTCACCGAATGTGTGGGGTGCAAGACCCGCATTCCCCCTGCCGACAAGCATAACAGGTGTCTGCCTTGTCTTGTCGAGGATGAGCACGATGACACCACCTGTAAGCTGTGCATCGCTTTCACCCCGAGGGCCAAGAAGGAGCGAGGTATCGACATGCTCTTCTATAGGAACCTGCAGAAGGCGGGGCAGGAAATTAAAGGTGCTATCCCTCCCTCTAAAGAAAAGAGGAGTAAGGGCAAGGGTAAGGGTAAGAAGGTGCACTCCCCTCCTATCCCCTCTTCCTCATCGGATGAGGTGGATATGGAGGTGGGGTCACCTGCTGCGGGGGGTTCTACGCCCCCTCCAGTTCTTTCACCTCAAGCACACTTGCATGTTCCTAAAACTAACACTAACCCTAATCTGGACGCGGCAGCTATCACTGCCATAATCCAGGGGCAGATGACGGGGATGGTGGGGACGATGATGGCTCAGCTCCGTAAGGAGTTGACCGTCGTCGCCCTGCCGGACCCTGATGTCCAAGGGTCAACCGGCACTCGTGCGGGTAATGACCTCGGGGGCACTACTGAACCGGGCGCAGGCCCCGGCAAGGTAGTGGCTCCCGACGCAGGCATCCGAGAGACTGCTCCGGCTCTGCCTCGTACGCAAGTAACCAAAGCCCCCTCGTCGGTGCAAGGTACTCCGGTACCGAGCACGTCGAAGGGCACAGGTAACCCCAAGGCCACGGTCACCGGTGCTTCGGCGCCGGTGCAGTCGCAGCCCCGGGGACCGGCTCCGGTCGGGGAACGAGCGCCGGTGAGCAGCGCTGGGTTCCGCATCCCTCTCAAACGGACAATCCGAGATCGGGCTTCGGACACCGGGTCACAGCTTAGTGGCTCCGGTGCCGGGGATCCGGAGGAGGAGGACTCCGTCTATTCAGAGGAGGAGGATGAGGAATCCGGCCGTGCTGTCTCGCTCGCCGAGCTTCTGAAGGAGACGCGTGACCGAATAGCGATCGCTATCCCGCAGACGCTCGTTCCCGTCCCGGAGCAGGTCACCGAGGAGTTCCGGCTTCCGGGGGAGGCTTTTGCTCCCAGCAAGCCTCCGGCGACCAGGCTCCGCATCATCGACAGCTTGTTCGTGGAGGCGATCAATCCTCTTCTATCTGGTGCCCGTACGAAGGCTGATTTGCCTGAACTCAACAAGAGGTACCAGTTGGGAGAGGATGGTCTCTTCGACCTTCCGGTTGTGGACGATTGCGTCCTGACCTCCGTCACCCTGTCCGGCGCTCAGGCGCAGCCTTCTGTAGGCAAACAGGGCCGGCGACTGCCTCCATTTCTGTCGCAGGCTGCCATGTTGAAGGCCGAGTTCCGTGCCCATGAGGACACATACCGGAACGGAGCCCAACAACTAAGGGTAGCAGTGCACGGGGCCTACCTTGCTGCTATGCAGGCTAAGGACCTGGCAGAAGTGCAGGAACTGGGCACCAAGGTGTCCACGTTCCAGAAGCAGTTGGCGGAGGTATCGAGTTATCTGGCTCGGGACTCAATCAGGAGTGCCTCGAGTCAGATGATGGGCGCAGTCATGGGGATGCGCCGGCTGTGGCTAGCAACATCAAAGTATTCGCAGTCCACACGCCTCACCTTGCAGAACCTGCCTTTCAGGTTGGGGTCCACCCTCTTCCCTGGATCGCAGGCCGTAGTCAAGGAAGCCGCTGAGCAGAAGGTTGCCTTCGAGGACGCCAAGGTGCTCCTCGAGGAACCAGCTCCGCAAGATAAGCGTATGCGGCTTTCCCCCCTTGATGACCTATACCCCACGCCGGGGGGTTCGGGTCAAGCTTCTTGGAATGGCCCTATGGGCAACAAGAAGAAGTTCAAGGGGAAGGGAAAGAAAGGGCACTTCCGTGGGGGCCAAAAGGGCCAGCGGAATTTTCGGAGCCGAGGCAAGCAAAACAAGCAAACCTAGGTTCTCCGAAGCCCGTGTTACCACCCAAAAGTCCAGCAGCTCGAATGCTGCCGGAGACGGGGGTACACTGTCTTTCCAAAGATCTTCCAGTGGGGGGCAGACTATCTCACTTCGTCTCAGAGTGGGAGAAAGTCACCTCGAATACCTGGGTCCTGTCCACACTCAGGGAGGGCCACTTACCACTTTGGAAGTACGACCCACCGACTTTCTCCGGGATACGGCACACGAAGGTGCCCGAGTTGCCCGAGAAGGCGGAAGTCCTTCGTGCCGAGGTGCAAGCTTTAATAGACAAAGCAGCCATCAAGGTAGTTCCGAAGGGTCAGGAAGAGAGCGGTTATTACTCGACCTACTTCCTGGTGCCCAAGAAGGACGGAGGGTTCAGACCGATTCTCAATCTGAAATATTTGAATCGCAGTCTACAGGTTCCAACGTTCAAGATGGAAACCTTGAGATCGGTCATAGCGTCAGTAGAGACGGGAGATTGGCTGTCGTCAATAGATCTCAAAGATGCTTATCTCCATGTTCCAATGCACCCCGACTTCAAGGAGTTTCTTCGGTTCTCTTTCGACGGGACGTGCTACCAATTCCGGGTGTTACCCTTCGGCATTTCGACTGCTCCGAGGGTATTCACCAAGTTGATGTTGGTGCCGGCACAGGCCGCCAGGTCGCAGGGCAGGTGTTGTCATCCGTACCTGGACGACTGGCTGATCAGAGCCTTGTCTCGAGAACTAAATCAGGAGGCCACCCAGCAGGTGTTAGACATCTTGCTCAAGCTGGGTTGGATCATCAACCTGAAGAAGTCAGACATAGCGCCCAGGCAGGACCTGGTCTTCCTGGGCGCAAGGTTCGATACGGCCTCCGGTTCCGTGTCCCTGGCCCCGGATCGGGTGTCCAGAGTGATCGGGGCAGTCCACTTGTTCCTTCAATCGCCGACCCACACGGCCAGGACTTGGCTGCAGTTGTTGGGTCACATGGCGTCGACAGTGGACGTGGTTTGGAGAGCTCGCTTGAGTATGAGACCGGTTCAGCAAGCGCTGGCACGAATGTGGTCACACTCGGACAGCTTCGAGAAGGTTCTAACCACACCGGTTTGGGTGCTAGAGCACCTTCGGTGGTGGGTTTCCGAGAGCAACCTTCTCAAGGGTCTACCGCTAGAGCTTCCAACGCCTTCGGTCACCATCCAGACAGACGCCTCCCTATCAGGCTGGGGGGGTGTCCTGGAAGACCTGACAGCCTCGGGCCTTTGGTCTCAGGAGGAGTCGAAATTGCACATCAACGTGCTGGAGCTCAGAGCAGCTCGACGTGTGTTCGAGTGCTTCAAGGAGCGGATCGAGGGGCTTGTGGTTCGTCTAGAAATGGACAACCAGACAGCCCTGTCGTACATTCTGAAACAGGGCGGCACAGTGTCTCCATCTCTCCTTCAGGAGTCGTGGCAGTTCCTACTGTGGTGCGACCAGTTCAGCATTCAGGTGGTTCCTGTTTATCTCCCGGGAGTGGACAACGTCCGTGCGGACGCCTTGTCTCGGCGCATCCTAACACCTCACGAGTGGATGCTCGACCGGGGGATATTCGGAACTATCTCCCTGTTGTTCGGGTCGTTCCAGGTGGATCTGTTTGCGTCAGGGATGACGAATCAGATACCTGTGTTCTGCTCAAGAATACCAGATCCAAGGGCTCTAGCCAGAGACGCCTTCGCGATCGACTGGTCGGGCAGAGTGCTGTGGGCGTTCCCTCCAGTTCCTCTGATCCCCAGGGTTCTTTCTCAGTTGACCAATCAACCAGCTCGCCTCCTAGTGCTAGTGGCACCACTTTGGACGGCTCAGAGTTGGTTCCCGTCCGTTCTCAGGTTTCTCGTACAGCCTCCTGTACTGTTACCCTCGAGACGAGACATACTATTTCAGGAAGGGGCACCGCACCCGAATCCCAGGATTCAGTGGGTGGCTTGGCCACTGTCCGGAATCGCCTCCAGGAGAGCGGTATTCCTGCACGAGTTGCAGACACAATACTGGCTTCGAGGAGGGATTCGACAAACCTTCAATATGAAGATCGATGGGCCTGTTATGCGCGCTGGTGTGGCGATAGAGGGCTTCTCGATCCCTTTTCTACAGATCTAGTCGCTGTTTTGGAGTTCCTCCAGTCCAGGTTAGATGCTGGTTTAGCCGCATCGACCGTCAGGGGATACTCTACGGCTATTTCTGCTTTCCACATACCGGTGGACGGTGCTCTTTTGGGATCGCATCCACTGGTACAGCGTTTCTTAGCAGGTGTGGACAGGATACGTCCGGTTCTCCGGCGTATCAGCCCCACTTGGGACCTTTCAATTGTTTTGGATTGGCTCTCAGGTCCGGGGTTCAAAGATTTGAACGCACTGTCATTGCAGCTTTTGACGTGGAAGACCGCTTTTTTGGTGGCATTGGCGTCGGGCAGGCGGGTAGGCGATATCCATGCGATGTCTGCTGATCCCGAACTGACTGTCTTTCACAAAGACAGAGTCAGTATCAGGCTGCCCGACAGTTATCGTCCCAAGGTCGACCATTCGTTCCATGTGACGGCTCCTATCGAACTGCCGACTCTTATGCAGCCGGCCTCTTCGGGGTCTATGGGGAACCATTCTCACATTTTGGATGTGCGCAGGGTTCTCAAGGTCTATATCAAGCGCACCAGGGCTATCCGTAAGGACCAGCAACTTTTCTGCTGTTACGGAGGCACCAAGCCTGGTTTGCCGGCATCTAAGCAGTCAATATCCAGGTGGATAGTGTCTGCGATTGTCATGGGCTACGTTCACAAGGGCTTAGAAGCCCCAGGTCAGTTGAAAGCTCACTCGGTTAGAGCGGTTGCGACGTCTAAGGCGTTCGCGGCGGCTCTGCCCATCGAAGAGATCTGCTCCGCCGCTATCTGGAGCCGGCCGAGCACGTTCATTCGACACTACCAACTAGATAGGCACTCTAGGGAGCGCGCTCGGTTTGGTCAGTCGGTTCTCTCAGGTGGGCAGAGTTGAAACTCTCTAGCTGATTGAGCTTTCGAGTTATGGTTCAGTTTGGTTCAGTTCAAGTTTTCTAAGAAGACTAATAAACTAACCTAGTTGTTCATCCTAACCAGTTGCACTGTTTGACGGGCATTTTTATCCCCCGCAGCAGGTGTCCCGGTGGCACTGCCTAGCGGGTAATTACCTACTCCTATTGATCCCCAATAGTCTTTTGAAAAAAAGAGGGGGGGGGGGGGGGTATTTGGCCTACATAACGGTAATCAGGCGGATTAAGCCGATTGGTTAGTCCCCAAGGGGGGCAAAGGATCACCCATCCTCAGCCCTCGGCGCGGGAGGTCACGTGATCTGGTAAGTGTGACACCTTTATTGGATTGAGTAGAGCACTTTTAAGGGATATTTAGTGTATAGACAGAATCCACATCCTAAGTCTTCTTTGGGAGTCTGCCTTATGCTATATGTACCCCAAGGAGGATCCCTTCTGAAAAAGAATCGAACCAACCTGCAGAGGTTGCAGATTCTTTGAAGGGATCCTCCTTGGGGTACGGCCACCCACCTCCCCTTATTCTGTCTGACTTGGTTAGATTGATAAGTGGCGAGATTAGAGTTACATCCCTTGGTTTGCAATGGGATGGGGCTCTACACAGGGTGGTCACACGTTCGGAAAACACTTATTTTGTGTTTTTTGAACTTATTTTTACTGTTATTTTTAAAAATTAAGTTACAACCTGTCATCAAGTTAAAAATTAGGATTTTTATGCTATATGTACCCCAAGGAGGATCCCTTCAAAGAATCTGCAACCTCTGCAGGTTGGTTCGAATTTAGTCCTTTATGCCTTGTCACAATTTTCAGTTCATAGGCTATTCAATAGTTCTCATTTCACATTGATTACATCAATTTGACAAACATGTCCACAATGTAGATTGTTATCTAAAGTCGACATACATTTCAAATAAAGTGGTTGAAGTGTCATAAAATATCAGTTCAAAATTCATTTTCAAAGGTTTTTTTTAGGCTGTGGCCCATATTTGGGGTCTCAGGGTCACCAAATTTACAAGTTTGAATCCCAATTGGCTAAAGAGTTTGCATACAATATTACAGCCTTCTAGATCTTTTTGTTCTGGAGAAAAAGATGAAAACAAGATTTTAGGTAATGGCCTGTGAGGCCCTTATTTGGGGTCACAGGGTCACCAAATCTACAATTTAGAATCTCCATTAGCTAAAGACTCTTTACACAACATGACAACCTTCTAGGTCTTTTCGTTCTGGAGAAAAAGATGAAAATAATCTTATCTTATCATTTCATCACCAGTCATATGCAGTTCACTTATCTCATGTAAAATAAAAGAATTCTTAACTCCTCTTCAATTTAGTCCTTTATGACTTGTCACAATTTTCATTTCATAGGCTATTCAACAGTTCTCATTTCACATTGATTACATCAATTTGACAAACATGTCCACAATGTAGATTGTTCTTTCAAGTCGACATACATTTCAAATAAAGTGAAAGAAGTGCACATAAAATATCAGTTCAAAATTCAATTTCGACAGGTTTTTTAGGCTGTGGCCCATATTTGGGGTCTCAGGGTCACCAAATTTACAAGTTAGAATCCCCATTGGCTAAAGAGTTTGCATACAATATTACAGCCTTCTAGGTCTTTTTGTTCCGGAGAAAAAGATGAAAACAGGATTTTAGGTAATGGCCTGTGAGGCCCTTATTTGGGGTCACAGGGTCACCAAATCTACAATTTAGAATCCCCATTGGCCAAGGAGTCTGTACATATAATTTCAGCTCTCTGGAGTCATTGGTTCTGGAGAAGAAGATGAAAATAGCTTTATAGCTTATGACCCCTGTGGCCCTTATTTGGGGTCACATGGTCACCAAAGCTACAATTTAGAATCCCCATTGGCCAAGGAGTCTGTACATATAATTTCAGCTCTCTGGAGTCATTGGTTCTGGAGAAGAAGATGAAAATAGCTTTTAAGGTTATGACCCCTGGGGCCCTTATTTGGGGTCACAGGGTCACCAAATCTACAATTTAGAATCCCCATTGGCCAAGGAGTCTGTACATAAAATTTCAGCTCTCTAGAGTTATTGGTTCTGGAGAAGAAGTCGAAAAAGTGAAAAGTTTACGGACGGACGGACGGATGGACGGACGCCATCCCATGCCATAAGCCCATCGGGCCTTTCAGGCCTGATGAGCTAAAAATTCAACTTTAGATAGTAAATCAATGAAATTCTGGTGAGCTACAGAGCCCATGGCTCTATTTTATTACATGTAGTTTTTGATGGTCAATTCATATGTTTGTGGAAATAAAATAATGTTTAAATCACTTCGGATAAAAATATGGAAAACATATCTTTCCCAATTTCAAATGAAAGTATTGGAACTATAGAACTTTGATCAACTCACCATGGCCGTGTGTACATGTGTTGTTTGGTTCTCAATTTAAAAAACATTACCCCGGCTATAGTTCAGTCGTGTAGATTTCCCCTCTTATTTAATATTTATCTAAGTTAGAGTGTCAATAACGCAACTACATCACTTATTACATATCGCTACATTGATAAACAAAAATACTGAAAATATATTGTGTTATTTTGCATAAGGACGAATGTGAAAACAAAAATTGTTCAACATGAATGAGGCGTGTTAACACCGTTATAATCCGTATGAAATGTGTAATAGATCTCTGTGACGTTTGAACATCTTCATCATCTGACATGCGTGCCGCCGCCATATTGGGCAACGATAAGAATTGTTCCAAAACACATTGCAGAATTACGGGTCCCGCAATCGTCACATCCAGTACTAAACAGTGTTGACATCTGCTGCCATTTGTAGTACGTTTTACGGGGCGTGTATATATGTAATTTTGTTGTATAAGGACACAGGTAAATATGTTATTTAGGCAGTTATGTAAGGCTAAATCTAGTGGATTCTGTCATTAGACGCCAAGCGACTCCTGTGTATTACGTCACAAGGCCAAGCACGCGGAATTTGCTCTCGGCTAAAGTTTTATGAGGCGTAATTGAGCGGCGTTCTAAAAAGGCGTTATAAAAGGTGTTTATTGGTTGAATTGACAAATATCAAGTGGAATCCTCGTCATCTTGGAATATGCTTGAATAAAAACCGAAAAGTGATATGGTCGGGGTTTGTGGATCTTTAAGTTTGTGACTGTCCAAAGCATAATAGTTAGCAAATGGACAATGCCTTATCATTTGAAATGTAAGTCTTGAAATTGGAAATAATCAATAATGTAATGACTATTATGTTATTATGTGCCAACAAGAAGCTACCTATTTGTAGACATATGACGAGGACACTATACATATATATATTGTGCCTGTTTTTCCAGAGGGCTGCGTGAAGTGGAGGTGAACACGGTGGACGGGTTCCAGGGCCGAGAGAAACATATCATCATCATGTCATGTGTGCGCGCCCGCAGCACCGACGGAAGTATCGGGTTAGTGGTTTGTCATGATAACTTAAGAGATGTATGAACATGATATCTCATTTATAAAACAAAAGAGTCCCAAATTTTAAAGTGAAGAAATAGAGCCACTTGCTCTGTAGCTCATCAGGTTTTATATACATTAAAGGATAGATGCAATGACATATGATCCAAATCGGATTCATTAAAATGGGATGTCAATTTGACAATTGCTCGATTTTAAATTTCTGAAATCGGTCCATTAATTTCTTATATATACAGCTTTTTTAAAAACCGCCTAATTAGCCCCGGCGACCAGAATGAAAGTCTGCAGGGTTGTGGCCCGTGAAGGGATGATTTCTGTGAGGTATCTGGAGGAATCTCATTATCGGCAGTAGTCATAATTCAACGTAATTTCGCAACATTTTGATTGTTAATTTCACAAAGAAATCTTCAATAAACTAAAATAAATTTCCCATATATCGAATGTTTAGATATCCAACTAGGTAATTCAGCAGATGGCAATTATTCAATTATTACATAAACTCATTTAGCGGCAGTGATAATCATCATTAATTAATTAACGAGACTCAAGGGAGTAGCGAAAATTTTACAGACGGACGCCGGACACCATGCCATACCATTAGCCCATCAGGCCTTCCATTCACACAAACTATGTTTCAGATTCCTGTCTGACCGGAGACGACTGAATGTTGCCCTGACCCGCGCCAAATATGCTCTGTTTGTTATTGGTCACCTGGACTCGCTTAAGGTAAGTGTAGCCAGTCTGATTAAAATAGACCTTGTTCTGAGGAATAAAATTTGCAAAATAATATATCTACCGGGATACGAACAGATTCTGTAGATTCCTCGCCACAAGGTTTGACAACATCCCGTATAGGCACATGTTCCGAACCAGTTTAGCACAGACAAAGCCCAGTCAAATAGCTGACCAATCACATCATAGTTTTTAAACGGTCTGTTTTGAAAGCATTTGGAACAGACAAAACGATAGCTGTTTGGAGTTATCTGCCCCTAGCTTCTCGCACCGAAAGCTTTTGTTGGACTTCTTGTGATTGGTTAACTGAATTGCGTCAGAACACGGAAGTCTACGGGCTGTTATCAGACGGTTGGGCGTGGAAACCCCTGAACAATATGAGTTTGTATCCCAGTAGATTTCCTATTTTGCAAATTTTATTCCTCGGAAAACCGTCAACTTTAATGAGACTGTGAGTCTAGCCTGTAAAAGTTAATATACTTGTATATGTGTTCAATAAATAGAGGATATCTGTCTTTTCTTGACTAATACCATGTTTATCTCATCGAGTGAGGAAGGAAGGTTTTCTTTTTCTAACTTGCGAGATGAGATAACATGGTATTTGTCAAGAATTTACTTATATTCTATTTATTATATGATATTATCCATGTAATTACGTCCGAAAACGGTCGTTTTTACACCGAGCGGCTGCTAGGAACAGCCCGTCACTACAGTAACACTGTGACGTCATAAGCCAATTCGCCGCATGAGACCATTGTTTTTTTACGTCAAATTTTATCAGTCACCGTTCGCAGTGAAATTTAATTATTTTCACTGTAACTTGATAGACACTTTATTTCACTGATAAATCCCAGTATTTCACTGCTCGTCCGGTAATAAAACAACTTTATTTCATATACAGATTAAATAACAAAATCAAACATTGCTGCTGTTGAAATTACAATTTAGGCTAAAAATATTTGCGCAAAGCTCCCATACACTTACAAGACCTGTGATTACCTTGAATAAGTCTGCTTTTGTACAAAATTACACTGTAGGGTTGCTTATGAAGTTTGTTATGTTTTTAAAATAATTAGAAAGCAGTTTGACATATGCTGTACTTGTTTACGAACAGCTGTTTGTATGTTTAGAGAGGTGCTGACTGGCGGGCTCTGATCGACGACGCCCAGCGAAGAAATGTTGTCGTTAATATCCCAAACATGGACCAATTCACTCGACTGGCAGCATGCTGCTTCAAGACAAACTCGGGAACGATGCCGAGACATTGAGACGTCTCCACTGTCATACTGGATATGAAGGGATGTGTGTAAATGAAAGGATAATCTGTGATATGTATAGAAGTAGTTGTGTACATACAAAAAGGGTTCAACCTATTGGTGTTCTATAACTGGTTCGTTGTGACCGACAGGTTCAATTCACAATGTAAGTAAATTAGTTCTGTGAATGATATAGAGAACCGGTTGCCTATCCTACTGCCTGACAAACTTAAAAAAACCTAACATGATATATTATGGTTCAGGGCCTTCTCATAAGTAAAGAGGCCCTGTAACCAGGAAAATTATCATTGTAGGTATTTCTCAAGTGTGTTGGGCAGTAGTTACTATTTTGTGTGTTAAGAATACATTGTTTCATTCTCTGTATAAATGCTTTTCTTGTCGTACACATTTTGTAAATGAAAGGAGAATGTATTGTACCTGGTGTGAAAGAATCAACTTACGTTATGGATGTGGTGTATTGCAATACTTGTTTGACAAGTAAACCTGCATTTACTAATTTGTGTCAGTAACCAAATTATAGAAGCAGTTAAGACTGTTTGAATTGATTTGTCAGTGCAAATTCAACAATAAATGCAATTAAATACAGCTGTTTTTTTGCTTATTTGGCATCTTTTACCCATTCTTTTCCCAGAGGTTATTTCACACCATTCCTCCATCCTAACCCCTGTTGCATATGGGTAACTTTGTGAATCTTGATTGTTTTCATCAAAAGTTAGTTGTACAATGAGTCACACTGGTTCAAACTGATCACACCATAACTGTTGAAATGACGAGTTGCGATCCGCACTTATTGTTTACAAGACAGAAGTCGGATGTAGGTGTACAACAATGTTTGACAAAATAAGAACGTTACCAATTTTGCAAACTTTCACCTCGAGAATCGTTAAATATTGCCCATAGCAACAGAGGTAAGGATAAAAGAATTGAGAAGATAACCTCTGTGGTAAGAGATTCTTTTTCAGAAGGGATCCTCCTTAGGGTACATATAGCATAAAAATCCTATTTTTTTTAGTTACCTGCCCTTGGCGTGCCTAGCAACCGCCAGGGTTGGGGCCCACTTAGGGTGGTCCAAATGTTTATTTTTTAGTAATTTATTATTTTTACGGTTATTTTATCAAAAATATTAAATTCTAACTGTCATAACTCAAAAAATAGGATTTTTATGCTATATGTACCCCAAGGAGGATCCTCTTCAAAGAATCTGCAACCTCTGCAGGTTGGTTCGAATTTCCAACGTTTCAAATACAAGTGTGCAAGATGGCTTCAATGGTACTTCTCATCTTTTGCCAGTATTCTGTTATCTCAAGGTCAAGTCACATAAGCTTGGATAGGTGTCAGTCTACAAAGCAATCCTAAAATAAATCTTCACCGTTTCTTTAAACATTTCACTTACAAGTATGCATTCAAATTCAAATTAACAGTATTTACATCCTGAAGATCTCACACAATGATTTAACATAGAAGTTTTGTTGATTTTAGGTTGGGATATCAAGCTAACAATTTATAGTGGCAGGTTTTCTATGTTATTTCAAAATTACAATCCTAAATGCAACAAGAAAATGATTTTACTATTAAAGGCGCTGTAGCACATTTTTAGCTCATCCGGCCTGAAAGGCCCGATGGGCTTATGGCATGGGATGGCGTCCGTCCATCCGTCCGTCCGTAAACTTTTCACTTTTTCGACTTCTTCTCCAGAACCAATAACTCTAGAGAGCTGAAATTTTATGTACAGACTCCTTGGCCAATGGGGATTCTAAATTGTAGATTTGGTGACCCTGTGACCCCAAATAAGGGCCCCAGGGGTCATAACCTTAAAAGCTATTTTCATCTTCTTCTCCAGAACCAATGACTCCAGAGAGCTGAAATTTTATGTACAGACTCCTTGGCCAATGGGGATTCTAAATTGTAGATTTGGTGACCATGTGACCCCAAAGAAGGGCCACAGGGGTCATAAGCTATAAAGCTAATTTCATCTTCTTCTCCAGAACCAATAACTCCAGAGAGCTGAAATTATATGTACAGACTCCTTGGCCAATGGGGATTCTAAATTGTAGATTTGGTGACCCTGTGACCCCAAATAAGGGCCTCACAGGCCATTACCTAAAATCCTGTTTTCATCTTTTTCTCCGGAACAAAAAGACCTAGAAGGCTGTAATATTGTATGCAAACTCTTTAGCCAATGGGGATTCTAACTTGTAAATTTGGTGACCCTGAGACCCCAAATATGGGCCACAGCCTAAAAAACCTGTCGAAATTGAATTTTGAACTGATATTTTATGTGCACTTCTTTCACTTTATTTGAAATGTATGTCGACTTGAAAGAACAATCTACATTGTGGACATGTTTGTCAAATTGATGTAATCAATGTTAAATGAGAACTGTTGAATAGCCTATGAAATGAAAATTGTGACAAGTCATAAAGGACTAAATTGAAGAGGAGTTAAGAATTCTTTTATTTTACATGAGATATGTGAACTGCATATGACTGGTGATAAAATGATAAGATTATTTTCATCTTCTTCTCCAGAACGAAAAGACCTAGAAGGTTGTCATGTTGTGTAATGAGTCTTTAGCCAATGGAGATTCTAAATTGTAGATTTGATGACCCTGTGGCCCCAAATAAGGGCCTCACAGACCATTTTAGCTAAAATCTTGTTTTCATCTTTTTCTCCGGAACAAAAAGATCTAGAAGGCTGTAATATTGTATGCAAACTTTTTAGCCAATGGGGATTCAAACTTGTAAATTTGGTGACCCTGTGACCCCAAATATGGGCCACAGCCTAAAAAAAACTTTTGAAAATTAATTTTGAACTGATATTTTATGACACTTCAACCACTATATTTGAAATGTATGTCGACTTTAGATAACAATCTACATTGTTGACATGTTTGTCAAATTGATGTAATCAATGTGAAATGAGAACTATTGAATAGCCTATGAACTGAAAATTGTGACAAGGCATATTTTATTTTACATGAGATATGTGAACTGCATATGACTGGTTATGAAATGATAAGATAAGATTATTTTCATCTTCTTCTCCAGAACGAAAAGACCTAGAAGGTTGTCATGTTGTGTAATGAGTCTTTAGCCAATGAAGATTCTAAATTGTAGATTTGGTGACCCTGTGGCCCCAAATAAGGGCCTCACAGGCCATTACCTAAAATCCTGTTTTCATCTTTTTCTCCGTAACAAAAAGATCTAGAAGGCTGTAATATTGTATTCAAACTCTTTAGCCAATGGGGATTCAAACTTGTAAATTTGGTGACCCTGTGACCCCAAATATGGGCCACAGCCTAAAAAAAACCCTTTGAAAATGAATTTTGAACTGATATTTTATGACACTTCAATCACAATGATTTGAAATATATGTCTACTTTAAATAACAATCTACATTGTGGACATGTTTGCCAAATTGATGTAATCAATGTGAAATGAGAACTATTGAATAGCCTATGAACTGAAAATTGTGACAAGGCGTAAAGGACTAAATTGAAGAGGAGTTAAGAATTCTTTTATTTTACATGAGATATGTGAACTGCATATGACTGGTGATGAAATGATAAGATAAGATTATTTCATCTTCTTCTCCAGAACGAAAAGACCTAGAAGGTTGTCATGTTGTGTAAAGAGTCTTTAGCCAATGGAGATTCTAAATTGTAGATTTGGTGACCCAGTGGCCCCAAATAAGAGCCCCGTAGGCCATTACCTAAAATCCTGTTTTCATCCAGAACAAACTAGAAGGAATATTTTGTTCAGAATGTTTAGATGTTTGGATGACAAGGCTTAGAACTGAGATTGTTTAGCCAAGGTGATTCAAAATTGTACTATGTACCATGAGATCATCACATTGCCTGTTCTCTTTAAGCCTTATACAGTTAGATCAGTGCTGCCAGTGTTTAGTGCAAGCAAGAGTCTATTACATAATTTGGCGGTAAAACACGAAAAACACAGCTGGCTTGTAACCAGAGCCAAGGGGTCAGAATATTGCATAATCTCCTGTGTGTTGACCTTGCTGAGTGCTCTCTCTCAATTTCAAGACTAAGATTTGTCAGGGTTAGGGATTGTGCATTATATTGAGACAACATATTTCTGTCTTCATCATCAAACAAAATAAACTCTGATGAGCTACAGAGCCCATGGCTCTATTTTTCTTACTGAAATCTCACGAAAAGGTAAATAAGTTTTACTAATGGGCCATGGATAGATAATACTCTTGAATCAATAAAAAGAGTTCTAAAATGAATGTACATTATTCGGTTAAGCCATGCGAATCCATTTCCCTTCGAGCAGCCATATATCTTAGCTGTCCCCAATGCAGAATGGGGGACTATGTATTCGGCGGCATCCAAACTTAACATACACACATACGTACCAGTCTTGTTAACAAGACATCTCATGATAGCATCCAATGTCTTCAAATTGGTGATGGCCTATATTGGTGGATGATGCAGACACCAGTTTATTATACCCCCGACCTAAAAAGGTCGGGGGTATATAGTAATACCAATGATTCCGTATGTCTGAAATTTTTTTTTATCCGATCGATTACAGAAAAACTCTTCATCTCACCCTTTCCAAATTTGATACATGTCTTCTTCACCAATAGGAGAGGTGCAGTGCGAAATGTAAATCGAATTGGTGAATTTTTGAATTTTTGGCGAGTTTTTAACATACCGGTAGTCAAATTCTGAGCATTTTTTGTCCGATCGATTACAGCAAAAACTATTCATCTCATCCTTTTCAAATTTGGCACATGTCTTCTTCACCACTAGGAGAGGTGCATGGCAAAATGTAACATGATTTTGTGAATTTTTGAATTTTTGAATTTTTGGCGATTTTAAAAAAGATTTTACTTCGTCATATTCGGTGCTAGAATGAATGAAGCTACTTCTGTGTTGTGATTTGTTGACTTTATCATTTTTCTCCCTTGAAATCAACATCCCTTTTAGAGGAAGTGCACTGCAGTCTGCTAACATAGTATTACATTATCCCATTAGGCCTACATTTATGTGCGAGTTCGTGAGAGATATACCAATACTTTTCCTTGTGTATCAAATGATACCCTAAAAGTGTAGGGTATCATTCGATACACAAGGAAAAGTATGGGTATATCTGTCTTATACCCCACTTACGGTTGAGTGTAAACGGATACTATTTCATATTATTTCTAAAACAAATACAGCCGTAAACAAGCTTGTGTATGAAACGCACAACCCAAATACGGCCTCATCTGTGACAACTCCTGGGTACACTAAGCTCGTGCATCGTTGTATGGTGACCCATGTTTGGGGCTCGAAATCTAATTGATATGGCCCAATGACGGTATTGCCAACGCAGACCCACGAGCAGCTCGCTGAAATGTACAGCTAACGCCATAAACTGAATGGCTAATGTCAACATGGCCAGAGTTTAGAGAAAACAGAACTAACTTTTAGTATGTTAAGACATTTTGCGCCCAAAATCAAATAACATTCTTATAATTGTTCAGATGCTGTTGGAATTTTGGACACCATTACTTACGTAAGACTGACCTTTCCATAATAACACAATACAAAGACAATCATGATGAGTCGCCAACAGTTTTTATTAAAACAATGAACAGAATGTTTTCATGTGATTAACATGTATTTAATTGTCATTGTCATACAATAAAGCCCAAATAAGACCAATCTTATGTAAGTACCCGAGACACCAACAAATATATAAAGACATTTTCTATGTTGGTGACAAAGAATACTGATTTAATTATTACATTTATACCAACACTAAGTGTCCTTTGGAAATAGCTGCATTGTTATTTGACATGACCTCACAAATCGGTGGCTATAGAAAAATAAAATAGAGCCATGGGCTCTGTAGCCCATATCAGGTTTATATTGTTTGATGATGAAGACTGAACTAGATTGGACAGTAAATACTTCTTCTCTCTTCTCTTTCTCTCTGTCTATCATCTGTTTCTTATCTTTGCTTTTTCATTGCATCTCTCTTTTTGCTCTGCAGTCCAGTTTGTCTTACTATTCTTGACTCGAAGGATTTCACATTCTCTGTAGCTTATTCAGAACTTTCTTTGTTTCCTTTTTTTCTCTGTCTATATTCCTTTGGTATTCTGCATTTGTGTTTCTTCCTTCTTTTCTCCCTCTAATAGTTTCTGGATCCTACAAAAAAAAAAACAGATATGAACATGTATATTTATTGAATTAATAAAAGAAAAAGAAAAAGGAAAACACATTTCATCTTACGTTCAAATGAAGACTACAAACAAATTGGTGTCCCTAATACTTACGAGAGTTATGTAGCATATTCACAAGCTATGGAGGTTATCAGAAAACAATCTATCAAAAAATATCAATAAATGATATATGAATATTAACATACATCAGTAACATTGTAATGAATCAAAGTGAAATCATCTGTTAAGTATTGGACTGATTTTGTTCATATTAGGGACACGATAATCTATGTTGATTTTGGTTTCTCCAATGTGAACGCAAGTTTGTATGAATGTCATGCTAAACTTATGAATTAATAGAAATTAATGTGAATGAGTAAAGTTATCTTTTGAACCTATTTTCAATCTTCTTGTTCAAATGCATGTAACCATTTTAATAACACCTTGTCAGACCTTATTCACTTTCGTTCACTCAATGGACACTAAACTTTTCCATCCACCACTTCCAAACTATATCATCACTGACAGCACAAATAAACCTTGTTGTTGTGTAGACTGGTGTTACAAAATGTCATTGCGGGTTCATTTATGATTTAGTTAAAAATAGATGACATGTACCTCTTAAATTGGGATAAATTCAGAAACTTACCTCTTTCTTATGTTCATCCCGTGCCCGAAGACGACGAAACACCACTGCCTCCATGTCTGACTGGAGCTGTTGACTGACTTGACCTTCCTTGAACTTGTTTGTTAGAGGAAGTCATGTGACTTTGTTTTGCTAGGCATGCAGAGCCATTGTTTTCTGGTTCCAGAAATCAGAGTTTGTTTTGTATCTTATGTTCACACTGGTGTGGACACCGTATCTTTACAAAATACTGAAGAGTTGATAAAATCAGATATAAAGTATCTTAAGGTACCAAACTGTGTTAGATTGTAAAATATTTAAAAGAAACAGTATATCTATGTGTTTTGTAACCATTTCTTTTAGATTTAAAGAAAGTTGATCACACTTGAAATTTATTATCTCAAAGGACACGAAGAGATATGAACATAAGGTAGAAGTTTGGTCAACATTTCTAATTTTATATTGCATTTTTCAAATTAATATAATGTTAATCCCTATGTCTCCTCATAATTGAAATGGAAATGTCAAATTTGAACTGTGCTGGAAGGTCATATACACATATAGTTCAAAATTTCCAAGACTAATCACTGAAATGTCACCCTTTCCTGTAATGAAAGTGCATATTCCGTCAACGTTTCATTATCTTGCAAAGTATCTGTCACAATTTACTCAACCATGTTACATCATTTATTTCTATGGAAGATGCTAAATAAACAGAACAAAGCACATATTTCATAAACCTTAATTTTGATGAAATATTTTATTATTTCGTTGGATGCTAAAATTTTACCAATATCGAAGACATGTGTGATATTATATCACGCATTATAAGAACCTTATTCATTTGGTCATGAACAAATGTACAAAGTTTCAACTTGCTTCGTGGTGTAATGGTTAGTTCGTTCGGCCAGAAAACAACAGGACACAGGTTTAATCCCAGGTGTCTTATATGTTCATATTTAACATTTTATAAATTATCATCACTTATATTTGGAAATTAAGAAAATTGACTCCATTGATTTCTCAGTTGTTAAAAAGTCTAGGTTTATTAGAAAAGTGTAGGTATATCAGAAAAAGTGTAGGTCTATCAGAAAAAGTATAGGTGTATCAGAAAAAGTATAGGTGTATCGGCTATTACACCTACACTTGTAACAAAAGAATATAGCAACGGGACCGGAAGTGGGGTATAATAATGCATTGCCTACTGTCGCCATTTTGCATTAATAAATATATCTCTATGTAAACAGGAACGTTCTCTCTCTCAGATTTTGTTTCCACAAAAAATACCCTAATAGAACCCATTCTTTAACAAGCCATACTGAAAGATGTTAACAACAATGCATGTAATGTAAATCCTTGAATGGATGTATCAAAGTCTCTGTAAAATTATATTTTTCCAAATAAATATTTTTTGTATTAGATCTAGATCTACTTAATTTCACTTTTGAAAGATCTTAATGAACTTATTGGTTGAGAAAAGGACTTTGAGAAATTGTTTGGAGGTTCATAGTTAAAGAAAAATATTTTAACTTCGTTGTCATGGTAACGAAAATAAAATAATTCAAAATGATGTAACTTCACTTCATGAACTTTTTACAAAGCGTTAAAACATTATTTTGCCTCTATTTTGTTAAAAAAAATTAAATAAACATAGTTTTTAGACTTTTGACTTAGATTTCCCATTTGAATTTGGCGCGGAATATTACGTGCCGAAGATACTAGCCAATGAAATATCGTGTCATTACGCAGGCGATCTGCATCACGACGGCTAAAATGCACCTTCCGTTCAACTCGCTTTGGACATTTCAAGAAACTGTGTACTGCAAGGAGAGTCAAGAATATTCAATGGATTGAATAAATTCAATTATCAGTGGTCTAATCAGGTAAAGTGACTAAGTATGTTTGATTTGAGTGAATCCTTCGAGAGAGTTACGTCCCCGATGCTTCTTTGCGTTCTCCTGACTTGGAGGTCGTTTTCAGCGAATCAACAATTTCTTTCCTCCAACGTGAAAGATTTTTAGAACTCTTCTGCTTTACTCCGATCAGCTGACTTCTTTACGATCCATTATTTACTACCATCAACATTTTGACTGCAACAAGTGATAAACGTAGAAATTATTTACGAAAATGCAAGAATATTCATCTAAAATGGCGGACGTGGATCTTTATGCTGACCCAGATAGGCTTATCCTGTCAATATCACAAGTCGGACTTGCATTCGCTGTTTATGATCCCGATTGACAGGTTGATTATAGATCATTCATTAATTGATTACATTGACTTTGTCTTCAAATAACCTTTCAAACAGTGATATATGCCCTTGGTAAACAGATAATAATTTAGGCATATTATGAAGCTCACATCAACATATTAGAATTTTTTTTATTATGAAATATATACTGCAGTATGGTGTGTGATTTTCTCCACTTTGATGACAATAAAATATAAACAAATCTTAATACAAAATCCGTCGTAAGAATAATGTACCGGTAGACACCAAAAACACTTTGAAGGCAATCAACATAACATCCTTCTCTTACTGTAAAAAAAAATCCTCTTTGACACCATTCACAAATGTATTGCCTCTCATCATAATTCTTAGTTAACAGGGAGACACATGCAGTAAAGTTCAGACTCATTTGCACGGATATTCAACCCTGTGTTCATGATCGCTAGTACTTGCGAGACCTCGCTAGCCGTGCAATGGGCAGCACGTGCTAGATCTTGAACATGACTGCGCACATGCTTGACTACTGCATGGAATGTTGAGTATATAGGCCAGTTTTAATTGGAGGCATCATGCATAATTTGGCTCCGTTCAAATATTCTTCCTCCACTAACCATAGCTGACTACATTGTCTCTATTTCGAGGTGTTGTAAAAAACTTGTCTCTGAACAGCTACTCGATCCCCATCCACTGCTTGGTCGTCTTCCATATGCAGTCCATTACCCAAGATTCACGTTTCTGAGGCTTTCATACTTCCACTTGATTAAAGATAAAATAAAATTGAAATGATTTATCGTGTACCAAAATAATTGACTCATGCAATAAAAATAATATGCTTTAATGAAATATAGCTATTTTAACTTTACAGCACAGACGTAAGGAAACATGCCGGCAACAAGAAGTGCTCCACGAACATCAGACCAAGAAAAACTGAAGAGATCACGATCAATATCGGAGACATCAGAACTTACTCCAAAGCCGAAATTTCCCAAAAGAGAAAATGAACCTGAAACGGTCCCCATCCCGAAAGAGGGGGAGGAGGGTGAGACAGTCCGTAGGGGGAGGGGACGACCTAGGAAGGGTGTATTGCCCGTCGTGTCTAGTCGTGTGACATCAGAGGTTAATAGTTCCGGGAATGCCAGCCAAGAGAAGACAGCTGACCAGCACAAGAAACTGATAGCAGTTGACAGGAAGCAAGATGGCGGTCACCAGACCAAGCTTGATGAACCCACAGCAGAGGTGAAGCAGCCCCAGGAGTTGAATGAGAGTGGTGAGAGTTCTGTGCAACCAACAACTACAGTTCAAAGTGGAAAGAAGAGGGGCAGAAAACCAAAGAGCCACATTCTGAGGGCTGAGAGTTGCTCGGGTGAAGCTGATTCAGTGGAGCACTCTGGTGAGAAGATAGCCAAGGGAGATAAGCCAGGAGATGACAATGCTGAACCTAGCTCCATGCTGTCACCTCGCAGAAGTGGCCGAGGAACCATGCCAAATTCCCGCTACAAGGACATGCATCTCTTCCCCACTGCAAAGAAACAGCAACCAATTGCTTCTGAAAAAAAAGGTGAATTTCTCGGTTTTCATAATCATAAATGATCACTCACATCTTACTGATTTTACTCTTGAAAGTCATTTTATTAAATGAATTCATAAATTGAAATGTGAAATTGTATTGGTTACAATATGCTTGAATTAATATGCCCTTTGCTTTTGTATTCTGTAGGAAAGGAGAAAAAACATGAGGATGTTTTGAAGTCACCAAAACTGACAGTGAAACCTGAAGAAAGTAAGCCCATTACTGAATCCAAGAAGTTACCCTCTGATGTGAAAGTTAAAGAAAAACCTAAACTGAAGACATTTTCCAGTGGGGCATCCATGGCACGAGCTCAAGCTAAAGCCCAGCTTCAGGCCGGGGTGAAATCTCAGCTGCAGTCAGATGTGAGAACTCAACACCAGCCCAGTGCTAAAACTTCGCTGGAGAAGCAGGTGGACAAGCTCCAGCTAGTTGATAAGACTCCACTGGCTGAAGACGCGTCTCAACACAAGAGTACAACTAGTACAGCTCCACTGGAGAACAAGGGCCGTCACGATGCTGTCAAGTTGTCTCCAGTCAGCACCAACCTACAGCAAACTCAACACAAACACCAGACACATCCTCGGGTCAAGAAGCTGTCCACGACTCCTGATGACAAGCAGGCTGAACCTAAGGGGAAAGGAGACAAATTCAGGTAACTGTTCTGGGCCTCCTTTCACAAAGCAACCTTAACTAAGGTTAACCTTAACTCCCATTCTTTAACATTGCACTAAGGTTACCTTAGTGACTTACGAACACCTTAGTGCTTTGTGAAAGGAGGCCCTGATCAGTAAATATCAACAGCTGATGGAAGTTGTAATTTTTTCTGCAAACATGACTGAAAAATAGATGACCATAATTTATGTGTAATATTGATTATTTCAGTATTCGTGAAATCGCTCATGGGTTTGAGGTCACTGGACGGGACGGCATTCCAGTTGTAGTAGCTGCAGAGAACATAGTCAGAGTTCCCCTGCCGGAGAAGTCTTCACATCCACCTGCCACTAAAGCAGACAAGACTTCAGGAAATACACAGAGTGAATCCAGTGAGCAAAACACACAGCTGGCAGTGAACATTAAAGTTGAAGTCAAGGATGACACCAGCTCTGAGGCTGCAGATCCACAGGAGACATCAGCATCTCATGGGGAACCTTCCACCGTATCAGGAGGAGTTGTTGAGACAACTGCAGTAAAACCTTCTTGTATTGAAGTTGACAGTGTTGTTGCAGAAGTCACTAATGTTGTGGAAGCAACCGATGTAATTGAATCAACAAGTATGGTTGAAGCCCCCAGTGTCAAGCAAGCTCCTGGTGACGCGCAAACCTCTGGTAGTATTCCAACCCCCGGTGTCGTGCAGACTCCTAGTGTAGTACAATCCACTCTGGTCATGCAAGCCCCTGGTATCGTGCAAGCCCCAGGTGTCATGCAAGCCCCAGGTGTCGTGCAAGCCCCAGGTGTAGTGCAAGCCCCTGGTGTAGTGCAAACCCCCGGTGTCGTGCAAGCCCCTGGTGTAGTGCAAGTCCCTGGTGTAACAGAAGCCCCTATCGTAGTAGAAACACATGTGGTCGAAGAAGCCCCCAGCATAGTGGAAGGCGACAGTGAAGACAAGTGTGGAGCTGCAAGCACTGTGTGCCCAGTGGCAAGAGGAGCCCCAGAAGCTGCTGTGATAGAGGAGGTTGTGGAGGAGGTGGAGTCTGTGCAGGAGGCACAGAGGGGAGACACGGGGCTGGAGACCGGGAGCAAGGTCACAGGGATGTCAGACAATCAGGAGGTACCGGGTGGATCGGAGATCATTGTTGATAAAGCAGGTGTCCAGGTCATGGATGTCACATGTGAGTACTTCGTGTTGAGGAAGATGAATTATAGACACTCTCACACTCTTCATAGTTTATTTTGTTATTCTAATATTTGGAAAATAACATATTGCATTGGTGATAACATCATAGATTGGTTTGTCACAAAATGACAATAACAATTAATTGCACAGTAATCAATTTGGAAGTAATTTGGAAGGGTTTTTTCTCTTTAGTATCGATGATAGTGACAAGAAGATGGCATACATGTAACACAACTCCTGTTCTGTTTGTCAACAGCCACTGCTAAGGGTAAGCTAACAATGCTGGGTAAGATGGTGGACGAGGGCGGTGCAGTGTTTGTAGTGGACAAAACAAAGAAACTTCCACACCAGTTCCTGAAGGAGACGCTCACCTCCTCCTCCCTGCCACCCACCAAACCTGGCTACGTCATCTCCTCTCCTCGCAGCAACTCCTCAGTGGTCAAGATCGTCACACTGTCCAGCATGCTGGAGGAGACCAAGACCACCATCAAGAAGGAGCCGGGGCTCACGGAAGAAACAACTCCGTCTCAGTCTCAACCGTCCTGTGTCAGTATCATCCAGCCCCCATCAGCCACCCCTCAGTCAATCATCCGGGAGATAGACTCACGCCCCACTGGCGTCGACATGATCCTTGAAGGCAGCAAGAGTGTTGAGACCTCCGTGGCTGCTACAGCTCCAAGTGATGCACCAAAAGATGTTGTGTTGACACCTGGAGGCTGTACAGAGGAGAGGAAGCTGATGGTGGACCTCGAGTCCAGGTCCTGCTCCACCTCCACCTCCACACAGACTCCCATAGACAAAGACTCTGAGAAGACCATCATCCCCACTGTGTACAAGTCTGGAGGAGAACCTTCACTGAAGACGATCACGGTCAACCTGGGCAAGCATGAGCTGATGGAGGGTGAGGTCGGGTTCGAGGAGTCAGAGGCGGGAGGCAAGAAGAGCGAGGAGTATATCCTGGTGGAGCTACCAGAGGGCGCCACCGTTCAGCAGAGATATGTCAAGAGCCGAACCAAGATTGATGTAAGTTCATCATTTTGTGTAGTCCAAAAATTGCAGACTATTAAATAGAAGTCTTCGATTAGCTTAAAGAATCATAGGCAGATCCAGGAATCTCAAAGGAGAGATGACAAATCCAACATTTTGGTATGAATCCTATGACAGCTTACGAATTCAGTATAGTGCTCAACTTTCCTATGCAATGCATAACTCTTGCCAGTTTCCATTACTGGCTGATTTAAGCCTTGCGGCATTTCCTTAAGGTTCCCATGCTAGGATATCAGAGCCCATTATGCATTTCAGATGCAGCGCTCCACTATCTTAGCATGAAATAGTGAGGAAAATACTGCAAGGCTTAAATCAGCCTGTGATGGAGACTTGCAAGAGTTAAGTCTTGTGTTGGGAAGTTGTCTAGTGCTTAATACACTCGAGTCTTACCAAGATAGCTGTGCTTTTTGTCAGTTAAATTTTTAACTATTAATAGAATTAATCTATCAAATGCATATCATTTCAGTATATTTATTACTATTAATCTATGATTCCTAAGACATTTTATTAACTCAGAGATGAAATATCTATCACAGGACTCGATGTTTCTGTCGACGGAGAGCATGGTGCGGGGAATCTACCACTGTACACTGTGCAACTACGAGACTAACAAGAAAGCTAACTGGTACAAACACAAGAGGAAACACATGGGTACGCTATTCCGTAGTTTAATATTTATGTTGTCAAACACATGGGTATATAACGTTATTTATATATTGCATAGTTATTTTTTTTGTCAATGAAATGCAATACGGTCTGTTTTGCCTGTCTGTACCTGTAAACGGTTTATGCTAATTAAACATCATTGTTTTCTGGTCATTGCACCATAAACTAATCCATTCAGATAGCTTTGCTTTAATTTTGTTCCATTACTCACTCTTCATCTTTTACATGACATTTGAAATAAAAAGAGTCAAGTGTTAAGAGGCAACTTATTGAATCTGATGATTGTTGCAGGTTTCCGAGAGTACGACTGCCCCCAGTGTAGCTACCGAGCTGCGACAAGCAGTAACCTCAAACGTCACCTGGCTATACACGAGGACGTGCGTGCGTTCCCCTGCGCTCAGTGTGGTCTCAGCTTCCGACAAAAGATCCACCTGGAACGACATATCAAGTACAAGCACGAGGTGGGTGTGAGCGTGATTGTGCTGTAGAGACGTCGAACACCTCTGAAGTATTAACAGTCTCCTGAACTTCTACATGTATCGTATTAAGTTGATTGAGCAAATTCATTCTCTAAATCCGAAATAATGCTGGGTATGATACTGATTGGTCAATTCATTTCCAATTCAAAATTCAGGTAAATCATTAAGTTTCAACACCAGTTTATCTCCTAAATGTCTGTGAAATGTAAGTTCTCAAAATGAAATATGCATGCAAATTTTGATCTTGTACACAATATTTCAAATAGATGATTGTGATGTATTTTCAGGAGAAGCAGATAAAGTGCCCCTTCTGTGACTACATGTGTGCCAATGAGAACCCTGACCTCAAAGTGCATATCAAGCGCAAACACTTGCCCACCCAGTCTGCAGACGGAACCATCAACGCGTTCGCCTGCCCGGAGTGTAAGCTGGTCACTATTAGCAGGAAGGACCTCAAGCAGCACATGAAGTTCCACCGCAAGGGCCCCGAGTTGAAGCTGTTCTGTGAACACTGCAGCTTTGTGACGGACTGCGAAAGTCGTCTGCGCCGACACGAACTGATCCACACCAAAGAGAAACCCTTCCAGTGCGGACTCTGTGATTACCGTGGCTCCCAAAAGGAGCACGTGCTGCGGCACATGCGGTCAGTGCACAACATTGACGTGGCACGACGCAAGCGGAGATCGGTGCTGGAGGAGAGCGAGGATAGTCAGCTGGAGAGTAGTCAGGTGGTGAAGGATCTCGACAAACTCCTAGACAAGTCTGACTATAGCACTAAGGACAAGATCTTCGCCTGCAACCACTGCACCATGAAGTTCTCGAAGCTCATCAACCTGTACAAGCACCTGCACACCCAGCACAGAACCATCATGTCCTCCGAGGAGGGAGAAGACTACTCATGTGTTGTGTGTGACTTTCGTACCAACACCAAGAAGAACCTGCTAGTCCATATGCGCAAACACAACATGAACGATCACTCGCCCCCCTCACACCTCTACTCCTGTGTACTCTGCCGCTACACCAACCCCAAACGGCGCAACCTTTTCCAACACATGCGCAAGAAGCACCGCATCGAGATTGTGATGAAAGACGATGGCTCGACGAGCTGCTTCGTGACTGACACATCAAACATCCAGGAGGATATGGAGCATAATATGCTGACAGTGGGCGACGTGGTGACCGCCACCACAGCCGACACCGACTCCCAGGACGACCCTACAGGAGTGCAGAGTGTCATCTCCCTGGAGGATCTCGCCACTCTGGTCGCATCCGAACCAAACCAGGACAATAACTTTGTGATAGACACGGGTCAGCTTCAGTCGACATCCCTCAGCTCCCTGGTGCAGCAACACGAGGCTGCGGAGGCTATTGAGGGTCTGCAGGCTCTGGCAGGTCAAATCAATCTGGCTGACAGTGTCATAGAGGAAGTGCATGTCATGGACGACCCTGCCCTCAATCCAATCACCATGGAAACTACGGTTGAGACTAGCCGGGAGGGTGCGGAGGAGAAGTCGAGTATTGAGCTGTCAGCGGAGCAGCTCGTCAACCTGAGTAGTGGAGACTACGTGGAGATTAATGGAGAGATGTACAAAGTGGAGATAGCGGGAGACGAAGGTGCTAAGGCGACCCCGGCCTCGCTCTCAGAGGTCACCAGTGTTCAATCCGACACATGACGAGAAGTGTTCACACCTGCACTGTGATTCTATGTTGTCTACACTCAACTTATTTAAACACTGCTATTTTCTTTTTTTTTGTTGACTATTAAAAATCTCATCTCATGTTCATTGTTGCAATTATTTCTCCAGTGGAAAGTCAGATCAAACATGCCACAGACTTATTCAGGTCTTCAAGCTAGTTAGATGAACATCAGTACCGTATTTCTGCTAATACAACCCCGGGGTTCTATTGGAGGTCCGGGTTGTATTGGAAGCCGGATTATGAATTGATGTTTACAATCTTCTTGGGGTGACTTATTGGACAAGTAAAATTAAATCATGGATCACTTATGTTGAATTTCACACGGTAACACTTATATTTCCTCTCAAAATGAGTGTATACGTAACTGATCATTCAATTTGTATGATAAAGTGTGCAGGGATGATGCAGAGAGTATTTAGTTATACGTAAAACCCAGATTCTATGGAGGCCCAGGTTGTATTAGAGGAAATAAAGTTCTCATCTCAAAGTCTATAAGATGTTTCATAAAACAGTGTACTGTATCAAACAATAAATCCAAAAAAAAATTCATTTGATGATACCGTATATATTTTTAGCGGAATGTCTTGAAATAGTTGTTGGAGTTTCCTGCCCTTCTCCGAACAGCTTCCAACATATCTAAGTGGAGAACACAGAAACCAGTCAACATGAGAGGAAAGGTTTCATGACCAATTGATTATATGTTAAACTGATGGTTAGATGCAGTTCATCCAATTAGATCAGCTCTGACAGAAGATATTTCTTAAAACAGTGGATTTCCAACAAGAAGTGATGTAAAATAATTGAACTTCATAGGCGTAGGAATAGAGGGGCCCACCTTTCATACCACTTTGAGAGAAAAATATTACTAACATTTTGTTCTCGTCTACACTCTGACAAACATCCCATGTCCGTTTAAATTTAAATTTCAGAATGTTATCATATTATCCTTCAATATCATATACCAAGTCACAGCCAATAAATTTTCCTTTAAAATAAGGCATAAAACATAAAAATCCAACGCATATTTACAAAGATACGAGTTTTCAAAGCTTTAAATATTAAAATATTGCTGAATTGAACCCACCAAATTGATACCAAAAAAAATCTCTTGAAACAAATTATCATTTTTATATATCACTTAAAATATCTTGTCAGCTAAAAATGACCCAGTTTTAAAGCATCGGGTCACGGAAGAATTTTAACATGACTGACACTTTTTCAACAAAACTGACCATTTGGGGGAGAACAAAATGTAAGTGCATATTTTTCTCTCAAAAAGTGGTGTGAAAGGGGAGCTGTGTATTGAGTTAAACGTGTCCACCCAACTCCAAAAGTCTTATTTAAAGGGAAAGTTCTATCACCAATCTATCGGCAGCATCCGCCATGTTGTTTTTTTGGCATTTCGTGAAATGAAAACATGCTATATTTAACACAATTTTGATTTTTAAAAATAATAAAACCTACACACTGATATATTATTCACATCATAACACATAATGTAGGCCTATTACAAAACTAATAAACAGCTATTTCTTATCAAGAAGTGAAGTCGTAACTATTCACAAAGCATGCTTAAATAAACTCAATCCAGCATGTGATAAAAAAACATTTACTTTAAACACTAATCTCTGACATTTGTTTACGAAATTGTAATTTTAATGAATTGAATGACATACATACTCATCAAACTGTTTGCTAGACCTCCATTCAATTCAAAACATTGTTACGTCTCAATTTCAGTGCGCTGGGCATCAGGGAAACCACATAAATTGGCCTCCTCAATGAAGATAAATAAAAACACTTTTCAATACACTACAACATTTACTGTATATAATCAAGGACTATACATCTCATGTTTAAGTTAAAGACAGAATCACATTTCATGCTATTTCCTAC
The DNA here is from genome assembly GCA_936450465.1 of Gibbula magus. NCBI lineage: Eukaryota > Metazoa > Mollusca > Gastropoda > Trochida > Trochidae > Gibbula > Gibbula magus. The sequence goes on along the minus strand of OW388293.1, from coordinate 59,338,233 downwards.
CTTTGTAGATAAAAGATGCTATTATGCGTAGATTTTGTACATTGTTATCTACCATTTATAAGGGTAAATATTTTGATATTGACAATGTTTTGTTCCTGCTGTAACTCATTGCAGCAATAAACAGATGTATATATCTGCATTCACAGTTTAATGGAATGAACACAAATCCTATTTACTCAAACAAAACTTGAGGAACAATCACAACACATGATTCTTCAGTAAATCATTTGTCCCATTAAACATGCAAACAGAAAGAAAAACAATTTATATCGGCAATCTATGGAAAATTTTCCCCAGGTGAGATAATGACATAAAACGATTTCAATGACTATTTAATGTTGAAGATCTAAAAAAATTGTTTTCTCAAACAATACTTTGTTAATTGTTTTGTTGATATGGCTTCAATGGCACTGAAAATAGCTGAAAATGTGCCTCATATACCGGGGTAAGTTCAAAATCATGTGGGTCCCCTCCTTAACCCCGTGGAATACCGGTAATAGCCCTCACCACTATACAAACCCTCCCAATGAGAGTGAGTGAGTGAGTTGGGGTTTAACGCCGCTTTCAAGAGTATTTCACTTATATCGCGGCTGCCCCTGGCGGGTCTCGAACCCCGGACCTCTTGATCCGAAGCCGAACACGCTAACCACTGCGCTATCCCCCCCCCCCCCCAAATGAGAGACAGTTATCACAAAAATGAAAGTAAGTAGGAAGATATGTGCAGTGTAGTGCCTTGGATAGCAACTAACCTGGTGACCCCCCTCAGCTATGAAAACTTGAGCTTAAGAGGCCTGATGAGCTAAACATTCAATATACATACTGTAAATAGTTTCTTCAAATAATCTTAGTAAACTCATGTCAACATACAAAAATACTTTGAGGACAATTAACACACTTCACTTCACAAGGGTATGGGCAATATAAGGGAATGTTGGAAAACAGAGCAAATAAGAACATGATGTCACAAGGTAATACTATTCTGGTTGCTCGTCCACCACTCACTCACACAGTGATAACACAGACACAACAGCTGTATATTAACACTAGCATATATCTTATTAATGAGGAAACATGGAAGATCTAGGTATCGTTGCACAAACTAACTTAACATTAGGTAACGGAAGGGTCATCCGATAAAATTGCACTAAGGCTGTTAAGGATAACTAAGTTTATCAGGTACAAAGGTTTATGTGAACACTGATAACATCTCACTCTAAAGTAAATAAGTCAAATATTCCCAACACCTCATGCTCCAGTAAAGATGCCAATAAACCTTTTTATTACCCATATGGCCAATAAACCTTTTTATTACCCATATGGTTGAAAATAACTGAGTTAATATTTTTGATATGAGCACATGTGCACAAATCACGTTTGCCTAGCAACGATGGTTTCACCGTGGCTTCCCGTATTTTGCCGTCAGTGACGTCATAAAACGATTCTTCGTGACATCACTGTAGCTTGGCGTCGCAAGAGAAGTGGGCCAGTTTCTGGCTATTTTTACGTGAATCAAATAGAATAAAACAAGTAATAAATAAATTATTACACTCGCAAGTGTGTCGTATTACTTTTACGAAAATCGTGCAAATTTGTGTATAAACTTCGCTCTCGCTCGGGCAATACATAAAAAATACACACTCGTTTTGTAAAAGTCATATGACACACTTCCTCGGGTAATAATCTCTATATAACGTCTTACTCTCCAGTAAAGATATTGATGATATGTGTACTCACAGAGGCAATCATTAGAACCAGCTAATGAGGAAGAACTGATGATATATCGATCATTGTTGAATACCAACACACAACCAGCTCGTACAGAGATAAAACAAGCAATTGACACTGAGATGACATGATCCCCTGCCGCAAATTATCTCTTCAAAATTAAGAAATAATGTCAAGGTCAACAAAATAGACTGGGGCGTGAGTCTTCTCTGGAAGAACATTGGTAAGATATGAAGAGAATATAGTGATATCCTGCTGACAGCTTAACATGAAAGTTCACATGATGATAAATTAAAAACTCCATTGTGACCTTGAGAATAATGTCAAGGTCACCAAAATCTAATCAGTTCTTTTTCCTCCCTACGAGAAGCTTTGTGTAAGATTAGAGAATCCAGTCAATGGTTCTTGAGATGTCCCTCTTACAAGCTTAACATGCAAGGTCGCATGCCGAAAATTTCTGCTGTGATTTTCATAATGTCAAGGTTACCAAAATCTAATCAGCCCCTTTGTCTTCCCTAGGAGAATGTCAGATAGGAAGAGAATTCAGTTCTTGTGATACCCCACTGACAAGGGGAAAATGGTAAAGTCTTGTTACCTTGAAATGACGGTCATGAAACTCAGTAGGAACATAACTCCCAATATGCAAGATATAAAAAGAATCTTGTGAGCTGTTCTTAAGTTATTCCAAATCATACGTATGTCTGTACAGAATGACACTACCAAATAATATATCCCTTGCTTCCTGCTTAATACAAGTAAAGGGTTAACAATATGCTTCTGTAAAACGGTGATAAGAGATGACCACCAGTGCATATTTCAAGTAAGTTAAAAATATATTTCTTATCATACACTTCGATATATAAAATTCATTCCAAAATCAATAAGATAAAGAGGAAAGAAATCTTTCGCATAATTACTGAGACCCTAGCCATTCATTAAAAATTCAGTCAGTCAAAAGGACCACCATACAATTATATCACAGACAGCCTGAACACAAACATCTCTTTTCATTTGTATATTACAGTAAAAAACATCAAAGTTTTAAGGATTTTGATTTATATTTTTTTCTTTTTGAGTTCTTTGAGCAGTGGGTGGAGCCTGTTGTCCAGTGGGCGGAGCCTGTTGTTCCTTGGACGAAGCTGCTTGTCCTGTGGGCGGAGCCTGTTGTCTTGTGGGTGGAGCCTGTTGTCCTGTGGGCGGAGCCTGTTGTTCATTGGGCGGAGCTGCTTGTCCGGTGGGCGGAGCTGCTTGTCCTGTAGGCGGAGCCTGTTGCCCCTGCTGTGCCTGTTTCTTGCGGATGGTGTTGATCTTGTTGCGCACAATGTTGAGATGTTGGAGAATGTACGCCTCCCCTGGAGCGAGGTTATGGGCATGCTGGAGACACTTCTCCGCCTTGATGAGGTCGCCCTGCTCCACAAACACAACACACAGGTTGTGGGACGCCTGCACGTGGTTCGGCTCCAGCTCCAACACTCGCCGGAAGTTCTGTAATCAAACAACAGATCTCACTGATCACCTGGAGTTCAGAGTAATATTAGTAATAAAAGGCACTTATAAGGACAGGGGATTTACACCCATGAATAAGTATTAGAGGACACTTATTAGGATGGGAGTTTTGATAGTTTTGATGCTTTTTCTCACCTTCTCCGCTGCTGTGAGATCCTTCTTGTAGTTGATGTTGATGTCTCCCATCAGGATTTGAGCCTTTATGTGATCTGGCTTCACCTGCAACACAATCCACACAGTGTGTCATACAACTCCAACACAATCCACACAGTGTGTCATACAACTCCAACACAATACACAGTGTGTCATACAACTCCAACACAATCCACACAGTGTGTCATACAACTCCAACACAATCCACACAGTGTGTCATACAACTCCAACACAATCCACACAGTGTGTCATACAACTCCAACACAATACACAGTGTGTCATACAACTCCAACACAATCCACACAGTGTGTCATACAACTCCAACACAATCCACACAGTGTGTCATACAACTCCAACACAATCCACACAGTGTGTCATACAACTCCAACACAATCCACACAGTGTGTCATACAACTCCAACACAATACACAGTGTGTCATACAACTCCAACACAATCCACACAGTGTGTCATACAACTCCAACACAATACACAGTGTGTCATACAACTCCAACACAATCCACACAGTGTGTCATACAACTCCAACACAATCCACACAGTGTGTCATACAACTCCAACACAATCCACACAGTGTGTCATACAACTCCAACACAATACACACAGTGTGTCATACAACTCCAACACAATACACACAGTGTGTCATACAACTCCAACACAATACACACAGTGTGTCATACAACTCCAACACAATCCACACAGTGTGTCATACAACTCCAACACAATTAGGGTGAAACTAGGAACAAACCTCATATTCCGAGGAATAAAAATTGCAAAATACTTTATCTTCCGGGATACAAACTCATATCATGCGGCGGTATTACACTAGTTTAATATTGCCTTATAAATATTACACTGCAGTATCTTACACGGGCAATAATAATATTGTGATATTGCACTGGTGTACACACAACATGTTGACACTGATTATGTTTGACCATGAACCTAACTGCGTATTACTCACCTGTATGAGTTTGTCCAGGTAGACGGCCGCCTCGCCTGGCTTGTTGATGTCGTTAACGAGGAGCAGTGCCAGGTTGAACAAACAGCTGGAGAACTCCTCATTGTACTGTTGGGGAACGAAGATGAGATCAACTACAGTACATCTACTGTTGTCATAACATATGAAATCATGAAATCACAACTAAACATGTAACATTGTTATAAATGGGCTCACACTATCTGCAATAGCACAAATTCTTGTACTTTTTTCGGGACAAGTCCCGTGCGGGATTCAAACCAACTCCTTTAGAGTAAGGCACCAGCGGCCAGCATTGACTGTACCAACATCTTACCCATTCGGCCACCTTGACCTCAACTCAACAGATAGTGATCTCATATATAACAATGATACATTTGTTCACTATCTAAGTGACATGTACTTCTAACGCAACTTCACATCTTCATTCTCTCTGAAATATTTCTTTTACATAGTATATTTGGGGTTTTCAGTGCAGTATCATTCATTTCTCATCGAGGGACTGCCAATATGTTCATTTATACTTCGCCACAAAACGTCACAATTTGACCATTAAAGATTTTAGTAAACTTGTACATCAATGCATTGTAAGAACACTTCCTCAGTTTGAGAAATCTCGTTCTCACTGCTTTGAATATAAAAGAAGAGAATGGAACAAGATGAACAATGTCAGCCAGGATATTTCCTCAGCACTGACCCGAAGAGCCTCCTTGAAGTATTTCTCAGCGGCGATGAAGTCCTTGTCGTCCATGGCCAGCATGCCTAGATTGAAGTAGACCTTGTAGTCGGAGGGACTGTACTTCAACAACTGTTTCAACCTGTCACATGGACGGAGGGACAGAAACATGGAGAGGTTTAGTTTCATCACATAGATTTACTAAGTGGATGAACTTGTGAATAAAGAAAATTTTTACTCGAAGATATCGCTGAAACTTATGATATCGACATTGCTTTGCAAGTTATATACCAAACCAGCTACTACGACTTTGTTCAGTATTTTCTAATTCTGCCATTTTGTCATCAACAGAACAAGTATGAGTTTCCATATCATTGAAGCGAGATTCCAAAGAGGTTGTAAAAACAGATTTACATACATGTGTCATATTTTTTCCCACATTACCCAGGTAAGTTATTCCCGGGATCTTCTGTTGCTGTCTGGTGAAAAAGTCCCACTGTATCAATGGTTGCTAGGTGAATTGAGGTTTAACGCCGCTTTCAAGAGTATTTCACTTATATCACAGCTGCTAGTATTATGGAAGGGAGAAAGCCTGCAACGCCATGTGGCTATGCATTGCGGTGAAACCCGCGAACATCGGCTGGAACTAGCGAACCATGGGTGGTACTACGCTGAAATTCAGTGTAGAATTGCACCCAAACCTTACTGCGTGTAGAACAGTTCTCTACCTGGTTGCTAGGTAACAGTGACATTGCTCTAGTGCACATACTAAAGGACACGATAGCATGTAATCCTCATGTAACGACAATAACCCACCTTCTGTAAGCTTCTGGTCGGTTTGCTGGGTTCCCTCCCTCTTGTAGCATGACTGCTGAGTTAAACAGGGTTTGCTGAAATAAACAGGTGGTTACATATTACTCCTTTTACTTTCAAAATCATGTTAGCAAAATTAAGTTAAGAAAATTAACCCTCTACCTGAAGTAAGTCTAAGTCCAAAAAGTGACGTTTCCATGGAAACGACAAAAAATTTAAATCTCAGAAAATTAAAATTGTCTGTGCACGATCAGAAGAACATGGTTAACAACTGTACAAAGTTTGGTTGATGTACCTTTGACGTTTTTTGAGAAAATTGACCGGACGAAGGACAGACGGAATGACCGCTATATACCCCTGCTTACTATACTGCAAACTATACTGAGTGACTAAATTACAGGAGTTGAATGATGTAGCTTTATATATGTGGGATATTTCTAATCAGGGCTAGTGATGAAATCTGACCTTGTGTTCGGGGTCTCGCTTCAGAGCCTCCTCGAAGTATCCCTGGGCCTCGGGAAACTGCTTCATCTCCAGACACACCACTCCAAGCTGTTACAACAAACACAGAGAATGAGCTTATTGTGGTTACTAACTCAGGAAGTGTGTAAAACACTTGCATTGGATATTTTGTTGTAAAAGAACAGCAAGGTTTGAACAGATATGTTTTAATAAACAAATCCTCCACAAAAAAAAACTCCTGAAAACATTTTGATACACCTATGAGTCTATTCATTTCATCTAAGATGATATGAGTATGTATTTTAATGGTGGAATATATCTTTGATTGCGTGCAACACCAATGGTATGTAACTTTCATGTCAATGTAACAACAGCTGTGACAGTAACTATCATTAAAGTTGTCTGCTATACATAAAACACCAGAACATTGGATCATTTTGAGAAACAAATTACAACTGAAAGATTACTTACGTTGTAGTAAATATCTGCATTGTCATCCTCCACCTTCAGTGCACTTTTATACACACTTTTTGCCTCTTCAACCCTGGACGACAAGATGTACACAAAGTCAGTCTTCTTCAAAACATTACAAATATGTCATATAAATATGTATACATAAACAAATTGAGTATAGAACTTACTGAAAATATATCAAAACAAACTTTTCTTGTCCATCAAAATCACAGTTCACAGACTTTGAACGATGTTTTCATGGTTTTGTCTATCAGTAAGCCAGCTGGGATAGGGTAAGAGTATCATCGTTTATCATCCAAAACTGGCTCCAAAAGTAGATATCACTTGTGTGAGATCAAGCGATATCTACATTGTAGATATCGTAACAAACAAATCGTCACAATCCTATTACATCATCAGTTAATGTCATCACTAGGCTTTGACATCATTGAGAACACTGCTGACACTGTTATGACATCACAAAGTTGATGACGTAACAATGCTATGACCTCACTGAGCTCACGGCTGACGTAGTCAAGTGGCAGTTTTGTGTTGCAGATGTGTTCATTATTTTAATAATAGTTGAAGAATGATTTTGAATGATAAAAAAAATCTCACCTTCGTGTCTTCTGATATCAAATATATCAACACTCGTTGATTAAAGTGAAAATACCCTTGGCAAGCCTCCGATATTTGTAACTTTAATCAACTCGTGTTATATATTTGATATTTGAAGACACTTGGGTGAGATTCTCTATGTATCACCTACTTGCCGAGCTTGACGAGGATATCTCCGCGGTTGATGTATCCCTGGATGTAGTCGGCTCTCATCGAGATGGCCGTCCTCAGGAGCTAGTTGACAGAACAGGAAGAATATTGAACCACTTATAAAAACAACAACTTAACATGGCTCCCACAAAATTATAATCTAATTGTACAATCACCCCAATCTATGGGTTGCATTAATGAGGGGAGAAAGCCTGCAGAAACATTGTGGATATACATTGCGGTGAAATCTATGGACCACGACCACTGCACTTACATTGTCAGCTTCCTGTAGACGAGCTGGATCCTTTGACACGAGACTAGCCAGGTTGAGGTACACATTCAGGTGGTTCGGGGCGATCCGCGCCGTGTAGCTCTTTCCTGTCAGAGATAGAGAAAGGTTATTACAGTTTTGTGCATCCTGAACATATTTTCCCATCTTGTGACAATCCAAAACATTAAGGTACGTGAAACAGGTTACAGGTTTCTAAGGCCAAAAAAAAAAGCGTTGAGGGCTTGTGCACTTTGCTTTTGCGGAGAAAAATACTGATGAGGGGATAACACATTTTTTGTCATTAGAAATTTAATTTGGAAATGCTACAAGTTTAGAAAATCAGAAATTTTACCAAAAACACTTTCTTGTTCTTAGAACCCTATGTCTTTCGTGGACAAATGAATGGATGAGTTTGTCATAATGATGCAGCTACAAAATATACTTTTAATAATGACAATAACAAATAGTTACATACACTCATCAAGTGATGAGCGGAAGTCCAAGATGTTTCACTCTTTGTTATGTAGCCTAACTATAAATGTACCCAAAAAAGGATGTGATCCTTAAACAAACTTGGGCTTGCATTGACACTATTTGCAGAGTACAGACTCGGAGTGGGTGTCCCACTCACCTGGTATGATCGGTGGGAAGAGCGCCAGTGCGTCTCTGTACGCTGCCTCGGCTTCTTGCGCTTTCTTCAGCGTGTTAAACGTGCGACCAACGTTGATGTGAGCTCCGATATCGTCCGGCTGCACGCTGCAACAGAAGTAAGCAACACATCACATGGTTGTTAACAATATTGATGCTGCTCCATTACAGTCAAGACAGAAACAATAATATTTAAAATTTTATGAAAAGTTTAGTGATATATGTGAGAACGAGAATGAGGTAACTAACTAGAGGTAAAAAGAGCCATTAGCTCTGTAGCTCATCAGGTATTAAACAATAAACTAAATAAGCTTCAAAATGTATTTTTTCGAGAAGCATATATCAGAAGCATAACAACTTTCAAGAACTTTATGAACTAGAGAAGAAGATGACATGGGATCACAGGGTCATCAAATCTACAATTTGGAATCCCAAAAAGCAAAGGAGTTTGCATAGAGGCCAGATGAGCTAAAAACCTAATTACCTGACCGCCTTCTGGAAGTATTCAAGAGCCTCAGCAAACCGCTCCTCTTTCTCCAGGGCGTGACCCACGTTGTTGAACAGTTTGGCGTTGTTTCGGTTCACTTTGAGCGCAGACTTGAACAAGGTGTACTCGGACTCCCTGTTGAGAAGACAGACATGATGAACAGTCAATCATGAGAGTCGGTATATCCAGACCGTGACATATACAGTCAAGCCGCGATAATCCGGCCACCGATAATCCGATTCTCGCAGTTTCCGAACGGTAGGAAGTTGTAACCAAACTAATCTCTTTAGTAGTCCTCAGTACTCAGTAGTCCGAACATTTCACTATCTGAACGTTTTTGATGAAAAACGGAAGAGTTCGGATTATCGAGGCCTGACTGTATATGGGTGTTGATATCATCAGCAGCTGGGTGCAGAGATATGTGTTGTTGTGAATTTAGAGAAATGATGATGGTTCATGGAGAGGACAATAATATTGTGCATCTGATAAGGAGGTCAGCAGACAGATATCAGTGAACTCACCACTCGGAGTTGCGCAGGACGGTCTTGAAGCTGTGAGTGAGGACGAGGCCGGCCATCAGCACCTGCAGGAGGATCTTCACAGACCTGCAACATGAGAGACTTGTCTCAACAGAGAGTGCCCTGGAGAAGTGATTGTGTGTCTTGTAGAGGCACAGATCTAATAATAATCATAATAATGGATATAGCGCAAATATCTCCACCTTGTGGACTCAAGGCGCTTCCAACATTATTACCCTGGTCTAACCTGGGCTGCCGTAGCGCTCAAAGGTCACCTCCTCAACATCTTACACCAGGTAATGCAAAGCAGTCTGTACAGATCTACACAAGTTAATCCATCTTGTCAGATATCTGTACACAACCACAACAATACAAGCCGTATATGAAATAAAACTGACAACTAGCCCGCCAGAAAGTCAAGTTAAATGACAGATTGATAAGTGTTGAGATTACAGTTATCTGCTCCTGGACAGAGGATTTTTATGCTAATGACTACCCCAAAGAAGATCCCTTCTCAAGAAGAATTGATAACTAGCACGCCAGTAGTGGATATGTTGTCAAATGGCAAAATTAACCCTTACGTTGCGTATATATATTTTACCATTTTTAGCCCCTGTGGCGGAATTTACAGGCTCGCAGCTCGCAGCAGTAGTTTGGGCTTTGGCACTAACTAGCTCTGCTGGCGGAATTTCCAGGCGGCGATTCCGGTATCGTTTTTACAAAATATACCGCATCTACATGGCGAATAAGGACTATATACGGGCGTTCAATACAAATTCAAGTAGCGACACCCGTACACAAATGGCTAATTCACACTCGAAACTTTGAATGAATTTTCTATGTTTTTTCGTTTTTATTCTATTACTTTGGAAAGATTATCTTTTATTCGGGCCTCGTAACATCATAAATACGAAACGAAAAAAATTCCATTTATATACGGAATTGAAGACAAGATGTCTAGCTTCACAATGATATAAAATTATTAGAATGAGACCTTTGGTTATAATTCTATAGCTATGTAAAGTTTGTCTTTATTTCCACCTATAAAATCGTCAATACTTACAACATGTATGCGGCATTGCAAACGGTCGTTCATCGCACTTTTCCAAGAAATCATAATCTCGAACCAGTTGACAAATAAGCACATGTCAACCCAAATATGGTTATGTTGTTTGAGTTTTCAAATAAACGCTAACCTCGAACCATAACTGATGAAAATATGTTGATTAGTTTGTGTGCCGTTTGGTTTCACATGCCTCTCAGAAAGGTAAAATTGTATCTTTATTTCTGTGAATAAATCTGCGCATTTTATATAGAATAAAAGATTATTCTTTTCGGTTTATTGTGATATAAAAATTATGAAAATGCATTCAGTATTTTAGCCTTGATAAATGTTTTAGAAGTTGTGAAAATCGCCGATTGTTTCAAAATTTATGAAGTGTAAACATGACCTTTTTCACGGCGCTTGCTGTGTCTTTATTATTTTTTTGAGATTTTCTAATTTTATATGGGAATGTAGTCCATTGTTTCCCCTTTATTTTGCCGTATTTTTTTTGAAAACAAACAATTCGTTCACATGATATGAAGTGCGGGAGTAAGGCGAGTTAGCGATTTTTTTCCCCGTCTCGCGAGATGCGAGGCAGATAGCAGTCTCGGGCGAGGCAAACCCGAGGCAATACAAACACGTGGGTGAAAATAGCCTCAAGGGAATTAATGCTTCGGGGGCTAAGCCCGACATAATTGGCCTTTTGTAAAGCTAATTATCGATGCGTTACGGGTCAACAATGCACACGCAAATTGGTGTGAATTTTGCTTGATATTCCGACCACACACTGAACAAAGCTTTATTCTCATGTCGGGTCGCGATGCGTAAATACAGCCATTCTCATGGGTCGGGTCGCGGACACAATCGACTCATGACCCGGTATGGGGGATAGAATATACTTAGACAGCCGTGAATTATTCTAAGTCTTGTATCCGGGATCCGTATTCAGACACCTAGGAATCGCTTATAGCCCGCCCGGATAATTCCGTCGCCCGCATGTTAAGGGTTAAAGCAAATCTCTCATATCCCATTCCATAGCAAAAGCTGCCTGTCAAACAGTCCTATTTCACACATGGATACAAGTATTGACATGAGTGTACTCACTGTTTGTTGTGTGCAAGGATCTGGAAGCCGAGAGCGACCAGCATACAGAAGCCCATGCTGGGGGTGTACAGGATCCGCTCCGCCACCACGAACCCCACCGGGAAGAAGAGGTTGGACGCCGGGACAAACGGAAGCACCAGGAATGAAAGGGACTGTAACAATGAAACATAGAGACTTAATGGTGGCAAAAAATAAAAGAAGGAAAATTGATAGAATAAAATGATGACCATGTCAGTAGAATCGGAAAGTGGATTTCTCAGGAATATGTGAGGAACCAGAAGAAGGAAAAAGCAACGCTGAAGCAAAGGTTCCTGTATTGAGAGAAGGAACAATGATGCAATGCCAAGATGGCTCACAGGAACATCAAGGTCCATGCAAACTCCTGAGATGAAACATTGGCCTGAATGAGAGAGAAACTGAAGACTATATAAGAGTAATTGAATTAACAGATTACACGGATGCTACCCGACCATCCTGGCAGTACACACATGTAAATGATGAGCTGGCTACAATCCCGAGGACTAAACGACACGAATGAAGAGCAATGGAATCTCTACACTGTCTCCCCTCTCCTTACCATGAGGATGCAGCGAGACCTCTGACTCTGAGCCTGCAGAGCGTACAGAGCGAACTTGAGTGCCGAGGCGTAGAAGGCGAGAGTGAAGAGGTTGCGGTAGTCGATGAGGGAGGTGATGAGGGGGATGGTGCCCATCGTCCAATCACAGCACAGCTCCGAGGGGTTCAGGAGCAGCCACATGTTTACCGGCAGCAGGTAGTTGAAGGTCAGGTGCCGTTCAGGGAATGGCGCGACAGACGCAGGGTTGTCAAATCTGAAATTAAGCAATTACTATGAAAATAATATTAGTTATTCAGTCGCAGATCCAGAGGTCCAGAGATCATGGATCCGCCCTATGCAATTCTTGCTTTTCTTGGATAATGACAAGCTCTTTCATTTTGACAAATACTTTTCCATAAAAGATCACCACTATTATTTATAGGGATAGAAGCAATATGATCATTACAGTGGGCGAGACGGTTCCTCAATAATGATCCCTGAAACATTACATTTATGAGTCAAATAGTTTCTGTATCTTTAGATTCAATATAAAAATTTATTCCTTTAATTTCACAAACCCCAGGGCTGTGCCTCAACCCTTTCTTTTGAGGTTTGAAATTTATTCTGAAAAGATGAAACTACCCAGCAAGATGGATAACAGACATTGGACTAACCCTATCAAAGTGAGATAAAGAAGCCCACTGGTGTACATACCTGGTAAAGACTGGCAGCTGGGCACCCATCACCTTGATCCTTGCCACCAGCATGAGCACCGTGCTCACAACCAGGAACCCGGCACGTGTCACCGACACCGAGAGCCAGACAGGGGGGCGGGGCTTCCCGCTCATTAGACTACCCAGAAATCTCAGCAGCTCCCAGAAACAGGCCTGTCAGAAAAGTACACAAGTAACAACATGGACCCACAAGTCAAAGGATCTTAAGTCAGTATTTCTCAGTGCCATAAAGTTCCTCTTATACTGGTACAGATAGGTTCACATATTACCAAATCAAAAAGAAACTGTAACAGCATTATTTTTCCAAACTTTGGGAAATAAGATATAGTTTTGAGTTACACGGAACAATTGATAGAATGGGTAATAAAGAAATTATTACACTCAAAAGTGTGCCATTTGACTTTTACAAAATTCTTACAAATTTGTGTATAACCCTCGGTTTCCCATGGGCAAAAAAAAATTCACACTCGTTTCATAAAAGTCATATGACACACTTCCTTGGGTAACAATCTCTATTTATGAGTGCCTCAATTACAAGATGAAAACATATTGCATAAATTATGAGGACTAATAACCAAGACATAAAAAAAGGCAAATCTAGACATCATAGTTATTACAATATTCTAGACACTGACCCGCTGAGCTACAAACACTTCGTACACACAACAGATGCCGATCACGGTGATGCCTTGCTCCTTACACAACATCGCTATGGTTACCAGAACCACGGTTGTCAGCAACCAGTTCCAATCTGACAAAAAACAATGCTGGACAATTACACATATATACTTTTTTCATCTACATTTCTATCTAAATTTCAAAAGATTTCCATCGATACATATGGGGAAAAAATAAGCACCACCAATATTCAAAATCAAAATGTGATGTGGGAACGTTACAATAATTTGACTGAATTATTGAAGAAAAATTACTCCAGTTGACATTTTATGAAATTATGACTGAAGTTGTAATAGTACTGTTAAACTATTGCACTTTGTTTTAGAGATAACAGTTATTTTGAAGGTTCATAGTGTTGTAACTAGTGACTTTTGACTAAAAGGCAGATACTAAAGTTCGACCAGTTGACTTGAAAGAATGGAATTACTCACATTATAGCAACCAATATTGACTTTCATTTCTCAGTATAACCTAACATGTTTTTTTAGATAAAAATAATTCATAAATGTAAATACCCAAAAGAAGCGAAACGTTATCTGAATGAAATTTTCTTATTAAACTGCTAAATTATGATTCTATGATACCTTACGATACCTTTACTGACACATTGTCTACTTTCTTATCAGACAACTTTTGCTGGTGAAAAAACTTTGGAGTGTTAAACTTTTTTCCGTATGAATATATTTCAACAAGAAGAATCCTATTATTTTACACGTTTAAATGATCCAGAGTTCTGACCTTTTGTCAGACGAAATTCACGAAAAGTTTTGATCAAAATTCAAATGTGGTAACCTCATTCTAAAACATGAATAAATATCATTTCTAAGCTCATACAATGATAGAGAAATTCAACTGGTGGAATCATGACAAGTTTAAAAAGTCTCACCAATCTTTGCCCTGTATCCGGTACAGCGGACGTACGACATGAGCGCCGCTAACATAAATATGGAGGACAGTGTCTCTGCTCTACCGACCACTCCCGTCACCTGCGTGTAGAGAGATCTATTTCTATATTCATGGTACACAATTTTAAACCCCCAAAATGCCATACAAATTTCACAGAAACAATAGATTGATACTTACACCCACGAGAATACGGTATATCAGTCAGAGGAATGTGACAGCTCATATCACCAACAACATCTATCACATATATGCTGAGAATTGTTTTTCCTTGTATTTTATGTTGATAAAACAGATAATCTCGTCTTTTTATTTATTTTACGTAACCAGTTCAATACGAATCATCCATGGTGAAAATACATCTTATAATGCTTTGTTAAGCAATAGATTAAGGTTTGGTGTATTAAGGTGTACTGGTATACACTCACGGCCTCCGTGTGTACTGGGTGGACAGAAAACAAGATGGCCGCCAGGAAAGCTGTCCACTCCTTCATGAACATACAGCACATCCTGCAGAGACGAAAAGCAACCTTTATGTTCTTGTTACATTTTGTATAAGTTTTTTTGTTTTTTTTAAAAACACTTTATTGTCTGCAATACATACATACATTGGAAATTTATTGTGTGAAAATGGCACCCATCAGCCACAGTGCAGCGCCAGTAAAAACATTTTTCTGTCCTTATAAAGCTGAGTGTCAAGCAAGGAAGTAACAACTCCCATCTTTTAATGTCTTTTGGTTTGACGCAATCGGAATTGAACCCCGGTCTTCCGGGTTATGAGCGGACACTCTACCAACTGAGCTACATCCCCGGATGAGATATATGCATCATAATGAAATTATAACCTTGGTAGTGTGGAAATAAGTTACCGGTAGACTCGTTTCCATCCCAAAAGCATAATTTTGGCAATTTAAGTACAACAGACAGCCTTCAACCAGACAATGTAAAGACATCGGACATGCTATGCCATAAGGAAATAATATAAAAGTGTTGATTTAAATTTATTTGGATTGGCCTATGCCTTGAGGGAATTTGATGAGCTGAAATTAACAAAAGAATTAGTGAGCACAGCTCACTCATGATACCCCCGCTTTTAACATTGGTAAAAAAGAAATGTTTGAAAATAGCAAAAGGGCATCAATGTTTAAACTTTTGTATGAACAGACCATTATATATAAGTATTATTAAAGCAGAGTATAAGTATTACACTTGTAAGCATGTTTTAGAAGTAAAAGTCGAAAAATTTGAAAAATGTCATTAAATATGCAAATGAGGGTATGAAACATACAAATATGCAAATGAGGGTATGAAATATAAAAATGACAGATGTACACATCAGTGGTTTCGTAACATTTGAACAATTAGTGTCTGAGTTATGAGTGGAACAAAAAGTGTGAATGGCGAGGATGAAAAACGGAGAAAATTTGCATAAATTATGCAAATGAGGGTATGAAACATACAAAAGGCAGATGTACACATCATGGTGATTGTACATATCAAGTTTCTTAACATTTGGACAACTGCTTTCAAAGTTATGAGTGTAACAAAAAGTGTGAATGGTTAAGTCGAAAACGGAGAATATTTGCATAAATTATGCAAATGAGGGTATGAAACATACAAAAGGCAGATGTACACATCGTGATGATTATATGTATCAAGTTACAAGACATTTGAACGATTACTATTTGAGTTATGAGTGGAACAAAAACTGAATGGAAAAGTCGAAAAACGGAGAAAATTTGCATAAATTATGCAAATTAGAGTACGAAACATACAAAAGGCAGATGTACACATCATGGTGATTGTACATATCAAGTTTCGTAAAATTTGAGCAACTGGTTTCAGAGTTATGAGCGGAACAAAAAGTGTGAATGGTTATAAGTCGAAAACGGAGAAAATTTGCATAAATTATGCAAATGAGGGTATGAAACATACAAAAGGCAGATGTATACATCGTGATGATTATATGTATGAAGTTACAAGACATTTGAACAATTAGTACTTGAGTTATGAGTGGAACAAAAACTGTGAATGGCAAAGTCGAAAAACGGAGAAAATTTGAACAAATTATGCAAATGAGGGTACGAAACATACAAAAGGCAGATGTACACATCATGGTGATTGTACATATCAAGTTTCGTAAAATTTGAGCAACTGGTTTCAGAATTATGAGCGGAACAAAAACCGGACGCACGGACGGACGGACGGACGCACGCACGGACGGACGGACGCACGGACGGACGTGCTGACCGCTATATACCCCCGACTACCTCGTAGCGGGGGTATAATTAGAAGGATTTAATCATTTTAGACATTATATGTACAACAGATATGTCATTGAAAAAAGTATAGCATTTAGCAAAAGCAAAGAAGACAAGTTTTATGCAAAATGGATGTTATACCATCATTTTGTAAAAAGTAAATGATCCTTCTTGAATTATTTCTTCTTGCCTATAATGATGTTTATGGACTCATGTTTATATATTAAAAGGGTGAATATGTGAGTGAATGTGATGTTTGTTCTTGTGTCTTCTTGTTAAAAAAAAAACCCCAAAACAACAAAAATCTGATTCTTTTCATTACTTTAACTGCAATGGGGCTCCTGCTTTCCTGAGTTGGAGTCTCTTTTTTGTAAGAGGGATCTCTGAATAAAAAGTTAATGTAAAAAAAAAAAGAAATTAATTAGAAGTGTAAGAGGTTGCACCACAATAATTTTGGTGTGATAGCAAATTTATCAACGACAACTTACACACGAAAAAATGAAATCTTACCTCATGAACATAATGCAGACGACAGCGTGAAGAATTGCATTGACCAGATGGTAGGTCATGGGTTCCAGCTGACTCACACTGTAGTTCATTCGGAACGTCAGCACACACAGCGGCCGGTATGACTTGTGACTCCTCTCCTTCAAACATATCAAACAGTTTCATAACACAAGGTTATTCAGTCCAGACGACCAGAAGAAAAGGATTTTATGGATGATCAACTTCTTTATCCATAAAATCTTGTCTTCTTCCTCACGTCAACTTCTAGAATGCCTCTCAAACAGTTAATACAACACTCAGGCAAAAAAAGTTAACTGAGTTTTTAGTTTATAATGATGGACCTGGAGAAGAAGACAAAATGCGAAAAGTTTACGGCTGGATACTGTGCAATGCCATTAGCCCATCGGGCCTTTCAGGCACATCTACACATGATGATTGTCTAAGTTACATTTCCATGGAAACGGTAAAAAAAAATAACTCGAAGAAGTTGAAAACCCCAAAAGGCACATCTACACATGATGATTGTTCCACACACCAAGTTTCGTTGAGATATGTGTTATAGTTTTCGAGTTCTGTCCCGGAAACGAAATTCTAAGTTACATTTCCATGGAAACGGTAAAAAAAAATAACTCGAAGAAGTTGAAAACGCCAAAAGGCACATCTAGACATGATGATTGTTCCACACACCAAGTTTCGTTGAGATATGACTTATAGTTTTCGAGTTCTGTCCCGGAAACGAAATTCTAAGTTACATTTCCATGAAAATGGTCCAAAAAAATAACTCGAAGAAGTTGAAAACCCCAAAAGGCACATCTACACATGATGATTGTTCCACACACCAAGTTTCGTTGAGATATGTCTTATAGTTTTCAAGTTCTGTTCCGGAAACGAAATTCTAAGTTACATTTCCATGAAAATGGTCCAAAAAAATAACTCGAAGAAGTTGAAAACCCCAAAAGGCACATCTTGACATGATGATTGTTCCACACACCAAGTTTCGTTGAGATATGTCTTATAGTTTTCGAGTTCTGCTCCGGAAACAAAATCGGGACGGACAGACGGACGGAAGGACGAACGGACGGACGGAGCCCATTTCAATATCCCCCCCCAACTATGTTGGCGGGGGATAAAAACAAGCTGAACCAATTCCAAAATATGCCAAAATGATACACAGTGAACCAGAATCGCAGTTCAGTTTAGTTGTGTACTGTACAGGTAGTTGTGAATGGTTTCCTTATCCCTCTGAGCAGCTAGATATTCAATATGACTCTCTTATAACGATCTTACTGCCTAGATATTCATAAATAAGACTATCTTGCAATGGAAGTCTAAAAATAACCAGCGTCATATTAATAATTAATCAACTGTAAATGTTTAGTTCTATGTAATGTTACGAAATTTGTAAAGTCAGACGAATATAACAAACTTACATTTGCCATCGGAGTTCCCCAGAAATCGTTGAGGAAGAGTCTCCCGACAGACACGTGAGGCCGCAGGTCCTTGTTTTCTACTACAGCCGAGACATCGTCAAACACAAACCCACAGTGGAGGGAGTTGTAGTAACACACACTCACTAGGCAGACTAACACCGCCGAATAGAGGGTTCGAGTCTCCATGTCGTTTTCCAGGTTTAATATTCTTCTTTATTGATAAACTGTCATCTGAATTATCAAGATAGAAAACAGAAGCATATTTTAGTGTATCTGATATAATATTAAAACCTTTTTGACAAATATCAATGGAAAAAACAAATCCCTAGCAGAAGATATTCCTTTAAAAGTATCAGTTTATTTAAGTGATTTACCATTAACATAGATCAAAGGGACTACCGTATTTCCTCAAATAGACCCCCATCATCTAATTTGTCACTCAGACCTCCAACCCTGGCATTTACTCGAGACCTGGTGTCTATTAATCTTTTGGCACCATAAATCATCAGACAAACAAACCTTGAGAAATACAATCATGGCAAACTTTCTTGCATATGAATTTGTTTTAGTTAATATTTGTTCTTTTTGGAACAATTATATAAAAATCTTTGAGAGGCATACATCAAATGTAATTTTTCAAAAGTTTACAACACACAAAGATATATTCAGGACATCAGCATAGAATAAAGCCACTGGCTCTGTAGCTCATAGGCTTTATATACATTAACTAATTCAAAGTGTCAACTTCAAGGTGAGAGGTACAACAAATAGGAAGCGCTTTAAACGGAGAAGATAAAATAGGTCTTACGGTCCTTACCCCTCTGACCTATCTTTGAGGCCAGAGATAAAATACCCTACAAATAAAGACACACTTGAAGATTTAATTAATCGCTGTTGTTTCCTTTAAATTACCTCCCTTTGAAGAACACATAAAATCTTAAGATGAAAATAGCTTTTCAGGTCATGACCTTTGTGACCTATATTTGGGGTCACCTGATCATGAAATTTACAATTAGAATCTTCATTAGCCGAGGAGTCTGCACACAACTTTTCAGCTCTATTGACCTTTTGGAACCAGAGAAGAAGATGAAAATAGGTTTTTAAGGTTGTGAGCCCTGTGACCCTATTTGGGGTCAGGGGGTCACGAAATCTACAATTTAGAATCCCCATTGGAACTTTTTGAAACTGGAGAAGAAGATAAAAATAGATTTTTAAAGTCGTGACCCCTGTGACCCTATTTAGAATCCCAATTGGCGAAAGAGTCTTTACACAAAATTTCAGCTCCCTAGACCAAGTGGTTCTGGAGAAGAAGACGGGACTGACGGACGGACACCCTGCCGTGCCAAAAGCCCATCAGGCCTTTCAGGCCAGATGAGCTAATAATTTAGCATCTTCAACACACAACGGGGCATATATGCACTTTTAGAAAATGAGACAGGATCAGCGCCACTTATCGTCCAAAGAGAGTTACGTCCCCTCTATTGACCAATCAAATCGGTTGTTCAATCGATCCAAAAGTTGGTAATGCACTGACAGCTTTACAAATTGCTCATAATACTTTGGGATTTTTCATCTCAGATGTTAAGCTCATTTGCGTAATATAAGTAATATCACTTATTAACAGAACGTAATCATCGTAATACGGGTACCGCTAATTCAAATTAAAAGAAGAAACGTACACCCAACATGTCTGTGTGATTTGTAAACACGCATTTGATTGGCTTACACCATAGCTCAATAATTATGTTACTTCCTGTCTCAGAAATCCCTGTGAGTTGTCACAAGGGTCAGTATGCATTTTCTAAAAGTACATCTATGGCCCAATGTGTGCAGAAGATGATTATATAGAAACAGGAGCATTAATTGTTCATCTTATAACTCAGTGTCTATTTGTTTCAAATGGCTATACTGCTGGTGTCTTTTTGAAAACCATCATCTAACCCAGCGTCTATATACAAGGAAATACAGTACGTATTTCAAAATAATCTAGGGATAACTTTGCAATGTAAACATTTAAAGTGAGTTTTTAAACAGGCAACTTATGTGACTATGTTATTTATTGTGCATTTTTATTCAGTAACCGAAAATGTACTAGTTACAAACAGTAGGCTTATTTCACAAGTTACAAATGTTGAAAATGTGCTGCTGCTTTACAGTCATCAATATGACATCAATCAATGAATACATTTCTTTAATAATTATACAATATTTTCAATACTGCAGCATTTTTTGGATACACAACATTGTGAGCAAGGAGTGAAGCGTTCACAAAATTTCGAATTGAGCAATACTGTCGATTATCGACCACCCGGCACCAGCTGACAACACACTTCACAGCAACCGGTAAATAAATAACACTTCGATGAATTGTAACAGAAAGACAAATCCAAATGTTTGATTGGATCATTGCAGCATCAAATGTCATATCAACAAGAAATCGATCTGTCAAATATTACCATTATTTATATGCAGAATAGGGATTTCTAAGTTGGAACAACTTGGAAAGTTATGTGTTCATGGGCGCGGCCATTTTGAATGTACAAAATACAACTAATTGTAATAATTCACTTGACACTATTTATTCTAGTTATGGGAACCCTTTTAATCAAAAACAATATTTTGAGCAATAATTACAAGTTTGAAACAGTAAGTTTTAAAATTTAAAAAATTAACAATAAACAACACATTTATTTTGAATGTTTCAAATGCGCAGTCACTAATAGTAGTTGTTCAAGAAACTCGATTCGTAATTTAGTCTATTTTTAGCTCAAGCCACGCGTAGACTTGTTTAACAACAATGCACATCGCATGTCACTGTCGCCAGGTGCTCCCCAAGAAAATGTGCAATTAAAATGTTAACATCATAGATCAAATCAGATTAACAAATGATGGGAGATGTTGCAAAAGAAATATGTTTTGTTGTGTTTATTTGTTTTTAAAAGTTTAAATAAATAAACAGACACTAGGAATACTCTTACAACTTTCATCAATGACAAAGTTTGGTCGTTTGAAAGTGAGTCACATGACTTGTCTATTTCAAACTATGTTATTTACTGTTCATTTTTATTCAGTAACTGAAAATGTAGTATAATATTATCAATATTTTAAATACAATTAATTAGAGGTTATAGAGTCCCTGGTATAATTGACAAAGTGTGTTTCTCGTATTTTATATGCTTTGTTTATAAACTATTCTAATAAAACAAATAAAACACTGAGATATTGCACTTATTCAGGCTTAATATATCCTACTCAAAGCGCACAAGAAGAGTTAAATATGATATAGGAGTGTCGACAGAAAGCTAGTCTGAAAACAGTGTGTTTTGATTAAACTTTATACAAAATATAAGAGAAACTAATTAAACACAGATAGGCTACACTATAGATACATCATTACAGAAGATAAAGCAAGTATCCTAAAAGCAAAAGGCATCTAGAACAATAAGAAAGAGTATGACTAACAGGTCAGTTATCCAGTTAGCGTGTATAGCCTTGCCTATAAGTTGGAGAGTAAATTTCCCTAATTGAGTCGTATGCGGTTGCACAAACTTGAATTTCATTTTCAATCAGGGCACTGTTACACATTTCATATTGATATTACATCTGAAGGGAAGTGCATGTAATCGTAGTAAACAAATATTTACTTCTTTATTAATTAGTGGTTAATGGAAGTGACAAAACAGTAACATTTAATATTTATGACTTAAAGTCGTTGAAGGAAAACATATCTAAAAACATGCGATTTTCAAATCCTTATTTTACGCAAATTCTAATGGATTGAAATGACAACATTTTGTGTATGCAAGCACCTCGAATCTGACAATCTATAGTTGAATGTTTGGGATTAAACATCTTCATTTCTTTGGTTTTCTGGTGTTCCCTTTACATTTTGCAACTGTTTTGACTGTCGTGAACTTTTACATAATACTGTTAATCTTAATACTGTAAAGTCGATACATTGCATCACCAAAAAGCAACACGTTTCCTCAGTATCTTATAGAGCTCCTCTCTCTCTCTCTCTCTCTCTCTCTCTCTCTCTCTCTCTCTCTCTCTCTCTCTCTCTCTCTCTCTCTCTCTCTCTCTCTCTCTCTCTCTCTCTCTCTCTCTCTCTCTCTCTCTCTCTCTCTGTATATATATAGTTTATATGATTGGATGTGGAAGTGTGAAGAGAGAGATTGTACATTTCATTTGAGCTGTCAGTTCATAAAGAAGTTATCTACATTAAATTGTCTGTCTGACCTGCTCTTTTAAAAAAGGCCTGAACATCTACCTAGAATTCATTTTGATTTTGACTCTCACATCTAAAGGATCGCACTTTACTCCTGTCCTAAACATCTTCACTGGCTTCCAATTAGAGCAAGGATTCAACTCAAAATTCTCTGTTTAATGCATAAATCTCTGCATGATCAATCGCCTGCCTATTAGTCAGGCAGAATGGTGAAATGATTGTGCACTTTGGGTGAAAAGTACCAAACTTGGAACAAAGATAGCTTGTGGTATTGTGATTAAATTTGGTCTGAGGGCCAAGTCAATTTCGATCCAAGATGGCCGCCAAATCCAAAATGGCCGCCACTGTTAAAACGTAGCTGCTTTTACATGTTTCTGCACATTTAAATGATCCATTCATGCTATTTTATTGTTATTCATGCTAGCTTAGAAACCCATAATACAAGGATTGATACTATATTGATTAATCCATTGTTGACGATGGTACAAATGATAAATAGAAGAAAAAAAACAAAATGCCAACCAATTTTGTGATCTAAGGTGATGTTTCTTTTTGTGCGGTTCTACGTGTTTATATCATCAAATTAGATTGTCAATCTTGCTTGTTTAGACTAAAAATACCATGACTGACACTTTTTGGTAATCCCGCTGTTGACAGTAGCAAACATAATCCAAAATGGCGGCCAATTTGTCACTGAAGGGCATCCTTCGAAAACCTAGAATTGAATTGTTTTCCTTAATCTTATTACGATTCATTTAGGTTTGTATTCTTAGCTTATGGTCTTAAAATAAATATAGTCCAATTAATTTCCTTCCAAGATGGCCGCCACTGTCAACATGTATCTCTTTTGGCATGTTTACACATATTTAAATGATTCAATAACCCAATTTTATTAGTATTCTTGCTTGTTTTGAAGATAATAGTCTGTTTATTTCTTTGCAGGCAGTTGACTATGAAACTTATATAACTTTATTGTGAACCGACACTATATATCGTTGAAATACTCTTGAAAGCGGCGTTAAACCCAAACTCACCTCACTATATCGTTTAGTTCAATTGTTTTAAAATACATACATAATACACAGTACAATATTACTACACAATATTTGAAAGTACACAATGTCAACTGGACAGTGCTTAGATGCCACATCCACCTTAAGTGTATCCTTCGATTCTCAAGATAATATTATTCTTCCATCTTGTCATTCTTTTAGGTTTTCATTCTGTTTTCAGTATAGACTTCATATCAGATTAAATCATCATATAGCTCATATTTCCAGAGAGAACAATTTGAAGCACGATGAAAGTTTAAAACAGGCATCCATAATGACATCCTTTGTTTAAATTACTACAGCCACATTTCGGTCTGTCCTGCCTGATATACTGATCTCCTTGTGTGTTGAAAGACTATATCTGAACTTGATTTATAAGTTAACATCAACGGTAACTTATTGGCATGCAAACATCAAGATACCACGGGTTTGCCTTCCTTACTGATGAAAAAGTAGCAATTGCTGGGGTACAATGGTAAACATATGTTAGCTCTAGTTTAGGTACGTTGAAATTGTTGATCGTGATATCTCCTAGAATAATTTGATAGCAGGCTACTGCTGCATGCAATCAATGTGACTACTCAATGAAACCAGATCATCATGCTGCTCTCTGTGTTCTTTAGGCTGTACCCTTGTTCAGTCAAACCACCCTCGTTGCTCTCTGACTAGCATTTGCTACTCAAAAAAACACAATACCAGCAAATACTGCTACCAAGATCCTTGGATCGTAAAAGATTGTCTCAAACGATTCATATCTATATCGGTTGTGATCTAACCTTATTTTGCGACAAATGAAATGACAACATTGAAGCAGGCAAAATGTTCTCTGACGTTGTAGAAGCTTTTTTCAACTCTTGGGACACTTTTTAAAAAAGGTACCATGAATGAATGAATGCAAACAATTGCAATATCTGTTTGCCCTCATGAAAGACGGCCAATTAAGTTCCTGTGGGAGCACTGGCGATGAGGTAACTCATTACATCAGCTACTTGCTTAAGATATCTGGTAGGCGAAGGGCATAAGGGGTGTCTGAGAGATAGCTTATATATGTGTTTATCCTGAATTGATTGTAGATAAAGAGTGTGTATCCTGTATTTCACTGGCAGTGAATGGAGGTCTGAATACTAGTGAAGTGATGGTATCTTGGAGTGAGAGTCGTGATACCAGTAACAATGTTCTAGACACGCTGGAAACTGAGAAACCCGAGATGATGCATTTGTTCAGTGTTTCCAGAGAGGAAACAGAGGTAACAGTCGAATAAAAGAAATGGAACAAACTAGACCACTTATAGTCTTATACAGTGCAATCACTTAATGTTGTTTTTAAATATACATGTATTGTTCGTCTGTTGTAAGAACCACTGTTTACAGTATTCGACCCAAACCTAGTGCATTATGTTATGTCTGATAGAACTAGTTCTATAGCTTGGCTGGGAAGTCCAAATATGTGTCATGACTCTCCATAACGTCGGTGGAAAAGATTTGGCGAACATCATGTCTATGAAATGGGTAATTTGCAGTTTCTTTCACTGAATTCATTGAATAGCTTTAATTTATTGTGTTCTATGTTATGAAGGGTTTTTGGCACTATGAATACCAACCTTGATAAATAGTAAGAAGAAATTCCCTTGCAAAATGTCAATCATTATTTGCAAAATATAGGACAGACCATTATCTTCAGAATAACAATAAAATGCGTTATTGAATCATTTAAATATGCATAAATATGCCAAAAGAGATAAGGTTGGCGTACAGTGGTCGCCATTTTTATTTTGGCTGCCATCTTGGAAGGAAAATCATTTAAACCCTTTGACCAGATCTATTTGAAGATCATAAGCTAAGAATAGCAACCTAAATGAATCGTAATAAGATTAAGGAAAACAATTCATTCTTGGTTATTGAAGGATGCCCTTCCGTGACAAATTGGCCGCCATTTTGGATTATGTTTGCTACTCTCAACAATGGGATTACCAATAAATTGTTAGTCATGGTATTTCTAGTCTAAACAAGCAAGATTCAGAATCAAATTTGATGTTGAAACGTACAAAAACATACATCATCTTAGATCACAAAATTGGTTGCCATTTTGGTTTTTTCTTCTATTTATCATTTGTACCATCGTCAACAATGGATTAATCAATACATTATCAATTCTTGTATTTCTTGGGTTCCAAGCTAGCGTGAATAACAATAAAATAGCATGAATGGATCATTTAAATGTGCAGAAACATGTAAAAGCAGCTACGTTTTAACAGTGGCGGCCATTTTGGATTTGGCGGCCATCTTGGATCGAAATTGACTTGGCCCTCAGACCAAATTTAATCACAATACCATAAGCTATCTTTTTGCCAAGTTTGGTACTTTTCACCCAAAGTGCACAATTGACTTGATTTTCTGCACCATTCTGCCGGACTATATGTATCAGAGTTGATATCAACTTACAGACTGTATGTCCTAGCACGGGAACTTATATCACAACATCAGAATCTATTGACAGTGCCGAAGTATAACCTCAAGTGCTTTGGTCAGAGATGTTTTGAACATTTTGCTCCTAACATGTTGAACTTTCTTCCCAAAACTCTGAAATTATCTCCATCATTTGGGTCATTCAAATCAAGTCTAAAAACCTATCTTTTTGTTCAGTCCTATGATTTGTAAGGACTTTCATTTCCGAAGCAATTCTATACATAAGATAAGATAAGATAAGATAACACTTTATTACCCAAAAGGGAATTCTTCTTACATCCAACAGAGCATGACATGAAATGTATACCAAATTTATATAATACATGATTATTAAACAAAGAAATGTTTAAAACAAAAACACACATTCACACAACACATCTAATTGTACAACTCGATAAGTTCTAAAATTGGTATTGGAATCTGAAATTTCTCATGCGGACTGTTTATTTAGAATGGAAATACTTGAGGGTATAAATGATTTCCTAGTTCTTTTGGATTTGTGAAAAGGCATATTAAAACGTTTTCCGGATGGCAAAAGTGAATACTGTGAGTGCAGGACATGTGATGGATCTGAAATAATCTTCCGAGCGGGTGATACTATTTTGTCGTCATTTATTGACGCCGGGTGATCAAGGATGGTACCAACAATTTTTGAGCTTATATTAACAAGCCTGTTTAATTTGTTTTTATCTTGAAGACTGAGGGAACCGAACCAACATTGCATGCCGAAGGACAAAACACTTTGTACAAAACATGTGTAAAAAAACTTTCAATAATTTCACATCAACATCAAATGATCTTAATTTCCTCATAAAATACAGTCTCTGTTGACACTTTTTGTACACAGCTTCAGTGTTACTTTTCCAATTCAGTTTATCATCAATAATGGTACCGAGATATTTGTATTTCGACACGATTTCAACAGGAGTATCACTCATATTAATAGGTTCTAACGGGGTTTCCCTGGATCTGAAATCGAATATCATTTCCTTTGTTTTCTTCACATTTATTTGAAGAAAGTTGTCATGGCACCAATTCAACAAATTCGAAATCTCTGATCGATATCCATCTTCATGAGAATCATTTAACAGAGCAATGAGAGCAGCGACATCAGCAAACTTCACAATTGAACAGGATGGATCTTTTGCAACAAAATCATTTGTATATGTAATAAATAATACAGGTGACAGCACGCATCCTTGTGGAGCGCCAGTATTGACAGTAACACTTGAAGATAGACAATTATTTACACGAACAGATTGTGTCCTAATTGTGAGAAATTCACTTATCCACTTAATGATAGAGGGGTTGACACTCATGTTGATGAGCTTACAACAAGGAGGTGAGGCTGAATTGTATTAAACGCTGATGAAAAATCAACGAATAAGATACGGGCATACGATTTGGGAGTTTCCAGGTGATTATACAATTTATCCAACATAGTTAGAGTGGCATCTTCTACACTACGCTTTGCGCGATAGGCAAACTGTAATGGATCCAAAATGTGATCTATGTTTTGCAAGAGAAAGGGAAGCACTAATCGCTCGAAACATTTCATGGCCACTGACGTGAGAGAAACAGGTCTATAATCATTTAATTCTTTTGGTCTAGATACTTTCGGAACTGGTAGCCTACCACTGTGGAACATGGACTTGTTATTGCTGTTTGTGTGAAATGAGCACATTCGAATGTGCCTGACTATTATTATTATTTATTAGCATTATGATGTTTAGCGCCTTGAGCATGTTTTCGAGCGTGGATATGTGCATTTTATAAATTTGCACTATTATCATTATTGTTGATATAGCGCCGAAGGCGACATTGTTATTATGACGTCATAGTAATTGTGACGTAAGACAAGTCGTCTCCATTGGATTAGGTCGCCAGGGAGACAAACCATACCACGTCATAATAACGGCACCGCACGAAGACTAGAACATAGAAATGTCTGCGTCAAACAATAAAGGTGGGTTCGCTGTGTTCGATTATTGTTTTCAAATAGTCAATTTTCATAGATCTAAGACTCAATTGTTTGTATCCTTGGTGCTGTTTATCTGTTATAATCAATTTACACAAGTATTTATACAGTAATGTTTATATTGTTTACATGACTGGGTTGTTTTGTTTTTTTTACTGGATAACTGGATAACTGTATTAGATGTAATGTAAATTTCTTCGGGATAATAAAGAATTATCTTATCTTATCTTATTGCGTCACATTTTGAGTATAGGCCTACGTGATATGAGCTACTACATGTGCATATAGTAGCGAATTTGCTCAGCTTCAGAGTCGTACAAACATGTAGGCCTAGTGTTATTTCATAAATCAAGTTTAGGATAAGCTGTCCTTGAAATACGATGGGTAGGTGTATAACCTCTCTGATTTAAACACACAATTTCACTCTTCATTTCCGACTATTGGATTTATACACACTTTTACAAAACATCAAATTCATAGGCGGTAAAAACAATGAGTTCAATCATCCTTACATATATACAGTGCTGTGCCATAAGTTCACATTTATCAAGGTTGTGAGAAATCATCTTGGCTACAACCTCATAATTTATGTTTAATTTTCCAATTTCCATTATAGGGAATTACAGTAATTTGATCAACAAATATACGTAATTGTACAGTGTCACTCAACTATGTTCACTTCACGCCAACTCGTCTTCTATTTCTTAAGTTAAATATACATTGAAAATTCACGATTCGAGGCACTTAGAACTAAGGCAATGATGACATGCCAAATTTTCAAGACTTTAAAAGGTTACTTTATATATAAAAGTTTCCATCAATTGCCAAGTTCCTCGAGAGACAAGGACTGAACACAGCAGTTCTGATTTCAATGTGAGTGATAAACCATTTACAATTCATGCTTGGTGCAGTTTGTGGGGGAAAACATAAGTTGAGTTGTTTGCTCAACGATTTTATATTCTTGTAATATTTTAGTAACCTCGAGATAGGGCTGTTTTTTTATATGTGGGAGTTTGTGGGTGTGTTTTTACGTCTTCAGAGTACATGTATATAACTATCACCTGTTTTGACTTGTCCTCCTACAGACTGGGTCAATCTTGTGGACTTCTGGGAGTCCTTCAACTACATGGACGAAGAACAGGGAGCGCGTGTCAAGTACGAGCCAAAAGGATTAAATAAATCAGGATATGGCGCCATATTCAAACAGCTAAATAGATCACATAACCATGAAACCATGTGTGAAGGTGAACTAGAAGAACCATCATCTATAACTCTACCACAGCCGCCTTGCATCATCACAGCGACTGATGCCGGAGATGGCGCCATCTTGGAACCGTTGGACAACATACTCTCGTCTGAGATCCAAGATGTCCACAGTAGCAAGTCCTCTTCAAGAATAACGGTATTGGCATCAACTTGCGACGTGGGCGTGTCTTGCTCGATGTCGTCCTCTGGTATATCCGATTGGTCTCCTGTTGCCCTGGATGGGAGGTACACATCGATAGCACACAACGGTACTAAGGGAAACACATTCTTTCAAAACCAAGACATCAAAACGAAATCAAAGATAAGATCCAGAATCATGCGTTTCCTTCGTCATCTGTTTCGCCCACGGAGAAAGCGTTGAACGTTACATCCATAAATTGCTCGCCATTGGCCATAAAGGAAAGTTTTCATTGTTCTTACAGTTAACCTGTTAATGGCATGTACTTTTCTTATTAATGTTCTAACTAAATGATAATTTGATATTTGACCTTTAAGGCTACTTCAAAAGATGTTGTCCAGTATAAGATTTGATCGGTTTGAAAACTTGAATTGAACAGAAAAAAAACAAAGAGAATACTAAAGTATTGGTATAGAATACCAAGATTTGAAGAGATATTTAAAAACAATGCCAGTCAAGCACATTTTGTATATGATCTCTGTTTTACAAAATGCACAATTCTCACTACTAACTGCATAGCTTTAGACACCTTCTTGGTACAAACTATGCTGTGTAAGTTTTCATCCTTTGTACAGCATATGTACCGCAAAAAAAGTATTTCCCCCTTTTAGAGAATATAAATCGAAATGCCTACTTTTCACATATACTTGGACATTTATCACCAGTATTCCCATGGTCATAAGATATTGTGAAATTCATTACAAATACAAACTAGTACATGTACACCTATATGGAGTTAAATTTGTTTGTACATTATCTATAACTATGTAATTATTTCTACTTTATTAATGTCATGTATATCGTGTTTATTTATTGAATAAACATTCACTTGACTTCCAATTACCTTCCAAAACTTCTACATGCCAATACTCCTACATGCCAAGACTCCTACAAAAAGTGGGGGCAGAATTATGCAATTACCTATTTTATAATGGAACAGCCCAGGATATGTTTTAATGTAATTTGCCAAAACTTCTACAGCTGATTGAAGAAGAGGATTACTGGAGTAGAGGATTATAGGTCCAGCTTATCACTTACTAAGGAAGATGACAGAGTATTTGTGTTTATTAATATTTATATAAATATATATTATATATAAATATAAATATTTTGTTTCATATTTCGTACATCAACTACGAAATCTTTCGCAATTGTTACAACGGTTATCCAGATAGTACGTGGAAAGGGGAATTTATAAACAGGGATATATACCCCTATATATATTTATCTTTCCCCGTGACGTTGACAGAATTTATGCATTATAACATATAACAATTTCATATACCAATGATTGAATATGTAAATTCAACAATTTCACACAATCTATTTAAAAACGCTCTTGGTTAAAGTAATGTTCACATGTTTGTAATATGACTCTCAGCCTTGAATTAATATTGTTTGATGTAAAAGAAAATATTGTAACAGACACAATTTTTCATTTACAAATGTAAATTTCAGAAATGTTAACCACATTTTAATAGATTTTTCAAAGAAATGTCTGTCAGATATAGAATAGAAAAAGATATAATAATAATAGCTCTTTGATCTAATGCGTGACTAGTTTTGGCAGATGAAAAGATGCATAATGGTAGTTGCATAGGCAAGTAGCAGACTTTTCTATAACCCTATCAAGTGTGTGGTCACTGCAGAGTAATCATGCAAAGCGACAAAGTGTTACTAGATTGATGTCAAGACGTCAGCGCTTGTGAAAGGTATGAGAATTAGATTTTTCTATTTGTTATGAAATATGCATATGAGAATAAACAGTCAAACAACCTACAACCTCATGTGATACGTATGTCTATTATTTACTCGTAGCTTAAGGTAGAAGTTTTGGCACATTTATCAGACTAGTCCATTCTTACTCGAGGTAATGACCATGTGCAGTGGACCCTGAACTGTGTTGTTTTAGTCTGTAGAATTTTTGGCATGTAGACATTTTGGGAGGTTACCCTTCCAATCACTCTCAATCTCGTATTCCACATGTAAATTACATAAGATATTAACCGACATCCATATTGGATACGGCTCATTCTCGTTCACCTAACAGCTTAGAGATTAGTGGAGCGAGATAATCTTAGAACAAAAGGTGCGCTTTTTAGATCTGTTCCCTTTGAGATTTGGTCACCTGGACTGTTTGGTCAATGGACCTCAAGTCAAGTTTATTCTCATATATCATACATAATGACATAGAGTGAACAAATATACATGAATATAGCAAAACATACACTCAACTGCAAAAGAAACGTCACCACATTTTCAATAGTGTATAAAACAAAGTACAGCTGCCTGAGAAAGTAGATTTTGAATGTATTCCATAGACACGTTTCATAAAAAGTTATCATAGTTTCATGCATCAGAGTATGATATTGTTATTTGATGTCAGTTCAAATACACTTAGGGTGATGCTATCGCTTTTTCAAAAGGGTTTTTGGACAGCGTGTTTCGCATTTACGTCACAAATGTATAAAATGTACAAATGTAATTAATAAAACATGTTTCTTGAATTTAATTTTGTTGACGCGTCTTTACTGAAGGACGACATAAAACAAGCCAAAAGGCTCCCTTTGACTCTCCAATCTCGTCCAGTTAAGGAGATAGAAAAATGACAATTCTTAAAACGCGTGTTTTTCAAAATTTTGAACAGATAATGTTCTGAAAATTCAAGATTAATTTAGTTGGCTTCTGAAGACATTATGTATCTCTGTTTCAGTTATGTTCATCCCTCGTGTGACCGCTCGCGCCTATGACGTCATTACATTCGAACGATCGCCGTCGCTCTTGAAGCTTTCCGTGGTTATACAGTCAAGCAGTAATCGCTAGTTTCTTTAAATTTCGGACAATTTAACTGCTTCCTCCGACATTTGATGCGTCGGCACATGAACGAAAACGCTAATTTCAACTGCGGGAAACAAATAAAAATGTTAAAGTGCAGAAGACAGTTTCTAAAGTTACTAGTCGAGAAAAGTAAGAAAGATGAATGAAGTAGTTCCGGCAACCAATGAAATTCTTATTTTTCTGTAACAGCCAATCAAAAGCAAGAAAAAGGTGTAACTCCCATGTGACTTACAGGAAAAATACTACCCTGTGTCCGTCTTCCAATATGGGTAATATTGAATTTTATTACCCATATGGTTGAAAATAACCGAGTTAATATTATTGATATGAGCACATGTGCACATATCACGTTTGCCTAGCAACCATTGTTTCACCGCGACTTCCCGTCTGTGACGTCATAAAACGATTGTTCGTGACGTCACTGTAGCTTGCCGCCGCAAGAGAAGTGGGTCGTTTCCTGGCTAATTTTACGCGATTCAAATGGAATAAAATGGGTAATAAAGAAATTATTACACTCCAAAGTGTGTCATATGGATTTTACGAAACTCGTGCAAATTTATGTATAACCCTCGCTCTCGCTCGGGCAATACACAAATTCACACTCGTTTCGTAAAAGCCATATGACACACTTCCTCGGGTAATAATCTCTATATCTTACATTTTGTATGGTGACGTTTCTTTGCGGTTGAGTGTATATTAATGGAGCATACAAAAGCCATGTGTAATATACAAAGCAATTTTAACAAGTACTGGTTTGTATGTGATGGACACAAGTGAAATGCATTTTTCAATGTGTAACAGTACTGTTGTGACTCTGTTGCGCCGTGCAAAGTTTTCCAGAAATAGCTGTGAAATGAATATGAATAATGCATTCATTCAGACATAGCAAGTATATCCTTCATGTCACATGAAAGGTGCATATGTTAATTGAATGACAAGACAATTAGAAAAAAAGATAAATACATAAATAAAGGTAATATAATTGACACTATAATGAACATATTCACTGTCATATAGCAAATAGAACATTTTTACAAATACCCTTTTTTTAAAGTTACAAAAAATGGTATTTTGTAACATGTATGTGATAGGGTTTTGCATTATTCAATAAAATTCATCTTTGACCAAAATGAAATACCTGATAACTCTTGGTATTAAAAGATTTATGTTTTGATTGTTGTTGGACCATTTTCTTCAAATTAAAAACACAGAGAATACTAAACGACGTCCAGTTTAATAACATATTTATGAAACGAGTGACTATTTTGTATTTAACGAGCGATTTCGCTTTCTTTCATTACTATAAGGAGAAACCATGATACCGACGATATGGTAAGGCTGTTGACTCTGATAGGAAGGAAAAACCCGAGGATGGGTCTACAACCTTACCATATCCGAGGTAGAATGGTTTCTCCATATTATCAACCATTTTCAAGTGTAAAACAGGCTTTTTAATTGTAATCGCGTTATATTGAGGATCCCTGGTAAAAAGAATCGTTCATAAATTCCTTGTCTGGAACCTGAAATCAACCTGTAACACCAGCACTATAAGTTGATTTTGTACCGTAGCATCTCATCTGACTCGTTGGAGTTCGAGACGCATTTTCATCAAAACATTTGCTGTTCATATTCTTTCATAAATTTGAGAATTTGTCAAAATTAGACGAAGTTAGTTTCTTCAGATCTTTACTTTCAGCAAATATATCAGGGTGTTCAATCATCTAGCTGGAACAGTGTATACAAAGACGCGAAAGAAAAATAAAGTTTGTGAGTATTGAAAGAAATCGAAATATATAATTTTTGGCGGTTACTTATTTAACATTTCATTTTATTATGTATTTTCTACAGATATTGGAATAAATGTTTTACCCAACTAGGTATTTTGCTTGAATTTTATAATCAATGAGAATATATTTGTCATAATTTGCTTGTCTTAGCTCAATAATAAGTACATTAAACAAATATTAGAGCACAGTCAAATGCTTTCGTCCAATCATATGATTGTATTGTGGTCACGTGGAGTACATTTATATCCCGATAGATGTACGGTTGTCTGGTTGCGTTCGGGTATCATGCTCATAAAACTGGTTCACAGACTTCCATAAAAACAACAAACAATGTCAACTGATTGTTTTATTTATGTGGATAATACACAATTAAACACTTATTACATTGACAAATGATCTGCTGTGTTCCCTTTCCGAAAAGAAAAAGTCGCTTCCGTCGATGGGGGTCTTCTATGTTAAAGACCTTGATATTCCTAAAAGAAGAATAAAATCATGTAACTAAAGCAAGTAATGTGAGGTCAATTGGGAATTTTCAAGTGTATTTCATTTATATCATGAGTAAGTGAAACAACGACAAGCACCAAACCATGTTACCAATGTTTTATATATTTTCAATCACGATGTTAAAAAAATATTCAGACGTTATATAGAACGACATAAAAAATTAGAAGAAAGTGATATAAAAGTACCTTCTTGGGATGTTAGAGGATGGAGGCTGCATTGTCGTCTCAATGAAACCCCTGTATCGTCACACAGCGTCCGAGAGATGTCCAGTACGACATTACATTCTTTCCCATATACAGTTCGAGTATAATTTCGTTGCTGCAGTAACCTGAAATAATTCATATGCAATATAGACGGGATGCACAAAAGCAACAATAGATATTACAACTCGCATATTGATAAATACAGCTCAACAAACAAACAAAAATATTTGAAATACAAAAGACAATAACTTTTATTAAATAAACCAATTTAATGTAATTTACTTTGAATTTTAAAAATATATTCTTTAAAAAGTAAGGAGTAAAAAAGTAAAGTTACCTTTCCTGAATGAATAGTGTACTTGTCCTTGGACCGTCCATGATGAAGCCATTGTGTGAACTGATTCATTCTAAAAACCACCCAGTCTTTATAGGCAATGAAATGTATTACTGCTCAATGTTGCTGAATAAAAACGTGCTTAAATCATGCATGTTCGTAATTCAAGCACGACGCTTATGCTGTAGCACGACTCGTACGCTTTATATAAAATGTACACCTCATGCACCACGGACAATTTAAGATATTCAGTGCTCACAGTGCTGATGATGACGTCAATGTCCCTAACATTTGCATATGAAAATGAGAAATGTCAAGGTATTTCATGTTGTGTTCGAGATAATGTTTCCAAAATTTGTTGACAATTCATTTGAAATATATTCATTTTAAGACATTTTCTTGACCGACTCAAGCATTTGACTGTGCTCTAAGATAGATAGAGAACTCGCAGCAGTACATTATCGGGATATAAATGTATGGGTTTGAGAGAGTTAGACGCCTCGCCCAACCCTCTCAAACCCGTACATTTATATCCCGATAATGTACTGCTACTCGTCCTCTATCTATTACATAATTTGTATGTTCTCAAGACATTTAGAATCATTGTTTATAAAACAATCGTCACATTCAGTAATGTGTGACAAGGGTAGCCTAACTTCCAAGAGAAGCACGTGAAGCACGTGCAGCCCATGGGTTTCTATGGCGACTTGTGCTAAAGACGAGCCTTCACGTCTCGGAAACTGTGTAGTACGTTTTATGCAATAAAGGGAATTCTGTTTATATGACGTCAGATACTCTTACCGCGCGTTACTCGAAGGGTCTCTTCTCTTTGAAACCAAACTTCATTACATTGTCGTGTCATGTTGTAGATAAAAGATTTCTCTAGCGATTGACGTTAAAAGTATATTTCCACAAATAATTTTGTATTTGAAACACTAACATCCTTGATGGCTCTTTGATATAAGGAGAAACCATGATACCGAGGATATAACATGATAATGTTTTCAAATTATATACAATTATTTATATTGTCTAAATGGTATAATTTCTTTGCATTCAACATTTTTCGCAATTATAACAGTATCATGATTGACTCGTAAAGCTGTGCAGTCACACAATTTTCTTGGGTTCGAATCCCCCTTTTGAAGCATTTTTGACCAAGAGTCAATGTGTAAAATGAAATATTCTAAATGAATTTTTTAAAGTTGGAATTCATTTTATATACCAGATGAAAGTGATATCGTAAAGTGTGAACGAATGAAGCCTTTCTTTTTTTAAAGTACTATTTGAAAGAAATATTTGAGGACAATTAATTGCCTTTTTGCAAAAGTTGCGCTCACAAAAGTGTTTTCTGATATCAAATAATTTGTTAACGACACGAGATTATTTAGATACACATAAAAAAGAAAAGAAAAAAAGACGCATATTTCCCAAAATACGAATAAAACAAGGGCTCGAACTTGTTATGGCCGTACGTTACAAATGCACTTGAAATGAGCTTGCGAGATCCGAACAGGAGCTCTCCTCACCAACCCTGTTCGGAGTTTGACTGGTGCAAAGCGGACACTGGACAGGCGAAACGAGAACAATGTTGTTGATATTGTGAACTTTGGAGGTAAATTGTTATTGTTCTTGGTAGCTAAAAATGATACCTCGTATCATAGCATAGGTATGAACTACTGTGTAATATTGTAACGAAGTTTGTTCTGAAATAGACTGTCAGTCACTGACTTCACTTCACACTTCAGTCTCCAGTTCAATCAGATCTGACGATTTGTCTGTACGCTAAAGATCTGACAATTGAATATTAATGTTATTAAAGTAGATAAGCAATATTAATACATTTGAGGGGAATTGTTTTTTTATTCAGTGTTATTGTTAATTAGAATAAGAAAAGGAGGCTATTGTTTTGATTTTGGAATATAGAGTAGATTTTAACTAGGCTGTTGTGGTGGTGTTATCAGGGCAACGGTCATTCTACACTAAGTGGGCTTGTTTGTTATTGTTTATCAATCATTTGACCTCTTCTGAACTACCGTAAATCCTTAATGCAGATGCCTGACTTGAATAGAAGCACTTGCACAGACCTTTTTGAATAAATAAAATAAATGAGTGCCTTATTTAAAAGCAAGAGGGCTGCTCCTTTCACTGCCTGGTTCATGTTCCGAATGTCCGGTACATGTGCGAAGTGAATGAGTAGCTCCGAACTCTGTTCTGGGCGAGCAGAACATGTTCCCAACAAAAAGCAGGTTCAAGCCGAACAGCAATAGAACATGTTCTGCACACCCAGAACAGTGTTCGGAGTCATTCCTTTCACTTCACGAATGTACCGGACATTGGAGCAATGTTTGAGATTTTAAATAAGATATTCATTAGGATGTGAGTTACGTACAAGTCATGTACTGTCATGAGTCATAATGCATCAGTATTATATAGTAAAGGGATATTCGGTGTCTTGTTGGAGTCACATATGCCAGTGTTATCAATTGTGTTATTTTATCAAGAAATACTGACTGCTGCTGAGAATTGCTACCCGACTCAGTATAGTGACATTTATATATATAAAAAGGTAAAAGTAGTGATTTCTGACAATAATTGTATTGTGCATTTTGCACTTGTATAAATCAATATTTGTCAGCCCTAGTTGTCTCTTAGACTTACAAACATCAACAACAGGGAGCTTAAAGAGAGTGCCCTATCGTTTTTTTATGTGGAAACTAAATTCGAGAGAACATTTCTGTTTACACACATATATATTTTTAGGCGCATATCTGAATTATCCATGCATATTTTATGCAGATACACATCTATCTTGAGCCCTGAGCAGCGCCCTCTACCACAAGTCATTGTACAACATGATTGGTTGAATCATCTTATCTACCTTCTACATCACGATGATGGCGAACACAGAAGATCGCAGTGGTGCTGAAGAGGCGCTGCTACAGAAGAAGCCAACCATGACCTTCAAGTTTGCGCCAACCAAACTGTCAAGGCCAAACTTCCTCCCTCCAATCATGTGTTCCCGCAGACTCTACGTCCAGCTCACCCTTGTGCTGGCCCTGGTTGCTATAGTGATGATTGTGCGAACGCTGTCCAACATGCGGGTGGTGTTTGTGCAGATCCACAACGAAAGCGACACTGATGGAGAGCTTGTCATTCTCCCGGACGAATTCTCGGAGCCACGCAGTGCCCTCTGTCTCGACGGTTCATCCCCAGCCTTCTACCTCCGACACGGTCAGTGCATGGATGAACACATCTATCAGAATCATCTGTATCAACTTCCCCCGCAAGTCATAACTGTGTCTCCATCACTGGCTAATTTAAGCCTCACCACATTTCCTTAGCTTTCCTGTGCTGGCGTAGTAGAATGAAGTTCAGGTGCAGTGTGCCGCTACACTATCACTGGAAAGTAAAGAAAATGTGGAAATGCGAAGTCGGTGATGGAAACTGGCGCCTGATATGACTTGTGGTGAAGTTGCATCTGCTACTAGGCTTGTAACTTCAATACTTTACTGTTTCAATAGGTTTAGGAAGACATATTGTGGTTTTTAATTTTCAGAAGGGATCCACATTAGAGTACGGTACTTTAAAGCATGCTTTTGCGAAAATGTCTTATTTCAACTATTAACACTTTGAATCATTACATGATTGTTATACACAATGAAAAGTGATCACTGATTGTGTGACCTTGAATTTAAAAGGTCAAGGTCACGAAATATGGTCAAGGTCACCAGTTCTGAAATCACTAAATAACCTTTTCCCAAGAAGGTATTAACAACTCTTATACATAGCTTCTTTCTTATAAATCAGGTGAATGATTTTGACATGTCACATTCAAGGTCAAAGGTCAAGGTCAAGAGTCCTTAATTCACTATAATAATCCTTGTAAACACGATAACTTCAAACATTTTTGTGCTGTCAGGCTCTTATTTGGTGTATATCAACTATGGAGAAAGACCAAAATTTGAAAACGTTTTTGCTAAAATATGTCAAAGGTCAAGGTCACAGCAAGGTCACAACATAAGCGTGCTACTGTGAATATGCCTTATGTTCACAATGAACACTTTGAGTCATTGCATGATTGTTATACACAATGAAAAGTAATCATTGATGGTGTGACCTTGAAGTTCAAGGTCATGAGATATTGGTTAAGGCCATGTTAATCTTTTTATCCAATTTTGAAATCAGAAATAGGTTTAAAGAACAAAGTTGTGAAAAGTGACCCCAATGATGATTCAACTTGTTAGAATAACTTGAATAATGAACAAATTTTTGTCAAAAAAAAATTCCCATTTTATTTATGCTGAGGAGAAGGCGGAACAGGGAAAGGCGAG
Source organism: Gibbula magus (assembly GCA_936450465.1). Classification (NCBI taxonomy): domain Eukaryota; kingdom Metazoa; phylum Mollusca; class Gastropoda; order Trochida; family Trochidae; genus Gibbula; species Gibbula magus. Next base: position 59,298,373 of record OW388293.1, on the reverse strand, counting down.
ACCCAAAGTTTCGGAGCTGCTCTGCTTTTGCGGTGTCCCGCAAACGCTCTTCTAGTTAATGATGATTACCACTGCCGCTAGATGAATTTTCAATTCAATAATTATGTAATTGTCATCTGCAGATTTACCTAGTTGGATATCTAAACATTCGATATGTGGAAAATTTAAGATGTTTTATTGAAGATTTGTTAGTGAAATTAACAATCAAAATGTTGCGAAATTACGTTGAATTATGACTATCGCCGATAATGAGATTACTCCAGTGACGTCACAGAAGTCATCGCTTCAGGGACCTAAAAATGTTCATTCTGGTCCCTTGGGCTAAATAAGGCGTTTTTAAAAAAAAACTGTATATGAGTAATTTATGGACCAATTTCAGAAATTTAAAATCAAGCAATTGCCAAATTCATATCCCATTTTAATGAATCCGAATTTGACCATATATCATTACATCTATCCTTGAAGGCCAGCAGGGCTTTGACCATCTCCCATATTTGAGTGGAATGAAACTTAAGTCTCTGTAGCAGAGATGTTATTCTGATATTTTATCCTTAGTTCCTGTGCCAAATGGTCACTAAAAGGTTCTATCGATAATACCTGACACGTCCATAAAGAGTTGGTCAGGACCAAATGTACAATCTTTGATTCCCTAAGTGCAAAGTATGTACCCAAAATAAAAAAAATAATGTATCTTTAGGGATACAACAGTTCTGGTGGAGAAGTAAAAAATGTGAAATGTTTGCAGAAAAAAACTTGAGCCACCTACCCCAAACCTAAGCCATGGTTATCCCCCCCCCCCCGCGTAGAGAACGCAGTAAGGTTTGGGTGCAATGTTCAGCGTAGTACCCCCCAAGGTTCACCGGATCCAGCCGATACTCGCAGGTTTCACCGCAAGTCATAACCACATGGCGTTGCAGCTTTCTCCCTGCCATAATACTAGCAGCCGCGATATAAGTGAAATACTCTTGAAAGCGGGGGGGAAAACAAGTATCATTTAGCTATATTTTATTATTTTTTATGCTACATACATGACATTGGGCATGTTTGAAAGATAATGACACAACTTTTATGAGGACAAAATGTTATCCTAGCCCTTAAAATGGTGAAGCAGAGATGAAATGTGTGTTTATTCTGTTGCAGGTGAGGTCAGTGCAGAGAACAACTGGCTGCTGCACCTCCAGCCGGGGGCGTGGTGCACCTCACAGGACGACTGCTACCACAGGTCAGTCTCTCTCTCCCTCCCTCTCCCTCTGTATCTCCTCCCTCTTCCTCTTGTGTCTGTGTGTGTGTCTCTCCTCTCTCCTCCCCTCTCCCCTCCATCCATCTATCTGCAACTTTCAAAATGTGGTTCAATGCAACTTCCCAATGCAAGGCGTAACTCTTGCCAGTCTCCATAACAGGCTGATTTAAGCCTTGCAGTATTTCCTTAAGGTTTCTGTGCTAGGAAATCAGAGCCCACTATGCATTCCTGGTGCAGCGCTTCTCTAGCAGTGGGGGAAATTTTGCAAGGCTTAAATCAGCCAGTAATGGAGACTGGCAAGAATAATGCGTTGCATAGGGAAGTTGAGTTCAGTGTGGTTCTCGCCGCTAATGGCTGCAATACTGCCGAAGCGGCGTTAAACAATAACCCACTCACTTCAGTGTGGTTAACTGATCTTAATGAAACTTAAATTTCAATCTAATAATGACATCATGAAAATTTTGGTGATATTAATGATGGTAGAATTGTGCTAAGTGATAATTTGTTTGCATGGTGCTCTGCAGGAGTTTCACTGCCCTTGGTTCGAGTCAAGTTGCTCCTACGTCTGCACAGTTTGATGGGATCCTCTCAAGTGACGAGAAAGTGAACCCTGACTTCTACACGTGGAACGTGGCTCAGTTCCTCTACTGTGATGGCAGCTCCTTCACCGGTGAACTCTTTGTCTTGTCAATTGCTCAACAAGAGATAATCTTGATCCAATTACTGGTAGTCTGGTAGATGTTAGGGAGAAACTTGTTCACAAATATGTTAACTCATGTCTGAAGAAGAAATGATGGATTGTTACAGATGTCGGAAAGTTTGACACCATGTCCAACTTTGATTACACATTTGTGATATTTCAATAGATTCTCTCACAGTTTTCAAACAAAGATCTATATGTTTCTATTGTGAAGTAAAGAAGTTCAATATTCACAGCTCAATATCCAGTTACGTCCTACAAACAGACAGCTGCATGTGTAACCAGTGTTATCTCTCCTACACAGGAAACAGATCGGAAGTGCTGACGGTGCGGGGACGCAAGCTGTACCTGCGAGGTGGGGTGGTGTTCGAAGCTCTCGTGGACTACATGCTGTCCCACACGAGTCTCGCTCGCGCTCATCAGGTCATCCTCGCTGGCTCCTCCGGTAAATAGCCATACATTCTAGCTGTCTGACCAACAAAATATCTGTCATATATGATTATACCCCCGCTACGACGTAGTAGGGAGTATATAGCGCTCCGTGTGTCCGTGTGTCCGTCAGTCCGTCCGAAATCGTTTTCGGAGCATATCTCAAAAACTATTTGACTTGGAAACTTCAAATTGGGTATGGAAGTAACCCATATGATGCTGTTGTGCCTTTTAGGGGTCTCAACTCCAAGGTCCAAATATTTTTTGAAATTTTGACCAAAAAGGATCTGATGTTTGGACTTTGCCTTGTTTCTGGAGCATATCTCAAAAACTATTTGACTTTGAAACTTCAAATTTGGTTTGGAAATAACATTTATGGCACTGTTGTGTCCTTTAGGGGTCCCAAGGTCCAAATAATTTTTCGAAATTTTGTCATTTGTGTAATTTCTGGAGCATAACTAAAAAACTATATAACTTGAAAACTTAAACATGGATGTTGCCTACCTGTATGATATTGTTGTGCCTTTCATTTGTTTAAAATCCACGGTTCAAATAATTAAAAAAAATATTTTCATTAAAAACAATCATTGTTATTCATTAACATGATTGACTAGATTATATTTTCCAATTTATTTATACAGTGTGAAGGTGATCAAACTACAGGCGGGCGTATGCTGTGCTCACTTTGCCTTGTTTCATTTGACAGCATTTGGAGTTGTTTATTGCTATCGGTTTAAAGTATTTATCAGAAATGTTACAAGGGAGTGATGTATATGACAATTGTTGTCGCTTTGTGTATTTGGCAGAAACACAAGATTGTGTTAGTGTGAGATATCAATTTACCAAGCACCAATACCGGTATGTTTCAGCGGGGGGGTTAGCGGCACTTATCCAGGCGGACCGACTGCGTGAGAAGCTATCCTCCTCGGTGAAGACGCTACATGTGCTGATGGACGGTTCACTCTTCATTGACCAGCCGGACGCACATGGACACCATGTCATGGCCAACATGCTTCATGCTACTTACGATCTGCACAGCATCAAAGGTAACCTGGCTCCAGATTTGAATCAATCGGCGCAGTCCGCTAACCAAACTTATATTCTTATCAGCAACTTTTAATACTGCCCAATTCTAGACAAATAATGAAAATAAAATCAAATAATGACATCTGAGGAATTAGTTAATAAAGAGTACTTCCTGTATAATTTAGAAAATGTGTAATGTGTTTTTGTTTGTCTCCTCTGCTAGACTCACACGTGTTGAAGGAGTGCACACAGGTAGTGCAGTTGGTGAAGGACAGGTGGCGCTGCTTCCTCCCGGAGGTGTTCCACCACCATGTGTTCACTCCAGTGTTCCTGGCCAACTCACTATACGACTACTGGTACACGCGACAAACCCTTGGTATCCCCTGCACCACTTCCTATACATGCCCTGCCAACCACGTTTCTGTCCTCAACCGGGTCCGATACGCTCTCATCGACTGTGCCAAGCACTTCCTAGCATCAGGCAAGAACGGGGTGTTCCTGACACCGTGCCCCTCGCATTCTATGCTGGTGAACCCACGATTCAACAACATGCGCACGGGTCGCCTCACTGCGCAGCAGGCCTTATCAATGTGGCTGAAACACATCCGGGAGGGCTATAACGTCACTCAGAGCATCGAGCTCAAAGACTCCTCTCACTACTGCAAGATGTTTTACTGAAGACAGGAAGCAGTTTTCATTTGATGAATGAGGATGGGTGGTGAGGTTTCTTCTGTTCTGTCTCACATTGACCTTTTGTTATTTTCTCGTCGTTCTCTCTGAACTGTACATCGGGAGTGATTCAGCAAGTGAGTGTGCAGGGATCCAAAGTTTTTCCAAAGATTTTACACTCTTTTATTTTTGCCATCTGCACTGACAACTTTCAGTTACATTCTAGTCACTTTCTGGTGGACTGACTTTGTGAAGACATTGTGCCTTTTGTCTCAATCGGTAAATATTCCTGTATTTCAAAATGACTCCATAATTTACTCTCAACAGACAAAAGCCAATACATTCCACCTGAAGTGTCTTGTATTTGATTACTTGAAGTTGATCTGTCTGTTAGTTACAAATCGACACTGGATAGTTCTGACAAGTCACCAGTATCACCAGATCTTGTGCTAACTCCACCAGATCTTATTCTTATTTCCAAAAATCTCTTGGTGTTAATTTAGTCATAAGTGCCAAACGTTACAATAAAATACGACTATTTTACCACTAAGAGCTTGAATATATAATCTCAGGCTGTTCTCTGTTAGACAAATCTGCAAGTCACTTTGGATATATTTTTATTTTTATGAACAATTAACTACAAAATTTAGACTTGTTGGAAAAAACTTGACCATTTATTGACATGAGATTGTTCTAGCACTAGAGTACTTCACTACACGGATTAATATGAAGGTCTTTATAAAGGTTTTACTTATTACATTGTACTTCAAACATTATTTGCCTACTGGTATTACATATCATGTCAATCTTTTTATAATCTTTTAAATAATGGGAATCGGAAGACAAGGATTGAATGGATGGTCAACTTCTTTAATTTTCATGACATTTCAGTGTATGTAAATTGACCATCAATTAAACCCGTCTTCTGCATACTAACAATTTCTCACAAACAGTATTGTATGGCAATGGGGTAATAGCTTTGCTTTGAAGTAATGGAATTAATGTTCGATATGATCAACATTGCTTTGTTAAAGCCCTTCCTTAATGCAACATGCTACATGAAGGGTAATGTTATAGTGTGTTCACAGAATGTTTCTCATGTTATTATTTAATCTAAGTACTTACAATGTATCAGCATCCATGAACAAATGTTACCTGCAAGTGATATGTGCCAAAGGTATTTTTCAAATGTATAGTAGGTAGAAAAGTGGTGTTTTTACATAATTTTATGTTTTTCTTCATGACATTTTTAGCTCATCAGGCCTAATGGGCTTATATCATGGGCCGTCGTCCGCCCGTTATAAACTTTAAAACTTAAAAAAAAATTAATTCTCCAGTTTTCAAGCAATTTCCAAGCTCCAAATTTCAGAAAAACATCATTGTTACTTGGAAAATTTGTTCATGTGGTCTTCATCCCCTCTCAAATACAAGCATGGCAGGGTGGCAATACTAAACTTTCTTTCGACATCTCTCCAGGAACTGGTAATGCAAGCAAGCTTAAATTTGGGATAATAATCTTTGTTGGATGGTATTTGTGAATTTCATAAGCCTACTCCCAAATTAAGAGTGTGGCAGGGTTGTAAAAGTATTTGCCATAGGCTATGCTTATATTTATGAAGAATTCATACAGTTTGGTCATGACCTTTCTATCTCCTTCAGGGCCCTTGCATAGCTGTTTCACTGGTCTGTCAAGTTATCCTTGGTCTTACATATTGAAAGCTGACCTTAGTGTGACCTGTTTATTGGCCAATTCAGTTTGCCTGATACAGTCGTATATTTTGGGCACTGAATTGAGAGTTGTTGCAGTATATAGAAGGGTAGGGGCTAACCATGGTTCAAGGAGGAGGGAGGGTTTCTGGCTGTGGGGAAACTTATTTCATTCCGTTGTTTCAGAATGTCTGTGGCCTTGTGGGATGAGATACCTGGAGTTAACTTGTACATGTTTCCAATAGAGACAAATTATACAGGTCACACCTTTTCAATATACTTGTTACTTCTTCCTTTGAATACAAAAATCTAGATGCTGTGTAGACATACCTTGACCAATGACAGATGTAAATTATAAGAAAATTTGGTGAATGTCCAAACCATAATGGAGACCAGATGGACAATGCCTTATTATGTATTTTGCAACATAATTATGGGAATATGTGTACACCATTTGAATTGGATGAGTCAGCTTGTGGGATTTGTTATTTTGAGGACTGATTTTCTCCATTTTAGAGAAATGTTTTAAAGCACGAACACTGTACAGTTTTGGTGACCTTTGGTATTGTGCTTTATCTGGAGAGCTATTTATTTTAAACATCAAACAATCTAAAGACTGAGCTACTGAGTCCATTTTTCAGTGTACAACAACTAGTCCCAAAAAAAGTTTTGTATTGTATAAAAAGTGGGATATTATTTTTGTAAAATTTCACTGTATTTGTAATTAATTATTAAACTAAATACCGTTGTCAGTTGAGTTCTGTTATACTAGCTTTTATTTTCAAAGCGAAATGGGGTGTGCCACTGCATTGAAGAATACTGCCTGAAGAATGTCCACATTGTGAAAATGTATTGAAATGAAACTTGTGAGCATTAACGGATCCAGAATATTCCTTCAAAGGAAACCATCAACAGCAGATTTGTATGACATTTATTCACAATAAAAGTATACATCACCAGTGCTGTACAAAAGTAACAAAAGAGCAGCCACACATAGCCACTAACACTTATGAGTATTCTTGCAGTGCACTGTAGAGAAGTGCACAGACCTCCACACGATCCTCTGACGCCGCCCTGCGTACTTGTTCTATATACTCATCATGCTGCCACCAGGACATTTCTCCTTCATACAGGAATGTACATTGCCAAATACTAACTTGAAGCTTATGTTGAGTTATTTGAGAGGGCCAATGACCAAAAACCACAAGCTCTATGCAGGAAATCAATGGAAATGTTTTGTGCACAACTCATATTCGTTTAAAGAAATGTAATTCTGTAGAGCTTGTCCTTAATACTTTCAAAAGAAAAAAAAATTTCTTTTATATTTTAAATGTTAATAGAAAACAAATTTTGATTTGATTTGCAAGAGGTGAATAATATGATTATCTCCCCCTCCGAATCCGGCAAGAGATAATTATCTCTTTGGTCAGAAGCTTGTACTTTGTAGTGCCACTGTGGCCGGGGTAAACTCTGTCAGGACAGGTGACAATAAGATAACAAGTACCCAGCTTGATGTACAATGTCTACCTGGCTTTCTAAATCATCTCTAACATCCGATCCTGGATAGCGCTAAGCAAGACAAATTATACAACACAAACTGAAATAGATCTTGCACAAAATACCTATGTGCAAGGTTCGTGTGCAATGTCCAGGTGCTTCTTGCAAATATTTCCTATTGTTTAGATGAAACAAACCTGACACACAAGAAAGATGTACTCTGGCTGTCTACACAAATGACAACATACATAGTTAAAGCAACAACCAATAGGTCTTGTCATTATCACAATCTAAAAGAAAAGATGCTCTATCTCAAGTCATGGTTCACTAACATATGATATATACATGTATAATTTCTCTTTGGAAAAGAAGAACAAAGTAAAGTTCATAAAGTTATGTTATAAAAGTGCTGCAGTTTCATCCCCCATCTGGCACCACTTCCTCCCAAGACAGTAAGTACTAAACTCCTTTGAACCACGGATTTGGTTTTGTAAGGTTTTTGATTGGACCCTCAAGTTAGGTGAAGCATGCTAACAAAATGGCACAGATAAGGTGATGAAATGCAGCAATGCTTAAATTACCAAGTGATGGAGACTGGGGAGAACTTGCACAAATAGATTTGTATTCTAATATAAATTCACACTTTGAAATCTAAGCAAACGAGATTAAACGAGGTCATGTGACTGGTATATATTCTCAAACCCCAAATTGACCTTCATAACTTGAGGTTTATACAAAATAATCTTCAGGACTACTTTTAATATTATTGTACAATTATGACACTGCTATCACATGTTGATTTCTTATATATGACTTTTAAAACGTTCAAATGAAAATTCTTATTGTAGTGTGGTTAAAAGTCAGATTAACAGCTCGTTAGAACCATAAATTAAATACTTTAATTATCTTTCCCATGGTTTACAAATCAGTGATGCAGTAGTAGAAAAGAAACCAATCCAAGACGGAGTAAAACATCCCGTAAATTGCAAAGTGTGAATTTATATGAAATATATTTCATAATGTGTTTGTTCACTGGTTTATAAATGTTTTAAAGTTAAACTGTTGCATAAATGCCGTCAACAAGCTCCACCATTTATACCAATTCAACTTGTACTTTTCAAAATTGTTTTTTAGCCAACGAACAAACACATTATGAAATATGTTTCTTATCCAACAACAATTTTAGTAAATACTGGTACTTCAAACAGGCTTCATGTAGTTCAAACAATTGTCGAGATATTTATACACCAGTTCACTTGTGTGAAGAACATTTTCTTGTCTTAATGGGACTTCAATTACATATTATATGTAGATGCCATTTTGTTGTTTCTTGAATACAACGTTTTTTGACATGAATAATTATAAATTATTATCTCTGAATGTAATATAAACAAACATGTTACTTACTACATTCAGTGACTAACATTGCACTATAAACAATAACGCATACTGATATGGTAAGCTATGGAATGAACACAATTAAAAAGACAACATCTAAAAAAAAACAATAAACTTTAAGAAAGATAAATTTTCCAGATAAAATATCAGCAAAGGCTCTAAGAAAAATGACTAAAACTGCCGTTGTCCAAAAGATCTTTTGATTCCTTTGTAAAACATAAACCACAAATAACAGGTTGATGTCATAAAAATAAAATATTATGAAACGTATAAACTCTTCAACCCTATGACAAGCATTTCTGTTTCTCTGAACAACTTTAAAGCTCAATAATTGGTTTGAAAGTAAAAATGAAATGTAAACTTTGATATGAATACTTGGGATAGGTTTGATACTAGCAGATAGTCAATGGAAGCGGTATTTCCTTGCAGGTTTAAGGGAGACATAAGTTTTCTTCATTTCTTCAGAGTCATTCTTCTTTATTTCAGAAAACTTTTCTCCTTTTGTGCTGACGACTTGTCCTTCTCTGTAGCGTATCAGTTTCTTAGATTCCTGAAACAGTAATGCAGCAGTAATGAGTAACAATCAGAGTAATGAGTAACAATCTATGTAATGAGTAACAATCTATGTAATGAGTAACAACCTCAGTAATGAGTAACAATCAGAGTAATGAGTAACAATCTATGTAATGAGTAACAACCTCAGTAATGAGTAACAACCTCAGAAATGAGTAACAATCAGAGTAATGAGTAACAATCTATGTAATGAGTAACAACCTCAGTAATGAGTAACAACCTCAGAAATGAGTAACAATCAGAGTAATGAGTTACAATCTATGTAATGACTAACAACCAGAGTAATGAGTAACAATCAGAGTAATGAGTAACAATCAGAGTAATGAGTAACAACCTCAGTAATGAGTAACAATCAGAGTAATGAGTAACAATCAGAGTAATGAGTAACAATCTATGTAATGAGTAACAACCTCAGTAATGAGTAACAATCAGAGTAATGAGTTACAATCAGAGTAATGAGTGACAGAGTAATGAGTAACAACCTCAGTAATGAGTAACAATCAGAGTAATGAGTAACAATCTATGTAATGAGTAACAATCTCAGTAATGAGTAACAATCAGATTAATGAGTAACAACCTTAGTAATGAGTTACAACCTCAGTAATGAGTAACAACCTCAGTAATGAGTATTACTTCAAGACACATTTGTGCCATAGAAAAACTATTTGCCTTCTAATTCACAAAATATTCCCAAATAAAATCTTTAACAGATGAAATATGCAAGACCTGTATTTCTATACAATTAAAACCTGTCGACCACAAGATGACTTCGGTGTTACAGTGAGAATGCTCATTTAACAAAATGAAAATGCTCTTCTCTACCCGAAACTCACAGGAAAAGATTACATACTCATTTAGAAAATATTTTCGCTGATTCAAAGTCCCACCAAAATATAGGCATGTTCAAAGAGAGGTTACGTGTCCATAGTAAGGAAAACATACCATGCATAAAAGGAAAATAACTCATGATCAGAACAAGTAACGTTCATTCAAAGTGTCATAGAATTGATTGCAAAATTTCAAAACCTTTTTTTTTTGTATCAACAATTTGTTCACCAAATCTGTAACAATATCACATGGCATGGCCAATGTAAGCTGTAGCCAATTATGCTGACGAGCAATATACATGTGTCAACTGTTGTCTTGCTATCTCTACCAACCTGCTTCAAAGGACATGGCTTGTGGGTCTTCTTGTCATCGTCTGTATCCACAAAACTGTACCTGTGAAAACAGCAAACAAGTATTGATAATTTGAGATATGACAGTAACTAACATTCATATAAATTTTAAGAAAAATCAAAAATGAAAAAAGAATCTTGACCATGTATCATACAAGTAACAAGTTAATATATAATTTTTATCATTCAATTATTACATCAACATGAGTTGATTTCAGTGATTTGCTTTACTATAATCATCAATTGATTTTATGATTTGATATTGGAATTTACTTATCCAAAATCATTCGTCATCAGTTATAATATATGAACATTATCAAAGTAAAATAATACAATAAAGACTGAAATTTGGGTTTTGGAACGGTGGCATAGTGACATCATAGCTTTGTGACATCAACTAAATGACACCACGGGACTGTCAGCTGTGGTCTTAATGATGTCACTGCATTATGAGGTGATTAATTAATGATGTCTCATGACAATTCAATTGATGCGTTCTCGCTTGCAGGTCTCACTTGATCTCAGACAAACATTATCTCCTGGTCCCCTTGTCCAGCACTGTCATAGTGCATCCATGCAGGTAGGTCACGATACGATACATATCTCGATACAGCTGCCACAATTTGATACGTATCGCGATACACAAAATTTTATTAAAACCTGGGCCGCAAAGTTTAGAAAGTTTGAATCATTCAGTTTTATGTTTCATCAGACAATTTATTTTTAAAATTCCCAACGTGTTCATGTTGAGATACTATAAAACTCTATTGAGAAAGCATTTACTGTATTTGACAAGATAAGAAATAAATTTCACTGTATATAATTTTGTATCTATCGTATCATTTCACTGGCAATTCATATCGTGTATCGTATCGTATCGTATCGTATCGTTTCACTGGCAAATCATATCGTGTATCGTATCGTGTATCATATTGTGTATCGTATCGTGTATCGTATCGTACGCCTATGAATCACGATGCACCTGTGTATCGTTGCACCCTTATGTCATACTCACTATCAAATTGTTTGCAGAAACTTACCTTGCCAGTGTCAGTTCCTTCAACTGTTTATCTGCCAACATGCACCCTTTGTTCTTCACCTGGAGATGCAACATATATTCCTTCTGATGAATATTGAATTGAGTGTTGGTAAAAGAACTAGAAAATTCAATCATTCAACATATTGCTAACTTACGAACTCAACTTGTTATTTCAAATACATGACATTTACTAAGTAAACAAATATAACATACTGCAATAATTCTTTTTCTGGACAAGTCTCTTGTGGGAATCAAACTCATACCCTCAGAGGATATATATAATAATAATAATAGTGGATATTTATATCGCGCACTCTTCCATGCATTGAATGCTTCCTCAAGGCGCTACACATATTATTACCCTGACGGAAATTGTACTTTCAGTGCTGCTTCTAAGCGCTCCGCGCAACCGTATGGGTCCATACTTCCCATGTCCAGGCACCCATTTTACTAGCTTGGTGGACTGAGAGCAAAGTGGATGAAGTGTCTTGCCCAAGGACACAACACAGCATGAGACCCAGGTCACAAATGTTTGGTGTCTCCATCAGGATTTGAACCCTTGTCTCTGGCATGAGAAGCCAGCACACTAACCACTACACCACTGTGCTCCATTGTACATTGGAATAAGTTTAAAACAAGGCAGGGAAGGAAAATTTTTTTATCAGCCATAAAGTTCAAAGAGATATACAATTTGGGTGTCAATTTGACGGAGGCCAATTTGAATAATTCCGAGGACATGAAAAAATACCGGGTGAGAAGATTCTGCGAGGTCGACGATGGAGTTGCCGGTCTCCTGCCGATGCAGAATGAGCTGAACAGCGTCCTCAGTGCGACCTTGAGACGCGGACAGACAGTGTCGCACCTCCATCCCGCAGGTATCTGGGAACATCTCACACAGTAACGCCACCTGCCCATCAAACTCCCCCGCACCCACATCCTGCGGTGTTACCTGCAGGTGTAGAATGGTGATGCATGCATGTTGTCAACTTCATTTTCATTGTAGTCTTTATATATCTTAGGAATTGGGATTCATATTCTTCTTGCTTTAACTTTTAACGTAACTGCTAAACCCAGACATTAACACAGACCAAACATTAACAGTTAACAACCAAATCTTATATGTAATATATATTAGGGTCATGAATATTACTTTGGCAAGTAAGCTGATGTAAAGTTCATGTCAATCAATTTACATTTATGCAATTATCACATTTTATTTTTAACCACCGTTAATCTTGTGTGCTTACCATTTAAACATTTTTATTCATTTTACCCCAAAAACCTGACATTTGAAATATCATTCATTGATTTTGGGTTCAAATCTTTAGGGCCAGACTTCCTGACAACTGTTTCTTACAGTAGATGTATCTCATCTTTGGCTCGGCACTCACCTTGGCTTCCTCCTCCGACACACTGCTGCGACTCCTCCCACGACTCCTCCCCTTCTCCGCCTTCTCTCTCCCCGACCCACTCGAGGAGCTGTCCCCACCCCCACACGAACTGTCCCCGCTCCCAGACAGCGAGGTGCCCGGGGGAGACACTCCAAGCACAGACACACCAGAGTCTGTGGAGACATACAACACACATCCTGAACATCTCTCACTGTTGGTGTAAAACATTCTTTTTGCCATTTTGAAAAATGAAAACAGATATTGGTTCCCAAAGTCAATCTAGCCTTATAGGCATGCAGTGCTTCAAATACACTTAAAAGTAGAGCCATTGGCTCTGTAGCTCATCAGGATTTATGATTATTATGGTTGAAGATCTGAAAACATTTCTTACTTTATATGTTAACATTTTTGTCAAAATGCCTGATCCTGCCCACAAAATTCCCCAGTTGTTCTTGAGGAGAAGACTGACCAACGCCGGATGCTGGACGACGGCTATTAGTCAATCTGACCTAATAGGACTGATAAGATAAAAATTCCTGAAAGTGGCTTATTTTAAAAAAAAATTATAACAGGCTCGAAAGCAATCACTTTCTATTTGACATCAATAAGTCTAAAGCTCAATTTTAGCATTTGTCCATGAGCAATCCTTTGTATATCAGCGAGTAAGATGAAGTGAAAGTAGGCCCACCTGTGTTCTGCTGCTGGAGTTGTCCAGACAGAGAGAACATCCACTCCCACACTTCCACACTGAAACATTCACAAACACATCATCACACATCTTATATTTACTTCCAGCTTGTCAAATAATCTTTGTACTGGCTTGATGACAAGCGGACTTGTTATATTCTGCAACTATTTTACATATTGTTGAAAGTAATAAATAAATAAACACTTGTATAGCTCTAGTTTCCAGTTGAATAAAACTGCTGAAATACGCCTGTGGGTCATCTAGGATAAGAATCATTTGGTCTATCAGAAACAGCTACTCTTAATCTGAGTTCCACTACTAGATGAATTTTATCTTGGAAAACATCACCTACCAAATAATCTACGAGATTAAAGAATCTAAAGAAATCACTCACTTCAAAAGACAATGAATTACATATTGTATTGTCAGGTGTATCCCGTATATCTTGACACAGTCTCCAGCTATTGAGATTGGGACAAACCTTACCTGGCAATACTGTCAAAGCCAGGTACGTAAGCGGCCATCATCTCACAGAAGTGTTCGGCGTCAACGCCCTCCTCAGCGGTGCTGGCGTCTCCCAGATCATCAAGAATACTCAGCAAGTACGTCAACACCACCTCGTCAACACAGCTGGCAAATGAGATCACATCATTGACATTAACATCAAGGTTTTAACACACTGGGAATTTCTTCCTCTACAATGCTTGAATTCATCCTGCCCTATAAGGGTATTTTGTATCCATAAGGCTACTTAAAGGGACAGTTCTATCACCAATTTATCGGCAGTATCTGCCAAGATTAGGTACAATAAAGCATGTTTTCATTTCACGTAATGTACAAAATCCAAGATGGCGGATTTTGCCAACAGAACGGCCCCTTTAAATTCCTGATTGTTTTAACAGTTTCTTCTATGTATACCCTAATGAAGCAGTATGCAGTGGATTGAGAAAGCATAGAAATGTCTTGGTGCTAACAAATACTGAAGTTGGAAATAAGTTCCATTTAGACAGTGAACAAATGTTACGTATACATTCTAATATTTGGGATCACACTAGATCCGCTATAGCACAAGGTCTTGTACTTTTTGGTTGAGTTCCACGCAGGATTCAAAACCACATCCTCAGAGTCAGGAATTAATTGCCAGCATTGACTGTCCCAAAAGCTTACCCGCTCTGCCACTGATACCTCAACTGGAAGAGACTCAAACCCAAAACACTTGTACTATTGAGGATGGTGTGATCCCAACAATTACAATGAAAATACTGAAGTCATAGTCTTCGTCTTGAGATAGGATGAGTATGTTTCAGTGCTAAATATTGGTAGGCTGGTCAACAAACATTATAAACGTGATGAAATTGTTTGCAAAGGTTAATACAACATTACAAAGTTTGAGTGTGTTGCTATGGTTACCTGACGGAATCATGAAGATTGTGGATGTGCAGGAAGTCCGAGAGTGCCTGTCTCACGCCTGCTTCACGCTCCATTCTGCAACATATTATCACATGAATGTAAAGCCGTGACTCCATTCTGCAACATATTATCACATGAATGTAAAGCTGTGACTCCAGGGCTTAGTTGGGGAGTATAGAGACAGCAACAGTTTCCATGTTTATCCTCGGATGAAACTGTTGAATGGCAGTATTTTGCTTTTGGTTCTGTTTATATCAGAACCAGCAAAGTTCAAGTGTACCATATCATCCTAGATGATCCGTTGGGTTTATTTTAATGTTACATGCATATTGTAGCTATAACTATTGCTGCCGGCTAACATTAAAAAACTATGGAGACTACTGTTTCCTATCACTATTCTTGCTCAAACATATTACAAAATGCATTGATCCAAAGTTTGTATCCCCTATTTGTGTTCCGGTAGATGCATTATTTTGCAAATTTTATTCCTCGGAACAAGGTCGATTTTAATCAGATTGTCTGCGTCCCAGCCCAGACTAAATTAAATTGGCGACTAAACCATACCTGACTGACAACCCACGACAAATCTAAACATATATTAGATATACATGAACTGATCTCTTCTTTTGGGTCCATCATTAGACGATGTAATGCTCGCCGTGACTATCTCCGGTAAACCTGCGGAGCGTAGCCCAGCGTAGGGGAGCTTGACCGAGGCGAGCACGATCGTCTAGGTCCATCATATGCAGCACCTTTACTAATTTTTTCAATAAGATTTTTGTACAACATTAACTGACAAATAATTGCTTAACTCATTGTTATAGCAAAGATTATCCATGAGGACTTCTACTTTGAACAATAACTATAATCTTTTTAAAATTCTACTTTATTTAAACATGATGTTAATAACAGTCAGGTGGGAGATTCCATGATACATCATATTCATAAATGATACAGCCCCAGATGAGCCGTCTTAGGAGACAGTGTTGTGCAAGCATTTTGTGAATAATTTAGGTTTCGAAACGAATTAAATAGATGCTATGCGTAGAAAAGCATAAGAGACAAAGTTTGATTTTGCAATGTAGGTGTTAAATGTAAATGTTTAGCTTACCTGTCAAGATAACCATTTCAAAACAAAATTTTCATACGATCCCGCGACGATGCTCAAATTACACAAACTTTAACGAAAACGGAATACTGACTTGAAGTTTATAATTTATGCATGAAAAGAATGTGTCTATAACCAATAGAATATATATTATTTCACTGTTGTATTACACGTGTCATTAAATAGAAGTGTTAGGATACATATTTCGTGAGCAGACTCTGATGATATAATAATCCGTTTTCGCCTTGAATTCCTACTTATCTAACAAACCCAAAAGGGCAAACATTCAAAGGGAGGTAACTGCGTTAACATTGGTGTTTTCTTTGATGATCTTTATACTCTTTTTTTCATTCGCGCCAAGAAAGTTGATTTTACTAAAACTAGCAATAACTATAAACTGCTGAGAACGAAAACATGTTTATTGCTAAAACAGCAATATTGATTTGAAATAGGGTACGGCCCTTTGATGAAAAATATAATGCGTTACAAAACATTAAAAATATTGTAACAAGTTTGTAACTATATTTGATATATATATTTTTCATCAAATTTAAAAAAGAATTGAACTCGGATAAAAAAAACAACCCCAACCCCAATTAGTTTCACGTTTCAAGCCAAGATTTAAGTAAGAAATCAATGCGGTATAGGTGTGTGGTCTAATAGTTGATTTGAAAGATAGGACACCTGCCGCTTCCAGTCTTTGCCATCACACTTATTTAGTTCCAATCTGGCCGACTGGTTCTGTTATGTTATCTGGGTGTGCAATGGTCATACCTATATTCATGTAGGCCCTACTCTGTAAACTATACAACCATTTAAAACCATCTGACATTAGAGGGACATTTTCTGTGAGGGTTTCTTTGGTTTGCTTGGATCAACATGGTCATAAGTTTGCGTATAATGATTGGCTTCAGCTTGTTTCAGGTAGGTACAGCATTAACCTCGGCTTCAGCGACATGATTCAAGTCAGTTCCAGTCTGGTAGGGGATCGTCAATCCGTTCCAGTTCGGCGCCATCACTGTTTCTGGCTGGTTCCACCACACCCAGTCAGTTCTAATCTGTACGATGTCACCACTTGTTGTCAGTTCGAGTTTGGCACCGAAATGTCCATTCAGTTCAGTCTGGTTACATATGTCCTCGTATTAGTTCCAATAAGATGCCATCTCTTCCAGTCTGTTCCAATCTGGTGCCAGCTTTTCCAGTCAGTTCGAATCAGGTGCCAGCTCTTGCAGTCAGTTCCAATCTGGCGTCATATCTTCCATTCAGTTCCAATCTTTGTGCCAGCTCTTCCAGTCAGTTCCAATCTGGTGCCAGCTCTTCCAGTCAGTTCCAATCAGGTGCCAGTTCTTGCAGTCAGTTCCAATCTGGTGCCATATCTTCCATTCGGTTCCAATCTTTGTGCCAGCTCTTGCAGAGTGTTCCAATCTGGCGCCATATCTTCCATTCAGTTCCAGTCTGGTGCCATCTTTTCCAGTCAGTGTCCGGTAACATACTCACTGGAACTGACTGGGTGAGATGGCACCAGACTGGAACTGACTGGGTGAGATGGCACCAGACTGGAACTGACCCGAAGAGATGGCACCAGACTGGAACTGACCCGAAGAGATGGCACCAGACTGGAACTGACCCGAAGAGTTGGCACCAGACTTGAACTGACCTGAAGAGATGGCACCAGACTGAAACTGACCCGAAGAGTTGGCACCAGACTTGAACTGACCCGAAGAGATGGCACCAGACTGGAACTGACCCGAAGAGTTGGCACCAGACTTGAACTGACCCGAAGAGATGGCACAAGACTGGAACTGAACCGAAGAGATGGCACCAGACTTGAATTGACCCGAAGAGATGGCACCAGACTGGACATTAATTGACGTTCCGGTACTCACAGGAACTGACTAAACTTGATGGCCTGGTGTTCAAGTGCACATGAATCATGTCGCTGAAGCCGAGGTTACTGCTTCACCTGCAGCATGCTGAAGCCAAACATTATATGGAAATTTATGACCATGTTCACCCAAGCAAACCAGAGGACCATGAGTACTGGGCATGAAGAAGATCCTTCCATCGGCGGGATAACTCAAGAGCCGTTGACTGGACATCTTACACGTAGCTTCTCCCCATGAAGCCAAAGGGCTGATTAGGTTTTGATAACCATGACACTGTTCTCATTGTTACAATGGAACGTTTCGGAATGTAAACATGATATAAATTTATTCAAAACGACTTCCTTATCATCTCAACTTCTCCCACAAGTCTTAATTGACGCCAGTCTCCATCACTGGCTAATTCAATCCTGCGTTACCTTTTCTCTGCTAGCGATGCGCACTATGAAATTAAATTGCAGCGCCCTGCTACGTAAACTACGAAGGTAAAGAAATAACAACACAGGATAAATGTACACAACTTTGAGGAAACTGATAGTTATTATTCTGTGTAAATGTATCCCTCTTTGCTATATATACACCCTATATTCCACATGATATTTCACAAAACACTTAGGGTGACCATAAGTCACTAAGGCCCTTTTCTCAAGCACGAATTTACATACCTGAGTATATTTACACACTATGTAAATACACACAAGGGTGAAATAGTTTATATACCTTCTGTTCACGCGTGTAGTTAAGCAATGGGCCTATAATGTATTTGACAAAATTATACATATACAGTCATCTTTTACATTATATAAAGGAAAAGGTATGAAAAGATTCATGCTAGTACCCGATTTCCTGATGTTAAAACTTTTTGGCTCCAAGAGTTATTGCTCTGTGACTAGTTCAAGAAAAGAGAGTACGGTCAAAAGAGAGGACGGGGATTGGTGGTGTCACATTGAAACTTTTGATAATTATCAGTGAGGGGAATTTTTTTACAATGAGCAAGAAGACATATTATATGAATTGCTTTGTGAGGAGCTTGAACCAGTCTTATCCAGTTGGGGTTAACGTGCACGTGAACCTCTTGAACTTAATCATAGATCAGAGCCATTCTTTATCTTTTTGCATACACGATATAAATAAATTCCATTCTCATAACACACTGTGCTAATATGTATAAATGCGTATGTCACCCATGCGTACATGTAAACTTACATTAACATGATCCCATGAGGTCGTATAAATTTGCTCAGAGTGCAAAAATACTGATGTATGTAATTGCGTTCTCATGACCAAAATACATTTACATACACAAGTAAATTTACTCACATTAGTAAAGGTGTGCATGAGAAAGGCACCTTAAGTGCAGTGTTTAGCCCGATGTCGAGGTCGGTAACTATTATGCAATGGCTCAAGATTCGTTAAACCACGTGCAGAATGAAAACACCTTTAGTATAAATTTCAGAAGACGGTTGTCAGAAAAACGCTGACTATGTCAGTCAGCTTACACAGCTAGGCCTAAGCGAGTCGTGATGCACGTGCAACACGCTGAAATATACATGCCAATACAATAGACCGCATGGCCAATGTAAGTTTTTCGCCAGTTTACACAACATACTACACACGTTCACTATAGTACTGTTTTTTTTATTAACATTTTGTTCGCCGTTTATAGATTGACACGTTTAAATCATGAACGAACTGGTGATTTCAATCCACGAAATATACGAACCTCAATTAACTCGTCATAAACATTTCTCTCTCATAACAATTGGCTTCCGTGATGTATTAATCACATTCTGTAATACGCACCGTTGGGGAAATGATTGCTACTGGGATTCCGGATTGTAATGGGCAGTACAACGGATTGTAATGGGCAGTACAACGGATTGTAATGGGCAGTACAACGGATTGTAATGGGAATATTGTTTTGAGTTAGCACATGTTTTGCTCTCAAGCAAAGTTAATTTCATCATTTTTAGTTACAAAAATGCGATTTTGTGTAAACATGATAACATAACTGTATATACGAATATCATTTTCGTTGATATAGGTATTGATATTCAAACAACGTAAAACAGGTCTTTGAACCATTAATTTAGTTCAAATATCATATTGGGAACAGTTTAATTTATTGAATCTTATATTATTGAAAGTCTTATTTATTACTCTTTCCGCATATCTTGTCAGATAAATAATTATGATTATTTCAAGTTGTGATAATTGCTTTTTATTTGGGTTTTAGTGTTTTGGGCAATGATTGTTACTGGGCTTATGTTCTTAGCGTTCCGGAGTGTTAGTGAGTATGATACGGGTTATTATAACGCAAAATAACACATAAATTGTTCACATGACTTGACGTTATAATATGTTGACATGAAACGGTTCCAGTCTCGACAGTATTCAACATTCGAATAAGGAATTAGAAAGTATTGATGTAGTGGAGCTGTCTTGAGTAGAGGATAATTTGATGTCAAACCTGATCTTAGTTTCCCCATCAAAACACAGTTTAAAGAACAGTTCTTGTATTGTTCTTCCAAAGTATCTAAAACAGCTGAAATTATTCCTGCATGTTTGATATCCATGGTACTAATAATAATGGTGCATATTTATAAAGCGCACATATTCACGCTCGAAAGCATGCTCAAGGCATGTTATGTTGCATATGGTATGCATGGTATGTTGCCCGTATCAATGTTCAGGACATTTCTACTCGGCACAGTAAAGTAGTGTATAGTAATTTAAAGAAAATAAATCGAATGAAACGATCATGAAATAACCGATAACCTGTTTTCCAGAAGTCTTTCACCTGCTTACTGTATCTCATATGTTGTAGTACTTGTAGAATACCACTGTGCAAGAACCAGTTGGAACGCAATATTGTCAGTTGGAAAGTTTTTATCAGCAAGCATTCGGTGAAACTGTCCATTCTTAGCGCCTACCTATGTCTTTTAAGGTAGACACTGCAGCTGGATCTAATGTCTGAATTTCCTTTAAACTGTCCTTGTCATCTGATTCCAAGAATCCAAGCTGTTTGAATGTGAAGAGGTGGTCTCACTTGTTAATGTTGCTTCTTGCTCAGTCAAATTGGATTTTAAAGTTTTAGACTTTATTTGAATGTGTTCATGAAATGAATTTGCAACACTTATTTCATTTCCAGAATCTTCAATTTCCTTTGGGATAATTCTAAAGTTCTAAATGTTTTATTTTACCATTACTCTCATATACAGTAGGTTTTTTTTATTTGCACATTAAGTTCTTCAAATGGGTGAGCTGAACAGTTGTGTGTGATAATATCCTCGAAGGTTTCTTCCTTTCCGTCACACCTGTGGCAGCGATAACACATACTGTTGTAAAAAAAAGAATGATTTGATTTGTATAATCTATTTGAAATAAGCCGAATCAGAATACCAATATCTTCAAGCGACTTATAACAATCCGTAACAAAAACATGCCTTCTCAATGTTAATCTGGAATAACGTCATGTAGCAAACCGTTGTATTTAATATACACCCCTCTCTCTGAAAACATACATTTACGCAATTTATCAATGACATTTTTTCAGAAATGTTTGAACAATCACTTTAAACAATGAATGATTTGTGTAGAACAAAATGTAATTCAATGTCCTGAAGTTATTTCGAAAAAAAAAATTAGTGTAGCTTTATGATGTCGAGAATAAAATAATGAGGGTATATTTGGGAAGTTTTCAGAGTTTAGCATGCTCATCGAGATATTTACTGCATGAGAAATGAATACGTTTACAGACTGATTATCTGAGAATCTAAAAGTTGTCTTTTGTCATATAACATGTGAATACTTATTACTATCAAGACCAAAATGTACACCGCCCATTGCTCAACGGTTCCCATTACAATCCGTTGTACTGCCCATTACAATCCGTTGTACTGCCCATTACAATCCGTTGTACTGCCCATTACAATCCGTTGTACTGCCCATTACAATCCGTTGTACTGCCCATTACAATCCGTTGTACTGCCCATTACCATCCGTTGTACTGTCCATTACAATCCATTGTACTGCTCATTACAATCCGTTGTACTGCCCATTACAACCCGGAATCCCAGTAGCAATCATGTCCTCAACGGTGCGTATTACAGGATGTGTTAATGGCCAGAAACCAGCAGGTCACAGGTTCGATTCCATTTTTCGACAAAAACATTTGTGAGTTTGATTGATGTCGATACTCGATCTGCAACTTTATGAAGAATCTACAATTGTATTTGAGAAAGACATTTCTTTCGGAACAGTATCAAAGCAAAAGTTCATGGCCTTACAGGATAGTGATACTATAGTGATGAACACATATGCATATATACAGTATAGTAATCAATGTAAGTTTGATACTCGAGTAAAACAAAGGAGCTAGTGTTTAAAGAATGGGAATGGTTAACGTTAGTTAAGGTTGCTTTGTGAATTGACAGACGTCGGGTTCCTTTAGATGTTTAGCCGTGAGGGGGATGTCCCACATTTGCAGCAAGATTCTTCCAATTCGAAGGTCTGCGGTTCACTTACTCTCTGAGAATGAAGAGATCTAGGAATTTCCTTTAATATTGTCTCTATTTTTGTCTTCTGCTTGCTTACCAACTTCCCCCACAAGTCATAGCACGCGCCTTTCTCCATCACTGGCTAATTCAAGCTTTGCTGCAATCCGTTAACATTTCTGTGCTGGTGTGAGCTTCATAAATCGCGCTGCTGCGCTACCATAGAAAAGTTAACGAAATGCAGCAAGTGTAAGACGTCAATTTCACTCAATACAGCCTTATGATTAAGACTCCTTTTTTAGAAAGTGAGAGATGGGATTTAAAAAACAACGAGATAAATTGTATACGGGATGATTTTGACCTACGTACCCGGGAACCAGTTTTTGAATAAAGGAAACGGTGGCTGTATTACAAACTGTATTATCTAAAAATTAAAATTTAATTACTATTATTGATATATTAATTCGAAATATTCAGTTTGTGTTGCTATCCCATTGTGATACGATCAATATCTGACAGTAAAATAAAAAAAAAACGCGAAAACGATAATACATACAAACTTATGTTTATTCATAACGTTATTGAACTAATCTATAAAGAAGTTTTTTTGTCTATATCGTTTATCAGTTTATGTAGTATATACCAGTTTTCTTACAAAACATAACTATTATTAGTGTTCTTTTATGTTTAACATAAACAAGCCATATTCATTCATCCTCAAATACATATCCTTTATTGCGTGTATCAACTGTTTGTGAAAACTTCTTTAAAACACCTGTGGGATCTCTAGAGAATGTATATATCACTATCAGAAGTTAGTCATATACCACTTCAGCTCACCTGGTCTATAATTAGAACCGTGACAAACATTACAGGTATGAAAGTTCCGCGTTGAGAGCGCACTCTAGCGGCAAGTATGTGAGAAATTACTGATTGAAAACCTCAGGTGTGCATCCATTGTCAAGAACAGAAAAGTAAACAAATTTGAAAATACTTTGAAGGAATTAATATTTAGCACCAAATCTAGATGAATATATTCACTCGTCATTGAGTTGGCTAACTGAACCTCGCCGTGACCTACTTTGAAGTCACACCTGTGTTTTCGCTTACCTGACCCTGCGACGCAGCGTCACTCATTTGAATAAGGTGAGTGTCGTCCGCCATTTTGAATCCAGGTAAGGTCGAGACGAGGCGGAAAGACTTTGTTTATGAAAACAATTGACCGAATGTGGACCTGAAACAGGTGTGAGAGGACAGGTGAAAATGCCGACATTAATCCAGGTGATACTTGTTGGCGTCCTGGCCCTGTGTACAGTGACATGGGTCAACCCAGTAGAGACGGATTCCCCCTTTTCTTGGATGAGACCAGACCGATTTGACTTCATCAATGACCGATTCTCAGAAGTTACGGCCGAGAACTGCCGGTCCAAACCCGCAGAGCAGCTGACCCTACCTCGGGAGGTGCTGGCACAGATCCCCAAGTACAACATGCTTCTCAGTACTGTGATCTACTACAACAGGTCCTCCATGTTGCACATGCACAACATGGCGCTCAACAGGGCTTTCTTCTACAGCTTCATCTACCAGAAGCTCAACCACACTTACGACTTCCTCAACCAACCTGGTCTCATGTACTATTACATGTCCTCTGCAGCCGATGTATCCGCCAATCCCGGCTTCATCAACGGTTCCGCGCTCTACTTCGACTCCAACTGCAGCTACCCCAACTGGTTCGTCACTTACGAGTTCAACAAGACACTTCCTCTCTACGGGCCAAGAGCTTGGAGGGCAGACGACTACAACGAACCCACCAACTTTCTTCGAGAACCCACAAACAACACAATGGACATCCACGACTATGGCGCCGGTCGTGGTTCCAATTACACCAATTCTGCGTACAAGACAAACCCATGGTATAAGCCGTGGATGCCAGATATAACTGGGGATAAAGATTCGTTGCGGAAGTTTACGTACTCTGTTGGCATCAAGTATTCCAACACGACAGGGGTGTTCACGAAAGAGGAGTATGAGGACACGTCCTTCTTTGGTCCTCCGCAGCCAGGACAGCAAGCTCTTGATGACTATCTGCCTGTCCAGTTCACGGCGCCATACTTCGACTGTGGTCGCTCCAACAAGTGGATTGTGAGTGCCACCTCCCCCGTCGTTGAGTACTTTCCACGATATTCACCCTTCATCCATCTCCGGAGACCAAGGTGACTATATTTTCACACTTTTATAAACACAATTATGGTGCAAGAACACAAATTGGTTTAAACAGACCGTGAATTAACCCATAAAGCAATATAATCACAATCAGGTATCTTGGTAGCAGGGGGGTTAAAATGGACTGTCGAAAGGGAGGTAATAACAAGTGAGTGTAGTCAGGTCAAAGTATCTACATCAAATTACAGGTATTTTATATAGTATAGATGAACCCAGGTCACATAAACCTTTATTCATATGAGAATATTTACATAGAATGTATATTGGCAATGAACACTTTTAATATCCACAAGACATAAGTGTAAATATGTCCAACCTTTTTATACCCATAAAGTATTGAGTGTATGGGAAAAACAACAGTTGCATCAGTTCATTAGGACAAACCTTGTTGTAAGTTCTACTCCTGGAGTGACATTCAGAGGTGAATTTATAAGGGTAAGGTCAGGGTTGGGGTTAGGTTTCTAAAAAATTTTACATGTAAATTTGATTAACCCTCCCCTCCTGAACCTTGAAACATATCGGGAACCTTATGTACTGGGTTGACAAGTACCGTATAATCTCGAGTATAAGACCACCATCAAGCCTAAGTCCACCCCAGAGGGTTATCCTGGTTGGGGTTATTCTCAGGTTATAGCCCGCCCACCCCCAATTTTGCCAAATGTTGAATGGTCATACATTACATATATCTATAATATTATTTTGGGTTAAATGTCAAAAAACTGTCACCATTTTTTACCCAATGGTGAATGGACTCTTAGATCGGCAATATTACTGCCCGTGCTCCTTTACTCTTATATAGGGGGTAGTTTTTTTTACCTACGTTTTACCTACATTTTACTTTCCATATCGAGTTCCAGTGCACTGTTACCATAGAATATCTTCTAACAAACAAACGCAGGTTGCAGACATTTAAAAACAACATTAAGTACTTCTACATCCTGCTTAATCAGGGTATTTTTTCCGCCAAAATCTTTCAGTCCCCTGATTGTGTTCACAGCTTTGCTTCGTACATTACTATAAATAACCAGCCTTTAAAATAATTTAAAATTTAGCAATATTGGTGTTTTGTTGAGAAGATCGATAAAACGACCATCTAATTTCAAACCACGTTTAATTTGCTGACAAATGATACTATATATGAAGTGATAGCCAGCCTTCACCGATTCAGAGGCGGGATAGCGGAGTTCGGCTTCGGATCAAGAGGTCCAGGGTTCGAATCCCACCAGGGACACGGCAACTTTGTCTGCAGTAGAGAACTGTTCTACACGCAGTAAGGTTTGGGTGCAATGCTACACTGAAATACAGCCTATACACGTAGTACCACCCAAGGTTCGCTAGTTCCAGCCGATGCTCGCAGGTTTCACAATGCATAGCCAATGCGACGTTGCAGGCTTTCTCACTGTCATAATACTAGCAGCTGTGATATAAGTGAAATACTCTTGAAAGCCGCGTTAAACCCCATCTCACCTCACCTCACCTTCGCCTATATGAGACCAAACCTGCAAAAACCATCAAGGGATTGAAGGAGAATTGCGGAATGCAAGATGGTACTGCTATACAGAATTTGAAATGGTACATAACATTACATTTTACTGGGTGGGACACAGACCTATTTTAAAATCAAAATAATACAGAATGGCTATGTTGCAGAAATACTGCAAAATTTTGTATGAATGAAAATCGTTTTATATCATGATGAGAGAAAGTTTATTACGGGTAACTCGTAAGTGTTATATAATAATAATAAATGAGTACTGAGAATCAAAATAGTCATAAAATAATTAAGCTGTTTGTAGACCGTGCTAATATTAGTTCTTGAGTGCGTGAATTCCCCAGGGGACTAATCCTGAAAAGTGCAAAATGTTTACCATTGGAGGTAGTGTGATGTAACAAGCAGTTTATCAAAAGAAAGTTACAAATGTCAGGGATCCCTGCCTCTAGCGTGCTGGATCTTAAGAACAATTCTTTGGAATAAGGAAATGTTCATTGTGATTTTATTTTCAAAACTGAACTGAAAAGATAGTCGAAGGCATATGATATAGACACCACACTAAGAAATGCAGTTTGTAATACTTTTAATAATACTTTAATGAAAGAGTGATTAAAACACGTCTTCTCATTATTAATTGTAAAAATAGAATTTATAATTGCAATAATTTACATAATTTTATTTTAATATTACAAATGTGATGAGGTCATCAAATCTGGAACTTTTTAAAGTAAATGTAACCTTTTTTCTCTTCTCCAGTGTAATGCCTTTTGTCTGTTTGGTATAAAAAACTGAAGAGCCATTTCTAACCATAACATGCACAGATGTAATATGTTCTTTTTAGCAATTATATAAAAACGTAAGTAACATTTTAAAGTAAATGTAACATTTGTCAGGTTCAATATATAACCTCTTGACTATCCAGGGTGGTGTTATTTCAGCAGGATAATTTAGTTGGTAATATGTTTCACGTGATACTGACTAGGAGTAATTTTATCATTCCCGCAATCACATTACGCCCCGTTGAGTTCAATGTTCCCTGATTATCTCCCTTGTTAGTGTCACTGTGGTCATGTGACCAGTATTCTCACGTAGGAAACATGTATCATTAGGTGATACAAGAAACGGTACACATCAATCACTTAAAAAGTATAAGACAGAATTGTGTAACATTTCATGTGGAAAGAATTTTGTTAAGGAATTCATTCAAGTACATTTTGAACTTAGTTTTGAAAAGATGAATTTTGTGACTTTTACAAGATATATTGGATAAAATAGTTTGTTATACAGGTAAAATTATCAATTTTGAACAATGGTCTGTTTACTTATTTACATACTGATAGAATATCGATCATAAAACATTCAATATCCCTTACTTATTTAGTCCAATATAAGTTATAGTTTCTTGCACTGATAACAGAAAATGAAAATTAACGTCTATTTTAGTGTTGACATTTAACAAAAAAGGACTAGATGCTGCAACATGATTATATATTCTCAGCTCCGGAGAAATCTTTTTGTAATATATGATATTTTGTGACTTTTTATGTGCATATGTGTCAATCAGATCACTATCTTCAGTTCATCATAAATGTCATTAGAATTAGTTTTACTGGCAAAAATATGGTTACATCTATTAGAAATTAGGCTCTATTTACATCAGTCCCCATCTCCACCTTTGGATTACGAAGTTGTAGAATAAATCTGTTAAATTGTATTATACTGTTTTACTGTTGCAAAAATTATTAAATATAGCGTAGTACCACCAATGGTTCGCTAGTTCCAGCCGATGCTCGCAGGTTTCACCGCAATGCATAGCCACAAGGCGTTGTGGGCTTTCTCTCTGCCGTAATACTAGCAGCCGCGATATAAGTGAAATAATCGTGAAAGCGGCGTTAAACCTCACCTCACCTCACCTCACCTCACCTCACCTCACCTCACCTCACTAAATATAACAGTTGAATTAAACTTTCTATCAAACGGAAGGTCAAAATCAGTGTTAAAATTATGAATGGTTACACTAAAATCAAATGAGATATTAGCTGTACAGTATATTTTACAAAATATTACTGACTTAGATGTTACTAAAAAAGCTCTGCTTTAAATAGCAACAATTACATGTTTAAGACATAAAATTTGAAGTCTTTCAACAGTTTTTGGTGGTTTTAGCTTAAAATCCTCTGCGGAATCCAGGTAGGACTGGCGTACGAGATTGAGTATGTGAAGGGTTGTTTGAGAGTAACAAGCTGGGGGACAGACTCGGGTATAATTGGCTTTTAGGTGGCTGACTGGTTCTCTGTTCTTTAACAACATCTGACGGCTAGCGGACATGATTGGCGACAGGATACGCTAACAAGAATATATGAATCATAGATGCTATAAAGTTGTTAGAACAAGGCAGTGTACCCCGTCAGTAGGGTGTCGTGTACTCTTCTCTCTGGCAGGATGGTAGCCATGACAGTTCTGTTTAAGCCCCTCTATGTTGAAATGTTGCAGAGCAGTTCAGATTTCCAGGTTTTCTTGTTCTTTATACAACGTAGACATCAAGAGAGACAAGGAACTACATTCTATGCAGCAGAATATCTCTCCACCTGTGCAAAGCCTCCTTGGCAAAGAACTGTTACTGCAGTCTGCTTTGAGTGATTTCCTCGCTAGGGACCTCGGACCTGCATAGGTAGTTTTGTGGTATCCGTCATGAAACTTAACCTTCACTAGGAATTTAGCTTTGAGTTAAGAACTATCGGCTTAGTGCAACAATTTAATTAAATAGAATGGTAGCCTTCTCAGAGGTCAAACTGCCAGGAGGATTTAATCTTTTTGCCAAGGCAGTCCGTAATTATCAGACACAAAAAAACAAGTTTGGGGAATAGATCTGCATATTATGTTTTTAGTCAGTTTTATATCATAATGACAAAATTAACCATAATTTTAATCTCAAGATTGCTATTCCAGGTTTGTTGCTGTGTCCACAATGGATATTGAGTTTGAGCGTCTCGACATGAACCAGTGTCCCATCGCGGAGGGAAACCCAGCTCCTAACTACTTCGCTGGTACGGCTCGGTGCAAGAACACCACTATGGTGAGTGGCACAGATGACACCTATGATTTGCATTCAGAAAGGTCATCAAGAATGTTAACCTTTGTCCTGGGGGTCACATAATTCCTCGAGAGTATCTTTAAAGGATAGATGTAATGATGTATGGTCACATTCGGATTCATTCAAATGGGATGTCAATTTGACAATTGCTCAATTTTAAATTTCTTAAATCGTCCCATATATAACTTTTATACAGCTTATTAGAAAACGCCTAATTTAGCCCCGGAGACCAGAATGAAAATCTGCGGGGTCGTCCCTGAATCGATGACACTGTGACGTCACTGGAGTAATCACAATGTAGGCGATAGTCATAATTCAACGTATTTTCGCAACATTTTGACATTTTGACATTTTGTTAATTTTACGAACAAATCTTCAATAAAACAACTTTAATTTTCCATATTTCGAATGTTTAGATATCCAACTAGGTAATTTCACACAATGACAATTACATAATTATTGCATAAACATGTGTTTTTGGCGATTTAACACCCCTCATAAATTCATCTAGCGGTAGTGATAATCATAAAAAATTATTCAGTCGCCACGGGCGCCAGCTGTCAGGAGAGCCTCGTCTGTGTTCAATCACAGTCACGTCTCAATGATTTCTCAAAGTGTTCGCTAGTTAATTAGTTAAGCTGAAATTGGGTTTATCAACAAAATATATGCAAATTGAAAGGTATAAATTCGAGGAGAGAGTTTTTATTGAACATTTTGTATTGGTGTACTAAAAAGAAATAGAAAACAGTTAAATGAAACATTTTGCAAAACTAGATTATTGCTATGGTTACAGTGTGAACCGCTCGGAGGGTGGGGGTTCCGACGAGGTGGGTATCAGTGCGTGTGTCTGCCAGGCCACTACTACCCGTGGTTCCACGACGGTCCTTTCCTTGGCTGGGAGATAGAGGAAGCCTCTCGCGAAGAGTACGACGTTGGCTTCGACTGCCTCTCTGTCGACGGTGAGTTCTCTTGTCCGATCTGTCACTGAACTACTTTTAAAAGCAATAACAACGATTGAATATCTAAAGTGACTTCAGTGACTCAATAAATAAAGATACACATCAAATGTTATCTTTCTCCTCTCCACATTTCAATCTAAGGAAACTAGAGAAGTAATTATTGACAATTCTGCATTATACGTTATCATTGGGGAACATGTCCTTTCCTTGATTTATGACACTGTCAACTGTTTGGTGTTACAGAGCGGCAGGTTATCCCGAACGTGATGCCCGAGTTTGTGGAGAGGAAGAAGAGGTCCGTTCTCTCCAGAAAGACTCACTTTATGGAGATGGTTTTGCCGAAGGCAGAAAGTGTGCGGCCAACACCTCGCCAGAAGCGCCATCTTGTTGCTCGACTGAAAACCTTCAAGAAGGACAAGGTAAAGCTGATGGCCAGACACAAGAGAGACACATCGAGGAAGCTGCACAGAAACAAACGTGATGCTGTGGATCAGATCGCAGTCGACCGGATGATGGGCATCTTGAACAGGAAGTACCAGACAAACGCAGCCAACTGTCACTCGAAGCAGGCTCACGAGCTATACCTGCCAGGAGATGCCGGGTACGGGATGGAGAAGATGTTCGAACCTCAGGGCCGCACCGCTCTCAGACTTGCTCACTTCCTCAGCAACTTCCTGCAGAACGTTGATGAGTATGAAGAATTTGGTAATCTGAGGGGAGACCGTCGCCTCAACGAGACCCAGATCTTCGGTGAAGTCATCGCCAATGTGATGAGTGACTTCAGGATTCTTGGCAGTGGAGTGTTCTTTGATCGTTACAAGTTCCGAATGTCCCCACCCATAAACAACACTGACCCCAGATTTGTGGATGGTATTACAAGAGAGTTTTTCGGACCTTATTCCTACCGAGAGCAGGTGACGGGCGATGGTATGGACAACTTCAGAGCCATAGACTTTGCAGGTTATGATTCCTACTATGTTGACGAGGCCTGGTTCCGCGATCTTAAGTCCAGATGGGCAACAAACCAGTATGGTCTGAAGAAGTTCACAGCGAAACCTATGATTCGGTCCGATCCAGATGGAACCAGTTTGATCCGGTTTGAGTACTATCCACTGACATACCGAGCCCCGAGGTACGAAGACGGGGAGTGGCTGCGACCTCAGTTCAGGTGTGATGATCGCGTCATGGACTGGGTCGTCACCTATGTCGTACCATTCTTTGGCAAGAACAGTCTCAAGACGGAGATTGAATTCAAGTAGGTGAAACCTTATATACTCTCTCAATCGTCTTCCTCGTGAATGATTTTGGAACATAATTTTGATCTCTTGTCTTTTATATAGAAAGGATTATAAGAGAATTTGATCAGTAATATAAAATTTAGTTGATGTCATCCTTAGCAATCTTTCTCGTTCAATAACATTTGAAAAAAAATGCCATATGCAGAATAATTAAGATAAAGCAATTTAATTACACAGTGAACTATTTTACCTTTGACTTACTGTGAGCACTTGATCATAATGAAGTACTTAGAAACTCACCATTTATTACCGCCAGTGAACTATGTGTATTAATGTGAGTGTAATCTCTCCAGAGGCGTAGTGTCCGTTGACGTGAAGCTGGACTATCTGGATATCAACCAGTGTCCCGCTGAGTTCCACAGGGCCAACTCCTTCAAGAACACCGCCCGGTGCCACTACGAAAGTCAATACGTGAGTACAGTTACAGCACCTACAACTAATGTAGCAGAGCTGGAAGTCATGTCGCCGCTAATGGCTGCAATACTGCCGAAGCGGCGTTAAACAATAACTCACTCACTCACTGGAAGTCATGACTTTGTAGGAACAGTTTTTAGTTGCTGGAACTTGAGGGAGAGATTCTGGTTGCAGCTCTTGGCACTGGCGGAATAATCACGTGAATCAACAGTGATTATTTTCTGGTGTCAACAATTGCAGTCATGACCGTCGTCAGTGCAGCATCATCAACATATGGGGCTGGATAGTACAGAGGTTACCGTGGTCGGCTTCGGATCTAGAGGTCTAGGGTTTGAATCCCGCCAGGGGCACGGCAACTTTGTCTGCAGTAGAGAACTGTTCTACATGCAGTTAGGTTTGGGTGCAATGCTACACTGAATTTCAGCGGAGTACCACCCATGGTTCCCTAAATCCAGCCGATGCTCACAGGTTTCACCGCAATGCATAGCCACATGGTAATGTGGGCTTTCTCCCTGCCACTAGTACTAGTACTAGCATCCATGATATAAGTGAAATAATCTTGAAAGCAGCCATAAACCCGAACTCACCTCACCTCACCTCACCTCAACAAGATAGCTTTATAATTCTAGACATGCATGTCCTCTAGGATAAAATTCACCTGACTAAATACCATCTAAATGGAAGGACCAGAGTGTTCTAATGCCACAAGTGATGTGCTGTGATAGGCTGGTTTCCTACAATTATACTACCTAGGAAAGGTGTTGGCGCCAAAAATATTCATCATCAATATTGGAATCTTGTTTGAGAGGCATTCTAGAAATTGTTAAAAAAAGTAAAAAATGTATTTTTTTTCCAATGGGCAACATTTTACTGGGCTGCATACTGGTCTTTCATGTCATCTGGTATGTGCCTGGTTTTGCAACAATGTTGTAAATACTGAATGTCGTAACAAAAACATCAAAGGGAATTTAGCCGCCCATTGAAATATGATCTTTACTCACATGTTGCCATTGTTAAATAAGAGTTGTTCATCCATATCCTTGTGTTATCGATATTGTATGTGTGTTTCAGTGTGTCCCGCTGGAAGGGAAGCGATTTGTGCGAGGAGGCTACAAGTGCGACTGTCGTCAAGGTTACGAGTACCCCTTCAACGACCTGGCGTGGTTCTTTGATGGTCAGACAATGGAGGAAGAATGGAGGAAACTACAGAATGATGAACCAAACAGGTACGTTTCCAAGGAAACTGTTTTTTAACTAATATACTTTTTGTGGTTAATATTACAGTAAAACATATTCACAGTCTGATTAAAATTGACGGTTTTCCATGGAATAAAAATTGCAAAATAGTTCATCTACCGGGATACAAACTCATATCGGTCGTAGGTTCCACGCCAAACCGTCTGAAAACAGCCCGTAGACTAGCTTGTTCGAGCGCAATTCAAGTAGCCAATCAAAAGAAGCCCAACAAATGCTTTCCGTGCAAGAAGCTAGGGGCAGATAACTCCAAACAGCTATCCTTTAGTCTGTTCCGAATGCTTTCAAAACAGTGACCGTTTAATAACTACGTTGTGATTGGTCAGCTATTTGACTGGGCTTTGACTGTGCTAAACTGGTTCGGAACATGCACCTATACGGGGTGTTTTCAGACCTTGTGAAGAGGAATCTACAGAACCTGTTCGTATCCCGGTTGATGCATAATTTTAAAAAATTTATTCCTCGGAACAAGGTCGATTTTAATCAGACTGAACATATTCAAAGGCTTGATCTCAAGTATTACCGAGTAATGGCAAACAGTTTGTCGGTTAGATTTAATCTAAGTGTTTGAGCAATTTTATCGTCCATTATAACCTTAATATTATTATTTAATAAACCAGTGAATGAAATAAGTTTGAAAACGTAGCCAGCCCTAAAATGATATTTTGTCAAGTTATAATGAAATTTAACCTAAAATGTCGCCATCCTGGATCAAAACATACCAGGTTTCTAGCTGTCCGGGGCATACACTGCATAACCTAAATGTATAATTGGAAATAATTCTAGTAGTGCTGTCACCTGGAAGAATTGGCTGTGAACTATTTTTTGGTGAACTATCGCCCAATATTAATCAACAGGTATTTGAGTGCTCACGCCCGTACCTTTATGTTACAGATACCATACACTGAAGTGCCGAATTGCTGGAGCCTCGTCCGTGACGTCCAGTGTTGCTCTCACTCTTGCCCTCGTCGCAGCTGTGTCCATGTGGGTCAAACACTGACCGGTCAGCTGAGATAGACATTCCACATACATACACAAGATACATCTGTCACCAGAACCTCCTACACAGAGCGGACTCTGGCATCATTACTCTGTCTTCTCTATCTTCTCACTCTTGCTACAGACAGGGCGTGAGATAAGTCTGAGTACTGTAGAATGGTTGCAATTGATTGTAAGTCAACTATTGCTTTGTGGAATTGGGCAGAACTTTTGTCAGTTTAATAGGAACATTACAAAATATTGCTGAAGAGTTGGTAACCCAGATTGAAGATAGTGCTTGGGTTTAGATATGACTTTACTTTACAGAATTACTTCAAGCCCTGGTTAAAGATATGTGTAGATATGCGAAAGAAGGTTTTGACCAAAGAATCATTACACGCCAAGAGTGGTGATATGATTTCAGTTTTAAAAGCAGTTGTTTCAATTGTTAAGTAATCTCAAATTTGTTACATGAAATTGATGAATGCAACTAGTTTTAAATTTCTAATGTAAATGCCACTAATTTCTGTTTCCACATTTTTTACGCAATTTTACAAAAGTAGAATAGATGTATGCAGCCTGTTGTATATTTCATGTATATATTGTTAATTTTGTATATGCTGTTTCTTACCAATGATATACACTTTGTAAATAGAAATGTGATATAATTCATGCTTGTGCATATTGTCATGACTGATCAAGATTCATGGCCCACTGAACAGAACATATCAACCTGATTGATCGGGTGTCCTGTTTGTACATAGTGTAATCCTTCATCGCATATATATTCTTATGAAGAGTGTAATTAGAATGTCTAAAAAATAATGGACTGAATGAATGTCTGCAGATGTAATAACAGAAGCAATAATGTGCATGTTTCTATATTTAAGAATAAATCTGGTATTGTGCGTGGTTTAACAAGAGATGGTGAATGATTGTTTTTATCCCCTCATATTTTTAAAGAATAACTATTTTATTTGTCTATATACTTTACTGAATATTAAATTTCACGAGATGAATTGGGAATTTTGAAAAAGTTTATCCATTTTGACAATCACCGGTATAATTATTGAATATATCGGTGATTATGTGTTGTATAATTACACCCAATAACAATAACATCCTGTGATCTGATCGTTCATTAATTCATCTGTCATTTTTAGAACTTTGTAAATTATATTTTGTACATGGTTGATTTGAATAAATCATCTTTTTATAATATACTGTACAGGTTGGTTTTTTTAAAAAGTATTATCAGCAATCGTAAAAATGCTGGTATCGGGAGATGTAGCATGTGAAATGGAATAACTTGACGATAATCAGAATCACTGGATTCTTTTGATAAGGTTCCCCTAGTTTTGTGACCTTGATCTTCGTTAGGTTCAGTTTGTTTTAAAATTAAACTATCATGTTTCTGTTGACATAAAATTTCTTATCACAATCTATATGAACTCTGTTTTCCTTCAATTTTGAAGTGATAGTTTGCGGCAAGGGATCATGCTAACATTCCTTGTTTAATATTTGATGAGCATTCCTAGTAATAGCAATAACATAGAGTGAGATCCATATTAGGATAATCTCCCCAAGTTCCTCTCAACAGCTTTATCTGCAGTAAAGAACAATTCTACAAGCAGCAATACAAGATTTGGGTGCAATCTTACTTGGTTTAAAGCTCTACCATTGACACTAATAATAACAAGCAGACAGAGTCGGCCATATCCCCCGCCTTTGGGAAAATTTATAGAAGAATAGTTGTTGAATAACAGTGACTATGAACCTTTTTTCAACTAAACACGACACACAAAATTTCAGCTCCTTAGACAAAGTGGTTCTGGAGAAGAAGACAAAATGCGAAAAGTTTACAGACGGCTGGACACCGTGCAATACCATAAGCCCATCGGGCCTTTCAGGCACATCTACACATGATGATTGTTCCACACACCAAGTTTTGTTGAGATATGTCTTATAGTTTTCGAGTTCTGTTCCGGAAACGAAATTCTAAGTTACATTTCTATAAAACAGTAAAAAAAAATAACTCGAAGTTGAAAACCCCAAAAGGCACATCTACACATGATGATTGTTCCACACACCAAGTTTCGTTGAGATATGTCCTATGGTTTTCGAGTTCTGCTCCGGAAACGAAATTCTAAGTTACATTTCCATGGAAACGGTACAAAAAAATAACTCGAAGAAGTTGAAAACCCCAAAAGGCACATCTACACATGATGATTGTTCCACACACCAAGTTTCGTTGAGATATGTCTTATAGTTTTCGAGTTCTGTTCCGGAAACGAAATTCTAAGTTACATTTCCATGGAAACGGTCAAAAAAAATAACTCGAAGAAGTTGAAAACCCCAAAAGGCACATCTACACATTATGATTGTTCCACACACCAAGTTTCGTTGAGATATGTCTTATAGTTTTCGAGTTCTGCTCCGGAAACAAAATCGGGGCGGACGGAAGGACGGACGGACGGACGGAGCCCATGTCCCCCCCCCCCCCCCCTGTCGATATGTCACTGAAGTTTTCACAGCAATGATATGCATGACCTATGGCATGTTGTGAGCTTCGGGGGAACATCTACATGTAGATCATCACTTATTTCTATGTGATATGGCTGTTTTCTATTTAAGAATGGCTCATAATCTCAAAGAAATGGACACACACAACAATGGGATATGTTTATTGACATCTCTTTCGGAAGAACAACACAACAATTCTCGGCTTTATATAACCGAAACATAACACACTGCCGCAATGAAATTACTCATGCGCCATTTTACTTCAGAATCTTCAATTCAACTGAAAATACATTGTGCTCTTCAGGATAGTTTGATGGACACTGGCTCACAACTATCTTCATCGACCCAGGGTTCAAACAGCTAAGGACTTTTCATGCAGACATGTCAGGTTTTCAAGTTCAAAATTGAAAAACATTGCCCAAAGATTATGCAAAGCTTCAAAGTTTAGGTTGCCTCTATCAGAAAGGTTAGGTGGAGTGATTTGGGGTTTAACGCTGCTTTAAGAGTGTTTACACGCCTGCTGGTATTATTGCAGGGAGAAAGCCTGTAACGCCATGTGGTTATGCATTGTGAAACCTGAAAGCATCGGCTAGAACTAGGGAACCATGGGTGGTACTGCACTGAAAGCACTGGTAGCATTGCACCCAAACCTTACTGCGTGTAGATCAGTTTTCTACAGCAGACAAAGTTGCCGTGCCCCTGGCGGGATTTGAACCCAGACTTCTTGATCCGAAACCTAACATGTTAACCATTGCGCTATCCGAAACCCTCTATCATAAAGAATGTTTGGCCAGTATTTATACCAGGGACAGGAAATAACACCAGACATACTGACGATGATAATGTAACTTTAAGATCTTGAAGATCTGCTTAATCATACAATTGAATTTACCCAAATCATACATATTCCAGCACTTTTCCAGGAAAATCTATAGGATTTCAGCACTATCCAATTAAGAATTTTAGTACTTTGTAAGAAGTGTCACATTCACGCCCTTTTCATCACTCTATGCCAACCCTGCATCTGTAAGGTCAGAGTTCAACTCATAGTTGTGTCATGCCAAAATATTTCAACAGAAATATTACTCTTTACAGAAAAGGGTAGTCCATGTTGTTAAAAATATTTCTAAGAAACAACTTAACAGCAGATTCATGTACAAACATAGGACAATACATGAAAAAATATCTATAAAAACATTAGCACTTCCTTTCATGATGTAGACGAAACTGAGGTAGACATAACAAACAAATCGTTTTTCAGGTCAGTTGAAACTGACGAGTAATGCATTTATACAAGATCCTATTTCCAATATAAATTGATACAAAAAATCATAACAATTGTTCAATGCCCTTAAGTTTGTTCATTGCTAACACCATAAACGATGTAAAATAGTTTGAAACTACAACCTCTGAATTTCTCAACCACCAAAAGAGTATTTTGTAGAACGCACACAAAAAACATCTTTATTTGCAGTTCAGTCAGACCAAGTTTACCTGGATCTGTATATCCAGAAACCAGGTCATCCGCACGGTACTATTTCAAATCTTCTTTATGCATTTCTATTCAAATGGTGATTCGCTTAACCACACAACTCGCTTTCAGGACAATTTTCAACTGTAAACAAATCATGAGGATAAACAGGTCTGACTGTACATCCTAGAAAGCAATAACAAGTTTGTGGCACAAGGACAAGGTTATCTATAACTGTAACTCTATAAAGTTGGGGACACTGATCTTATCCTATCACAATCCCATAATCTTGTCCTGACTGGAGCACTGACGCTGGGACTGTCATTACTGGCCTGTTAGTGAAAGACTGACACAGCTCCATTCTTTAGTAACAGAGATTGAACAGAGACCTGAGCATGGATGTTTGCATTCTGTTCCGACATCAGAGAGAACCATATCTGTCACTCTCGTCTTGAAACAATATAACACAATGAAGCCTCGAAGCTGAGGGCAGCATCTGTTATCATGTCACTTTAGCGATCCTTCTGCCTTTCTTGTCTCTTCACAGAGGACTGTCATGCTTTTTGGGCACGCTCTCTGCTCAGAGTATAGATGGGTTACAACCGAAATCCTTAGCTTGTAAGGAGAGAACTGACCCCGCATGCCTTGGAGCACTGGCTATGCTTGATTCGTTTTAGCGGCGTATACACCGACCACGTGTCCGGCGTACCCTGGTCCTGGACCCGGTTGAAGTTGAAACAAGTGTATTGGCGTACTGACAGGAAGAAGTCATCACCCATCAAACTAGCTTCAATAAACATGTCATTTATATTAAACAAGTATTTTTTGGGAATTATTTCAAAACATGTGTTAATATTTTACGTTTGATGCATTGGTTTAAAGAACCAGTAATATTTTAAAATAAATCAGTTAACTGTCTCATTATCAAAAGCAAATTCATTAAAAACTAGTTATTGAATGTCGCAAGGATAACATTTGTCCGCCATTACACGCCGCCTTGGCCGGTCATTTCCAACCGACGCATTCGGGGTACGTCGGGTCCCGAATCAAGCAAAGCCACTGATATCATCTTGCTCTCTGTAGCAACTCTGGTCAGCGGTCCTGTCGCTGAGCTCGGAGAGGTGCACAGATGCTCTCTACACCAACTCTGGTCAACGGTCCTGTCGCTGAGCTCGGAGAGGTGCACAGATGCTGGTGGTGGTGTTGAGGATCATGTTGTCCTCTGTGCCAAGCTCGAGGTTCACGTCTGGGTCCCCCTCTAGTGTGCTGTACAGAGTCTCGTCACCTCCGCCCAGCCCTCGACCCCCAACCTTCGCCCCCTTGCAGGTCTTCATGTGGCGTGTCACATGGTACTTGGAATAGAAGAGCTTGCCGCAGTCCGGACACATGAAGTTGCGTTCCTTGTTGTGGACAAGCATGTGTTTCTTGTAGTTAGCCAGCTTGTAGAAAACCTTGATACAGAGGGCGCATGGGTAGCACTTCTCCTTGGTGTGCTTCAGCTCGTGAGCTTTGAGGTCGGAGGATCGCGCGATCTTCACTTCACAGAAGCGACACTGCAGCCCGGCGGACCCTGTGTGCACTATCATGTGTGACTGGAGGTGCGCCTTCTGCCGGAACGACTTGCTGCACATTGTGCACTTGAACTTACGCTCACCTGCAACAAGGTCATGGTGTACTGTACTGTGTAAATATTGGAATTTTGCTTTGTTCATAACTAATCATACTGGTTGAAGTTAATTTTGTTTGATCAATGTAAAACAACATTCATATCAAATCATTGGTGATGGCAGCCTTTGACAATTGATGATGACATGATTAGCTCTTACAAGTGATTTTTAGTGAACAGTTTATAACCCAAACATGATAGATCTCAGTGTTAGTCGTCAGTATGTTTACCTGTGTGTATGTTCATGTGCTGACGGAGGTTGCTCTGATCGGAGAACTTCTTGCCACACTGTGTACAGGTGAAGGGTTTGAGTCGCATGTGCAGCGCCACCATGTGAGTCTTCAGCTTGGTTGAGGTGGTGAAGCGGCGGCTACACACGTGACACGGCCACTTCCGGGAGCTGGAGTTTGGGTGTTCAGTCTTCATGTGCTTGTTGAGACTCTTCCAGTCGCTGAACACCAGGTTACACACGTGGCAGAATGGGCAGTTTGACGGCCACAGGGCGCTCGGTCTAGCGGGCAAACCTGCAGGGAAAACCCATGGTTAATTGGAC
The DNA here is from genome assembly GCA_936450465.1 of Gibbula magus. Lineage (NCBI taxonomy): Eukaryota > Metazoa > Mollusca > Gastropoda > Trochida > Trochidae > Gibbula > Gibbula magus. Next base: position 59,258,016 of record OW388293.1, on the reverse strand, counting down.
TCACAAAATTGATCTCATCTTGTAGAATTAAAACTGTAATTCTTTGAGTGAAATCATTGAACGAATGAAAACAATAATTTTCTTATTTTTAGAAAATAGTATAAAACTTAAATCAATGTATGTTACAGGTTTAATGCACACACTTGGTAATTAGTGACGGTGAAGTGTTTTGTACCTATAGGTCTGTAGGTTTGAGATTTAACATCTTGATACAAGATCACCTCACTTCAGGACTAACTCACCAAGTAGTTTGGCATACTCCTTGGAGAACCAGAAGAGCAGCTCGGTGCCGGGCTCCACCCTCCTGTTGGTGATGAAGTAGAGGTGCTCGCCGCGCTGGTACACCACCATATTCTGCTCCTGCAGACTGGGCGCCGGCTTCATGTAGATCAGCCAGTTGCATTCCTCCTCGTCTCCCACATCCACCACCTGGTGCTGCCCATAGTAGAAGATCTGAAACAGTCAACCATCATTCTGATTGCAGAACAAAATCTGAAAGAGTCAACAATCAGTGAACCATCCTTTCGTACTCAATAGATCTAAATGAGTCTACCATCCGTCTGAACCCAGTGGACAATCTGAAAGAGTCAACCATTAGTTAATCCTCAGTCTACCATCCGTCTGAACCCAGAGGACAATCTGAAAGAGTCGACCATTAGTTAATCCTCTGTCTACAATCCGTCTGAAACCAGCAGTGAATCACCATAAAGTCAGAGGCAGAAGATCTGAAAGTCAACCATTAGGTAACTGTCATGAAGCAAGAGGTGTCTGCAATACATTTATCTATCAGTATGCCCTTCATAGCAGAAGATCTGATCATTCAACCAGTCAGTGACTCAATCGATGCTGCACCAAGTAGAACTAAAACATGCAATCATTCCTTCCAGAATGCTGTATTGTTGATCACATGAGGTGGAGGTAGATTTACTCACCTTCCAGGTGAAGCTGTTGGTGTACCTGTAGCTGTCCTCTGCCATCACCTTGCCTTTCAGGGGACCGAACTCCGTCCTCTTCTCTAACACCTCAGCAGCGAACACACCTGTAGTGACAAGACATAAGAAAACTTTTATGGATTTACAACTTCTTTATTGCAGTGAGATCTGACATGTTGATACTAACACTGCTATCAAACATTGAGTACTGGTCTGGGTATCTTCACCGAAATGTAACTCAATGCAATAAAGAAGTTGCAAATCCATGAAATTTTTTTTTCTTCAGCTTACCAACTCCTAAATGCTCTCAAAGAAGTCGTAAATTAAAGTTCTCAATTTGTTCAGACTTGAAACACAAATATGTCGAATGCAGAACACCCATATATTACAACCATGACAACAATAGAATTGTTCACGTAAGAGCAAAGAGAAATAAGTACCGATATTGCTGATTTCCTCTGCTGTGATCTTGATCCCAGACGTCTGGAAAACCAGGCATGATGGGAGAGTAAGTTGTGCGCGAGGTGGAATGGGCTTGTCATCCACGTACGTACAGTCCATTTTGTGGTACGTGCATCCGTTTTTGTAGCTGTGGTTGCACTCGACGCAGTCTGAAATATTATACACTCTGCTTATTCTTATCTTTCAATAACGCTACAATTCATCAATCACCAACACAGTTGTCATAGCAGTTTGTTATATTCTACGATCAGAAATTCCAGCTTGTACCCTTGCAGTTTTTTGTATTTCACTCGCAAAACAAAGATAAGTAACTCTAAATCGCGTAGCCCCGACAAAGCATGTTCAATGAAGTTCCTCTGCTTATTCTTATCTTTCAATAACGTTACAATTCATCAATCACCAACACAGTTGTCATAGCAGCTTGTTATATTCTACAATCAGAAATTCCGTTTTGTACCCTTGTTTTTTTGTATTCCACTTGTAAAACAAAGATAAGTAACTCTAAATCTTGCGCCCCAACAAAGCATGTTCGACAATGCAGCATATAGAGGTTATAAAACGTTAAATATTCTAATTGTATGAAAGTGTCAGTTAATATATGATAAGTGAATTACAAGGTAAGCAATTTAATGTTAAAGGGGCAGTAGCACGTTTTTTGCAAAATTTATTTTTTTCAAATTTCCCATTTATAATGATAGTTAATGTCATTTAAAGATAATATCATCTCTCTGGTTTTTTCATGTTGATTCGTTTATTCATTTTGACAATACTTTCAAGTAAGCAAAACACAAACGATTATTTCGAAGCGTCACCTACTCATTAAGATATAGCCCTTCAAAGTGAGTAAATTTAGCCTGCTCATTATCTCATTCTTGAAACAGTTTGCCGCGGCCCCTCAGTGTAGCATAACCTTCGTTAGCGATGTGACGTCATACACAGGAGTTGCCTAATGAAATCCTTAGGCGATTTGCCGATTTTCGTCGATAATTCGTTTAAAACATGATAAGAACGTTTTGACATTACAAGTTTCCGGATGAATGGGTATTTGTGCGTCCGTAGGGAGTAATTTCAGAGTTTTAGGAGCATGTTTCGATATTCAACCGCTGATTTTAGATTTGTTCTTTTCCAAATCGAGTGGAGTGTTATGTTATCTTATAAGCTACAATATGTTTTGAAATGAATAACTGACAATTCAAAAATAATAAAGGTCATGCAATTTTTTAAAATTATAAACGCCATTATTAGTTAATTTCTTTTGTTGTGCTTGATTTTGTGTTTGAAGAGTGTCTATAGCTTGAAATCTACTGCGTCAATATTTCTCATGGTGCTTATAGAATAGTTTCATTACAACTAAGAAAATCCTACAATTTTCATCAATGTTACTGGTTTACACTTTTTAGAAGAACATATTCGGGCTATCTTTAAAATCTATAGTCGTGTACATTTACAATTACTTAGATTCAGTGTAATACCACTACCATTTTCCTAGCATGTTATATAAAAGGCCTTGCATTTTATATATCATGTAGTTTTTGATGGTCAATTCATGTGTTTGTGGAAATAAAATAATGTTTAAATCACTTCGGATAAAAATATGAAAAACGTATCTTTCCAAATTTCAAATGAAAGTATTGGAACTATAGAACTTTGATCAACTCACCATGGCCGTGTGTACATGTGTTGTTTGGTTCTCAATTTAAAAAAGATTATCCCGGCTATAGTTCAGTCGTGTAGATTTCCCCTCTTATTTAATATTTATCTAAGTATCTAAGTTAGAGTGTCAATAACGCAACTACATCACTTATTACATATCGCTACATTGATAAACAAAAATACTGAAATATATTTTGTTATTTTGCATAAGGACGAATGTGAAAACTTATTCAACATGAATGAGGTGTGTTAACACCGTTATAATCCGTATGAAATGTGTAATAGATCTCTGTGGCGTTTGAACATCTTCATCATCTGACATGCGTGCCGCCGCCATATTGAGCAACGATAAAAATGTTCCAAAACACATTGCAGAATTACGGGTCCCGCAATGGTCACATCCAGTACTAAACAGTGTTGACATCTGCTGCCAGTTGTAGTACGTTTTACGGGGCGTGTATATATGTAATTTTGTTGGATAAGGACACAGCTAAATATGTTATTTAGGCAGTTATGTAAGGCTAAATCTAGTGGATTCTGTCATTAGACGCCAAGCGACTCCTGTGTATAACGTCACAAGGCCAAGCAAGCGGAATTCGCTCTCGGCTAAAGTTTTATGAGGCGTAATTGAGCGGCGTTTTAAAAAGGCGTTATAAAAGATGTTTATTGGTTGAATTGACAAATATCAAGTGGAATCCTCGTCATCTTGGAATATGCTTGAATAAAAACCGAAAAGTGATATGGTCGGGGTTAGTGGATCTTTAAATTAACTTTAGAGTGTAAAACATCTTATAACACAAACCAATTATCTGTAGTGGTAAAAACTATGTTGCGTATAAAGCAAAAATTGCATGGCGGCCATTTTATTGTGAACACAATTTATTATTTTGTATTACAAAAATAGAGCCATGGGCTCTGTAGCTCATCAGGGTTTCATTGATTTACTATCTAAAGTTGAATATTTAATAGTTATTTAAGTTATTGTTTACAAGCAAAAGATAGGTTCTTAGATCATGACCACTGTGACCCCATTTGGGGTCACGGGGTCACACAATCTACAATTTAGAATCCCCATTGGCCAAGGAGTCTGCACACAACTTTTCAGCATTCTAGACCTTTTGGAACTGGAGAAGAAGATGAAAATAGGTTTTTAAGGATGTGACCCCTTTGACCCCACGGGGTCACGAAATCTACAATTTAGAATCCCCATTGGCCAATGAGTCTGCACACAACTTTTCAACTCTCTAGACCTTTTGGAACTGGAGAAGAAGACGAAAATAGGTTTTTAAGGATGTGACCCCTGTGACCCCATTTGGGGTCATGGGGTCACGAAATCTACAATTTAGAATCCCCATTTGCCAAGGAGTCTGCACACAACTTTTCAGCTCTCTAGACCTTTTGGAACTGGAGAAGAAGACGAAAATAGGTTTTTAAGGATGTGACCCCTGTGACCCCATTTGGGGTCATGGGGTCACGAAATCTACAATTTAGAATCCCCATTTGCCAAGGAGTCTGCACACAACTTTTCAGCTCTCTAGACCTTTTGGAACTGGAGAAGAAGATGAAAATAGGTTTTTAAGCATGTGACCCCTGTGACCCCATTTGGGGTCACGGGGTCACGAAATCTACAATTTAGAATCCCCATTGGCCAAGGAGTCTGCACACAACTTTTCAGCTCCCTGGACCTTTTGGAACTGGAGAAGAAGATGAAAATAGGTTTTTAAGGATGTGACCCCTGTGACCCCATTTGGGGTCACGGGGTCACAAAATCTACAATTTAGAATCCCCATTGGCCAAGGAGTCTGCACACAACTTTTCAGCTCTCTATCCCTTTTGGAACTGGAGAAGAAGACGAAAATAGGTTTTTAAGGATGTGACCCCTGTGACCCCATTTGGGATCAAGGGGTCACGAAATCTACAATTTAGAATCCCCATTTGCCAAGGAGTCTACACACAACTTTTCAGCTCTCTAGACCTTTTGGAACTGGAGAAGAAGACGAAAATAGGTTTTTAAGGATGTGACCCCTGTGACCCCATTTGGGGTCATGGGGTCACGAAATCTACAATTTAGAATCCCCATTTGCCAAGGAGTCTGCACACAACTTTTCAGCTCTCTAGACCTTTTGGAACTGGAGAAGAAGATGAAAATAGGTTTTTAAGGATGTGACCCCTGTGACGCCATTTGGGGTCATGGGGTCACGAAATCTACAATTTAGAATCCCCATTTGCCAATGAGTCTGCACACAACTTTTCAGCTCTCTAGACCTTTTGGAACTGGAGAAGAAGACAAAAATAGGTTTTTAAGGATGTGACCCCTGTGACCCCATTTGGGGTCATGGGGTCACGAAATCTACAATTTAGAATCCCCATTGGCCAAGGAGTCTGCACACAACTTTTCAGCTCTCTAGACCTTTTGGAACTGGAGAAGAAGACGAAAATAGGTTTTTAAGGATGTGACCCCTGTGACCCCATTTGGGGTCATGGGGTCACGAAATCTACAATTTAGAATCCCCATCGGCCAAGGAGTCTGCACATAAAATTTCAGCTCTGTGGAGTCATTGGTTCTGGAGAAGAAGTCGAAAAAGCGAAAAGTTTACGGATGGACGGACGGACGGATGGATGGACGCCGGACACCATGCCATGCCATAAGCCCATCGGGCCTTTCAGGCCTGATGAGCTAAAAATGATTCCCATGGCTTTACCGAAACATGTACACTCATTTTGAACTTTATTTTCCGAAGAGAGAAGGATGTTTTACTATTGGTGAAATTATTTTTCAAATACATTTCATCAACTTATTTTAGCAAAAAAATGTGCTACTGCCCCTTTAATTTCCTGTGTACATTTCTTCAACTATTTATCTTTCTGTTTGTAATTGCAGTCAATCTTCTCCTCATCTCCATATTGTCACAGAACAAGAAAACTATTAGGAACAATATAAACATATGAAGAAGAATTGTCGTCCTTGTTTATTCGAAAGATAAGAAACTCATACAGTTGCTATATATACCTTCTTACCCATGTGGGCAGAGATAAGCGGGATATTAAATTTTTCTTAATGGTCATGGGATTTACTGAACTACTATAAGCCCATTCATGAATTGCTTATCTGAGCAGTTTCGAGCACACTGTCATGAATTATTATGTCAAACTACTTTCTAAAGCTCCGAGTTTTTTATAATTAACACAAATTAACAGATAATCAGCAATTCCTCGCAACTCGTTGATATTTATAATATACCACATTTAGATTAAAATTTTATCTATTTCAGTTTCATAAAGAACCTCATCATAGTCGTAGTTTTTATAGTCATGGACTCTGTAGCTCAAAGTCTTAAATAACATAATAATTAAAGAGGCCACCATTACTTGACACCAGGAGGTGTAAGTGGTTCAGGTGTGCCTAATCTATTTGAGGTGGGGTGAGTTGGGGTTTAACGCCGCTTTCAAGAGTATTTTACTTATATCACGGCTGCTAGTATTATGGGAAAAAACCTGCTATGCCTTGCCCCTGGCGGGATTCGAACCACGGACCTCAGAGGGTCTTGATCGGAAGCCAAACGCGCTAACCACAGTGAACAATATCGTGTGACTGAATTCAAATGCTATATTAATATTCCCAAACATATCATAGTACAAAATTTCAACAATATCTGAAACTATTACACTTAATTCTGTTCTGATTACATTTAGATCAGTGATTCCCAAAGACCTAACTTCACACCATACACTTCCCTACCCTACAGACAGACGGATGTGGGATACCAGTCCATGCCATTTGCTAAAATATGGAATAATTTTATGGATAAGAGTGCATTTACCTATATACCTCGTGTGAAACAGTCCCGGTAAATAAATTAAATGATCAACAGCAACTTTATAAGGCTACACTGTGTACAAGCTCATGTAACATAGATACTAACACAGTCCACTGAGTTTAGGAGTGGGCGGAGTCTCGGTGGAGGGGGCGGGGTTCACTCTCTCCTTCTCCGGCAGCGCGGCCCGGTCCATGTCAGGCAGGTCTGTCGGGTGCTTCAGCAGCATATCGATCACTGCACCTGCAATAGATCCAAAATGTGGAGAGAAAAGAAGAGAGTTTTATCCAAATGGTATCATCCTTATGTCAAGGTGAAGATATCATCCAGGTATTTGGGTAGATTATGTTTAAGACAACCCCACTCACCAGACATGTTAGCGATTGTGAAGGCTTGACCAGGCGTCTCCCCCTGATCTGGAGTATCCGATTTCTCTTCACTCTGAGGAACGACTGTGACAGGACTGGTGAGGTAGAGCCGGGTGGTAAGGTTCGGTCCCAGGGACTCGGAGGGAGACAGCGATACACTTGGCAGCATGCTGGAGTTCTGGAAGTGGGCAGGGAGGGACAGCATGGGGGACAAACTGCTGGGCGGCGCAGACGGGAAGTTCTCCGTGGAAGATGCTGGGGTGCTTGTCTGGACGCTGGCTCCCGTTATGCTGGCCAGTACGGCCGAGGTGTCAGAGTCTGAGATGCTGTAGCCTGCCTGTCGGAGCAGGGTGGCAGTCTGCTGGGGGTCCAGCTGTGGTAGAGGGATAGAGGGGGAGGTGGTGGTAGTGGAGCGTGCAGGGTTGAGGACGATCTGACTAGCGAGGGAGGGGACCAGGTTCTGCTGGGTGAGGGATTGGAGGAGGGGGTGAGAGAGACAGGCATGCAGAGACTGTAGGTCACTCGGTGCAGCCAGGGTGGACGTCTCCTGGGTTGACATCACTGACATTGGCATCGGAAACTGAGCTGCAAACAGGATGCAAATTACATATAGTTGATGTAGTTGATTATGTACTGATTACTACCTGTCACTCACAAACTAATGAGCAAATACAGAAAGTTTACTCATATTTACAAGGTTATGAATACTATAGTAGACTTACATAGGTATGTTGCTGTTTGGGTTTGATCTGTTGATAGCTGTTGTGTTCCATTGGAACATACAACCCCTGGCTGACTGACTGCACTTGACGCTGAGGAATGGAACAACATAGCTTTAGATCCTTCTGTACAGCAGAATGGGATGAATTAGTAATCGAAGAACAATGAGGAGAAATGCAAAACAAACTGACCTGCAGTGGCCGGTGAAGGGGCTTGAGACACGCCCACTATGGATGGAGAGGTGACAAGGCTTCTGCTGCTGCTGAGGTGGGAGGGATTCTGATGAAGTGCTTGGGTCGAAGAGGAGGTGAGGGGGGTTGGAAGGGAGTTAAGGATCTGTGGGAGGACAGAAGGGTCAAGTGGGGTCACGGTCTGACCAGGAGCACAGTACACGGTCTGTCCAGAGAGAAGAGCAGGGATCTGAATGTTTGTCCCACAAGACGTCACTGCACTGTCCGCAGAGGGTTTCTGAGTATCTGGGAGGATTCTCTGCAAACCAAGAGGTGCTGGCACGGGGTTGTTGGACTGGTTTGTTGAAGTTGATGCATGAATATTGCGCATGATGTTTGTAGGTATTGTCTGTATGACCCCAGCAGCAGGTGCTTGGGAGATGGGAACCAGGTTTTGATTGTGGTTCACTGATGATGATTGTTGTAGGTTTGACTGAACGAATGGCAGATTTGCTAATGCTGAGACAAGATTTGTGTTGAGTGCAATGGCTTGTTGGAGGATACTGGGCAAAATCGTTGGTTTCACCGTGGTCTGAGCTTGCACAGAGTTGATGGTCTCACTGGAATGTTGCTGAACAGGAGCTTGAATAAGAGAACTTAGAATAGGCGCTGTAGTGGTCATATACGTAGGTTGAGCAATTTGAGAGTTCTTTACAGATGATCCTGAACTCGAGACACTTAATAAAACTGTATTTTGATTCACTGCTAATGAAGACCCAGACATGTCACAATGAAGAGATGTGTGAGTGAGAGGAGGACCAGAGCTGGGACTCCCGTCATTGTATGGCAAGGAGGTTGCACTGTGACCTAGTGACTCCACGGACAGTGCCTGCTGAGTATTTGTGAGGTCACACTGCAGCACTGTGTTGCAGTCTCCGGAGATGAGTTGCATCCCGGCAAGGTCCTCCGACTGGATGAGCGTCTCTTCCCCTGCCTGAGTGTGCGACATGTGTGAGATGGATTGCGGCAACAGCCCCGAGTCCGTCTGAGAGATGTTTTGCTGCAGGAGGTTGGGGTCCTGGTTGAGAGAGGTCTGCAAGATGGTGGCCTCGGTCTGGTGTGAGATGGACGGCTGCAGCATGCTCGCCTCCTCCTCTGCAGCCTCCCCGTGAACTCCTGGCAGGAGCATGTCGGTGTGTGTCGTGTCATGACTGGATGATAGTGATCCAGACATTTTACCTCAGTTCATCATTTTCACAAACATCTGCAAGATAAATTGTTATAAAGTAACTAAATGTAGAATACATTTCTTTGATGCTGAAATGTACTGTAAATGAAAGTACAGTCTTGTAAAGGATAAAGCTACTTACTCTCACACTATATAAGCTAGCACATGCTTAATGAAACATGTTTGTGCATAAATAGTTTCCTTAAAATATTTTGAAAATTTTCGAAGATATTTTTTATTTATGAAAGGAAAATGCTTTTAGTATAATAACTAGACGTTTCACTTACACCTATACCAAAATCAGGTATGAAATTGAATGCATCTGTGTAAATTACTGTGAATAACATGTGAGTTGTGTGAGTGACAAAAATTAATGAAAGACAAAGTGTGAAATGTCCTACTATTTACCGTAATATCGTGAAATAAACTTAAATAAATGAAGCATTTTTGTTGTAATAATTGTAAAATTAAAACAGTTGTACGGAAAATTTACCTCGTGGGGAATTTGTTTCAATATTAACGTAGAACGATGGATCCAAACATGTCACTTCGTCTTGTTTTGCTTTTCCATGCATGACTTTGCATACTCACAAAAGCGAAGAGTCTTTCAAGGGAGACAACTCGTCTGCTCTAAGCTGTTGAGCACCACCAAAGAGATGAGTTATGCGTAACTTCACCTAAAGTTTGTTGATGCATGTCAGATAAACTTTTACAAATTCATAACATTTAAGCAAATTTGTTAACATATTTTTTTTAACGTATAGACTCATCATTGAATTTGGGCCAGATGTTACATATTGAGGAATATACAGATGCCGCTGCTGTTGAAGGGTTTTGCACCTGAAAAGGTAGAAACTCATTACCAACAGCGGGCGAATTGCATGATCTTGTGAAGAGCACCGTATTTGAAAACATGCGACTCGTTGACTGTATTTATAATATTTCTTCCCTTCGTCGAATGATAACGTCCTTGTAAGAAAGTCTACTTTGGGGCCAAAAGACAAAATTCATATTTCTCCACGGCTCCTTTCTAATATTTATTTGTAAAAGTACTTTTACTTCTGAAGAATGATTACAACTCATAGGTTTTCATTCACTTATACATTGTATATTCTAAACCTATAAAGTGTTTAACATATTTAAATAATTTAAAGGGGTGGTGGATAATCACTGTTAATTATATATACACTTGACAGATTGTTTGGTTGACAAAAACGTATTTTGCTCAAATGTACTTTACTCTCAATATACGGTGTAATGATGAGATATTTAACATATGGGGAGGGGAGGGAGGTTATTTTGTATAATTTATGATAAGAAAGTTGAAGTCGGCTTTTGACATTGAAACCTATATACCACTCTGTGTAGCCTACTGTGTTGCATATTACTTATTGTTGCTTTGAAACTAACAAGCGCTTTCGGTCGTGTTGATTTCGAAATGGAAAATGTCAGGAAATTATTGAAGGTCCACATAATGTTAAAATATTTGAAAAGTGAAATAAGATTTGCCAAACGTTTGCGAAAGTTGACTTTTATGCTATATGCATCACTTGATCTGGACGTGGATGTAGACAAGGATGATCTTCATTACTGTCACTATTACATAATCCATGGACATTGAAGAACAGAGTTTAATTATGAATATTTCCTCTGCAGCAGGGAGGACATTGAAGTCCTGGCACGATACACAGGTGTTACACAAGTCAGTGCTGGCGGTTGGTGGTGGCACGTGGTCCTGTACATAACTCTATCAGTGAAGTTGAGCATCAACGGACGTGGCTCGCTGGATGGGTGGGTTACCCGCCTCATTGCTGAATGAAAACTGAGAGTTTGAAGGGTGATTCCCTGCTCCACACTGAGACATGAGTTGAGAGGCTCATGAAAATGAACCTTGGGCAAGGGACTTTATTCGAAATGTGCCTCTGTTCACTCAGCAGTACAATTGAGTACCTGTTTTGTCAGTGCAGGCAATGTGACAGATAACCTTCGAGCGCCTTAATTGGTAGTCCAGGTTGCATACTCCAAAGGGAGAGTTGAGAATGAAAAATGAACGATGCTGGTCCTTATACCAGAGTGATAATGTGTGTAGTGCTTCGAGCACGGCCCGTTGTGTTGTGGAGTTCAGCGCGATATAAGTATCCTCGTTATTGGTGCCTACCCTGAGTGTGTTCGATCAATTTTGGAATCGTTTTGAAAAAGTACAAGAATTTGAACTATTTCAGAAAGTGTGCTCCCAAATTTAACGTTAAATAGAAATGTTACACGTTCCTAGTGTTATATTTGAATGATACCATTGGTCAAATATAATATTAACTGATTTTGCAAGAACAAACATTTGCTCTTTGGTCACACAGAAATGGTCCGAAGGTTAAAATGAATTTAATAAACAAACAACTATGATCGGATAACGAATTATAAGCGTCTGAATGTGTCTCATATATACAAACAAAACTAACAGTTCAAGAAGAGGAGGGGTAATTGTACCAATGATTTAAATAGAGAGTACGCCATAATACGTGTTGACGCGGAAGTTGGTGTAACTTAGTAGGAGAGCGTTGACAAATGTGAGTATGCTAGTTTCACAGTGCTGTGTCTTTCTTCACGAGTTTCTTATGTTTAGAATCACGTTTAAAGGTACATCCATTGTGTTGTTGGGGGTCAAATATGACAAACGTTATAAGTGGTCTTATTTTATCGAGAAATACAAAATTTTACCGAAAACAACCATTTTAATGATACCAGACTTAGTATATTGACGATATGAAGGTAAAAGTAATGATTTCTGATCGAAAACCGGACAATACACCGCGTGTGGCGCGCGTCAATGAGTCAAACGTAATTTTGGAATCTTATTTACACCAGACAAAATAACAAATTTGGGTTGATAATGTTCAATAGGTCATATAACTACTGTGCATGCAAATAGGACCTGCACTTTCGGTTTCTGCACAAGCATAATGATGTTACTCGATTTTAATTGGAAACTAGTAAATATGATGTTTGGCGATTGGGGTTGAATATGCAAGCTAAGTGAATTTGTTTGTATTGTAAACAGCACATATGGTGTGTTGGAACGTATTAAAGCCAAATACAATTTTATGAAACACAATGGATGCACCTTTAAGGCATGTGCAGGTGCGTGCATAGCATTTTCGGTATCTCTCGACTAACATCTTAGACGATTTTCCCTCAAACAGATAAACTACATAGTATGTGACGGATTAGCTCTTTGATTCACATCTTTATCACCATCATTGTAAATCAATATTAATACCTTATTTTTGCGGAAAACTGCAGCTTACATATTTTTGAAAAACAATAAACAATGAACATACGAAAAGGCAAGTTTTCTGGGCAGGTTGTGTGCTGGAGTGTCTGACGTCACTGTGTCGGGGGGGGGGGGGGGGGGGGGGGGGGGGGGGGGGGGGGGGGGGGGCGTTAGATAACGTGCCTTGTTTACCCCCAACAGATAAACACAAACATAACAATAGCCCAGAAACCGGATATCAGTCAAGGTTCGGATGAATTTCATTTTGTTCCATTTCACTAGCGGTCTTCCATTACCGGCCTGACAATGGTCGAGTTGCTACCACACAATAGTACAGTTCGTGAAACCAACATGTATAAGTATGTATACGGTCTAATGTAAGTACTTCCTATCTCAGAGACATAACAGGCGCCGAGCTAGAAAAAACGGGTTAACAAAATTGTATAATGACGTCAACACAAACAACAATAAGTCTGGCGTTACAAAGTGATTATAGTGTAATGCTATACCCTAAACCGTGTGAAAAGTTCTCTTCGGGGAAACTAAACCATGAAACAGAGCTGTAGTCACAAACTCATTACGAGGGAATAATCTGATTTGTGGGACACAAGTAGATGCCACCCAATCCAGTCCGGGCAGGAGATTATCTTAATCCAGCGGGAGCGTTCACTAATCACTATCACTACCGACCATAGACCACTGGGTCTGTCACTTTGTGATAAAGTACGATCAACCTTATCAACTGGCTTTTACACTTTCAGACCTCACGAGTGAATGTTTATCTGAAACATACAGGTATGTAAGTGCTTTGTTAATCTTTATAAACTAAGAAATATATACATGTATGTTTTAAACTCTCTGAGCAAAAGAGTGAAAGTTCACCTGAAACATACAGGTATGTTAGTGTTTTGTTAATCTTTATAAACTAATAAATATATACATGTATATTTTAAACTCTCTGAGCATAAGAGTGAATGTTCATCTAAAGCATACAGGTATGTAAGACATTGTTTATCTATATAAACAAATAAGTTTATACGTGTTTGTTTCAAGGAGTTAAAAAGGATTTGTATACACACCTATATTGTTTCGATATATATAATTACAAAGTAACAGTTTAGCTATATATTGTATGTAGAAGCATGCATGTACCTTTTCTTGGGATTTATTCTGAATGATAACATCCATTAAAGGACAAGGAATTTATGGATGTTCAACTTCTTTATTTCACAGGGGCTGGTATTGCTGAAAACAATACGTCCTAAAACAAAAAAAATCGTCCTCTGACAGCTACCTGTAGGTAGCTGTCAGAGGACGAATTTTTCTAAAATGCCTCTCAAACAGTTCATTAAATTTTGACATTGGAAAACAGTTGCAAGTTCAGTTTCATGGATACAGCAATGAATTGGTGTTACATTTAATTGAAATTAGATAATAATTTATTTTTTAAAATAAATATTCATGGATTATATACATCCATACATATACATACAGATCATACAAATACTAATACCGGTATATAATGGAAATCCACGAAGAGTCGTGTATGACTTCTCAAATGACGTTTAGTTCTGCGTTAAAAAAAAACCCATATACCTGGTCTGTCCCGTCACTTTCAATATTTTTGTCAGTTAAAAAATATAACCTGTTGACACCATCGACACATCACATAGCCACTTTGCAAGTAAAATGTTTAGTAGACACCAAAACAAACATTGTTCTACATTTTGAACACGTCTTAGTCTTAACCCCTATTCTATCTCTGTTTGGAAGCTATAATATATCACGCCGAATTAAAAAACCGAAGCACTACAACCAAACACTAAATTCTTGAAACTGTCACAAGCTCCACTACAGTGCGTGTGTAAAGTTTGTACAGGGTCTCGTGTCAACAGATAACAGTGTTCGGAAAGTCACATTTCGAGTTGTATTCGATCAAGTCCCTTTTAGATTAATGTAACAGGGATATGCATACACATATTTCACATTAACGGTTTGACTGACATAAACTCGAGGTTTGAATAACAACCCTTATCTTAGCTATAGGTCAAGTAAGCGAGTTTAATCAAAGAAATGTAAATTACATTTACCCGAGGTAGAGGGTTTGTTTGCATATGCTGTAATGTTTATAATATATATCCTTTTTAGTATATATATTTACATTCCAAAGCAGCCAAGAAAAGGTATTTGAGAATGTATTCACCAAGCGTTATGACTAACTTGAAATGTGTACCTGTATTCATACGTTTATTGATTTGACAATCTAATAAATTCTACAATCACAAAAAAAAAACCACTCATTGAGGTGAAATACATGCTGGTTGAAGCCTTATGTGTATGAGTTTAAATAACAAAATATGTTCAATCACGTTATTTGGTAAATACAAAGTTATTGGAAACAACATTCATATCCCAGTTTCCCATTTCCAGAAACCCAAGGCATAATGAGAAGCTGGATGGAATTACAAGGCTTCATAGATTTCCAATACAAACCTCAATACCCTATATACACGTAAGCAGTTCATGGCTTACGTTCTGAAAGAGCCAGTTTATCAATACGCCAGGTTTTGTAAAGACTTTTCAGTGGAACTGCGTTATATGAAGCACAGGGCAGCCGGGTGACGGTGGGAGGGAATCTAGCCGCCGATCTACTTTCTTCTCCTGTACTTTGTCAAGAGCGTTTTGTGTACCCGTCATGTAGAAGTCTACATTGAAAATACCGCTTTAACCCCCTCGCTGCCGTGATTACATAGTCTGGTAGTCCGCCACCAATACACGTGAATGGGCATTAAAGGAACATTTACCGAAATTAAATCAATCCTTAGTATATGAAAGTTTGCTTTCATGTCCCATTTCTCATTGATACAAACAGGGCTTAGTGTATTGTTGGAGTTTCAAACAGGATCGCAGGGCTCATTCAGTAAGAGTTAATCGCCCACAGTGATCTTTAAGTGAGTTAGACCTGCTGGCTGGTTTCTTTACAAACTTCACTTATATAGCCATTAATCTCCGACAAGAAGGGCTCGAAATTGCTGTGTATTTGAGGAATGGCTAAGCCTCTTCATGTATGTTATTCAATACTGACGTTAATGTTAATGTATTTTATCTTCTCTGAGTATTCATAATCGCGATTTATTACGTATAGTTGACTCTTATGATGTGTATATATAAGCAGTGATTGTACCTCTTCTTTGTTTGTGATGAATCAATAATAACATAAATCATTCATGTCTGTTCCAGGCCGAGACGTGCGGAGTTGAAAACGTGTGGTGAGATGAGGCTACACTAGAGAGACGAGTCTGTCTAACCTCCGAGTAAGACGAACTCTCTGTCCCGGGGTAGATGATGCCGGTGGCGGTGGAGAAGAAGGTGATGTTCTCCCCGGAGTGCGTTGAGAAGGATCCACCGGACTCGGCGAGGTCGCTCCTCTTCCATCCCATGGTGCCGAGACGGAGGAGAGACAAGTTCGGGCGAGATACCACAAGCCACTCCGACTTTGTCCTGTCCGCCACGGTCTTCCCCACTGGAGTGCGTGCCCCGGCGCTGGAGGAGCTGCAACAGAAGTGTGGACCCGCCTACAGGATAGAAACGCCTAGGGAGCTAGTGCGCGGAGTCCTGCCTGGAGAGTCTTTGCCGGGGTCGGGGCCCAAAATTCTCTCTCTCAGGAAGAGTCAATCTACTCCCCGGGACACCCCGCGTACCCAACAGAGCGTGAGATCCAGCACCGACTCATTACTAAGTCTCAAGTCTTACAACTGGGCCAGCAAGTCCAAGTCCAGAGATGTGAGAGACCCTATGTATATAAATACTTATTGTCCAGGTGAACGACCGCTCCGTTTCAAGGAGTCTAGTCTTCCGAGAATATCCAAAAGCAGGCCATGGTCTGTGGGTGAGTCAAATCCGTCCAAACGCTTCGTGAAGGTGAACACAGAAGTCAAGAAGAGTGCGGGTAAAATCAGAAGTGGGACCAGAATCCAAGGAACGCCATTAAAGAGTCCCCGAGAACAGTGTATCGAATCATCCAACACAGCAGACGGCGAGTCATACTTGGAGGTGAAGCGGATGTCGGCTGATCAGCGGGTGCGACAGCGCGGTCAAGATGGCTGTCTCTTCTCCCAGGTGCGTCAGTGCATCCGACTCATCAAGAATCACGACCAGAACAAGGAGCGCCAGGTGGACAGACCGCTCAAGGCGGAGGTTGGACGATACCGTCCCTTCTCAACCACGCGGATTCGAACCCCGTGTCCGTCTCCAATACCTTCTGCCGGGCTTGCATTCCGCGAACAGGACTCGGCCGACACGTACAAACAGTACGTGATGACGAAGACGCTGCAGTCCCGCGCCAGCAGCAAGTCTGCGGACAGCGTAGGCAAAGGGGTGATCGCACGCAACAACACAGCTGCGTCTACGTATTACGACTCGGAGATAGTCCAGTCGGTAGCGGACAGCAATGCTCCGGACATTGATCCCAAACCATTCAGCGACTACTCAAACGAGGACGACTATGAGGGCAAATCGTCATCTGATGTCATGAGTTTTGGTTTGGACATACGGGGAGAGTCGATACCGTTGCCAAAATCTGCCAAATCTTCAAAGTCAGTTAAATCCAAGAATATGGAACATTCAGCGAAGAGTCGAGTAGCGCCGAGTCCTAAGAAAGAAGTGGTGCTCATACGACAACGAGAACGATCTAGTAAAACCGGAAGTGAGGCAAGCGCACCCGTGGAGACACGTCCCTTATGGTCACCGGAACCTGAATTGGACCCCGACCCGATCCAGCTGGACGAGTCGGGCAACCCGCTCATCTGGAGACACACCCAACTCACCTCCACCCCAGACTCTGCGGCCGTCATCAAGATCCCCGCGGTTGCCATGTCAACCTTTAGTTTAGAGGACACTGAGGATGCGGAGACTAACGACGAGAGTTAGGTACCTTGACTTTTCAGAGAGACTCTGGAATATGTGAGGCCCTAACTTACAGTGTGGGCTTGGTCGTTCGGGCGGCAGGTCTTTTTGTTGAGGAGTCACAAGCTGATACGAGCATCATATGAAACTGATCTTCCATGACATAAACTCGAGGAAACTTCGTTTGGGAAGTTTGTCGCAATGTGTGTTCACTTTTCCAAGGAAGGGGTGACAATCGATATTAACTTTCATAACATGCATTTCCTTTATAACTACGTACATTTACGTTGATGATATATTTCAAAACCAATCTCATTAAAATACAGATGGCATGCTCGCTTCTGTCGCCATGTGGTACACGAGACGGTCTCTAGGAACGGTCTTCATTGGGACATCAATGCGCATGCTCTGACGCTCAACATGCTCAATCTTAATTACATTGCTAAGAATTTTTACGTGAAATGATGCTTTGAATATGAAACAAATAACGTAAGTGTATGATGCCCTTCATTCGATGTGTGTGCCTGTAACGGATGAAGCGTCAGGACTGGAAGTAGACACCCACATTACCAACACTCCGTCTCACACCGATTTTGCATTAATTTTGTATATATATTTTTTTTATTTATAGCTCATCAAGCCTGAAAGGCTCGATGGGTCTACGGCATCTCCACCCGTAAACGTTTCCGACCTCTTCTCAAGAACAATTGGATCTAGAAAGTTCAAATGTTGCAGGTGTAAGGACTCTTCAGCCAATATGGATTATGAATTGTAGATATGGTTCCCATTTCCCCTAATAAGGGCCGTATGAGACACCACTAGCTGTAGGTGCTTCGCCAAAATAGGTTCTTTGAAGTCGCATCATACTCCTCAGCCTAACTGGTATAGATTTGATGACTCTACGTCCATGGTAGGTGCCACTACCTTTAAACCAATATGTCTTCTTCTGAAAACTTGATGCACAAGAAATCTAGATTATAAATCGTAGATCTGATTATTTGTGTTGTCATCAACAAGAGCTACAAAGAATTGTGGCCCCTCACAAGGGCAACAGAGGCTACACGTTTTAAACCTAATTTCTTTTCTTTTTAAGAACTACAAACTTTAGAAAGCTGCAATGTTTTGTACAGACGCCTTGGCCAATATGGATTATAAATTGTCAAATTGTTAATCCACCAACAACTTCTTCTGGAAAATTAAAATGTTCAACCTTATACTCTGTACTTTTTATGGACAGTGACTCTATTTTGTTTACATTGCCCTGCAACATGAACTATTTGCGTGAATAATTGATTTCATTTGCAGTCGAGGTGTGGTTATAATTACATCATAGTAAGACACTGAGGAACAAGCACATGTAGTGGACGAGACAGGGTCATAATGAAGATGCCACGTTTGACGAAATTCGACGAAATGTCCATAAAAGGAAAAATGTATCGACCGTCAGCCAATAAAAAACGAGTATTTCACTAAAAGGAAAGATGAGTTATTTTAGTATTCGCCTCTACATATTCACCAATAGGCAAACTGGAGATTATAAAACATTCAAGCAAAATATTGATGAGATGCTTTTAAGATGTTTCTTGAGTCATGACGTAGTTCCTCAAAGCAGGCATGTGTATCTCATATAAATAGCGTTAGCAAGACATTTTTGTCACATTTAATTGCACAGTAGTTATTATATGCCCTGTTAAACATTATCAACCCAATTATGTATTTTTGTCTGTTGTAAATAAGTTTCCAAATTTACGTTTGACTAATTGACGTGCGTCAATCACGGTGCATTGTCCGGTTTTCGATCAGAATTACTTTTATTTTTACATCTTCACTATACTGAGTTGACCATCATCAAAATGGTGGTTTTTGGAAACAGTCAGTACTTCTCGATAAAATAACACCATTCATAACGTTTGGTATATATGACCCCAGCAACAAAATGAATGAACACTAAACTTGCAAAATAAAAGTAAATAATTGTATTTGTGTACAAAAAGCTTTTCCCCTTAATAATAATTACAATAACCTAATATCGTGAATAAGCGAGGTATAGAAAACAATAACTACCAAGGGGCAACATTAACAGGTCATCAACCTTTTTGACAACAGATGAATACTACACTGAATCATCCTTGAATTCTTTATTAGTCTCTATCAACCTAATAGGTTGTCAAAACTCTGACAGTATAATTAGGAGAGAATATATATATTAATATATAATAGTGAGAGAAGACAACAAAGAGTCCAGTTATTAAAAGGACAGAGATGGCAGTTGTAGATACTGTCCAGTCAACTCAACACTAGACGATCGTCAATCACGAGACCCTTAGAGAAGGTGCAGGATGATTTTCCGTCGCTCTGGGTTGCTGAGCTTGCTGTGTGGACTAGCACTGGTGGGTATCAATATAATCTTTGTCATTAGCAAAGGGATTATTAACTTATAGTAGTTCGTTAAAATAAAACGCGTTGAGTTCTAATGCAAGTTTACCAAGAAAAAAAAGAGTGTTGTTCAGTTATTATATATTTAAGTCTTTGTCGCGAGTACAGATTATTTTTATGTTTTGAACAATAAATCTTAACGAGTTCTCTCCTTGAAATAAACTCTCATGAGTTTTTAATTTTGAAAGTAAGATCTGATATGATATTTAGAATGACCATTGTTAGACCAACGAATACATTTTTATCACAACTCTAATCAAAACTATCATTGTCTAAGAGTTTAAATGTTTACAGTTGAAAATGGCATTCGACCTTTAAACTATTCGCCCTTTAAACGAGACACTGTATCACAAGACAACGAAGTCTGAATGTGCATGCTTAAATAAATATCTAATTAGAGAGAGACAGATTCTTTACAAAGCAAAATATGGTCATTTGACGGTTTATAAATCGGAGAAAACACTGCTCCACAGTCCCAGCAGTTCATCGATATTCTACAGAAACTGATAGTCAAGTGGAAGTCCACTCAAAGTCATGTTACAAATACTTACAACTGCATGGAACAAGTAATTTGGACAAGTACGTATCCACGTATTTACTATTAACATCTTAGCTGGCTTAACGCACATGAAGTGTTATTGGCTGAATAATTACAAACCGAGAGAGATTTTCTCATTGGATATGAAAGAAGTTCAGAAAGGAGGCACCGAACATTCTCTGCTACGGGTGCTGCGATTGCAAGGATGGACATAAGCATCAGTCTTGACTAGCACGGATTTCGCCTTGTGTGTGGGAACTTGAGGAAGGCCATGGGTTATAATTTTGTACAAAGTTTTAATCCCAATAGGTTGGTCTATCATCAGCAGTAATGATCCCTAAACGCAGATCTGTATCGTGTCAATTTATCTGAAAGTAAATATTGCATTTATGGTGCTTTAGTTGAAGATCATTTCTTCTTGAGATGTCCAAGACATGCTAATTTCCGTTTAGAATTAAAGCAAAGATTTTATAATTTAAAGGCAGAATTTGATCTAAATACAATCCTGTATGGAAATCCAAATCTTCCACAAACAGTCAATGAAAACATATATCACCATGTTCATAAATTCATTGGAAAGAGTCAACGGTTCAATTAATTAAATTGGCGTAGTAGCAAGTCCCACGTGGTGTGGTTATCAGGTCAATATCAGAGGTAGTTTTTTTTAGTTATGTATATAATGTCCCTGGTGTTATACAGTTAATTTCTGTCTTCAGTTAGACGTAAAGCCAGATGGTGGTTATGGCATAAAACTTGCAACTCAAACAAAAGAAATAACTTCCCAAGGGGTGTAACTAAAAAAAACTACCTCTGATATTGACCTGATAACCACACCACGTGGGACTTGCTACTACGCCAATTTCATGACTTTCTTGGAAACCTGTTATTAGCCATTTACTTCTTAAAGATGAATGTTAAACACGATCCTTTGTTCGAACCCTCTAAAACCCAGTCTGAGAGGTTGATTAGAACTACTGTTGATGACAAGATTGACATGCTCGCTTATATTACCAATCTTCTGCCCAAGTGTTTGAATATCTTAACTATTTTAAACCAATATAAATCTGTAATGTACATGTACCACAAAAAGTAATATTTAAGACAAAACAAAACTTCCATAAAAACACATATACGAATGTATTTAACTACACCGCCCGGTTGGCAAACATGGACAGTTGCCGAATATCTTGCCGCTTGACCTAGAACCCGGCCCTCTGCTAATTCATAAATTGGTAATGAAAATCTCCGTGTTATCAGGGACCATTTTTTTTAGTTACACCCCTTGGGAAGTTATTTCTTTTGTTTGAGTTGCAAGTTTTATGCCATAACCACCATCTGCGCAGGTTGGTTATTTAATAACCACCATGGTCGGTTATGAGATATTCAACCTACGGAAACAGATGGACTTGTAAAATTTTGACATTTTGTCAAATTAGAAATGAAAATTTTGTAAGTTACGAAAGTGGGATTTGAACCCTGGACCTCTATATCGTTAGAGCAGCGCCTTTACCAATGGAGCTACCGAGGATGGGTGTATTGGGAATAATTCACCGATATATTTTGATCATGTCATACAAATCAACAAAATACTCCTTTAAAATGCATATATACAATTAGTTTATAAATAGAGTGTTCCGCGGGAGTGTAAGGCAAATAATGACCCGATTGCCTCGCGTTATGGCAATAAACTCTGCTCGGGCTGATGCCCTCGCGAGTTTATATGCCATAACCGCTCGGCACCGGGTCATTATTTACTACTTAACCATTATGGTCGGTTATGAGATATTCAACCTACGGAAACAGATGGACTTGTAAAATTTGGGAAATTTTGTCAAATTAGAAATAAAAATTTTGTAAGTAGCGAAAGTAGGATTCGAACCTTGGACCTCTATATCGTTAGAGCAGCGCCTTTACCAATGTAGCTACCGAGGATCCATACAGATGAGTGTTCATTCTTTTGTGTCTTGGCTGTATTTATATATTTTCTAGTATTATATATACATATTTGTATATGGGTACCAATTTATGTCTACTTTGTGTATGGAATGATTGATAACCATGTGGTGTATGTGAAATAATGACCTCGACCTCGTGAATATCTGTGATAACCATCTCGCGTACCGCTCTATGGTTATCACAGATATTCACTCGGTCAGCGGTCATTATTTCAACCATATTGTTGGATTTCTTCATGTCATTCTTGATGTACATTTTTTGGTTTCAGTCCGTTTTGCTTTGTGTTGAATATGGTATACTTAACAATTGTAATGATCATGTTCAGTACTTTATTTTCAGGGTATCCAAGGCAAATGTTCTTCTTTGACAAGTTTGTTTGCTTGTGTATTTGTGTCCATTCTTTAACTTTATTCCAGCATATACTTTTGAGAATAGGACAATCAAAGAAAAGATGACTTGACAACCTTTCCTCTTGATAAGATGTTTGTGGGTTGTTTTAAGACATGTAAAGTATTGTCATGGTCATATTGTACTCTCCCAAAAATCAGTCATTGGCCACGAGAGTCAATCTTGAATTTTTGGTCTCACTGGTTCCAAATACTCTGTCAGGTGATGACGTCACACAGCGAAGTGCTGGGAAAGCTTGAGTTAATCAATGGACGCCTTGTTGATGTCGTGGACGAGTGTTCTCGGGAGGTACCAGACTCTTGTGGACCCGGGAGATGTTGTGTCACCCAGGTTGGTATCTTACATGGTTCCTTCTATTATTTAGTAAGTCATGCTTACAGGGAATACTTATAAACAAGCACTAGTGTCTTAAACATAGTATGGAATGGACAATCATATTCTAACTGTTTGAGAGGCATTCTAGAAGTTGGTGTAATAGACAAGGATATTTTATGGATGATCAACTTCTTTATTTTACAATGGCTACGTTTCGGTATAAGCTTGATACCGGTATAAGCATCTATACCGAAACATTGCCATTGTGAAATAAAGAAGTCGATCATCATTAAAATATCCTTGT
Source organism: Gibbula magus (assembly GCA_936450465.1). Lineage (NCBI taxonomy): Eukaryota > Metazoa > Mollusca > Gastropoda > Trochida > Trochidae > Gibbula > Gibbula magus. Next base: position 59,234,538 of record OW388293.1, on the reverse strand, counting down.
CTTTCAATCATACAATATCCTCTGCAACTTTTAGGTATTCTCAATGCCTGTTTGTCCTAATTGCAACTATTGAAAGTTTAGCTGAAAATCAGTATTTACAAACTATTTCTCGCCATTGAATATTTCTCCAGTACTTGGGGTATGCTGCTGCTAGCACCAAGCGATCCGACCGCGACTCCGACCCGGAAATGCGTCTGATGTGTCAGGAGGTCCGGCAAGAGGGAGCCACGTGTTTCACCGACACGTCCGTGAAGGAGTTGTGTCCCTGCGGTACTGGGCTCGTCTGTGAGCCTGCTTCCTTCAACTTCTTCGGCTACTGTCGGTCCGACCAGGAGAGGACAGAGGAAGAACGTTGAGAATGGAGGTTTAAAGGGGCAGTAGCACGTTTTTTCACTCAAATAAGTCAATGAAATGTATTTGAAAAATAATGTCACTAATAGTAAAACATGCTTCTCTCTTTGGAAAATCAAGTTAATAAACGAGTGTACATGGTTCGGTAAAGCCATGATAATCTTTTTTGTTATTTGAAATAATAAATTGTGTTCACAATAAAATGCCCGCCATGCAATTTTTGCTTTATATGCAACATCGTTATTTACCACTATGGATAATTGGTTTGTGGAATATGAGGTTTTATCCACTAAAGTAAATATGAATTACATAAACTGTCATTATAAATGGGAAATTTGAAGAAACAAATTTTGCAAAAAACGTGCTACAGCCCCTTTTAGGGTGGACGTGTGATCTCACAAGTTGTGAGGAAAATAGTTGTGATACTAAATACAATGTAGATGCCACATAGATCTCTTTCCCAAACCTGTGTGATTCATTCGACCATTGATAATTTTTGTCCATTGAAATAAAGGCATTAATTTGATTTGTTGAATGACTGTGTATATATTCATTTAATTCATTATTGCAACTTCCAAGATTGATCTTTCCTTGACAAGCCACTGTTCAATGTGTGCCAATGCTGCTGATGGAAAAGTGGTATCAATTTTATTTAACATTATATCTATTGAATGGTTTTAGTTTATGCAGAGGACAACATTGAGCTGAAATGTACAGGACTCATCTGAAACTAAACAAGAGTCATCAGAAGATGACATATCCCACCGGTTCCACACAGTCTGATTAAAATCAACCTTGTTCCGAGGAATAAAATTTGCAAAATTTTGCATCTACCGGGATACGAACAGGTTCTGTAGATTCCTCGCCACAAGGTCTGAGAACACCCCGTATAGGCGTGTGTTCAGAACCAGTTTAGCGCAGCCAAAACCCAGTCAAATAGCTGACCAATCACATCATAGTATTCAAACGGTTGCGGTTTTGAAAGCATTCGGAACAGACAAAAGGATAGCTGTTTGGAGTTATCGGCCCCTAGTTTCTCGCACCGAAAGCATTTGTTGGGCATCTTTTGATTGGCTAGCTGAATTGCGCCCGAACACGCTAGTGTACGGGGTGCTTTCAGACGGTTTGGCGTGGAAACCCACAAACGAGTCCGTATCCCGGTAGATGCACTATTTTGCATTTTTTATTCCACAAAATTTGTAAAACACATCTTTGACAGATACTTGTGTATCTACTACCGTACTTCAGTAAGTGGGTATTCCAGATGCTGAGTTTCAGGTATGTTAAGGGTTTTAGACTTCTGCTCCAGAAGCAGTCAAAATCAACAACAACCAACATCCCTCTCATGTTTCTATGGAAACAGAACAAAATTAATTTTTCAGAAAAAATCTAAAAATATCAAAAGGCACCACTTCAGTTAGTGGGTAATACACATGCAGAGTTTCAGGAAGATATAATGAACGGTTTTGGAGCTGTGCTCCGGAAACGAACCGGTCCCTGAATAAAGTCCAAATTCAACATGTTTCTATGGAAACGAAAACAATTTTTTTTTTCAGAAATCTTAAAAATATCAAAAATAGAGCCATGGGCTCTGTAGCTCATCAGGATTTCATTGATTTACTATCTAAAGTTGAATATTTAAGTTATTTAAGTTAGTGTTTATAAGCAAAAGATAGGTTCTTAGATCATGACCACTGTGACCCAATTTGGGGTCACGGGGTCACATAATCTACAATTTAGAATCCCCATTGGCCAAGGAGTCTGCACACAACTTTTCAGCTCTCTAGATCTTTTGAAACTGGAGAAGAAGATGAAAATAGGTTTTTAAGGATGTGACCCCTGTGACCCCATTTGGGGTCACTGGGTCACATAATCTACAATTTAGAATCCCCATTGGCCAAGGAGTCTGCACACAACTTTTCAGCTCTCTAGACCTTTTGAAACTGGAGAAGAAGATGAAAATGGGTTTTTAAGGATGTGACCCCTGTGACCCCATTTGGGGTCACTGGGTCACATAATCTACAATTTAGAATCCCCATTGGCCAAGGAGTCTGCACACAACTTTTCAGCTCTCTAGACCTTTTGAAACTGGAGAAGAAGATGAAAATGGGTTTTTAAGGATGTGACCCCTGTGACCCCATTTGGGGTCACGGGGTCACATAATCTACAATTTAGAATCCCCATTGGCCAAGGAGTCTGCACACAACTTTTCAGCTCTCTAGACCTTTTGGAACTGGAGAAGAAGATGAAAATAGGTTTTTAAGCATGTGACCCCTGTGACCCCATTTGGGGTCATGGTGTCACGAAATCTACAATTTAGAATCCCTATTAGCCAAGGAGTCTGCACACAACTGTTCAGCTCTCTAGACCTTTTGGAACTGGAGAAGAAGATGAAAATAGGTTTTTAAGGATGTGACCCCGGTGACCCCATTTGGGGTCACGGGGTCACGAAATCTACAATTTAGAATCACCATTGTCCAAGGAGTCTGCACACAACTTTTCAGCTCTCTAGACCTTTTGGAACTGAAGAAGATGAAAATAGGTTTTTAAGGATGTGACCCCTGTGACCCCATTTGGGGTCATGGGGTCATGAAATTTACAATTTAGAATCCCCATTGGCCAAGGAGTCTGCACATAAAATTTCAGCTCTGTGGAGTCATTGGTTCTGGAGAAGAAGACGAAAAAGCGAAAAGTTTACGGATGGACGGATGGACGGATGGACGCCGGACACCATGCCATGCCATAAGCCCATCGGGCCTTTCAGGCCTGATGAGCTAAAAATTCAGAATAACCAAAATAGCAAAAGGCACTACTCCACCACTAGGTCTAACCACATACCAAGTTTCGTAAAGAAATACTTGATAGATTTTGACATAGAGGCCGGAAAAGGTCCCTATCCCAAATTTCACTAAGTTGAAATTGTTGCCATGGAAACCAGTAAAAATAGAGCCATGGCCTCTGTAGCTCATCAGGAGATAATAAGTGGGGTATGTTATGGAGTGGACTTTATAGCAATGGTCAGATAATGGAATGTAGTAATAAGAATCTAGGTAGTGAAACGATTAAAGCAGTTTAAAAATATGTTGTTACCATAACTTTGCCAATCTGCTATATATATATGTGTTGAAAGAGCAACACAAAGCTTGGAAATAAATTGCTGGTATCAAACATATAATAATGTGGTGGAGAGATCATACTATTTTTTAAGATCGTACACACATTATATAATAATGAATATACCGGGTACAATTCTTTGCATACAATTCACCACTGTAAGCTATTGCAATAATGGCCTGGGGCTGTAGAAGAAAATGAAAAAAACCTTTTTAGGTCATGACCCCTGCTAATTATTATCAAAATTGGTTACACATAAATCAACATTCGTTATGAATATCATACACCTTTGCATTATATTGTTTTAATTCTTAATTGCATTATGGCAATACCAACATTTATTACATAATGAATAGGAGCCTCAGTTTTTGAAAATCCCATTTCTCATAGGCTCCATTTCAATACTTAATAACTTGGTGAATTTTTTTTAGTAAATTCTTTTTCACCATTTCTTATAGGCTCCTTTTCAATATTTGATAAAATGGTGATATTCTATGAATAAATTCTTTTTAGAGTCAGTGGAAGACTAAAGCAGTCTCACGCACAGTCTATGATAACACAGTGCTGCACAGAAGTTTGAAGTAACCTGAAACCTCTGTGTAACTATCAGTTTTCATTCTTCTGCCAGGAAGAGGTCAACACAATGCAATTACATAACATGCAGACACTGGACTCACAGCCAGTAAAATTTATATGTTAGATGCAGTTTTTCTTACAATTAATTATTTTTCTGTACTGGAGAAGATGATGAAAATAGGTGTGATGTCACAATCTCATATAGCTACTTCTTTTATAGTCCTATGTTATCACCAGTCATCACTAGTCATATTCAGTTCACATATCTCATGTAAAATGAAAAAATTTAATTCCTCTTCAAGTTATTCCTTCAAAGGGTATTCAATAGTTCTCATTTCAAATAGATTCACATTAAACATGTCCATGATGTAGACATCTATCTCATTTCTTGTTCCTATTGAATAAAATTAACTGCAAAGTTAATAGAAAACTAAATCAGTTATAAAGTATAAATTATGATATAAATAAGGTATACCAAATTGACTCGTACTGGAAATTCTCATTAATTAATTAATTCTCCAAATAATTACACAATATCATGAGATATTAAAAAACTCCATTATTTACTCTTAAATTACAAAGAACATAATATTAGATTTAATAAAAGATTCTGTATTAAGTCTTTAGAATACTTTTAGACTTGTGTACCTTTATCAGCAAATTCACTTGCAAAATACAAATAATTACTCATATGTGAAATGTGAGACAAAGATAAAATATGACTTATAATTTTTGTTAGACCTCCAATTCTAAGCTTTTAATTCTAAATATCTCTTTTTCATCAGACATATTATATTCTCAAAGCACATGTTAGAACTCTCACATCAGAAAGATGAAATGCCTTTAACTCAGCTGTTTTCTTTAAAATTACCTCCCTTACCTACTTACTGATTGAAGTGCACATATAATCTCAGAAAGATGCTGTAAACTGAAATAGGCTTTTAGGTTATGATCCCTGTGACCTCACCAAATTTACAATTTAGAATCCCTTACAGCCAAGGAGTCTGTACATAAAATTTCAGCTCGCTAGAGCCATTGGGACTGGAGATGAAGATGAAAATAGCATTTTAGGTCATTGCCTCTGTGACCCAATATTTGGGGTCTCACTGTCACCAAATTTACAATTTAGAATCCCCTTCAGTCAAGGAGTATGTACATAAAATTTCAGCTCTCTACGTTCATTGGGACTGGAGAAGAAGATGAAAATAGTTTTTTTTAGGTAATGACCCCTGTGAGCCACACTTGGGGTCACAGGGTCACCAAATCTACAATTTAGAATCCCTTTCAGCCAAGGAGTCTGTACATAAAATTTCAGCTCTCTGGAGTCATTGGTTCTGGAGAAGAAGATGAAAATAGCTTTTAAGGTTATGACCCCTGTGACCCACATTTGGGGTCACAGGGTCACCAAATTTACAATTTAGTATCCCCTTCAGCCAAGGAGTCTGTACATTAAATTTCAGCTCTCTGGAGTCATTGGTTCTGGAGAAGAAGTCGAAAAAGCAAAAAGTTTACGGACGGACGGACGGACGCCATCCCATGCCATAAGCCCATCGGGCCTTTCAGGCAACCTTCTAGGTCTTTTCATTCTGGAGAAGATGAAAATAATCTTATCTTATCATTTCATCACCAGTCATATGCAGTTCACATATCTCATGTAAAATAAAAGAATTCTTAACTCCTCTTCAATTTAGTCCTTTATGCCATGTCACAATTTTCAGTTCATAGGCTATTCAAAAGTTCTCATTTCACATTGACTACATCAATTTGACAAACATGTCCACAATGTAGATTGTTATCTAAAGTCGACATACATTTCAAATAAAGTGGCTGAAGTGTCATAAAATATCAGTTCAAAATTCATTTTCAAAGGTTTTTTTAGGCTGTGGCCCATATTTGGGGTCACAGGGTCACCAAATTTACAAGTTTGAATCCCCATTGGCTAAAGAGTTTGCATACAATATTACAGCCTTCTAGATCTTTTTGTTCCGGAGAAAAAGATGAAAACAGGATTTTAGGTAATGGCCTGTGAGGCCCTTATTTGGGGCCATAGGGTCACCAAATCTACAATTTAGAATCTTCATTGGCTAAAGACTCATTACACAACATGACAACCTTCTAGGTCTTTTCGTTCTGGAGAAAAAGATGAAAATAATCTTATCTTATCATTTCATCACCAGTCATATGCAGTTCACATATCTCATGTAAAATAAAAGAATTCTTAACTCCTCTTCAATTTAGTCCTTTATGACTTGTCACAATTTTCATTTCATAGGCTATTCAACAGTTCTCATTTCACATTGATTACATCAATTTGACAAACATGTCCACAATGTAGATTGTTCTTTCAAGTCGACATACATTTAAAATAAAGTGAAAGAAGTGCACATAAAATATCAGTTCAAAATTCAATTTCGACAGGTTTTTTAGGCTGTGGCCCATATTTGGGGTCTCGGTCACCAAATTTACAAGTTAGAATCCCCATTAGCTAAAGAGTTTGCATACAATATTACAGCCTTCTAGGTCTTTTTGTTCCGGAGAAAAAGATGAAAACAGGATTTTAGGTAATGGCCTGTGAGGCCCTTATTTGGGGTCACATGGTCACCAAATCTACAATTTAGAATCCCCATTGGCCAAGGAGTCTGTACATATAATTTCAGCTCTCTGGAGTCATTGGTTCTGGAGAAGAAGATGAAAATAGCTTTTAAGGTTATGACCCCTGGGGCCCTTATTTGGGGTCACAGGGTCACCAAATCTACAATTTAGAATCCCCATTGGCCAAGGAGTCTGTACATACAATTTCAGCTCTCTAGAGTTATTGGTTCTGGAGAAGAAGTCGAAAAAGTGAAAAGTTTACGGACGGACGGACGGACGGACGGACGGACGGACGGACGCCATCCCATGCCATAAGCCCATCGGGCCTTTCAGGCCTGATGAGCTAAAAATGAAAAAAATAGAGCCATGGGCTCTGTTCCCTTATCAGGATTTCATTGATTTACTATCTAAAGTTGAATATTTAAGTTATTTAAGTTAGTGTTTACAAGCAAAAGATAGGTTCTTAGATCATGACCACTGTGACCCCATTTGGGGTCACGGGGTCACATAATCTACAATTTAGAATCCCCATTGGCCAAGGAGTCTGCACACAACTTTTCAGCTCTCTAAACCTTTTGGAACTGAAGAAGATGAAAATAGGTTTTTAAGGATATGACCCCTGTGACCCCATTTGGGGTAATGGGGGTCACGAAATCTACAATTTAGAATCCCCATTGGCCAAGGAGTCCGCACACAACTTTTCAGCACTCTAGACCTTTTGGAACTGAACAGGAAGATGAAAATAGGTTTTTAAGGATGTGACCCCTGTGACCCCATTTGGGGTAATGGGGGTCACGAAATCTACAATTTAGAATCCCCATTGGCCAAGGAGTCTGCACACAACTTTTCAGCTCTCTAGACCTTTTGGAGCTGGAGAAGAAGATGAAAATAAGTTTTGAAGGACGTGACCCCGGTGACCCCATTTGGGGTCATGGGGTCAAGAAATCTACAATTTAGAATCCCCATTGGCCAAGGAGTCTGCACACAACTTTTCAGCTCTCTAAACCTTTTGGAACTGAAGAAGAAGATTAAAATAGGTTTCTAAGGATGTGACCCCTGTGACCCCATTTGAGGTCATGGGGTCACGAGATCTACAATTTAGAATCCCCATTGGCCAAGGAGTCTGCACATAAAATTTCAGCTCTGTGGAATTATTGGATCTGGAGAAGAAGTCGAAAAAGCGAAAAGTTTACGGATGGACGGATGGACGGACGCCGGACACCATGCCATGCCATAAGCCCATCAGGCCTTTCAGGCCTGATGAGCTAAAAAGCACCACTTCAGCTGGTGGGTAATTGACATGGAAAGTTTCAGAAAGATATCATGAACGGTTTTCGAGTTCTGCTCCGGAAACGTTATTATTACAGACGGACGGACAGACGGCCAGGGTGATGACTATATCCCACAGTATTACATACCGGTGGGATAATAAACAATTGACAGTTGGCAGAAACCATTTCAAACAGTGGTGTCATTGGTGATTGAACAAACAACAGATACACCAGCTTGTGGATAAAATATGTATATATATATGCATATATTCAATTCTCATTTTTACATCATAAATATGAAATAATAACAAATGAAATTTCATCAAAGATTTCACATAAATACAATCATACATGTCCTCAGCACAATGTTAAGAGTTACCTCCCTTCAGGTACGGATCTTTCAATGAAAACAATCTCAAAAGTCAAACAATCATGTTCATTGTAGTAATTCTGGTATAAACTTGCAGGAAGCACTTCCATATAAGACAAAAGTATAACATTTGATAACAGTAATAATATCATGATTATGTGCCTCGTAACAATGTTCAGTTTCAATGAAAATTTATTCACTCATTAACACATCATCTACATCAACAAGTCATAAATGAGTTGTTTTAAATCATTCACCCACACTGTACCTGTCTTACACTCTTCCTTTCTTTATAACCCCAATCACCAACACTATCTCAACCTGTTGAGCTCCAATTTCCATCCTCCATAAACTGTTCAAGAATCGAAATATAAAACAAGCACGTTGCAAAACAACTTGAACAATTAATTATCCTGTATGACTGTGAGTCATATTCTTGAGCCTTTTGTCAGAGGACAGCATCAAACATCAGGATGTCCTAATTATGAGTCCAAACAGTCATCATGACAGGATCAGTGAATATTTCCTGACAAAAATCCTAGGTCATCATCCAAATGTTTACCAAAATAAGGTGAAACTCCAGGATATTTCAACGTGCACCTCCGGCCTGCATTTGTTAATGCTCTAAACATATCTTTCACAGCACAGAGAGAAGTTTGTCCGTCAGTGCTTCATGGCACCAAGTCATGAATACCCCAAAGCTCTAAGCTACAGTGCCCTAACAGTGGCGGCGCCCCCTTCACCGCAGTAGACTATGAGACACAAGGCACCGGGTGGTGTGCCTCTAGGAGTCTGGCTGTGTAGGTTTGTCGTTTGTGCTCTAGATTCTGTAAGAAGGCCTGTATGCGGGCGCGGCGCTCGGCTGCGTACTGCTGTACCTCTGTCTGGACACTGCTGCTCTGTCTATCAGAGTTGGGGTCTGCGTTGTGTAGTGCACACCTGTGATCAGAGTCTCGCAGCAGACGCTCCAGCTCTATGCTGTTGTTCTGGCGTGCGTTCTGTCAACACAACAATATAAAATCCCTTGTAACATCTATCATAAAATGAAAAACAATACAAACGCAAACCCTGTGGGCCACACATTAATTTTGGACACATAAAAGTTTGGACCACAGATATAAGACGACCAGATCATCCCAATCTGGATCAAAGCATTTATGACCATCATCTTGAGCAAGTTCAAACACAACTGTCTGTGGGAATTAAGAAACTGATTCTGAAAAACACTGATCCAAAGTAATACATCGCCATTTATAGAATGTGTTTTACCTGTATAGGTTGGTAGTTACGCTGATAGTGCAACACGGCACTGTACAGGTGCCACACGCTGAACTCTGGCCACAACACCCGCACAAACGCCAGGCAGCTGTACGAGCTCTGTAAGGGGGTTAATAGTGTAGGGATGTTAAAACATTCATTTTTACATGGTGATGGCTTAAATTTACACTAATGGTCACATATAAATAAGTGTTTTCATATGTAAATGCAGAAATAATTTTAAAGGGGCAGTAGCACGTTTTTTCCCGCACAAACAAGTTGATGAAATGTGTTTGAAAAATAATGTCACCAATAGTAAAACACCCTTCTCTCTTCTGAAAATCAAGTTAAAAATGAGTGTACATTGTTCAGTAAAGCCTTGGGAATCGTTTTTGTCATTCGAAATAATAAATTGTGTTCACAATAAAATGGCCGCCATGCAATTTTTGCTTTATACGGAACATGGTTATCACCACTACGGATAATGGGTTTGTGTAATAGGATGTTTTACACACTAAAGTAAATTTAAATGACATAAACTTTCATTATAAATGGGAAATTTGAAAAAAATAAAATTTGAAAAAAAAAGTGCTACTGCCCCTTTAAAGTTCCTCATATGACTTTATATGGAAATTGTGTAAGTAACTGACGAACTATGGATGATCTAGCACGCACCTCCCACAGCAGGAAGTCGCTGAGCCGGACCTCCCCGGAGGTGCGTATGAGGAGGTCGACATGGCGACACTTGGACGTGTACAGACACTTCTCCAACAGCTCCTGAGATACATCGCTGAAACATAATAATAATACTGATAACAATGGATTATCAATAATAACAAGCATGAAACTTGAGAATAATATGCAGTCAGCATTAGTAAAATCACTTCATCATTTGCTTTATAGTAGTCAGATATTTCATAATGGTCTCTTTAACCAATTGCAAGAGTTGGTCTGGAAACAAAGCAAATCTTTGATATTTTCAAAATTTTCTTGAAAATACAAACATGATTGCTCAGAGAGCACAACAACTTGGTGTCCTGTTGATGCACAAGAATTCAAATTTAATGGTGATTTCCTAAAGATTAAATCTTATAATCTTACACATCATACATATTAAACTAAGATGACATGGTCTTAAATCAGCTTAAAAATGTTGTCCTCGTTTGAATAATCAGGTGACAAGGGATACACATGTCAACAATCAAATCTGTCCTACAACCTTTCATAACATTGTTATCTCAAGTTGTTGTCTTTGTTATCTCCTAATCATACCAAGATCCAACTTGCTGTTTTACCATATTATAAATCCTCTGCCAACTCTGTTGTGGTATGGGATGGTTTTATTTATTAAATTTTAGTTGCACCATCGTCAAGTAATAAAACTCTGGTAATGACAACATTGACAAGAAACAAGAATGACAAGGATAAGAAACATGACAAGGATAAGAAACCCTAGCTAGTATTTAGACAATAACTAACGAGTGACGGGGAATGACAGATTATCTTTCCCGAGTTATATCATTTGAGTAATTCTCGAGCCTTGGCGAGAAATTACACACAATTGATATAACGAGGGAAAGATAACCTGCCATTCCCCGTCACGAGTTGGTTATTGTTTATATTACCCATATGACAAATTAAAGTAAAAACGCGAATATTAAAAGCCAATAGCTTCTCTAAAAGGACCCGAGAAGGAGATGAATCTCCATATCCATACGCGTGTGACGTGGATTCACTTCTTACGTACCTATCCTTGATTACTCCGCACGATTAAAATGTCCCCTGCGAAAATCTCTTTCACAATAAAAGAAAGATGTGGCTTTAGTTTAAAGTTTTGTATTCCTGCCAATTACTATCAATCCATGATTATACATATAAGTTATTGCAACATCCATATCAAGAGGTGTGGGAAGCTCAAAAACAAGTCGGCTCAAACCGAAAAGCCCTGTGACGTTACAATCGACACTGTGACGTCATAACCGCTCGCGCCTATGACGTCATTACATTCGAACGATCGCCGTCGCTCTTGAAGCTTTCCGTGGTTATACAGTCAAGCAGTAATCGCTAGTTTCTTTAAATTTCGGACAATTTAACTGCTTCCTCCGACATTTGATGCGTCGGCACATGTACGAAAACGCTTATTTCAACTGCGGGAAACAAATAAAACATGTTAAAATGCAGAAGACAGTTTCTAAAGTTACTAGTCGGGAAAAGTAAGAAAGATGAATGAATTAAGTAGTTCCGGCAACCAATGAAATTCTTATTTTTCTGTAACAGCCAATCAAAAGCCAGAAAAAGGTGTAACTCCCATGTGACTTACAGGAAAAATACTACCCTGTGTCCGTCTTCCCATATGGGTAATATTGATGCTTATGATGCTCTTACAGTGTATACAGACCTGTCTTTGAGCATCCCCTGGCTGACTCCAGAAGATACTTCCCTCATGGCTGTGCTGATGTCGTCTCTCGCAGTGTACGCAAAACACACATTCAGGATAGCTCTGCAAATGGGAAGAATTTATCAATTTCAAATGTATTATGGTAATTGTTTGAAATATAAATAATAAATAAGCTACAACACAATTTTCAATAAATCATTTAATTCAATATCAGGAAAAAGAAAAATTTAGTATTAATTTTAATTGTCGTCAAAAGTAACATCATTATTTAGTTCCTTATTAATATAATTGATTTTTTAATATAAAGATATTAATTTTTATTAAATAAAAATATGACAATTATTTTTATTTCTAAAACACAAATTCAATTGCAGATAATTTCATCAAATAATATATCAAAATAAATCACACATATCAATCAACAGGACTCGGGTAAACACTAACTAAACAAAACATCTGTTCAGCAAGCAGATATCTCAGCTGTTCTATAAATAGCCACAAGTGATTAAAGGGAGATAACTGACATTATTAGAAAGACTGTCAACCATCAAAACATAGACACTATTAAATTTATCCACTTTCAAGTTGATTCAATATATTAGTAACACAACAAAGCACATAATGCATTAATTTCTATAGCAGCGTGGATATAACAGATTTTGCAGAAAGCACAATCCCACTGTATTCAAATGAGGCCAAGTTAAACAGGAGCTCTGCGCATTGCTCTACACATATATACTAGATGTGTTATAGTGTTGGTGGAGGTCCGCAGCCATTGGGTTCAATGCGACTTACAAATACGATTGAAACTCCGAATCAATAGACTAGGCTCCCAATGGTGAACTTTGACTTCCTTTTACTTGAAGAAATTAAAAAAAACAAGTACAGCATTGAATGTTTATTCCCCGGCAGATTTAGAGCTTCTATTTCAAACTTGATCTAAGGGTCAAAACAGCATGTGGTCTCATACTTTGAACATCACATACATGTATGACACAGTCAAGTTCAAAGCCTGGCCTAACGACAAATGGGAATCTGGACTACGTAGCAAGAGACAAATCCATGACATATTTGATTATTCTTGACATTTCAATATACAGCTACACTGATGCAAGATTATACTGAGGCAAAAAGTTTAATCCTGAACATATTCACCCATTTCCAGGCCAGGGCTAATCGATTTAATGCTTTGAGCGATGCAATAGAATTGTAAACAAGTAGTTTTTTTTGTAGTCACGAAAATCTAATCAGCCCTTTGTCTTCCCTAGGAGGTGCTTTGTGTAAGATATGATGAAATTCCAGTGAATGGTTCTTGAGATATCCTGCTGACAAGCTTTACATGTACATCATCGAAAAAGTTCCACTGTGACCTTGAGAATAATGTCAAGGTCACCAAAATCTCATCAGCCCGTCGTCTTTCCTTGGAGAAGCTATGTGTAAGATATGAAGAGAATCCAGGGAATGGTTCTTGAGATATCCCGCTGACAAGGATAAAATGACAAAGTCTCGTTGTGACCTTGAAATGAAAGTCAAGGTCACAAACCTCTGTTGGAACATTACTTTCCCTATGATGAACCCATATGCAAAATATGAAAAGAATCCAGTGAATAGTATTTGAGTTATTCTATTTCGTACGGACGTAAGAACGGACGCAGCCGAATACTATATACCCTGCTTCGCGATAAATGCGCGGCGGGGAATAATAAATACCCATTTTACAGGGGTGGATACAGCTTTTTCAGAAAGGGTTCTCAGTGGGGGGCAATCTCGTTCCTTGATACTTCTAAGTGCATCATATCTCTCTCTAGCAAAAGGGGGTTGCATCACTGTTTTGACCGTGGTACCAATGGCCCCTCTATATCAGCCCCTGTTTTACAACTGAAGCTGTTATTGAGGATACGCTAATAAAACGATTCTACAACCTACCTGTTGTTGTGCTTGGTGAGTTCAACAGCCTCTGCTATAGTTTTCTGGATGTCCAGGGGCAGCAACTGCAGGTTCCCCAGAACTCTGATACACACTCCGTGCTTGTCTATCAACTCTCTACAACACATACAAATAGCATAAGAATGCGATCCAAAAATGTCATTTTGCCAACAGGAGGATAATATTGAACTGATTTTCTTCTTGCAGAATGATTGACAGCATAAGACACTCTTCCATTTATGAAAGAGGTGAGGTGAGGTGACCTGGGGTTAAACGCCGCTTTCAAGAGTATTTCACTTATATCACTGCTGTTGTAATATTTGAGAGAGAAAGCTTGCAACACCATGTGGCTATGTATTATATAAATCTATGAAAGAATCAGACCTTTCAATTAACACTTTTTTAATTTCATGCAAGGTTTTGTAAGGAAGACAATTCCCCAACAGATGAGACAATTGTCCAAGACAACAAGAGAACCTACTTCTCTTCCAGGAGTCGTGTAAACTTCTTGCGTGCGAGCTCCATGAGACAGTCGACCTCTTCCTTCGAGCGTTTGAAGTTCTCGATGCTGAAGGCGTACACTGTCACCTCACAGATGCCAAGGTCCAGACAGAACTGTAGCACCTGCACACAGACACAGAAATAGGTCAGAGTTAGTTTCAGGTCAGAGTCTGAACTTCCTGTATGCAGTGACAACTTGCCGAGCTTCAAGCTCTTGTGCTTCATTATAACTCTAACGTTATTGTTGGCTTCAGTGCAGCATCAGGGATAATGAATCTGTCCCTTCAAAAGTTATTCGTCATGTACAAGGATCAAAATTAAGCATATCAGGGAACAAGGAAAAGGACTAGTTAAAGGGGCAGTAGCACGTTTTTTTCAAATTTTATTTTTTCAAATTTCCCATTTATATGATAGTTTATATCATTTATATTTACTTTAGAGGGTAAAACATCTTATTACACAAACCAATTATGCGTAGTGGTAATAACGATGTTGTGTATATAGCAAAAATTGCATAGCGGCCATTTTATTGTGAACACAATTTGTTATTCTAATGACAAAAAACGTTTCCCATGGCTTTATGTAACCATGTACACTCATTTTTTAGCTTGATTTTCTGAAGAGGGAATAGAAGGGTGTTTTACTGTTGGTGACATTATTTTTCAATTACATTTCATCGACTGATTTCACCAGAAAAACGTGCTACTGCCCCTTTAATTTCTTAAAGTACTAGCCCAAAGCTCAATGCATCTAAGAGATTATACGTCACAAATTTTAAAACTACCAGTAAATACATTTTGCTAGACCAGCAACTTTTTTCTTGGAGTTGGAACAGTTCTAATTACGAAAATTGCCTTTACTTTCTGCTTTGCTAATTTGTATTAATCAATAAATAATAACTTGCGCCAAAATTTAAATAGTCAATCTTATACTTGCAGCACTCAAAAAGTTTAGCTTTAAAAAGGATGAATATTGTTATCTTCCCAGTGAGGTTGTCATGGTTTTTAAAAACTTATTTAGTTCCCAAACATGATTTTTATAAAAATAATTGATTTGTTTCTGAAGAAGTACCTTGTTCTGAAGTGTAAGAAAATAACAAAACTAAAGCAAAGCTTGTCTAAGCAGGAAATTAATTTCAGTGATAATCTTGATAAAAAACTATGGACAAATGCAAAAGAGCCTGTTGATTTAGAGTTTTTAAAGGTGCAGAGAGAGAGATATGTTGTTATGGTGTAGTGCCACAATATGTCAGTAATGAGCAGTATTCAAAAGAATCACACAATTTGACAAACATGTCCATAATGGAGACTTGATCTTCGACATATATTTCACATCCCTACTAAAGATTAACTGCGAAAATGCTTTTTTCTCTCAATTCTTCATTTCTCAAACCCAAGTTAGGACTCACATATCTAAAAGATGAGATGACTCTCCCTCAGGTATTTTATTAGGGATTACTAAATACTGAATGAAGTGCCATAAAATATCAGTTTAAAATTCAATTTCAACCGTTATTTTAGGTTGTGGCCCATATTTGGGGTCACAGGGTCACCAAACCTACAAGTTAGAATCCCCATTGGCTAAAGAGTTTACACCCAATATTACAGCCTTCTAGGTATTTT
Source organism: Gibbula magus (assembly GCA_936450465.1). Classification (NCBI taxonomy): domain Eukaryota; kingdom Metazoa; phylum Mollusca; class Gastropoda; order Trochida; family Trochidae; genus Gibbula; species Gibbula magus. The sequence continues at coordinate 59,218,560 of OW388293.1, read as the reverse complement.
TGTTCTGGCGAAAAAGATGATAATAGGAATTTAGGTCATGGCCTGTGAGGCCCTTATTTGGGGCCATAGGATCACCAAATCTACAATTTAGAATATCCATTGGTAAAAGACTCTGCACGCAATATTACAGCCTTCTTGGTCTTTTCGTTCTGGAGAAGAAGGCGAAAATAGGATTTTAGGTTATGGCCTGTGAGGCCCTTATTTGGGGCCACAGGGTCACCAAATGTACAATTTAGAATCTCCATTGGCTAAAGAATCCGTACACAACATTTCACTCTTCTAGGTCTTTTATGTTCTGGAGAAGAAGGCGAAAATAGGATTTTAGGCTATGGCCTGTGAGGCCCTTATTTGGGGTCACTGGATCACCAAATCTACAATTTAGAAACCCCATTGCCCAAGGAGTCTGTATACAAAATTTCAGCTACCTAGACCTTTTGGAACTGAAGAAGAAGAAGATGAAAATAGGTTTTTAAGGTTGTGACCCCTGTGACCCCATTTCTGGAGGAGAAGTCAAAAAGGGAAAAGTTTACGGATGAACGGACGGACGGACGCCATGCCATAAGCCCATCAGGCCTTTCATGTCTGATGAGCTAAAAAGTTGTAAAACATTGTTTTCATTTGTTTTTGACCAATCAGGCACAGAGAGGGCGTGTCATGAAGAGCGTTTTAGCGTTAAGTTCTTTTGTCAGGAAAATATGACTGTCTGATTGGCTGAGAAAGTAGGTTAAATCTAATTTCAATTAAAATCAATTTTATCCATTACAACAATTAAACAGTTTGTACCTCTGCAAGTTTGTCGAATCCTTTCAGGTGACCCTCGGCTTTCTCCATACTGTTTTTGACAGCAAACCTCCTATTCCCATCCATGATGATGGCGACATGTTTAGGGATTGGACCAGCTTTCAGGACCACCGCACATACCCTCTGAAGCCAGGTGCGATTCTGTCGCTCCGGGAACCACGACATCCTCGACCTAAGAAGATGGGGCCTTGTTATAGTTGATTGTGGTAGCTTTACACTCAAACCCAGGTGCATGTACATGTCAAATTCCTACGCAAGGCATAACATGAGCCAGTAAATTGAGCCTTGCAGCCCTTTGTCGCAATTCATGGCTTGAATGTGCCCTCAACTGAGATTATGTAAATCACCAGTTACTTACCCTTCCCCACCCATTCGGCAATACTGATTTATTCACATGATAATCAAAATGGCAGGGCCTACTTCAGTTCATCAAGTTCAGAGGCAGCACACGGACAAGCTGGCACAGAAAAGTTTCGAAAATGCAACACAGCTTAAAATGGCAAATGCAAATGTTTCTGGTTTCCATCCGCATCAGTTTCAAACCCACGTCTCAGGTCTTTTTTTTTCTAGGTTTTAACAAGGTAAGGGGCATATAACAATAATTTTTTAGCCTCAGAAAACATTGGACATAGAAAATGTCACTCATTTCTGTTGTGATGGAGTGTAGGGGTGAGATTATTGACTATTTGGAATAGCAACACATATTTAAGAGGGTTTGTGCTTTATTTTTAGGTCATGGCTTGAGGCCCTTATTTGGGGCACCACAGGGTCACCATATCTACAATTAGAATCCCCATTGGCTAAAGAGTATGCACACAATATTACAGCCTTCTAGGTCTCTTTGCTTTGGAGGGGAAGAAGAAAATATATTTTTTGGTCATGGCCTGTGAGGCCTTTATTTGGCCCTGGGGTCTCCAAATCTAAAATTTAGAAACCCCATTAGCTAAAGAGTCTGCATACAATATTGCAGCCTTTTAGGTACATTTGTTCTGGAGAAGATGAAAATAGGTTTTTAGTTCATGGCCTGAGAGGCCTTTATTTGGCGTCTGAGGCCAGGGTCACGAAATCTACAATTTAGAATCCCCATTGGCCAAGGAGTCTGCACACAATTTTTCAGCTCTCTAGACCTTTTGGAACTGGAGAAGAAGATGAAAATAGGTTTTAAAGGGTGTGACCCCTGTGACCCAATTTGGGGTCATGGGGTCACGAAATCTACAATTTAGAATCCCCATAGGCCAGCGAGTCTGCACACAATTTTTCAGCTCTCTAGACCTTTTGAAACTGGAGAAGAAGATGAAAATAGGTTTTTAAGGATGTGACCCCATTGACCCCATTTGGGGTCACAGGGTCACGAAATCTACAATTTAGAATCCCCATTGGTTCTGGAGAAAAAGGCGAAAACGCGAATTTTTTACGGACGGACGCCGGACACCATGCCATGCCATAAGCCCATCGGGCCTTTCAGGCCTGATGAGCTAAAAATGTCGTAAATAAATTTTAAAAAGTGTCATCGCATCATTTTTGTCAGCCTGTAAAGATCAGAAACCTTCTTTTTTTTAGGCCAAAACTAACTGCCCTGTGACTGTGGCTGTTGGATGAAAAATGCACAAAACTGAATATCCAATGTACACTGTTGTTGATTTATAATAGATTTTTGGTCAACAAACACTTTCTTTAACAGACAAATCATGTGACTTAACATGTGTTTTTGAAAATCAGTCCTTGTGCTCTTCTAGCATATTCTCATTGAAATGCCAATTATGATAATGAGTCATTTGATAATTGGCAATTTTCAAGATACAGTATCCATTGTAATGAGCATATGAAAATAACTTAATTAGATTGAATCCTTCATATTCAAACTATAATAGATGACCATGATGACTTGGATTGTTTTCTGGCTGTATTTGCTGGCTTGAGGCACACTAGTTGAAACATAGTCCTGACTATTTCATGGTTCTTTTAGAGCCAATGGTAAAATCAGGCAAGTCTCTGGAAAATACTTTTCTTAAATCATTAATCAAAATACTAGGCAACAGAAAAAAATAGATTTAGTTTAGAAATTGAACGAAACAAGGAAGTTTACTTACAAATCACAGACATGAATCAACAGATTTCCTCTAATATTTGTGTAAATTATCATTTGTTAAGAAAACATATCAAGTATGGGCGAGTATGATTCAATTTTCAACTAGACCATTTGTTAAAAAAACAACTCAATTACTATAACTCTTGTTTGTAAGAAATTTCACGGAACCATAATACAGAAAAATCTGTCACAGTACAAGACCGATGATATGGAATGGATATATTCATGCGTTTTAAAAACTATCTAATTTTGACTTTATCTTTTTTAGGCAATTACATGTGAATTATTGTGTGTAAAACATCAAAGGATGACCTGTTTTCATAATAAATTGAGCTGTCGGCAGAGGAGACTTAATTATATTGTATAAATGAAACGTTTACAATATCATCATCTGATTCATCAATTTGACTGTGCCATTGGTTGTTTCTTACAGGTTTTCATTGAACAAGTTTGTTTGTAATATTTACAAGGTAACACCGTAGGAACGTGTACGCCTGGAAATTGTTACTCAACGAAAGTGTACAAATTTCTCTGCTAGAGGTCAGTTTAGTTTTGTGCATTTGGTGTAGGATTTTGTTTGATAAATCGGTTTTGAGTTATTTATGAGAAAAAATGTTTCAGGCTGTAAAATGGTAGACACCGATTAAGATGTACACGAAAGATAATGTCATTATGTGCCCTCAGTCGACTGTTACATCACAATTTAGGAGACGAATTTCGCATGTGGAACCTATGTGTGTTTGATATTACCTTGCTTTCAGAAAATCCATAAAAATACTCACATATTTTTTACCATGTTGTGAAACATCCATATATGGACATATATGCCAAATATTGAGACTTATTTTTGGCAAATAACAAAATTAGAACCCCTGAACCACACGTGTGTCAAAACAAAGTGAACGAGTTACTAACGGGGGTGGCGAACGAATTACAGCCACTTGGTGTTTTCTTTAGGAACGTGTTCACCACGATATTATACCAGCAGTCATTGCATGTAAATATCTCAGTAACTATTCGATGGATTTTGACTAAATTTTATAGTTTTGATAAATATGTATCAGCCTTTTTGGACATATACTTGAAAAAATCGTATGTTTGTTTTAAAACATTATATCGACCGAATTTGTGTGCAAATATATTTTTTCGGCATGCAGCCTCACATAAAACTGTCTCTTTTAAGCGAGTTCTGTTCAGCTTCTCATTTCTAAAACCAACTTTGTGCTTACTAATGTCTACTATTTTACAGCCTGAAATATCTTTTGTCATAAGTACCTGAAAACTGATTTATCAAACAAATTCCTACACCAAATGCACAAAAACAAACTGGACTCTCGCAGAGAAATTCGTTCACTTCCGTTGAGTAACAATTTCCAGGCGTACACTTTCCTACAGTGTGAAGGTGCCGTTTTTGTCTGGTGCTGTTTAAGCATCAACCCATATATTACACTGTTGTACAGTAGTCACTAGTGAAAAAAATGCTGTATAAATATTATACCTAGATTTATAGGCATAATAGCAAAGGAAATGGGAAATAAAAAGTAGGAGAGAAGCAAAAATTCACAAAACTTCTGTATTACGAAAAGTTGTTATCCAGAAAGTTGACTTTTATTTTTTCTGATAAAAAATAATTAATTAAAAGGATGTTTTTTCTGTCATTACTGCAATGACAGATTGTAATTTGTAAATCAAGTTTGAGTAGATCATTTAATATTGTCAACATCTCTGTTCTTTACAATATGAAACAGTTTTAATACATGATTGCATGGCCTAACCTTAGAATGTAGTTTATACTGTAGTCGGAAGTTAATGCAGATCTATTATTAATTTTAATAATTTCAAAAATCAATAATAACACATGTGTATAAGGCATGCCTACATATTAGCACATGCTTTTGACAAATAGCAAGATCCCTTTCCAAATGGGGGATTTTAAACATGATATATCTACCCTAGCAAGTGCAGCAAAATCATTCAAAATGTTCATTTCACTATTTTCAGAGTCGGATGTCACAAGTGATGACAAATATTGTTTGGCACATGACGCAACAACTGAAATATTGAGCTAGATAAAATGGTAGTCGTTGACAATAACATGAACTGATAATCAGCATCATGAATTTGAACAAATAATTTGCTATGTTGATGATTTTCTCACCGTAAATATTGTAAACAACGTGTCACCACTCCCTCCCTGAGTCTATCCACCGGTTCACGTTTCACTCCACTGAGGGCAACCCCAGGGCTGTGACGTCAGAGCACTTGCTGCTTCAACCATATATACTCTTCCGCGACACAACTCGTCCGTGGAATATTCAATACAAAGCCGCGAACAGTGGTTATTGTTAATAAATTGTACTTATGTGAATATATCATATCACAACGGGGAAGAAATTTGACGATGACCCACTCTTTTCTTTCTCCACAAGATATGAAATTAATGCGCGAAAGTAGTCCGCGCTGCGAATGCCTCCAACACGTATGGACAAAAATAGCTCAAAAATGGCGACTGGGTCTTATCGCTAATTACACCTCGAATATCGAGTGATTTGAGTTTATTGAGAATGTGAAAAGGCTAAAATGCCGCCACCAGAGTCAACAAGCTCTTCTGTCTCGTCGATAGAGTCAGGTAGAAGTTTTTCCTAGGTATTTTCAGCTGAGAAATCGCTAGTCGAACTGGTGAACCATTGACGAATTTTCAATATCTTTTCAGAATTGTATTTCCTCATCGCCCGATTCCTGTCTTCGGGGCCGTGTTCAAAGGCATCAGAAGTGAGTATGGTCCCTATTTTTTAGTTCAATCAGTTCCTATGACATCAGTGATTCATCTCATGCTTTTATTTTTGCAGGTGCTGCTTGGGGAATTGAAAGAACACAAGGTAACGAATGATCGTCCGGACCCACAAAGTACTCTTTCGAGTTTCGCGCTTTTCGTCGGTTTTACTCTCTCAAATTCGTTTAAATTAAGTAATTAATGGTGCCATTTGGTTCCTTTCATGAATGAGAAAACATTTTTGACACATTTACCCATTAAATGAAAAAAATTTCAACAATTGACATTTTCAGCTTTTACCAAAAAGAATCGATTGGGAAGGCAGAGAACATTACAGAAGTTATCCTGACTTGGTAAGTTTCGGAAAAACGCACTATTGTGTTGAAATGGGCCCAACTTTTGGTAAAATATTAAAAGTACTTCAAACGTGACCACTAGGAGATCTTGACAGATTTGGATAGCATTTTGGTTCATCTATCCAACAATGTGAAAATAATTTCATGACAAGTCGTAATTTTATTGCAATTTGCAAAAGAAAACTCGGATTTTGCTATGCACTTATAATATCAAATGTCCTTAGCCAGAGAGAATGATGTCAGCGGCCTGGCACGGAGCCAACCAATCAGAACGCTTCGTTTTCAAAGCTACCTCTATTATGCAAATATCAAGGCCATTATCGTGCTGCTGCTCTCTGATTGGCTAGAGGGAAATGAAAAGTGGGTCACGTTGCTAAAAATAGGAATGTATCTGTTCACAGCACATGGGATTGTTGTAATAGGAAGTTAACGAAAGGAAAACAATTTTTCAAGGGAAATAGATGTCTGATAGATACAAAAGATATGTTGATGGTTTATTTCAGGCAGATCAAAAGTATTTAAATTTATTTGTGTGACACATTTAAATGGAAAGTTGACTTGGTTAATAAGTAATAATATGTTATAGTTTTTACATTTAAACAAATATTTTTATGATCTTAATTACCTAATCAACATTCAAACATTTCATTCATTTTCACGATGATTTTGTTCAAAATAAAAAGTTAAATTATTTTCTTTACTAAATTTGTAGCACTCCTGAAATACATTTATACTTTGAAGTATTATATCTATTTTAAAACAGTTGTTTTAAAAGATAATGTTTGTGTGATCCTGATAACATTATATGTTGAGTATCAATGTGTTAAATATGCTGTAAAGGGGGAACATCTTATTGTTAAATTGAAATGCTAACTTCTCTAAAATTTCCCATTTCTCTTTGAAAATCCATTTGATTCCTCTAAGGTGATGACTGATGTTATCATTTACAAAATTGAGACAGCAACCTTTTAATAAGATCACTGTTTTAGAAAAACAGAATTTGCAAAGGATTATAACAAATTACCTTACTTATTCTTTCTCATGTAAGTTACAGTATTTAACAGAACTTATAGTAATAAAGAATCTGGATTGATCAACTTTAATCTATAATAATTGTTTTTCACAAAAGCATACAAAATTGTACATACTGTGCTGCTCTTGTAGTAACCAGCTTGTTACCTCCTAAAGCCCACCGTGGACAAGCGCCTCCCCAGTTTTGAGTTTAGTAAATTTTAGTAAGTTAAAATTGTTCAGAATGATGAGTGTTGGTGTGTCTACAGATTGATGTTTACCGACATATCTCAAGCCAACACCTCCTGAACATCTGTCAGCGCCTGGGTCCGCTCCTCGACAAGGAGGTTCCGCCTAGCATCAGTGGAGTTCCCTCCCTTCTCGGGGCAGGAAGTCTCTCGTTGCTAAGAACTGTTGAAAGTAAGTTTAAGGAAATGCTGTTCTTTGTCATTCCTTAAAGGGGCAGTAACATGTTTTTAAGTATAAATGACGAATCATTATAAATGGGAAATTTAAAAAAATAAAATTTGCAAAAAATATGCTACTGCCCCTTTAACCTCCCATCTTGACAATGCCAACTGTACATCTGGCAATGGCGAGTGAGTGTAAAACTGCAGTCGACTTCAAGACAATATATTTCTTTATACATTTTCTAATTTTGTTCTTAAAGTACCAGTAATGGCCTTTCATGAGAATTTTCTCTGATGCTATTTCTCTTCTTATTTATGTTTAAGTGCTTTGAGATGACTATTAACATGCACTCTTTTAAAATTGATGATGATTTATTTCATAGATACATATTAATGATAGTCATGATGTTTGATTAAATATGTATTTCTGTGGTTTATACATTCTCACTTTTATGTACATAAATTTGTAATCAAGTTTCTCAAAGTAATAAGAACAATCAATTCTGATAGGAAAGTATTATAGTGATCATAATTATTTAGCTCTTGATGATGTTAATGTCTTGATGTGTATTTACAGCCTCCAAGAAAACAACATGGCCGCCCTCCCAGCTAGCAGTGTTGCATCGCTCGGAGCCCCTTCTGCCACCACGCAACATCGCCAACATTGCAACGTGTGAGTTGTACTTGTGTGTGGTCTTGGTAGTCATGTTTCACTTGATAACATGATAAATGTTGTCATATTGGCCTGAATTAATTTCATTATTTGATTTGTTAATATGAATCATTTTCTATTAATCAACCATTCTATGAATAGTTTCAAAGTTTATTGCACTTACTTTGAATAATCCATTATGTATAATCCATGTATAATAGCTTTTTATCTAATGAAGGGGCTGGATAGCCCAGTGATAAGCGCGTTCGGCTTTTGATCAAGCTGTCTGCAATAGAGAACTGTTCTACACGCAGTTAGGTTTCTGTGCAATGCTACAATGAATCTCAGCGTAGTACCACCCATGGTTCACTGTTTCCAGACGATTCTCACAGGTTTCACCGCAATGCATAGCCACATGGCGTTGCAGTCTTTTCCCCTGCCATAATACTAGCAGCAGTGATATAAGTGAAATACTCTTGTTAGTTGTGTTGCTCATGTGTGTCCTGTCCGCAGATCACCTGACCAAGGGGAGAGAGATGAGTGGTCGATGTCGCCAGGACCTGCTCTGTGCCTACCAGCAGTACAGTCACGTCTCTCTCCACGACAGGAAGTTGGGTCACCTCTCCGCTGTCTATTGCGTTTCCTTTGATAGGACAGGCCAATACATCGTCACGGTAACCCATTCTCTTTTGCTGTTGTCTGTGGACACTTGATAAAGGAATGTTGAAACATTTTTGTGTGCGTTTTCATTTATTTTGTGAAATGTTACTGACCCATATAATTGGACCCCTCTATTTTTGGTCATCAGATTCTCGACTTATTCGGTCATATTAGGTTTGCACTTCTGTGAAATTTTAATAACACTTAACCCAATACTCATTGTATCGCCATGGGAACTAATAGCACCTTGTTTCCATGACTACTACATCATCAACTTACCTGGGTCCTGTTAATCCTATTTTATACTCTTGAAAGCGGCGTTAAACCACAACTCACCTCACCTCACCTCCTATTTTAACCTGCCCAGGGTGCCGATGACCATCTGGTCAAGATATGGAGTGCGGCAAGTGGACGACTGCTGGCCACGATGCGTGGACACTCCGCTGAGATCACAGATCTGGCTATCAACTATGAGAACACTCTCCTAGCGGCAGGAAGCTGTGACAAGATAATCCGTGTCTGGTGTCTGCGCACTAAGGCCCCTGTTGCTGTCCTACATGGTCACACTGGCATGATAACTTCTGTGCAGGTCGGTGGATGTTTGTCGTCAAGTTTATGTTTCAGCAGAATTTAACCTCTAACACTTAAACAAGTGTTTATAATAATACTATACAGCAACTGCATGTTGTATGTCTGTTTTGCTCTTTAGGAAATCCATAAAAGGAAAATGGTATTTTTACATTACCAATGAATGAGAATGGTGGATGTTTGTCATCAATACTCACTTTTCAGTCAACTCTAACCCTAAAACTTAAGAACATATGCCTATACTACACAACTACATGTAACTGTATGTTTGTTTTGCTCTAAAGCAAGTTCATGAAAGGAATGTGGTATTTTGACATTATTTGTTAGTTAAGGAGAACCTCTTGGAATTTTTTGCAAGATTTTCTTAATAATCTCTGTACTCTTGAAGACAAATATATTTTAATGTTATAACATGGCATTTATCTCCAATATCTCTTTTGTTCTTGGAACTTTAAGTCTGTGGCATTTGTTGTGAAATATGTTTTACAATTCCAGTTCTGCCCACAAGTGAAAGGGGAGACGCGCTACCTGGGAACAACTGGGGCTGATGGCTGTGTGTGCTTCTGGCAGTGGAACGTCTCCACACTAAAATTCAAGTGAGTTTTTCAGTGATCTTCAAACATTTTTCATTTAGAGTTAATCTCACTGCTGTGTTTGAACTGTCGGACAGTTATTATGTTAGAGTTGCGTTCTGTTGGCAAAATCCGCCATATTGGATTTTGTGCATTACGTGAAATGAAAACACTCTATATTTGACCTAATTTTACAACATTTTAATGATTAAAGATATACACTGATAGAAAGTTCACATAGTAACACATAGCGTGTCATAAAACTAATAAACAATTTGCTGTTATGCCGTAGCAAACTTTTCCCCACTCGTAGCGCCGATGAATGGCTTCAGTTCTCATTGTTTTTATTTTTCAACAAATGTACGCTTGTCTTTATTAAGTTGTGAACTTTAAATTCATCAAAATATTACCTTTATTATTATCTTTTAACTTGACTGTATTTTAATCATTTATTAGTGGCATATTTGTGTAAACGGGGATATCCTCTCGAATTTCGTTTCCACAAAAAATACCCCAATAGAACCCTCCTTTTAAGTGCATCAACTATTATAAGATCTTAGAACTGTTTAACAAGGTTCCGGTCTGATTCTCATGACTGTTAGATAATCCTGTTGAACAGCACAGTAGAAGTGTAGAACCAAGAACACTCATCTTCTGTCTTGTTTCAGCCTGAAACCCATCAAGTTTGTGGAGCGATCTCGGGCTGGCGCGCAGATGTTGTGTTCATCCTTCAGTCCAGGCGGTCTCTTCCTGGCCACCGGGAACTCGGATAATGTCATCCGTGTCTATTTTTTCCACGCCACCTGCCCCGAGAAGATCTGTGAGCTCGAGGCCCACAAGGTCAGTTCTGCTTCTTGTACATAAGTAATAACATTAAATGATGTGTCTTAGGAAGCAGTCAGTGTTTTTGTGGTGGAGAATCAGCTCAAAATGTCAGAGTTCAGTATTAAGGTCACACCAGAATGAGTGATAGAGAGGGATGTAGGTGACTTTTTGTATTGACATGAAAACAATGGCAATAGACTGATTCAATAATTTTCAAATGGGGGGGGGGGGGTCACATAGCGTAAAGGGTTGGGAGGTGTCAAATTTACATACATTTTCAAAAGGGGGTGGAGGTTTTGAACCCCTTTGGATCAACCACTGTAATGCTTGGTGCTGCTCATATAATGTAAACGACAGATTTCAACCATTACATATTTCGCAGCAAAGATTTCTCATCACCATATATCCGTGTTGTAGGATCGAGTAGACAGCATCACGTACAGTAACCTGGGCATGAGGTTCGTGAGCGGCAGCAAGGACGGAACTGCGAGGATCTGGCGCTATGAGCGGCAGGAGTGGAAGGCTCTTGTTCTGAACATGGCCACCAGAATGCAGGAGTGAGTTGTGCTCTACCATTCTTCATTGAGTGCAGTTTCATTCACATCTTTACATTTAAACTTTGACTTTGATCCATCCAGTTATGACACAATTAAAAACTGTACTCTAACACAGTGAATGGTATTAATTCAGTATGCACATGTATTAAAGCAAGTTAAAAATTCCCATTGTATCTCTTGGTTTTGTTTATATTTTAAAGACTTGGTTCAATTTAACTTCTTTGAGAAGCATGTAGAAGTTGGTTAAATGAATGAGAAAACATTTCTATTGTAGGAGTGTGACATTTCTCTTTATAAGTTAACACATTACCAAGCAAATGATTTGCTGTCTCATCAGGGAAACTTTGTATACCCGGTAAGCAAAACTGAATATTCTGTTGATTTGTATTTTCAATAGGAAAGCAACATGTCCGTCTGACACAGCTGCCGCTGAAGACAAGAAAGACAAGCTGCGTGTTACCATGGTTGCGTGGACAATGGATGACGAGCAGGTCATCACAGCGGTCAGTGACTACTCACTCAAGGTGTGGGACTCGCACACAGGGAAACTCGTCCAGGTGCTACAGGTATGGAAACAGGACAGTTGATATGGGGAGGGGAGGTGGGACTTACACAGGGAAACTCGTCCAGGTGCTACAGGTATGGAAACAGGACAAGTGATATGGGGAGGGGAGGTGGGACTTGCACAGGAAACTCGTCCAGGTGCTACAGGTATGGAAACAGGACAGGTGATACGGGGAGGGGAGGTGGGACTTGCACACAGGGAAACTTGTCCAGGTGCTACAGGTATGGAAACAGGACAGGTGATATAGGAAGGGGAGGTGGGACTTACACAGGGAAACTCGTCCAGGTGATACAGGTATGGAAACAGGACAGGTGATATGGGGAGCAGAGGTGGGACTTACACAGGGAAACTCGTCCAGGTGCTACAGGTAAAGAAACAGGACAGGTGATATGGGGAGGGGAGGTTGGACGCGCACACAGGGAAACTCGTCCAGGTGCTACAGGTATGGAAACAGGACAGGTGATATGGGGAGGGGTGGTGGGACTTACACAGGGAAACTCGTCCAGGTGCTACAGGTATGGAAACAGGACAGGTGATATGGGGAGCAGAGGTGGGACTTACACAGGGAAACTCGTCCAGGTGCTACAGGTAAAGAAACAGGACAAGTGATATGGGGAGGGGAGGTGGGACGCGCACACAGGGAAACTCGTCCAGGTGCTACAGGTATGGAAACAGGACAGGTGATATGGGGAGGGGAGGTGGGACTTACGCAGGGAAACTCGTCCAGGTGCTACAGGTATGGAAACAGGACAGGTGATATGGGGAGCAGAGGTGGGACTTACACAGGGAAACTCGTCCAGGTGCTACAGGTAAAGAAACAGGACAGGTGATATGGGGAGGGGAGGTGGGACGCGCACACAGGGAAACTCGTCCAGGTGCTACAGGTATTGAAACAGGACAGGTGATATGGGGAGGGGAGATGAGCAATTCTGGGCATCAAGGTAGAATGCTGATTATGATTTTGAGTGAAAGTGATAGTATACTTTAGTATGTAGACAAATCTCACAGAATGTATGTCAGTTAGTTGGAGTTTCTCTGATCACTACGAGAACCTGTTTAGTATCCACAATGATTAATTTTCAAGTTTTGTGTGAGTAAAAAGTCTCTACCCGGTATATCTCCATCTGACAATATGCCAAACATCTCACTTATTGCTGTCCCGCTATTCAACAGAGTCACCAGGACGAAGTGTTTGTATTGGAAGGCAGCCCCATCGACACTCGCATCCTGCTCAGCGCCGGCCATGATGGAAACGTCATCATCTGGAACATACAGACGGGCACCAAGATCAAATCCTTCTTCAACATGGTGGGTATCTAGCTACTTCAAGGCATGCAAGCAGGATTCGTGCACTAGCGATAAGTCTGTCATTAGTCAGTGTCAGTATATGGCAACTTTACAGCTATAAGTAACAAAATTTAAAATCTTGAGTCTTAATATATTCCGAGGAGGTCATTCTTAGTACTTATTCATTTGTGACTGCCATGTTTCCACAGATTGAAGGTCAAGGTCATGGTGCTGTGTTCGACTGCAAGTTCTCGCCCGACGGTCTCAGTTTCTCGGCAGTTGACTCTCATGGACATCTTCTCATGTTCGGCTTTGGAAGCAACGAAAAGTTTCAGCAGGTATGACTCTTGATCTCTGTAACAACATCATGGATTTTTATTTTGAAGATCCCGCAGTAATAAAGAATTGTGCTTGAAGAAATTTACTTACACCATTATACTCCTCACATTTGGTTCACATGATAAACACGTCTACTTCCAATGTGCAGGTCCCAAAGGAAGTATTCTTCCACACAGACTACCGCCCGCTGGTCCGGGACGCCAACAACTATGTACTGGACGAGCAGACGCAGCAGGCCCCCCACCTGATGCCGCCACCCTTCCTGGTTGACATCGACGGCAACCCTTACCCACCTCACCTCCAGCGTCTCGTGCCCGGCCGCGCGAGGTGCAAGGACATGATGCTGATACCCGAGGTCGCTGTCAACGAGGAAGGTCAGTTAATTAAGTTAATGCCTTGACATCAGTTGCTATGCTGGTCTTTCACAGAACAGAGAAGTTGTTCATCAATAAATAAATGTGTTCATTCTTCATCAACTAAGTTTCAAGATGTCTTCCAAAGAAATGTATTGCCTACTGTAAACATTGCTGAACGAGCACAGTTTGATCTAAGAGCAGTAGGAGATGAATACGTCCGGCTGAACTGAGACTGTAAAAGTCTTTCATGTACAATGTGTCCTTTCAAATGAGTTGTACTTCTCTTTTTCAATTATTCATGATTGCCTTGTAATTAATGGTAAATCCTACAGGTTCATCTGAGGTTATTGGAGAAGGGGAGGTGGCAGACCAGGCCATGGATGGTGAACCAGCCCCGATAGAACGGATGAGACCGAGTCTGGACGCGATGATCGTACGTCTCCAGCGGGAGCAGGACAACCGGATAGCCCAGGAGAGAGGCGAACCCCTCTCCTCCCCTCCCCCGGGGGGATCTCCCCCTTCCTTCGTCTCCCCCCGCTCCACTAGGAACAACCAGGGTGAGAGTTTGTCTCCTTGTGGCTCAATAACAACCTTGTTACATACTGTACTTTATGAGAGGAATTGTAGACTGTGAAAGTAATAGAGATGAAACAGTTGCGTGTAGGCCAAGTGAGATAAACTTATTTTCTAGAAATACGATTTTGTTATCTAAAGGGCTGAGAGAGAGGGCTAACTGATGTTATGCAATAAACGATCTGTTGAGCATAAAGTCTTGAATCTGTCAGCACCTTGTGTTTACATAAACAATACGAAACTAACTTTTCTAAGCTGCTAAGTACCTAACAGGAAGGTTAGCTTCGTTTGTAGGGCATGCCGGGATACACAACATAACAATACATGTTTTACGTAAAACATGAACTGCTAGTGGTGAATAAAGACATAAGTTTTAGCAGCATTTGGACACCTATTCTTTTCACCTGATGTTAGAAGAATATTCTGGGTTTTCTTAGCTAAGATAAGATTAGTAATGGTTATAAGTGATCAGTCTGTATTAGTCTCAGTCATAGCAAATGAATGGCTAGCAAGCTTCTTGAATAAAAATATTTTCTCAAGTTGTATTTTCGATATTTGCTGTAGGTCGTATTGGAATGCGACGTAGCGGAGAGACGGAAGGTGTGAGACAGTCGCTAGGCAACGTGAGTCTCCGAGCAACAAAGAGTGACATTGCAGCGCTAAAGAGACGTGTGGTGGTTAGACCTCTGGACATGGAGGTCCTGTGGTAAGTTTGCTCATACTTATAGAAAAACAATTATCACAGTTTGGCTTTCAAACATATACATTTCTTTAGATGTTAGAGCTGATATTGTTTTGATTTACACATTTTCTTCCTGTTAAAGGCGAGGGGAAGAAAGAAGAATGGCATTTGCAGAAGAAGAGCTGAAGAAATTTGTCTTTGAGAGAAAGAAGAAACCAAACTCTCCTCACGGTGTAAGCATCCCAAATAATACCATAATGAATTCTTTTACCATATTTGCTGTAATTGGTACGGCTTTTGTTGTTTTTTCAACCACCATGTCGTCTCTGGGTCCTTTTTCGGATGAGAAGACCTGGACCCATTGTTTCGAAGCTCTCTTAGCGCTAAGATAGTTGTAATAGCCATACATTAACATTGACTTAAGACAATCTTAGCACTAAGACAGTTTCGAAAATATGGGCCCTGGCCTACTGTTTCACACAAAAAAAAATCCCCAA
Organism: Gibbula magus; assembly: GCA_936450465.1. Taxonomy (NCBI): domain Eukaryota; kingdom Metazoa; phylum Mollusca; class Gastropoda; order Trochida; family Trochidae; genus Gibbula; species Gibbula magus. The sequence goes on along the minus strand of OW388293.1, from coordinate 59,202,967 downwards.
TCTGTTTACACCAGTGCCTATTAGCATAATAGTAAAAAAAAAATTATGACGATTTATGTTAGTCTTGTTTATTGTTAGCTTCATTAATGATAATAATTTCAGACAAGTCATTCCAATGCGAGTAAGTCTAAAGGAAAGAAGACGACGCCAGCCAGCACAGCGTCCGCAGAGAACGAGGAGACGGCGAGGAACAGACTGATTACACGTGCACTGTATGACACCGAGGATGAGGAGGTGGGTGTACACACAGATTAAATAATCGTTTTAGAAGCATTTTAAATATTGAAAGATGCAATAATTACCCGATAAATGCATGACACTGATGATCGAACCAAGTCATATTCAAGAAGACAAGGAATTTATGGATAATCAACTTCTTTAGTTTCTCTTCTTTAAACTATCAACTTTTCAATATAATATGTAACTTTTGGCCATTTAAAAAAAATTGTTTTGTGTTAGAGTATTCAGTCTGAAATATTGACAAAATATGGCTAAACAACTCATTCAATCTGTGTTGGTGGTATAAGAGTTTAATAAGTGAAAACTTTTCTGAGAAGCCAATTTACAGAAATCAAAACTAATCAACTAAGGGATTGACCCCTGACCCCTGACTAGTCCAAGCTGTTTGGGACTCACAGGTAAAGGTGTGAGTAAATGTTGGAGACAGTGATTTTATGTCCCTTCTTTATTGGGATAAATACTTTTATTATATGACGAGCAGTGAAATACTGGGATTTATCAGTGAAATAAACTGTCTATCAAGCTACAGTGAAAATAACTTATATTTTCACTGCGAACGGTGACTGATATAATTTGATGTCATAAAACAATGATCTCGCTCGGCGATTTGGCTTATGACGTCACAGTGTTGCTGTGGTGACGGGCTGTTCCTTGCGACCGCTTGGCGTGAAAACGACCCTTTTCGGACGTAATTACATGGATAATACCATGTTTATCTCATCTCGTGAGAATATAACCTTTCTACCTCACTCGATGAGATAAACATGGTATTAGTCAAGAAAAGACAGATACGTGTATCCTCTATGTATCTCACAGTCTTGTGATAAATGAGATATATTATTTTGGTTTGTGCAACAACTATAGACTTCAACTACATATGTTTCAATTCAGGAGGAAGACGAAGGGAACAGCTCTGGGTCTGACTTTATGCATGACAGGTGAGTTTATTTTTTTTTGAAAATAATATTTGTGTATATAGACTGTTTCTAGACAATAAGCATGTAGTAAATGATTAGAATGATTATGAATGGCATTGTAATGTGAACTGTTCAACATAGTCTTGCAAGCCTAATGTATCAATACTGTTAACCGACTGATACATATATATTCCATGTGTGCCTTTGGTCAATCTAAAAGGTTAACTGTGTGTGTGATGGTTTACTAAGTCTTGAACTCTGACCTCCAGCGACAGTGACGAGTATTCTGATTGGATGGGAGACACGGGTAGCAACTTACAACCACCGAAACGCACATCACAACGACAGAGGAAGAGGAAGCGTCTTACATCATCAGAGGACAACGATGACCAAGATGATGACGATGATGACATAGAAGTTGATGACGACAGTAAGGACCCGGACAGCGGGAGCAACGGTGAAGAGCGTCGATCAAAGAGAAACAAACCACCGCCCAAGAAGAAGAAGAAACCCACAAAAGTAAATCTTTGTCGGAACTTTGTTTTGTGGTTCTGTATTTCTTATTTGTTAACTTACACCTGTAATCATTATTGTGCACACAAAATTCAAATGTTGATCTAGATCACCTTCATAAGTAACTTCAATGTCAGTCTGACTTGGGACACTAAAACAAGAACTTCATTCCGTAACTTGCACTCGCTTGTAACTGGGTCTTGTCTGTTATAAGGAGAAGTCCCCCAAACTTCCCACTGAGCCAGCAGAGTTGCTGGAGATATTCCGTCCCCCGGAGTGGCTGACAGACACCATCCCTCGCAAGGCTCCGTTCGTGCCCCAGATGGGAGATGAGGTGATGTACTTCCGGCAGGGTCACGAGGCATACCTCAACGCAGTCAAGCGACACAAGGTGTACGAGATCAACACAAACAACAACCAGCCCTGGCACAAGTTGCCAAACCTCAGGGTACGTGCTGTGGATAAGCTAATACTTAACTAATCACTGGCTAATTTAAGCTTTGCAGCTTTTCCTCCTGTTCTGTGCTGGAGTACCTTCATAGTGTGTAGTGCTTCTCAAGCACAGAGAAGACTCAAATTTACAAGTGATGAAGACACAGTGACTTGCACAGAAAGTTTGCTGATATGTAGAGAGTTCAAAAGTGTAATGGTAAATTAATCTCCATATTGCAATAACTCATTGTTGCTTTTCTTCATGATCTAATGTCTCCCAATGAAGTTTATTCTCAAGTGTCATAATGTTGTGTTTAAGTGTACCACATATTCTTACCTAAATGGAATACATTCAGCTTACGGTAGAAATACCATTCAGCATATGGTAGAAATACCATTCAGCATATGGTAGAAATACCATTCAGCATATGGTAGAAATACCATACATGTTTGATATTCCCGAAAATGCCTGTTCTTGCTCAGGGAATATTTTTGAATGAGTTCAAAATATTTCAATATTTCATTGATCACTAGTAATGAAGTTATGACAGAGTTTGACAGTAAGATATACAATTAACAGGAGCAGGAGCTGGTGAAGATTGTCGGCATCAAGTATGAGATCCGCCCCCCACGACTCTGCTGTCTCAAGTTGGCCTTCATCGACCACGAGAATGGAAAGATGACTGGCGGCAGCTTCTCTATCAAGTGAGTCCTTGATTCTTGTGGACTTTTGAGTTATGTGTTAAGTAATTATCAATAAAATACATTGTGTTCATGAGCTGAAACTAATACATGTGCGAATTGCTTGTTGAGGATTGACGATATCAAATTTTCTGACCTCAACACTTTACGCATTAATTTCATCATTATAATCACTATAATCATGGGTGACCTTGACCTCTGACACTCTGTTCTCCAGATACCATGACATGCCGGATGTGATCGACTTCCTGGTTCTCCGGCAGACGTACAACACTGCCATGAGGAGGAAGTGGAAACCTGGTGAGTAGAACAAGAGAAACCATCTTGTCAGCGACATTTATTATTAATCTAGAATGATTATAACCTTCAGGGCAAGCTCAAAATTTAACTTTAAAAATTATCAGTTACCCTTCACATGTATTACATGACTATTTTTAAATGTTACCCTCGGGCCGTTGGTATAATGTATCGAAGTGCAAAAGCTAACGATAAAAAATGTCATCTTATCTTATCTTGTTGTCACTGTGCTTGGTGAATGGTCAAAATTTAAGATTCAGCTGATGTATGAATGTAAATTGTAAAGATCAGTTACTATAAAATACTATGCCACAAACATAGAATGGTTGTTCATCCAGTTCATCCAGCAAGAAAGAAATTGATGTTTAACTCCGATCCTTCAATACATATCACTAATATATGAACACCCCTCAGTAAAGTTTACTTCTGTTGTGTCCCCAGACGACCGGTTCCGAGCCATGATAGACGACCACTGGTGGATGGGGACCATCGTCTCCCAGGAACCCTTCCAGGCAGAGTTCACAGACAGCATGTACCAGTGCTTCAATGTCCAGTGAGTTACCTCCCTTGTTGACTGGAGTGGTAGATAGCTTTGTATTTGATTGGACTTTGATGAGGGATATGCTACGAGGTTAACTAATCTGCTTACAAATGTGTTAAAGGATGCATGAACAGTGGCCACTCAAGAGGTGGAGTTACCTCCCTTGTTAACTGGAATGATAGATCGTTTTATGTGTGATTGGGTTTTGGTGAGTGATATGCCACGAGATTTATAAATCTGCCAAAAACCTAAAAAAATAAGAGGTGGACATCATAAAGTTTAAATTGTCCTCTTTTGAAAAATTGTCCAAGTAAATTTGTATGAAAATGTATATGAACCATCTTTTTTAAAATTCCTGGATCGGCTGATGATGAAGAATATTGATGACTCATTTGAAATTCTCTTTCAGTTGGGATAATGAAGAACTTGAAAAATTGAGTCCATGGGATTTGGAGCCCATTACAGACGACAGTAAGTATAACTTCAACTTCTTCAGCCCCCATCAATAATGATGCAGTTGAAAACAGTTGAAAACTTTTCTGTCCATTCATTCAATTTGTTTGACTGTCACCCTGCAAGATAAAGAAATACTTGTGTATTTTCATGTGTTTATTTCTCTATCTAAATTGCACTCGTAGTTTGATTTACAAATACAGTCAAGCCGCGATAATCCGGCCACCGATAATCCAAATCTCGCATTTTCCGAACGGTAGGAAGATGTAACCAAACTAATCTCTTTAGTAGTCCTCAGTACTCAGTAGTCCGAACATTTCACTATCCAAACGTTTTTGATGAAAAACGGAAGCGTTCGGATTATCAAGGCCTGACTGTATATACATACACACACACAAATACCAATAGGTGGAGTAATACAATTAACAAAGAGTAAAGCTAGTTCACAATGGATTTAGTATGGAAAGCCAGACATGTACAATAGCCCGCATCACCCATTGCATATTGTTACCATTGACAGTCACCTACTTGTCCCTACTGTACCCTCCCTTATGTTACCTGTAGGCGTGCCGAACGACATCGGGGGCGGGATCCAGGTGGAGAAGGAGGAGCTTAAGTCCCTGCTGTACACACCCGTCTCGTCCGAGTGGCCCCTTGGGGGGCGGGACCTTGAGTGCAGTCGCCTTGTACATGGGCTGGAGGCGTTGATGGAACACTCCATAGCCGAACCCTTTAACACGCCGGTCGACCTCAACGTCTTCCCATCGTACGCACGCTTCATCGAGTACCCGGTTGACCTCAGCACAATCAAAGCGAGACTAGAGAACCACTTCTACAGGTGAGGAGTTTGTGTCAGAAGCGTGGCAATGAAAACATTTCTTTTAGAAATTGTTTACTATTTGATAAATTCTTTATCAACACGGTTATAAAAGCAATAAATTGAGGTAACATTTGGTATCATTTCTGAATCATTTTTATTCTGCACTTGATGTGTTAATAACAGAAATTTCAATTTTACTTTACCACTTGTACTGTAGATGTTCTCTATGTTGTTAACTTATAACCATTACCATCGACAGTTTTAAAGAGCGTGAAAACATTTCAACCGGTTGATGATCTTTATTCATAGAATGAATTTATGTCTGCTGTAGGCGAGTAACAGCGGTGCAGTTTGATGTGCGGCACATCGCGACCAACACAAACAAGTTCAACGAACCCAACAGCGTCATTGTTCATCAAGCAGCTATCATCACAGATACCCTGCTAAAGTTCATCAGGTCGGCTTTCTCTTCATACATCAGTTTTAATAATTAGAAAAATCATTTCTGATCATCTTCATAAGTCTGACATGTCATTTGGTTAACCATGAACACACAAGAGCCGTGTTCAAGAGAGGTTTCAAAGTAATCGCTACGTAGCAAAGCGAGCGAACTTTGAGGTTTTTCACTGTGTCGTTCAGGAGAGAATAAGCGCTACTTGAGCGCTACATTGAGCAATCAATGAGCGAATATATGCGCTCGCTGTTATGGACACGGCCATGGTTTCAAGTGTACATGTTAAGCCAGCAAGAGGAATTAAACATCAATGATTAGCTTGATAGTAATAAGAATAATAACTCTTTATTCAAATTAGTTTTGTGCTCAGAGACTGCCAAGTTCCCTTGGCAAGACAGTCTCCATCACCGGCCAGTTTAAGCCTTGCTGCATTTCCTTAATGCTTCTGTGATAGGGAATCAAACCCACTTTGGTGAAGTGCACCGCTCAGTAAGCACGGAAAAGTGAAGGAAATGCTGCAAGAGAAGTTATGGGATTGCACAAACATTATGTAAAGTGTCATGTATGCAAACTTAGAATTATTGGTTACAGGCTGTTTTTAAAAATTGTTAGATCACAAACTGTGTGAAAACAATATTTACATCTGTCCTGTTACAAAAGTTACCTGACCAGTCTTGTTTTGAGGCTTAACATAGTGCTATAACGGCACTCTCTCCCAACAGTGAGGTTGACGAAACAGACCTGATGCCCATGTTGTCGGAGCTGATGGAGACCGAAAAAATTGCCAACAATGTGTCGGATTCCTCAGACTCGACCGATGACACCTCCAGCGCCGGCAAGAGGAAGAAGGTACGACCTTGATGTTGCCCAGTTTTAGGATTAGATGAATGTCTGTATAGGTGGATAAATTCTTACTGATTTTGCTTCCCTCCATGTTATCCACACAAAGACACAAAGACTTGAACGTGTGATGTTTCTGGGATTAGATATACATGACATTTAGAGTCAACAAATGTAACAGGTTTATATTGGTGTTCACACTATCTGCAATGGTAAATTATTTTTGTGTGTCCAGAATGTTTTCATGTGCGTTTGTAAGTCTCTGCATTCAGATAGAGTTCAGTCTAATAAACTAAGGCTTAAATGTTTCCTCTGTTCAAATCTATCATTAAATAAATGTTTGGCACGAATTAAAAAGTGTTACAATTTCTTAGTCCTCAAACTTATTTCGAACCTGACATTACAATGTTCGCCTTGCAGACGGAGAGAAGTAAGAGTCGGAAGAAGGCGTGTCGAGAGAAGCGAACTGACCCAGACATGTGGAAGCGGACATGTCACCAGTTGGTGGTGAGGATCCTGGAATGCGAGGACAGCGAACCTTTCCGTACTCCGGTCGACCCTGAAGAGTACCAGGTCAGTGGTCCAGCAGCGTCTTCAAATTGTCATTAAGATACATTCCTTGTCCTCAAATAGTCAGAAGTACCTTTACAACATTAATGTTGCCTTATCCATATCAAAACATAAAAATCCTATGATTTTACTTTGACAGGTTGTTAATATATTTTTACACAGAAATAATGAATATATACTAAATGTGTGTTCCTTTATGTGTGATCACCCTGTGTAGAGCCCCAAACACTAGCAGTTTCTGTATGTGTGATCACCCTGTGTAGAGCCCCAAACACTAGCAGTTTCTGTATGTGTGATCACCCTGTGTAGAGCCCCAAACACTAGCAGTTTCTGTATGTGTGATCACCCTGTGTAGAGCCCCAAACACTAGCAGTTCCTGTATGTGTGATCACCCTGTGTAGAGCCCCAAACTCTAGCAGTTTCTGTATGTGTGATCACCCTGTGTAGAGCCCCAAACTCTAGCAGTTTCTGTATGTGTGATCACCCTGTGTAGAGCCCCAAACACTAGCAGTTCCTGTATGTGTGATCACCCTGTGTAAAGCCCCAAACACTAGCAGTTTCTGTACCAACCAAAGGCCGTAACTCTAATCTCAGTCTGTCGTTAAAGGTGAGGCACGCTTTGCTTCCACTTTCGCTTTGTTTTTTACTTACTCTGTAGGTTGGTTAAACTGTGTTAGTGTCAACGTATCAGAAAAGTGAGATGATATTAATATGTAGAAGCAAGATGTTAGACCATCTATATTAATCTACTGAGTGCCCCTCGATGTATCTATATAAATATGACCGTCTTTCCCCAGGACTACTACAACATCGTGGAGAAGCCGATGGACCTGACTCAGGTGAAGGAGAACCTGGAGAATCAGTCATACACGACCCCCTATGAAATGGCCCGCGATGTCCGCCTCATCTTCTACAACTCCAAGTCATACAACACCAACAAAAGGTCCCGGGTACGTACCACTGTCAAGTTAACTTGCACACAAGATTCTGTTGCTGGTAAAGCAAAGTGATTATCTATTTTTGTAACAAAACTGGGGATAATAGTACTCAAATATTAATGTTGCGGCATAACGCTTTCCCCATCAATTCTGACGAATAATCGTAGCGTGTGAGTATCAATGACTTTATTTTCAGAACAGAACTGGTACATCGTTTTTCAATGTTTCTGGAACTTATTTATACTTATAGGAATATGTCTTAACTGAAAGATTTGATTCCTTGTGATGGATTCCCATTTCTGAACAATGATTTTAATCAATGCAAGGATATATCATCTGCTGATGTCTGGTTTCACAAAGATTTATTTTGATTCCAGATTTATGCCATGACCCTTCGATTGTCTGCCATGTTTGACGACCAAATACAAGATATCATCGCTGAATGGAAATCTACTTCTAAGAAAGCATCAGTACCAAAGTTGTCAACCAGGTAATTCATTGTCAGCAGCAGAAGATTACAAAAATCATGCCCAGCAGAACTTCATTAAAACGAAAGCTTTTTCTTTTACGAGGAATGCTCCAATTTCTTAAGAAGATACATGCATATCCGAAATAATCAAATTACTGTATATGATTTTGTATTCTCCAGATCTAGCACAAAGAAGAGCAATGCCGCTACTTCGTCCACTTCCCAGGAAAGAAGCGCCACCTTCACCTCCGACAATAGCATACCCTCTACTAGCAGTAGTCAGGGTCGGCTGCGTGTCACTCGCTCTAAAGGAGGCGCTACTGAACAAGGGTCGCCCGATGGGTACAGCAGTGGGCCGTCAATTCCCCTGCGACCTCGCAGATCTGCCACAACAACCAGATACACAGGTAGCCAGCCGCCATCTTGGTTGTTGGCAACCACACAAACTGAGATTTTTACTTTTATTTCATATTTCCTTATTTTGAAATGGTTTGGCACCAACAGATCAAAGCTTCAGTTCAGAGTACAGTTCCTACCAAATTTATTGTGGACACTGTTTAATGATTTTCTTCAGATCTTGATGCTATTTGTTAATACAACTAGATGAATAAGAAAGTGTTGATGTTGAAAGCAGATTACACCATGGTGGTATTGGTTGCAGGTCGGAAGGTGATTGGGAGCGATGGCGAGAGTGCGGAGGATGACGACAGCGACACGGAAGACGTGGAGATGGATGAGGAGAAGGAGCATGTGAATGTGGAGGACGTCGAGGAGGAGCAGGAGACCGAGAAGGAAGAGGAGGAGGAGGAGATGAGCAGGAGGAGGTCCAAACGGAAACCTCAGCGACGGGTGGCCCAGTCTGAGGAGGAGGAGGAGGAGGAGGAGGAAGAAGAAGAAGATGATGATGATGACACGGAGGACGAGTCAGGGAAGAAAATCCGACCTCGGGGAAAAGTGATACCTAAGCGGAACAACAGATCAACTGGTAAGTATAAGATAAGTAGAACATTAAGTACAAATTAAAATAATATTCTAAATTGACAATAAGTAATTAACATCATCTGTTTCTTTCCAGCAAAGGTATCCAATGGTCACAGCAAGCCCTCCTACAGAACACGAGCGTCGACTAGCAAGACGAAGCCAGCCAAGTATGTGAACTATGAGAGAAGTTCCCTGGTGTCCAAGTCCAACTCCTCCTCTTCAGCCTCGCCGGGTCAGTCCACAGGGTCTGGCGACAATGGCAGTAGCTCTAGTAGCAGTAGCAGTGAGAAAGAGGACGACAGCGATGAGGACAGAGAGGACAAGGACAACCACAGTGACTATACAGAGTCACGGTCCTCCCGTCGAGCATCTGCCAAACAGCAGCCGCCCAGATCTATACAGAAACAGGTGGAGATTGTGCGCCACAGTGCTCGGGAAAGACGCAAAGTGCAGGACAACATGTTTGTGTATGAACAACAGCGTAAGTCCCGCATCAAAACAAGGAACCAAGGTCGGAGGACGGTTCAATACCGAGAGGACGAGAGTGACAACGAGAGAAGTGCGGGCCGCAGCTCGGGACGTAGTGCAAGACGTAATGGCGATGTTGAGAACAATTCAGACTCCTCAGACGATTCTGAATCCGCATCCGATGCCAATTCCAACGAGACAAGATCATCAACAGATACATTGACTATGAGTAGCAGGGGGAGGTTACGGAAACTCACACCCCGCGCCAGAGCTAGTCTCTTCGGTGATTAGTCTCAGTAGGCAAAACTTAGCTCAAGTGCTTTACTGTGGTGCATTGTTCAAACAAATCGCTCAAATACTGCCATAATCCATATCCATATTACCAGTTGGTATTATCGTGTGATGTTGAGTCGTGTGTGTAGTGATACAAAAGAAAGTGTGATTGGAACTTCAACAGAGCTAAGAGCTCAAGACTTTGTCTCCGGTGCTGAGTAGCGAGGACGGATACTCTTCAGAACAAGTGCTTGTAGTCTAGCTGCTCCCCTCGCTTCATAATGGACCCACCCATCTCATGGAACAGTGCATTACCCTTTCATTCATGCAAACCATCATCAAATCCTACTGGGAGAGTTTTGTAATTTTCTAGTGGCGAGACGGTGTGCTTGTTGACTAAGTTACTCCTCAGGAAAAGGCACATACCATTGTGATTCTTACAGTGGAGCGTGATATCTGCTTGCTCGCTGTATTACCACATTATCAATATGTTGACTTAGTTTTAACTCAATGTTAAAGTGCTGACCTGTGAAATCTGACAAATCTCAGGTCAAGAAACGAATTTATATATTCATCATATTCATGTTCATACGGCTGAACCTGTGAGGAAATGTTGAACATTAAAATCCACAAGTTGACATTCTTACTTCTGCAGAACAAAGTTTATACCAAAAAGATCTGAATTGATAGGTTTTGTACAAATGCAGTAATATTGTTGTAATATTGAAATAATCTGATATGTGATCACTTTCATTTACCATATTCCTAAATCTCTCGTCTTAAACACTGCTGGGTCAGAACCTTATGTCACTTTCGTTTTCTGAACTGACTGCAATAATGCCCAAGTGGTGTTAAACAATAATTTATGACATGGCTTATGCCTTGGGCCTCATCCGTCATCCATAAACTTTACACAATTTCGACTACTCTTCCAAAATAACTGCAACCCCATAGCTGATGTTTGTGCTTAGGTACATGGCACCTAGGTATCAATGTTTGTTCATTTGGTCCTGACCCCCACCATAAGTATAGGTATGACAGGCCTTTGAATGAAAAATCTCTGAAACCAATTGATACAGAAATCAAACCTTTTCCGAATAATGTCTTTGTTACATGGAGACTTTGTAAATTAGGTCTTGATCCCCCCTAAAATATGTGCATGGCAGGGTGTCCACACTCACTTCTGCTAAAAATCTCACATGTTGAAATTTTGAATATTGTCTTTGTTGGATAGAGACCTCATTTCATTTCCCTATTAAAAAAACTAACAGCATTACAGGAATGAAGTTAAAGGTGGTGCGTCCTTTAAACACTAAAATATCTCCCTTTGATACAATGGTCAATTCAATCATATCATAAATGAGCCCAATGCCATGTCTGTAGCACCATAAATAAGAAAGTCATTGTATTTACATTATTTATTTACACCAAGCATTGTGAGTCCGTTGTATATGGAATGCAGATGCAGAGTGTATAGGGTGTGGCTATGGAGGACATTAGGCTGACTGGGGCAAATTCTTTGTTTTTTTTATTAATGAATTTTTTTTACCAATATCAATTGAAGAAATTGTTTGTTTTACGTCTCCATCCTTAGATAATGAAGACAAATCCTGATGAAATTGAGCCAATGGCATGATTTATCTAAAGTTTCAGTAAGGTCACTCAAAAGCAAGACTGATATAAATGCATCATTTGAAAAGTCAAGTATTCCAGGGTTTGCGTTTTTCTCTGATTTAACTTTCTTTCTGCTCATACTTGTTGCAATTAGAGGCAGGCAAGGGGGTCGTCACATATTGTACAATTCTTCATAAGCGCGTCATTCACCCATACCACATTCCCTAAGTTATTAATCAATTCATTAGACATTGTATTTCAATCATATTTCATCTTTCATAATCTGCAAACTAAAATTGTTCTGTTTTGCTGAAATCCCATGTCATTTAGTTAGACACAAATTTCATTTCAACTTACAACTATTGCTTGTGTTGTTTTCATTCCGACACATATCTATTACACTTCTATACTTTAGAAATGAGTATCACTTCAGTTAACCTGTTCTGCATTCTGTAAAACAAGTATCCTTGTTTAGAATATAAGATCTTATATCTTCCATAAGCTAAAGTTGTTCTTTAGCTGGACATGGATATATGGGTGTATATGTTGATAATAACATGAAAAGATGAATACCATGACATCATTAGTTGACTAACGCCGTCATTGATTCACAGTTAAATGTAATATTAAATCTTTACAAATAAGAGTCTTTAATTATACTTTCACAATTGAAATGAAGTCTGTGTTTCAAGAATTAGTAATATATTTAAACATAATCACATCGTATCTTCATGACAATAACACGAAGAGTGCTAGAGATTGTTCATTTGGCGACATGGATTGGGAAACGTGGGGGCCATGGACCATTTGACACATTGGATGAAAAAAAGGCCCATTAAAATCTGAACTTTTACTATTGCTACAAAGAGAAATGGCTCCTTTAAAATTCGGAAAATGACTAAAAACCTTAAAACTGGGTCTTTCCCAATCGCGTACAAACTTGAGTGATAGTTCATATTTACTCTGCACTGAAGACTGAGAATGCCTCTGTAATTACAAATTATAATTTATTTCTCAATTACTTATGTCAGGTATTGTAGGCATAGTTGACATGTAAACAAAACGTGTGTGATATGGCTGTGATTCTTACAAGCATCTTGTTAAGTTATTAACAGTTATGAGAATGAGTTTAATTGTGCAATTTGTATTTAGTAGTATGTAGATATAGGCAAGTCCTTTTCAGTTGTAAATTACACTTGTCAGCATAACAGTGCCCATATCAACATGTTCATTTTGATTGAATGATGTTCATTTCATGAGACTCAGGGTGCGAGAGTCGTTTATTACATGTCACATTGTTCATTTAACTTTATTTGATGTGAATTGCGTTTTGATTTGAGATTCATTCGTTATAAATTCAGGAAAGCTCATGATACACTTGTTATGTACGATTGTACATTCCTCACTCTGGAAATAAACCATGTTTTCTTAAAATGTTTTCTTATTCTTTTTGCAACACTTGTGATCAGGTCTTTGAAGGGCATTTAGAAGTGGTATACACAAGAACATGAAGATTTTCTGGATAACAACTTCCTTAATGTGAAAATACACGACGTTTCGGAGTACATACTCCTTCATCAGGTGGAATGTGACACATTCCACCTGATGAAGGAGTGAGTATGTACATTCCACCTGATGAAGGAGTGAGTATGTACTCCGAAACACGTGTATTTTCACATTAAAGAAGTTGTTATCCAGAAAATCTTCATGTTCTAAAACAGGTGATGACGACTTTATTACTGACAAAGAAATTATGGATCTCTTTATTTCTCAATCATCCTGGGAGTAACATTTAATCAGATGCTAGACATAATTTTGTTGTCTCAAAAAGAATGGTTGATAAACTTTCCATCATCAAAGTATTGAGAACATTATTAAACACACGGGTGAATCTTTCTGAACTTACTGAAATGTAAAATGTCGTTTGAATTAAAGTATAAAGCATCTGATTAAAGAAACCTTGTTTCTTACATTAGCTTCCAAATACAGTAAGTGTTTGCCACTAACATGGTAATGTCCCCGCTGCTAACATTAAATCGATTAAGATACATTTACAAGTTTATCATTTGGTCAAAGGGTACTTTCACCAATAAGTAACCTGAACGCTATTAGCTATTACGTTTACTTGCCCAATTTTAGGTGTGTATGGGTGAAAAAGGTTAATAATATGTTGCATTATTGATAAAAGTACCATGATGACCTTGACAACAGGGTCAAAGTTGAAAGTGTCTCTGTAATCAGCCAATTCAAATTTGAAGATCATGAGATGAGATTACAAGAGTTTAAAAGTAGTCAAGTCGACTGGTGTCTTTGTAATCCACTAATATACTGTGTCTTCAAATTTGAAGACGTTCGGTACAACAATTCACGAGATATCGATTTAACTAGAACTGGACAGACACCCCTAACACATTATACCTTGTACTGTGTTGAGACAGGTGACAATTACTCAAAACACTTTTGAAACTTCCTGAAAAGACTCATCCTCAAAGGAACTCACTTATGGACACACAAAGTTGACAAACTTATCTCAAAGTTCTTCAGCACTTGATTTAAATCGTTTACAGCAGGTTTTTATCCATAACTAACACTTTCTTTGTGCCCTTGAATCCATCAAGAGATTCAGACACCGCTGTTTGGAACTGCTCAAGGGGAAGGAAATCACTGTTCGGGTTCTTCACCTTTTCTTCTCTTATGAGCTGACACAAGTCCTCATACATTTCTGTTCGCACTGGACTATCTTTGTTTCTCTTGTTCCATTCAGTGTTCCAATAACCTTCAAGTTTGATTTCCTTAAATAGCAACGCTCCAGTTGGAACAATGATAGGTTTTCTGGACATTCCACCGTAAGTAATCATCTTTGCTCCTTGACCAAGGTAACGCAACATTTCGGCAGCACTTTTTCCTCCAACACAATTCAACCCAAGCTTTGGTTTGCCTGGAAGTGACTTCACAAACTCTTTCATATCTGGCGAGCGGCAAAATTCCTCTGTGACAACATAATCAGCACCAAGCCCTTTCAGGTATCTCTCAAGGTTTTGAATGTCAGGACGATCTCTCACCATGTTCACAGTTTTAATGCCCCAGCATTTAGCAAGCTGAATCACACACTGACCTACTGAACTATTTGCACCATTTTGAATAACTATATCACCAGGTTTCAAGTTTACGTAGTCCTTCAACATACGGTATGCTGTTGGTGGATTCACAAGAAGTGTTGCAGCACTGACAGCAGGTATATTATTTGGTACTCTATAGACTGTGGACCTCTCTGACACTGCGAATTCTCTCCACGTACCCCATCCAGAGTCTGCCGGTATGACCCAGTCTCCAATATTCAGATCTCTAACTTTATTTCCTTTCTCAATGACTTCTCCTACTCCTTCATTTCCAACAATAGCTGGTAACGGTGGCCGAATGAAATAGGTTCCTTCGATCATATTAATATCTGAAGGATTGACAGGTGCCATCAACATCTTCAAAAGAACTTCATTTTCACCAACTGAGGATTGGATTTGGACTTTAGTCTTTTCAAGTACTTTCTTGGGATCGCCAAAGTTGTTATATATTATTTGAGTAGATGATAAAGATGAAGCATGGCGAGTAAAAACATTCCCGTCGTGAACTATGAAAGCATGAGTCGTAAATCTTTGCAGCCAAGGTTTAATAAATTTCATCAGGGAGGCCATGTTTCTCGTTTATTCTAGCTGATGATGACTAATTGCAATAGCTTATAGCTTATTATCTGTTTAGATCATTAACTTTTAAATTGTCATGTCCAATACCTTGTTTTCAGATGATTTCCAGTTCAATTTTTTTTTTATAAAATTTAAATATTATGAACAACTTGATAAACACCGATAACAATCTAGTGGACATGAAAACACTTTTACTTCTGAAATAAGTGGCGAAAAGCTAGTATCTCCACGTGCTTGTATACTAGCTCCAGACAGCGAGCAACCGCTCCGTGACGTCACTAATATACTCGCTGCCATCAGAAGGTGTTCGGGCGAGAAAGCTCCAATACAGCGCGTGCAGCCAATGATTGCTGTCACGCTCCAATCATAAACTTCTAACTCGTAGGATTCGCAATACAGCTCCGTACAGCGACACAAAAAAAGAGACCGTCAAACTAATATTGTTGTGATTGTATTACGTTTTCCATTACGTACTTGAAACAAATATATTTTCCTTCAATTACCGAGGTCATTAGACATGATATATTCAACCGAAAACATCAACAATACTTATATTCATACGCCTAACGTATAAAACATACTCTCGAACCGATCGCTTGGTATGTTGACTAAGCCGTTGGTTCTTAGCTATCCGTGACGTCATATTCAATTGTTGTCAACTGGGTTGACAACAATGCCCCCATGAAAGATGGCAGGGCCACTACCGTAGAGCCAATCGGAGGTAGAGCGCCCTGACTTGGAGGTTGGCTTGTATATTTACCGGAAGTTCCGGTAGCGCATGTGTAATGATCATAGCAACCTACTAAACAAAATGGCGAAGCGCTGTCAGTAGAATCGGGAGCCAGTGTTTACGCGTCATTTTGCGTATTTTAACAGTTTTATAAAATGTCAAAAGCAGGGAAAAGAGTGAAAAGTGGGACTGCACAGCAAGGCGGTGCAAAATGGGAAGCAGCATTGCTTACTGCTGCATTTGACGAGGTATATTTGAAAGCAAATGAAATCGAACATTGTTTATTTTTAGATACATAATAATATTTTAGGCTAGTTCGATATTTTTAATGGAGTTATTTGTAAAGATATCGTTCCATTCTTACAGAATTGTTATTCCAATTAGTTCCTAAGTATGACAATATGTGTCACAATTTATATTTTTGAACTGAAAATAAATTCAAGTCCCTAGCTTGGCTTGAGAAATTAAATTATCATGGACCCTCGTTTGATAATAGAGAGTCTAAGTATATATTACTAACATTAGGCCTTGATAATAATCTTTTATATGAAATTTACTTGTATTTATTAAATTTGCTGCTCTTTTCACAATCATTAACCAACAAAAAAATTGTTTTAGTCAGATTAAAATTAGCCATTTTATCACCCAGGAAAAATGGAAAGGGAACCTGACATTTGTTGTTGGAAACCGACTGGACGATTATACCTTCATCAACACATTTGCAGCTGCTGTTGCAGCAGGTACACGCAAACTATTCAGTGTCATCGGAAAAGAATCTCTTTATCAGGAGGTAAGTGGACAACAGGTGGTGCATATTTAGACCTCTGGCTCAATTTTAATATTGCCGCAAATGGCTGCGATACTGCCGAAGCGGCGTTAAACAATAACTCACTCACTCACTCAATATTAATAATCTCCATATCTTTGATAGCCTAGTGGCATATGTCATTCATAGAGTATAAGACATTAGCCTACAAGTATTTTATTGGCTCTTCTACACACAGTAAGGTTTGGGTGCAGTACTACACTGAATTTCAGAGTAGTACCACCCATGGTTCGCTGGTCCAGCCGCTGCTCGCCGCAGTGCATAGCCACATGGCGTTGCGGGCCGTCTCCCAGCATAACAGCCGCGATTTATGTGAAATACTCTTGAAAGCGGCGTTAAACCCCAACTCACTCACTCACTCTTATTGGCAAATCATTGATTCTATCCATTGAGTCATGATTCCTGTAAATTGGTTACTCTGAATGGTGTGCCTCTAATTTACAGTTTAAGTGTTAAAATAGTAGAGAAAATATGTAGCTTAGTGAAAAACCTTTTTCTTAAAATGCTTTCCATTTATTCATAGCTTTGATCATTTCATGTCATGGAAGTATCAACGATCTTTTGAAAAAGTTTCAAAAATTGTATATATGTGTTCCAAATATTGTTATATTATATGATTAATAATAAATCATCTCTCTAAAGGTGCGGGAACTCGGTAACCCAAAGGCCAAGAAGACAAAGGATGTACCAGCGCATTATGAAGTGTGTGAACCATGTAAAGTCCATCTAGACAATGGAGAAGATATTCCCCTCCCATTACTGGCCAAACTTATCAAGTTCAAACTGCTTGCTATCAAAGCCACAGATCTCAAAAGAAGGGAAGCAGAAAAGAAAGTAAGTAATTACTTTTTCAATTATATTTTTCTTTTACAAATCTTAAGCTGAGTTCATAATCTTACCAGTAATAACAAGTTTAATAAATCAGTGACAGATCCAGGAATTTTGAAAGGGGGGGGGGGGGTCCACCAATGGAAAAGGGGGGTCCAAAATTGTTTTTCCTCATACCCGCCCATGAAAATATTGACTCTCTCCCCCCCCCCCCCCCCCGCAACTGCCAGATCCGCCACTGTAAATCTTTACAAACTATGAGTAGAGTAGTAAGTATTGTTCTATATTTTCAATCTTTTCATGATCATATTTGATTATTCAATAAAATTTTATCTGGTAAAGTGTGATCTTGCTATAGAATTAGCTGCCTCTCTGTATTTGTAGTATGCAAAACTTTGTAGTTGACATTGATTAGAACATTATTGCTGTAACAAACTTTTGTCTTCAGCTAGAGAAAGCACTTTTAGCTGAAAAGGTATGAGTGACTATACAGGATTGATTGAATCAAATATATTGTCATGAGGGTAGAGAATATTAATTATCATAAATTTGTATATTGGAGTAATTTGTATGGAAAATATTATTTTCAAGATATTGCTTATTTATTTTATATTGTCCAGGGCATCAATGGCTTTTTAAGACCTTAAAGCACATGAATTAACTGAATAAGTTGATCATTCATACAAATTTCTTCGAGTGAATTTTCACAATGAATTTGTCTCTTTTCACTATCAGTTCACCAATATTCTCTGCCATCTGATTAGTTTTGCTTACAGTCCTTCTGCAAAAACTCTATCTTTCAGTTTGTTTTGTCATGATATATCTAGACTATATATCTCTATACTGATATGTTTTGAGATGAAAGTGTTTCACACCTATTAGAGGAAGAATAACCTTTATTCTTCAGAAAATAAATAGATTTCAAGTTCAGGATTTTGAGTTTTAGAAATGATCCAAATGACTATAGTTGTCAGTGTTGTTCCTAGAGGGGGTCCTGGAGATATTTGCCCATCTTTTTCGCTTGGTGTCCCTTAAAATTTGGAGAAGTAGGATACCAATACCATTGTAAAGGGTCACATCTGTTCAGATTTGGCCAAAATGACCCCATCGGCAGATCATCTAGGAACAACACTGGTTATTTTCGTCAATTTGAAATTACCTTCGTGTAAAATAGGATTCAACAGGGAATTTTATTTTTTTTGTCACAAGTATTTTTTTAATTTATTTTTTATTTTTCATTGTTCCCATAAATTAGTTACAATCAGCATATATCAATGAATGGTTCAACAGTCCGAAGGTTCAACAGAATTTTGTCAGATTGTCAAATATATATAATAATAACAAAAATGAAAGGTTAAATAATGTATTGCAATGTATCACAAGTGTTGCTTGTAACCTACTAATCTTCATACAAGGTGGAGGTTTTGAAGTTCTTGTGAATGAATAAAACAGTGTCTACACAGATTTTATCTTTTATAAATACTAGAATTATATCAACTTGGTATTGGACTGTATTGGTGATGTGGACCTGGGAAATGGGAACTTCTCTTTTACTGAGAATTAAGTTGTCTTAATGTTTGTTTAACAACTCTACATGCTTTTGAGAAATGTTCTGAATTTTTATTTACATGTTAACAACATGGATATGAAACAAAGTGATTTGAACATAACACATCTTTTTGTGGTGGAATTTGTCCCTGATAATTGTTAACATACTAACAAAAGAAAAACTTTAAAAATTAAAATTGGGGGAGGGGATGTTATAAAACTCTAATTTTACTCCCTAAACCTAACTTAGGGTTTTCATTTCTATAATTTATACTTATAACTTTTCAATTTATTTAATGTATGTTACAAAAATTACCATTTAAAACGTCATACTTGTGCAATCTGTCATTCGAGGAGTTGCTTCATATATTTGTGTTGTTACTTTCTTCCTCCAAGGCAGAACAACAGAGCAACAAGGCCGAGGTGAGACTAAGAGGAAATTGACGTGATTCTCACAGTGTTATGTTTCACTCACCAACTTGTACATATCACAGTTGACCATACAGCTGCCCACGCTTGAACAGCTGTTGATTGTTGCTCATTTCAGGTCACCTGTTGAATGATTGCTTGCTTACAGAGTTTCTCCTTGCTTGTTTTATCATATTTACCTTGTTGATGAGTTTTATACTACAATTGTTGTGCATGAAATATTTGCATGTATTTAATTTTCTTAACAATTTATTTTGTATTTGCATGGTGTTTGATGTTTGTTTCTAATAAATGCAAAAGCAATTTAGATGGTTTTTGTCCCAGAAAAATAGAAATACATATATATGTACCGTCAGACCCCGTTTATCCGCACAATTAAGTAACAGTTTAAAATTGTCTGGAAAGAGTCGTGCAGTAAGCGAATCATCATTTGCATAGAAATGCATAAAGCACATTTAAAATACTACCCATGGGTAGAAACTTACCTGAAATGGTCACTAGCCTTTTGGGCTAGTAGCTTTCAGATCTTACTAGCCCAGCCAAAGTTCTTCTAGCCCAGTAACAAACAGACAGGAGACGTAGAAAACAGATGATTAATAAATGATTTGCTTAATTGCACATTCAGAAAAACTCTTTTAATTTCAAATTATTAACTCATTTCACTTCAACATTATTATATTCCCATTTACTAGTATTGTCTAGAATTTTCAAAGAGGGACCGCGTGGGGTCAAAATTAACCTTTTCAATGCAGTAGCATTTCTAAAAGTACTAGTCCAGATTTATTCCAGCTAGCCAAATACATCTCCGTGATCATTTCACCTCAAATTTTAACTCATCCTTTGGACTACCAGTTTTTACACTCTACTAGCCCAGCTTTTTTTCACAAGCCATGGGCTAGCGGGCTAGTGCTAGTTTCTATCCCTGCTACCATGCAGATGGTCGGGTTTCTGGATATATGGCGTCCGGGTAAACGAGGTCTGACTGTATTTATAGGTATCTTAACATGGAGTATATCATAGGATGATGATATTTAGGATGAAATCATGAGATGTATCAAGAACAACTGGCAAGAAAGTTTGGTCATTTAAAATTTTTATTTGTCTCTTGTTGGTAAAATTTGTTATAAATGTTAAAGCTTCTTCTGTTTCCATTTGAAATTTACTTCTATATATCTACCAGGATACATGCTTATATCTCTCTGGGGTTTCTTTTCCAAACAGTCTGATGATTGCCTGTATTAAAGTAAAACTCACAACTTCTGACACAAGTTCAGTTAGCCAAACACAAGTCCTCCAACAATCTTTTGGTGGGAGAAGGTAGAGGCAAATAACTCGGCCATCCTTTCGAATGTTCCCGTAACATTGGGACGTGTTAACGAATTATTCCAAATGCATTTAAAATGGAGATCGTTAATAAAAGCTATTATGTGATTGGCTAACTAATTGTCTGCACTAAACTGACACAGGACACATGCCTATGCAGGGTGTCATCAGACCCTGTAGAGAAAAATCTGTTGAGTCACTTCGTATCACGGTAGATGCACAATTTTGCAAACTGTATTCCTCAGAACGTGATCGATTTTAATCAGACTGAATGAAAATTAACAATGACAGTATTTATTTAAGCAATAGTTACTTTCAGGAAAATATGCAATATACAATTGAGTTGCAAAATAAATAAACTATATAAACTAACAATGCTACACATAGGGTGTTGATCCCAGATGCTGATAATAGCTACTGTAGCTCTATAAAACCCTGTGTGTGTTGACAGGCAGCCACAGACAAGGACAAGGGAGGTAAGGGAGACAAGAAGGGACGCGCCAAGTCTCCGAAGAAGGGAGGTAAGAAGACTCCTGAGCCTCAGGCGGCCAAGGAAGGAAGCAAACTGAGGAAGAGAGGAGATGAGGACACTGACAGCAAATATATAGGTGAGGTCTGAGGTCAGAGGGAGGTCTGGTTTCGAGACCTCTGATGAGATTCGGAATTGGATTCTTCACCATAACAAAATCTGATTAAAACTATGTTGTTTTAAATTATTCACCCTGTGACTTAAAATGTTACTTCAAATAATGACTGTGACAGTGTTGTTTCATTGAAAAACCCTTTGACTCTAATGTTCCATTCTATCATCTATCGTCTATTTTCTGTTGTACTCTTTTCCAAAGGATCTAAAAGACAGAAAATTAACCAGAATGACCAATTCAGTGGATTCAGATAAGCTTTGATGGTACATTTTTTTCTCCATCTTGAACAAGTCCTTGAGTCTACAGTCTCTTTGCTACTTTCCAATTTGACCTGGATTTCATGTTCTTTCTCATCCATCGATTGCATAAAAAGTTGTTTATCATCACTTCTGATTCAGATGATGAACCTAACGATGGAGCCCAACACTACGTTGTGTTCCATGGGTTCCACAGTCCACACCTGTTTGGACAGTTAGCCGAGGTGGGTGTCAACGTGGATGCCATCGTCAGGGTGTCAGCACAGGACTACACGCCCTTCGAGGACACACAGTCAGCTCGGGAGGAGAAGTCCGACCGGGACAAGGATGAGAAGACACTTGGTGAGAACTGCCTTTCAATGCACCCTTGAACAAAACAGTCCTTTAGCTTTTGGTACCTCTGGTCCATTATTTTAACATGGACTTGCTATCATCTATTTGTAAGCAAAGGTGTAACAGATCTCTTCAATATACAAATTTGGGAGCATTTGCTGCAAATTTATCATTTGTTCCCTGCGTGAGTTGGGAGCATCATGCTTCTTGACATAATTCACGGTTTGTCAAACAATTCTCTATCTTTATGAAATATAACCATTATCCTAGGGAGGTGCATGACGTCATGTCTAACGTAGACAATGGCCGTTTGTCATAAATGTTGCTCATTATCAACTGTGTTTTTATTTACTTTATATTTCAGGTACAGCTGTGTAAATTTGGAAAATGAAATATTATTGCTTTCTCAACAATGTTGTCACTCATGTTTTTACTTGTGTCACCAATTTCAATTTGATAAAAGATCGTTTTTCCTTCGCTCACCCAACGTACGGATGACGTCATGTCTGCTTTTGACCCTAGAATTTTTTGGCATATCAATTTTGATTTTGAATTCCGCGATATCGCAGATGTCCAAAATGAAAACATTATCATATATTTTATTTGAGAATATTGTCTAGATTTAATCCCCATAAGTTTATTGTTCAAATTATATTGGCTTCATTGGTCAAAAACGAAAAATAACAATTTCAAAAACTTGTTTTGGTTAGCACAGAAAATTGTGATGACGAATCGTCAATAAACGACTTTGATGTGAAAGAAGACGATATAGGGAAAATATTTCAAAAAGTTTTGTTGTTGTTCGTAATTAGGCGATATTGCGGAAATAACTGCAAAAATTTGATACAGTGGTAATCCGTGACCACGCTGTCCCTGGAGAAAACGTCTTGGAACATAGGAATATGTACAGTAAATTACACTTCTTTAGGGAGAAGATTTAATAAAAGTTGATATTTCTTGAGAAAACAAATGTAAAAACTTAATTTGGTACGTGTCAACAAACTTTATGCTGTTGTCGTGGTGAAATCGGTCCTATGTCTATTTTTAAACATGATCGTAGGTGAAGGTCGTGACACCGTTTTTTGCAAGGTTAATTTGCATAATGAGGTCAACTTGAATAATGCCGACCACAAGACATGCATGTTTTCGCAAGAGAGATTTCTATTTATTATACAGAACGACTTTTGTTTAGAAAAAAACTATTTTGAGAAACTGATAAACTTTCATCATCTACATTGACAAAACATCTCCATTGCATTTACATCAAAATGGTATTGAATATTAAGCTAGCTGAAACAATTTCCTGCTTGTTTTAATTAATGCAGTTATGCTTAGTAATCTTATCTTCTGAGTGCTATGTTCAATTTAATTTTACCCCTGAACAAATAATAAGTATTTGGAGTATAAAGAAACATGATTTTCTGGATAACAACTTCTTCATTGTGAAGAGACACAATGTTTTAGAGTATATGCTTACTCCTTCATCAGGTGAATTATTGGGTTGATATGTTGTCTATGACAGCCCTGGAGGAGGCAGCCCGGGCACAGCAACAGAAGAGTGAGGATGAGTTGAAGCTGTTCTGGAAGGACCTTCTCCTGGTGCTGCAGAAGAACCCGGACTTGTCCAAACTGCACGACATTCCCAAACTTGAGTACGAGGTGAAGACGCTCATGGTCCCCAACAACCCTGATGATGTGGAACAGAAGGTATGTGTCAGGGGGAGTGGCAGATTCCCCTCACCCCTTTTGAAAATATTTTTATGATTATGATTATGATAAAATTTTATGAACCCAAATGTGGACCCCCACCCGCCCATTAAACGTTCCTATGAAGAGAATTCAGTCTCTTGGAGTAGATAGCTGACAGTTCATTTGGATTAAGGGTTCAAAACTCAGGTGGATACCTCAATTCCTATGTATTTACCAAATATATATCTGGTAGTCCTTCATGATGAATATTCCTTGTCCAAAATCCTGATGCAAGAATTCTTGGTTATGTTCATTTTGTGACTTTGAATAAGACAATAGTTCTTTCCTTTCCTATCTCATATTTTTTTTTATTTTGATGATTTCAGACCAATTTTGGAGCAGCTTTGTTTGAAGATATAGCTGTGATGATTTACGACCTGATTGATGCGAGACGCCTGTACAACACTTACCTTGAGAACCTTCGCTTACTGCACATTCCACTTCATGGACAACCTGCAGTCACCCAAGGTAGGTAACTCAAGTAAAACCCTGCAAAGGGCTGAATTGCCCAAGCAATGCTTATCAGTAATACACTCACTGAGTCTGGAACTTTGCATTCTGTTATACATGCAAACTGTTCTACATGCAGTAAGGTTTGGGTACAATGCTACAGTCCATTTCAGCCTAGTACCACCCGTGGTTCATCAATTTCAACCAATAGTCGCAGGTTTCACCGCAGTACATACACATAGTGGGGTTGTGGGCTTTCTCTCTGTAATAATACTAGCAACATAAAAAAATAACATAAAAATAAAAATCTTTTGAGAGGGACTTCAATTCACCTCAGTCTCATTCCCAAACAAAGTGAAATACTCTTTAAAGCAGCGTTAAGCCTCAAATTGCCTCATCTCACCTTGGTGACAAGTTTTCATCCTGCATTCGTGACTGAGCTAGATATAACTTCGGTCATATCATTTGCCAGACTGTCAGACGAGAGCTCTTTCTTTAAGAAATCGTGTGACTTGTTTCAGAAACTCAGTCGAGCGGAACAGCTACGCCAGGTGGTCAGGCACCTCAGGTGAGCCAGACGTCAGTGACCGCCGCTGACCAGACAGAGGTTACGGTGGACATGCGGTACTACAACGATCTGATGAACTCCATTCCACAGGAGAGTGTCAGTGTGCCTCTCATCATGCACTGTCTGCTTGAACAGGTACACAATAGAAGACGTGTTATACAATTCTTTATGTTCAGTTCTATCAGTGAAATAAACCCTCAATCAAGCTACAGTGGCTATAACCTTTATCATCACTAGCATGATGTCATTAGAACTGTGTTTTGAAGTTATAGTGTCAGCTTGTGAAGGCTGTATGTTTATCGTTGAAAATCCTCCATTTCAACGTAAAACACAAAAAGAATGATTCAATAAATAGAATATCTGTTTCCCTTGATAAATACCATGTTTATTTTATCTCGTGACATAGAAATTTATTTTCACTCGTGGCTGCACCACTTGTGAAATATCTAATTTACAAACTCGTTTACTGAGATAAACATGGTATTTGTCTAGGAAAGAGGGATAACCTTTATGTATTGCTAATTATCTTCATGATCAAAGATAACTAATGTCAAAAATATTGTATGTACAGAAATTAAGTTCCAATATTACCTAGCAACATACACGCACGAGTTTCCATATTTCATTGTCAAAGATGTCATGTCAATGAGTATCTTGCATCATTAAGTAAATTTTACACAAATGAAGTGATACTGTGTATTCAAAGTGTCGTCCCCTCCCCAGGTCGAGGCCACAGAGCAGAACAAGGATCCCCCGAGTGAGCAGATTCCCGCCCCACGTTCTGACGGTCTCAACAACGCTCTTGCCAAGCACCTCAGTGACGTTGCCTTCAAACTGGCTCTCACAGAGGACGAACACAAGGTACAGAGAGCTTCAGTTTGTTGCTACATATGGTAACTCATCTATTTGATAATCCCAACAATGACTTGGACTCTCACATAAAGTTATTCACCAATTGGCTGAATAAATCTCGGGTCTAATGTAAGATGTTGGAGATGTTTCCTGGAAGGTGTCTTGTTGTAGGAGTTTGGTACAGAGATAAGAGATTTAATACCTAAGATACAGAGAATTGTAATTGAGAAAATTGACATGCCTATGAAAATAAACTAAAGAATGATTGACACAATTCTTTGACATCCAGGACCTGTCAAGCGTGTTTGATCTGCCTGAGCGTCCACCAGACATGGCGAGACAACCGCTACTGATGAACAGCAAGGATGACATCACGATGCGGACACAGCACCTGGAGACTGTACACGGCTTCAACCCACAGCAGGTAGAGCGGGACATGCTCAAACACTCCCTGTTCGCCCAGCTGCGTCACCTGCCGCGACCCACCTCTGGGGTGGTGCGAGAGAGAGCAGCTCGCCTGCAAGAACTCATCCACTTCTGCGCCACTGGCACCATGTCCCCTTCAGGTGAGATGGGTACACTCACAGTGGTACTTGCTACAGACAATTGTATTGTAGCAGTTGGACTTTTCTCATAGGCGTAGGAACGATTTTTGGGGTGGGGGGGCCCAATTTTTTTTCTTGAGAGCGGGGGGTGGATCGAGCTTTGGTCAGAATACCCCGTCTGTGTTGAGTGGGGGGGCCCAATTAGCTTCTCAGGATGTGGGGGGGGGGGGGGGCACGAAAATCTTAGTCATTTTGGATGGGGTTTACAGTGTGTTTCACTGATTATTTAAATTTAAAATCACGTGACCTTGCTTAGGGCCCAAAAAAAGTCACGTGACCTTACTTTGGGACCCAAATAAGTCACGTGACCTCACTTTTGGGGCAAAAAAAGTCACGTGACCTTACTTTGGAAGCAAAAAAAAGTCACGTGACCTTACTTTGGAAGCCAAAAATGTCACGTGAACTTGCTTTTGAGGCCAAAAAAAGTCACTTGACACAGGTGTGGCTGTAAAAATTCGATTTTATGTCAAGAAAATACACCAAATTGTACCTAGATCAAATCAGAAATGAACATTTGAAAATGTGTTTGAACTGAAACATGCACCTGAATAGAATAAGCATCGTTTACATATTTTTAAAGGCGGAAATTTAAAAAAATTATAATAGAAATCATTCATTTTGAAAGAAAGGACAGTATGAAAGGGACAGAGACCTATACTCGCGAGAAAGTTGAAAGTTTGCATGTATCATATTCCTAGTGCTCTTGTTCTTAATATTTCGGATAATAATCATTACAAATATTTAATCTGCATATGCTGCGTTTACACTAGGCCACGATTAGTCCATAATGGCAACAATTTGGAATTTTTGAGTGCGTGTGTTAGGGTACTCAGGACCTGTATGAGCTTCAATATTTGCAGACAAGACAACTGAAGTCACGATAAAATGGAAATAAAATAGGATTGAAATAAAGTCGACAAGTTTGACTTGTTCCAGAGCCTGAGAAAGAACATTCATATCTCATTTCGATCAGAATTAATCCTGAAATAGCATCGAAAATTATGTCGAAAATCAGGTTTTAAATAAACACTAGACATATTGTTTGAAAAATTACAATTCATAATCCAAGAGACCAATACAAAGACTTTTCATTCTGTAGAAGATCATAAAACCATGACACCGAAAAGTTACCAAATCTATAAATTATAATCCCCACTTGCCAAGGTGCCTGTACACAGAACTTCAACTCTCTAGAGTTACTGGTTCTGGAGAAAAAGACAAATATAGTCCTTGAGTTTGTGGCCCCTGAGGACCTTATTAGGGATCAAATGATCACCGAATATATGAATCAGAATCTCCGCTTGCCAAGTTAACTGTACTAATGATTCCAGTTCTCTGGAATCAGTGGTTCTGGAGAATAAGACGAAAATAGGTTTTAATGCTGTGGTTCCTTGGGCCCTTATTAATCAAGATATCCATGATCTAAGGAGTGACAGTAGGAGTATGTACACGAGATGCCATCTGTATGTAGTCACTACAGAGCTGGTTCTAGAGAAGAAAGACGAAATAGGTTTTTGAGGTCAGGTCTGATGAGCTAAAACCGTTTTCAGGAGTGGCCAATGTTGCCCTTACTAGGGGTCACATGGTCACCAAATGTACAATTTCAATCCCAAATGTCTTAGGAGTCGATATTTGAACTTTCTAGCTCTTACTTCTGCAGAAAAATCCTAAAATAGGTTTTTTGGGCCATGGCATCTGAGGACTAGCAGGGCCACAAACTCTGCAAGTTAAGATCCCCATTTGCTAAGGAGTATGTACACAAGATTTCAGCTTTCTTGGCGTTTTCGTTCTTGAGAAGATGAAAAGGCACACTTTCCGAATTTTGAAACGTATTAAAAACGTATCAAAGCACCCCCTCCCACCAAACACAGCTATAGGAACAACATTCTTTTCAATTTCGTCTGAAAATTGGGGTTGCCATGTCGTATTTTCACTAGAAGATGCTGTAGGATCAAAATTTTCATCCATATTAGTGTTAAACATAGGGTGAGGACTCGTCATATTATCTGTTTCTGAAAAAATAGTATGAGAAAAGAAATTTTCTTCAAAATTGACACGTACTATTTGCTCCTAGAAAGCGCTATTGAATTTTTTTTCCGTGGGTGAAAAGTGGGGGGGCCGTGCCCCCCCAGTTTCAGAAGTGGGGGGGCCCGGCCCCCCCGGGCCCCCCCTGTTCCTACGCCTATGTTTCTGGACACTTTAAAGGGGCAGTAGCACGTTGTTTGCAAATTTGATTTTTTCAAATTTCCCATTTATAATGAAAGTTTGTCATTTATATTTACTTTAGAGGGTAAAACATCTTATTACACAAGCCAATTATCCGTAATGGTAATAATGGTGTTGCGTATAAAGCAAAAATTGCATGGCGGCCATTTTATTGTGAACACATTTTATTATTTCGAAATGACAAAAACTATTCCCATAGCTTTGCAGAACCATGTACACTCATTTTTCAACGTGATTTTCCGAATAGAAAAGGTTGTTTTACTATTGGTGACATTATTTTTCAAATATATTTCATCGACTGATTTCAGTGAAAAAACATGATACTGCCCCTTAAACAAGAAGATTTAATATAAGGACTATAATTGAACTTCGTCAATCCTTTGTAAGACTGCAATGTGATGCTGGTACCTTCAATGGGTTGGAAGCTCTCTTTTTCTCCTGCAATTATACTAGCAGCTGTCATATTAGTGAAAGCGGCGTTAAACCTCAAAACATCTCACCTCACCTCTCTTCATTAAATTTCTACAAATCCATTGTCTCTCCAGAAATTGACCGCGCCTTCAAGCAGTTTGTGTTCGAGTCAATGGATCTGGCGAGCACAGACTCAAACGGGTTCATCATCACGCGAGACAGCGAGGGAATGGAGCACTCCGCTATACCATGGGACGACCCCTACCCCTACTACAAGGGTATGATCCCCCACCATGAGAAAGCCTCACCCCCCAAGCTTCCCTATATCCCCTCACCCTCTGATGATGAGCGTTCAGGTATTGTCTGCTTTACCCTGTCACTGCCATGTCTTGTACAGCTGTCCACGTTTATTTCTTGTTTCTTGTCTCCTAAATTTGTTTAATCCGTCTGAAAACTGATATTTGTCAATTTGCTGTCGATTTGAATATTGGCAGCTAAACATAAAAACAAAGTTCTGTCAACAAAACTTTTGTTAAAAGTTTAAAATGCTTTCTTGTGAATTTTGTATTTTGTTGTAAATTAACTTGATTAAAACAGTTCCGAATAATTTTTTTAAAGAATATCTAAAAGAAAAAGTTCAACCAATTGGGGTTGTGTCTGTGATGAGAAACAAGAGATATGTGGACGGCCTAAACTTCATTCTGTTATTACTACTGACATCAGATGTTATAAAAAGAATTATCTTATAGGATTATCTTGCCTTGTTTGAAGGTAATTGTTATCTTATTTTTTACTTTGGTAACTTCATAAATATACTAGCCACATAAAATAACATAGAAAATCCACTCAGAATTAGAATACAAAACAGCAAGGACAAAATGGTGGAATTATTAAACAGCAACAAAATGTCAAAAATAAATGAACAATATCTGTTACAGTAACATAAAAAAAATTATTTCAAAGTTTGTCACATAATTTGCTGTCTTTTCTATTGAATTAATTCACAATTTACTCATTTCAATTTTTACATTGTTAAGTCACATGAAAGTCAAACTGAATGTTGTATTTCTTGTCGGAATAATTCATATTTTCAATCCAAATATTGCCAATGGTATTATCTGTTGTATATTGTAAATCTTTACTACTAGATGCCTTGATTTGCATGAATGATTTCCCTAATATTGTACTGCACCTACAAATGGACAAAACATCCCATATGTTTTATGTGGAAACATTTGAAGATATCAGGGTTTATTAATTTATGTCATGAATGGTTATAAAAATAACAGTATAAGTTTGGATCATGCATTAACAGCAGCCATTCAGCAGCTATTCAGAATAAGAATGTAATTTCCACAAAAATACCTGGGTTGTATTGTCTATTTAATAAGGAATGATGTTTCTTTCAGATTGACAGTGTGCTTTATGTCAGTTGTCAGTGCAGACATTTATTGAGTTTATCACTTGAAAAATTTCATGAAATATTTTAAAAATAAGAAATGTTCCTTTCCATGCCAACTAGTTGACTTAAGCCGGATTTGAGTATTTTAGGACACATAGAGCCTAACTTCACTCACAAGATCCATTAATTTACATGATTAATATGTGCGTCACAAGTGCTCTGACAACTGAACATGAGCACAGTATATATAACATGCTTGTTTGTCTACATGCTAACCGTCTGTTGTATCTCTGCATCTGTCTGACAGGGAGTGAGCTTGACTGGACGGATATCTCCCTCCCCTGCTCCCCCGCCCCCTCACACGACTCTCCCGCCCCCACTCTCACCCCAGCACAACCCCCCACTAACACCAAGCCTCAGCCTCAGCCTCAACCTCCAGAGATCACTAGACTCTCCAGGCAGGGTCGGCCAAGAAACAAAAAAGTTAAAAGTAGGAGATTGTCACGTTTGTTGGTTTTTGGGATTTTAAAATTTTTGTTGACATTCTAATAATATTTCTGGATTACAGTTATGTTATATTTAAAGTTTTGTTTATTTTTTTTAATATATATACAATACTAGTTTTAGTTTTCAGTTCTTTTCGACTTTATTAATTACATTTTTTTGACAGTTTCGTCTGCTCATTCATATCAGCTTGTTCAATATGCACCACTCTATATCTCTCTGACATCTGCACAATTGCACCTGACTATTAACATTTATATTCCTAACGTTGAAAGTTATAACTGATCTTTTAGTGCAAATTAACTTATAGTAAATTACTAACATTAATGATTATGACTTCTACCAAGTTTTCCATCTTGAGTGAATCAAATACAAGAACTTACTAATTTGTAATGTTTGCATCAAATTTCATAAGCTGTAAATCTAATGTTGTCTCACTACACTCAACCTTACAATGAAGAAGATTTACCTCTGGTTGGTGTCCAGCTCACAGACACATGGGGCACTGTTTATATCAAATAATTATTATTGGCATAAGGTGAATTTTTTTTATTAAGTTGCTTTATGCATTCTATAAATTTACGATTTTATAAATTTAGGGGAAAATATGGTACACAGAATATCTCTCAAATAAAGATGTTGGTGAACTAAAAATATAAGTGAAAAAATACAATTTTCTTCATAAATTCTGCGCATGTTTTGCTTACCTGAAAATATTTCATCTACTCTACTCTACTTAGACATTTTGCAAAATACAATCTGTAACCAAATTATTAATTTTGCGGGGCTTAATTGAGATACTGCAGTCATTACAGTTATTACAGTCATTACACAAATTAATATAATATTACTGAACATATGACATAATAATGATTTACTTTTGAGACATCGCAATGTTGATACTGCTGTTCATTAGCAAGACACAGGGAAAACTCGCTGTAAATGATTTTGTTGGTTAGTAGTATACAGAATAAGAAAAACTGAACTCAGTCCCTTTAAATTCCATAGATTTCGTATGAATACCTGTTTTGGTTGTTTAATACCAAATCATTCACTCACTAAAAAAATGAAATTGAAGAATATTTAGTATCTGCTGTATATTCCATCGTAAATATTTTTATTGGTTGAATAACCTACATGCAAGACACCAGCCTCAAGGCAGTTTTCTTTATTGTTATATTTAGTGTAGCCAGATCAGATGTTTCAATGAGACTTTGAATAAGGTAAAGGTAAATGCCAGAGTTGACACACATCTACCCTGTATATCTAGGAGCACGGTCCCCGACCCCAGATGACAAGCCGAGCAGTGTTGTAGGATTTACTGGAGACTCCACAGAGTCTGGGAGGAAAGAGGGTGAGCGTACCCCGACCCACACACGCCCGTCCTCCTCGGACAGCAAGAGGGGCATCCTGCGCCCCGCCTCTCGAACAACTACACCCGAGAGACACTCCCGCAGCAACTCAGGTACATGGGGAGCCCTACAAACAGTTTGAAGTACTCTCAGAAATTAATCAGCTGTCGTTGCAGTTCAGTGTTAAAATTTTACTTGCGTATTTGAATGAATGGACATGAGCTCTCTAAATGGGCGTTGGCAACTGGAGTTGTCATTTGTGAAATGCTTCAAAGCCTTTTAAGACCAACTTTGGATAGACATACAGTCATTATTGTAAAGAAATAGTATAGTAATCTTAAAAACATTAGGATACAGTCAGTGAAGAAGGGAAATGTCTTTTGTACATGGGTTATGGGCTCAAATTCAAACGATTTCAACAAAATTTGTAACCCATGGCTCTTAAATTTGTTTCTAAAAGTTGTTTGGTTTTGTGTGCAGTCCATTTTGAGCTGGACGATGAAGGGAGGCCAATCCCACCCCATGTATCTGCACGGGATGAGGAGGAGGACGACGAAGTTGCCGGGGGCAACATCGAGGACCAGAGTATTGAGGACAGCATCAAGGAAATAGTGGAGGCACAGAAGAGGACCCTGGACCAATGGTGCTTTGCTGAACAGTTCGAGGCTCCAATACTGCAGCAGGTCAGTCCGTGTCCATACGTGTTGGATATGACATATGTTCTACATGCAGTAAGGTTTGGGTGCAATGCTACAATTAAATTTAAGTGCAGTACCACCCATGGTTTGTTAGTTCGCTAGTTTGCAGGTTTCACCGCAATACATAGCCACATGGTGTTGCGGGCTTTCTCCCTGCAGTAGTTCTAGCAACCGTGATATAAGTGAAATACTCTTGAAAGCGGTGAAACCCCAAATCACCTCACCTCACCTCACCTTTATAAGATTTTGTCTCAGTGTGAACACAATATAGCTATTATGACATATTTGTGACATTGTCTGCCAAAATAGGGCCCAATATCAATACGCAATACAGGCAAATACTATTTTAGTTTCATTCAATTTCATGTCCATCGGCTTTGTTCATAATAAACCTCTGAGAAAATCTGGAAAAAAATAGGAAAATAATCTCGAAAGTCATTTCTCCTCAGCCCATCCTATTGTTCAATCATATGTACATTTGCTGTTTTATTTTAAGCATTTATTGCATTTAAAAGGGTTTATATAGTCGCACACTAAATGTTAATGTTGTCCGTGCCGCAGGTGATGAAGTCTGCATCTTACAGTCTGCCATTCATGGACACATACTACCACAAGCGTGATGACTCTATGCTGGTGGTGCTGCACAACCCTCAGAACCCGGACCTACAGAACCACGTGGACTGGCACACAGAGCTCCACTCCAACATGGGCTTCAGGTCAGTCACTTGTCTCATACTCTTGTCTCTCACTCTTGTCTCTCACTCTTGTCTCTCTATCTTGTCTCGCACTCTTGTCTCTCACTTTTGTCTCTTGTCTCTCACTCTTGTCTCGCACTCTTGTCTCTCACTTTTGTCTCTCACTCTTGTTTCTTGTCCACTCTTGTCTCGCACACTTGTCTTTCAATCTTGTCTCTAAATTTGTTCTCACTCTTGTCTCTCACTCTTGTCTCGCACAATTGTCTCTGTCAGCAAGCTTACGTTACCTTATGAATGTTACTGCATAACTTCTTCAGATGATTCTTGAATGGACAGCTTTGATTGAAGAAATTTGTTTTTCTTGAAATATAATATATTCTGAAACCTGTGAAGGATTTGTTTAACTAAACATCTGATCTTCTGATTACCGTCACTTTCATTGTCTAAAGTCACAAGGACAACAACCAGGGTATACACTGATATAACAGCATGAGATCTCATATTCATTGTCTGGTTTTCTTCAGGAACTACCTAGAGTACACAGTAGAGGACATCAGTGACTGGCTGAAGGAGCGGGATGCAGAGTACCAGGGCGTCCTCATGTCCCGCGAGGTGGACAAGATACATGAGGACGAGGAAGCTGCTGCCAAAGCTTCAGAGAAAGCAGCCAAGGGCAGTCGCAGCAAGTCGCCCGCCAAAACCAGGAGTAAGTTCTGCAAAAAGATTTTGCACCTCAGCTTGTTGCATGAGGTCAGGCTGTACCTGTTTCTGGTATCTGGTTGCTGGCTTCTCTTCCTTGGTGTAGGTTACAACTGATAGCTGTGGATATAGGTGGCATCTTACCATCCACCTTTCTATGTGTATGAGGTAGATTGTTGATTATATCTTCATGTTTTGTTATTGAAAAACTCTGTGAGTGACATAGTGCCATGAGTGACATGTTACATATTGTGTGTTTAGGTAGGTCAAAGAGTCCGAAAGGTTCACGAACAAGCAGCCTGGAGCGACCGAGCTCGGCGAGTAGCAACCCGTACATCCGGGCAGGGAGTCTGAAGGCATGGAAGGAGGAGCAGGACCGTGTCAAGGCTGAGGAGGAGGAGAAGGAGAGGGCCAAGAGTGAGAAGAGGTCCAAGTCTCCAAAGAAGGTCAGTACACAGAGGTTTAATTTCTTATAAAAAGACAATAAAAAATGGCCTAGAAGCCATCAATAGCGTATCCCTAATGAACTGACTATCTCTCCCTTGTGTGTTCAACAATCCCCCCTTGTGTGTTCAACAATCCACCTTGTGTGTTCAACAATCCCCCCTTGTGTCTTCAACAATCCCCCTTGTGTGTTCAACAATCCCCCTTGTGTGTTCAACAATCCCCTCTTGTGTGTTCAACAATCCCCCCTTGTGTGTTCAACAATCCCCCTCTGTGTGTTCAACAATCCCCCTTGTGTGTTGTAGAAGCAGGAGGAAGACAAGGAGGATGAGAAGAAGAAGCGTCCCGGGTCTCGTAGCAGTGCCAAGTCCAAGGTGTCTCAGAAGGATGCACAGGAGGTGCAGGAGGCTGCCCAACCAGTCGAACCACAGGAGGAGGAAAAGTTCTGGCCGGTCAGTCTTTCAGTCCGTCTTTCAGTCCTTACCATTAATTTGTCCTTTAACCTTCTTTGATGGGCAATTTTGAAGTGGAGATGATTAAGTATGAAGAACAATTTTATGGATACACAACTTCTGTGAAGGCGACGTTTGCGACATAGATACTAACCATCTGCTTGACAACGACATTAGTATCTATGTCAAAACATCGCCTACATTGAATAAAGAAGTTGTGTGTCCAAAATTGTTCTTCATTCTTCTCTTTGCTTGCAATAATCTAAGCACCCTGCGAGAAAAGTTTTGTCAATGACCATGTTTGTTCACTTCAGTTTACTGGCTATGATGTTGCCAACAACCTGGTCCACGTGTCGGGCATTGTGACGTCCATGTTCCCCGCTGATGGAGGGCAGATCAAGACAGAGCGCACAGAGTTTGTACAAGGTACACATACAATATTGTAGTTCATCTTTAAAATTGACCCTGAAGAGGTTATTATTCACTGCTTAAAGGGGCAGTAGCAGGTTTTTCCGGTGTAATAAGTCGATGAAATGTAATTGAAAAATAATGTCACCAGCAGTAAAACACCCTTCCTCTTCGGAAAATCAAGCTAAAAAATAAGTGTACATGGTTCTGTTAAGCCATGGGAATCGTTTTTTGTCATTCGAAATAATAAATTGTGTTCACAATAAAATGGCCGCGATGCAATTTTTAAAAAATATGCAACACTGTTTTTACCGCTACGGGAATTTGGTTTGTTTAAGAAGATAGTCTACCCCTTATAGTAAATATAAATAACATAAACTATCATTATGAATGGGAAATTTAAAAAAATAAAATTTGCAAAAAACGTGCTACTGCCCCTTTAAAAATAGATGAAAGAGCTATGGTACAAAGCGTGTATCAATCTTTCAATACTTGTTTTCACTGCTGTTTGATGCTGCAGGTACGACGAGTGTGCTGACATCTGTCCTGAAGGATGAGCACGTGTTCTGTGTGCACATCCTGGACCCGTGTGAGAATCTAGAGGAGGGTGAGGAGCAAGAGGACGCTCAAGAAGAGAAGAAGGATCTCCCTGAGAAGGCAGACTTTGAGAAGTCGGAGAAGGAGAATGGTAAATTCTTTTGTCTGTATTTTCTGTCAAACATGTATAAACTAGTTCCAGATGATGATCGCAGATTTAGTTTTACGGGATATCTTCCATAGTGATGCAAATCAAATGAAATGTGTCCTTATACTCTAAATCATCTTGACTTCAGTACGAGAACATTGAATTTCATACACTTTTCTTTAACATATCTAATACAATGTATAATATTTGGTGCACATGAAAACTTATAGTTACTTACACATTGATTTAAACATACTTATTTCGAATTAGGAAAGATTTATTTCGAGTAAGGCACCAGCTATTTTTATCCAAATATGATGTTCAAGAAACAAAAACAAAATATCATAATGTCTCTTTTTGCACTCAGATGAAGAAGACAAGAACCCTATTCCTGCAGCAAATAAGAAGTCTGTGAGTGCCTTCGGCTCCATCACTGCATCTTTGAGTGACGGTATGACGCTAGCTCTCTCCCAGTTTGGGGCGGACGGACAGGCAGCAGACGGCAAGAAGTATGAGCCCGAGGTGTACGTCCCACCCCCAGTGAGCACCTCCCCTCTCCCCCAGCCCGGACACGGCTCTCCTGCCAAGGGCAAGAAGGACAAGGGCAAGGGGGCGCCCACCCCAGATCCTCCTCAGGTGATTGTGTTACCATGTTAAATTTTTGCTGAGCAAGCAGAGAACATAACTATAAAACTTTCTAAAAGATTTCTTTGTTGAGTTGATATTGGCCGCAGCCCCTTGGAATCGAAGATAAGTCTTAGGAAGTTCTCGATTTGGGTTTGATATCTGTTTGAATCTCAAAATATGGCAATTACAATCAAGCTGCGATAATCCGGCCACCGATAATCCGAATCTCGCAGTTTCCGAACGGTGGGAAGATGTAACCAAACTAATCTCTATAGTAGTCCTCGGTACTCAGTAGTCCGAACATTTCACTCTCCGAACGTTTTTGATGAAAAACGGAAGCGTTCGGATTATCGAGGCCTGACTGTATACATATCTTTTAAATTTGCATTTGGATCTTGTTGTGAATCGACCTTTTGGGTGTTGTTGCACAACCTTAACATAATTTGAGTCATAACAATAAACTATAAATGATTTATAATCACAAAAATAGCATTACAGTTTCCCAGCAATTATTATATTAACTATCCCAGGTTTACTGTATTAATGACACCCAGGCCTTGGCCCATTGACACTTTTTCCTCTAAAGTGCTTGCAACACCTTTGTGCCATTCTTATGATCCCTTGAGAGGGAGGTCGGTGAAAGAAGCTTGAAGGTTCGTAAGGTAATGCAATGTCTACTGTTGAACTGTCCAATGACTAACGCTCCTCCCTGTGCAGGGGCCGACTGACGAGGAGCCCCAGGAGGAGCCTGTAGTGGAGGAGGAGACACAGATCGACCAGCCCTTCCAGCAGCTCTACATCACCTGTCCAGACGGGCTGCACGTCAGATACTTCCTCCAGAGTGCCGTCGGTACGCATCTCAACATTCTACATTCTCTACTTGTTCATCTTTTTCAAAGACTCCTTGTGAGGAGTTTTTAAACATCTT
Source organism: Gibbula magus (assembly GCA_936450465.1). Classification (NCBI taxonomy): domain Eukaryota; kingdom Metazoa; phylum Mollusca; class Gastropoda; order Trochida; family Trochidae; genus Gibbula; species Gibbula magus. The sequence goes on along the minus strand of OW388293.1, from coordinate 59,165,074 downwards.
AGAACGATGATTGTTGACGATGGACGTTTTTAAAATCTATGTATGGTATCAAAGATAATAATGTAGTCACATTTCAATCACAGTGGTTTGAATCAATGATTAAAACATATTGTTAAAGTCATACTGAAATATTCTTAGCAGTTTCAGACTAAAATCATTCAGTAACAATGTTAAAGCTTTCATTATCATTGACTCTCTTTAAATCAAAACTCAAAACCCACCTATTTTCAACACAAATAGGGACAGGATAGCGCAGTGGTAAGTGCATTCGGCTTCGGATCAAGAGGTCAAGGGTTCGAATCCCGCCAGGGGCACGGCAACTTTGTCTGCAGTAGAGAACTGTTCTACACACAGTAAGGTTTGGGTGCAATGTAACACTGAATTTCAGTGCAGTACCACCCATGGTTTGCTAGTTCCAGCCGATGCTCGCAGGTTTCACCGCAATGCATAGCCACATGGCGTTGCGGGCTTTCTCCCTGCCATAATACTAGCAGCCGCGATATAAGTGAAATAATCTTGAAAGCGGCGTTAAACCCCAACTCACCTCTCCTCAACACAAATAGCGCAATAAACTTTCATTTCATTTCTAAATTATACTATCACACTGTTTCCTCTATAGCATCCGTTCTACTTGCTATTCCATCATAAGATGTTACAATGATTGTTGCTACAGGTGTGAAGCCGTATTCAGAGGACGACCGCGAGCTTGTGGTGAAGCAGAGTTACCCATTCAAGACAAAGGGATCCCAGCCTTGTGAAGCTACGAGGAAGAAGTATGCCTTGTCCGAACATTCCCGTGTCATCACCTCTGATGGAACAGTTGTCAAAACACTCACCGATGGTACCGTTGAGGTATGCCAGTCCTGAATTATTCCTCCCCACAAATGTTACTAAAGTAATTTCTTCCCCCGTAACCTCTGTTACAAATAGACCTCTGTTTGGAGAGACTGAGTGTATAGATGCCTGATTTTACAACTTTTTCTCAAATAAGATTATTTCATCTCTTGATGACTTGATTTTGGAGCCCAAATACTGCATTGTCTGTAGATGACCGTTATATTGTTACTTCCATTATTGCAGGTACTACAAGCAGACGGAACAGTGCACAAACACTCGGGTAGCTTCCAGACTCCAGGCAGTCGGTCGAGCTCCCCACAGAGAGGCGGCAGTGCGAGGAGTGGAGGAGAGAGGGACACGCCCACCAAGAGAAGTGAGTCAGACATACCTAACTTCTTCATTGAAAATTAATGGTTAAGAGTCTTACATCCAACATGTCATTAAAGGTGCTGTAGCATGACATTCCCGCTGAAATTAAGTGCTCTCACAAAAAAGAAGATAGCTGTTACCAATAACTAAATAATACTCCTCAATCAATTAAAAAAGTTCTAAAACAAATGTACATGGTTCGGTTAAGCCATGTTAGTCCATTCCCCTTCGAGAAGCCATTTTAATGTGTTCACGCTAAAATGACTGCTCAAAGGTCGTTCAAGTGATTTGACTGATGTAGCTATACTCCTATACTCTGAGTAAATAAATATTGGACCATGATGGAATGGTCAACCATCTGAACTGTCTGAACTCTTTAAAATCGCAGACCAACAAATCTGCCTTTGACAGTGAAAAGTTCAACAAAATTGTCACTTTATATGCCGCACCTTTTTCTGCTAATACAGATAATTATTTTTCTGTGGATATGGCTTATCAGGTCATGTAATGAGATGTTTTTCCCTCTAACGCAACAATATATTGTATAAACTTTGATAATAAATCACAAATTTGGGGAACAAATAATATGCAAAAAATGTGCTACAGCACCTTTAAAGTACACCTGAACAAAACTTAGTTTGCAGAGCTGCTTCAGGGCAACTGCTTGTTTGGATATAATGGAGCATGTTGAGTTGAAATACTTGAATTCGCTAACCTCTTGTTCATGACTAAAACCTACATCTTTTACTTACAAATCTTCCATGATGTTTTAGCTGCAAGGAGTACAGGAAAACCAAGTGGGAAGAGTCTATCACCAGACAAACTAGGGGAGCATTTGTTGGCAGAAGAGTCCACTGCAAAGAAGGGGACGTGGGTGACGACCTACCCGAGCGGAGAGAAGATGGCGATACACTCAGATGGAACGATGCAGGAACTCAAACCTGTCATGATCTGTGGAGCGTCCGATCCCGAAACTGGTCAGGTGAGTGGAACAAGATTATAGGAATGTAAGATTAAATGAGAAGGATTGATTTGTTTCTCAGTAACGACAGTAATTTATCCCTTTACTTACTGATTGAGTAATATTTTGAGTGTCATTTCCCTTGATTATAATTTTTCTATGTAAAACATTGTCAGTAGTGTCTGTTTTCTCTCTTGTTTTGTGACTTTCTGTGTCTTATCTGTAATGTTCACAAATTAATAATCACCAAATGTATTGAAGTCAATGTCCACAAGAGACGACCACGTCGTGACGGTGACATACCCAGATGGGACGGTGGTTGTGGAGCACAGTGATGGCACAAGGATCACCACATACTACCGGGAGAGTAACATACCCATCAGCGGCGACGATCAGAGCGAAACTGGTGAGTTCCCTGAACTGTCTAAATAACCAAAGAAACCATGATGCATTGAATCAAGTTGATATGTTCAGAAGATTCTAAGACTTAAAATCATTTGAAATTTGGATTTTGTATCCGTTACAGAATAATGTGATCTTCTGTCTATGTAGATAACTGTTGATATGTTGTTGTGACTGCAGGTGAAACCCCACAGCTCCAGAACCAGACCATCAAGTTTGTGAAGGTGGAATGTCCGGCCTACGCCACTGTCCAGTTCAACTGCAAGACAAGCGAGAGCCTGACAGTGTTTGGAAGCGGTACCAACATCAATGTGTTCTCGGACGGGTTCTATGCGGTGCACCACTGCGACGGTGGGCGGGTTGAAGTGGACACGGAGGGCACTCTCTCTTACTTCCCGCGTCCCAACAAGAGCATGGAGCAGATCCTGCCCGAGCGAGGCATCCAGTACGTGTTGCGCCACAATGCTGATGTCGTCTGTGAGATGGTGGATGGGGACGGCAATATCTTCAATGTGAAGCACAATGGCGACTTCTCGGTGATCACAGCTAACGGAGATGAGACGTCCAATGAGAGCATGGAGGAAACCAAGCCCGAGAAGGGAGTGACGCAGTACGTGCAGCATGCTCCCAGGTTCTTCATCATCCATGCTGATGGGAGCGGGACAGAGTTGATGCGCTACCAGGATGTGGCTGAGTACTTGACTTTGGCTGAGGACAGTCCAGCCACAGCTGTCCTCAAAGACCCCCTGCCTGATCACCCAGGAGTGACTGGCATCACGGTTCTCAAGCCATACATCGCCGGACTCAGTGACCGTTGGCTCAAGAAGTATGACCTGGAGTCCATCATCCCCAATGGAATACGGTCAAGGGATCTGACCACCCTGCCTCCAACAGAGTCCAAGACCGAAGGACCAAAGTTTGGTACTAACGTTGGTCAGGGCCTGGCTGTCGGTGCAGCTGTAAGGAACCCCATGAGGATACCCATACTCAAGTGTCCCGGTGCGCTGGAGCTCCGGCAGATCGTCCAGTACAAGCCAGTCACAGAGGCGCTCCGCAACCAGTGAGTACAACGCACATACTTCTCTCTTTCATTCCATAGTTGTGGGTGCTATCTTTGTTTTGATTTTATAAGGTGACAGTTTCTTCATAGATTGATGACATATGTGGAAGTTACCTAGTTCAATAATCACACCTTTTACAAGCAAGTTTTTCAAGCATACAGCCATTTGCAATTCTATTCAAAATTAACCCCTCTTCCCATTCCCCAGACTAAGAGGCGGCCTGCAGGAGTATGCTGAGTATGTGTTGAATCGGGAGGCGGCAGTGGAGGAGATGCAGATGCAGGACCCACGCTCCGAGGAGGAGAAGATCCTCGCCGCAGATCTGCAGGCAACCGTACAACAAGAACCCAGGAGCATCGACCCCAGTCAGTGTCTAGTATACCACCAACTCATCCTACACAAAATTGTATCCAGTAACTAACCAAATAGATGTATTACAGATTTATTGTTATAAAATTTTCTTATCCCCACACATTTAAATAATAAATTCACATTATGGTTATAAGCATTTCATCCCCATCTATGATCTACTGCAAACTGTCAGGATACAACAATTGCTGAGTGTTTCAACCAGTGCTTTCAATTTATGATGTAGCTTAAATGTTCAACATTACAATCCAACAAAATTGTTGTTCAATGTGTTAATATGATGTATTCAAAATTTGGACACATTTTATTTCTATTTATAAATTTGTTTGAAGGTAACATCAAAGACCTGTATGAGAAGGCAACGACTCCGCCGGTACCCAGCCCCCCTCCAACCCCCCAGGCTAAACGTACACGGGCCGACTGGGAGCGGGACCAGAGGGAGATCGCGGAGGAGATCGATGGACGTAACGCCCTCCGTAACATCACCATACCCTCCTACTTCGAGAGTGAGCTCGGCAAAGCCTTCCTACTTACTCAGGTAGGGGAAGCTCTTGTTACATTTTCATGACAGTAATATCTGATTGGCATGAAGAACAGTTGCTATCCTATCTTTACTTGTCAGGCTTATGTCTAGAATATAACAGTAGTGAGATAAATACTATACGTCTTTTATGGCCAACAGCTTTCATTGAATATAATACTCTACTGTGGCATTTAGTGAGATTTTCATCAAGATATTTACACACAATATTGTTTTCATTTCATAGGCTTTATACAAGCAATGTCTGTCATGTTACATGTTTAGGAATATCCAAGAAACACTATTTACTGCATTCTGCATTCCCTTGATGAAACCTTTATCTGCTTGGTTAGTTAGAACCAAACCATACTGAGAGGCCTATTTACAGGAACCACATTGTTAACAAGAATGAAATAATGTCAGATAAGCCACTGACTAATGATCGGCTATTGAGTGACAAGCAGGACTAAGGTAGAGATCTATGGCAGTCCTCGATGAGCATGCAGTTTTGTAAGTAAACTCAGGTATCCACTCTCAGTGTGAGTTTCTTTGTTGTGTGCAGGCAAAGGACATGGACCAGATGATGGACGAGTTGTCGGAGGACCCTAGGCGAGACGGGACGGAGGCGGTGCGAGCAGACACCGGAAGTCGGGACACACCACTGGAGACCAGACAGGCTCAGTGTCAGTATAAATAACAACTAACAAATACATCTTAGTCATCTGGGTCTTAGCAATTTAACTAACTATGAACAAGAACGGGTGAAAGAGGGTGCACATTTCAAGGACTCAAAATGGTCTCAGTGCAGGGCGGGGAAGGGGCGGGCAGAGGTGGTAGAGAGAATCTTATGCATAAATTAAAGATCAAAATACAAGAGTTGCACACTATCATTTATTTATATGGTATGTGTACCGTCCTCTTTTGAAAATGAGGGGTGGAAATAATTTGATGTAGAAGTAAAACTTCTCCCAATTTCAACAAATGAAGGCTTGAGAAGCATTGATTTACATGTTATACACGTTCGTTTTCAGCGACAGTGCGCACATCTCAACAGAGTGACCGGTCCTCTATATCCCCATACACACAAACTAACACCAAGATCACAATGGAAACACCATCATCTTACACAGGTCAGTCACTAACAAGATCATGTACAACATTGTCACTTCAATATAGTGACAAGATAGTAAGTCACGAGTCTTGACTTCATCTTTTCATTGTGTCAGTCAAAATGACGAATTCTTTTCATCAGACAAGTGTACTTTACCTTCCTTATTTCATGTGTATTCTGAAACCATTATTTTTATCACCTGTCTGATTGATTGACTGTTTCTGGTATTAAATATTGAGTCAAGCCTGTTACTAATGACCTATGTTATGAAGAATGGCGACAATCTTATGGATGTGCAACTTCTTTGTTCTGTATAAGTAACATTTCAACATATCAATATTGTCATCAAGCAGGAGATTGACAGATATATTCTTTGTTGAAACATAGCCTATACAAAAATATAAGATACCTACGGCAATAAAACACAAGCGGTCAATGGGACCGATAGCATGCTTTATGAAACAATAAAACATGCTCGTGACAGAGCGTCACTTAGCAAATTACGTCATATTTTACGTCACTTTCATTGTCCAATGCTAGAGAATGTGTTCTATGACGGGAGGCATTAATATTTTCAAAATATAGTTTATGCAAACAACATTTTATCTCTGCGGTTTTTATAGAAAAGCGAGTAACTATTTAAGGCCATCTCATATAAGAAATAGAAGACTCGTTGTTGTTCTTTATCGTAGAATAAAACATAACAGAGAGCATAAAACACTCAGGGCTGCACCCTTCGTGTTTTATGCTCCCTGCTATGTTTTATTCAACGATAAAGCACGCGAACTCGTCTTCTATTTCTTAATGAAAAATGTCTATATCATAATTGCCAAACTTGCCGTCGTTCCTCGTCACCTCAACTTCTTGGATGGCTATCCTAGGAGGATATGTTATGTTATGATTATGTCACTACTGATTATCAGTGTCTGATGTCTATATACTGCTGACTCTGCAGGTATAGTGACAGAGAGCTTGGTGACCCCCTCCAACATGCGTCCTGGGAACCCAACCCCCGCACACGCCACCGGTCAGGGCTCCCCCGCCCCCCTCAGACCCAAGAACCCGACCCCAGCCCAGGCAGAGAAGTCAGTTGACAGACCAGGTGGGTGTTCATTACTTGTCATTGCTTCCTATATAGACAGTGACGGATGAATATAAGTATGCAAAGAAATAATTGAATATGCAATAACTGTCTTTACAAATGATTTCTATTTCTTTAATGGTTGATGGATATGCATATTTACAAAGTATCTATAATATATAACTTATAACGTCAGTAAGCAGATTCTCTACACTGAATGTAAATTTATGTCCTTTTGGTCTTCATGCCACAGTCTTTTTACATAATTATTCACTGTATTGTTATGTTTTAATGAAAATGTATACCATAAAAACCAACCATGCCAACCTGAATGTACAATGTATTACATTTTGAAAATATATGCTCCATGACTATGTATGGTAACCACAAAAAAGAAATAAAGTGATAAAAAAAAAAAAGTGTCTATAAGTACAGATTGAAATGAAAAACACCCTATTGAAAAATAAAATGTGTAACATTGTCACAATATTATGGGGAATACACAGGGATTTTTGTGTAACCATAGTTTTCCTCCAACCAGTTGCTATTTCTTGCTATCTGTTTTAGATACCTTGAAAGTTTCAGTTGTGCTGATGAATATGTGATGTTTCAGTGAACCCGACCCCGAAGATGTCTGGATGTCTGACGGACTCCCCCTCGGAGCCGAGCCAGTACCAGGGCAGCGAGTACCCGGCGATACAGGAGCAGCCCCGCGAGGAGGAGGGTACGGACAGTACACACTACTCTGTAGTCTCACAGCTCTTATCTGGGGTCTCTTCTCCCATCTGTTGTAGTCAACTTTATATTTCTTACTTACCCTTCCTCATAGTTGTTGCATATCATATGATCATCCAATGTAAGATTGGAAATTGTTTTGAGATGTTATCATCCGTAGAAAGTAGTCAAATGTGTAGATGACATATCAATGTGGATAGTTATATATAATTAGGCAGAAGCTGTACCTCCCATCTCGTCATGTGACCACGTGACCAAACAATATATTGGGCAACAGGCATGTCTTGACTTTTCAAATCAATATTTGGTTTCCTATAACAACTGCTTTTTTGCATTTATCAGTTCTAAATTGTTGCAAAACTTACGAAATTGTTAAAATTATCACTCAATATGCTCTTGATTGTTGTGGAGTTAAAGAGCTGAAATAAAACTTGAATGTTTCACTGTTCTCAGGATTACCAACATTTGTGGATGAAGGTGACCCGACCCTCACTCACAGCCTGAAGATGAACGTCATCGGAGAGCCACGTAAATACACAGTACCACTTCCTCCCTCCATCAAGGGTGGTCGGCCCACGGTGCTGCCAAACAACAGGGTCAGTTGTTTCCCTGTTTCTCAACAGTCTCAACCATTTAAAACATTTGAATAGTCAGTTGTATCTGATAAAACTTTCATGTGTATGTCTTTTAAAATGCAATTCTTATTTGTTTGAATGAAATGCTGACTAAAGCAAACAATTATATTTCAATTTCATAATATTTCATTGTTGACTGTTCAATTATTATTTCTGATTGAAAACAGTACTTTATAAGTCCTCAAGCCTTTTATTTGAAAGAAATTCAAACTGTAAAACTCTTATATGTTTTTCATGGTTGACAGTTCAAGGAAATTGAAGACCCAGTTCGGAGACGTGTCAACAACTCTGTCGTTGCCGGGGCAACCAGGAAAGGTCAAGGTCAGTTGGAGCAGATGCGTGGACTGAACCTACTGCCGGAGGAAGTTGACTTCGGAGTGTTGAAGGAGGGCTACACCTACTCATACACAGTGTATCTGAAGAACACCGGGGTGGACAGCTGTCGCTTCAAGATCCAACAGCCGCCCCCTTCCACCGGACTCAGGATCATCTTCAAACCTGGACCGGTCAGTTCTTACTCAAAGAGGCTTTACTCTTGTCATTTTTAGAGATTTGAACATTAGCTTAAAGGGACACCGCGTCGATAATAAAAATCAGACCATGTGTTTCTGCCTATGCTGATTAACATGTCTGCTAACAAGTCACGGACACCGGATTTCAGACAATTGACGTAATTGGTAATAAAAACTACTGCATGTAGACAGTGAAGTGAAGCTTAACTCGTTAGCAGACACCCTAATCAACTTAGTGAGATAAAGATGAGACTCATTTTTATCCTCGACGCAGTCTCCATTTAAAAGTCTGGGAAAACATTTCATGCTTTTATCTAATGTCAGTGTGCAGGTTTGAAAGAGAAGTATTCAAATTTTGTACAATCCAGTGACAATCTTTGATCAGCATTCTAAAAGTTGAGAGAACTGTTATGGAATAAACAACTTCTTTATTCTGTATAGGCATCAGATGACGAATGATATGGCATTCTAGAAGTTGAGATGATGCTGAATGGAGAACTATTTTATGGATGACTTCTCTATTCTACATTGTCATTCATGTTTATCCATAAAATAAATTTTCAATCTATTTATATTTTAAATCATGTAAGTATAAGTCCAAAAGAACAACATGAAATTGTCGACCATCCTAAATAACAGAAGCACAGTTTATGCACATGCATTTTAGTGTAGACAAGACATACAAATTATTCATCTGAAACACTGTAATATATATTGTGTTTCGAAAATGGCTGAAGTCAGAGCTGGTACCCAGAATTCTTTTCTTTAAAAGACATTAATCTTTTGCCTTGGGCGAGTTAGCGGTAATCTCCTACATTACACTCAGTTACAGTAACTACAAGCCATTATTTCTATGACTTTTTACGTGACATGTGTAGTTGAGAGCTATCTCTACTTCCCTATATGTACGTTTGACTGGATGCGTGTTGCAGGTAGCGGCAGGTATGCGTGCAGAGCTGGTACTAGAGCTGTACGCTATAGCTGTGGGTGTGGAGGGAGAGATGGGGGTCGGCAACATCACACACGACCTCGTCATCATCAGTGAGACAGACGTACTGTACCTCCCCATCAGAGCAAATATCCTTTGTTAGAGAGAAAGAGTCTTTGATCTCAATTCTTGCTTACATGGGTAACTCAGAAAAGAACTTGGTTTTATTCTGAGGAAACTTAATCCTTATATTCGTGACCAAGAAATGTTGTTGAAGTTTAAGGTTCTATGAATGAACTATTTTGATTATCAGGTGTTTTTCAGTAAATATGTAAGCCAGAGTTTTGTCGATGCAATCAAAATAGCAGCTGTATTTTCAGTTACAGTTCACGAAAAGTCAATGTAAAACAAAATATCCTTGCATTATGGAATGGACAAAGGCAGGTTTGTGGAAGGATTTACTAATCATATTACTGGTGAATTCTGCAGAGACCAAAAGTCTGTGCCGATTAAGGCAGAGTGCCGGTTTCAACAAAGGCTGGTTTGAGCTATCCACTGTATATCTGCTTCTTCTTGGTAAAGCTCTCCTTCCTCAGAACATCCAGTGATCCAGCCAACAGAAAGGGTTTATTTCCATTCAAAACAGCAGGTTAATTAGTCACCTTCTAACTGAACATGTATTGAACTGCTGTGTTGTTTACCTTAACCATATCCACCTGTGCTAACTGCAAATGAGTACGACAACCGTGTCCATGGCAACTCGGAGCGAGGCAAATCCCCCAAAACTCGTCTGGTGTCCACAAAACCTCCCTCATCCATGGGAATCATACGACCTCGGCGTGACCAGGAGCTTGCTGGTATGTGTCGATCCCTTGCTAGGACTCTATATATTTATATAAATAGTAGTCTCACTTTCTCACTGTTTCTTGTACAGACTTGGTAAAGAGTTGGTAAAGAATTTGTTTATGAAAACAATTCCATTCAAGTTTTTAATTTTTTGAATATGTTTATTCAGTTTAGGGCACTTTCAATGAAAAACACATTAATGTGTTCATTTGAAGTTTCAGTTTTTACAGGTTATTTTTTAATAAAGTTCCTGTTTTTTATTTTCAGGTAACGCATGATTCTTTGCTGAAGATTAAGTGTTTTTCCTGTCATAAAGAAAATGCTGTGATATATCTACACTTTTTTACACTAAATTGATAATTTTAATGTACAGAAGTTTTACATACTTTGTCTACATAGAATATGATCAATTCATGTTATGTCATACTGTGATATCATTGTACAAAGATTGTAATGTCGAATAAAATATTTACATATCTTCTTGTCATTTCTTGTATTGGTCGCATGACATGGGTATATTTTATGGGTGAGCACAAGAGATTGAAACATGTGATTAAGTACAGTTACATCAACGTACAATATTCATGTAATTCAGTACAGTTACATCAAAGTACAATATTTGTGTAATTCAGTACAGTTACATCAAGGTACAATGATACATGTAATTCAGTACAGTTACATCAAGGTACAATGATACATGTAATTCAGTACAGTTACATCAAGGTACAATGATACATGTAATTCAGTACAGTTACATCAAGGTACAATGATACATGTAATTCAGTACAGTTACATCAAAGCACAATATTCATGTAATTCAGTACAGTTACATCATGGTACAATGATACATGTAATACAGCACAGTTACATCAAAGTACAATATTCATGTAATTAAGTACAGTTACATCATGGTACAATGATACATGTACAGTACAGTTACGTCAAGGTACAATGATACATGTAATTCAGTACAGTTACATCAAGGTGCAATATTCATGTAATTCAGTACAGTTACATCAATGTACAATGATACATGTAATTCAGTACAGTTACATCAACGTACAATGATACATGTAATTCAGTTCAGTTACATCAACGTACAATATTCATGTAATTCAGTACAGTTACATCAACGTACAATGATACATGTAATTCAGTACAGTTACATCAAAGTACAATATTCATGTAATTCAGTACAGTTACATCATGGTACAATGATACATGTAATTCAGTACAGTTACATCAAGGTACAATGATACATGTAATTCAGTACAGTTACATCATGGTACAATATTCATGTAATTCAGTACAGTTACATCATGGTACAATGATACATGTACAGTGCAGTTACGTCAAGGTACAATGCTACATGTAATTCAGTACAGTTACATCAAGGTGCAATATTCATGTAATTCAGTACAGTTACATCATGGTACAATGATACATGTAATTCAGTACAGTTACATCAACGTACAATGCTACATGTAATTCAGTACAGTTACATCATGGTGCAATATTCATGTAATTCAGTACAGTTACATCAACGTACAATGATACATGTAATTCAGTACAGTTACATCAAAGTACAATATTCATGTAATTCAGTACAGTTACATCAAGGTACAATGATACATGTAATTCAGTACAGTTACATCAAAGTACAATATTCATGTAATTCAGTACAGTTACATCATGGTACAATGATACATGTAATTCAGTACAGTTACATCAAGGTGCAATATTCATGTAATTCAGTACAGTTACATCAACGTACAATGATACATGTAATTCAGTACAGTTACATCAAAGTACAATATTCATGTAATTCAGTACAGTTACATCAACGTACAATGATACATGTAATTCAGTACAGTTACATCAAAGTACAATATTCATGTAATTCAGTACAGTTACATCATGGTACAATGATACATGTAATTCAGTACAGTTACATCAAGGTGCAATATTCATGTAATTCAGTACAGTTACATCAACGTACAATGATACATGTAATTCAGTACAGTTACATCAACGTACAATGATACATGTAATTCAGTTCAGTTACATCAACGTACAATGACACATGTAATTCAATTCAAAAAACAAATGAGACATTGGCTGTTACGGTTCATGAGACTTAGCATTAACAGGAGTTTTAAAAGTGGTCAAAGTGCTCAGGTGACCATGACAAAAGAAAGTCAAGATCATTAAAGAAGTCGGCAAAGTTAGAGACACTGGGTGCTACGGTTCATGAGATACAGCATGAACAGGATTGTTTAAAGTCAAGGTCATTCAAGTTGACAAGGTGTAAAGGAGTATGCGTAATACCCCATTGAAGACTTCATCAACTTTGGAGATATGTTGGTGCTAAGGTTTATGAGATGTCGCATTAACAGCAGTATGAATAAGGTCAAGGTCACCAAAGAGTGTCTTGTCAGAGCTTCATATATCACAGATTGATATCACCTTCTTTGGCTCTTATTTCCATAAGCCAAAACCATCAACTTCCGGTTAATGTCCGGTACCAGCTCAAGCAGTCGACGCTCTATCCATGTCGCAGGGTGGCCTGATGGCCTGTGTATATTCTCTCCGTTCAAGTTGATTCTAGATATACTGGTCAAGGTCCAGGGGTTAATTGAAGGGGTTAGTTCTAAGAGGGACATAAGTCACATTTTAGGTCAAATTGAGCTTAGCACATGGTTAGAATCAGCTGACCTTTCGATTGGTCAAAATCATATATGTATTTAATTTTAGCACAAGAAATAACGTCTTTACGTTTTAATGTCACAGATCCAATAGGGGTACAAGTCTATTTAACATATTATTTTCATAATGTAATGTATGATATGGTATTATTTACTCAAGATGTGTTCAATAATAACTCGACAAGTGAATACTATAGAGATTAACATTCCATTTCAAACAGGGTCTTGTCTTCTAGTCACATATTATAAATCTATCCTTTATTATTTAAACAGAAGTTGTTTGCACCTGTTTTTGCTGTTATTCTATGTTTCAGTAATGTGTTAACTGCTGAAAACCTAGTTAATATTATTTTATCAAATTTAGTTTGAGTGGTGGTCAGTTGCTGACATGGAGATAGACACCTTTTAGAATTAAGTAACTCATTGAGGACAACGTTTTAAATGTTTTAAGGGCTTTTTCTGTGATAAAAAGCATTCAGTCGCTTATTTTAGGGTATAAAACAATGTAAAAAAACATTAAAGTATCAGTTATGCCTTTATTCACGAAAAGTTTTTAAAAGTCACATTTTGCCACTTTACTCAGAACTGATGAAAAGTGACTTGTGCCCCTTTTAGAAATGACCCCTTCGATTACTACTCTATCTTGTAGCTCTGGGTTGGCCGACCAGACCTTGGTATCCGCGGCTCCTGACTCTTTTATGGGAAGAACGACTCCAACTTAGCCTTCGACACAATCCCCATGGCAACCTGAGAATACGAACAACGTCAGAAGTTTCACTCTGCACGTTTCGAGACTACCAAGAACCACTCTTACATCAGGGGTTTGTTAGACCAACTAGAGCGGCTTCTTCATAGGAAATCAGAGGATCCACATCGAAGCTCTACGACTTTATTTGGAACAGATTCTTCAATTGGACAAGTGATCGACAGTTGAGATATTTATGCAATATTTCCTGTCTTATCTCAGAGAAACTAAGAACCCTAGGGCAGGAATTCTGGAAGGCATTTGATCTGCTTTTGCTTCTGTGAATAGAAAGGTATTACGGTCCGGCCCAGCGCAAATTCCCAATGCAAGGCATAACTCTTGCCAGTCTCCATTACTGGCTGATTTAGGCCTTGCAGTATTTCCTTAAAACATCTGTGTTTAGAAATCCAGGCTGGCTATGCATTTCTGGTGCAGCGATTCTCTCTCTTGACACAACAAAGTGAGGGAAATACTGCAAGACTTAAATCAGCCAGTAATGGAGACTGGCAAGAGTTATGCCTTGCGTTTGGAAGTTGGGCTCAGCGTTGAACAAACTCATCCGATCTTGCAGCATTAAAGAAATATATCATCATCAAAGGCCGGGATTCAATTTTAATTTTTCCTGCAAGTAGGTTATAAAATCAATACAGAAAACCGCCATAAGTAGAATCAGCAGGTATATCGTGTGGCAGAGTAGCAAGTCAAGCAATCAGCTAATAGATCGACACCAGCCGGTGTGAGTGGTAAACACAGGATATGGTAAATCAAGGACTGCCAAAACTCTTGTTAGAGAGGCCCTGTCTCCCTGGTAAAGACCTTACTGTCACCATCCTAATAGCGTGCGACGCCAGCGCCTCTACCGAGAAAGGGTAGATAACTCTAGCCATTGCTTCAAATAGAAACGTGTGCATATAGGCCTACTGTTGATCATATTATGCATGACCTACCGTATATTAGCATTTGTACTTTCAGCGTAGTTGTGCGTTCCAGAATGACTCTGGCTGGAGACGGTCCGGGTTTAGGGATGGTGTCTCTGAAGTGGAAGGTGTTGTTGGTTGTCTTGGTGACTGTGTCTGCAGGGCATCCGTTTAGTGAAGTAAATGGATTGGATTTTCGAATTCTTGTTTAAAGGATTTCCCAATCTCTTCTTCAGAAAAGACTTGGATATTCGTGTTTTTGTTTGTTGTATGGTTTTAGAAAGTCTTTCAGTTGTATTTCAGATTCTAAAGTGGAGGGGTTCTGGGCAGTCTACAGAAGAGGTTTGGAAACCTTATTACCGGTACCGGTATTTCATAAGAAGCTATAGGCTGTACATCATGACAGCATTCACTATCCGCGGAGCCCTGACTCGTCCAAATTCAGTAACATGTTCAGTATTTTCACTTTACATTATAAAATGGCCTCTTGCAGTCTCATTAGCAACCGAGCATGATACCCGTTAGTTGGCCTTAAAGATGCATTCGTCGTGTTTCATAACATTTTATTTGGCTTTAATACGTTCCAACATACCATGTGCTGTTTACAATACAAATATGTTCACTCAACTTGCATATTCAAATCAAATCGCCAAATATTTCATAATTACTAGTTTCCAATTATAATCGAAAAACATAATTATATATGTGCAGAAACCGAAAGTAAACGTCCTATTTACATGTACAGTAGTTATGTGACCTATTTAACATAATCAACTCAACTTTGTCTATTTTTGGGGTTGTAAATAAGAATCCAAAATTGCGTTTGACTAATTGGCGCGTCAATCGCGAGGCGTTGTCTAGTTTTCGATCAGATATCATTACTGTTACCTTCAGGTCTTCAATATACAAAGTTGACTATCACTAAAATGGTAGTTTTCGGTAACAATCAGTGCTTCTCGATAAAATAACACCATTTATAACGTTTGGAATATGTGACCCCAACAACACAATGGATGTACCATTAATGCTTAATCCTTGAATTTGAATATATGATATCGTCGAAAATAATGGGTAATAATACTATGAATGTAAAACATATTCTTGACATTCAATACTAATTTTGACTCCTAATAGTTTTACTGCAAATATTAATGCGAATATTTGATTTGAAGGTTGGTAGAAAATATAGTGTGAAATAAATCGAGGTTGAGGGCAATTTTTGGTCCAACATACAAGATTCTGTGGAACCGTCACTGATTTTCACGATCATAACCAGAAAAAGCGAATCAATGGGCTTAATATTTGTGGAAACAAAATGACGGACATCCCCTTTGAACCATCCAATAGACAATGCGCAGATGTCTATAGAATTTATTATACCCCCGCCTTACAGCGTAAGCGGGGGTATATAGCGTTCATTCTTTCCGTCTGTCCCAAAACTTTGTGCGGAGCAGATCTCCCAAACTATACATGCTAACATCACCAAATTTCATACACATGTCAACCATGATCCCTAGTTGTGCCTTTTGAGGGTTAGAACTATTTCTGAATTTCTTTTTTTTCGGTTTCCATGGAAACGTGACTAAAAAATGACTCTTTGAGGAAGTCATTTTGCGCGGAGCAGATCTCCAAAACTATGCATGCTAGCTTCATCAAACTTCATTCACATGACAACCATGATCCCTAGTTGTGCCTTTTGAGGGTTAGAACTATTTCTGAATTTGAATTTTTGCGGTTTCCATGGAAACGTGACTAAAAAGCGACTCTTTGAGGAAGTCATTTTGTGCGGAGCAGATCTCCAAAACTATGCATGCTAGCTTCATCAAACTTGATACACATGTCAAACAGGTTCTATAGTTGTGCCTTTTGAGGGTTAGACCTATATCTGAATTTTATTTTTTGCGGTTTCCATGAAAACGTGACATAAACAGGGACTCTATAGAGAAGTATTGTTGTCCGGACCATATCTCCCATACTATGCATGTCAGCTTCACTTAACTTGATACAGAGGTTAACCATGATCCCTAGATGTGTCTTTTGAGGGTAAGACCAATATGCAAATGCTATTTTTGGATGGTTGCTATGGAAACATGACTTCAACAGTGACTATGTAGAAGTCAGTTTGTCCTAAGCATATCTCCTGTACTACATTTGAAAGCATCACCAAACTTGAAACATATGTCAACCATGATCCCTAGATGTGCCTTTTGGCAACTGGACTTTAATTATATAGCTTACATCTTCCAATGTTATGTAGAAACATCTGAAGCTATGTGATCCACTTCATCAAACTGTATTGATATGTTAATCAATAGCCACAGATTTATAATTTGCTTATTTGAAACTTCTTTGACCTAAGCGGGAAGCGGGGGTATGTGAGCATTGCTCGCTTCTACACTCGTTGCATTAGTTGAAATTTTTGTTAAAAATCTTTGGCCCCAATGCTTAAATTGGCGTCTTTCCAAAATGAGACAACACGATGATACTGTTCTTTGCTTTCTCAATATCTTGAAATAAAAACTACACATTTGCTCTCAAATGTATATTCAAGCAAAGTTCATAGCTATATTTTAAAGCTTTCATAGTGAGTATCCATTCCGGTAAGTGAGTCCCGTCTGTAAACGTTACCTACTCGTTGTTGCTGAGTGGCATTACAATGTATAAAATAATTAATGTTTACTTGTAAATTGATAGTTTGACAAGTTATTTCCTTAGTATGGTATGTGTTTATTGCGTAAAGGGGCCACAGGCCCATGATACAGATGTGATACAGATTTTGCCTCATAACCGAGAGCGTAGTAGTAGCTAAGACATGATAAATGAATCAATTTATGGTAAGCAGGAAGCAGATATAGAACATACTTTTTATCTAACAGGAATATCCTTCAGGAATAACTGTCTTTTCTTGGTTGCTAAGAAAATAAATTTACACAGATTTCTCAAGGCTATACCTTTCGACAAAAATAATGTTCGCATATTGTCTAAAGTTGGATATTCTAAGTAACATTTTGGAAGGAAAATTCTTCTTATATCATCATAAAATGGACAAATTAGACAAAAGTGATACTCAGTTTCAGTGTTTGGGACAATACAGAAAGGACATAATCGTTCAGCTCTAGGAATATTATACCTCCTTCCTGATTCTATTAATAAATCATGATTTGAACAACACAATTTGATGAAATTAGTGATATAGACTTTAACTGTTACCGTTTCGAGAATAGTTGAATAACTAAACTGACTATTTAGAGTCCTATAGAAGTCCAACTTTGAGAAAGCCTCTAAATCAGCATTCCAACTTTGCTGTGTAATGTCATGACATCTTTCCTTGAACTGGGAAATAAATAAAGCACTATTACCTACACCCTGTTGCATCCAAACTTCACCAAAACCATAACTGAATAACAATAATTTTACATTTAATGCCCAACAAGACTTCCCAGTTTCAGCTCTTCGATATTGAAAATTATACGAGTGCTTCAAAACTAGATTATCAGTTTGCGACAATATCCTTAACCAAAATTTTATTATCTTGACGTGATGAAGGACTTTGACATTGGATCTACGTAAAATGCCACGAGCCAACAGCATAGGAGTGCCTCTATTAAGAGATAACATCAACTTACAGAACCTATCATGTACACCTTCAATATCAGGCGAAGAATGAAATCCCCAGACTTCAGAGCCGTACGTAAGGATAGGCATAACTTTAGTGTCGAAGATATGTTCAGCAACGCAGCGGGGAAGTAGGGAAAATTTACCTAATCTCGATATTAACATCTGCATTACCTTCCAAGCCTGTTGAGCCAAAGTTTTCTGGGTTAAAAACCAAGAACCTGACGAAGACAACTGGACACCTAGATATTTATAGTATCCAACAACTTCCATTTTAGAATCATTCAACCAAAACTTTTCACATGAACGTAATTTACCACCATTCCGAAAGACCACAACTTTACTTTTAGCCATATTGATTGTTAGTTTCCACTTATCACAATAGTCTGACAATAAATTTAGTCTTTTCTGCATACCAACAACACTTATATCCATTACTGCAATATCGTCAGCAAACAAGAGGATGAAAATTTCAAGAAATGCCAAAGTTACTCCATGTTGCCCCTCATAGGACATATGTTCGACAAGATCATTAATGAAAAGAGAAAACAGCAGGGGAGACATCTGACAGCCTTGTCGTACTCCTGTGCTACACTCGAAGAAGCTGGAATAACCGTCGGGGAGAGATACACAAGATTGAACTGATTGATAAATACTTCTTATAATTCGAAAAACTTTACCTTTAACTCCACCATTCCATAGCTTGAATAATAAACCTTTACGATAAACTGAATCGAATGCAGCTTTTAGATCAATAAAAGCACAATAGAATCTGCCACGCTTTTGAGACAAGTATTTCTGAATTAAAGTATCAATAATGAATATATTATCAGTAGTTTGGAAACCTTTGCGAAAACCTGCCTGTTCCATAACAATAACATTTTCCTCTGACGACCAAACCAGGAGCCTGTTGCATATTATCTTAGCAAATCCAGTTAATCTTAGCAGTTAATCTTAGCAAATCTTAGTTAATCCAATAATTTCTGTTTCAGATATCCTTTGTCGTTGATGAAATAACCAATATAATTGTTGATGTAAGGAACACATATGCTACTTTAATATCATTAATTAACTTTGTTACAGATGAAAATTCATGTGTTTGCTCTCCACCAGAAGGGTACCAGAATATCTTGAGAGGATCCAGAAATGTTCAAAGGGTCGGGGGAGGGAGGCGCACTTATTGATTAAAGGTGGGGGTTGGGGGTCATCTTTGGG
Organism: Gibbula magus; assembly: GCA_936450465.1. Lineage (NCBI taxonomy): Eukaryota > Metazoa > Mollusca > Gastropoda > Trochida > Trochidae > Gibbula > Gibbula magus. The sequence goes on along the minus strand of OW388293.1, from coordinate 59,145,510 downwards.
GTCAGTCTGATTAAAATCGACCTTGTTCCGAGGAATAAAATTTGCAAAATAATGCATCTACGGGGATACGAACAGGTTCTTCAGAAACATCTGAACGACATGAGTTCTTATCCCGGTAGAACTGTCGATTTTAATCAGACTGTCTTTGGGGTCTATCTAATTTACATGCACGAATATTTAAACGACACGACTGTTTTCCCCTCCTATAGATCCGCCATTGAATATTATTGAATGTTAAAAAATGGTTATTCCTGTTAGCCACTGCTAATGGTTTGGTTAACCTGATTCAACATCAAAAGTACCAGCTGCAGTCATACGTAATTAGATATTTCACATTCATCAAATTCAATCAACCAGCAGATGTTGGTTTCGTATTGTCGTTCGCTGTGTTACTCAAACATTCATGTTCACGATTTGAAGCATTAACTATTTTTGTTGTAAAGTGATTTCATATTTTATTCTTGAATAAATATTATTATGTACTAGTTATGATGAATTTTCCTGTCAGTCTATTGAGGGTGCTATTGGTGGAAACGCCTACCAGCACAACAAGGTGAACCTATGGACGTCAAACGTTGTTGAGCAATGTTTAAGTGAACTCACAAAACTTGGCAAGCCTTTCAAATACATTGGTAAGTGATACTTGTTTATTGTTATTGTTTAATAAATATCACCAAGCTGCTGTTAAATAATTTAATAGATGGTAATATTTTTGTAATCGGACAAAACTATTTTGATTTTAGTCCATTCTCTGTTTTTGTAAACCTTTTGATACTATCTGACCACAGTGACTTCTTCAATAAGAGATGTTATGTACTCTTATTTAATCTATCACATATGTAATTGAAACTAAATATATTTGAATATGATATAGTACTTTGTATTATAATTGAGCATTTGTCCCTCAATTTAAATATATATATGTACAACGGATGTGATTTATTGAACTTTTAAATGAGTATTTTGTACTTCATTAATAAGTTAAAACTATTCATTGGTGACAATCATCAATACGTATTCAGTATACGTACAGTTCTTCTCAAGAGGGAACTTCCCCCGCAAGTTATAATTCACACCAGGCTCTGTCACTGGCTAAGTTAAGTCATAACACACGCCAGGCTCTATCACTGGCTAAGTCACAACTCACACCAGGCTCTGTCACTGGCTAAGTCAAGTCATAACTCACACCAGGCTCTGTCACTGGCTAAGTCACAACTCCCGTCAGGCTCTGTCACTGGCTAAGTTAATTCATAACTTATGCAAGGCTCTGTCACTGGCTAAGTTAAGTCATAACTCACATCAGGCTCTGTCACTGGCTAAGTCACAACTCACACCAGGCTCTGTCACTGGCTAATTCAAGTCATAATTCACACCAGGCTCTGTCACTGGCTAAGTCACAACTCCCGTCAGGCTCTGTCACTGGCTAAGTTAAGTCATAACTCATGCCAGGCTCTGTCACTGGCTAAGTTAAGTCATAACTCATGCCAGGCTCTGTCACTGGCTAAGTTAAGTCATAACTTATGCCAGGCTCTGTCACTGGCTAAGTTAAGTCATAACTCACACCAGGCTCTGTCACTGGCTAAGTCATAACTCACACCAGGCTCTGTCACTGTCTAAGTTAAGTCTTGCTCTAATTCGTCAGATGTTCTGCGCAAGCGCAGGAGCGTACTTTATCTGGACTTGGTAGTGTATCGGAAATCTGTGACACAGAAAAGGCAACGAAATGCAGCAAGGCTTTAATTAGCCAGTGATATAAACTGGCGTCATGGACCCTTTCAAAAACCCGGGACAGCACAGTGGTTAGTGCGTTCAGCTTCGGATCAAGAGGTCCGGGGATCGAATCCCGCCAGGGGCTCGGCAACTTTGTCTGCAGTAGAGAACTGTTCTACGCACAGAAAGGTTTGGGTGCAATGCTACACTGAATTTCAGCTCAGTTCCACCCACCATTCGCTAGTTCAAGCCGATGCTTTCACATTTGACTTCAATGCATAGCCACAATGGTGTTGGAAGCTTTGTTCCTCCAATAATAATAGCAGTCGTGAAAGGAAAGGACACCAGATTGTTTGTTTACATGTTGTGGGAGTTATGCACTGTAGCTGTGATGTTGTCTGTGCTTCCAGTAACCTGTGTGATCATGCAGAAGAACGGCGCCGGTCTACACACCGCTAGCTCCTGCTTTTGGGACAACGGCACAGACGGTAATACACAAGGCTTCTGAATAATATATGTTGTCTTGCTTTTCTCATTCATGAAATCAAGAGAAACTAAAAGGTGTTAAACTCGTAAAACAGATATCTCCCCCTTCCCCCAATTTAGAGTTACTATCCTTCAATAGAGAAAGTTCAAATTGTTGCCTTGGAAACAGAAAAATAGAGCCATGGGCTCTGTAGCTCATCGTTATTTAAATAATACATTCTCCATGTATGTTGGAAATGTACACCTTATAATCCACATAGGCCAGACCAAGGCATCTGTACAATTTTATATGGATGACCCCTTTTGCGTGCCTTTTTAGGAGAAGATGGTGAAAATACGTGTTTACGTCATGACTCCTGTGACGCATATTTGGGGTCACAAGGTCACCAAATCTTCAATTTAGAATCGTCATTGGTCAATGAGTCTGTACATAAAATTTCAGCTCTCTGTACTGGAGAAGAAGTTGACAATAGGGTTTTAGGTCATGACTCCTATGACCCATATTTGGGGTCACAGGGTACAAACTCTACAATTTATAGAATCCCCATTGGCCAAGTTACAACAGAACTTGTTACTCCATTCACGTAGGAGGTGGGATATTGGCTTGATCCATTTTTAGCTACAAGCTAATGTTTGTTTCATTCTTTTCTTGTTTTGTGTGTATGTGTGTTCTTTTTTGTGTGTTTTGAAATAATGGTTTGCATGACTGCCTTTAAATTACTTTGTGACTTCCCATCTGGCAGAATTAGTACTATATTAATTAGCATGCCCTTCATTATAACAAGCTTGCACGCCTCTGACTCTCAGAATAAGAAAGATATGTGGTTAGTTTTTTTTATTTTGCAGGAAGCTGTACAGTGAGGTGGGAGAATAGAACGATTTCCTGCATCGTCAGCGTCTTCGCCCTGGCCACCTAGATGTCAATTGACAAAGTATTCGTAATAAAACATTGAGCCATGGGCTCCTGAGCTCGTCTTATGTTTCTGTCTGTATTATAGACTAATTAATAGTTCTGCACATGAAGCACAATCCCTTGCCTTTAAAACAAGACAGTGGGTGCTCGAGACCAATATCACTGGACACTTATGTAAAGAAAATCGATCACAATTCCTGCAATGATCTTGAACAATTTCTCAAGGTAACCTATATATATCCAATTCAACTGATGTAGGCATATTCCAAAAATTATTATACGAATATAGAGTCATTGGCTCTGCAGATAATTACTCTTAGTGTGATGTATAGTGATAAAAGCGGAGACTTACATGAATCATCACTAAATAGGGGCGGATACAGAGGCGAAGACACCCGGGGCCTCCACTGAGAGCATAATGGAGTCCTGAAAAAGTGCAACCACCCTTTCTCAGAAAGCTCTATCCGCCACTGCCAAACATTTAATTCTGAGTGCGACACTTTCATTTCAAGAGGTAGAAAATAACTCATAGCCACTTTCTCTCATAATTTTGTTTTGTGAAAATGCCTTATGAAAGTGATTAATGGATACAAATAAAACATCGGCAAATATGCTTGATATAGGGATAAAACCATTTTAACATATTCCCCGTCCCCTTTCCCCCATCCAATGATAACTAGAAGGGGTTTTTACTTGTAAAAACAGATGTCCCCCCTTCCCCCAATTTAATTTAATTACCCCCCTAAAAGACGAAGTCCACATTGTTACCATGGAAACAGAAACAAGTTAAATTTTAAAAAAGTCCAACATCCAAAAGACGCATGATATGATATCGGGAGTTAGTATACCCCATTTGGTGAGGATAGGTCACATAGTTTTAGAGATCTGCTCCGGGAACAAACCCTACCCTTTAAACGGACAAAGTCCAAATTGTTACCATGGAAACGAATTTAAAAAAAAAGAAACGCTTAAACTTCCAAAAGGCACATCTACATGATATAGGAAAGTTGTATAACAAATTTGGTGAAGATTGGTCAAGTAGTTTTAGAGAAATGCTCCGGAAACAATGAGAACGCCGACGGAATCTCAACCCAAAACAATACGTCGTCTGACCCTTCTTGGGGAGACATAGCAAGCTGGACACTGGTCATGGGAACAGGCCAGGTCAAAGGAAAGTCCACTCACCTGGGGCATATACAAAGATCATTACATGCATGGCATGTAAACTGCCAGGCAAAAGAAAGTGCTCACCTCATTTGGTTTCAATTTATCAAATATTTTAAATAAATGATTTTAAATAAATGAGATTTATTGGATTATGGCACGATACAACACCACTTCATGCCATTTGAATGAATTAATTGGTGATTGGTTATTATTTGATTAAAACATCTTCGTTAAATGTATACAGGGGTAAGAAATGAAATGTACACCAACATGATGTTTAAAATTTTGTAAATATGTACAGAATGGGGCATATTTATTGATTTTCACATATATAATATGTCTTATATGCCGATGAACCCAACTTATTGATGAATGTTCAGCTCATCAGGTCTGAAAGGCCCGATGGGCTTATTGCATGGCGTCCGTCGTCCGACCGTCTGTCCATCCATCCATCCATCCGTAAACTTTTCGCTTTTTCGACTTCCCCTTCAGAACTAATGACTCTATAAAGCTGACATTTTATGTGCAGACTCCTTGGCAAATGGGGATTCTAAACTGTAGATTTCGTGACCCTGTGACCCAAATATTGGTCACAGGGGCCACAACCTTTAAAGGTGCAACCATTTGGCTTTAATACATTGCAACTCACCATATGTGCTGTCTACAATACAAATACAATCACTCATCTTGCTTATAAATCCTCAATCGCCAAATATATCATAATTACTAGTTTCCAATTAAAATTGAGTAACATCATTATGCATGTGCAGAAATCGAAACTGCACGCCCCATTTACATGCATAGTAGTTATAAGACCTATTAAACACTATCAACTCAAATTTTTCCTTTTTTCTGTAAAAGATAAGATTCCAAAATGACGTTTGACTCATTGACGCGCGACACACTCTGTGCATTGTCCGGTTTTCGATCAGAAATCACTACTTTTACCTTCATATCGTCAAAATACTAAGTCTACTATCATCAAAATGGTAGTTTCCGGTAACAGTCAGTACTTCTCGATAAAGTAATACCCTTTATGACGTTTGCAATATGTGACCCCAAAAACACAATGGATGTACCTTTAAAACCTATTTTCATCTTCTTCTCCAGTTTCAAAAGGTCTAGAGAGCTTAACAGTTGTTCACAGACTCCTTGGCCAATGGGGATTATAAATTGTAGATTTGGTGACCTCTTGAGGGGTCATGACCTTAAAAACATATTTTCATCTCCTTCTGCGGTACAAATAGGTCTAGAAAGCTGAAATGTTGTGTGCCTTTGCCAATGGGGATTATAAATTGTAGAACCTGTGTTCGACTTATTTTCCAGTATTAAAAGCTCTAGAACAAGCTGTTTGCAAACAATACAGATCCCGATGAGCTACAGGGCCCATGGCTCTATTTTTATAATAATTTTATGATAAGATTGACAATGATTTAATTATTTTATAATCACTCAAAACGAAATACCATATTTAATGAAGCTACTGTACCAATAATACACTAAATATTATCTAGGACAAGAACTCTAAATATCTTATCTCTCTCTGTAAGCAAACAGTAGATCGAGATTACCAGTTTACTGACAGCACTTAGGTCGCCATGTACATGAAACTCTTTGTCCTATCCTGCCTATTCACGGTAAGGTTTAGTGTCTCACGGTTAAAAACTTACTTAATATAGACATCAACAGGAAACTATACTGCTCGTTCTGTTAAGTGTCTCGTGTTGTGTAGACGAACATTTAATCTCTTCGTGTTAACGATATGTTAAAGGGGCAGCAGCACGTTTTTTGCAAAATTAATTTTTTCAAATTTCCCATTTATAATGAACTTTAACTTTAGAGGGTAAAACATCTTATTACACAAACCAATTATCTGTAGTGGTAAAAACTATGAGGCGCATAAAGCAAAAATTGCATGGCGGCCATTTTATTGTGAACACAATGTATTAATTTGTATTACAAAAACGATTCCCATGGCTTTACGAAAACATGTACACTCATTTTTAACTTTATTTTCCGAAGAGAGAAGGATGTTTTACTATTGGTGAAATTATTTTTCAAATACATTTCATCAACTTATTTGAGCGAAAAAAAAGTGCTACTGCCCCTTTAAAGAGCGGGTTCTATCCACAGAAACCCGTTATCGTAAAGGTAAAACGTTGGTAAAAGAAACCCTACATCCTATGTCAAATAGAGTAAAGGAGCAGGGGCCAATACAGTATACTTCATAGGTTTATACCTACAAATGATTTGCTAGCAAAAATGAAATATAAAGACACTAATATATATACATTCAAATCTGAAACAGAATCAATATTACTATTAGTCATAATCTTTTCTGAATATACTGATCACTATTTTTGCCAACTGCCATTTTTCATTAACCTGATTGTTAAAATGCCTGTTTTCAGACTCTGTATTTACCTTTATAGTATATGTATTTAACATGGGTATGTATTGAACTGTTTAAATGAACTGTAATGATGGGGATTCAAAAATAAATAAAATTTTTAAAAAAAGGAGCAAGGGCAGACGATCTAGGGTCCATTCAACATTAGGTCAAAATGTACTCTAAGAATTGGTGACATTCACAAATAAATGACGTACCTATCATCTATGAATTGAGAAAAACAGTGTATTTTATTTATCAATTTTACAATTTTTAATTATTAAACAAATGATTGGAATATGATATCGATAAAGGATGATATATATTATTTGAATGATAAACACTCCCCTGTTATGTCCTATCAAACATTTCTTTCTTTTCTTTTCTACACTCTTTACTTCCATGATTTGCTGCACTTATTATTTATATTTTTAAAATAAATATGTGCTGTCTTTGTCAAATCTTTAGTCCCCAAATATAACCCCCAGGATTACGTCTCAACTGGATCGTGTCATAATCTTGTATTGATAATCTGAATCAATTTATTCATCCAGCTTCCTCAGCCATTATTCCTATTGTAAATCAGTTTTTGGGCCTGAAAAATACATCAGTGTCCTTAATGATAAATCACTTTTAAGAAGTTTCTGTAAATATAGAATATCTCTACATGCCTTAAAAATCCAGTGTTTAAGAAAAGATAATAATACTCTGAACGATTTAACATGTTCATACTGTTCTTCAGGCCAAACTGAAGATGAATATCATATTCTGTTAATCTGTGAAGCCTTTTCCGAATGCAGGAATAAGTTTTTTAAATGCGTTAATATTAACCAACAAACGATGTACAATCTTCTAAATGCAAAAAATGCTGATGTCATTCAAAATGTTGCCATATTTATAAAACGTTTGATGTACCTTATGAAATCTTATGAAAAATCGTCTTCAAAGTCACGTGACCAAATAATATTGTTCTTATATAATTTCAACTGTACTATGGGCCACTGAGCCTTACATGCTGAATAAACATGTCTGTCTGTCTGTCTGTCTGTCTGTCTGATAACACCTATGTATTACAACAAAAATGTTCCCTTATAGAACTATCTATTTAACGTATGGAAATGTATGTGATTTCGTTTGATTGAGGCTCTATGTTTATTAACATAATATATGATAATATTACATATACTATGTACGGGTTCCATTCTGGAACTAAAATTTGGCGACACCAACCTAAAGCATTTAAAGAGCCATTGAGCATCTAATATTTCAGCATATATAAATGACTAATTGATAATATTTTATCTACGACATGACATATCAAAAATAATATTATGACAAGTGTATAGTATAATGTTGTTTCAAAGACACTCATTGAATGTAATGTCATTAGATTTTCCTCTCACTACGTGACTTATGACGTAGAACACACGAACCGGGGTTATTGAAGTTACAAGACTGACAGTCTCAGAAAAGATGCCAAATAAGGTTTTGGTACAGAGGCAGTGCAATCGATCAATGTTGTTAAACCGTGACGTTCGTTCTTTTGTCGCCATCTTTGTTTGCTATGTTAGAGTCGATCTCAATTCTCATGAGTCTGGGAGAAAAGATAATATCTGATACAGATCATCACCTGAATAGCTGCAATGAACTGCTTCCATCAGGACGTTTCCGAGTTAATACGTGAAGTTGAAACAAGACGTGAAGTTGAAACAAGCACAGGCGTCATTTATTCCATCAAGTATTCATTATTTAAACCTCTAGTTACACCGTGACAGTCATATCTGTATATCCTGTGATTAGTGTATTGTTATACATTTGTACATTTGTACATTCTAGCATTTGTATGTCGTGTTACGTATTTATGTATTTCCTTTGTGCTTAATTCATGACAATGCAAATTACCTTTTCAGGACAATAAAGGTTTATCTTATCTTACTATGAAGGGAAGTTTGAAACAACCTAGTGTATGATATGTCAATGATAGTTTTGGATGATCAACTTCTTACTTGTAAAGGTATAACCTCACTGACATGCCTCGTAAAGGATATCAAGGTAGTTCTGTGGATCTAATTTTCAGACAGTTTATTATCTAAAGTCTCTGTTTTCACTCCTTGAACAAAGTCAGTTTTTTGTTATCTCGGATCCCATGTCAAGATTTGTATGTTAGTTCAGAACTCGGGCCTTATCATAGGTCTCGTGTTGTATAAATACCGTTTGTGGAAATAATTCTCTGCGAACTGCTTCAAATTATATTAAAAATATCAGGAATTTAAGAAGTCGCAACTATGTAAAGTACAACTATCAACAATTAAGTCTTTGAAGGCCATTTTAATTTCCACCATAAATAATCCAAATCAGTTTAAGTCGTACTTATAAAACCCGTTTATAAGCCAGTGAACAAACACATTGTGAAAGAAATGTCTTAAATGAACGATTTTGAAGAGTTGAAACGAAATAACCATAACATTGAGATCAATTGACCGTGCTCTCGACCAATGAAAATCGAGAATGTGTGCCAACTCCAAAGATAGAAATTATTCGTGTATGATGAGTACAAATCCAACATTGGTTTCAATGGATCCAGTGTATCTACTGAATATACTCAATATCGGGAAACATAGTGTCTTTGAAAGTGTTTCACAGTAACTGATATTGACAACGACTCAAACGCCTGCGCGTAAGTTTACGACAGTCAAATTGTTTCGAGGTACATCAATCAGTGGATAGACAGGTCAATATCAGGTTCGGCTACCTGTCACCCCAACATCAGCTTACTGGAATGAACGTATTGCAGACAAATCACGCTTTGCACGTGCAAATACCACGACAATCTCGCTGTTACTTATCCTTTACAATACAATTTTAATGTTTGATTTTGGAGGGAATTGGACATCTTCCCTTGCAAGTCATAACTCGCGCCAGTTATCAGCACTGCCTAATTCAAGCCTTGCTGCATTTTTTGGTGCTATTGTAGCGTTGTGCAACTTACTTCATAGCGTTGCTCTGCCAGCACAGAAGAGGTAACGAAATGCTGCAGATCTTAAATTAGCCATGCAGTGATGGCGACTGGTGCAAGTTATGAGTCAAGATGGGAAATGGATATTATAATTGTGCAATTGAATTAATACCTTAATTTACAAAGGAAACTATATATCGTTATATCCACGCGACTGATCTTCATTCCAGGCGTGTCTGTGTAAGACGGGCACCCTGAAAGTCATCAACGGTCAACTGACCAATGTGATCGACGACTGTGACCCCAATGACCCCAACTCTTGTGGGGCCGGCATGTGCTGTGTGAGAGAGGTAAATAAGTGCAATCTAACTGCTCTCGTCAGTCTCATTAACCTATGGAGTCAAAAGGAAGTTAGCACAAAATGTTGCTATCGGACTATCTCTCCTGTAAAATAGCGTACTTACATGACATCTCTATTATCCCCCACGCAATATCGTTCGGAGACATTGACTCAACGAAACGAATCTTAGTGTTTGGAACAATCATTATCAGGGGCGGATCCAGAGGAGGGGTGCAGGGGTGCGCACCTCCCTTTTCATGTGAGATTTTAAAAAATGACCATTGAAACCTTTATCAAAACAGTAGTGCACCCCCCTTTTTTGGTCTTCAAAGTGACCAAAATAAAATACTTCAAACCACAAGATTCAAACAACCAAGGACATTCATATCCTGATAACAATCTAACGATATATAAGGACAGTTTTTACACATATCATCAAAATAGCAATGTCCCATGAAATTTAGAGCCAAGCTTTAACTATGTTTGAATTATATATCCAGGGTATGGCTTACATTCCCGAAGCAACTGGCCCCAAACCAGCATATGTGCTCCAGTGCCGCGCTCTCTCCGCCGAGGGCCGAGCCTGTTACACCAACACCAAGTCTCACGAGATGTGCCCGTGCGCTAGTGGACTCACGTGCAAGGCCGGTGTCCTAGGTTTCTTCGGTCACTGTCATTAAATTCAAAGATGTATGCATATCATCAGATTGTTTTTGTTGTTTTTCACTCCACGGTGCGTTTCCTTATTTATACCATCGTCTGACAGTCTATAGTAATCCAATGAACTGAGAACGTTGGATACCGTTGTTAGTTTCCTAAGATCGCAAAATATCTACTGACATTCTCTTCCCACATAGGTTACTCCCTTCAGATTTCCTATCCTAACCCCTTTTCTAGATGGCCTGAATTTATAGGCTTTAGCAAAATCCCATAGCGGGGGAAATGGGAACCTCATACTGTATCCCTGCTTCTTAAGCAATGAAAACTCATCTCTCAGCGGCCACGTCGACCGAGTGACTTTAAAGATCTAGGCATTTGACTCTTTAGGGTCTTGCTCATTAGCATTTGTCCTTCGAATATGTCTGATGTAAATATCACAAATTAATGAACTATTTTTTAGTAATTGTCTCTGATTTGGTCTTCTTAATTTATCAGCATGTTTATGATCAATTGTTTTCACAAAATCAAATAGCATATTTCGAGGAAAACACATTTAAAGAGAAAAAGTTTATCTTACGTAAATATCTTATCACTATGACGTGTCATTCGTAAATGTCACTTTTACAACGGCGTCGCTAATTGCACAACTAGATTCAATTGCAACCAGTCAGGCGCCCCATTTCTGCCTCGGATTCAGGCCATGTAGAACAGAGGTTAGGATCGGAAATCTGAAGGGAGGCATCTCTGTGGGAAGAAAATGATCTACTGAGAGAAATGAGCATTATATCAAGGCTGAGTTCGTCTGTCACAGGGATTGCTAACGGTTTGTAGCAGTACATATGCAATCACACAAAAGTTGACAAAAGTCACATCGACACATGTGGTCGATTGTTCGTTGTTTGTTGCCTCAACAATCAATTCTAGTATGGTCGCGATCTAGTAAGTCACGTGGTCGGCTTTTATGATCACGTGACGTTATTATGACGTCACAATGAAGTTGCTTGGCGGCAAACTTTAACACTAGGATTGATGAAGTCGAACGTTGAAGTAAGTTATTTTTACGATCAATTTCAATTTTAACACATATGAGTCTATTTCTCAGACTGCATAACAATGACAAGCTTCTAGTAACTGAAATCCTACCCAAGCTGTGCTAAACAATAACTTACTCCAATATTAATGAGGAAAATAAAAGTTGATTATTTAAAAACGAACACAATTGACCTAGTGAATTTGAACTGTCACTTTGTATTTTGTTTTCATCAATTTTTTATTGATAGGCCTATTTTCCCCGTTTCGGTTGATATTTTTCGTGTTTGGTGTCTTAACATTTGGATCAGATCTTTCCTTGTGAAAGATAAACAGTAAGATGTAAGGTAATAAAGATGGTTGATATATATGATTTTAATCTAGGATGATATTCCTCACGTATCTCTCGATTGCGGCTTATGAAGTAAGGAAGTACATGAACTACAAAGGTAAGTTTAAGTAAAAATAACGATGAAACCATGTGCATTGCAAACAATGCCATGTACATATGTCATCTTTTCCCATCAACAACATTTAAGGACAATAGGTTTGTCCCTTTGCTAAATATACGCTACCAGAGTCTTATGTGTTGGTCGTTCTAAATTTAGTCTTTGGCAACAAAATCATGCACTAGCCTATAGATGGTACCATTGTCATGTCACTGGTTAGATTTCATCAATCATCATTCATGAAGGGATGCTTTGCCAACATTCATATGTGGACGTGACAAAAAAATTCTGTGATTTAAATATTTTTTCTAAAATAATTAAAAACAAAAATCTTGTGAGAACGTGAAAACTTCACAACAATTTTGAAAGCAGTCATTCTTTGTGTTGAGATTTCGACAATGGCCCCGAGGATGATCCGTTTGTGGTCTGGATTGAGTCTAAACCGGTACGGGATGATCTCCCTTTGCTCGACGACCTCCTGCCGCCACTGCCAGAACCGGGTCACGTGGCTTTTAGCCGCGCCAATCATACAAATTCAGAAGGGGGTGGGGACTTAACATACGCATACTGTCCTCCCATTGGCTCCTATAGGACCTACTACACTGCACGTGACGCGGAGAAGTTCAAGGCCAAATATGGGAAGGACTATCCAGTAGGCCGAGCCTTTGTGCAGCCCGAGTGGTAGCCAGCTGGAAGTATTCATACATTTCAAAATTATTATTCCATTTCGTTCCGCATGTATTGAAGTCAGATACCATTTTGTAACTCTGTTATGTAACAATAAAAATAGATTTGAACAATCAAATAGCGTTTAGTTTTGTTTTCTAAAATCGCTAAGTACCCACTACAAATCAACCATTACCTCGATGAGTATATTTCATTCGCATTTAGTTTCATAGTAAACGCGGTTCTTGTTGAGATTGAACTGTGCAGGCCTTCTTCATAGCATTTAGGCCTATCCTAACTAAGGCACACGCTTGTCTGGATGGGTGCATTGTATGACGTTACTTGAAATGGAGTTTTGTCATTCCGAAATTATGGCAGTCGGAAATGCAAGGAAATGTTAATGGCTTTAATCAGGGTACAGACGAAAAAGGATAATGTTCTTCTAAAAACCATATGAGTTAAATAATTATGTTAACTTACGTTTATATGCTTTCCTCATCACCATCAGAACTCTAGTCTCTAACATGTAACATGAAACATTAAGTCGTAGATTTCAGCACGTGCAGCACGCAGATCACGCGCTCGGTAGCAGTTAGTCTGTACATTATCTAATCAATCAAAACGATCATGTCTATGCAATGCAAACGAATGATAGGGAAAAAACTTAAGTTTGAATACTCTAGTGCATAAAGAAAATATATAAAGGTGAGATATATCTGTGTCATTTTGGAGGTTCTTCTTTTCTCAGGTAAACCTCCTTTCAAGGCAATACAGAATATCCGGTTACTGAAAGTAGATTTTAACATGAATGTAAATTTCGAAATAACCCCTTATCTCATCAAAATCATATCTGTGATACCTATTTGGGTTGTCACTCATCCAAGATCTGATGGAATCCCGTAGAGCTCCGTGTTCGCCGGAAGTTGTTACTGTCCCGTTGAAAATGCATGCTTTCAGATTTCTGAAAGCGGACACGGGGCTCCGTCAGATCTTTGATGAATGACGTCCCTATTTTTTTAAAGCTTCGACGAATCAAAGATATGATTTTAATGAGATTGGGAATGACCTCATTATTACCTCACGTTTTATCTACCTCAATATAACGGTAGGAAGGGAGTTGCTCTTGAGTGCGTGGGGTGCACGAGCTTTTCGCGAAAGTCGGACAACTGCGTTTGTCAGAAACTTTTTCAGCGTTCGTGTTTCATCAGTATGGCTACATCATTTTTATAGGAAATATAATTCGTGGTTAATAATAAATGAAATATTTGCCATCTTTTCCTTCGCTTTATATGGTAGATATATAACACTCTCCCGGGTTTGAGTTGAATGTAAATATTAGGGTAGGAAAAACCCTTGAGGCTTTTTTCAAACAAAACCTCGGGAGAGTGTTTTATCCTTTACATAATGAACAAAGGGTTACCGATTCAAAGATAAGACAAGCGGAATTGTACGAAAATTGCCGAAGTTCACAACCCTCTCCTCACTATGGTTAAGTTGGCTCTAAAAATACCATATCCACAGTATATAGATATCTACCTGTCGATTAGGTCACAATGATCACGCCACATTCATTCGAGTCATTCCTGAGTTTAGCTATGGCCTTGATTCGTTCCTACAGTTATGATAACTACTTGTTTTCATAATAAGCACGATTCATTTTCATATTTGTTAAAATACTGAATTCAAATCATGGCTTTGACAAGGAAAACAGTCTACATAACTTACGAGTTTGAATCCCAGGGCGACCGTGATCTGTGTACATACATCAAGAATCAATTGACTTCAGCCGGCTTCCATGTGACAGATTTCTACTATGACGGGAGGCCAGGGGCGACGAAAATCCACGAGAGAAGACGATTGATTGAGGAGGCAACATGGACCATAATAATAAAGACACAAGATTATGAAATGTGTTGTGAACTCGCACACGAAGAAGCGATTGCGCTTGACGTCGCGTTCAGTCGACGCCTAAATAACGTATTGTACGTTCTATATACATGTTGCACACACGTCGTTTCCTCACTGTGTTTGGACCACGACGCTTGGATAGAAGACTTAATAAACATTGTGAGCAGGGACCCGCCTGCAAATTTTGACGTCTGCTACAACCCCAAACACTTGGATCTAACTGAAACGTTTCGTCAGGTGAGTGGTCGGGCGTCGTCAGCTCCTGTCCTACCTACAAGAGATCATGACAGACCGGAATGCGCCTTATCACTTAAACTTTCACCTTGGCTTACATATAAGTTATACCAAGCTTTTAAACAAGCTCAAAACGATCGACGAGTTCAGTTCAGAATATCCTGCTGCTCCGCCTCGTCCATTCAAACCATCAACTCTCATACAGAGAGCGACGTCGTTAGCGAAGACTGCTCTAATGATGTTAGAAGCTCTGAAGCAAAGGGACTTGATCCAAGTCTGAACAATTCTGGTCCGTGGAAGTCATTACAGTTCAACGATGCGGACAAGCCTGAACCAATCAACTCCGGTTCCACGGACAGTTTCTCGAACTATACCCTGGACACAGTCTTCCTTGATGTTTCAGTTTGTGAAGAGGAGACTTGTGCCTTGCTTCAACCTAAGGGAACATTCCAGCCGGATGCATACGTGAAAGAATCCCGGAAACGTTCGTCAGTATGTGTCATCTTATAGACGTGTACAGAATGTCGTTTGAAATGAACTTTCTAATTTTGAAATTTAAATGGCAATTTAACAAACTTCAAAGACCATCATCCAATATGATTGAGATTGCCTGGTGTTGTGGTCTATCTTACTCTATGTATGTGCCTCGTTACGCTGTATGTAGTATACCCATGAAGTCTACGCAAGTAAGAAGGGAAACTGTTATTTAACCTATACCCTGTTATAAAACCTGGAAATAGTTACTGAATTTAACTACCTTGGACATTTGATAACATCAAACGGAAACTTTAAGATATGCCAGAAGTCACTCGCTGGGAAAGGATTGAATGCAATGAACGTGTTGTTTGTCAACATTTGTAAAGGAGATATGACACCAAATACTTGCTGTCAGTTGTTCGATGTCTTCGTTTCAAGTACCATGAACTATGGTTGTGAAGTTTGGGGAACAGCATTCGCTAACGAAATAGAACGTATTCACCTCAAATTCCTAAAACGAATATTAAAAGTACATTCAAAATCTACAAATGCCGCTGTCTACGGGGAATTGGGAAGATATCCTTTATACGAGGGGGTATCCAAAAGTTTCAATTATCACAAAGAATGTACTGGTGAATACGAACCAACTGGTCACTGTAGCATAAGTGATCCTTGTCTACTTCCTGGGACAATAAGAGTCTTGTTCGCAACAGCCAGTTTTACTTCTGTTGACCAAATAACACAGTACCCCCTATTATGGAGAAAATTGAGGCGCGCAGTGTAATTAAGTATTTACATTTAAAGGGCTATACTGCCCGTCAAATTCATGATGAGATGAAATTTGTTTATGACAATGACAGCCCATCCTATGACACTGTTGTGAGATGGAAAAGGAATTTCCAAACAGGCCACATGTCGCTCGCAGATGAGCCAAGAAGTGGACGCCTCTCAATTACTGATGATATGGCTGTCATCAAGAAGGTTGAGACGCTGGTTCAAGAAGATCGCCGCGTAACTCTGCATGAAACAGGTCTGAGTTATGGCAGTGCATGGAACATATTCCATAACCAGTTGCATATGTCCAAAGTGTCAGCACGCTGGGTTCCTCGCTTACTGACTCCATTGCAAAAACTGAATCGAAGGGACATGTCAGGGCAGGCATTGGAGTTTCTGGAACAAGGCGAAGAGGATTTCTTCAAACGTCTTGTTACCATGGATGAATGCTGGGTGTATCAATATGATCCTGAGACAAAAGAGATGAGCAAAGAGTGGAAGCATGCTACGTCACCACCTTCCAAAAAGGCCAAGGTGCAAAAGTCTGCAGGAAAGGTCATGGTGTCTGTTTTTTGGGATTGTCGTGGAGTCATCTTTACAGATTATCTAGCTAAGGGTCACAACATTACTGGAGCTTATTACTGCAACCTGCTGAGCAAGTTACGAGATGCCATTAAACAGAAGCGCCGCGGTATGATCACCAAAGGTGTACGCCTGTTAGCTGACAATGCCCCAGCTCACACTTGTCAAGCCGCTGCTGTGGAGGCACGGCGATGTGGCTTTGAAATCTTACCGCATCCCCCCTATTTACCCGATCTTGCACCAAGTGACTTCTTCTTGTTACCTGAGATGAAAAATCCAATTCGTGGACGTCGTTTTGAGGACACCAATGACCAAAGTTTGTACCTTTGATATGTGTTTGTGATAATTGAAACTTTTTGATTTCCCCTTGTATATAACCGCTGTGTCCGATTTATAAAGTATTGGTTCAAAGTGCAACGTTCAAATAATAATGTTTTAAAAATATGTTTTGATATTTTGCTTGAATCTTGTTTTAGAGGAGTTCATAACTGGCAGAGTTTGTTAAATCTGTTCTATTTAAACATGGTTTTTGTTTTGTGTGGATGTTTCCTGATAGTATGGATGCAAGTTATGTTTGTAAAATATTTAAACAACGTTTAATTGATGAATTTGTACAGAAATGGAACAGTGATATTTCTCAAAGTCCTAAATTTGCATTGTATAATAATATCAAACATAATTTCGTCTATGAAACATACCTCAACTATATTCCACCAAGTTTGCGAATGTCATCTCATAAATTAAAAATAGAAATCGGTCGCTATTCAAATATACATAGAAATGATAGATTGTGTGGCCGATTTTTGTAATGAACATAGCATTCCTGCAATTGAAGACGAATTTCACTTTATTTGTGTATGTAAAAAGTATGACATTTATAGAGTCAAATATAAAAGCCGTTAATTTTGGGAATGTCCATCTAAATTCAAATTTATCAAACTTTTACAGTCTAAAGACGCATGTACTTTATTGTATTGAGCAAAGTTTATTAAACAATGTATGTATCGGAAATAATTCATGTCCTGCCTCATACTCTAAACACACTACAACCCCAGCAAAACGAAACGCCTACTTTATGTTCCTTAAAATGAAAGATGCAATAATTTCTTAAATATAATTAATGGCGGTCTCCACGTTATGCTGAATCAATAGCTAATATGAAAGTCCATGGAAATCGTGGAAAACTGTGATTCGAGTCAATAACATTCATGAAAAACACGCCCAATGAAGACTGCTATCCCGCAAACACAAAACGTTTTAAAAACGTTTCCTTGAAGTTTCCAAGCAAAACGTTTCCACAAAAGTTTTTGAAACATTTATAAAACATTTCTGAAAACATTTTTCCGCAACGTTTTTAAAACGTAACAAAAAAACGTTTTTAAAACGAAGCTTTGAAACCTTACAGAAACGTTTCTTTACGAATGTTTTAAAAACGTTTCTAAAACATTTGGGTTACACCAGCCAAATAACGTTTCAAAAACGTTTATGAAACGTATTTTCAATGTTAATTGGGAAAACTGTGCATGGGACATTTTTCCTTTCTTGTATTCATGTTACGTTGATTTTAAACAGGGTTTGCTTATTAGGCAATGTTAATTGTTATAACATTCACGTGATATCAGTAGAAGGGGGACAACAATCCTAGCTACGCCATCCCTTATCTTTAACCCTCTTAGTGCCCGACCGTTTACGCTATGTGCTCACACAGTGCCGCTAACTTTTTTGAGTCACTCATAAAATGTCACAAGGGCGTTATATTCATGTTTATAAAATCATGAAATTTTAACTGAAGGATACCAATTTGGGTGTCTCTCTACCTTTGTATTTTTTTGTTATAAATACTTAGTATAAAAACATATAAGCATTGATTATAAACGACAAACACGTTTTTAGCGTAAATTACCAATGGCCACGTATGCGCATATATTTGTTTACTATCTCGGAAATAAATTCCTGTGTTAAAATTTTTAATTTAATTGGGTTTTTTTTCGAGAGAGAAAATGTCAGGGATCACGCTGATGTCTTTACTTTCTACATGCGACCTTTAGTTCACGAACTTATACAAGGTGATCATCATTAGGCCTATCATGCCTATCAGACCTATCATGGCTATCAGCGGTGACTCCGAAGTCGTATAATGGTCATACAGTGACAACCAAAGGCATTGGCAACATCATTGTTGGTCGACTCAACCTGCAACATCCCCAGAGCTCCTTCTCTTTCTCCACTGGTCAATCGGTGCATGATTTCGTACATGTGTGCCATATCATGCACAGTAGGCACCTTTTATACCCTGTAGAAGCATTCAGTTCATGCAAATGCTGCTTGAATATTGCTACATTTGAGTGATAATGCGTTTTGGTGATAGACAAACAAATTAAAAGTTTTCATTTTCAAGCAAAAGTGTTCATATAAATAATCGTCTGTGTTCCCAAATACTATTAAGTCATTTGACAAACAGTAAACTCGTTTTCACTAAGGTAAATTACGAGAAAAGATCTTTAATGACTAAAAAATATATTTCATAAGTTTCACATTTAAACTTACTCAATAACAGTATTTTCATCGTTTAGGGGTTATGATGTAAAGCATACAACCTTTTTGTCTAGTTACACAAATTTAAAGTTTACTTTCAACTTCTTCTGGACATCTAAATCACATGTATTGGTTACTACCAGTCTGGTCGAAAACCGGACAATTTTAAACTTCTTTCAAAAGCTGCATTTTGTCACAATATGAATCCATCAGGATTTTTAAACGTATTATTAGCATAAACCCAGCTAACAAATCTACGTAGTGATAACGTTGTGACAACGTCAGCTTTACGTTGTCCTTACGTAGATCCTGACGTTGTGACAACGTCAGTTTGTAGACTCCCAAACAGGTTGCTACAACGTTGATTTTCTACGTAATTACTACGTTGTGAAAACGTTGTAACGACGTCTATGTTTACGTTGTCCTTACGTAGATCCTGACGTTGTGACAACATCAGTTTGTAGACTCCCAAACAGGTTGTTACAACGTCGATTTTCTACGTATTTACTACGTTGTGAGAACGTTGTAACGACGTCTATGTTTACGTTGTCCTTACGTAGATCCTGACGTTGTGACAACGTCAGTTTGTAGACTCCCAAACAGGTTGCTACAACGTTGATTTTCTACGTAATTACTACGTTTTGAGAACGTTGTAACGACGTCTATGTTTACGTTGTCCTTACGTAGATCCTGACGTTGTCACAACGTCAATCTGTAGACTCCCAGAAAGGTTGCCACAACGTTGTGTTGCAACGTAATTACGACGTTGCGAGGACGTTGTAACGACGTCTATGTTTACGTTGTCCTTACGTAGATCCTGACGTTGTCACAACGTCATTCTGTAGACTCCCAGACAGGTTGCAAAAACGTTGTGTTGCAACGTAATTACGACGTTGCGAGGACGTTGTAACGACGTTTATGTTTACGGTGTCCTAACGTAAATCCTGACGTCGTCACAACGTCAATCTGTAGACACCCAGAAAGGTTGCTACAACGTTGTTTTTCTACTTACATACGATGTTGTGAGAACACGAAAATGCCGTCTATCTCACGTAGTTTTGTTGTCTCTCAAACGCATTACGACGTTGCCATAACGTCCTTACAGATTCCATTTGTAGACTCATGAACATTGAAGCCTACCCAATTCAGACTATATACATAAACAGTCTATCAACTCATATTGTCAAAAACATTTAGTAACATTTCTTGTAAGTTAACCACCGCTATAAAATAAGTTATAACAAAAATATTATGAAATAGGGCTTTCTAATTTTGCCAAATAGTAACACAAATTTTAAGTTGACAGACTGCTTATTATAAGGCATTTCATTTTTAAATGGTAAAATCGTTTGTCATTTGTGATAATGTTCTTCACGGAATGATTGAAACTGCATGACAATATGAAAAGCTATGTTTTCAGTGTTCTTGTCTATAAGTTCGAGAACACAAAGATAACAGAGAGATGAAACTGTGATTATACTTTTAATTTGATTGAACTTAAAAAGATAGCTTTTTCCTCCGATAACCTTGTTTCCCTGCCCATTATCTTGTTCCCTTGTCCATTAGCTTGTTTCCTTGTCCATTAGTTTGTTTCCTTGTCCTTGGTTTATTTCTCGGTTCGTGAGCTTGTTTCCTTGTTGGATGCTGCTCTCTGCAAACAAATAATACACATTTATAAACTTTGAATTTTTTAAAACAAAAGAGGTAAGGGAAATCAGTAATATCTTGTATCAAGCATATTGATGTAGGTATGCATCTACGTTTATATAATAATTCTTCTTTCTCATACACAAATTTTGTATTATTTTATTATTTTATATTACATTAATTAGATTTACGGCGATACCTCATTACAACAATGTAGCACTTATTTAACTAATGTTTGAGGATGATAAATAAACAACAGAGGTTTAATTGAATAACGCGATAACTATGAATGTTACAGGGAGGTATGATCGTGTAAATTATTGCAAAAATAGTAACTACGACAAAACAAAGTTACCTGGTGAAATCGAGGCCCGGCATGTTAAGATGGAGCATGTATTAAGCTTTTCGAAACTTCCCCCTCGACATCACTTCCTTTGCAGTAATGTTTTTCATGTAGGCTTCTGCAAAATAAATCAACATGTCTAAATGTTAAAAAAGGATTAAAAAAACTATGAGTTTGAAAACACAAGTATATTGCTTTTTATGATGAAAGTTATTGCCTTCAAGAAACTTAAACCACAGAAACTTTATACATTCAACTGAGGTTATACATATATGATGAAATAATTGAATTGAATTTGGAAACAAACAAGCAGAACCGTAAGATAAGTATTTGTATGAATTGGCAATCATTTTAGATATCAATTGTATGACATCAAGCGATATCTATATTCCAATATTGTTTCAATTGAATTGTCATAAAGCTAAGTCATATGTAATTGTGAAGACATTAAATGTGTAGTTTGGAAATCTTTTGTTTTACCTTTTAAGCAGCTTATCGACATCAGGTGATTTGTCCCCAGTTTCTTCATCACGCGGCGAACACAATCGCCTCCAAAGTCGTTAGTAACCGGAGCTATAAACAATACAATAGCAAAATTGAACCTTTGTCTTCATTCAAAATAGCATGTTATTATAATATAGGTCATAGGTTAATATGATATTAGTAATGATGTATACGGTCGTAAGTAATCGTTCAATTACACATTGGACTTAGAGACTCGCTCCAAAAATATTTACATACACCATTAGTAAAAGAAATGGCTAGGTCTACTAACGACTTAGACTGTAGGTGTATCCCTGTTGGTGTTAGTAGAGTAGATGCCTTATAGCATTCTGAAGTAAACGAGAAAAAATGTAAAGAGATAGACAGTGAGGAAATAAATTCTTACCTAAATGATATCATATACGGCGTCGAAAACGAAAATGGTGTTGATCAACTGCACTAGCAGATTTGGCGCCAGTATTGTCTTTCCTCCAAGTGCTGCATGTTTTAGTCACGTGAATACACTGTGATTGGTCTTAGTCTATCCCCCAGCCATCCCGAAGGGCCAGCTGACATGGGGCTGATGAGTGCAACAGATGTGACCCTGTGACCTGTGTTACTGTATGACCCATTTCTCACGAGTAAACTGGACAGAGCTGTGTTACATTCAGATACATGAAATCACAAATCTGCACTCTTTACATATGATAAATAAAATATCTGTCAGTTGGCGACAAATAGCGCACTCGATGAGATAAACATGATATTATAAAATAGCAGATATGACCGCTATTATGTAATGAGTAATGAAATAATGAGATTTTAGTGAACTATAACTTCTTACCACAGTGAAAATATGTGTGATTGACGTGACTCGACGGTAAATGGAACTTAATTCGAACTGATATTACGTCATTCTAACGATCTATATTTAAAAACTAATATTTAAATCACACTTTGAATTTATATATACACTTATTTGTTTTCAAAATTCATTAATCAATGTCTGAAAAATCAGATAGGACTAGTGGAGTCCGTTTGGATATCCCGATACGATAAGAACAATGGATCTATATTCAAAGTCATCATGTATCAGATGATATATGTCACGTGAAAGGTGTTTACTAAAACCTAAAAACCATCAGAAATATTAATTGAAGGAAGATGACGGCATATTGAAAATTGCCTACTCACATAATAATCATATCCGTTTATTGTGTGTAAAGTATTGTTGATTTTCATAAATATTGTATTTCACCATCATGTATCTAAATTGTTGCGTTTATTTGGAAATATCTTCAAAGTATAGCCATTCACTGCAACTCAATGTATATTTTTGGTGTTGTGAAAATGCACTGCCGAATGTAGGGTTATTGAGATCTAACAGTAAGAAAGCAACATTTGTATTTACTAAAATTGTCAGAGGATAGAACAATAAATATTACACCAAACAAGAAATCATATCCAGTTTTTAAAAAAAAACATCACTATCATTGATTGCATTCAAATCAAAATACATGTGTATCTTAAAGCCATCATTCAGTGAATTCTTTTAATGTATATATGCTAGTGTTATTACATCATGCTGAAATTCCTGCAGCGATAATTGATGACGAATTGAATGCATTTAATATTCATATCGTTATGAAATTAAGAATATACGCTGATTGGTCGTACTTAATATTTCTTTTGAAAAGAACAGTAATTTTGCACTGAAATCACACACATTGATTCAAAGTATCTTTCTGATAACAAATTAAAACAATGTTGTGTTTTACCAATTGACGTCCTAAAGAAAACACATTATAAAATAGATCTTAGAAACTTTGTTTCACATAAGTGTTTTCGCTGAGATTCATTTTAAGTTCATTTAAATATTAATCATTACATATGCCATGACCAGAATATGTGTTTCAAGTATTTTCTTCAAATATATTAGGATGATAGAAAACTATGGCACCGAAATATAGAATTACAACTAGTTTTGCAATAATCAACTATTAAATCGTTGTGGGGGTTGGACTTGAGGAAAAGGACAAATTAGTTTTATGTGTCATGTAATTATTCTGCCATATATTCTGACGCATGTGAACGCGTTAATAACGCGAGTTTGCAACAAGCAAGCTATTCCAAACAAATGAGAAACCATTTAAACATAATGATATAAGATCAGTACAATGGTTACGAACAATACTCTAGACAATACGTACCACTTTCGGTCGTTTTGATACCCAACCATTCACAAGGAGGAAAGCATTCTTGTCAAACGCATTTTATGTGTAAATATCATATTGGCAATACAATCATGTTAACATTATAACTTTGCAACGCAATAGCAGTGTTATAGTTGTGCCCTCAGCGATGGAATAGTATTGTCAAGTCATTCATTGATGATCTATATACTATAGTATGTAGATGATATCCGTCTTCCCTTGCCACATACCATGTTTATTTCAGGGGCGAAGCCACGAGTGAAATACATACTTTTCTACATCAGGAGACCAGATAAACATGGTATTTTGCAAACATAGTACAAACAGACATTCCATTTATCATATAGGTTTTGTGTTTTATGTTTAAAATGAATGATTGCAATGGTAAATGTACGACTTTGGCAAATACACGTCACTCTGCTGAGTGTCGATAAAGGTTATCATCACTGTAGAAGGTACAAGGTTTATTTCACTGAGTAACTGTTTCTAACACCAAATTATATGATAAGGTATTATGACAATATGTTTTTTTATGTGTTTGATGTTGAAATATACATATACCTGTCACAGAAGACGTGTTGTATGAGATCTCATTGTTTTCCAATTACACATAACGAAGATATTCCTTCGGTATTTGAGGAAACATAACCTATAATAGAATCCATACGAGATTCGTAAAGACACTGATCGCTGTGTGTAGTATTTATACAGATTATTACCCGAGAAAGTATGCTATATTATCGTATACTTTACACGACTGGTACGAAACAAGTGGGATTTTAATTGTTTTGTTACAAGGTTACAATGGCAAACGTGATATTTGTGTTTGTGCTCGTATTATAATTATTATATGAATGGATGATTTCCGCCTTTCTGATTGGTCCACTCGGTCACATGACAGCCTTGACGCCGAGCGATGTCAACCTCTGTGAGTCGCGAGAGGTTGATAACGAAATCCACACACCTCCGGTGGCTAAAAATAGATTTGGGAAATCCTGGTCTTGAGCTCCGTACTACGCGTGTTACTATGTGAGTCAAGCGGTATAGGCATCGCTTCGCCCTGTAGCTGCTGAATTAGAGTGACGTCCCTTTCCGTATTGACAATATGGCAGACGATATGTCAGTTTCAAAGAATGAAATATCAAAACAAAGATTCGGGAGTGTTTCAGCCGAGGAAATAAACCGACTGTTGAAAGAAAAAGATGCGCCGAACACCAGGAGGGCAACAGCCGGTGCTGCAAAGACTATGAAGGCCTACCTTCAGGAGAAAGGTTTGCCGACGGAGTTTGAGACACTTGCATTATCGGAGCTTGACAAAATACTTGCAAAATTCTATGCCGAGGTGAGACAAGAGAATGGCGAACAGTATAAACGTGGTACTATGTTTTCCCTACGCCATGGAATTAACAGATATTTGGCCAGTATCGGAAAGAACATTGACATTATTCATGGCCCAGCTTTCACTGAATCAAACAAAGTATTTGTAGCCATGACAAAGGAATTAAAGCGCCTAGGGAAGGGAGGAGTTGATCATTATCCACCAATAGATGAATCAGATCTCAAGAAAATGTATCAATATTTTGACACGGACGATAACATCAAGCTACAGGAAAAAGTTTTTGTTGACATCATGTTGTACTTTGGGAGGAGAGGGAGAGAAAACATCCACGAACTAAAGGTGTCTGACTTTGCGGCTCAGCGAGACTCAGAAGGGCAGATATACATCTATATGACGAAAGATGAGCTTACGAAAAACCACCAGGATGACCCAAACAGTGCGAAAGGGAGAATGTATTCTAAACCAGGTAATTTTCATTTTTTTCTGTTTTTATAAATTCACAACATGTTCATATTTAAGTATCATGAAAAATTTGATAATATTTTCAAGCAATTGTTTTAGTTTTAACGGCATTCAAAAGGATGTTCTTTAAAACAAATTATTATGAGGTTAATTTCAACATTCTATTCGTGTTCACAGCTTACATAAAAGTTACTACAGCTCTCAATTTTGCGAAAACTCTAAATATTAAGAAAATTACATAGTTAAAAGATTATATTCGCAATAACATGCTCTAGACAAATTTCGGGATTTCATAATTAATCAACATGAGCCTCTTTTCATAATCATCAACTAAGCATATATATAAGGTACACGTGGAAATGTATTCACAATATATTATAAATTGACTTATTTTTCTCATTATATATTCTAAGAAAGAACGTTATTATGATGGTTCGAGGACGTAATGACCAGCGTTTCTTTACTACGTTTTAGTGACGTGACACGTACGTTAACTACAACGTCGTCACAACGTTGAGAAATTACGTTAGGGTTTACGTACTAAATACGTTGCAGCGACGTCGAGATATCATGTTACCAATATAAAGGCTTTACACGGCGGTTTGGTCTATAGTAACCGTTTATAGTGATTCCTATGTATATCTAAAGAATGACCATGAATATATGTTTGACCTTTCTTCTCACTAATGCTCGAGTTACTTGCATTAATTTAAATCGAATAAGTGTCGCATTGAATCAAAGATTTCAAAGAAAATGCGATTTTGATGGAGATGACATACTTTTTCTTTAGTAATTGAGTACTTTCATTGGGAATGAGTTATCTTATATATTCTGAGATAAGTACGTTATTATGACATTGTAAGGACGTGAGGCCAAACGTTACATTATAAGTACATAATTATGAAAAGTACACAATTTACAATGTCGCCACAATGTTGAGAAATAACATTACAAGAATAAAGAGTTTATCCATCATGTGGGCTGTACAAACTGTTTATTCTGAACCTTGTCTGTATTTGAAGAATGATTAATATGCATATATATACACATGGAAATAATCAAGCACCTCCGTATTCTAAAGTAAAATGTGATGTTGTGAGAGCGTTACTGTACTTGAATTGAATTAATCACTTTCGATACGAGAAACTTAGGTTTAATGAAAGATTTCTTCGTGCAAATTGTTTGAACTATCATTGAAAAAATTGCCGTATTCATGTTTTTTCAATACATATTGGATTCTTTCCGGTTCAATCTGTTAATAAAGCGCATTTCTTTGCTGTAGGCTATTACAGTAAACACTGACAAGATTTCGTCAGTAGACTATTTTTTATTGAAATTGTATTTTCAAAATTTCGTGATTTTGATAGTTCATAGTTTATACTGCGCCCAGTCCGAGTCACGTGACCATGTCACCAGCACGCAACACGTTCGCCATCAGCGGGCTCATTAGCCCCATAGACCTCCTTTAACTAATGACTTCTTTTGACCAGTTGACTTGAAAGAATGAATTGCTCACATTAGAGCAACCAATATTCACTTTAATTTCTCAGAATAACCTAACGCTAAACTTTTCCCATGTGTATATGTTTGATATAATTGACTTACTGTTAAAATGTTATGTTCTGAAATAAGAACATGTTTATGACGTTGTGGTGATGTAAGGTTCAACGTTACAATTCTACGTTGTAGTGACGTGATAAGTATGTAAACATCACATCGTCACAACGTTTGGAATTTACG
Organism: Gibbula magus; assembly: GCA_936450465.1. Classification (NCBI taxonomy): domain Eukaryota; kingdom Metazoa; phylum Mollusca; class Gastropoda; order Trochida; family Trochidae; genus Gibbula; species Gibbula magus. The sequence goes on along the minus strand of OW388293.1, from coordinate 59,118,008 downwards.
TAAGATGTTACGTAACAACAAAATCGTAGCGACGTCAAGAAATTACGTTACCAAAATGAAGGCTCCACCCACCGTTTGGTCTCTAGTAAATATTCATAATGATTCTCGTGTGTATTTAAATAATGACTGTGAATAGATGTTTTACTTACTTTTATCATTTTGTATTCTGAATTAAGTACGTTTTTATGACGTTGTCATATATGACATATTATGACGTCGTAGCAACGTCCAGAAATCACATTACCAGAAAAACAACATTTAACGACTGTTAGGTCTTTACTAACTGTTTATACTGATATATTTGTGTATTTAAAGAACGACTGTGAATAAATGTTTGATATTTTTCACTTACTTTTATCATTTTGTATTCTGAATGAAGTACGTGTTAATGACGTTGTCAGGACGTAAGGCACAACGTAACATTACTGCATGTTAATGACGTGATAAGTACGTTAACTACAACGTTGTCACAAAGTTGAAAAATTACGTTAGGGCTTACGTAATTACTACGTCGTAGCAACGTCCAGAAATCACATTACCAGAAAAACAACATTTAACGACTGTTAGGTCTTTACTAACTGTTTATACTGATATATTTGTGTATTTAACGAACGACTGTGAATAAATGTTTGATAATTTTTACTTACTTTTATCATTTTGTATTCTGAATGAAGTACGTGTTAATGACGTTGTCAGGACGTAAGGCACAACGTAACATTACTGCATGTTAATGACGTGATAAGTACGTTAACTACAACGTTGTCACAACGTTGAAAAATTACGTTAGGGCTTACGTAATTACTACGTCGTAGCAACGTCCAGAAATCACATTACCAGAAAAACAACATTTAACGACTGTTAGGTCTTTACTAACTGTTTATACTGATATATTTGTGTATTTAAAGAACGACTGTGAATAAATGTTTGATATTTTTTACTTACTTTTATCATTTTGTATTCTGAATGAAGTACGTGTTAAAGACGTTGTCAGGACGTAAGGCACAACGTAACATTACTGCATGTTAATGACGTGATAAGTACGTTAACTACAACGTTGTCACAACGTTGAAAAATTACGTTAGGGCTTACGTAATCACTACGTCGTAGCAACGTCCAGAAATCACATTACCAGAAAAACAACATTTAACGACTGTTAGGTCTTTACTAACTGTTTATACTGATATATTTGTGTATTTAAAGAACGACTGTGAATAAATGTTTGATATTTTTTACTTACTTTTATCATTTTGTATTCTGAATGAAGTATGTGTTTATGACGTTGTCAGGACGTAAGGCACACCGTAACATTACTGCATGTTAATGACGTGATAAGTACGTTAACTACAACGTTGTCACAACGTTGAAAAATTACGTTAGGGCTTACGTAATTACTACGTCGTAGCAACGTCCAGAAATCACATTACCAGAAAAACAACATTTAACGACTGTTAGGTCTTTACTAACTGTTTATACTGATATATTTGTGTATTTAAAGAACGACTGTGAATAAATGTTTGATATTTTTTACTTACTTTTATCATTTTGTATTCTGAATGAAGTACGTGTTAATGACGTTGTCAGGACGTAAGGCACAACGTAACATTACTGCATGTTAATGACGTGATAAGTACGTTAACTACAACGTTGTCACAACGTTGAAAAATTACGTTAGGGCTTACGTAATTACTACGTCGTAGCAACGTCCAGAAATCACATTACCAGAAAAACAACATTTAACGACTGTTAGGTCTTTACTAACTGTTTATACTGATATATTTGTGTATTTAAAGAACGACTGTGAATAATGTTTGATATTTTTTACTTACTTTTATCATTTTTTATTCTGAATGAAGTACGTGTTTATGACGTTGTCAGGACGTAAGGCACAACGTAACATTACTGCGTTTTAATGACGTGGTACGTACGTTAAATACAACGTTGTCACAACGTTGAGAGATTACGTTAGGGCTTACGTAATTACTACGTCGTATAGTCAGTGGGCCGAGTACAGAAAATGTGTCAAAGTGCTTCAGTCAAAAGTGTGAATAACATTTCTCATTTAAAATAGATAGAGAACATTGTTTTAACCTAAATTGTAAAATGTTCTACTTCCAAAGTATGTTCAATAATGAGAAATAGGCATTTAAAAATAAAAAAAGGTTGTTTACATGTAACCATAGAGACAATGTATTTCAACCAATCAGAAATTAGGACACCACATATTCAGCCCGGTACTGCAACATGGCTGCCCCCATACAGTGTGTTTGTCACATGCAAGAGCTGGACAAAAATGAGTAGATTCTTGCATTGACAGTTATTATTTGGGGGGAATTATGTAACTGTATGATGCAGTGGTCATTACTAGATGGTATGGAGAAGATTATTGCTCTTGAATTGGATTTTGATGGGGAATATGTGGCTGGATATCACAGACGAAATTTACAGACAAAAATATGTAATAGCATAAACACCTACGGAAGGGAAAGGGTGTTTTGATGGAATTACAAGTGACAAGTGAGTCTGAAACTGTTGTTGAACCTGTGGTGAAGAAGATAAAAACTAAGATCTGTTTTTGATGACACTGTCATTGACACACATTCAGCAAATCACTAAAAAAAACTCATTACCTTTGAAACAACTTCGGATAAATGGATGGAGGCAGCAAAATTGAAAAATGATGAATGGGTTTTATTACAAGTTGACCCATATAGCAGCAGTGAGGTATCATGTTACAAACAATACACCAGATAGTTGTACACTGAGAAAGAACAGGCCACTAACTAATTCATAGACGGCAAAATCATCTTAAAGAAGATGTTATGAAAATGAATCTTTTGACAAAACTTTTCATATATAGATCCAAAGTGAAATAAACTGAAGATATTGACATCAGCAGCTACAGAAATTTTCAGTGAAAGTCAAGACTCGAGAAAGCATTCCCATAACTTGAATATGTTCAGCTCAGACCAAACTGTTGTGAATCAGTGTGTTGTACGATGAAAATAATCCTATACAGATATTAAACATTCCATGTGATGTTGATACTGATAATGGCTATGACTTTGACACCATCAGAACATTCACAATAGGATGATATCACACAAATTTATAGAGCGGCCTTGGTTGTTTGGTCATGCATGGCTTCACACCTGGATTAAGCTGCTGGCCATGTCAATCTTAAGAGGATAGTCACAACACGGTGCCTATGAATGCTTAACTTTCTGGCATGGAGCTGTGATGAGTCTATATAGTGACTTGAGGACAGACAGGATTCCTGTTGATCTGCAGATACAAAAGTGGATACTCTCTGTCTCGAAAACTGCTGCCCAAGCAAGTTGCACTTGGCATGACGATAAGAAATCTCACATCTCACAGGTACTTGTTTTGTTGCAATAACGTTTCAATGATGTTATTAATTTAGAGGCTTTAAGTCAGTTAAAACCCTTTTAGCTCATCAGGCATGAAAGGCGCCATGGGCCTATGGCATGGCGTCCGCCCATCCATCCATAAACTTGAAACTTTGAAATTTAAGAATAAATTATGGAGGTTTTAAGTATCATATGATATTGTGTTATTAATTTGAAGCTTTTCTTGAGATAAAGTTTGTATTCATTTTGAATGAGAATTTCTAGTAAAAGTAAATTTGGTATTCATATTATATGAGTTTATACTTTATAACTGATTTACAACAAGAGGTTTATAATATTTAAAATGAATTTTGATAATAACTTTAAAATTTGATGACTGTTGTGTAATGCTGTATTATGTGATATCTTAATCTTTTCCTTAGAGATGATAAATAACATAATTCCTGATGAGTTTCAAGGCCAATGGCTCTATTTTGTTTAGATTACATTGAATTTACTCTCAGTAGCTCACTGGCTATTGTTTACAAATATAAAGTCTTAAAGAAAAAGATAATTGAATTGAAGAACTGTGAAATTTGCCTTCTTTGTCAGATGTTTCATAATTTGATGTTGTTTTGTCATCATCTTTCTAAGTCTTATGTATTCATACTTTTCTGTTAGGTTCATCCAGACTCCAGTCTCTATTGAATGCCTTTGATCACTGCGTCTCACACTCACTCACTTTGTAACATGGCACAGCCTTGGTAGATCCATGAAGACAACAAATGCATACCTCCATGTGGTAAGATATTCAAAATATTTCCCCATTCTGTGTTATCAAAATCTGCATTTGGTGTGTGTTTAAGTGCTGGACTATTATGGACTATGGTGTGAGTCTCAATACTTATCGGGGGCGGGATAGCGCAGTGGTTAGCCCGTTCGGTTTCGGATCTTGAGGTCCGGGGTTCGAATCCTGCCAGGGGCACGGCAACTTTGACTGCAGTAGAGAACTGTTCTACACGCAGTAAGGTTTGGGTGCAATGCTACACTGAATTTCAGAGTAGTACCACCCATGGTTCGCTAGTTCCAGCCGTTGCTCGCAGGTTTCACCGCAATGCATAGCCACATGGCGTTGCAGGCTTTCTCCCTGCCGTAATACTAGCAGCCGCGATATAAGTGAAATACTCTTGAAAGCGGCGTTAAACCCCAACTCACCTCACCTCAATACTTATCATATATCTGTCCTCATCTTTTTCTTTATCTGTAGATTTCGAGTAACAAACACACCTTTACCTTCCTTGCATAATATCCCATCTGTATTAACTTGTCAATTTTAGTTCATCTTGACCGATTGCTTATGGCATGGCATGGCGTTCGTCCGCCCGTCCGTCTGTAAACTTTTTGCTTTTTCCCTCACAGGCCATGACCTAAAACCTACATTCATCTTTTCTCCATAAAAGACCCACTGTTATGCTGTGTGCAAACTCTTTAATCATTGGGAATTCTAAATTGTAGATTTGAAGACCCTGTAGCCCCAATAATGGGTCACAGGGGTCACAGCCTAAAAACCTATTTATTTAATTAAATATTAAAGTATGAAAAGTACACAATAGTTGTTAATCCTTTGACAAGTACTTGTGATTATTAACAACCCAAATGAAGTCTTCATTTTACATAGAGATTATTTGAGGCCACTGCTTAATGTTAGGAAAACAGTGTGTTTTTTACAGCAGCATGACACCTGAAGTCACATCTCTACAACTACTACAATTATAGTTTGGTGAATTTCTATGGTCAAATTCTCAGTTTTATGTTTCATTATGTTATTCTGTCAAACTGTTTTACCGTTTTGATATTTGATGTGCAGAAATTAATTTCAATGTGTGAATTTACACAATTTATTTATCTTTGTAGATATATTCATACATCCAGGACAGAGGAGGATTGATTCCAGTGGATGCAGGGGCATGTCAACATATGTTTTGACCTGAACATTAAAGTCGGTCTCTGAAGTTGCAGAATTATAAATTGATCTGTTCACACAAGCAGCTTTTTACAACAGACTGAGACAATCAACAAGAATTTACAGTTGCTTAGTGCCAGCCGAGTTCAGCGTTATGTGTGTATTTGACAAATCGCACTTTTTCGTATTTTATGTGCGCTTCACGTTGATCTTACTAGTTGCTCCCCTTTATGTCTCCTGGGCTTACTGTATCTTCCATTATGTAAAATAAAGCAATAAATCATTGCCTAATTCCTTGTGTTTGTATTATTTATCATTCTTTTTTTGATGTAACTGAAAAGTATGTATTATCCAAAAGAAAGAAGGCTCATCTGGTGTTTTAAAGGCGCTGTAGCACGTTTTTTCGCTCAAATAAGTCGATGAAATGTATTTGAAAAATAATTTCACCAATGGTAAAACATCCTTCTCTCTTCGGAAAATAAAGTTTAAAATGAGTGTACATGTTTCGATAAAGCCATGGGAATCGTTTTTGTAGTACAAAATAATAAATGATGTTCACAATAAAATGGCCGCCATGCAATTTTTGCTTTATACGCAATACCGTTATTACCACTACGGATAATTGGTTTGTGTAATATGATGTTTTACCTTCTGAAGTTAATATAAATGACATAAACTATCATTATAAATGGGAAATTTGAAAAAATAAAATTTGCCAGAAACGTGCTACAGCGCCTTTAAGAGTTTTCTGGATTTGCTGATCGACTCATCAATTTTGAAGTTCAAATATCAATTAAACCATTTGTATTGACCATTTTTGACGAAGTTAGATGTTGTTTAAGGAGTAATAATTGGACTTATGAATTTTTTGGAATACAGCATTACTTATGAGAAAGAACACAATTATACCGATAAAATAAGCTTGAATTTGGGTGATTTATGGGGGGAAATAAGTTGCATACTGTGTCATAGTGGGGAAAAAACACGCTACCATATGCTTTAAAAACTAATCAAGGGAAGGACTTTATGTTCTCAGTGATATATTTACAGAAAAAGGATAAATACTACAAATAATAGAAAATTTCACACTTGACTAATTTTCCCATAGACTCCCATGATTGGCCGACAAGGGATCTTTGTGGTGTCATATTTCAGGGGGAAAAACACACCAAAACACATTTTTATTGCTGTTTTTTTTTCAATAAAACACTTTAAATTTGAAATGGTGTTCAAATAAATTGTAACTGTGTTATTTCATTACTGAGAATAATAATTTTGACATCTAAATAGCTTCAAATCCTTTATTGTCAACTCATTTGGTTTCAGTAAAATCTCAAAACGGTACCTATCTTTGAAGTCACCGTGTACATTTATGAACCAAGATTTTTAGTAGAACATTTTTGATTTAGGATCAGGGTATAATGGAGAGCATTTTAGTGTAAAGTTCTTTTATTCACCGACAAGTTGCAGCGAACCTGCATATATGGGTGTCGTACAGGTTTCGGCCCACTGACTATTAAGAACAATCTGGACTTATCCAACATGCTTGGGTGCTGCATATGGCTTGCATGTTTACTGGGTTTCTTTGGTATGCTAAGACCTGGTAACTTTTTGTGTGGAAGAAACTTTGACCCTAGAAAACACATTACTGTTAGTGATGTGAATGTATGCAAAAACGGTATATGTGTGAACCTCAAATGGACAAAAACTTTACAATTTCGTGAAAAGCTGCTCCAAGTGTTCCTTCCTGATCTCAAGGGTCATAAACTTGATCCAGCGTGCGTTGTGAGACAGGTATTGCAGTTTCACACTAGGACTGAGTTCACACCGGATACCCGCCCACTGTTGTGCAACAGTCAGTTTGAGCCACTCTCTTATCAAACTTTCATTGGTGTTGTTAATCATATCCTTGCTGTCAATGGCAGCAAAGACAAACTTTCAGGACATTCCTTTAGGAGAGGCGGAGCTAGTTGGGCGTTTGAAGTAGGTTTACCCGGACAATTGATACAGGACATTGGATTTTGGAAGAGCAATGCGTACCTGCGGTACCTTCAAATCTCTAGCCAGCAAAAATTAGATTCCATGCATGTTTTTGCTAATTCTCTGCCTCGGCAGTAGCACTGTATGCCCAAATGTTTGTGTGTATTTTCAATATTCTATTCAACTTTTACTCTCTACCCTAATCCTAAATCTCCCTCTAACTTTACAGTTAATTTGGAATATGAAGAAGAAGAAATGTTTATTTGTGTGTCACGCCACAATCAAGCATATAAAACTGTTAATTATGCGAAATCATTCCTTCCGGATACCGTTAAATTATGGAACTCTTTACCAAAGAACACAGAAATTCGCCATCTTTATTAAGTTTCCAAAATATAATTGTCAAGGAATCCGAAACATATGGAAATCCAAATTGTTCTTCGACTTTATAAATTTAACAGGCAGATTTGAACAATAACTTGTTTACTAATGTAATTGATACGTACTGATGAAGATTAATGGCATTTGTTGAAGTTGTCTTTAGAAATGTTATACTGTAAGTAAGTAGCCTACAATGAATTTCATTATTTCTTGTATTACTGTTGGCTTTTGTAAATTTATTATGTACTGTAAATTCACCATGACATGCCGTATTTCTGTGAACATATAGGTGAAAAACATTTGATTAATATACGATATTTATATTACGGTGTCAATAGCCAACATCACCATGATAAAACTGCGTCTGTGTGATACTATTTAAAATGTTGCTGACGTCTAAACAACCGTCAAAACAATTACACTGTAATTATATAATATAGCTGAGTTTAATTCTGACACGGTAAAACATATTTGAAAACAATTGACTGAAAGTATAATTATGACAATTTTTTTCGCAACGGATTACCAACGCCTTATGGTCGCTTAGAGCCGTATGGTCGCTGTCAGAATGCTTTATTTTTATAACATAGAAGAAAAGGCTTGAAAAATACACTAAATTGTTGAAGTGTAAATCTTTGTCATTTTGCTTTTTCAAACTAAGACCTTCTCAAGCTCATCAATTGTTATTTCCACATCGCCCGGTCGCGAGGTAACGCTGTTTCCCATTAGCATCAAGCGTGACGTTGCCCGCGGTCAAGGGCGGATAACTCTAAACGTCAAAACTGGAAAATGGTCAATTGGGCTGGGAGGATTAATTCATTAACACATTCCAAACCTTTTTGTAAGCCACCGCATGTTGGCTTTTTTATATTTCAAGCTGTACCTTCCAGCTTTGTTGTGTGAAATAAATTTGCCAGTTTCTACATATTTTCCCTTGTCTTATTCCATGTTAGTTAAAGGGTTATTTTATATATTATAAAATATGTTTTAACCAGGAAGTAAGATTACCTCCCTTGTTTCAGTTTTAAGCGTTAGAGTTACTCCCCTTGAATCTCGCGAGATCTCAGTGCATTGCAACATGGCGTTTTTGCTCGCTAGCAAATTTTAGCGTTACCCACCCACCCTCCCAGTAGTCTTATTGGTATGCGGTGCTCTGTCCGCTAATACATGGCCTATATTGTATGTGCTTGTTGGAGGATTAATTCCTTAACACATTCCAAACCTTTTTGTAAGCCACCGCATGTTGGCTTTTTTATATTTCAAGCTGTACCTTCCAGCTTTGTTGTGTGAAATAAATTTGCCAGTTTCTACATATTTTCCCTTGTCTTATTCCATGTTAGTTAAAAACACAAATAAATGAACTATTTTTTAGTATTTGTCTCTGATTTGGTCTTCTTAATTTATCAGCATGTTTATGATCAATTGTTTTCACAAAATCAAATAGCATATTTCGAGGAAATCACATTTAACCAGAAAAAGTTTATCTTATATATATCTTATCACTATGACGTGTCATTCGCAAATGTCACTTTTACAACTGCGTCGCTGATTGCACAACTAGATTCAATTGAACCAGTCAGGCGCTCCATTTCTGCCTCGGATTCAGGCCATGTAGAACAGAGGTTAGGATCGAAAATCTGAAGGGAGTCACCTCTGGGAAGAAAATGATCTACTGAGAGAAATGAGCATTATATCAAGGCTGAGTTCGTCTGACACATGGATTGCTAACTGTTGGTAGCAGTACATATGCAATCACACATGCGTTGACAAAAGTCACATCGACACATTTGGTCGATTGTTCGTTGTTTGTTGCCTCAACAACCAATAATTCTAGTATGGTCGCGATCTAGTAAGTCACGTGGTCGGCTCTTATGATCACGTGACGTTATTATGACGTCACAATGAAGTTGCTTGGCGGCAAACTTTAACACCAGGATTGATGAAGTCCAACGTTGAAGTAAGTTATTTTTACGATCAATTTCAATTTTAACACATATGAGACTATTTCTCAGACTAAATAATATTAATGACAAGCTTCTAGTAACTGAAATCCTACCCAAGCGGTGCTAAACAATAACTTACTCCAATATTAATGAGGAAAATAAAAGTTGATAATTTAAAATTCGAACTGTCACTTTGTATTTTGTTTTCATCAATTTTTGATTGATAGGCCTATTTTCCCCGTTTCGGTTGATATTTTTCGTGTTTGGTGTCTTAACACTTCAGATCTTTCCTTGTGAAAGATAAACAGTAAAAAGTAAGGTAATTAAGATGGTTCATATATATGATTTTAATCTAGGATGATATTCCTCACGTATCTCTCGATTGCGGCTTATGAAGTAAGGAAGTACATGAACTACAAAGGTAAGTTTAAGTAAAAATAACGATGAAACCATGTGCATTGCAAACAATGCCATGTACATATACCATCTTTTCCCATCAACAACATTTAAGGACAATAGGTTTGTCCCTTTGCTAAATATACGCTACCCGAGTCTTATGTGTTGGTCGTTCTAAATTTAGTCTTTGGCAACAAAATCATGCACTAGCCTATAGATGGTACCATTGTCATGTCACTGGCTTTGCCAACATTCAATTATGGACGTGACAAATAAATTCTGTGATTTAAATATTTTTCTAAAATAATTTAAAAAAAAAATCTTGTGAGAACGTGAACACTTCACAACAATTTTGAAAGCAGTCATTCTTTGTGTTGAGATTTCGACAATGGCCCCGAGAATGATCCGTTTGTGGTCTGGATTGAGTCTAAACCTGTACGGGATGATCTCCCTTTGCTCGACGACCTCCTGCCGCCACTGCCAGAGCCAGGTCACTTGCCTTTTAGCCGCGCCCATCATACCAATTCAGAAGGGGGTGGGGACTTAACATACGCATACTGTCCTCCCATTGGCTCCTACAGGACCTACTACACTGCACGTGACGCGGAGAAGTTCAAGGCCAAATATGGGAAGGACTATCCAGTAGGCCGACCCTTTGTGCAGCCCGAGTGGTAGCAAGCTCGAAATATTCATACATTTCAAAATTATTATTCCATTTCGTTCCGCATGTATTGAAGTCAGATACCATTTTGTAACTCTGTTATGTAACAATAAAAATAGATTTGAACAATCAAATAGCGTTTAGTTTTGTTTTCTAAAATCGCTGAGTACCCACTACAAATCAACCATTACCTCCATGAGTATATTTCATTCGCATTTAGTTTGATAGTAAACGCGGTTCTTGTTGAGGTTGAACTGTGTAGGCCTTCTTCTTAGCATTTAGGCCTATCCTATCTAAGGCACACGCTTGTCTCGATGGGTGCATTGTAATGACGTTACTTGAAATGGAGTTTTGTCATTCCGAAATTATGGCAGTCGGAAATGCAATGAAATGTTAATGGCTTTAATCAGGGTACAGAAGAAAAAGGATAATGTTCTTCTAAAAACCATATTAGTTAAATAATTATGTTAACTTACGTTTATATGCTTTCCTCATCACTATCAGAACTCTAGTCTCTAATTCCAAGCAAGCAGTTTTACATGAAACATTAAGTCGTAGATTTCAGCACGTGCAGCACGCAGATCACGCGCTCGGTAGCAGTTAGTCTGTACATTATCTAATCAGTCAATGATCATGTCTATGCAATGCAAACGAATGATAGGGAAAAAACTTAAGTTTGAATACTCTAGTGCATAAAGAAAATATATAAAGGTGAGATATCTGTGTCATTTTGGAGGTTCTTCTTTTCTCAGGTAAACCTCCTGTCAAGGCAATACAGAATATTCGGTTACTGAAAGTAGATTTTAACGTGAATGTAAATTTCGAAATAACCCCTTATCTCATTAAAATCATATCTGTGATACCTATTTGGGTTGTCACTCATCCAAGATCTGACGGAATCCCGTAGAGTTCCGTGTTCGCCGGAAGTTGCTACTGTCCCGTTGAAAATGCATGCTTTCAGATTTCTGAAAGCGGACACGGGGCTCCGTCAGATCTTTAATGAATGACGTCCCTATTTTTTTAAAGCTTCGACTAATCAAAGATATGATTTTAATGAGATTGGGAATGACCTCATTATTACCTCACGTTTTATCTACCTCAATATAACGGTAGGAAGGGAGTTGCTCTTGAGTGCGTGGGGTGCACGAGCTTTTCGCGAAAGTCGGACAACTGCGTTTGTCAGATACTTTTTCAGCGTTCGTGTTTCATCAGTATGGCTACATCATTTTTATAGGAAATATAATTCGTGGTTAATAATAAATGAAATATTTGCCATCTTTTCCTTCGCTTTATATGGTAGATATATAACACTCTCCCGGTTTTGAGTTGAATGTAAATATTCGGGTAGGAAAAACCCTTGAGGCTTTTTTCAAACAAAACCTCGGGAGAGTGTTTTATCCTTTACATAATGAACAAACGGTTACCGATTCAAAGATAAGACAAACGGAATTGTACGAAAATTGCCGAAGTTCACAACCCTCTCCTCACTATGGTTAAGTTGGCTCTAAAAATACCATATCCACAGTATATAGATATCTACCCGTCGATTAGGTCACAATGATCACGCCACTTTCATTAGAGTCATTCCTAAGCTTAGCTATGGCCTTGAATCGTTCCTACAGTTATGATAACTACTTGTTTTCGAAATAAGCAGGATTCATCTTCATATTTGTTAAATACAGTGAATTCAAATCATGGCTTGGTGTACAAGGAAAACAGTCTACATAAGTTACGAGTTTGAATCCCAGGACGACAGTGATTTGTGTACATACATCAAGAATCACTTGACTTCAGCAGGCTTCCGTGTGAGTGATTTCTACTATGACGGGAGGCCAGGGGCGACGAGTATTCACGAGAGAAGACGATTGATTGAGGAGGCAACATGGACCATAATAATAAAGACACCTGACTATGAAATGTGTTGTGAACTCAAACGGGAAGAAGGCATGACGCTTGACGTCGCGTTCAATCGACGCGTAAATAACGTGTTGTACGTTCAATATACATGTTGCACAAACGTCGTTTCCTCGCTGTGTTTGGACCACGACGCTTGGATAGAAGACTTAATAAACATTGTGAGCAGGGACCCGCCTGCAAATTTTGACGTCTGCTACAACCCCAAACACGTGGATCTAACTGAAACGTTTCGTCAGGTGAGTGGTCGGGCGTCGTCAGCTCCTGTCCTACCTACAAGAGATCACGACAGACCGGAATGCGCCTTATCACTTAAACTTTCACCTTGGCTTACATATAAGTTATACCAAGCTTTTAAACAAGCTCAAAACGATCGACGAGTTCAGTTCAGAATATCCTGCTGCTCCGCCTCGTCCATTCAAACCATCAACTCTCATACATACAGGGACATCGTTAGCGAAAACTGCTCTAATGGTGTTCGAGGCTCTGAAGCAAAGGGACTTGATCCAAGTCTGAACAATTCTGGTCCGTGGAAGTCATTACAGTTCAACGATGCGGACAAGTCTGAACCAATCAACTCCGGTTCCACGGACAGTTTATCGAACGATTCCCTGGACACAGTCTTCCTTGATGTTTCAGTTTGTGAAGAGGAGACTTGTGCCTTGCTTCAACCTAAGGGAACATTCCAGCCGGATGCATACGTGAAAGAATCCCGGAAACGTTCGTCAGTATGTGTCATCTTATAGACGTGTACAGAATGTCGTTTGAAATGAACTTTCTAATTTTGAAATTTAAATGGCAATTTAACAAACTTCAAAGACCATCATCCAATATGATTGAGATTGCCTGGTATTGTGGTCTATCTTACTCTATGTATGTGCCTCGTTACGCTGTATGTAGTATACCCATGAAGTCTACGCAAGTAAGAAGGGAAACTGTTATTTAACCTATACCCTGTTATAAAACCTGGAAATAGTTACTGAATTTAACTACCTTGGACATGTGATAACATCAAACGGAAACTTTAAGATATGCCAGAAGTCACTCGCATGGAAAGGATTGAATGCAATGAACGTGTTGTTTGTCAACATTTGTAAAGGAGATTTGACACCAAATACTTGCTGTCAGTTGTTCGATGTCTTCGTTTCAAGTACCATGAACTATGGTTGTGAAGTTTGGGGAACAGCATTCGCTAACGAAATAGAACGTATTCACCTCAAATTCCTAAAACGAATATTAAAAGTACATTCAAAATCTACAAATGCCGCTGTCTACGGGGAATTGGGAAGATATCCTTTATACGAGGGGGTATCCAAAAGTTTCAATTATCACAAAGAATGTACTGGTGAATACGAACCAACTGGTCACTGTAGCATAAGTGATCCTTGTCTAGTTCCTGGGACAATAAGAGTCTTGTTCGCAACAGCCAGTTTTACTTCTGTTGACCAAATAGCACAGTACCCCCTATTATGGAGAAAATTGAGGCGCGCAGTGTAATTAAGTATTTACATTTGAAGGGCTATACTGCACGTCAAATTCATGATGAGATGAAATTTGTTTATGACAATGAGAGCCCGTCCTATGACACTGTTTTGAGATGGAAAAGGAATTTCCAAACAGGCCACATGTCGCTCGCAGATGAGCCAAGAAGTGGACGCCTCTCACTTACTGATGATATGGCTGTCATCAAGAAGGTTGAGACGCTGGTTCAAGAAGATTGCCGCGTAACTCTGCATGAAACAGGTCTGAGTTATGGCAGTGCATGGAACATATTCCATAACCAGTTGCATATGTCCAAAGTGTCAGCACGCTGGGTTCCTCGCTTACTGACTCCATTGCAAAAACTGAATCGAAGGGACATGTCAGGGCAGGCATTGGAGCTTCCATCCTCGATAATCAAGCGCTATTGTTCCGATAGATCTACACAACTTGTGTGTAGATTTATCGGAACAATAGCGCTGGATTATCGAGGATGTGGAGCTTCTGGAACAAGACGAATAGGATTTCTTCAAACGTCTTGTTACCATGGATGAATGCTGGGTTTGTCAATATGATCCTGAGACAAAAGAGATGAGCAAAGAGTGGAAGCATGCTACGTCACCACCTTCCAAAAAGGCCAAGGTGCAAAAGTCTGCAGGAAAGGTCATGGTGTCTGTTTTTTGGGATTGTCGTGGAGTCATCTTGACAGATTATCTAGCTAAGGGTCACAACATTACTGGAGCTTATTACTGCAACCTGCTGAGCAAGTTACGAGATGCCATTAAACAGAAGCGCCGCGGTATGATCACCAAAGGTGTACGCCTGTTAGCTGACAATGCCCCAGCTCACACTTGTCAAGCCGCTGCTGTGGAGGCACGGCGATGTGGCTTTGAAATCTTACCGCATCCCCCCTATTTACCCGATCTTGCACCAAGTGACTTCTTCTTGTTACCTGAGATGAAAAATCCAATTCGTGGGCGTCGTTTTGAGGACACCAATGACCAAAGTTTGTACCTTTGATATGTGTTTGTGATAATTGAAACTTTTTGATTTCCCCTTGTATATAACCGCTGTGTCCGATTTATAAAGTATTGGTTCAAAGTGCAACGTTCAAATAATCATGTTTTAAAAATATGTTTTGATATTTTGCTTGAATCTTGTTTTAGCGGAGTTCATAACTGGCAGAGTTTGTTAAATCTGTTCTATTTAAACATGGTTTTTGTTTTGTGTGGATGTTTC
This sequence comes from Gibbula magus, assembly GCA_936450465.1. NCBI lineage: Eukaryota > Metazoa > Mollusca > Gastropoda > Trochida > Trochidae > Gibbula > Gibbula magus. The sequence goes on along the minus strand of OW388293.1, from coordinate 59,102,705 downwards.
CTGATAGTGTGGATGCAAGTTATTTTTGTAAAATATTAAAACAACGTTTGATTGATGAATTTGTACAGAAATGGAACAGTGATATTTCTCAAAGTCCTAAATTTGCATTGTATAATAATATCAAACATAATTTCGTCTATGAAACATACCTCAACTATATTCCACCAAGTTTGCGAATGTCATCTCATAAATTAAAAATAGAAATCGGTCGCTATTCAAATATACATAGAAATGATAGATTGTGTGGCCAATTTGTGTAATGAACATAGCATTCCTGAAATTGAAGACGAATTTCACTTTATTTGTGTATGTAAAAAGTATGACTTTTATAGAGTCAATTATATAAGCCGTTAATTTTGGGAATGTCCATCTAAATTCAAATTTATCAAACTTTTACAGTCTAAAGACGCATGTACTTTATTGTATTGAGCAAAGTTTATTAAACAATGTATGTATCGGAAATATTTCATGTCCTGCCTCATACTCTAAACACACTACACCCCAAGCAAAACGAAACGCCTACTTTATGTTCCTTAAAATGAAAGATGCAATAATTTCTTAAATATAATTAATGGCGGTCTCCACGTTATGCTGAAGCAATAGCTAATATGAAAGTCCATTGAAATCGTGGATCGAGTCAATAACATTCATGAAAAACACGCCCAATGAAGACTGCTATCCCGCAAACACAAAACGTTTTAAAAACGTTTCCTGGAAGTTTCCAAGCAAAACGTTTCCACAAAAGTTTTTGAAACATTTATAAAACATTTCTGAAAACATTTTTCCGCAACGTTTTTAAAACGTAACAAAAAAACTTTTTAAAAACGATGCTTTGAAACTTTACAGAAACGTTTCTTTACGAATGTTTCAAAAACGTTTCTAAAACATTTGGGTTACACCAGCCAAATAACGTTTCAAAAACGTTTATGAAACGTATTTTCAATGTTAATTGGGAAAACTGTGCATGGGACATTTTCCCTTTCTTGTATTCATGTTACGTTGATTTTAAACAGGGTGTGCTTATTAGGCAATGTTAATTGTTATAACATTCACTTGATATCAGTAGAAGGGGGAAAACAATCCTAGCTACGCCATCCCTTATCTTTAACCCTCTTAGTGCCCGGCCTTTTACGCTATGCCCTCACACAGTGCCGCTAACTTGTTTGAGTCACTCATAAAATGTCACAAGGGCGTTATATTCATGTTTATAAAATCATGAAATTTTAACTGAAGGATACCAATTTGGGTGTCTCTCTACCTTTGTATTTTTTGTTATAAATATTTAGTATAAAAACATATAAGCATTGATTATAAACGACAAACACGTTTTTAGCGTAAATTACCAATGGCCACGTATGCGCATATATTTGTTAACTATCTCGGAAATAAATTCCTGTGTAAAAAATTTTAATTTAATTGTTTTTTTTTTCGAGAGAGAAAATGTCAGGGATCACGCTGATGTCTTTACTTTCTACATGCGACCTTTAGTTCACGAACTAATACAAGGTGATCATCATTAGGCCTATCATGCCTATCAGACCTATCATGGCTATCAGCGGTGACTCCGAAGTCGTATAATGGTCATACAGTGACAACCAAAGGCATTGGCAACATCATTGTTGGTCGACTCAAGCTGCAACATCACCAGAGCTCTTTCTCTTTCTCCACTGGTCAATCGGTGCATGATTTCGTACATGTGTGCCATATCATGCAAAGTAGGCACCTTTTATACCCTGTAGAAGCATTCAGTTCATGCAAATGCTGCTTGAATATTGCTACATTTGAGTGATAATGCGTTTTGGTGATAGACAAAAAAATTAAAAGTTTTCATTTTCAAGCAAAAGTGTTCACATAAATAATCGTCTGTGTTCCTAAATACTATTAAGTCATTTGACAAACAGTAAACTCGTTTTCACTAAGGTAAATTACGAGAAAAGATCTTTAATGACTAGAAAAATATATTTCATAAGTTTCACATTTAAACTTACTCAATAACAGTATTTTCATCGTTTAGGTGTTATGATGTAAAGCATACAACCTTTTTGTCTAGTTACAAACATTTGAAGTTCACTTTCAACTTCTTCTGGACATCTAAATCACATTTATTGGTTACTACCAGCCTGGTCGAAAACCGGACAATTTTAAACTTCTTTAAAAAGCTGCACTTTGCCACAATATGAATCCATCAGGATTATTAAACGTATTATTAGCATAAAGCTACGTTATTCAGCTTTCTTTTGAACCATTTATTTCTCAAATATCTTTGATACTTAAAAAGTTATTAAAAAAAGAAGTGGGGTAACGGGTCTTTTGGCGTTTAGTGTATGTTTAAAAAACAGCTTCAAGCATCATAATATTGTCAAAACTAATTTTGGGAACAGGCTTTGTTATTACAAAATTTATTCACCCAGATGTGGTATTTTTCAGGTAACTTAATTTTTCCCATTAGAGCATATCACACCGGTAATTTGTACCAAGTTCAATTACAGATTCAAGGGCTTAATTCATAACTCCGTAAAAATCATATTTCGGAACTGGACTGTGAACTCTATGAAGAGTATCATCTGGACTACCTATATGTTAAATTTCATTCACCTAGATGTAATAGTTTCCAAGAAAACTTGTCCCAATTGGAGCATCACGGTTCTTTTGGTACTAAGTTCAATTTCGGATTCAAGGGCCATAAAAATAAAACTGTAATTCCCATGACCATTATGAAAACTTTAATACCCAGCATATCTGTGAGACTTCAGCCAGTTCCAGCATATATAATGACAACATTTTGACTCTGTATTAAGTGCCAACAACAGTATTAAAGTCAATGGATGGATAACAAACGACGGGGGTGTATGAGCCATGTTGTGTTTCATCAACATCTTTTTCAAAAGCAAATTTGGTTTGGTTTAAACATATTTTATTCAGTAAGAAAAGAATTGGGATCAAGTTCTTCAGCTTAGAGTACCTTATCCTTGGTATGTGCAAAGTTAATTTACAGTTTTTTGACAGAGAGACATAATTGACAGCGGTGAAAGAAGAATAAAGACATAATACAGAAAATAAATCTTATGTTATACAAACTTTTTGTCTCACTAATGAACGATTGTACTAACTTAAATACATATGGGTTTTGACATTGTGACTATCACAGTTTTTAAAAGTGTGTGCATTTTCTAAGTCAAAATGTTACCAATGTAAAATTGAGATAATGTTCCTTTCCGAAGTCTGAAATCCATCACGATCCCATCTCAAGATTCAAAGATACAAAGCTCATAGTGAAAACAACAGTAGCAGCAAAATAATGATTGATTTTAACAAAGTATGAAAACATTAAAGCAAGTAGTCATAATACAAATTCGTATGAAATTTTAACGGCAATACCACGCAAAACGTCCAATTAGACTGTCGCCAAAGTTAATGTAATCGCTCTAATGATTTTGCAGACAGCTGATTGAGCTCGGGAAGAGATTCTCACATATATTTAATCCAATTAAACACTGAACACAACGTCGCACTATTGATAATATTGTTAATGAGTACAAACGCTTTATTATTCTTTACAGCATATACCATGTATAACGTTCCTCAAGTTTCAGTCCTTATTACACAGGTAGATTCCACCGTCAACAGACGTGTGAGCATTTCCTCTCCGGTAACCATGCTGCTGACACTCCGAATGATTCTGGCGGTAACATGGATACCAGCTCCCTACCCTGACGGAACACGGGTAACATCCAGGGTGGACTGTGTGTCCAGATGCTATCACACCACTTGGTGCTCCTCCATGTTCTATGACAAGACGACACAGATGTGTTATCTACTCAACACAGTGTACGATGAGCTGGAATTGGGGAGGTTTGCTGTGGCTCAGAACAAGACATACATGATATGGGGAGCAGGTTTGTATAAATCTTATAATAATGTCTAAATATTGAAGATTAAGAGACATCAGATACCATTTGTATCAAATATGTTATAAATTTTGACTTTTCTATTTAAAATGTGATTTTCCTTTCCAAGATCATAATGGTAGTCTAAATGTAATATTTTGTTCCCTCTACATAGACTACTGAAATCAATTAACCATGATAGTTTATTTTATGTGAATAATCATTTAAGTTTTGTATTTGCATGTATGAATTTACAAAAATAGGCTGTTTGTTTTCTCAACATAGAATATTTAAATCTGTCTTTCAGGGAAGTGTCCAGGCGGATACACTTGGATAAGAGCATTGAATCTATGCTTCAAAATATACCAGAAAACTAAAACCTGGATCGAATCCGAAGCTGTGTGCAGACAAGATGGTGGACACCTGCTGAAAGTGCGATCAGCTGAGGCGAACACTTTGTTCAACAGGATCGGAACATACACATGTACGTTTACTGCTTATTATTGATGTTTACATTACCGATAATGATATCACTATAGAAATATAATAAATCGAATGTCTCTTAAAGATAATAGAACCTCTCTGTTTTGTTCGATGTTAATTTATTCATATAGACAATACTTTCAAGTAAACAAAACACTAAATATTATTTTGAAAAGCCACCTACTTAGCAAGATATGGCGGTTCGAAGTGACTAAAATTGGCTTGCTAATTATCTCATTCTTGAAACAGTTTTCCGCGGCCACTCAGTGTAGCATAACCTTCGTTAGCGATGTGACGTCATACACAGGAGTTACTACAATGGAATACTTAGGCGATTTGTCTATTTTCGTCGATGATTCGTTTAAAACATAATAACAACTTTTGACATGGTAAGTTTCCGATAGAATGGGTATTTATGAGTCTGTAGGGAGTAATTTCGGAGGTTTTGAAGCATTTGTCCATATTTAATCACTGGTTTGAGTTTTGTTCTTTTCCCAATCGAGTGGAGTGTTAGGTTATTTTATAGGCTACAATATGTTTGAAAATGAATAACTGACTCAAAAATAAAAACGATCATGCAGTTTAAAAACATATTAAACGTCATTATTATTTCAATTGTTGTTGCGCTTGATTTTGTGTTTGATGTGGCCTATAGTTTGAGGTCTTATTTGAGGTAATAATCATCATTAATTATTTAACGAAACTCGGCGCAGTAGCTGTCCAGCCGACCCCGTCTGTCGCTTATCACAGTCACGCCTCAGTGAGCATTTTCAAAATGAATCGCCCAACAAAGTGCGGTAGTGTTAAAATGGTTTGAATTAAAATAGTCTTAATTATCAATTGCAAGTGTATTTTGTCTCGATTTTATGCTTGCTCAATTGATTCCGATATACAATAAACGTAAAGGTAATCATCTGTTATTCTTGAGAAAAATGCATTCATAACTTCTTGAAACAATTTCCATAGTTATTCATCGTAAGTTTCACTTTCTAGGATCACAATACTTTGAGAAAGTATCATACCTATGTGCTTTCATTTCATTTCAAATGTTAAATAATGGAAAAGATAAACGTGAGACATAGAAACGAGATGTGTTGGTGCTAGCAAGATGATCCCGAATGTACATCTTATAGGGTTGATCACTTTTAGGCTGTTAAGACAAGTGAAATCACCGAAAAATATACGGCTATACAAGTGTATAATGTAAACAATAACATGAGCAAGATAATTGTTTGGGCACGACTCCTGAGTAACACGTCACACCTCCGCTTGCAGCTGATTGGCTAATGAAACGTTTGGCGGCTGTGTTAGTGAAGTATTTTTTAAAACGCTTTTCTTCTATTTTGGGGTGGATATTTTATCCAATATTTGTGTGTCTTTATTCTTTACTGCTGTCAGAATCATTTCCGCGAAACCTCCCCCCCCCCCCCTATCTACATACATACATACATACATACATACATACATACATATATACATCGGCACGTACATACATACATACATTTGTACATAAAAACATCAGCTTCTATACATAAAACCTGTACATACACCCATTGTACATACACCTACAGTAATTGCATGCATATGTATACATGATATACATGATATTCGCATTAAAATCGCATGCAAAACGATTTATTCGGACGTAGTGTAACCCCGCCTAAAACAGAGGAAGTAAAGGTAGTATAATGTTAAACAACGAACGTGTTTTCTAATTTCCTGGAAGAAAAGCTGTTGCGTCAAGGAACCGATGAATAAATTGGTTCCTGTAAATTTCTCTTTCGAATGTTGTAGTTATCCATGGACGTAGAGACATTAGCTGTTAACCAATTGCAAATTTTAAGCGCAGCCTTCTTTTGGCATTGACACCATAGTCATTAGAGATTCATTTACGATACAATAAATGTATGAACAGATTAAAACATATTCAGTTTCAAAGTATATGTAAACATTAATTTAATCTTTAAAACAGATCAGACATATTGGCTCGGTGGGACGGATAGAGACGAAGAAGGAACATGGCTGTGGTCTGATGGTTCTCCTATACTTTCAACCTTCTGGGTACTGGGTCAGCCTAACGATGCAAAAGGTTGGCAAGATTGTCTGGTCATTGCGAGATTCGAAATATACACCAACAGATGGCATGATTCATCCTGCTCAAACAACTTGGCCTTCATTTGTGAGATCCCTTTGTTGGATTAGTACACTGTAGAAAATACCGAAGTTTAACACCAGTTCTGGTTTCAATGCTATTGTTGTTGAAACTCCAGGTAAAATAGCATATGCCTTACCGTATTCTAGTCACATTTATAGTCATGTGACTATGCTTGGCGGCTCCATGGTCCAAACAGTACATATGTTCAACAATACACATCAGTAAATGTTTGTAAACCTATTACTAATAACAGTGACAACGCATTGAAGGAAACATAAAGTAATTCTAAATACATTTAGGGAAACATAAAGTAATTCTAAATACATTGAGGGAAACATAAAGTAATTCTAAATACATTGAGGGAAACATAAAGTAGTTCTAAATACATTGAGGGAAACATAATATAATTCTAAATACATTGAGGGAAACATAATATAGTTTTAAATACATTTAGGGAAACATAAAGTAGTTCTAAATACATTTAGGGAAACATAAAGTAGTTCTAAATACATTTAGGGAAACATAAAGTAGTTCTAAATACATTGAGGGAAACATAAAATAATACTAAATACATTGAGGGAAACATAAATTAATTCTAAATACATTGAGGGAAACATAAAGTAATTCAACCAAAACAAGTGGATACTTCGTGGTAATTAGATGAATGATGAAGTGTTTGACACTTGCCCAGGTTAACGAATCAATGACTTTCTCATTTTCATGGAAATACATCGTAATACATCGACATACTTTTGACACCTGGTTTCACATAAATTTTAAAATTAAGTTAGGTGACATTAAGACACATAGCCGTGATACATATGTTCTATAAATTAATGTTTGAGAAGGTTGTTGTAATGTGACATTTAGTGGCATATTACCCGGTAATGTTTTTCTGGTGTAATGTAGCGATTTGTTATTTGGGAAGAATACTTGTATATTGAATTTGATTATAGCGATTGAATAAAGCAAGTACGCTATATCTTGCTTGAAGTGGGGGATACAGGTAATTTTGAAAATTTGAATTTAGCAATAGATTATTTTTGGGTATAATATAGCAATTTGGTTCTTTAGAATGTAAGTCTGCGGAGGTGTGGCCCCTGAACGGATGACTTCTGTGACGTATCAGAAGGAATCTGATTTTCGGCGATAGTCATAATTCAACGTAATTTCGTTACATTTTGATTGTTAATTTCACAAAGAAATCTTCAATAAACCAACTTAAATTTCCCATAAATCGAATGTTAAGATATCCAATTAGGTAATTCCGCAGATGACAATTACACAATTATTACATAAACATGTCTTTTTGGCGATGTAATACACCTCATAAATTCATTTAGCGGCAGTGATCATCATCATTAATTGATTAATTAAGTGTTAAAATGGGTGAATTAAAATCATCTGTTGTTCTTGAGAAAAATGCATTTCATCAGATCTTTATAACCATCTTGGTGCCCGGCCGTTTACGCTATGCGCTCACACAGTACCGCTAACTTTTTTGAGTCACTCAAGATTTAGGGCAACGTTGTACATAAAATGTCACCAGGGCGTTATTCATGTTCTTAAAATCATGAAATTTTAACTGAAGGATACCAAGTTGGGTGTCTCTCTACCTATGTATTTTTTGTTATAAATATTTTTGTATAAAAATGAATAAGCATTGATTATAAACGACAAAGATGTTTTTCGCGTCAAATACCAATGACCCCCGTATGCGTATATCTTTGTTTACTAGCTTGGAAATAAATTCATGTGTTCAAAAATGTAATTTAATTGGGTTTTTTTTCGAGACAGAAAAAGTCAGTGATCACGCTGATGTGTTTACTTTCTACATGCGACCTTTAGTTCACGAAATAATACAAGGTATCTTTTTGCTTTTTGTAACCATTTTGTTGAACATTATTCACTGTGACGTCATTGACAAACAATGACCGTTGAAAGTACTGTGCATGGTAACCTTTCGTACTTTTTCGAAATACAAGCATAGTGACTGAGATTTCACCAATTGATAGCTGTTGTTTCTAGCTTAGCATGGTATAAATTTCGGAAACCTTTGAAAGGAAATTAATGTCGTGTTTCATTAGTCCATACACGAGACCCGTTTTCAGGGTAAAAAAACATTTTCATAGCTAGAAATGCAAGGGTATAAACAAGTGTCTAATGGTCAGTCTATACCGAACTCAAGTACTAAATTGAAATAGATTTGCAAACTAGAATACATAGACATCCATGTGTAATATTTTTCAAATGGCGTTTTAAGCGATAACCATGACGATCATTACAACAAACATGGGGGAAATATGTCGGTGCCGGTTCACGGCAGTTTTAGCATCACGGTTACACTGCATTCCGTTTGCAAACTATTGTTATCATCAGGGTGTGATTTCAATCATGAACATATCTTGAATCATGGCAGATATGAACACCACACATCTTTCACTAAAATATGTATCTATCAAGCGAAAATTGCATTGCAGAACGTTTATTTCACGGAACTCCGAAGTCAAATGAAAATTTGAAAAGTTGGCCGTAAATATCATAATTAAATGTTACTCCAAAAACAAACGAAAGCTTCGAATTATATTCTTTTTCTACCAAGTAGATTTTATGTCCTTACTTGACACGGAAGTACATGCTTTCACTACGCATGTAAAGCCGACATGTATCTCGAACCCCGAAAAACATGTTTTAAACATATTTATTTCATAATAGTGAAAATATTGTGAAAGGAATTGGCCAACAAGCTTACCACGCTTATGCTAAGGCCGCTCTCTTGAACATAATATCAATACATGTTTAATACATACAAAACAGAACAAAGTAAATATAAATATGCGACATGGTTTTCATTTCTACCAGCATCATGACATATCACCCAACGTAATAGCAAGGCACGTTGTATGGATTTCTATTTAAATCTATAAGTTTCAATAATGAATTCATGTACAGATTGTATTATACATTGATTAATGGTTTGTGATCGTTCACTGTTGCCATAAAGGATTGATTTCAAATCATATCCTTTTACATAGAAGTATTTATTTTGTCGAACATGATTATATAACGGGCATGTAAAAAAAGAAATGGACACAATCTTCAGAAAAATGACCACATGAACATGAAGGAGATATAGATATATGCCTATTGAATTTATCATAACTGAAGTCACTACACCCTAGACGAAGTCTGCAGTGAATTATTTGAGCAAATCTTTGTCCAAAATTTTGATCGAAGTGGTATTTGTTATGAACAGTTGTATGTATTGCTTTTTTAAAGTTGCTGACTGAATCGCTTAGTTTTTGTTCTTCTGATAAGGAATTCCATTCTCTAACAACAGAGGGTAAGAAAGACGCCGAGTGTCTAGCAGTCATACACGAAATAGTTTGTAGAGAATTTGAGTTTCTTAGATTGTAAGGATTATTTACGGAAATATTATTTGGAACCAAATCTGAAAGATAGGATGGAGATAATTTATAATACATTTTATAGACAAAACATGTAGGCCCGCTGTCCATCGCATAAGCCTCGCCCACTTCACCCGCACATTGGCGCAATAAATATGGCGGGAGCGTACTCGTCGTATAGGCCTATATTTTCGGTTGATTCACTTGCGCACCGTAACCACGTACATCGGTTTTTTTGATTGAAAACATATTTTATTCATTTAAGAAATGAATTGGGCACAAGTTGTGAAACTTATAGAAGCCCTCTCCAGGTAATCAACAACTATTTTACAAGGCTAGAATACATAACAAGAAAGTAAGAAATCTACATCGGTAGCATCATCGCCTGTGTTGTTGCTCGTGGTTGTATGAAAACCTTTTTAAAATGTTTTTTTTCTGATCAAGCACTGGTCGAAAACTGAACAATGATTGTTTTCTCATTTCAACAATCGCCCTTCTTTCGTGACACGAACTTCTGAAATTCAAATATATAATGCAGAAATGGTGCAACTTCACTATGTTATAATATTGCAAACTGTTCATAACAGTTTTTACAACATCTGATAAGATATCTAGTAGGCGTTTCTTTTGGCCGGGGGTGTATATATGTAGTATTGTAATGTAGATGAGGGGTTCAAGGAACCCAAGTCTGAATAAAATTCTGTTCTGTTATTTAACAATAAAAGAGTATATTGTGGTCCCCTCGGCCAATGAGCAAATCTATTTGTTAAGATTGAATGCAGTGTCAGCGTATGACAAAATGGACATAATTTATTAAATTGATGTTATGTTATGTAGAGTTGTAAACGTTGATGTTTTTATTGTTTATATGTTATGTTTTAAAATATATATACTTGACAAAAATAGTTAAGGGATAGGGATATTTGTTAATTTTCAAATTATTAAGTATGATCTATATATTCATTGACAGTCCTAAAAAATCCAATATCTCTAACCTATTTTGTCCAGTATAGAAACAATGTCTTGGGTTGTTGCCAGTCTGTTTTTCGATCATTTGTATGTATACATGTATTTTGTTGTACAGGAAATAAAATACTTTTTTGATACACTATATGCATCGACTCGTCTTTTTGTTCATTTTACCTTTATTAGTCATGCAAAATCGTGCTTGTTATGTATTTGGGTAAAAAGTACCAAACTTTGCACAAGGATAGCTTATGAACAGATGGTTGAATCTAGTCTAAAAGTCAAATTATTTTCAATTCACAAAATGGCCGGCACAGTATAAACATTTATCCTTTTTACATGTTTATACATATTTAAATCCATTCACGCATTTCAATTGTGATTTTTTCTTCGTTTAGAACAAAAAATGGTGACAAATTTGTCACTGATAGCAATTGTGACAATTTGGTTATAAACACGGAATTTTGGGACAAGTTACATAACTCATTCAGCTTATATAGGGGAACCGTTTCGACTTAGGGTTGTTGCCAAACCATAAATATTCAGTTTCGAACTTTCTCGTAGTGCAACACATAACATGCGTCCTTTCTTTTCCGAGTTCCACAACAAAATGTACAAACTGTAGAAAGCTATGGCAAAATTACCCAGATGGCAATGGATTTCAGGGAAAACTTGATTTCCGAACATTTAGTTCGTCCGCATAATTTGACATGCGAAGATCACGTGCTGAACATTTGTAGTACTATGCACTTCATTCATACACGAGAGAAGGGGCCACAAAAAGGTTATGGTATTTTACATAATTTAAAAACTGTTCATTTTTCATGTTATTTCACGCTGAATAAGTGAGATGTAAGTCAGTTACTACCATAGTTTCCTCGTTGCATCGGGAAATACCATGACAGTTTGTCCTCGAGCTCCGTCCTCGGTCTAACAGGGCCTCTCGGAGAAACTGTCCTGGTATTTCCCGATGCAACGAGGAAACTATGGTAGAAACTATTTTATGTGAGTTAGTATGAAATTTAAATACCCGAATAAAACAAAGGAGCTCGTGTGTAAATCTGTTTTAGCATTTTGTCGACAATCGGCAGAAAACCAGTTCAACAAGTTACAAGTTGTGTTCAGAAGTCAGCAACCTTATTTTTTCGTTTTTGAAACATTATCTTATGTTTATGAATAACACGCTTCTTAGAAGGCGAGATAGGAAATGAAATATGGCTATTTGGCTTGTCTATGTGACGTCCTACAGTAACCAACGAATCAGCGAATTAGGAGTCGAAGATAGTACAACATTATGTCGACAACCCCTTTTATTAACATCATTTCCATATTTGTAAATTTCAATTTTAAATGTTAACAATTGTGTCCAAAAACGCCTCTTGAAATAGCGATTTTAGCACCCAATCGCTGTTTGAACAAGCGTACAAATAAAGTATCATACCATTATGAGAGTGAAATGTTCAGTACTTCTTTACGAAACATTTTTTTAAAATTCGCTTTTTATTACAGAAACCCTGTTACAATATGTGCTTCCCCCCTAGGGAAGAGGAAGCCCAATAAAAGTTGTTGGTCAAGAACAGGTTCCTGAATTTTGTTATTATTTACACACGATACAAAGACAAAACATTCACTCACTCATTCACACTTTTATCTCTATGTACATGTGATAAAAGGAATCAAAGTCGAACTATTCTCGAATGTTCATCAACTTGTCATTTCATAAACGACATGACACATGTATACAAATTTGAGAGTTAATGATGGACAGGATGCAAGAAGCAACAATTCGAAAGATTACACAATTGCGATATTATGATACAACATCCACTTTTGGTAAAACTTGTCCTGATTACTTTTACTAAAGGCTTTCTGTTTTTCAATGAGATACCTGTTGGAAATACAATGTCTTAAATGGTTAAAACTGATGGAGGTTTTTAAAACCTAACATTTATATATGAAATATTTTGCTAGAAGCAACAGCAAATCAAAGACATTGTCAGTGTAAACATTCTTTCTTAATCCAAACACAAAAAGTTGCAAGTCAAAATTCATGTTGTGAACATGAGGACATTAGTTATTAAGTAATTCTAAAAAACCTTGCCAAAAAGTTTGTGCATGCTGACAGTCCCCAAAAAGATGCCTTATGGTTTCCACTTCAGAGTGGCAAAATGTACACAGATTGCTTTCAGCTAATTTAATCTTACACAGGAAGGAATTTGTTGCTAATATACCATGAATGATTCGAAACTGGAACCATCTTAATTTGATATCTAAAGTGGTCTTTATTGGGTGCAAAAAATATTGTTTTCCCAATCCAATTCAGCAAGGATACATTATGCTTGAATTTTAGATAGACATCAGTCCCACTTAAGACATAGTAATAACACTTGGCACCCTTTTTGACAGACAGAAGTTTTCGAATCACTGTGTTGTCATCTAACTGTTGAAAGGAACTTGGTGTACTTATCTTTAATTTTGACTGATAACTTTTGATAGCCATGACAAGACCGTTAAAATGAAGAAAAAATTTATATCAAGTTCAAAAGTATTCCTAAATTCTTCAAGGGAATAAAAGGTGCCATCTGAATTGACAAAATCACGGATCTGGGTAACACCTCTCTCAAACAAAGCAGAGGAGAAAACTACCTCTTCACCAACTTTCAAGTACTTGTTATAATAAATTGGTTCCGTTATGAATTCACTGAAATAATTTGGCTGGATCTTCTGGGAAAACATGTCAAAGGCATAAATACAGTCACACCAAAACTCATTCTTAATTTCCTTCGTCAGTTCACCTGGAAAAAACTTACCAAATATCCCAAGATTTTGTAGTCTTGGGGTGGAAGTATAGCATAACTGTTTCCATTTCGATTCATGATTAACATCCAACAGCTTCTGATCCAAGAAAGCTTTAAGGAAGTGACATAACAAACAGACTCTACCATGCCAAGTCCAGCCTCTTTGCCAGGCTTATAAGCCACAACTCTTTTGATCTTATCAGGTTTTCCCCTCCAGAGAAATTTGAAAAGCATCTTGTTTAATTCCTGAAGAAAGGTACCTGGTGGATTTGGGAGAGTAAGGAAAAGATAGTTCAATTTTGAAATAAGCAGAGATTTTATAATAGCAATTCTACCAAGAGGTGTGACTATTCTTTTCATCCATTGATTGATTATTACTTGAATCTCGAATAACTTGTTCTCAAAATTATTTTGAGCCATAATATTCAGATTTGTTGAAAACACAACACCCACAAGCTTGAAATATTCTGGATTCCATTGAAGATTTAAATAAGGCAGGTATGTGATCAAACTATTTCTTCTTGCACCTATCCACACAACCTGATACTTGTCATAGTTTATTTTAAGACCCAATATTTCAGCAAAGAAGTCCAAAGTGTCCAATGTAGCTTCAAAGGATTTCTGAGAACCATCTAGAATAAACTCCGTATCATCAGCATACTGAGTCAACAAGTACTCTTCATTATCAACTGTAATTCCTTTAATATAAGGGTTCTTTCTTATAAGACCAGCCAGGGTCTCAACACACAGGATGAAGATATATGGTGAAAGTGGATCACCCTGCCTACAGCCTCGTTCAACAGAGAACCAGGGAGACAAAGAGCCATTAATAATCAAACAATAACTTGCATCATTGTATAGGATATTAAACCACTTGATTATGTCCTCTCCAAATCCAAAGAATGATAATTTCTTATTTATGAATGACCATGAGACAGAATCAAAAGCCTTCTCAAAATCTACAAGGAACAACATGCCAGGAATATCCTTTGATTCTGTGTAACTCATCAAATCATAGATAAGTCTGATGTTATCATCAATATATCTGTTAGACATGAAGCCAGTTTGATCGAAACTGATAAGTTTTGGAAGAACACGTTTAAACCTCTCTGCTATAACAGATGAAAGAAGTTTATAAGCAGTGTTAAGGAGTGAAATAGGTCTCCAGTTCTTCAAAAAGAGCTTAGGTTTATCTCCTTTAGGGATACAAGTAATAATACCTTGTTTCTGTGTCACTGACAGGTTACCTTTTTCAAAACTATAGTTAAATGACCTCAGCAAGAAAGGGGATAAATCTTTCCAGAAGAATTTATAAAACTCATATGTGAAACATCAGAACCTGGACTTCTCAAGACTTCTTTATATGTCACCGGACCTTCTAAGGAACTCGATTCTTCCTTGCTTAGCTTATACACATCATCCTCCTCACAAAAAAGTTCATCAAGATTACAGTCTTTCAACTGATGTTCCTTGGACGAATACAATCCTTCATAAAATGATTTTGCTTCAGTAACAATATCACTAGTACTTTCTATAAGAGACCCATCTTCTTACTCCAATTGAGACATGCCTTTGCTCACAAAGTTCCTATATTCAAGATTGTAGAAGTATCGACTAACCTTTTCCCCTTCATCTATCCATTTAGCCCTAGACCTGATGATGATACCTTCCATTTTGGCTTTTCTGATGTCCTCTAATTCTTTTCTTTTTGCCTCAAGTTCTTTACTGCCCGAAAAGTTGGTTTCTTGGAGCTCTATGTCATTTAATAAAGCTTGTTCTTTTTTGGATCTATTTTTTTTTCAAGAAAGAGGAATATGAAATGGACTTTCCTCTGATTTCCGTAAGTAGAGTTTCCAAAAATAATTGATCATTGGTATTAAATTCAATGTTGGATAAGTTAACGCCATTAATATTCATATCCTGGTTAAGAGATGGGGCATATTGTTTGACAACATGACTGATAGTTTCCTTGACAGACAAAACATATTTAGGATCCCTTAAAAGAGATTTATTGAATTTCTTTACGAAACTTATTTATCCAAGACTTCAAGCTTGACTTTGTACGGCAGCATTATTTTATTTTTGACCAAGTTGAAAATGTTCTAGCGTTTCTTTTGGCCGCTAGTTTACTTCCAACTGTGGCAGAATACTTTGATTTAAAAATTTGACTTATAAAAACATCCAAAACATTGACTTATTATGGTAAAAATATGAATGATGTTTTATGTACATATGGTATTATGGTGTTAGTGATTGAATAAAAAAAATAATGATTGATACAAGTTAATGTGTATACGTCTTTTCGGACGAGGCCGGTCGATATTATGTAAACACCACGTACGAGTCAACTCTAAACAGGACACAACAAAACCATTGTGTTTAGTTACAGCAATAATTTATATCGATCCTTGGTTGCAGCGTCGATATCCATTCACTTTGTCGAATCTGTCGAATGTTTAGACATAGACCTCGGTTATTTAACAAAGGTCAAACATAATGTTTACCTTTAAAACAGTTACAGACTAGTTGTCTCTATAACTAATACTGAACACCGCTGACTATAATAAAGCATGTGAATTACAACAGGAAGAAGCCATTGTAAAAGAAGTCGCATGCAATTGACGGGTAAATAACGTGTTGGTTTTATATGAAAAATGTTCCACGCAAGTTGTTTTCTCACTTTGTTTGGACCACGACACATGGAGAGAAGAATTGATAAATATTGTGAGCAGAAACCCGCCTGAAAATTTGACGTCTGCTACAACCCCAGACACGTTGATCTAACTGAAACGTTTCGTCAGGTGAGTGGTCGGGCGTCGTCAGCTCCTGTGCAATCTGAGAGCAGACATGAGTGTGCTTCTTCACCAATACTCATTACTCATACTCATTTAGCTGTTTGCAAGTTATATCTAGATTTTAAAAAGACCCAGAACAAGCGCTGAGCTCAGTTCAGGACACTCACGTTCCAAACAAAGTGGCGGGAAGGTGAGATCCAACCGGAAGTCGCCTGATCCACCTGAACATGAGGTTTGCACCGCCCGAGACATTACAGTCACGGAAGTTCAGACATCAGGCATACATGTGTCACTTGACAGGGATTGTGATAATGAACACAACTTCCAGTTTTAATTCAAGTTGAATTATATTTGGGGAATTATCTCCCTTGCATGGCCATTTCCGCCAGAGGGCGTTTCGCTTCGTTGTAGCTAGCATGCTCGACCCGCAGGTCGCTTTCGCTGATAAGTTTTTGCATCTGGAATTATGAACGATGGCTTCTGAACGACCTAAGAGAATAGGTGCTGGTAGCAGACTGAGTGACATACTAATGGCGGAAAAGTGTGGTGATGACTCGTTCGTCGAATTCACTGCGAAAGATAACTTAACTACGAAACCTTCATCTCGTGAGGCCCGCATGGCGGACCGAGGTTCACACGATCCCGATGGACCCTCGGGGGCATATTGCGTCGAAGACGAGTGTGGAGCAGCACAGAAGGAATGAGAGCGCTTGGAACATGAACTTAAGTTACTGAAGGTTGAACGTAGGAGGACAGAACTAGAACGAGAAATCGAACTGGAACGAGAAAGGTTAAACTCCATTAATCGACAGTCACGTGACCCGCCATGTGATCGGAGCC
Source organism: Gibbula magus (assembly GCA_936450465.1). NCBI lineage: Eukaryota > Metazoa > Mollusca > Gastropoda > Trochida > Trochidae > Gibbula > Gibbula magus. The sequence goes on along the minus strand of OW388293.1, from coordinate 59,085,374 downwards.
CAAGTAGATCAAGAAGTGCTAGTCGTCACATCGAAGTACCACTACCAGGTGAGCTGTTTGATCACGCAACGGGAACAAAGGCTTTGAGGATAATAGACTTTGTGTGGCATAGTCAGGGTTTAGCGGGGTCGAAATAGACATTGGACAGGGAGCCAAGTTAAATTTTGGAAGAAGAAAGCCTAAACTCACTGACATTTCCATTGAACAATGGGGCTTTGCAAACAGTCGAATTATGGCAGAACTAGTAGCTACTGACAAACTTCAAACCCCTGATGAATACCTAAAATACACAAGGGACACATTCAGACTAGCCTCTCGCTATACCTGGAAAAGTGTTGTAAGCTACGACAGTGAATACAGAGAGCGCCAGGCTCAAGATGGTTTCGAGTGGGGTATTTACTTGCAGGATTTAAGATATGTATACAGTTGGTACACATAGCTTTACACAACCTTTAATACAGTAGCAAGGGGCAGAATTCCTATTCTAGCAAGGGCACCGATAGTTTCAGTCAGTCCCCATACCGTCGCAGGAACGCAGGCCCTTTTACACCGAGCAGTATGGGTGGCAAGGAGATTTGCCGCAGTTACAATAGTGACACATGTTTCAGCAGAAACTGTAAACTGCAGCATGTGTGTTTCACTTGTTACCAGCCGCATAGCAATTTGAGACAAGGTAATTTTGTTTAAAAAAACTTCCCGACTCACGGAAATATCAACAGCAACCAGTGTAACCCCTACAACAATCAGGCCTACACTACAAACCTTGGGGACATTATTTTGCCGCCGGACAATGTTCATAGAGATTTTGTTTTGACCGGTGTACGAGATGCTTTCCACATTACTGGTAATGAGCATAAAGACGTCAAACCTGTTTGTGTAGAAAATGCCTTTTCGTCAAAGCAGTATAGACACCAAGTAGACCCTGCCATTGATTGACTTCACTCAAACCTAAATAATTCTCGCCCGAGGAAAAAGTCAATACCGTTACACGATTTGGACAAGTCAGAAACACTCAGCTTCAGTTGTTCTGTTTCCTCGAGCGATACCATGGACACTTTCTTCCTAGATGTTGCCGAGGGCGGAGATGAGAAGTTTGATATTTCTCAACTTCAAGCAAGATTCCAACCGGGTGTGTACAAGAGGCAATCCCGGAAACCTTCGTGTGTGTTTCTCATCTTATAGAACCCTTCTGTGGTAAAGGTAAATTACCAGTTTCTGAAGACGTAGTTCGGTGAAAGTATATCACAAGGTTCAGAAGCACCCGAGTGAAAACCATGCAAACAATAAACAAGCATGCAGATATAGGACACAACAAGAAGAATTCAATTAATAAAGTTTATTCAGGAAATAATAAGGAAGATACGATCTGCGGGAGTCGGGTGCTGGAACTTGGCTGTACTTGCACTGTACAATACGTATAGTATTGCAGGGTGACGCTTGTCCTGTGTAAATTCTGTAATAATTGAACTTGAACTTGTACTTGAACTTGAACGGATGTATATATTGGAATGCTCTCTCACTCAACCTTACATTACTATATATATATAGAATCTGTCGGATCTGGATTCAAAGGAATCGGATCTACAGGATTCGGAATTGCCGGAGTCGGAATTCCCGGAATATACCCAACAAGAAATTGAACTCCGATATTGTACTACTAAGTGAATTAACGAATATTACAGCAATTATTCCTACGATTACGCATCCTAGCCCCTACTCTAACAAATATCAGAGGGGACGGAATCAGATTCACAGGATTCAGACAAGATTAGGTTATAAAATAATTCTAAAAAACCTATACGAAATAGAAATGTATCAAAAGTTATCAGGAATTAGATAATTAATAAGAAGCAATTAATGACGTGATCTAGGATTAAACTGAGATTCCTACCTACCTTCCTTAAGATCCTAACGCTCTTGAATTCTTGAACTTCTCTCTTGAGAACCCATGTGCGGCGCTATTTATAGTTTTACCGAGTCACGTGATATGCTAACCTGACGTCATATACTTGACCTAAAATGGCGGAATGCAAATGTACGGCCAAAGGAAAGAATGAGGAATTAACGTACAAGATGGATTTACAATTTATTTGAGGTAGGGATACAACATAATTAGACGCATATTACTTTAGAAAAGCAAAATGTTACACATGCACTAAATGACATAGTGCTTGGTCTACGTTTTACAAGCAAAACATAATTGTTTACACTTATCCCTGATGAAGGTCAAGGTTACACACAGTGAACCAGGAAGTAACGGCGATTTCAGAAATTAGGATAAACTGATCGACTGAATTCCGTTACAATACACATCAACCTTTTTCAGTTTCATCTCGGGATAGGTCTTAATGTATCAACATGTTTATTGTCAATTGATTTCACAAATTTCAATGACATTCATAGAGGCTCACACACTAAAACAATGCGTTTATAGCCATTGTTTTAGTTTCCAAACATATCATCGAAGCATCTCATTGGCAATAATGGTCACCAACGGTGACGCTGATGACGCAAATATGAGTGCAACCAAACAGGATGATCTATTTCTAACTAAAAAGCGCTCCGCTTGCAACATTTGTAACACGGATTATTAAATTGAGTTTGACTGTAGGGACATTTTCTTTGCCGCACCACGTCAAAGCTAGGCAGTGGCTTGTTAGATAAAGTCAAAATAACGTTTACATGTGTTTTATATGGTTACTGATCACCTTATGACTTGACCTCAATTTCATTATACAGCGAGCAAGCTCATCTCTCATGACACGCATTTATTATTTAAACCAGAAACGTTTAGTTGTAAATTTCAGCACGTGCATCACGTGGTGCAGTTGCTCTGTACCTGTAAGTAGGAACGGCAAATGTCATTTTTCGCTCAACCGGCCTCAAGACCCGTTACACCCCAAAAGCTGGATTTTTATAGGGGGAGGGAATCAAACTTAGTACATTTGGCTCCTCCCCCTTCCCGCAAATAAAGACGTTGACCGGGCTGAGGGCAGTATGACCACCCTGTGTAGAGATATGTAAAAGGTAGCTAGCTCGTTATCTCATTGGGGCTAATACAGAGATTTCAGGTTACTTCAAACGTCTTTGTTGGTTACAGTTTGTGTGTAAGACTTGTTGTTTGGGTGAAGTTAAATAATAGAGGCCAAAACCAACCACGAAATTGACAAATTGTGAAAATTCATCGCAAAATGCCCGTTTGTTCATAACATGAACCATTCTTCCCACAGAGGTTACTTCCTTCAGGTTAGGATCGGAAATCTGAAGGGAGTAACCTATGTGGGAAGAGAATGAACATGCACGAACCTGCACGAACATTTAGTACGTGCGTAGGCCTACTTCGTGCGAACATTTGACAATCATGTAGATCAGTACTACAGCACACTTCATTCAATCACCAATGAAAGGGACAAATATAATATTATGGAAATTGACAGTAATTTAAAGTGTTTTAAGTTTTGGTATTATTTAACTCGGACAAAGTGAGATGTTAGTCAGTTACTACCACAGTGTCCTTGAGCCCGACGGGCCTCTCTGACATATTGCCTGATGTTTCTCGATACAAATCGGAAACTATGGTAGAAATTATTACATATTCAGCTTGTCAACATGTTTTGTCAAGAGCTGTTCATCGGATTCTCCTTGTCTGTTTTCCCACAGGTGAAGTTTAGCGCAAATTTGTTGCGCAACAGAGATGAACGACCAGTTTTCCCTATTCGTTCGCGCAAAGGGAAAACTGGTCGTTCATCTCTGTTGCGCAACATATTTGCGCTAAACTTCACCTGTGATTTTACAAAGCCTATCAAAGGGAATGTAGATGACACATTGTTGCAAGAGAAAACACCCCTTTCTTAATCGTATTTGATGCCATGGAAAAGTAACAACGCGCTTGTTATCTATTGATATGTGCACGATTGACGCAAGTGGGAGGGTGCGCATATATACAAACTATCAGCTTGCTATCCCCTTCATTAATGATATCTGGGCGACATCATGTATACACTAATCGAGTCATAATGTCCATAGCAGTTAGCACCTTGAGGGACAGTGGGGGTTAATATTTGGGGGGGGGGGGGGGGGGGGGGGAGGGGGGGGGTGGGGGGGATCAAAATTGGGAGAACACATATTCAGTAACATTTAAAATTTTGGCATGATGAAACCAACATTTTCCCGCGCTAATGCTCTATTATATGTAAGCACCCAACATATGATTAAAGAGAGAAAATGACAACCACTGCGGGAAGAGAATGGGGTTAGGGCACTTTTGTGAATAAATTGCTTTGTTAAACACATAAAAATATGAACTTAAATTAAATCATTTGCCGAACTATAGCAATATTCAATGCTGAAATTTCATATTTGTTTTCTTGTGTATATATACACGTGGACCTATGTGTTTTCTATTACAGCTACAACAACTGAATGACATGAACCATTGGGCCAGGACATTGAACAATGTTTACTCATTGTTTACTAAAAACTTAGTTACAGACTACAGTGGTGGATCTATAAATATCACACAATGCAAGGTAGACTGGCAAGCTATGAACAGCCTACACACCACTTCCGTAATGACATTCTTTCTTAAGTTGTGTAACTGCCTACAATTGTGCTGTTAATTAACATTTTAACCCGGATAATTAAACCGACATTAATTGTTTTGTAAAGAAGACTCTTCACATTGTGGACAGACAAAACCATGGCTTGTGGTGGAAGGAACACTGTTTATATAAGTTACGAGTTTGAATCCGCAAGCGATAGAGATCGCTGTTCAACCATCAAGAACCATTTGACTTCAGCAGGCTTCCGTGTGACAGATTTCTACTATGACGGGAGGCCAGGGGCGACCAAGATCCACGAGAGAAGACGACTGATTGAGGAAGCAACATGGACCATAATACTAAAAACCGCTGACTATAATGAAGCATGTGAATTACAACAGGAAGAAGCCATTGCGAAAGAGGTCGCTTTCAGTCGACGGGTAAATAACGTGTTGAATTTATATGAAAACTGTTCCTCGCAAGTTGTTTCCTCACTTTGTTTGGACCACGACACGTGGAGAGACGATTTGATCAACATTGTGAGCAGAGACCCGCCTGAAAATTTTGACGTCTGCTACGACCCCAGACACGTGGACCTAACTGAAATGTTTCGTGAGGTGAGTAGTCGGGCGTCATCAGCTCCTGAGTGCAATCTGAGTGCGGGCATGACAAAGCAAATTAATTGTGCTTCTTCACCCGTACTTCCTCGTTTAGCTACTTGCAAGTTATACCTAGCCAGGAAGAAGATCGAGAACGACCGCAAAGCCCAGTTCAGGACATTCTTCTGCCCAAATTCGTCCACTCAGATCAATTCACGTTCCAACCGATGTGGCGGGAAGGTCAGATCTAACCGGAAGTCGCCTGATCCACCTGAACATGAGGTTTTTACCGCCCGAGACATTGCACTCACGGAAGTTCAGACATCAGGCATACATGTGTCACTTGACTTACTGGACAGGGATTGTGAACATGATGTGATAGACCCTGCCGTTGATGGACTTCACTCAAACCTGAACAATTCGTGTCCGAGGAAAACTTCAATACCGTTAGACGATTTGGACAAGTCAGAAACACTGAGCTCCAGTTCTGTTTCCTCGAACGGTACCATGGACACTGTCTTCCTGGATGTTGCCGAGGGCGGAGAAGAGAAGTCTGATCTTTATCAACTTCAAGCAACATTCCAACCGGATGTGTACAGGACGCAATCCTGGAAACCTTCGTGTGTGTGTCTCATCTTATAGATCCCTTCTGTGGTATGTCGTTGGAAATAAATAAATAAATATAAATAAATAAATAAATGACCGTCTATAAAGCGCCTTATCCACGGGTCATCTGCTCCAACATGAGCCAGAAACGTTATGGTTCAAATGATACATGACAAAGACACAAAGAAGGGTATAAAGACCTTATTCCATACGATGTTCTTCCACACTGGGAAGCCACTTATGGCTGCAATATTGCCCAAGTGGCGTTAAACAATAACACACTCACTCACTCCACACTGGAGTTGTCCCCTGTGTTGACCAGCGAGAGATGTATACATGTGCTTGCTAGTGATCGAGGATAACGTATGTGGACTATAAGTGTATCGTTTGATGAAACTATTGTTGTATACGAGAAAAACATTCTATTTGAATAGAATATGTATATACATATATTTATTTCTCGTCTGTTCTTCACTTAATGGACATTTAAAGGCTGTTTAAATAGTAAAGCCATTGGCTTTGTAGCTCGTATAATGTTGAAAATTTACATTTTACATTTTCCAGAAATATATCTACAATCTGATTAAATCGACCTTGTTCAGAGGAATAAACTTTGCAAAATATTGCATCTAGCGGGATACGAACAGGTTCTGTAGATTCCTCGCCACAAGGTCTGAGGACATCCCGTATATCCCGTACCAGTTTGGTGCAGACAAAGCCCAGTCGAATAGCTTACTAATCACATCATAGTTTTTAAAAGGACGCCGTTTTGTAAGCTTTCGGAACAGACGAATGGATAGCTGTTGGAAGTTATCTTCCCCTTGCTTCTCGCACCGAAAACTTTTGTTGGAGGTTCTGTGATTGGTTAACTACATTGCTTCTGTAGATTCCTCGCTTCAAGGCCTGGGTTCCGTTCCATAACAGCGAGCGCTTATAATCGCTCATTGATTGCTTAATGTAGCGCTCAAGTAGCGCTCAAGAAGCGCTCATTCTGTCCTGAACAACATGGTGCAAAACCTCAAAGTTCGCTCGCTTTGAGCACTACGTAGCGCTACATTGAGCAATCGCGTTCAAGAGAGGTTTAAAAGTAATCGCTAATTGAGCGATTACTTTGAAACCTCTCTTGAACACGGCCCTGGGTATCCATAACAGCGAGCGCTTATAATCGCTCATTGATTGCTCAATGTAGCGCTTAAGTAGCGCTCATTCTGTCTTGAACGACATGTTGCAAATTCCTCGAAGTTTGCTCGCCTTGCTACGTAGCGCTACATTGAGCAATCGCGTTCAAGAGAGGTTTAAAAGATATCGCTAATTGAACACGGCCCCGGGATCGTTTTGAAAGCATTAGGAAGAGATAACTTTTGTTGGAGGTCCTGTGATTGATTAACTGAATTGCGTCAGAACATTTGAGTCTACGGGCTGTTATCAGCTTTGCGAGGAAACCACTGAACGAATGAACGATGTGAGTTCGTATCCCGGTAGATTCACTATTTTGCATTTTTTATTCCTCGGAAACGGTCGATTTCAATCAGACTGAACATTTAAATTTATAATCCGGGTTCCCCATTGGCCAAGAAGATGATGTACACACGATTCAGCTCTTTTTGGTGATTCAATCTTGAGAAGAAGATAAAAAAAAGGTATTTGGGTCGTGGCCCTAGATCACCAGATCTACATTTTATAAGCATATTGGCTGAGAAGTCTGAACTCAAGATTTCAGCTTTCTAGGTCTTTTCGTTCTAGAGAAGAAGATGAAAATAGGGTTCCGGTCGTGACCCCTGTGTTCCTTTTTTGGGCCACAGAGTCACAAAATCTACAATTCTTAATTTACATTGCCCGAGGAATCTGTACACAAGATTTCACGGGTCCACTCCTACTTTTAACTTAATCTAACCCAAACTACCTACCACTCTGCAGAAGAAGGTCTTCTGTTTCATCGCGAAACAATGGCATGTTCAATGTTTGTGGATGATATCCAACCAACCGACCAAACACGCAATGATGATGTGTTAGATTTTACGTTACACACTGACTCCTATGTTTTATTTTGGTGCTCAGTTTTCAAAATTCATTCCAACTCAAGGTGTTGCAGTCTGATTAAAATCGACGGTTTTCCGAGGAATAAAAATCGCAAAATAGTGCATCTACCGGGATACGAACTCAGATCGTGCGGAGGATTCCTCACAAAACGAAGAATCTACAGAACCTGTTCGTATCCCGATAGATGTATTAATTTGCACATTTTATTCCTCGGAACAAGGTCTATAGTGGTTGTTCATTACACCTGATATAGTCGTGAACACCTGTAATGAGTAAACTTTTAATTTGTTGTTTATGTCAGTTCAAAATTGTGTCAAATCCAAGTAGACATAATTCGTGAAATAGGGTTAATCCTGAACACAAGCTAATCACAAGTACTTTCGACGAACTGTGGGACCGAACCCGCTGGTCACTTGAACCACAGGTATAGTTTAGCGCAAGTATGTTGCGCAACAGAGATGAACGACCAGTTTTCCCTATTCGCACATATGGAAAACTGGTCGTTCATCTCTGTTGCGCAACATGTTTGCGCTAAATTTCACCTGTGCGTGAACAAACCACCATACCAAACACAGGGGTTCGAATTGCTGCTTTGACAATATTTTCAAAATTCAATATCTAGATTTTTGCAAGCATATACTGTTTATATATGACGCGGTGAGCTTATATTTCTTTATATAAATAGTAGGGATATTTGTGTCCAAACAGCGATTCGAACCCCTGTGTTTGGTATGATGGTTAATATGGTATGATCTTCCTATGGCAAGATGAAAACGTATCGACATAAACTCTACTTTACCTATATAGCGAGAAATAATTTTTTTATTTTGTCTGTTGATAAAGGTACGATTGATGAATTGACGCGCGTCAACGCCACGATGCATTGGATGTGGTTTTCGATCCAAAATAACTACTTTCAAGTTTACTGAAACGACCAGCATTAAACGGCAACAGACAACATTTCTCGATAAAATAGCACCATTCATAATGTTTGCAATATGTGACTCCATCAACACACTGTATGTCCCTTAATGTTTAAGTTTAAGGAAGCTGTAGCTAGCACTCCGTTCTTACTGAAATAAAGTGCTCTCACAAAAAGGTAAATATAATATTAATGTTTAATACTCCTGGATCAATAAAGGGAGTTCTAAAACGTATGTACATTGTTCGGTTAAGCCATGCGAGTCCGTTCCCTTCGAGTGACAATTTAAGGTGTTTGTGTTAAGGTCGCTCGAAGGTAGTTCAATTATTTAAAGGGGCAGTAGCACGTTTTTTGCAAAATTTATTTTTTCAAATTTACCATTTATAATGATAGTTTATGTCATTTAAATTAACTTTAGAGGGTAGAACATCTTATTACTCAAACCAATTATCTGTAGTGGTAAAAACTATGTTGCGTATTAAGTAAAAATTGCATGGCGGCCATTTTATTGTGAACACAATTTATTATTTTGTATTACAAAAACGATTCCCATAGCTTGACCAAAACATGTACAGTCATTTTAAACTTTATTTTCCGAAGAGAGAAGGATGTTTTACTATTGGTGAAATTATTTTTCAAATTCATTTCATCAACTTATTTGAGCGAAAAAACGTGCTACTGCTCCTTTAAGTGATCTGACTGATGTAGCAATACCTAAACACTCAGAGAAGAGTTTTAAATATGGTACAAAGATATATGGTCAACTGTTTGAACTGTCTCAAATTGCATGAGACCTACAAATCTACCCCTCACACAGAATTGTTCCACACCACTGTCGCTTTATACATAGCACTAATTTCATCCAATACCAATAACCGTTTTCTTTTGATACGGCTTATCGGATCGTGTAATGAGATGGTTTACCCTCTAACGTAATAATATATCGTATAAACTTTTAAATAATTTGGAAATTTGAGAGAAAAAATTAATTTGCAAAAGACGTGCTACAGCGCCTTTAATATGGCACAGTGGGACATCTACGGTATAACAGCAAGGATTCCCTATCGGTTTCTCTACGTAGGCCTACGGTCCTGTTACAACATGGGTAACGTAGGAAGAAATGGATTGACTTACCCCGGAAAAAAGACAACCTATTCACACAAAAAAACCTGAAATCTCTTTTTACAACACAACTTATCCGTTTGGGTTTGATGAATTTGTAATCACAAGTCTCTGTATCAAAATCGTGTCTAAAAGGTCTGTATAAATTCACATTCCAACAACAAACGAATACCTTCTCTAAATAAATCAATGAAAAAATACAGTTTTTGTTACATTCTATTGAGTGACCTGTGCTGAAACCATCGCAAGTGTCTTAGGTGGGGAGCACACTACGTCCGATTTTACTTGCGATGCGTTATGCGATGCGTTAAAAAAACGCAGACAGTGTATTTTTCATTGACCGCGCACACTACGTCCGATGCGTCAATGCGATGCGATGCGATGCGATGAAAATAGGTGCTGCACCTATTTTTGACGCATCGCAAACGAAATCGCATGAGGGATTCCCTTTTGACGTCATATTTCGCACGTGTGACAGGGGGTTTTCCTCTCAACTCACTTGGAAGAAACAACTCAAGTGGAAGATACGTAAGGTATGTGTCACGTTGCATGTCACCCAGAGGCGTAACTACCATGTAGCACAAAAAGCAAGTGCCTACACTTTGAAATTCCCAAAAAAACATGTAAAAATGTAATTTTAGGTTTTTGTCATTTTTTCTGTAATTTATTGGTGACATTCGTCAGATAGCAATAGTCTTCGCAGAAGGTACACTACTCAAATACAGACAAAATGACAAAGCTTTCCTAATATACAATTTTTATCGCACTAGCTTAACGCATGTAGTGTGCGCGGAAAAATCGCAACGCAACGCATCGCATAACGCATCGCAAGGAAATTCGGACGTAGTGTGCTCCCACCCTTATATAGATGTTAACGATTATAGGAGAATAGGCCTAGCTAGATATCCAATCAAGATGGCACTGTTCTTATTTTTGTTCATTTAAATGCTTTTTCTGCACATGTGTAAGAGTGTTGCTTAGTTTCTATTGAAAACGATTAAATATTACAAACTCAAATTTGTATTTTTGTCTTGTAGATAAATTTCCAAATTTGATTAATTGAAGCGCGTGTTGATTGGCGATTGGAAATGGAAATGCAAGCTGAGTGAATTGCAGTATTTGAATTGAAACAGAGACCATAAAATGAATTTAATAAATATATTGTCACGTATTAAAGTAAACAAAGTTATTATGAAAACAAAAAAACCCAAAAAAAACCCCTCTTGATGTAACTTTAAAAGACTTCAGATTCCTCAACATATAAATCTTATTTAGAAAGTAGGCCTTTGGCCTATCAAAATACGATTTAAAAATAGTTTTAACCTTGGAATTCAGAATACATCACATGATATTCATTAGGAGAATTAACCCACAATTATTATCTTCCTTATAACATTTTAAAAAACGGCTTCCGGCGACGTTTTATTAAATAGTCTAGCTTTAATTACTTCCTCAGAAAGTATATATGTTCAATCATGTTTCTACTTGTTTAATCGCATTTAGAAATTGTTTCTTTTTTGTTTGTTTTACGATTAGCTTAATATGATTTTAATAAACCGGGATCCCGCATCGCCATAGTGACCGCTTCTCCAAACAGGTGCCCGGACTTTACCAAACAAATCCGATCACGTTAGAGTTATCTCCCTTGACGAACGAGAAATAGCGAGAAGTTGTCGTTGTCAAGAAACGAGTTAAAACGGGTACCTGTTTGTCAACAGACGCAAATTTCTCTTGGATTTCGACCAGCTCACGTCTAAAATGGATGAGTACCAGTCTGCAGATGAGGTATGGTAACAATATACTTTCATAAGAAGTTCTAAATTCCCAACGATGTTGGCAGCATTGGCTATCTGTTGAACCCTGACTCATCTAAATAATGACATTTTCACTTCCATGAACGCTCTCACTCAGTCTCACTGTAAGTCTCTTGTTAGAAATCCGAGAATATCATAATACTATTTGAAACCTTTATTTCTAATATGGAGTGAATTGAAAGGTAATTAATATGATTTGTAATATATATCCATGTTACTGACCTGAGGAAATCCAAATTTTGACTTCAGAAGATTGAGTGAGAAAATGGTGTGATATGAGAATTATATAAATATAGATGTGGAATAGATCTACAGTACAGATCTCACCAAATAGATAAAACATGTTATCAACTGCAAAACAATCCTCTCCAAACAATAAATAGAAGTCTAAAATGAATGATTATGGTTTGTTTTAAACAACGCTGATCCATTTCCCATCCTTGTCGTTGAATTATTAAAAGGTGTTCACACTAAAATGGCCATAAGGCCTAGCAGTATTCGTTTTACATTTGATGCTGTTTTCTACTACTTCAGAATATAGATAACATGGATAAGTGTAGCCACTAAACTGAGTTACGGAGCCGTTAAGTGGCCAGGATTAGGACTTGTAATCGGCTTTTCTTTCAATGGCATATTTAGAGTGTAATGGGCTGTTTTACCCTCTTAACAAAATATGTACTGCAAATTTGAACATATAAAAATGCTACAGTGCCTAAGGTCACCCTGGGTAAGTGACTTAGTTCGAAGTGTGCCTCTGTCCACCAAGCAGTAAATGGGTACCTGGTACAGGGATCACTTTAGGCAGGGATTTTGGGATATTTACTCATTGATGTACCAAGATATCCCATAATAAATACTGATGAGGGCAGAAAATCCCATTGCAAAAATGTGAAATGATTGTTATTTTTTAGAAATATCCCATTACTTTATCTGAAAATCCCATTGTGTAAGGCTAAGGGGAGATTCTTCTCCCTTTGAAACTCTGCTCCAGGGTGATCCCTGCTGGTATGATACGATGGTAGTCTGAATTTGAACCTTGAGCGCCTGACAGGCGACCGGTTGTATACTCCTCAGGGAGTGTTCTGACTCGTTGACCAGGGGTAATATGTCGAACAATGCATAGAGCATGCAATGTGCATGGATATATGGGCTATATAAATGGACTATTATTATTAAGGTCATGATCTGGTCATTTAGTCCTCAATTCTAAAGTTTATCTGCTCTTAAATAAGACTTAAAGAGAGTGGCTTAATGAAATACGTAAATTAAATTTGTTCTAGTGAATTGATGGGGTATTTTCTTAACTAAACTGATTCTTTTCTGTTCCAGGTATCCTTTGTCGTTGATGACGTAACTAATATAATAAAGGAGGTAAGGAACACTATGCTACTATTAATCAACGTACTTGATGACCTTTTCAGAGGGAAATTTATTTACTCTTCAACTTTGGATCCTGGAATATTCCAGGGTAAACCTGTCTTTAGCCACGGCTCCTCACCGATCATTCTCTTTGTCAACAAGTTGTGATTGAATTACAGTGAAGTACCACTCATAGTTCACAAGTTCCAGCTCATGCTCACAGGTTTCACCACAATGCATAGTCACACTGGTGTTTCAGACTTTCTCCCTATAATAATGTTTATACCCAATCACATCACCTAGTCACTGAGAATTATTTGTATAAATTAATATTAAATTGTTTCTATGGGTGCAACGATACGCCGATACATCATGATTTTATGGCATATGATATGATACATGGTACATTTTTGCCAGTGAAATGTGACGATACAATATGAATCTATATACAGTAATACAGTGTAATTTATTTATTACCCTTTCAAATACAGTAAATGTTCACATGTACCTAGTGAATCAATGCTATTATTGACTAATATTTTTTAATTTTCCTGTCAGTCTATTGAGGGTGCTATTGGTGGAAACGCCTACCAGCACAACAAGGTGAACCTATGGACGTCAAACGTTGTTGAGCAATGTTTAAATCAGCTCACAAAACTTGGCAAGCCTTTCAAATACATTGGTAAGTCTATGTGATATATTGTCGTTAAATAGCCGCTTTGAATGAAGTAAATAATTCAAGTTATGATACAATGTTTGTAACTGTAAAATAATAATATTGTTTTACTTATACATTCTCTGTTATATATATAAATCCTGATATAATCTGACCACAGTGACTTGTTCAATAAAACAAAAGAGTGGTGGAGGGCTGCATTTAGCCACGTCCTGTTACTGGGACAATGAGGCTGATGGTTAGTGTAAACGGTTGTTGTAACCATAACAACACTTGATGGGCTGTTGTAATTTCCATAACACATTCAATTTTGATGCTTTATTGTGCTATTAATTTTGTTTTGTACTCTAATTGATCACTGTCAATTTTATCTAAGAATATTTAATTTCTTTCAACGAGTATTGATACCTGATTTGTTTTTCATTTACGTAATATGTTAAAGTGTTTTGTATGTAATTTGCCAATAACATAATGATTGAGCATTTGGTCAATAAAATTAAATAAATATGTATGCCGAATGATATTTATTTAACTTTTAGTAATTTGGTCTGTGATACTTTGTCTATACATAAAAGCTAAGCATTGCTGACAATTATCAATAAATACAGCTTAAAGGTACATCCATTGTGTTGTTGAGGATCACATATGCCAAACGTTATAAATGGCGTTACTTTATCGAGAAGTACCGACTGTTACCAAAAACTACCATATTGATGATAGTGGACTGGGTATATTGACATATGAAGGTAAAAGTAGTGATTTCTGATCGAAAACCGGACAATTGACACGCGCCAATGAGTCAAGTGTAATATTGGAATCTTATTTATAACAGACAAAATAACAAATTTGGGTTGATAATGTTCAATAGGTCACATAACTACTGTGCAGTGGCGGATCCAGGAATTTTGAAAGGGGGGGGGTCCACAATTTGTTTTCCCATTTCCCATAAGAGATCCGCCACTGTAACTACTGTGCATGTAAATGGGATGTGCAGTTTCGGTTTTCGGATGTTACTCGATTGGAAACTAGTAATTATGATATATTTGGCAATTGGGGATGAATATGCAAGCTACGTGAATTTATTTGTACTGTAAACAGCCTATATGGTGTGTTGGAACGTATTAAAGTCAAATAACATTTTATGAAACACAATGGATGCACCTTTAACCTTCTTCAGTTCTTGTCAATAGGTTTATCAAGCTGTTAGTTTGAAAGAAATAAACTAAGGTTATGTTAGGTTTGAGTTCAAATCCAGCAAGGGACTTTGCACTATTGCAGATGATGTGATGCCAAATATAACAATGTTATTAGGTTATGTTAGTGTTCTGTTGAGGACTCCTTTTGAAAAACAACTGTTACCTCGCATTCTTTAAGTTTCTTAGGATCGCTGGTGATTTGTGAAAGGATACCAGATTGTTTTTTCTCTACATGTTGTGGGAGTCATGCACTGTATGATGTTGTCTGTGCTTCAGTAACCTGTGTGATCATGCAGAAGAATGGCGCCGGTCTACACACCGCTAGCTCCTGCTTTTGGGACAACAGCACAGACGGTAATACACAAGGCTTCTGAATAATATATGTTGTCTTGCTATTCTCATTTATGAAATCAAGAGAAATCTCCATTCAGTTCAATATTGGTGAATAGTAGTGTTTCCTTAGAGAGGTTTGTCAGTCACAATCCTGGGTAATGTTAATTTTGCTGTATTCAAGTATATTTTCTGTGCTAGAATATCAGCATGCACTTATGATGCTGCTACACTAGCACATGAAATATAACAAAATACAGCAAAGCTAAGATAAACAAGGAGACTGGTGCGAGTTGTGACTTTCGGAGGAAGTTGGGCGGTAGAGGGATATAATAACATCTACATTTGAAATAAGATTTCTGTGCTTCATTCAGCTTCTTCTATGCTCCATGTTGTAACACATACTGTATTCATGGACCTTTACAGTTAAACTATTTAATGTCTTAATTCAAATTGGAATAAATGAAAGCCTCAGCCTGTAACAGTAAAATCCATATTTTTAAAAACTATTATATTGATATTGCATGAAATTTAATTGCTTTCAAGTTCTATTTGAAAAGTTTCAGTCCATATGTCTGTCTACAGAATAACTAACTTGAAGACATGCTATTAAACGATAACCAAATATTCCTTAGATTTGTTAACATGAAATGTAAAAGAAAGGTTCATGTCTGATTAATTTTGCAGGAAGCTGCACAGTGAGGTGGGAGAACAAGATGATGTACTGCATCGTCAGTGTCTTCGGTCTGGCCATCTAGACGTCTACACCGCACCACGACCAATACAGCTTGTACAGACACACACAATATCACATGCATCATCCACCCATTCAAGCTTCTGACATGACTTTCTTTATTTATTGTAAGCCTTCCATCGCTTGGTGACAGTTCACTATATATTGTTGTTTGAGTTATTTCAATGTAAGGTGAACAAATATTATTTACTTGGTTTACGGATGCACCTAATATAATTTTGCCGAATTTGGAAAAGAAAATGCGACTCAGAACCCCTTCCGAAATAAAAATGTTACCAAAATTTACCATCCAATTAAAAATGTTGCTAGAGCAACTTTCTTTCTTTTTTGCCTCCTGCCTTCAGACATTTTGCCCAAAAATATCCGTAAACCAAGTAATTAATTTGGTCTGGCCTAAACTTAGTTTGAAAGTTCTCCAAATCTTGGAAAAGTGGCCGATGGAACAAGACATATATGTATATTCGTAATAAAAAATTTGTTCTGCATTTATTATGCTCTGTAACCTTTTTCAATGTTTGGACTTTAGGTGAATTGCGTTGCCAAATTCCTGTACAAAATAATGAAATCATATGGCTCAAAGGGACTTTGGTAAGTTATTGTTCATTTTAAGAGCATCAAAACTTAGTTATTCTTATTTGATCTTTTCTGTGAATGACCATTGTATCAATAAATTATACATTGAAATGTATTGATTTTGTCTTCAATTAGTTAATTTAAGTATGTGTTTGACAAACATTAATTCTTATTCTGTGCTTCAAAAGCTTACTACGTTGACAGCAAAACACTTTGACATGATCCTTCTCAACCAATTAACACAGTAATAAAACGAATGGTTGTGATGCAGAAAAAAAAATGTATCCGTTTCCCAGCCTCAAATTATTAAAAGGTGTTCACACTAAAATGGTTGCTAGCTGTTTTCGTTTTATAGGTGAGTTTTCTACCACTACGGATAATCAGGTCTTGCAATGGGCTGTTTATCCTCTAAAGGTGATTTTGAACATGTAAAAATGCCCCAAAAACATGAGTAAATTTAATGGACCCCAAAGGTGACCGTCTCCTCTACAAAATGTCTGGATTCACAACTGTTCTTTACATTCCTTGATGTACCAAACAGTAGGAATATTGAGCGATACACCTGGTGAAGGGTGGGTGTCCATCATCATCACAGGTACAACCAAACCGTGAAAACTCAAGACATATGAATATAATATTCCAAATAATTTAATTGATTTTTCACATATCAAAAATTTATATTATCAAACACTGTTCCTAATTTCCTTCAAGAAAGCAGTGAGTTCATCCTCTTTAGAATTAGCAGACTCAGAACTAGATTTAACCTCAGTTCTCTCCGATTCTACTGTATCTGTTGTTTCTTGCTGCTCGTTGGTGTATATGACGGGACCTCCCTTGAAGTGCGCCCTCTCCTTCGAGGCAGTGGCTGCATCCACTGCCACCTGTTGTTTGGCCTGTAGAGCTGCGGTGAAACTGCCTGGTTTGTACGTCTCTGCCTTCACTTCAAGCACATCGGTACTGGTGACATCACTCTCCTCATTCTGCACCAAACGAGTATCCATAAGTGCAGTCCGAGGAACATACACTCTTGGCTTTTCTTCAATACTTGGATTTGGAGCAGTTGTCGGATGAACAGAATGCTGAAATCCTAAAGCAGATTCCTGTGAAGGGAAAGTTTGTGGCACAGATTGTACATAGTGTTGGGGGTACGCTGTAGGTTGCATCCCTGGGGGAGGGACAGACATGTCCGGAAGAAAGGGTGTAGATGTATTTGGTCCATACCCTGCCCCATCATACATTGCATAGTCGGGAGCAGTGTGTGGCTGAGTCCAGTGGGGATTGGGTTGGAAGCCAGGTGGAGGTACGGAAACATCAGGGAGAGTGGGCAGACCTTGATTAGAGGTGACATTGGTCTGATGGACTGCAGGATTACTCTCAATCTTGTCCTGTGGGAGAGGAATGCTGCTGATGTCAATGTCAGCAGGATTTACACTCGTATCTCTACTAGAAGTTTCTGCATTGGATTTAATTTGAGTCTCTAACTTTCTGTCTTCAAGATTTGATGGTGTCGCTCCTACTGGAGTGTTGAAATTATCTGATGGGGGAGCAAATTCAGACACTCGCTCTGAAGTAGAATGAGTCTGCTTGTCCTTTGTGTTCGATCTGGTTCTGGTTGTTGATGTGTCGTAATAGAGTGAGGGCGGTGCGAACTCCGACATCCGCTCTTCTCGTCTCTCGGACATGTAGCGCTCCTCACTGAACGGCTTGCTCTCTGTGGACAGAACATGATCATGTGACTAATTAATAGGGGAGAGCATTTAGAAAAAAATTAAGAAGATGCCTTCTTAGTATACCTGTTGTCCACTGTATTCTTGAGGGAGGTAATGTTAACAAAACAGTGATTTAATTCTAGAATATTAACAACAATCTGGTTATTCTTGATAACATTAACCACAATGTCCTTACCTTCATGTAACATTTAAGCATGGGAAGGTCCCCTAAGCAGTTAGGTCTGACAAGGGCAAACTATGTTGAATGACAAATCTAAATGAAGGTTTTTCTTACTTTCTTTGCCTTTGTCCCACTCTCGAACTGGTGCGTCCTTTTTCCACCCCTCGTCCCGAGTTAGAGGTTCCACCTTTTCCGCCACCTTCTCTTCTCTCCTCGGTCCTGCCAGCATCTCCTCTAGCTTAGGACCAATCTCCTCATCCTCTTTGCTGGCTTCTGCAACAGTTAGAACCAACAAAAGTTATTAGCTCTTCAGGTATTATAGGCTTGGACTTGCAAAAAGTGTCCTTAGGCTAAGCATGCCCTTTGTCCATATTGTCGGTGATAATATCGATTTAGGATCACCTTAACCTGAGGAGGCTTTGTGTATGTGACAAGCTGACAATTTTTTAAAGTTCATTCTCATTCTCTTTGTCTGATGTTTACGAGTTAATAAATATATTCAAGAGCAATTATCAAAGACTAAATTGAATTCTGAAGTAGGATAGAACTAATCTTTTGCAAAGCACACAACTATTTTGAATGAAAACCACAAGAAAAGTGTATATAAAAGAAGCATCTATTCTAACAATGTTGAAAACAAACTAAGATCAGTACCGGTATACACTACGAAATGTGTATTTTCACATTAAAGAAGTTGTTATCCAAAAAATGTTCCTATTCTTATGTATGTCATTTCCAAATGCCTGTCAAAGACTCAAAGACTAAGAAGAAATGAAAAGGTGCAATCTTATTCTTTAGCTGAACACTCGTTTGTTACCAATATTACAATCCCACCCTGTGTTATGCCTACAATATTTTGATCAGTGAACCAATCAGAATGCACACTACAAAGTCTCAGATCACAATTGAGTCTCCTCTAAATAAAACGTGAAAGTTACGAAACGGCATTAAAAAGGTTCAAATCAACAGGTGTAGCTTGATGCAAATTCACCACTTTATTTTGCTTGCATCACTTACAACCAGCACTTTAGATATACATGATTTCTTTCTGTTGACATGTATGAAGAGTGTTTGCCACAGATCAAAAGAAAAACACCTTCATTCACCTTACAGAAAGCTTTAGCCTCCTGAGAATCGTTCTATATCAAGCATGTCAATGGAAAGAGATAGTATATTTCAAGGGCATTGTTGTGAATCCAATATAAGGTGGCCTGGTTTAAGAATATATGCTGTAAACTATGATTAGTTCTAGAGAAACTGTACCAGCGTTATCAGTCAGATTTGTGCCTTCCTTCAGTTTTCTCCGCTGTTTGACTTTAGCCAGCCTCGCATCCAACACAGCCTTTCTCTTCTCCTTCAGACGCTCTCTACGACTTCGCTCATCTACAGTCTGGGAGAGAGGAAACCAACAATTGAAGACATATATTCCACTTTCATCCTTCTATTCAAGGGACATCGCCGCTAATGGCTGCAATACTGCCGAAGCGGCGTTAAACAATAATTCACTCACTCACTCACTATTCAAGGGACAACAAGGCTATTTGAAATGTAAACATAAACAATACACAACTGAGCTGCTACAAAACTAACTTTGCTCATCTAGTCTAGGAGAGAGGAAAACAAGTAATTGAAGCTACATGTATACATTCCTCTTTCATCTTTCTATCCAAGGGGCCTCAAGCCTGTTGGAAATTAGTGTTCGGTTATTCTAAGAAATTGTTTGAGATATTAATGAAAACAATACGCAACTAAGCTGCTACATAAATGACAGAAAGTTGCAGCTTTACTTATCCTTCAACAAATTTTGTATAACATAATGAACATGGCGAGGAGGCAACTAAGCTGGTACATAAATGACAGAAAGTGGCATCTTTACTCATCCTTCAACAAATTTGACAAGCCATTTTATGTGCCAACAGTGTGTATTCAGGGTTCGAAATTAGCACTAGTCCGGTAGCCCATGGCTTGTGAAAAAGAACCTGGGATAGTAGAGTATAAAAACTGGTAGTCCACGAAATAGTTAAAATTTGAGGTTAAATGACCATGGAGATGTATTTGGCTAGCAAGATTAAGTCAGAACTAGTACTCATAGAAATGCACTAGTTCAAATGGCTACTGCATTGACAAGGTTAATTTGGACCCCTGTGTATTACATAATGAACATGACGAGGAGGCAACTTCCCCCCTCCCTCTATACTGATCTACTCTGCAGCAAGACTACAAGTAAGCAAATATCAACACTTCTCTGCTAAATTGCCACTGGACACAATTAACAATCGACAGTGACCGACAGTATGCGCTACTGCTCACCTGATCCCGCAGCTTGTTGAGAGAGTCCATCTGTTCCTGTCTCTTTGTATCACTCTTGTCAAACTGGTAGAACCCAACACCGTGGGTGCGGATCTCTGAAACAGGTACGCAATGTCAAATACAGACCATAGAACTGTTCAGGAAAGCTGAGGAAGAAATAATTATATGGATAATCAAGCATTGTTAACCTGTCTATATTTTCTCTTTGTGCTAAGATAGTCAGTAGATAATATTAATATAAAGTACTTGTGACTATCATTAGGCATTGAGAGAGCTTTGAAAGTATAAGTCTCATTCCACAGGCAATTACTAACTCTAGAGTTAAAATCCATCTAGTCCATTCTTTTAACATAAATTACAATTTATTGTAATGCTACCATCAATTGTAAGTGTGGATTTTTGTCACCAAATGATAAAGGACCAAAAACAGTCATTGAGCAGTGACTCTAGACGTTATACAAATGCATCATAATTTCCACGTTCACAGGGACGGTATTGACTAAGACATGAAGAAAATTGATGCAGATCATCAAAACACTGTTTCGTTCAATTAATTCCCCTCTTCAAACAAATCTGACATGGGAATCTATCGAAATCTCCAAAAACATGTAAAGGTGGACTGCTACAAGTGAAGACTGACCGTCGAACTGGACGTTGCTGTAGTGTATACTGGTGTTAGCCAGAGCATCCTGTTCCTCCCGCTCCCACTTCTGTCTCAACACCTCCCGCCGCATGTCGCTCGACATCAGAGTCGGACCTTCCTCATTCTCCTCCTGAACACGGCTTTTCTGTGGCTCCCTGCAATCATACAGTGTTTGAAGTAGCTGGCAGTTGCTGGTGAGCTCTGGATGAGGCCAGTTACAAAATTTTGTCTTGAGTCTGATAAAGTTGAAAACCATCTTGTTGAGGCGTAACAATACATCGTGGTATCACGTTATTGACATTGTGACCCTCGCAAAATTAAATATTGCTACAAAACAATTATAGACAATATATTGTGACACAAGTATCGGGAAAGTTTGCAACACATCGATACAATACATGCGGTCAAGACCTCTCTGATTTTGATGGTTTTGATCTTCCCTTTTCCCACTTCACTCAGCAGACAAAGTTGCCTAACCATTTAACCATTACAGGTGAGGTGAGTTGAGTTGGGGTTTAACGCCGCTTTCAAGATTATTTCACCTATATCGCGGCTGCTAGTATTATGGCAGGGAGAAAGCCTGCAACGCCATGTAGTTATGCATTGCGGTGAAACCTGCGAGCATCGGCTGGAACTAGCGAACCATGGGTGGTACTACGCTGAAATTCAGTGTAGCATTGCACCCAAACCTTACTGCGTGTAGAACAGTTCTCTACTGCAGACAAAGATGCCGTGCCCCTGTTGGGATTAGAACCCCGGACCTCTTGATCCGAAACCGAACATGCTAGCCACTGCGCTATCCGCCCCTTTAACCATTACAAGGTAACTGCTACATTAATCTGTCTTGATACATAGACCAACAGTGAACTGGCCATCCATTGACGTATTCCAGTCTTCAAAAGTGATGCTATGATTTGATAATATAAAATATTTGTGTCAAGCTGAAAATGCTAAGACAGCTCGTGGTGCAAAGTTACAAAAAATTTTAGTTGGACATGCTACTGAGCTTTTGATCTCTCATAGAAAGTTTTCAAACTGCTTTTCAATTACCCGCGGACTTTAGCCATCTCCATGTCCTGCTGCTCTAGATGTGGAAGATCTTTCTTCATGCAGCGTCGAGATCGGCCGAGGGAGTCGACGTAGTCCACCCTGAATCAGAGACGGAAAATTGTCATTGACGAAAATTTTCTATGGACACTGAGTTGTAACCCCTAAAGGCCCTATGTTTCCACAATAACTTCCTCAAACAAATTTGAAATTTCCATATAACAAATCTTTTGAGTCTTGCTGTGGAAACAAAATAAGAATGTGAAAATTTTGTTGTTTGGAGGTTACATTTAAAAAATTATTTGCATTTTGGAGTTGAAACCCCTAAAAGGCTCAAAACACTGGACAGGTTACTTCCATACCAAATTTAAAGTTTTTAAGTCATATAGTTTTGCGGCTCCGGAAACAGTTTTGAAGGGCACCATGGAAGGACACACAGACAGACACAAGGAGCTTTATATACCCTCGACTACGTTGGTATAGATGTAGAAATATAGTGAAAGGGTACCTTATGATCAGTTTTGAGCTTGAAATGTTCCTTAACACTAGACTAGACAAACATAACCAATGAGTAATAAGACAAGCAGTTCCTAGATTCCTAGTGTTGTTAATTTGCTTCATTTTAATTTTAAGTAGAGTAGTAAACCTGAGAGAAGAAATAATAATTCAAATGTAAAAAGGGCGTAGTTAGGGAAACCATTAAGAGTCTACCATTCCTCCTGCGGGTCCAGAGGTGGAGGAATATCCAACTCCTCATCTCTCGGTGCACATCCTGCTACCCTCGGCTCTTCGTCTCGCTCTCTATCACGCTCAGCTACGATGTTCTCAATCACTTTCTTCTGAAAGTCCACCAGGTAGAGCCCACTCCCATCCTCCTCTGCAAACAGTTGTAAGAATGCTTTCTTGTGTCTTATTAAAAAGTCTTAGCTTAATGCCCCTATTTCATTAAGGTGATTGTATAAATTCGTAAATATTCGACAAAATTCTTGAACAGCAATTTCACTTGTACGAAATGTTTACGAAAAATCGTAGCTCTTCATGCTGAACAACGAATTATTTACGAATTGTGTACGAATTGTACGAAATAATTAAGAAACAGTTGCGAATACACTACGAATTTTTTTCCTTAATTCAGGTCATTCGTAAATGATTTGTAGATGGTTCTTAAGTAAATCAGGGTGAGACGATCAAAATTCTCAACCACGAATTTCCAAGAACTGTTTTCAAACTTGTGACAAACTACACAAAGCAATTATGAATTTTAGTTTTAGTTGATTCGTGACAATTTTGGAAAAATCAAAACTTGTTCACGAATGCCACGAATTGGAGGAATGTTGCCAAATCAACTACGATTCATTTACGAATTCCAAGAATAAATTACGAATTGTCTATGAATGTTCATGAATGTGAAAAAATTCTCTTTCATGATGATTCGGACAATTCGGCTGGTAGTGAAATAGGGGCATAAGAAGGAATCTACTGAAGTATCATTCATTGTGCATTACGTGAAATAGGTAAAGCACTGTAGTTTTACTAATTTTACAAGTTTTCAATCATCAAACAAATATTGAATCATTGATAGAATATGACAAATTAACTACCGGTAGATTCTAATGCCTCATGTGCGAATTTCACCTGAGTAATAGGTAACAGCTCACCTGGTATTGTAGAACTTGTTGAGATTTTATCATAAAGCTTGGCTTTTGCTTCAAGAGCTCTTCTATAAACCAAAGAGAAAGCATAAAATTTATTAACAAAAACTGTAATACATTAAAACTTAAAATAGAGTTATCAAAATATCAAATCTTAAAACCCGATCTCACAAGCAAAAAAAATACATTTTTAAACCAACTTAAATCTTATATCATCATCATTATCTGTGTCTCATAATTATTACCATCATTAGGATTAAACAGTCAGGTACCTAGATTTAGCATGAACATCTTCTTCCTCTACTTTTTCTTCATAATCTCTCTGAGCTCGCTCCAACACACCCTTATTCTTCCTACTGAATAGGTCAGGTTTCTGCTGAAGTAAACATTCAAGGGTCTATTAGGAACATGTTTTAACAAATATTTATTAATTTTATAAGATTTATTAATTTTTTTTATTTATATTGGTCTCCTTAATTTAAGGCTGCACTTCAAATGCTTATGGATTATACTTCAAAGGAAACGTCAATACACTATGAAATCTTAATAGGCAGGCTTTAATTTTTCTAAGACAGTATGTGATTGAACAAGGATTATAACAGAAACTGAATTTGGCTTTCTGTGATCTGACATTTATAAGTCTACCAACCTTGTCTTGAGTCTTTCCTTTAATGTAATTGCCACTGGCTAGTTTCTGTTTCTTGAACTCTTCCTGCTTTCTATATAATTCTGCTTTCAGATCAATCAGCTGCAAAGAAAATCAAACAATTTTAACAGTTGTACATAACTTGAACTCAAATTATCTGGAAACAATCTATAAATCCATGAAATGTTGTTACATAACCAGTCACAGTTACATTCTTTGTTACTTAACTAATTAACTATTTTAAAACACTTTCATGTCAATTTTCCATGTGCAGGCAAATTATCTGGCAGTGGGGGGTAACATAATTTTATATTACAAACTTAAACTTTCATTGTTTAATTTTATGCTTTCTGGTATGACTCACAGCCTGTATTGTAAACTTTAATTTACCCAAAGAAAAATATCTCCTGGCAATTAAATGTATATGTTCCTTCAAAAGTCTGAAATTCACGTATTTCCTTGAGAGATAGTGAGTGAGTTGGGGTTTAACGCCGCTTTCAAGAGTATTTTACATATATCACGGCTGCTAGTATTATGGCAGGGAGAAAGCCCGCAACGCCATGTGGCTATGCACTGCGGTGCAACCTGCGAGCATGGACTGGAACTAGCGAACGATGGGTGGTACTACGCTGAAATTCAGTGTAGCATTGCACCCAAACCTTACTGCGTGTAGAACAGTTCTCTACTGCAGACAAAGTTGCCGTGCCCCTGGCGGGATTCGAACCCCGGACCTCTTGATCTGAAGCCGAATGCGCTAACCACTGCGCTATCCCGCCCCCTCCTTGAGAATATTTTTAAAAAAATAATTTTAATTTAATTTTTTAAAACATTTTTACTAACTGTTTAATTGAATATACTAATTTGATGGCCGTTATTATGCCTATTCATGTCTTATAAGTTTGCCTTATATCCATGTGATGTTGAAGAGGAGAAATAAAACATGATTAAAAGAGAACAATTTGTTATTTGTTGTTTTATTACCGATGAGGTGTTAATATTTCCTTTCGTATCCATTTCAATAACTTCATTACGTCATCATTGATAATAGACAATGTCAATTATGTAGCTTAGACGCGTTCATTCGATTTTTAAACTGAAGTATCGTATCGTATGTACGTATATTTCTTTAGAGAACTAAAAACCGGAAGTAGAGGTTAGAAGTACGATATGGCGTAAAATTGACCAGATATTCCATCTAGGCAGATATTAGTTATGTTATTATTCGCTATGACATCATTTGATACAACTGAATACATTAGAAAAATATATGCTCACTGTGATAGATAATGAACGAAGATAGATATGTAATTCGAATGTCGTAAAATAAAAGACCAGTATATGGCAATCCTTCAAAGATGGCGGATGTTGGAAGAACATTTGTGGAATAGGTCTCGAATGTTTCATCAATGAAATGTAATTTAAGTCTAGTTGAAGTGTATATATCGTGTAAAATGATTTATTAATCATCTTTCTAGTAAAATGATGTCTTAGTGTAGCTATGAAGTGTCGTAGTGCTTGTTCGTGTGTGTTGCAAATGAATGTGTACTGTGTTATGATTTAGAAACCTGTAGATTGATTGTAAAGCACTCTACTGGGCGCGAATGACTATTAAATGAAACGCATAACCAACTCTTACGCTAGACAAACTAACCCTAAAAAATCGTTGACAGGTATCCAAGGGTTAAAAAAAACAGTGAAGAGACATCCAAGGTCTCAAAATAAATGAACAACATCGATGGTAAAATGCATTCTGTCCATAAAGAGAGTAACAAATTATGGTCTCAAATTATTTTAAACAATATTGTTGTGCAGCTGATAAAATAAAATCTATTCAAAACATGTTTTTAGAAAAATTTTGCATAACATCAATGACTCGATTTGCATATATCCAACACAAATCATGCTGTATGGTATCATTCTACACAGTTTCCCAAATAAATGGGAAATAACCATATATTAAAGTCATTTAAAATTTATCCTATATTTTCCTAGAGACAAGATAGTTCTGATAATCTCATTGTCCGTTTGATGACTGCGCACTCTACGTAAAAAGGCGTCTAGCTTGCTGGACTAGTGTCAAGACTGCATTTTATCAACTGACATCCATTTTGTTAACTTTATAATATCTTTTTAGCACTTGGATTCCTGAAAGGCTGTATCTTACAGCTCTAGGATATTGGTCTTCTAAATTTTTAAACCATCGATATCTTTGTAGCCCTGTTAGTCTTTTAGAGTTAGTTTGTGATAATCATAAGTGCCTGGTAAAATGCATAATCCATACGAAAGGTCTGTTTAATTATTTCATATTATATAAAAATCTATTAACTGAATAAAACAATATCCTGATTATGTTCATAATACATGATTTTCAGGAACTATTTTTGTGTGTGACAGTGTGTTATTTTGCTTAAAGAAATAAACTTTAGGAGCATATCCATCTTTCAAAAACATATATAGCTTATTGAATCAGACACAAAATAATCAGTTCTGTCCACATTATCAATCACATGTATACAGTTAAGTATCCTAAGTCAACCTAAGTTAACCAATGAAAAGAAAAGAGAAAAGTCTGAGCCTATCAGTTCCCCTACTACCAACATAAGAGATGCAATCACCTGCCGTTACTATTATTTGCAGTAAAATAAATGAATCTGTTAATGCTAGGTTGCTTTAAAAGATCATTTGAAAGAATATGTAATGTTTTGGAACATTGACAAACATTTTATCAGAAGGTAAAGACTAACAGCTGCAACTAACCCAAATACACTTTTGAGATATGTTTAGTTTGTAGTACTAGTTTGTAGTACTAGTTCAAATGTAGTTCTCTTGCGACTTTAAATTCTCTCTCTGATCTCTAAAATGTTATTGCATGTGGCTTATTGTGTGTTTTCATGTTGCTTTTGACAAAGAAATAAAAGATGCAATCGATTGTCAAGGCATGTAATTTACAGTTAAATGGATGAAAATTAAAGGGATACCGTGTTGAGGATAAATATGAGATCAGATTAATTTACCTATGCTGATTAGTATGTCTGCGAACGAGTCACGCCTTGCTTTAATGTATACATGGAGTTGTTTGTGACTCTTTAGCAGTCACGCTAATCAGCAAAGGTAGATAAATCTGATCTCATAATTGTTGAGGTATCCCTTTAACTGATAGTAAATTTATATGAATATTGCAAGAGTCTTGTTGTGAGATTGTTTTCAAACATGCTTGTAAGTTGACTGTGTATAACATTTGTCATTTATCTATCTAACTTGCCACTCAGTTTAATGTTTAATGTAGATTAAAACATTTAAAAGCTATGTACAATCCTTTCCAGTGGAAGCATGCAATGATCTGATTTGGAGAGTAGGAAATGTTTCACATTGACTAAGTACCTGCGTCTCCAGCATGAATTCCTTGCCTAGCGGAAGTAGTGGTATGACTCTCGGTGTGCCGCATGTACCGGGCATGCCACAATCCCCCAAACCTGGCAGCCTCGCCGACACCGTTAGACAACTGGAAAACCAAATTGCGGTATGTGCTGACGGACAACTCGTTCATTTGCACATCATCAACATTCTGGTCTGAGGGCACAGGTTCTTCATGTTCATATTGAATAACTGCACGGTCATTGGTTTCGGTTCCTTTACTATGTTGGATTTACTCTGGATGGGTGATGAAACTTAGTGACAGATTTGGGGAATATGTTACATTTTGTTGAAATTGGACTTTATATGGTTATGTTTGTTCGTATTTGTTTTAATGTTTGACCTACATTGGCAATGGAGGTTGTGGGATATTGAAAGGGAACTGATATGTAACTACACTTGCTTTCTTGCTTACTGATGGTATACATTTCTCAGTAAGGAATGGTGATGGAGATTTTGAGGACGATGTGAGGCAAATGTAAATTATAGTAGGGTTAGTGGTTATTAGCTGCAATCATGCAACTTCTTTAAAGATCCTGTAGAAAACCTTATGTTCAGGTATCAGTATGAAAGGCACTTTACACGTTTTTGCCGTATAATGTTTTCTCAAATTTGCCGTTTATTAATAAAGTTTGTACAATATATTGGTACGTTAATGGGTAAACGTCTCTTTACCCGTCTGTTGGTCTGATGAAAATTTGATAGTTCTGACAGCAAGATGGTTGACCATTCCATCATTGTACCATATTTGAAACTCTACTCTGATTTTTTCGGTATCGCTACATCAGTCAGATCACTTGAACTACCTTTGAGAGGCCATTTAAATGTGAACACATTAAAATGCCTCCTGGATGGGAAATGGACTCACATTGTTTAATCAAACCATGTACATTTGTTTTAGAACTCTTTTTATTGATTAAGGAGTAGGATTTAGCCATTGGTAACACTTTTTTTATATTTTTGTGAGAGCACTTTATTTCAGTAAGAAAATCGTACTACAGCGCCTTTAATATAGAACTTTGAAATTGAATATTGGAAGTTGGTAATGTATAAGAAATAACATACCCCAGTATATTTGTGGAAGATCATGCTTCTTTTTCATCTATGACATTGTTTGGCTGTTGGTGTTAACTATTGCATGGCAACGCTTGCATGGGATTCAGTTTGGTCAGCTTCAATCAATATGTAAAGATAGTTTTCATACAAGTCACTAACTGCATGCTTGTAGTATTGCATGGCTTCATTTTCATATTCATCCTCATAACGGTACTACTATCTGTTATGGTAAGTAAACTTTCAATGAAATATCTTTGTAAATGTCATAGCTTTAACTAATATAGAAATTACTAATATAGAAAACGATCTTGTCTTCACTTTCAATTCAGCTATTAATTACAGTGGCGGATCCAGAGAGAGAGAGGGGGGGGGGGGGGGGGGGGGGGGGGATTGATCACCTAGGTGAACCCCCCTCCCTTTTCAATGAGTGAACCCCCCTTTCAAAATTTCTGCATCTGTCACTGATTTATACCTACAAATGATTTAACAAATAACTGCCAGATAAATGAAACTGGAGATCTATTATTTAGGTAAAATGAACAAAGAGTAAATGAGGCTGTGTTTCAGTCGTTTGGTCCGGGACCACACACTCAGCAACAGAGAGAGGAGCTGACCAAACTCTCGTACCACCTGCAGAGGGTTAAAGTCGAGCATCAGAAGGTAAATATTGCACTTCAGTTAACCCTTAATCTGCTGAGTAAGTTAAAGCTAAACCATTCCTGTGTGGTAGGATTACAGGAATCAACTATATGATGATCAGGGTTTGACAATGGCTAATAATCGTTATAACCTTATGCTAAGCAGATAAAGGGTTAAGTGAAAGCTGTGTAGAGTTTAGTTTCTTAGATTTTACTTCAATCTTTATTCAGTCTTTTACAAAGCATTTCTAATCTGCACTAAAGAAGAAATGTCAAATTTAAACTTCTTTCCTTAAATTATTTCTTATTTTATAACAATTTTGATTTAGACCTATTGTTCATCGGTTTCACTCCAATACACACAGCCATGATGGTGTTTGAAGCTTTCTTCTTTCAATATCAATATACCGTAACAGAATAACTCTTGAAAGCATTGTGTAACCCCAATTGCGTCGTATCATTTTCGTTTATAACTCAAGAAAATTTATGTTTGATGTGAGGAATTAAAGAGACCACACATATTGATGATTCTTGTCTCTGTGCCACTACAGCAGATGATGAATGCTAACAAACTGCCTGAAAACTCTATTGGACCCTCTACAATTTCTCCTATGATGTCGATGTCTCAAGCTGGTCAAACCCTTCGCCCTGCACCGATGCAAGCACAGAGCTCCGCCCAGAATGGAGGTGGGGCCAGTGGGTCAGAGGGGCGTGTCCTGGATAAGCGACGCCTCCAGGAACTTGTCAAGGAGGTGGACCCTCTTGAACAACTCGACGATGATGTCGAGGATGTGAGTAGCAGTCTCAGCGTGATAGTCTCCCCTAATTCTAAGGAAATCCTTGTGGTACAGTGGAAAAAGTCAAATGAACATGGATGAAATAACTGAAAATATGGATACAATTTTATGAAATTAATAAAATAAAATATGGTACCAGTACAAACAGAAAATTCACTTTGTTGCACCGTGCATCGAACCAAAAAAAACAAACACACAGCATTTTGACTAATGTAGTGGATTGGTACGGCAGTCCTAGTGTCAGTGGGTGTGAACATAGCGGCTACGCAATTTAGATTTGGTTGGAAGGTGGTGTTATGAACATTGTGGGTTCATTTAAGAAGTGTTAACAGGATTTTGTTTTGATATTTGATGAAATGATTGGCTTGTTCAAACAATTATCACTGCCTTAAATTTCACATTACAAAAGCAATTCTTTCCGTCATATTACATATATCTTGTGTTGTCAACAAAATGACTTTACAAAGCTCATGTAAAAATGATTATAATCCATTATGAATTCATTGAATAAATAATTGAAATAATCGTCTTGAGATGAGATTTATTAAGTTATTTATGTTTCATTGTGAAATTTAATTAGGTGCTTGGTTTCAGTTTCTTGAGATGTCTTGATCTGTTAATGTTTCAGATTCATGACATTTACTAAGTTGTGTTGTGTTACTTTGTTTCAGGTACTTCTTCAGATTGCTGATGACTTTATTGAGAACGTTGTGAGTGCTTCTTGTCAGATTGCGAAACATCGCAAGTCAAATACTCTGGAAGTCAAGGATGTACAGCTCTACCTAGGTAAGATGAAAATATATGTCCTAGAAATAGAATGGAACTTGACTTTTGGTATTGCGTTGATAGCTGTAAATGCTGATTGAACAGATTCAGTTACGTTTTAGTGGGTAATGTCACCTCCATTGAAGCAATAGTTACAGAAAAACTGCACCATCTTCTTCAAGACTATAACATTTTTTGTATCATGCTGCTAATGGTGCTAAACAATAACTTACTCACTCCTTTATGTCCTACCATATATGAAACGGGATGTTCTATTTAGAAGAGAAAATGTGATTAGTGCATCACTGTTGGTCTAACATGAATTTATGTTTGGCAGAGCGGAGCTGGAACATGTGGGTGCCTGGGTTCGGCTCAGAGGAGATTCGACCCTTCAAGAAGGCAGCAGTCACTGAAGCTCACAAACAGGTCAGGGAGCAAAGCATACTCCACATTTCATATGTGACAGTGACTCCATGTTATAGGTGCTTCGGCCACTGAACAAATAGGATCAGATGGAAAAAAACAGTTTGTTAATAAGGTTTTTGCTGATTGTCAAATTGTAAACACATATGCAAAACATTTGACCAATTTTGTATAACTTTTTTAAAAGGAAATTTTCAATGAACCTAAACGTTAAATGTGCTACGGTATTTTAATTATCAATTATATATTTAGTCTTTCTAAGAAAGTTGTTGTCATTGTTTCTTCCAAGTCTTCAAATACCTTTGATAGACTTTTCCTTTAAATAATCAAGGATTTGTGCTTTGAGCTTACCAAGATATCCTTACTGTATCTAAGGAGAATGTCTAAGAATCCTTATTATAGTTTCTCCCTTAAACCAAAATCTCTTTCCTTGTATTTACAGAGGATGGCTCTGATCCGCAAGACACTAAAGAAGTATTGAGGTACTCAACTAACTATTGACTCATCCCAAGTCAACGCCAGAGAACAGGAGTACTAATAACATGTATATAATAGAGGTGTCGAAGTGGCAGTGACAGAGGGAACAGCACCAGATTATTGAAAAACTTCCCTCCGCATGGCGTAACTCGCAACAGTCTCCTTCACTTGCGAAACTAAGCCTTGCAGCCTTTCCTTCATTTTCTGTGCTAGGGAATCGGAGCCCACTTTACATTTTGGCACATTCCTCTGCTATCTTATGAGGAAAAGTGAAGGATATGCTTCAAGGCTTAAGTTAGCAAGTGATGGAGAATGGTGTGAATTATGCCTTGAGTGGGAAAGTTGACGAGTAATTGTACAAAGCGGCCCCAACTTGTGGATACTTTACATGTGTATATGAATGGATTTGAAGTACAAGAGACATATGTGCCTAGGAGCATCTGCATCCGATGGAGGAATGTTTGTTAACATGGACATTTACTTGAGCTGTCTTTATAATCATCACTATCATTATCATCAAACAGCATTTTGATTTTGTCTTTACTATTCAAGAAAATGTTTCATAGATGTGTAGAAATGAATTGAAATGAAATGTTAGGTTGTTACTTTACTTTGTTATCCACCTTTTCAACTTTCTTATATATTTATTTTCATAATGTTTGCCCTCAAACTTTTTTAAAATATAAAGTCAACTGATATTAAGGAATAATAATTGCCAAATTCCACCCAAAAATATGTTTTTAATAATATCAAGGGTTTTTAATTGCATGTCTTATTTATGAAAGAGTCAACACAAAGTAACTTAGATTAAATACACAGAAACATAGTAAGCAAAGTCATTTGAGCTGTTATTTATACATTCAAAGAATTGTCATGACAGCATTGTGCATAAACTTTATATAAGTATATCATCTGTCAGTGCGATATTTGCAAAATTGACCCCTTCCTTCCCACTATAAACATTTTGTACATTGTGTTGACTTAAATTTAGATATATGCCTGTGTTATTTATGAAGACATGTTCAAAGTGTCTTACCTTGTAATAATGTTTCCTATGTGAAAAAAGATTTCAGTTTTCCCTTGTAGTACGTTTGTTCTGTATTGGAGCTAAGATTTTCTTTCTTTTTCACAATGCCTAGATAACAAAATATAATGAATACGAAAATGAATTGTGAATGTCAATGTCCAATTGCCTTCATGGTATAAATATACCAGAAATGGTAGAGGAAATTTACTATGTCTTGTGCTTTTTATCACCTTCGAGATTTAACCTAATGGCGACCATATTCCAAAGAATAAAAGATGCAAAATAATACATCTTCATTCTACCGTAATATGAACTGGTTTAATTCATTCCTCTCCATATGAGCTGTTTGGAGTCGGAGGAGAAGCCTCCAAACAATGACTCTGTTTCCTGGTTGATGTTCTCCTTTGGAACTTTTATTCCTCGGGAAAATGGTCGATTTTATAAAAATATCATAACATACATTTTAACACCTAATATCCAGTGCAACCACTGTTCAATGGCTGTACTTTCGGTGCCGCTACTAAGCGCGACTATAAAGGTCCGTACTTCCCATGTCCAGGTACCCATTTGTACAACTGGGTGAACTGAGTGCAATGTGGATGAAGTGTCTTGCCCAAGGACACAACACAGTATAAGATCCAGGTCACAAATGTTTGGTGTCTCCACTGGGATTCGAGTGAGTGAGTGAGTGAATTATTGTTTAACGCCGCTTCGGCAGTATTGCAGACATTAGCGGCGACTGGGATTCGAACCTGGGCCGTTGAGCATGCTAACCACTACACCTCGGTGTTCCAACTTTAATCATACTGATTCAAGATTTCAAATATTTATTACAGGCAACTTTTAAAAAAAAAACCAGCAAAGAACCTGCGTATAGTATTTGTTGAAAGTAAAACAAAATGTCGCGTTGCATGTGGTAGCAATGAAATAGTTCTGGTTGAATGGTCAACTGGACTGCAGTGATAGAAGAGAACAAGTGAAGTTCTTGTGATATGTTTATTGAAAGCTCTACAGTTTGCATCAAAAGAATGCCACATGGATATAGACTCACTCTGAATGTGCTAAGTACATGCTTGATACATAAATAACCATAGAAAAAATTACATAACAAAATTCAAACAATTTATCACAGTGGGCATACTTACATATTTATTGCAAATTATACTTTATATTTTGATAAGGATTGCTTATTATAAAATCTTTCACATGATTTAGTTCTGATTTTATCTGATAAATAACATGAAACAATGTGCAGAACAATGATTTTCAACTTGTCGTTTCACTAAGCAATGTACAACTGTACCTTTAAGTTTACTGTGTAAGAATGCTTAGTGAATTGACCTAGGCTTTATGTTAAGTACACTTTGTGCTCCCTGGTATAGAGACAGGTTCGTAATACTGCAAATGTAGACGATAACAATTAAACAATTGAAAAACGTAAATAACGTATGTAAATAGTAACAGAAAAATTGTGCACAGAGCGGTATTTGCGAACGTATAATATAAAAGTGCACTTGGAATACAAAGAAAACATTTCATTGCTATATGAGGAGTAACATTGGGTATAATAATGAAAACCATTTTAAATAAATATCAAAATGTCTTTGACATTTGCGATTTTATAATTTTCAAGTGTAGAATTTAATCTTCCAGTATTTCCTTTCGCCCAAATTGGATACATTTTCCTCTGAGGTTTGTGTTTTGGTAGATCGTGAAGTGGTTGATATTGCTATATAGATGTGTTCCACATCACTCAGGACTGAAGATAGGTGCGAAGGAAATCGTTATAGTTGATTCGACTGTCCATATTCTTGTCAAAGTCTGACATCAACTCGAAAAACTCGTCTTCTGTAATGTTGACATTGAACTGGCGGAGGACTCGTTTGAAATCGAGCGCATCGACATGTCCGGAACTACTTTCATCAATCTTGCGGAACGCTCTGCGCATCTCCTTCCAATTCTCTGCGACTGATCCATGTAGTCTACCCACTGCATCATTGCCTTCAGGATGCACCTGGCGAGAAAACAGCACATTTGTATTCATTGTATAGAAATGATACTCAACATCTATGATACAGAAACCAAATGTCACATCATGGTCAACAATCTACTAACAAACATTGAAAAAAGGTTTAGTATTCTTATGGCATTGAAGAGGAATGCAAATAGATAATTGGGGCATCATCTTTCAGTGAAGGATGGAGCAAACAGAAGAACTACAACATAGAATTCTTAAAGAAAAAACAATGTTATAACTAGAAAGTGTTTTTCTACCCCTTCCTCAAATGCTCCAAACCTCTAAACAATACTATCATAAAGCAACATTAATGTTCTCTGTATAATTCAACTTGAATAAATAACCTATCTGCTCCGGAAACGAATACACCCTTGAAAAAGACTTAAGTCCAAATCGATGAGATGGAAATAAAAAAAATCAAAAATCAAAAAAAATCTCCCAAAACCTAACCTACACGATATGGAGAGACAGTATACCAAGTTTGGTGATGATTGGTCACATAGTTTTAGAGATCTGCTCAGGAAACGAAATGGGAACGCCGACGGGAACTCAGCTAAAACCAATATGTCACCCGACCCTTCGGGGGGAGACATAATTTAAAGAAACAAGTTATAACATTGATTCTACCATTTCTAAAACCGAACGACATCACTGTCATCAGCACTATCTGGACAACTACTTACAGGCATCCTGGGCGCCGGTAGTTTGCGGCGGGTGAGCATGCCGGTGTTCTCGCGCTGCCGCAGGTTCAACATAAAGTGCCGCAGGAACTCTGTGTAGGAGAAGGTGCCGTTGTCTTGTAGGTCGTACTTGGTGACAATTCGCCGGAAATCCTCCGGAGGCATCTCGATGTTGAACCCTCGTGCCATGATCTCTGTACAGTCAAAGTAAATGTTATTATTTTGTCTCAGCAAATGAGGACAAATTTATAACATTTCTGGGATAGAAAACATGCAGAGCCTCACTTAATAGAATGATTTGTTTGAGTCTTTCCTTTACATCCAACAGTCTATTCATTCTTATTCTAAATTTGTACATGATAGTGGAGGAAACTCACAATGTAGTCTATGAACCGCTATACAAGTTAAACACAAAAAATCCCCAACAAGAATTTCCTTGAAAACAAGGATGTTTATTACTCATATACGATTTATTAAATTCAATGCATAATTCAGATTGTCTATATTTCTTGATTGTGTATCGAAGTATGTTGGTTTAAAAACATTATGAAACTCTGAAAACAAATCATACTTTGACCATTTGGACTTTACCTCTGAAATCGTGGACATTGATGGTGCCGGTGTTGAGGAGATCGTAGTGTCGACACTCACGCTGGATATCACGCCAATGGCGGTAGATAACTTCCTTCAGTCTCTGCTCGGCCAGATCTGCATTTACTAATGGTGTCGACATTCGTGACGTGGCACGTGACTGCTGTGTAGAGGGTCTCTGCTGCTCAGACTGTTAGGATATGAACATAATAACATTGTATTTATTGATAACCTTAAGACATCTTTCTGACCTAGAACTGAACTCAATGAGACGAGATGATCAATCTAAAATGTGTATTAAATCAATTGCTAAAAAAATCAAGGCTAAAAATTCCAAGTTGAAGAAATATTTCTGAACTAGATGCGTAGAAAAAATAATAAAGACGTAAGATTAACGATCATACAAACTAGATAGAACACAAGTGGAAAGAGTATCTCTATTTCCTTTCATGTCAATTTTGTCGTGCTGATCAACAATAGTTATTATTCATGGAATTACTTTGCAACATTGATTCGAACATTACATTCAGTTTAGCAAACCCTAGACCATTTGAACATTTAGAATTCGCCCTACCCTTGAGGAGAGCCTAGATGATGCGGAGGTCCGAGGTCGGTTACCGAACATGGCGGAGGATGGTTTCTGGTTGGACCAGTTGGTGTCCTGTTGCTGGTCGGCTGGTGAGAACTGCTGCAGGAAATCTCGGTAGTCGATGTTGCCGAACTCATTGACAGAGAGACTACTCCATAGCTTCTCGAACTGAAAGAAAATTAAACTAGAAGGTGTTTTTACTCATAAAAACAGATGTCTTCCGTTTCCCCCAATTCAATTTCAGTAATGCCCTTTTAAAGACAAAAGTCCAAATTGTTGCCATGGAAAAAATTAAAATAAAAAAGTTCAAACACCCAAAAAGCACATCTACATTATATCGGGAGGTAGTGTACCAAATTTGGTGAGGATAGATCACACAGTTTTAGAGATCTGCTCCGGAAACAAACCCTACCCTTCACAAGGACCAAGTCCAAACTAGAAGGTGTGTTTACTCGTAAAAACAGATGTCTCCCCCACCCCCCAATTCAACTTCAGTTATAGTTTTAGAGGTATGCTCCGGAAACATGGACACCGGAACTCTCCCAAAAACAATATGTCTCCCAACCTTTCGGGGGGAGACATTATTTCATTATTGAGGATATTCCATCATGATATCCTAGCACCGACAAGTTTCGTTTAAAAATAATCTACCTCAAAAGTCATGTGTGACATTTTCAGGATTCAAAGATACCATACAAACAATTAGCAATATTTGAGAACCTGCTTATGATTTCCATGACTACTGGCAATCACTAGTGCCAAAAGATTTTCTAGGATTGCCTCGAGGCTCAAACAAAACCTTTCTGTAAAACTTAATGATAAACAGGTCGAGTTACTGATGTCCACACTGAAATAGTGACAATTTTTGCATTACAGTGACGTGTCCCAAACCAAACCCACCTGTTCATCACTGAGTCTGAAGACATGTTTCTGTAGAACCTCCCGGAAGTCGTCCCTTGTGACAACCCCAATCTTGGCGTAGTCGACCTCCGCGAAGTCTCGTGCCATGTTATAGTAGTGAGCTGTGACGGCCTCCTGGAGTCTCTCCTGAACCTCCTCAGCAGACATGGGCTGCACCGGCCCTCCGCCCTTCATCTCACTCTGCAGGATGTCCAGCCATCGCTCTCGGTCCTGGAGGCAGGGTGGAAAGAATCAACTTTCAAATCATATAGGAAATATGGTTTCATGATATTTATCAAGACCTGCGAACCAAGTTGTCTCTTGTTAATGCCTGTGATACTGCAAATAGTTTCAGTAGTTAGAAAGTTACTGTGACGAGTTGGGACCAATCCTTCCTAATGTTCGAAGACTGTTTATTGGCTAGACACAGACATGAGATCTTCCGTTAATCCTCATGGACAAACAGCAAAAGGGTAAGAGCACTCTCAAATACAAGAAGAGATGTGCCTAAGAGATTTATAACACAGTGAAACAATTGGGCTTCTATAGCTGCAAGTATAAGAGCTAATTAAATGGATAGACAGACCTGTTGTTCCGAGTTGACGTACTGCTCTAGGAAGAGCGGGTAGTGAACCATATCCTCGCTCAGCCTCAGTTTGCTCTTGAGGTGTTTCCACTGCTGCTCCGACATCTTGAAGACAAACAGGTCCAGCACGCGGCGGAAGTCTGTCAGGGAGACCACCCCCTTCTGTTGCTTGTCGAACGCTGCTAGTGCCTGCATGGGGAGAGTACAACATATATTACTTATACCTTAATGAATGGCAAGACATGAATTAGTATTAGAGCTTGATGGATGAGTTACTGAAAGTAATCCTGTCTAAAGTCTTTAGTTTTAATATTTTCTGATCCAAAAATAGGATGGAGCCCAATGCAAACTCTGGTATGGCACCTTGGAATGGAATCTTCCCTTCTGGTGATTTATGGAATCAATGATGAGGCAATACATCAAATTGAAATCTACAGATTTTAGAGAAATTTAAACCAGTTTTCATGACTGAATAAACTATGCAGTTTATTGATCTATTAATCATAATGCTTCTCGTAGACCAACGCTATGAATTCAATAATCAAACCCATCCATGAAAAACAAATCAAACCATTTAGACTCTGTCTTAATCGTCCGCCAACCCTGGTGAGCATTTCCCTCCCTTTACCCACCCCAAAGACTACCCACCCTTGCGAGCGTGTCCCCGGTGGACTTGAGTTTGACCGTCAGCCTGGAAAACGCGTCCTGTGGACTGAGAGCGTGGTGTTCCTCAACCCGCACCTCACTCTGCGGCGTCGCCTCGTACGTGGAGGAGTGTCCGTCCTGGAACGCACGTAGGAACTTCTCGTAGCTCAACCGACTCCTGTCTGATGGCAGACCGATTCTGTAGAACAAAAACACTTTAGCTGAAATGTGGAACAAGTTTTTGTTATCAAGTTGAACTAAATATGTTTAGGGTTCTCTTTAAGGTGCTGTAGCACGTCTTTTGCATGTTATTTTTTCTCAAATTTGTCATTTATTATTAAACTTTGTACAATATATTGTTAAATTAGTGGGTAAAACATCTCATGACACGACCCGTTAAGCTGCATACATAGAAAAGCGTTATCGGTATTGGTTGGTCATATGCGAGTTCAGACAGCAAGATGGTTTACCATTCTATCATTATACCATATTTAAAACTCTACTTTAAGTGTTTAGGTATCGCTACATCAGTCAGAGCACTCGAGTTAACTTCGAGCGACCATTTTAATGTGAACACATGAAAATGGCCGCTTAATGAGAAATTGACTTGCATGGCTTATCCGAATCATGTACATTCATTTTAAAACTCTTTTTATTGATTCGGGATATTTATTTAGTTATTGGTAACACTTATTTGCCTTTTTGTGAGAGAACTTTATTGCAGTAAGCAGCACGTGCTACAGCGGCTTTAAATCTGTCTGAGGACTGTTGCAGTTATGTTTCACCTGTCTAGAAGTTTGCAGAACTCCTCATCACTAATGAAGAAGTTGAGATCGACCAGCACTCTCTGGATCTCAGCTACTGACAGCCAGCCTTTCTTCTTTCGGTCGTACTTGCGGAACGCCGAGTGGAAGTCGGAGTAGTGGTCCCGTATCTTGTCTCTGTAATAACAATGAAAACACGGAGCCTAACACAATTATTTCAACATCCAGGGCTCTCACAACTACTTTGAACAGGATTTGACTCCAATAGGAAAAGAGCATAAACAGGCAGATGTATATGCGCAGGTGAGCTAATGAAAGTGACGTACTTCCAGTAGACGAAGTGAATGAAGTTACATAAAAAACGAATAAAATAGTAAAGAAAAATAGTAATAAGTCTATAGTTGTTGCACAATCTAAAATTATAAAATTCTCATTTAGAGTTGAGAGAATTGGAGCTGAGGTACCTAAAATAATTATAATATCCTGACATGTATGATACGAAATCATGTCACCTCGTTTCTGCATTACACACGACTTACACAGCTACGTACATTGTATTCCTTAACAAAATATGAATGGTTACATTATGCTGATCGTATGAAACAACTTCTTAAGCTAATAAATTTTTTGTTTGCAATGTGGTATAATGTCATCAACACCCAGTTTGCTGAAGTTCACCGCCAAATTTTTTTAAAAAATTTTAAAAATCATTCAGCAGCTCATGTGAGGGTAAATAACCTGTGTAGAAACATGAAGAAAGTTGATAACAATCTAATTTCCATGATGTCTTAACTGGTTCAATTCTTGAATATATCCCAGATTGGGCAAAGGCAAAATAATTGAGACCAACAAATACTAACTGGTTAAGAAAGAAAAAAAAAATTCAAAATGGTCTGGGGAGATGTTTTTGTGTCTCATCATCAAAAATTAAACACCATTAAACCCATCAACTATGCCAGAGTTCGCCTCTTCCATTTGTATACCCCGCTTTTCTAAATTCAAAATGTCATGAGTTACTCTCTAACCTGAGTTGCCGCTCGACCCACTCTGCAGTCATACCGGTACCGAGACTGGCCTGTCTGAGTGTGATCTCCTCGTGTCGCAGCTGCTGGGTGCGGTTGTGTTCCTCCAGTGTCTGCTTGCTCTCCGCGATAATGTTCATACTCGTACCCTCGTCCATCGGCGTGAACTGGGCGGCTCCGACCTGCTCGATGAAGTCCTGGTGTGAGACGTAGCCTTTACCCTCCGCGTCATACCTGTGTGTGACGAGTGAAGTATGGTAGGTACATTCTCCTGCTTTCAGACCAGTTAAATTGTGTGATGACATATCAGCAGAGGTTTCAAACTGATTTGGGTTTAATGGTCATTAATGCTTGACAATAGTGATATTTCTCTTACAAACTCTTGTAGCAGATGTAGTAAAACTTTTATTGTTACAGACACAATATCCCACCTCTGAGAATTGATTGAAAGTAGTAAATCAAAGGTAATATTTTGATATCCAATACATCAACATGAATTAATAAAAGTTCAAATATCTAAGACCAAAGATATTTTTACTTTTATAAACAAGTGAGAGAGAGAATGAGATTCTATTTATCATCCAAAATAATTCTTCAGTACTTTGCAATGAAAATTGTACTTTCTGAACACAGCACTGTTATTAGACCTTCAGTGCGTTGATGTCATAATATTGTGATGTCATTGTGAGTCATTACACAATGTAAAAACATTGGGATATCATGGTGTTGACAGTGGCAAAGAATTATGCAAAATTAACTGTCAAATGATATCTCTTATTGCTTTATCTCACACAAACAATATCATCACAGTTTTGGATTATGAAATACAATTTTGAGTTGCGGAATTCAAAACCAAACCAAACTTAAACAGTACTGTAAAATAAAAGTTCTGCAGCCAGTATTTGACTGTACTCAACGACTTCTCAGTACAAAGCTGGATGTATTTCAGACACCAAGAGCTCAATTTCTTATTAGAACTGCTTTGCTACATACCTTGCCCAAAGCCTTTTGAACTCTTCCTCTGTCACTGGGATGAGGAACTTGTAGAGAACTTCTCGCAGGTGTTTGCGTCGAATCAAGCCCTTACCAGTCTTTTTGTCTATTGTTAGGAAGGCCTGCAGAAAATGAAACTCAGTCTGAAGGCATTTGCTTATTTCATTACTAACTACTCAAACATCTGGCAGCAAATGATAAATAGAGCCATTGGCTCTGTAGCTCAACAGATTTTGCATGATTGTTATCAAAAGTTGACGGCAGGACTGATGACAAACTAAAATGTAACGAGCAAGAAAGTCGAAATACCTTTACACCATCGTTCTGACGACTCAAGTTAATTACATGATGGAGGTGTTGCCGAATATTACAAAATTAACGGATTTCTAGTATATAGCCTTTAAAATTAAATGTGTTTACATTTGTATTTAAAGTTGAATTAAGAGAGCACTAGACACACTTGATGATAAAACATTCTCGTAACACAAGCTACCTACAAAATGAGTGACTTACCTTTGCCAAGTCCGCCCACTGACAGTGCGCTTTAGTTTTGAGCATTTCGTGAGCTTCTTCAGCTGTGACAGTCTTCACCGGGTAACAAGAGTTGTATCTGATGGGAACATTACAGGAGATACACTTCTATCAAGCATAAAGTTGATATCATTAGATATCCCATAAACAAGAATTTCAAAAGTCATCAATGTGTCACGGTGACCTCTAAAATAATTCCTAAGTCAGCAAAATTGACTGGTATACATCTGTTAATTTTCCATAGGCTGTCAAAAGATTTGCAGATATTGGGTTACCAGAGTTTGAACAGTGATCAAAGGGTTAAATAAATTGTCTACGTAATTAGTATATGGAAAAACTTTACTTTTGTAAAACTTTCAAACATTAAATTTGATGCAATGGTTCATGAGATATTGTGTGAAAAAGAAACAGGACAGATGGACATTATCCCTGAATAAAAAGTCCCCAGTTCTGCGTTGAGGCTGGGACAACAATATACACAACAAAGACACACATA
The DNA here is from genome assembly GCA_936450465.1 of Gibbula magus. Lineage (NCBI taxonomy): Eukaryota > Metazoa > Mollusca > Gastropoda > Trochida > Trochidae > Gibbula > Gibbula magus. The sequence continues at coordinate 59,042,243 of OW388293.1, read as the reverse complement.
TACTCACGTATGGACCGAGTTGAGCCATTTATGTCCCTCCTCCGTGTCACGCAGCTCGAACCGCTGCAAGAATTCCTCGTAGCTAATCCGACTCTTCTGTGCAATGCCTAGTCTTCCACACAGCTTCTCAAACTCTTCATCTGTCATCACGAACATGAATGCGTCCAGCATTCGCCGGAAGTTGCTTTTGTTCAGGATTCCGTTGTGGTCATCATCAAACTTGTAGAATGCTCCACGCAGATCCTGAATGGTGTTCATTTCCAGATTTATAAGTATTGCAACCACTGGACACACAATTTGCATTGCTGGTTAGTCATAGGCAGATCCAGGAATTAACAAAGGGGAAGGGGGGTTCACTTATTGAAAAGGGGAGGAGGGATGGGGAGGAGGGGGAGAGGGAGGAGGGAAGGGGAGGAGGGGGAGAGGGAGGAGGGAAGGGGAGGAGGGGGAGGGGGAGCTGGTTGGTCATCAAATATACAAGCATAATATTTCAAAAGGGGAGGGGTTTCAAATCCACTGACCCCCCATCCCTACTCTTGATCCGACACAGTTTTTTTTAATACATAACGTTTTGTTACTGATCTTGTATAATCATTTTGGAAACAAATTTTCAGATTCTCTCCAAAAATCATGCAGTACTTTTGATACATAAATATCAAACTTTTATAAATGTTTAAAAAATCTTCAATGTTTTAAATATATACTTACAGCAAAATTTTCTCTAAGTTTGGCTCTAAGTTTAGATTCGACCTCAAGTGCACTCATGCCATACTCGTCTCCACGAATAGGATTGACATGGTGGTTGTCTGTCCGGGTGACATCCTCGGGTTGACCTCTAGGTCGGGGGTCACTGAAGCTGGACAGGAAGTCAGAGTAGTCCATGAAGCCGTTGTGGAAGTCGAGTCTGGAGACCAACACGTTGAACTGCTCGTCTGTCATCAGGATCCCGAAGGAGGCTAGCACCTGGAGGTAGTGGACAACATTGAGGAGTTGTATCAGAGGTAGTGGACAACATTGAGGGATATCAGAGGTAGTGGACAACATGGAGGAGACGTATCAGAGGTAGTGGACAACATTGAGGAGTTGTATCAGAGGTAGTGGACAACATTGAAGAGGTGTATCAGAGACAGTGGACAACATTGAGGAGTGGTATCAGAGACAGTGGACAACATTGAGGAGTGGTATCAGAGGTAGCGGACAACATTGAGGTGTGGTATCAGAGACAGTGGACAACATTGAGGAGTTGTATCAGAGACAGTGGACAACATTGAGGGGTATCAGAGGTAGTGGACAACATTGAGGAGTGGTATCAGAGACAGTGGACAACATTGAGGAGTGGTATCAGAGACAGTGGACAACATTGAGGAGTGGTATCAGAGGTAGCGGACAACATTGAGGAGTTGTATCAGAGACAGTGGACAACATTGAGGGGTATCAGAGGTAGTGGACAACATTGAGGAGTGGTATCAGAGACAGTGGACAACATTGAGGAGGTGTATCAGAGGTATTGGACAACATTGAGGAGTTGTATCAGAGGTAGCGGACAACATTGAGGAGTGGTATCAGAGACAGTGGACAACATTGAGGAGTGGTATCAGAGACAGTGGACAACATTGAGGAGTGGTATCAGAGGTAGCGGACAACATTGAGGAGTTGTATCAGAGGTAGCGGACAACATTGAGGAGTTGTATCAGAGACAGTGGACAACATTGAGGAGTGGTATCAGAGGTAGCGGACAACATTGAGGTGTGGTATCAGAGACAGTGGACAACATTGAGGAGGTGTATCAGAGGTAGTGGACAACATTGAGGAGTTGTATCAGAGGTAGTGGACAACATGGAGGAGTGGTATCAGAGACAGTGGACAACATTGAGGAGTGGTATCAGAGGTAGCGGACAACATTGAGGTGTGGTATCAGAGACAGTGGACAACATTGAGGAGGTGTATCAGAGGTAGTGGACAACATTGAGGAGTTGTATCAGAGGTAGTGGACAACATTGAGGAGTTGTATCAGAGACAGTGGACAACATTGAGGAGTTGTATCAGCGACCCCGTGACCCCGCACACCTCCCCGAAGACCCTCTTGGACATCTGCCTGAGATCCCGCTCACCTCCCCGAAGACCCTCTTGGAAACCCACCGGCGACCCTGCTCACCTCCCCTAAGACCCTCTTGGACACCCAACGGCGACCCTTCTCATCTCCCCGAAGACCCTCTTGGACACCCACTGGCGACGCCTCTCAACTCCCTGAAGACCCTCTTGGACACCAGCACACATCCCTGAAGACTCTCTTGAACACCCGCACACCTCCCTGAAGACCCTCTTGGACACCCGCCTGCGACCCCTTTCACCTCCCTGAAGACCCTCTTCGACATCCGCTAACCTCCCTGAAGACCCTCTTGGACACTCGCACACCTCCCCGAAGACCCTCTTGGACACCCACAGCCGACCCCGCTCACCTCCCTGAAGACCCTCTTCGACATCCGCTAACCTCCCTGAAGACCCTCTTGGACACCCGCCTGCGACCCCTTTCACCTCCCTGAAGACCCTCTTCGACATCTGCTAACCTCCCTGAAGACCCTCTTGGACACTCGCACACATCCCCGAAGACCCTCTTGGACACCCACAGGTGACCCCGCTCACCTCCCCTTAGACCCTATTAGACACCCGCTTACCTCCCTGAAGACCCTCTTGGACACCCGCCCGCGACCCCGCTTGTCCAAGTTGAGGAAAGCCCTCCTGATGCCTGCGTGGTGTTGACTCATCCTGTCCTTGAGTCGGGAGATCACTTCATCTGCCGACATCACGCTCGTCCGTTCATGGGCGTGGACATCCATTTGGTCCTGTCTGTAACCAGAGGTGTTCACGGTCATTGATCAACAATTGCAGCAAAACTCAATCCGGAAAAATATGTTTTTGACGAAAGCCCCAAAATATAATTCAAAATCCTTTAAAAGCAAACAAATCATCAAACAATCTGAGAGTGCTGGGTATAAAATAGTTCTGTAAAATGAACAAAAGCTAGTTTTGTCTGTGGTATATGATGATTGTAACTTCTGAAAAGGCATATATATTTATTTTGGGGATACCATTTTTCTGTTTATTTGTTGATACAGTCACAGGGTATAATATGCTATCTTCGGTTATGAAAGCAAGGATCAATATGATTTCAGCAAATTTAATATTTGAAGAACAATAACATTCAATTCCTTCTATAAATATTAAAAGATAATACAGAAACATATGCACATACAGAAGAACACTATATATATGTGTAATGGATAACCTTGCCTTGCTGCTGAAAACAATACCCTGGCGTGGAAAAAGCACAATATAAATGGACCATTATTATCATCACTATAATCATATAGGAGCCTCACTTTGATCTCTGGTACTCCAGACGCTCCAGCTCGAAGGCGTGACTGCTGTCTGTGATCTGAGAACTGAGTCCCGCGAAATCTCCCGGAGTGACATCCACCCCAAGCTTCTCAAAGAACTCCACATAATTGACTCGTCCGTCTCCCGACTGACCGCTAGTACACCGTCGCACCATGCTGGAGGGAAGGGTCGTTAGTAGAGTCTCGTATGAAGCTTACTCATCAAAGGACAGGAATTATTGTAGGAATTATTGTAGGAATTATTGTAGGAATTATTGTAGGAATTATTGTAGGAATTATTGTAGGAGTTATTGTAGGATTTATTGTAGGAATTATTGTAGAAATTATTGTAGGAATTATTGCAGGAATTATTGCAGGAATTATTGTAGGAATTATTGTAGGAATTATTGCAGGAATTATTGTAGGAATTATTGCAGGAATTATTGTAGGAATTATTGTAGGAATTATTGTAGGAATTATTGTAGGAAGTATTGCAGGAAGTATTGTAGGAATTATTGTAGGAAGTATTGTAGGAATTATTGCAGGAAGTATTGTAGGAAGTATTGTAGGAATTATTGTAGGAAGTATTGTAGGAAGTATTGCAGGAATTATTGTAGAAATTATTGTAGGAATTATTGTAGGAATTATTGTAGGAATTATTGTAGGAATTATTGTAGGAAGTATTGCAGGAAGTATTGTAGGAATTATTGTAGGAAGTATTGTAGGAATTATTGCAGGAAGTATTGTAGGAAGTATTGTAGGAATTATTGTAGGAAGTATTGTAGTAAGTATTGCAGGAATTATTGTAGGAATTATTGCAGGAATTATTGTAGGAAGTATTGCAGGAAGTATTGTAGGAATTATTGTAGGAATTATTGTAGGAAGTATTGCAGGAAGTATTGTAGTAAGTATTGTAGTAAGTATTGTAGGAATTATTGTAGGAATTATTGTAGGAATTATTGTAGGAAGTATTGCAGGAAGTATTGTAGGAATTATTGTAGGAAGTATTGTAGGAATTATTGCAGGAAGTATTGTAGGAATTATTGTAGGAATTATTGTAGGAATTATTGTAGGAATTATTGTAGGAATTATTGTAGGAAGTATTGCAGGAAGTATTGTAGGAATTATTGTAGGAAGTATTGTAGGAATTATTGCAGGAAGTATTGTAGGAAGTATTGTAGGAAGTATTGTAGGAATTATTGCAGGAAGTATTGTAGGAAGTATTGTAGGAATTATTGTAGGAAGTATTGTAGGAATTATTGCAGGAATTATTGTAGGAAGTATTGCAGGAATTATTGTAGGAAGTATTGTAGGAAGTATTGCAGGAATTATTGTAGGAAGTATTGCAGGAATTATTGCAGGAATTATTGTAGGAAGTATTGTAGGAATTATTGTAGGAAGTATTGTAGGAAGTATTGTAGGAATTATTGTAGGAAGTATTGCAGGAATTATTGTAGGAAGTATTGTAGGAAGTATTGTAGGAAGTATTGTAGGAATTATTGCAGGAATTATTGCAGGAAGTATTGTAGGAAGTATTGTAGGAATTATTGCAGGAATTATTGCAGGAATTATTGCAGGAATTATTGTAGGAAGTATTGCAGGAATTATTGTAGGAAGTATTGCAGGAATTATTGTAGGAATTATTGCAGGAATTATTGTAGGAATTATTGCAGGAATTATTGTAGGAAGTATTGTAGGAAGTATTGTAGGAATTATTGTAGGAAGTATTGCAGGAAGTATTGTAGGAATTATTGTAGGAAGTATTGTAGGAATTATTGCAGGAAGTATTGTAGGAAGTATTGTAGGAATTATTGTAGGAAGTATTGTAGGAATTATTGCAGGAATTATTGTAGGAAGTATTGCAGGAATTATTGTAGGAAGTATTGTAGGAAGTATTGCAGGAATTATTGTAGGAAGTATTGCAGGAATTATTGCAGGAATTATTGTAGGAAGTATTGCAGGAATTATTGTAGGAAGTATTGCAGGAATTATTGTAGAAATTATTGTAGGAATTATTGTAGGAATTATTGTAGGAATTATTGTAGGAATTATTGTAGGAATTATTGTAGGAATTATTGTAGGAAGTATTGCAGGAAGTATTGTAGGAATTATTGTAGGAAGTATTGTAGGAATTATTGCAGGAAGTATTGTAGGAAGTATTGTAGGAATTATTGTAGGAAGTATTGTAGTAAGTATTGCAGGAATTATTGTAGGAATTATTGCAGGAATTATTGTAGGAATTATTGTAGGAATTATTGTAGGAATTATTGTAGGAAGTATTGCAGGAAGTATTGTAGGAATTATTGTAGGAAGTATTGTAGGAATTATTGCAGGAAGTATTGTAGGAAGTATTGTAGGAATTATTGTAGGAATTATTGCAGGAAGTATTGTAGGAAGTATTGTAGGAAGTATTGTAGGAAGTATTGTAGTAAGTATTGCAGGAATTATTGTAGGAATTATTGCAGGAATTATTGTAGGAATTATTGTAGGAATTATTGTAGGAATTATTGTAGGAAGTATTGCAGGAAGTATTGTAGGAATTATTGTAGGAAGTATTGTAGGAATTATTGCAGGAAGTATTGTAGGAAGTATTGTAGGAATTATTGTAGGAATTATTGTAGGAAGTATTGCAGGAATTATTGTAGGAAGTATTGTAGGAAGTATTGTAGGAATTATTGTAGGAAGTATTGTAGTAAGTATTGTAGGAATTATTGTAGGAAGTATTGTAGGAAGTATTGTAGGAAGTATTGTAGGAATTATTGTAGGAAGTATTGTAGTAAGTATTGCAGGAATTATTGTAGAAATTATTGTAGGAAGTATTGCAGGAATTATTGTAGGAAGTATTGTAGGAATTATTGCAGGAATTATTGTAGGAATTATTGTAGGAATTATTGCAGGAATTATTGTAGGAAAACTGCAGGGCATGATGTTTCTAAGCAACTTCTTGCATTTTCAACAATTTATATCATGTTCCCTGAGGATAATGAAGTTGTCTATATATTTTTTATACCTTTCAACTTAAAAAATGCCACTAAAAGAAGCATGGTCATATTTGAAGTTTGATATGGTAAAGTAAATATCAATATATGGCACCATGACAATGGAAATGCTTAGAAACCTGGACCCATATTTTCCAAGCTCTCTTAGCGCTTAGATAGTCATAAGTGCCATACATTAACATTAAGCACTAAGACAGCTTCGAAAATATGGGCACACCTAAGCTAGGAATAATGTTTTCCTGCAGGGTGGTGTCAAGCATGGACATTGATCATCCAAGGGTAAATCGCTCTGCTTTCTTACCCTGGGTTAGAATTGAACTCATAGCTACGCCCTGTGACCTATGATCCATGAAATATCTAAAATTAATCCATGGTCATGACATCACTCTATTGTGTTATCAGTTGATTATTATTTAGGAATCTACTGGTCATTGACTGCGTCCCAGTCAGGAGGGGTGTTAGGTTTAGACATTTTCAGTAGTGGCTAATCGAGTACATTTTTCAAGACTAATGTATTTTGTCTTGGTGTATCTGAATAGGATCTTAAAATATCTCTTAACTAGACAAATTAATTTTTGTGATGCATTAACCTGGAATCGAACACGCAACCCTTCGCTTGGTAGTCACCGCTCTTAACCATTAGGCCACAAGACGCTGTCTAAGAAGCCTTAGGATTGTTTGTCAGTAAGAATCCCGCGTTTTATTCAAGTCTTGTAACGCACACGGAAGGCATGGAAAGTCAGAGTTTTAGCTGTCAATCACTTCGCCTCACGTGAAGTTTTGCGCTGCATGTGCGTGGAAGAATCCAGTTCATGAGGGTCGCAGCTACTTGTACCATATCCAATGAATGAGCACCGAAATTTGCAAAATAATTGATTTTGGTGTCCCAGAATTGAAATTTATTGTTTCAAATGTAAAATAATCACATATGTATGTTTCGTGACGTCATACATGGATTAAGATGGAGAATGCATTCGGAGCAGTGGATTCGTAAAAAAATAAAAAACTCGGCACTTCGGGGCTCGTTGATTATTTTTAACGAATCCAAAGCTCTGAATGCATTCTCCATTACATAATAAGCAATATGAAGACGGCTTGATAGCACAGGCTCTTAACACTATCAATTTTCACTGATAAGAAAACGTCTTCACCAGCATACAAGTTGTCAAGTATCTCAATGTGTGTCTAAGACAATTTGACAAAAAAACCTACGATTTCAGCTCGCTCATGGACGTCACTGTTTTGCGGAAAGCAGAAAAAACAAAAGCCAACTGCAGTTTGATAAGCTCTCTGTGGTTGACTGAAATGTTTTCTCTAACCATTGAAATAAATCTTTTTCATTGGCTGGATAATAGATCACAGCGAGCAGGTTTGAGTTGGGTTCTTACCCAGGGTAAGCAAGTGGATTTGAAGTGTATACGTTTACCTTGAGACAGGATGAACCAATTAAAGCATTGTTGTCACAGTCCGTGCCAATTATTGTTATTGGTTTAAACATATTTTTATTTCATAAAATGAAACCTGGATTGCGAACAAGTGAGTTTGGTTCTTACCTGGGTAAGTAAGTGGATTTGAAGTGTATACGTTTACCTTGAGACAGGATGAACCAATTAAAGCATTGTTGTCACAGTCCATGCCAATTATTGTTATTGGTTTAAACATATATTTATTTCATAAAATGAAACCTGGATTAGCAAACAAGCCATAAGGATTATTTGAACGCCAGAATTATTTTTATTCATATAATATCTTGTGCAGTCAACAATAGTATTTCAAACTGATAATTGTGCAGTTTGTGAGCAAATTGCTGTGGCTTCACAGATAGAGAGACAAAATAAAACAAAAGAAAAACAAACATGCAACTGTGCAACTCACTGATTGAAGTGTTCTTGTGAGAGAGGCAACACACACTGATCGATTACACGCTTCAACTTGGCGGGGGGGATAAACCCCTCCGATTTGTGGTCATAATATAGAACCAACTCAGCAACAGATTTCCAGTACTCAGTTATCTTTTCTCGCAACAAATCTTCTATCTGCAACATAACAGTGGCATGCGCATGCAAACAGTGTACAATGGACAGAAAAAAGTGTTTTGCACTTTACAATCCTTTGCAAATGCAATAAATGGAAGTTTTCTGACAAAAGATTTTCAAATATATCCTGTGAGATTTTCAATTTTCAAAGGGAATTTACAATTTCATTTAGTGAAATTTACAATTTCATTTAGTAAAATTTAGAAATTTAAAATGAATTTTTCAAATATTTCACTAGCATATTTTTAAAAGTACATTTTTGAAATATTTTCAAATATATTCAGTGAATCTTTCAGATACTTCAGAGGAAAAATTTTTTTAAGTGAAATTTTCAAACATTTTTAGATAGTTTTACAGAAATTTTCAAATATTTTCTATAATTACTCAAGGGATTGAAGTTATTAAATCTAAAATGTAATTTGTAATATTCAAAAGAATGGTAACCTGTCTGTGTTGTGCAATACAACAAGTGAATATCAAACAAATTCAGCATTGCACAAATACAAACAAAACGTGTGATATGTGAGAAAGCTGTGATCGCAACTTACTGTTTCCCAGGCTAAAATGGCAGGTTTCTGATTTTCATTGAATCTGTGACAAGATTTCAACCATTTATGACCTTCCTATAAGAGAAACAAATAAACTTATTCATTGTCAAAATATAATTGATGAATTTATCAGAAGGTGTGAGTGAGATTGCCCACTAAATGTAATTAGGCATTTTAACCAGTGATTTTATGATCTTCACAATGTCTCCCCAAAATGTTGACATCCATTAAAAGTGCATCCATTGTGTTTGATAAAATTTTAGTTTGCTAAAATACGTGCCAACATACAATATGTGCTGATTTCAGTACAAATAATTTCACTCAACACGCATATTCATCCCTATCTCCAAATATATCATAATTACTAGTTTCAAAATAAAATTGAGCAACATCATAATACATGTGCAGAATCTGACACTAAACATCCCATTTACATGCACAGTAGTTATATGACCTATTAAACATTATCAACCCAAATTTATCTTTCTGGCTGTTGTAAATAAGTTTCCAAAATTTGACTAATTGACGCGCACCAATCGTGGTGCAATGTCCGGTTTTCGATAAAAAAAATCACTAATTTTACTCTTATATCAAGTCAATAATCATCAAAATGTTAATTTTCAAGAGAAAAAAATCAGTGCTTCTCGATAAAATAACACCATTTATAATGTTTGGAATATGTGACCCCAAACAACGCATTGTTTGCACCTTAATAGTGGTATCATTCACTTTATGTATGTCATAACATAGTCTCCGATGTATGAATTGTTGTTACGTTGCGACAGGTTATAGCAATGATAAACAAGCCCACCTTGTTCAGTGGATTTTTATAACTATCAATATCTTAGCAGTTCAGTCAGGACTGTTAATCTTTAAAACTGCAAAGTTCTGGCTAGTACACGCTGGAGTATATTTAATACACTGCTTCGTAATCCAGATGAAGGAGTGAGTATATACTCCGAAACGTTGTGTATTTTCACATTAAAGAAGTTGTTATCCCAAAAATCTTCCTGATCTACATTATCCTGATCAAACACACGACACCAAACTCTCACATGTTGAGGATCAACTGAAGGATTAACGAAACAACGAACCTTGGTCTCACGCTCCTCGAAGAAGTCGAGGAAGGCGTGGTAGGAGATGCTGTTGGAGTGTTGGGGGTCAAGGGTCGCCAGCACCTTCCTGAACTGATCCTCGTCCAGACGGAATGCAAACTTCTCCAGGATCCGTCGAAGTTCTCGACGTGTGATGTGTCCGTCACGATTCTGAAAAGAAAAATCTATCTTTAATTCAAAGGTGCTTCAGCAAATTCGTCCTCGAAGTACTAACTTTGCAAATTACTTTTGCACACACTTTTTGTGCTCAAATTAGCTATTCTAGGTCTATGAGTGCATATGTGCCAACTTTAACTTGTATCGATTCAATACTTGCACAAATCCTAAGAGTGTTGAAAACAGCTGCCTCTTTTAGTCATAAGGTTGTGTACAAAATTTGAGTATTGATGATATTGTAGTTCATGCGGATTAAATGCAACGTTGCATAAATTACTTCCGGTCTTTTAAAATTAACTTTAAAACCTGAATATCTGAGAATTTTTAAATTTTAGTTTGTGCAACAACAGGCATATATTTTGTATTTTACTTATAAATAATCCTTTCTATGCTCATTCCTTAGTTTATTTCATTTTATATTTACCATTATGTTTCCGTGTTTACTGTCAAAGTTTTAATCAACCGGAAGTACGTCACAACTTTTCTGTATTTAAGCTGTGTCACGTGACCTCTGCCTCCTCTTGTTTACATGCCTCTTCACCAAACATTGGTTTTTTATCAACGTTGCATAAATTACACTCTGGTCTTTTAAAATTAACTTTAAAACCTGAATATATACATATTTTCCAGATAACTTATATGGCATTATTATTTGGGCATATCGTTTGTAATATCGTAATTGCCGTGCAACTCTGCCTTTAAATATGTAAAACACGTGGAGACAAAAATAACGTATTCAAAACATGTTCGTCACAATACAATTTATTATCCCCATTGGCAAAGTCACAAAATTTCAACTCTCTAGAGCTGTGTTTTTTGAGAAAACACTGTCAAAATAAATGTAAACATAGCGTAAGACTTAGTGTCATGAGCATGTATGAATTAGTAAATAGAAACAAGATGTCACCTTATCAAATTCAAGGAAGGCGTTTTTGAACGAGGCGTAGTTGCTCTGCACGTGCTGGTACAGCTGATGCCAGATGTCGTCTGCTTCCATCAACTTCTGACTCTCCATCACTGGGAAAAACCTGCAACGAACATAAGGAGCAGGCTTTTAGCCAACCGAAATGAAGTTGAATCCTTCAGAAATGAATCCACTTGTTGGGTCCATTAGTAGATGCAGGAAGTTTCAAACCAACTCAACTTCCCTATCTCTTGATTAGCCAGTGAGATCAAAGTCAGGTAGGGCAGGACTGAATTCAATTGCCCATTCAGTGTACTTCATCAAGGTCCTTGTACCAGAAAGGCTACTTCAATCCACTGATCCACTATTATACAAATAACCAGCCAATAAAATTACCTTAAATCAAGCAATATTGGCAGCTCCCAATATCTGAAGAGAGACACTAAAACTTCAAATCACAACATTTTTGGGGGGACAAAATACATTCTATGTTACTTGTATAGCGATAAAATAACCAGTCTTCAGATATACGAGGCAGAGGCTGCTCAGGGGATCAGGAGACTGGAATAGCCTTGATGGAGCAGGATGTTGTTCAGTTGGATCCTTAATATTTTCATCCTGTGTTATCAATGGACTCCTCATTTTATACTAATATCAGTGCTAAGTTCTATGAACAGGATCAAATGATAATTGGAAGTGGGACCTACTTGTGATTGGACTTGATAGGGAGTGTCTGTCCGTCAGCCGGCATCCAGGGGTTCTGAAACTTTTCCAGGAAGTTCTCCCAGGAGATCCGATGAGACCCTCGTACACCACACCTGGTCAGAAACATATCACATGTACGTTACTTTGAAGAACAGTTGACAGAAGCATTTTGAGACCTGTGACAATGCTGAATTCTACCATTATTTCTAGTTCATTGCTTACGAGGACAGAATCAGTATATCTTTATTTTCGATTGATGTCTGGAATTAATTTTTAAGAAGTGGGGCACTGTATATCTTCCTATCAGCAGACAAAGTTAAAATTGCATTTGTCCTATGTGCCTTGTTTACCTCTCCATGAGTTGAGAGAAGATCAGACATGGGCAGGAATTATCCAAATGCTTTTGCATATATAAAACAAGAGTCATCAGAAGATGACACATCCCACCGGTTCCACAAAATTTGTAAAACACATCTTTGACAGATACTTGTGTATCTACTACCGTACTTCAGTTAGTGGGTATTACAGATGCTGAGTTTCAGGTATGTTAAGGGTTTTAAACTTCTGCTCCAAAAGCAGTCAAAATCAACAACAACCAACATCCCTCTCATGTTTCTATGGAAACAGAAAAAAAAAAAATTTCAGAAAAAATCTGAAGATATCAAAAGGCACCACTTCAGTTAGTGGGTAATACACATGCAAAGTTTCAGGAAGATATGATGAACGGTTTTGGAGCTGTGCTCCGGAAACGAACCTGTCTTTGAACAAAGTCCAAATTCAACAAGTTTCTATGGAAACGAAAAAAAATAAAAAATTCAGAAATCAGAAAATATCAAAAGGCACCACTTCAGTTAGTGGGTAATACACATGCAAAGTTTCAGGAAGATATGATGAACGGTTTTGGAGCTGTGCTCCGGAAACGAACCTGTCTTTGAACAAAGTCCAAATTCAACAAGTTTCTATGGAAACGAAAAAAAATATAAAATTCAGAAATTGTTAAAATCTAAATATTTTAGATATTTAAAAATACTTACCCTACTTTTACTAGTGCATATTACCTATATGATCCGATGAAGGATTGAAAACGTGACTGAGACAGGATCCTAACGTAACTGTAGTGAAGTGTAGACAGACTGGCTCTAGGGCACGTCACTACCCGGAAGTGTAGTGCAATCCACACATAGCTGCGCGCGCAGTGATATGAAACCCTCACATTTCCTAGAGTCAGTCCGAGCGAGGTCCTAAATGCGGGGAGGTAGTTGATCCAACGATGGGTGGGTATAAACCCTAAAAGTAGGGTAAGTATTTTTAAATATCTAAAATATTTAGATTTTAACAAATTTTTAATACTTACCCTACTTTTACTAGTGCATGTTGATTCGACAGTCGGACGGAGGGAAAGGACCCACAGCGAGGACCTCCACAGCACTAGCAAGAGTAGGACGTGACAACTGAGCGGAAACCTACAAACAGGAAACCCAAATCAGTATATGAAACCACTAAAAGGATTGAAAGGAGAGATCTCGACGAACCGAGAAATAGTCCTAAAATCCACAAAAACCAGGTCTCACCTAAGACGAAGCGGGCAAGGTGAGTTGCTGAGCCACTACGAGAGGTCCAAAAGATTGGAGTCCTTGTACGTCTTCCACGGAGACATCTCTCAAATAGTGACTGGCAAACACAGTGTTGGATTTCCAGAAACAACCCTTCATGATGTCTGGCACCGAGCAGTTCCTGTGAAGAGCCATAGTAGAAGCCAAGGCCCGAATCTCATGAGGGTTATTTGCGGAGGGGTGAGGTATTCCTGCTGCATCATAAGCTGCCAAGATGGATGTTCGCAACCATAAAGCCAGCGTGTTCCGGTTTACCTCACCCTTAGCTGCAGAAGAAAAGGGAATGAACAATCTCTTTCGCCCAGCCCTCTTGTCCGTGGACCGGGAGATGTATTCCTTCAAGGCACGGACTGGGCACAAAGAGAGTTCTTCAGACTCCGATTCATCCACAATTAAAGACAACGGCGGAATAACAAAAGATCTGTCAGGTTGACCAGGCAGTTGATTTTTCGCTACAAAATCCCACAACAGACCCAGATGCACTGAACCATTGCGCCGTTGCTCGAACCGAACCCTCGTAACGTCGATAGCATGTAATTCACTTACTCTGGCAGCCGTTGCCAAAGAAAGTAAAAACGCCGTCTTCCTGGAGAGGTTCTCAAAAGAAGCCTCCGACAGAGGTTCATATGGAGCTCCACGAATGTGCTTCAAAACCAGGTTCAGATCCCAAGCTGGAGGACGAAACTTGACTTTTTGGTCTTCCAGCTTAAAAGACTTCAGCATGGCTATCAGTTCCGGGATTTTCGAGATCTTCCTGTCTGTTTTAACAGCGAGAACTGAATTGAGGGCCGAGAGATAGGTAGAAATTGTTCCACCCTTAAGGTGCCTCTTCGAGCGAGGTTTGGAACAAGAAATCTGCCAGGAACTGTGGTGAGGCTGACAACGGGTCTTGCTTGTGGGATCTACAAAAGTTCTCAAAAGACAACCATTTATCATCATAAAGGGCTCTAGTCGAAGGCCGGTGTGCTCCAGTAATGGCGCTGGCCACCGATGCCGAATATCCCTTATCTCTTAAAGTCTTCTGCAAATGGTCCAAACGCACAGATGAAACCGCTGTGGATCTGGATGCACCTGCCGACTGTGAGGATGTAGAAGGAGGTTTGACCACGGGGGCAATGGGTTTGGTTCTCCTTCCGCTAGAAGACGCAGTTCTGGAAACCAAGTTCTGGCCGGCCAAAAGGGCGCGACCAAAAGCATATTCATCAACTTGGTCTCCCTGATCTTGGCCAGAACCTTTGGTAGCAGAACTGGAGGAGGGAACGCGAACGCATCTAGACCGTCCCAAGACAGGGACAAGGCGTCCACTGCCCACGCCATCGGGTCTGGAAGGGGAGAGACGTAAGTTGGCAACTGGTTGTTGAACCTTGTGGCGAACAGGTCCAGCAGAGGCCGATGGTGTAACTGACAAATCAGGGAGAAAGCTTCCGGGTTGAGCATCCACTCTGTTGGCGATGGCTTGTCTGGTCTGGACAGAGCGTCTGCCAATATATTCCTGCAACCCGGAATGTGACGAGCCCTGATCAGAATGTTGTTGGTGTCTGACAACTCGAACAGTTGGAATGTCTGTTTCAATAACTGGCGCGACCGAGTCGTCCCCTGGAAATTGATCAAGTAAACCACTGTCGAGTTGTCTGACGCTATTCGAACCCGAGAGCCTCTGAGGATTTCGACCCAGTGCTCGATGGCCAAGATGACTGCCTGTAACTCGAGGTTGTTGCTGTGCCAACCGGTCTGATGTTCTGCCCACAACCCTGCTGCCGTGCGTTGTCCCAGGTGGGCTCCCCATCCTTGATGTGAAGCGTCCACGAACAACTCGTGGTGATGACTGAACTCTGTCAAAGAGACTCCTTCGCAAACGTTCAATGGGATCGTCCACCACCTGAGGTACCGGTGCAAATGCAGTGGAAGCCGCACGCTTTCCCTGGGATCGTCCTCCTGACAAAACGGAATGAGGAAGACTTGAAGAGGGCGTGCCATGAGACGGCCTCTGAGAGTGAGAGCCTGAGCTGAAGTCAACAGGCCGAGAAGTGACTGCCACTGGCGAACTGACAAGGCCTGATGAAGACCCCGTAAGGCTAGCCGTTCTATCTTCTCCCACCTGTCTGGAGGTACTCGGAGAAGATCTAAGTTGGTTAAAAACAGACCTCCTATAAACGTCAGCTGCTGGGATGGGACTAGTTGCGATTTCTCTGTATTGACGAGCCATCCCAACTGTCGCAGCAGGTCCAAGGCAAATAGGGTCTGTTTGTGTAGCACTGTTGAGTCCCCGTGGCTCATCAGGCAATCGTCTATGTAGGGGTCGAACTCTATCCCCCGAAGATGGAGAAACCTGGCTATTGGAGACGTAATGCGAGTGAAAAGCCACGGGGCCGTAGATATTCCAAACGGGAGAACCTTCCATTGGTAATGTACCCCTTGGAAGAGGAACCTGAGGTACTTCCGATGATGTTTGAAAACTGGTACATGGAGGTAAGCATCCTGTAGATCTAAGCTGACCAGCCAATCGTTGGGTTGAAGCTTGGAACGCAGCAGATCCAGGGTAACCATTGTGAAATGCGGGGGCTCTGGCATGTATAGATCGTTGAATGCTGCCAGGTTGTGTATCATCCGCATCTTGTCTGAATTTTTCTTCGGAACCAGGAAAATTGGGGCGTAATATCCTGGGTAGAAGTGGGGGTCTGTAACCACTTCTATTGCTTTCTTCTCCAGCAGTGTCATGATGTTGGTAGACAACTGATCGATCTGGGTTAGCGAGTACACGCATGGCCGGGGCAGGCTGGTCAGAGGCGGAGGGTTGGAGATTGGCAGTTTGTATCCAACCCTGAGAATTTCGGTGACGAAGGGATCTTCTAGGATTGTCCAATTCGGCCAGAAGATCCCAAGTCTCCCGCCTACGGGTGTAAGCTGGTAAGGGACGACTGGAGGCGGGAGGCGCCAGTCGTGCAAATCCAACGCTTCAGCGGCGTTTCTTGTAGGCTGGAGTCTTTGGTGCCTTGGACTGGTCAAACTCTGGGCGAGGTTTCTGGGAGGTGTAGCCTCCTCTGCTGAACTTGCCACGACCTCCACCACGTCCTCCACGAGTAGCGTTCTTGACCACGTTGCGTCGTGCCTCGTACACCTGGGTAACTCTCGAGTTCCTGGGACCGAGAGATGACGACAGTGACTTGATGGCTCGAAATGTAAAGTCCGATTGAGCCATAGCGGCATGCTCCTTGTACACTGTCGGGATCTTGTCCGCAAACAACATCGGAGTAGAGAGAGGAGCTCTGATGAGGGTCTTCTTGAACTCCTCCTCCCAGGCGCACGGGGCAAGGAGACCATTCCTGCGGATGAGGACAGTAGTGGCCCAAGCCGAACGGATATGGTCCATGATGACAGAGAGCGTGTTGTACTGCCACCTGTACATCGTGGATAAGTGCTCTAGTCTGGAGGGATTGTCTTCCAACAGATCCTGTGCCAAAGCATCCGTGGCAGAGGCCAACACTGACAACGGCCTCAAAGTGCGTTTGAGCTCCCTCTCAATCGCCAACATCCTGGTGTCCTGGACTTTATACACTCCTTGCGGCGCATCCGAGAGTCTTGAACATGAGTCATCTTGTGGGGACCCCTGATCATACGTCTGCAAAGAGTGGACCTTGAAAGACGAAGTGGAGTTCTTGGCTGGACGAAAAGTGGGATTGATCGACAACTTTTGGAACTCCTCGTCCAGAGACTCGATGGTGTCGAGAACCAACGGATGTGGGGGAATGAGCAGCTCAGGCTCACTCCAAACAGCCAGTGCAGTATCCTGCTCCGAACCCGGAGAGGGGCAGTCCACCAGTCTGTCAGCGATCCACGTATACACCTCTCCCATCGGTAGATGTGTCTTCTGGGGATCCTTAGAGTCCACTGACTTCGAAGGTGAGAGAGGGGCGAGAGACCTGTCGTCGACAATAGAGAGCGAGTGTCGTGGTGAACCTTCCACAGAGGGACCCTCCCTCTCTCGTGAAAGGTACCTGTCGTTGGAGTGGGACCTCACAGAGGATCTGTCCCGGCGTGGAGAGTCACTAACATCCTGGTCCCGCTCTCTGTGTGCTCTATCCCTCGAGAGCTGACGCACCTTGGCTGGGCGCTCGTCATGAGAGGGTTCCTCAGAATCTCTAAGAGATCGGCGCTGCTCTTCCTGGTGCCGGCGCTCATCCTCCTGGCGCTGGCGCTCCCAGTTCCTGAAGCGCTTCTCTTCTAGATTCTTGAGGCGCAGGCGCTCCTCCTCCCGAAAACGGCGCTCCTCATCCAACTGAACACGCTGGCGCTCCTCCTCCTGGCGCTGGCGTTCAACTTCCCGGCGCTGGGAATCTACTGAGCGCCGAATGTTATCCTGGCGCTCAATCTCCTTTCGGTGCTCTTCCTGTCGCTTCAGGTCGAGCCGGCGCTCCTCCTGGCGCCTCCTAGTCTCCCTGAGTTCTGACAGGCGCCTGTCATCCTCCAGACGCTCGAGGTCCCTTAAAGATCGTTGATATCTTTCTTCTTCCCTTTGAACCTCGAGCTCCAGGCGCTGACGCTCGCCAAGGCGCTGTTGGTCTTCCAGGCGCCGGGACTCGGCCGAGTCAAGATCGAGGTCCGAGGACTGAGGCGCGATGGGCGGAGCACCCGGGTTGATAGCGTTGTCCAGGTGTTCCTTGGGTACACGCTTGGCCTTAGGTTTCGACGAACCCGACTCTCCAGTAGAGGGAAACGCATCCCGTGGGTGATCCCTCGCTGGTGATAGGCCGTCGACTGGTTCAGAGATGACCAACGTGTCCTGGTCCAAGTCCGAAGAGGCCATTCTACACCGTCTCTGAGTGAACCTTTTCCTCCTAGCGACTGCGTACGCCTTGAAGTCAGATGCCGAAAGATGACAGCAATGCTGACAACGAGATGTCCACTCGCAAGGTGAGTCCACCAGGCAGTCCGGGCAAAGGGGGTGTGGGTCCTTAGCCGATTTGGACGATTTGCAGGCCACACAGAAGACACGCGGCATGCAAGAGAAAGTTCACTGTCAACAAAAAGAAGAAACAGTGAACATAAACAATCAAGCAAACAAAACCACCAACACATGTTAAAATACATACTTTAACATCAGAATGGTTGAGTAAAGAATGCTTAAATCAAGCATGAAAATTACAAAGATTGGTAAAGAAAAATTTACAAAGAAATTTTAATACCAAAAATTTTAAATTCCCATGAAGAAAGAAACAATTGAAGTAAACACAAAACAAGATAGAATACGAACTACACAGACCCAAGGTTAAAAGGGAGATAACCGCTGTGGTCAAAGTTCATACACATGGAATGTAAACACAAATGAAACTTTCAACAAGAAAAAGTTTACAATGTAAAATTAGCGAATATAAATAGCCAAATTTTACACTAAAGGTACACAATGTAAACAACAAGCAATATTATCCAAGAATATGGATAAAAAAAAAAAAACCAAAACGGTAAACAACAAGTCGTGACGTCATCACAACAAATCGAGCAAGACGAAGGAGGCCGCCATTTTGAATGGCGAACGAAAACGTGCTCCGAAGAAAAAACAACGAAAATAGCTACCAAAACGCGTAAAAGTGTTAGAAAACACGATAAAACGGTACAGTAAGCTGCGTAGCATGAAAATAGAAGTCAAATTGCTCACGAAAACCAATGCAAATGGCGACATGAGCGAAGAAAAACATCGTTCTCGAAGGATGAAGAAAAAAAAAATTTCTACGACGAGGTAGGTGAAACTACGCATGTTACACTTCACAATACAAGAATAGGGAAAAGACATACCAATAGCTAAACCACACGGTTTAGGAAGCAAAATAAGCAGTCAAATAAATTTCTGTCTCAGAAAACACGTCCGTCGTATCGAGCGATATAGGAAATGTGAGGGTTTCATATCACTGCGCGCGCAGCTATGTGTGGATTGCACTACACTTCCGGGTAGTGACGTGCCCTAGAGCCAGTCTGTCTACACTTCACTACAGTTACGTTAGGATCCTGTCTCAGTCACGTTTTCAATCCTTCATCGGATCATATAGGTAATATGCACTAGTAAAAGTAGGGTAAGTATTAAAAATTCAGAAAATATCAAAAGGCACCACTTCAGTTAGTGGGTAATACACATGCAAAGTTTCAGGGAGATATGATGAACGGTTTTGGAGCTGTGCTCCGGAAACGAACCTGTCTCTGAACAAAGTCCAAATTCAACAAGTTTCTATGGAAATGAAAAAAAATAAAATTTTCAGAAATCTGAAAATATCAAAAGGCACCACTTCAGTTGGTGGGTAATACACATGGAAAGTTTCAGAAAGATATCATGAACGGTTTTGGAGTTCTGCTCCGGAAACGAAATGATTACAGACGGACGGACAGACAGACAGACGTATTACATACTGGTGGGATAAAAATGTGTTTACCAGGTCTGCAATAAAATATATGATAAATATAAAGGTAACTTGAACTAATCTCAAATTTACAAGAAAACTCAAATCCAATATGGCGACCATGTTTACCTCTCCATGAGTTGTGAGAAGAGCTGATCGGACATGGGCAGGATGAAGTTAGTCAGGATGGATCTCAAGTCTTCCAGCGTGATGAATCCATCAAGGTGTTTGTCAAATGACATGAAGGCTTTCTTCAGGTTCAAGTAGTTGCTCTTCATCTGAAATGATAATCAACACATTGAGTTCATTGTTTGAGCTTGTGATAGGATGTTTCCATCTGTCATATTATGTTCATATTGTGTTAATCTTCCATCTGGATACAATTCATCTCCCTACCCTCTCCCTGAACTCGATCTCTATCTTGGTGAAGTTCATCTCCCTACCCTCTCCCTGAACTCGATCTCTATCTTGGTGAAGTTCATCTCCCTACCCTCTCCCTGAACTCGATCTCCATCTGGGTGAAGTTCATGTCCCTACCCTCTCCCTGAACTCGATCTCTATCTTGGTGAAGTTCATGTCCCTACCCTCTCCCTGAACTCGATCTCTATCTGGGTGAAGTTCATCTCCCTACCCTCTCCCTGAACTCAATCTCTATCTTGGTGAAGTTCATCTCCCTACCCTCTCCCTGAACTCGATCTCTATCTTGGTGAAGTTCATCTCCCTACCCTCTCCCTGAACTCGATCTCTATCTTGGTGAAGTTCATCTCCCTACCCTCTCCCTGAACTCGATCTCTATCTTGGTGAAGTTCATCTCCCTAGCCTCTCCCTGAACTCGATCTCCATCTGGGTGAAGTTCATGTCCCTACCCTCTCCCTGAACTCGATCTCTATCTTGGTGAAGTTCATGTCCCTACCCTCTCCCTGAACTCGATCTCTATCTGGGTGAAGTTCATCTCCCTACCCTCTCCCTGAACTCGATCTCTATCTTGGTGAAGTTCATCTCCCTACCCTCTCCCTGAACTCGATCTCTATCTTGGTGAAGTTCATGTCCCTACCCTCTCCCTGAACTCGATCTCTATCTTGGTGAAGTTCATGTCCCTACGCTCTCCCTGAACTAGATCTCCATCTGGGTGAAGTTCATGTCCCTACCCTCTCCCTGAACTCGATCTCTATCTTGGTGAAGTTCATCTCCCTACCCTCTCCCTGAACTCGATCTTCATCTGGGTGAAGTTCATGTCCCTACCCTTTTCCTGAACTCGATCTCTATCTTGGTGAAGTTCATGTCCCTACCCCCTCCCTGAACTCAATCTCTATCTGGGTGAAGTTCATCTCCCTACCCTCTCCCTGAACTCGATCTCCATCTGGGTGAAGTTCATGTCCCTACCCTCTCCCTGAACTCGATCTCCATCTGGCTGAAGTTCATCTCCCTACCCTCTCCCTGAACTCGATCTCCATCTGGATGAAGTTCATGTCCCTACCCTTTTCCTGAATTCGATCTCTATCTGGGTGAAGTTCATGTCCCTCATCATGGTCTGGTCCCGCTGTTGTTGGTTTAACACGCGCACGTCTGGCATCACTCCTCGCTGCCGGTCCTGGTTCGTCACCATCACCGGCCACGTCATCGCTGCACCAACAAGGAAAAAACACAGATTGTTTACATGAGTAGGAAAGAATGAGCATTGTTTTCAGGCAAAATATTAAATCTCAATCATGAAGTGTTAGTGACATCATCGTTTTGCTGACCAATTCAATATGTTCCTAACATTATAAGATGAAATAATGACACACTGTTTGCACATGACATTTTCAACTTTGAAAGCAGAAATCATCGAAGTCTACTGAGATTAATTTCTCTATCTTGAAGGAGTGAAACTGGATATGTATGTATGTATGTATGTATGTATGTATGTATGTATGTATGTATGTATGTATGTATGTATGTATGTATGTATGTATGTACAATGTTCTCAAGGAGATAAAGGATCATTAAAGTAATTGTGATGAGCCAAAATGCACGCATAGATTAATAGGAAAAACTTGGACTTGATCTGTTTGGATGTTAACAGTTACTATCATCATATAAGCCAACAATGGTACAACAGTCTATCTAGAAGTGTTGCATTAAACATACACACTATGATGATGATTACTTCTTTCAACAAATAGCATGGAAATCAAGAGCTAGTTACCTCCCCTTGCGTCTGCTGACTGTTTTGGTGGTTGCTGTGACATGACCCCTAACCTCTGCAAGAACTCGCGGTAGTTGACGGTTCCCGTATGGTGAAAGTCGTATCTATTCCACAGTCTGAGCAACAGATACACAAACATTCCTCATAATTTGTCAATTACAATTTGTCACAATAATATATCAGTCACTAGCGTTCAAATTAAAACTTTGTTGGGTTTAGCAGTTCTTCGTCAAAAAGTATTTCATTTACATCATTGAAGAGAGAAAGCCAGCAACACCATTGCATTGCTTTGAAACCTGTGAGAATTGTTTGGAAGTAGCAAACCATGGGTATTTCAAAGAGGTGAGGTGATTTGGGGTTTAACACAGCTTTCAAGAGTATCTCAATTAAAGGGGCAGTAGCACGTTTTTTCGCTCAAATAAGTCGATGAAATGTATTTGAAAAATAATGTCACCAATAGTAAAAGACCATTCCCTCTTCGGAAAATCAAGTTTAAAATGATTGTACATGGTTCGATAATGCCATGGGAAACGTTTTTGTAATGCGAAATGATTAAATTGTGTTCACAATAAAATGGCCGCCATGCAATTTTTGCTTTATACGCAACACAGTTATTACCACTACGGATAATTGGTTTGTGTAATAAGATGTTTTACCCTCTAAAGTTAATATAAATGACATAAACTATCAATATAAATAGGAAATTTGAAAAAATAAAATTTGAAAAAAAACGTGCTACTGCCCCTTTAAAGAACAGTTGCTAGTATTATTGCCATTGTGGCTATGTATTGTGGTTAAACCTGAAAGCATCGACTGGAACTAGCGAACCAAGGGTGGTACTGCACTGAAATTCATTGCAGCATTGTACCCAAACCTTACTGCATGTAGAACTGTTCTTTACAGAAGACAAATTGCTGAGCCCCTGGTAGGATTTGAACCACAGACCTCTGATCCGATGCGTTAACCATTGCGCTATCCCACCCCCAAATTTCAAAGAAGCAGTGAATATAGTATATCCTAACTCTCCAATTCTATACAGTTGATTTGCAATGCCACTTGCAGTATTTAAACTAGTTTCTGATCCAAAGAACAATACACTATCCATTATGTTATACTGCCTTCATTATGATTATAAATTAAACAATGTAAGATGTTAGTTCTATTATGCTTAAAAGATACTCTGCTTTAAAGGTTAAAACTTACGTAAATTCTTTTGAACATACAAGACTAAAATAATAAAACATTTGTTTGTTATCCTTATACCTGAAGAATATATACCACTTATTCTACTAAATGTGTAAGGATATAATGAAATTGGTATCAGGGTTAAAAATGGAAACATGGGGTGGGATATTGGGGTAGAAAATGTCGCAGCCAACCAAACTCAACCAATTCATATCAATTTGAACAACTTTGAAAAAATTGCTAGACAGTCAATTATAAAGGATCAATGCAGTAAATAGATTTAGTAGATCTAAGTGTCCATGAATCTCTTGTACAACACAGACTCAGTCTGGAATAATTGTATTCATTGTATTGCAGTACAACACCGATAGTCTGGGATAATTGTATTCATTATATCGCAGGTACAACCCCTACAGACAGGTAACACCAGGTAGATCAACCTCCATACTCCATACAAAGGAACTAATCAAGCATGACTCTTGAGTTACCAACAACAGGTAAAATGACAGGTAATGTTCTGTGAGCTATAAGTCAAGTCAAGCGGAACATCCAACGACTGATATAGCAGCGTAACAGTTTTACACCTGGGTGTCAGATCTGATAAAGATCTAAAAGAGAAATCTATAGAATAAGAAATGATTTTTACACTGTGAAAAAGGAGATCTGGAAGATTTTGGCCATTATCGACACTGTTAATAAAAATATTTTTGCTAATGATATAAGACTGCAGGTAAGCTACAATTGGCTAAATTTTTCCTTTGTTGAGTATTGATTCCTGCTTTGTAGGTGAGTTAAGGAAAATGAAAACGAAAGTTAATTTGAGCATTTGAAACTCTTATTGGCACTTTAAAGGATATAGAAATGCATTTTTCTCAAGAATGACAGATGATTACCTCTACGTATATTGTATATCGGAATCAATTGAGCATAAAATCGAGACAATATACACTTGCAATTGATAATTAAGACGATTTTAATTCACCCATTTTAACACTACTGCAATTTGTTTGGCGAATTCTTTTTGAAAATGCTCACTGAGGCGTGACTGTGATAAGCAACAGGTGGGGCGGCTAGATAGCTACTCCGCCGGTGTCTCGTTAATTAATTAATGATGATTATCACTGCCGCTAAATGAATTTATGAGGTGTATTACATTGCCAAAAAGACATGTTTATGTAATAATTGTGTAATTGTCATCTGCGGAATTACCTAGTTGGATATCTAAACATTCGATATATGGGAAATTTAAGTTGGTTTATTGAAGGTATCTTTGTGAAATTAACAATCAAAATGTTGCGAAATTACGTTGAATTGTGACTATCGCTGAAAATCAAATTCCTCCACATACGTCACAGAAATCATCCCTTCACGGGTCATACCCCCGCAGACTTTCATTCTGGTCGCCGGGGCCAATTTAGGCGTTTTTTTAAAAAGGCGTATATAAGTAATTTATGGACCGATTTCAAAAATTTAAAATCGAGCAATTGTCAAATTGACATCCAGTTTTAATGAATCAGATTTGGACCATATGTCATTTCATCTATCCTTTAAAGATAATTCATTAATATTATTAGTGTCATATCCTAACATGACATATAACGTAAAATCCTGCAAGATTAGAAGTAAATAATAATATAAATTAAATAGATAGAATGAATTTGTAAGATAATGCCATGAAATTATAGCATGAAAATAAAAGTGTTAACAGAATGAAATGAAAATACAACAGTGAAGGTATGATTAGATAATAAATAATTTTATATTAATTGTTAAATTTGAATTGAGGAAGATGCGAAGGTGAATTTATAATGATATTGATGCAAGACAATACGAATACATGAAAAATAGTGGAATAAAGCAAACAATATTTTGTGTGAAATGATATGAAAAGGTTCGGTAACCATGGTGGTACATACATACACAGTGGTAAAGAACGAGAAATGAAAACATAGGAATGAATGTAATGAAGGATAATTATGCTTGTGAAATGAATGAGTATTTACAGATGATTGTCTGGCAAGCCAAACTACACTCAACATTATTGAGTTAGAATATAACATACTTATCAAACTGTTGATCTGTGAACTTAAAACAGTAGTTTTCCAGTACTCTCCGCAGCTCGTGTCTCTGTATCTTGCCGTCCATATTGTAGTCGAACAGTTGCATCGCCTTCACTACACTCTTCAGGCTGGTCGCCATCTACACGGGGAAACAAAACTCTGGGTCACTTCATGTTTCGTTCTATTGAACGATCCTTAGATCGCTGGTTTCACTAATTGACTATGCCCTGGAATCACAAGCCTTAATTCATCCGATCAGAGAAATTTGCTTTGCCCTTCTAAATATAGCACACTACTGAAAGAGACACATGCTGAATAAAACATCAGATTTCCAGTGTTGAGTTGTTCTATACAGTCAGGCCTCGATAATCCGAACGCTTCCGTTTTTCATCAAAAACGTTCGGATAGTAAAATGTTCGGACTACTGAGTACTGAGGACTACTATAGAGATTAGTTTGGTTACATCTTCCTACCGTTCGGAAACTGCGAGATTCGGATTATCGGTGGCCGGATTATCGCAGCTTGACTGTATTAGCCAAACTGGGTCTCCACAGGAGATATCGTATTGACAGTGGATTTTGAACAATGCCATGTCACCGTTCACTACATGACATCACAATGTTTTTTCATCCACGAGTAATGACATCACAATTTTATGACATCATAAGCATAATGACGTCACAATGATATGACATCACCGCAGTGGAAGTCAAATGGCAGTGCTGTGGTCAGAGATATACAATTTTCATTGAAATGTAATGAAGAAAGATTTTGGATGATAAATAGAATCTCACCCTTGTGTTTTCTGATATCAAATATATCAACTCGTGTTCAGAAGACACTAGGGTAAGATTCTCTATATATCAAACTGGTATCACGCATTTTGACTCCATGGCACAGTTGACACTGGGAACATGGACAGGCTATCACTTTTATGAAGGTTTATCCAAAACCCCTGATTGATTGAGATGCTTTTGACTCGTATCCAACTTCCCCACGCAAGACATAACTCTTGCCAGTCTCCATTACTGGCTGATTTAAGCCTTGCCGTATTTCCCTCTCTTTTCACTTTTTAAATAGTGCATCGCTGCACATGAAAAGCTAAGTGGGCTCTGATTTCCTGGCACAGAAACCTTAAGGAAATATTGCAAGGCTTAAAGGTACATCCATTTTGTTTCATAAAATTTAATTTGGCTTTAATACGTTCCAACACATCATATGTGCTGTCAACAATACAAACAAATTCACTCAACTTGCATATTCATCCCCAATCGCCAAACATATCATAATTACTAGTTTCTAATTAAAATCAAGTAACATCATTATGCATCTGCAGAAACCGAAATTGCACTACCTATTTACATGCACGGTAGTTATATGACCTATTGAACATTATCAACCCAAATTTGTTATTTTGTCAGGTTTAAATAAGATTCCAAAATTACGTCTGACTCATTGGCGCGCACCACACGCTGTGCATTGTCCGGTTTTCGATCAGAAATTGATACTTTTACCTTCATATCGTCAATATACTAAGTCGAGTATCATCAAAGTGGTAGTTTTCGGTAACAGTTGGTACTTCTCGATGATATAAGACCATATATATCGTTTGCCATATTTGAGCCCAAACAACACAATGGATGTACCTTTAACTCAGCAGGTTATGAAAACTGGCAAGAGTTATGCCTTGAGTAGGAAAGTTGATTCATATCATGCTATAACCAACCTATAAAACGACTTAAAATCAAGCAACATTGGCAGTGCACGGACGAGAAGACCGCAATCATCAACTTCCCAATGACAACATTTTAATTGGCTCACAATATACATGGCATAAATGGTGATGTGCATCTCTGACAATCAGGGATTTGGAGTGATTTGCAGGATGTATTTGCTCTTTATGTAGGAATAAATAGAGAATACTAAACAACGTTCCGTTTAATAACATCTTTATGAAACGAGTGAGTGGTTTGGTAATTAACGAGCGAAAGCGAGTTAAGATACCGAAACCATTCACGAGTTTCATAAATATGTTATTAAATGGGAGCGAGTTTAGTATTTTATTTATTACGCGCTAATTAAGTTGCACGAACTCGTCAATAATGGGACAAACTTCATTGCGATCGTGGCGCTGATATTGTGACGTCATGTTTTAACCATTATGACGTCATGTCAATCGAAAGAATGCTATTACACTTAGTGTAATAACACGGTAGATTTATTAAACCGTGATATTTTCAACGGTGAGTAATAATGGTAATTAATGAATGATGAAGCCAAAGTTATCACATGATGTCTGACCTTATCACGGAGCTGCTTCTCAACCATATCTATGTTGACTTCTCGCGTGGGTCCTTGGTGTGTGAATCTGTACATACATCATATTCTTACTTTTACAAATGATACAGGTACCTTACCAACAATAAATAGTATTACATCATTTATATTTATTTATATTTACAGCAATTACTGTGTTGAACAGTGAACTTATATACAAATTAGCTACCACATAATTATACTCCTAAATATCCTATTTTGACATTTTTGTAGTCTAACATTTAGACTATGAAATTAAGTTGCTTTTTTTGTAAAATTTCAAAATTCAAGGAAACGAAATTAAAATAAAAAGAAGATTCTGAGATGTGTTCATTATTAGCCTTATACTGTGAGCTTTGTCTCGGCTCCTAAACATAGAGGGGTCTGGGTGAAAGACTAGCATTTCTTTTGGCTTGAATGAAAAACCTGATATTAAAATTTATAACATGAAATGAGTTTATGATTTATTGGCATGAATACATATACATAGCCTTTGATTTGTTTATCTAGTTTCAAAAGATAAATGTGCCATTACCTATTTTGACTGGTCAGCAATTTCTGTTGACCGACTGGGACACTTCTCTGGCCACAGAACTTGTCCAAGAAGTCACAGTACCGTAAAGTGCCATTCGGACTACGCTCAATCTGAAACAAAAAATGAACAGTTTCAATAAAAAAAGAAATTCTTTGCGACCTTGATAAGAAATAAGATTTTCTTTTTAATAAGAAATATTTAAGAAGTAATTGCTTCATCAGGCTAATTGTATTCGAAGCTGATTCTCTAAGCAGCTTTTACCTCGTATGTTACTGGTTTCTCATCTCTATTTATATCATTAATTTTGTAAGCCAATCAAATATTGTTAAACTGCCAGGCAAAGGAAAGTACTCACCTAAGCTGTTTTTGATTAATACAATATTTAAAAGAAATCAGATGCATTTGACTATATGGCACGATACAATAATACTTATTTGCAGTAATTTTGAATTAATTAATTGGTGACTGTTGTTAAATTTTAGTTGAAATATCTTTGTTTAATGAAGATAGGGGTAAGAAATGAAATTTACACCAACATGACCCCTACCATGTTAAAACTGTTGTAAATGTGTGCAGAATCCGGCACATCTATTAATTTTCATATAGGATATGTATTATATGTCGATGAATAGTTGTGTATCATCCAAAATAGTTTTTGAAGAAACTTAAATTTCATATTTTTGGGGGGAAAAATAAAAAACATGTGGAAGTATTTTTTGACTGCTGACTAAACACCTGTACTTTTCAGTTTTAGACTCAACATCGAAAACCTGAGATATTTGCAATTGAAAATCATACATATGATAAAATCAACTGAGGTGAGTACTTTCTTTCACTTGTCAGTTTATTTGAAATGTGGTGGTCACTGTGTCACAGGTCTTCTCCCGGCACAGTGCCAATATTGCTCTATTTTAAGTCATTTCATTGGTTGGTTATTTATAGTGTAATACGAGGCTAAAGCTGACAAGTCACTCAGGGGATGAGGAAACAAATGAGGTGAGGTGAGCTGGGGTTTAACGCCACTTTTAAGAGTATTTCACTTATATCGCGGCTGCTAATATTATGGCAGGGAGAAAGCCTGCAACACCATATGGCTATGCAATGAAACCTGCGAGCATCGGCTGGAACTAGCGAACCATGGGTGGAACTACGCTGAAATTCAGTGTAGCATTGCACCCACACCTTACTGTGTGTCGAACAGTTCTCTACTACAGACACAGTTGCCCCTGGCGAGATTCGAACCCCGAACCTCTTGATCTGATTAGCCGAATGGCTAACCACTGCGCTATCCCGCCCCCTCGGGGGATGAGGAAACAAATGATTGAGCAGTATGTTGACAACACCTGGAGAACGTACCTTAACTACAACTGCTTCAAACTGTTCTGATGTGAGAGGGAAACAAAATGCCTCTAGAACTCGTCTGAACTCTCCTTTAGATACACTCAGATTCTGCTCAACATCATATGTCTGGAAGGCCTGAAAAGTTTAGTAATAATTATGAAAAATGTTGTGAAGAAAAAGTCTAGCAAAATGTATTTTGCAAAGAAATGCATTTTTATGCAAAATTAAACACATTTTTTGTACATGTAAAGTTATTATTTTCTCTGACAGAGTAATTTCTCTTGAATTCGTGACAGACAAAAAGTTGCAGTATGAAGTCACAGAGGTGAAAATTAACTTTTCATCATGCTTGAGTACAGATGTTAAACTAACACCCGCCAGCCAAAATAAATTTTTCAACAAAAGTTTTCAATATTTACTAGCATTAGTTTTCAATTTTCAAATTTCACTCACATATGCTTGTAATTCACAAGTATCTTTGAGCCCTAAGAACATGTGAAACGTATTTCTAGTACCATCTAAATAATCAACATCCCAGTCTTCAAAGCTCTCTCATACATGAATATAAAACTTAAAATTTTGACTTTTATTTTATCATTTATTTTATTGTTCAAATGTTTATATTTCGTTCATACCTTCTTGAGACTGTCATGTTTCAAGCGGACTTTCTCTCGAAGCTGGGCCTCCACCTCTATACTGGACATGGCCGCGTTACCCTGCACTCTCGAGCTCCCCACCTGCTCTACACCTGGACACAATTAATATTTTTAAAATTATTTTGTTTTATTTGTCCTTTTCCCGCAATCATATTTTGAAAAAATAATTATTGACACAGAGATAAATACATATATTTGAAATCTCAAATCGATTACAATGTATACTTTGAGTGAAGTAGAAACTTTTATAATATTTTCAGTGGTGAAATACGGCATATATCGGTTAAAATAAAATCTGTATTTTCATTGAGTGAAATAACATGTTATTCTACTCAGTGAAATTACACTTTCAAGCATATGACGTCATCGTAACAATGGGATGACATCATAGGAAGACCGTGATAAAGTAAGGCGACCATGGGTGCTCCATTCATCGTCATTTACAAACTATGCATAATTTATTAAATCTAATAAATAGAACATTTGACATTTCTCGTCGAATACCATGTATATTTCATCTCGTGAAGTAGAAATAGTGTATTTACACTCCTGGCTGTGCCACTCATGATAATAATCATTTCTACTTCACTTGATGAAATATACATGGTATTCGACGAGACATGTCAAATATCCTCTATATATTTTCACTCTAACTCTACTTGGTAAAATGAGATATATCCAGTTATGGTAATCAAAGAGAATTGGCAAATGTTCTATTCTTTATTCTTTATTCTTTTTAAAAAACAATGCAAAGGTCGCTTAATGGTATTCATTTTATAAATAGAGTATCCAAATCACCTCAGTCAATCATCGTCACTTCATGACGTCATTTTAATGTTACATGACATCAACGATGATGGCATGTGACTGAATTTGTTATTTCACTCAGTGAATTTTATTTTAATTGATAAATGATAAATGTGTTTGAATAGATATGTCATGATGTAAATCTATTTCTATCAATATCATGTATTTTGCAAATTTTATTTTTTTCAAATATCCCATTTATAATGATAGTTTATGTCATTTATATTTACTTTAGAGGGTAAAACATTTTATTACACAAACCAATTATTAGTGGTAATAATGGTGTTGCATATAAAGCAAAAATTGCATGGCAGCCATTTAAATGTGAACACCTTTAAATTTATTATTTCGAATTACATAAACGATTCCCATGGCTTTACCGAACTATGAGAAGAGTGTTTTACCATTGGTGACATTATTTTTTCAAATACATTTCATCGACTTATTTTGGGCAAAAAAACGTGCTACTGTCCCTTTAAAATCAGTTTTATTCATCTATAATACTGTGTAGTGAACCAATCAGGCATTCATGTATTAGCTATTCGCCTACCACTATCACAATCTACGTACATTTGTCAAAGGGTAATTCCTGTTGACAAGTAGCAATCCTTACAATCCAGTTGATATAACAAGTTGTTTGCCTAATAGCAGTGTTTACCTTCAGTGCTATTTTCCAAGCAACTACTCAAAGTATGCTGTCAGTAAGAGCAACTGAACAAAGGCTAAGTAAATACACATTTAGTAACAGCACACATGACTTGAGACTGTTTCCTGACAACGGTTGATTGCTATAATATACTGACCAATAGGAGTTATTATTGACAACACAATTGTGTAAATATTTCGAAAATATAAGTCAAATTCAGATCAGACATATAAATGACACACAAAATGATATTTGTTGTGGTGATAACAAACGCACATGTACTTTCCCGTTTTGCTAAAGTTATTGCAATATGTATTGATTTTGAAAAATAACAAAATAAAAAAAACTTCAATCACGAAACAACAAAAGAACATATTCTACAAAATAATAATTCCTAAATCTGTTCCCAAAACTAATGCTCAAATATCAAAAAAATAAACAGATATGAAAACCCTTAACCATAAATCTTTACAGTAAAAGCTTCAATATAATAAATGATAAAGTTCATTGTAAAATTTATGATTCAAACATTCTTAGAATTACATAATACACATAAAGGAAAGCCTATGAAAATCTATTGAGCTCAAGTCTTAAATCAGGCTTTCAGTTTCTATAGGAGGATTAAGCCTATTGTAGGTTTGTGATAACAGTGTCGCTACTGAGTGATTTCGTCTCCTAACAAACCCTCAGCGCAACAATGAATACAGTTATTAACTGTTTATATGCTGATTTTTAAGAGTCCTACCATTCCAGACGCTCAGAATTATTAATATAATGTTATTAATTAAGTATTTTCGTATTGGCCCAGTTACAGGTCCGTGGCCCGTTGTATTGGGCAAAATTATTTCACTTTAATATGTGCCAACATACCATATGTGCTGATTTCAGTTGAAACAATTTCACTCAACATGCATATTCATCCCCAATCGCCAAATATATCATATTTACAAAAAAATTTAAAAAAATAAAACTAGTCATTTGTATAGCGCCCTTTCCAATGAATATTGCTCAAAAGCGCTGATCAGGGGTAGGCTTTTGCAAAGAGATGGGTCTTGAGTTTTTGCTGGAATGAACTAATGGTGGTACAGTTCCTTATTTCTAGAGGGAGAGAGTTCCACAGAACTGGGCCTGCTTTCTCAAAAGCTCTGTCCCCACATGTCTTTGATGTCTTTGGAACCTCCAGCTGCATAAGATGAGCTGAACAAAGAGATCTTTTAGGGATGTGTATGGCAATGAGAGTTTGTAGGTAAACTGGAGCAGATTTTTGCA
Organism: Gibbula magus; assembly: GCA_936450465.1. Classification (NCBI taxonomy): domain Eukaryota; kingdom Metazoa; phylum Mollusca; class Gastropoda; order Trochida; family Trochidae; genus Gibbula; species Gibbula magus. Next base: position 59,009,401 of record OW388293.1, on the reverse strand, counting down.
GTGCCTTGAAGACAAAGGTCAGCAGCTTGTACATGATCCTCTGCCTGATAGGAAGCCAATGGAGCCTCTGTAGAACTGGTGTTACATGGTCATACTTTGACGTTCTTGTCAAAAGTCTAGCGGCCGCATTCTGGACGCGCTGCAACTTGTCAAGCTGGTTTTGTTGAATCCCATACAGTAGACTATTGCAATAATCTAGCCGAGATGTTACCATGGCATTTACAAGGACTTCTGCGACTGAGGGGTCAATATAACGTCTTATTTGGCTGATGTTCCGGATCTGATAGTAGGCAGATTTGCAGACACCATTCACATGATTCTCCATGGTGTATGTGGAATCCATGATAACTCTGAGATTCCGGGCCTTGCTAGTTGGTGTAATCTCATTGCTTCCCACTTTCAGATTTGGAAATGACGTTCTTGACAAGACCTGTCTAGAGCTGAATATCAAGAGTTCTGTTTTGTCTTCATTTAATTTCAGAAAGTTCTTTTGCATCCAAAGTCTGATGTCATTCACACAGTTTGTGATAGCTTGATATGTGTCTTTAACAGATAGGTTTTCCAGAGGTTTAAATCCAAGATAAAGTTGGGTGTCATCCGCATATAGATGAAAGGACAGCTTATGCGTTCTTGCGATGCATCCCGCTGGTATGGTGTAAATGGTGAAGAGAATAGGTCCAAGTACTGAGCCCTGTGGTACGCCATACATTAATCTCGTCTTTGTGGATTCAACATTGTTCACAAACACACACTGGAATCTGTCAGTGAGATAAGAGGAAAACCATTCTAAGGCCTTTCCCTTGACTCCAATACAAGATTCAAGTCTTGAAATCATTATCTGGTGATCTATTGTATCAAATGCTGCCGAGAGGTCCAGCTGAATAAGAATGGCAGCTCCATCTGAGTCCATTGCTTTCAAGAGATCATTCTGTACACGGAGGAGAGCTGTTTCTGTGCTGTGTCCTACTCTATAGGCTGATTGCATCACTTCACCAAGATTGTTGTTCGTCATATGCTGCTGTAATTGCTTCGCCACTGTTCTTTCTATCACTTTGGAAAGGAATGGTAGATTTGACACGGGCCTGTAATTACGAAGGTTGTCAGGATCAAGAACGGGCTTCTTCAACAGAAGAGTGATGAGAGCCTCTTTGCATGATGTTGGCATTTCACATTCCAGGAAAGACTGATTGACGAGCGATGTTACGAATGGTATGATCGCAGTTTGGCAGTTCTTTAGTAGCCATGTCGGTATTGGATCAAGACTGCAGGACTTGGTTGGGCTCTTTCTGATGATGTCGGCAATCTGAGTTTCACTTACAGGTTCGAACTCTGTCAGAGAAGTGATAGGACTTTCACACTGTGGCATCTGCGAAGATTGATCCGGGACCTTCTCTAAGAGACTTTCCAATTAAAATACATGTGCAGAAACGGAAATTACACACCCTATGTACATGCACAGTAGTTACAAAAACTATTCATCATCATCAGCCAAAGTTTTTATTTTGTCTGTTGTACGGTAAATAAGTTTTGAAAATTACATTTGACTAATTGACACGTGCCACACGCGATGCATTGTCCGGTTTTCGATAACATTTTTTATACTTTTACCTTGATATCGCTGGTATTCTTAGTCGACATCAAAATGGCAATTTTCGGCCAAAGTCAGTACTTATTGATAAAATAACACAATTTATAATGTTTGGCACATGTGACCCCAAACAGCACAATGGATGTACCTTTAATTCTTTTACAGGTACAAAGTAAAACCATTATGAAATATATTTAGTATGCCTTTACAACATTTTATGAACATTATTCTCACCCATGGCTGAGAAGCGCCCACTGCGAGATTGCCCTCTGCTGAGTGCGATACTCTCCCTGGTGCGGAGGGCTGGCCGGGCAGTGAACTGGACACCTTGAGTGTCCGGCAGCAGCCCTGCCACCATTGTACTGGCCATGCTACAAGAAAATTGTAATCAATTTAAATGTTTGTGATTTATAATGTATTTTCTATATTTAATTTGTGTGAATACTTATACAAAGGTTTTTTTCAAATAGAACAGCAATAAGCTGAAACCAAATTCTGTAATATGAAATGAATTCTGTTTAACTGTTTGTGTTTTTATCTTTTGAAAGATATTGGTTTAATCAACATATCCTGTACAGTTTTCTGAAACATTTAACATTGTCCTTGAAGAGTTAGAACAATAGGAACTTGTTATTGTAGGTAAAATGTTGAAGGTGCTTGTGTTTATAATGTATACTGGCTGGTGACCAATTATCGCCGCATACCAATTATCGCCAACACATAGTTACATAGCTAAATACTTAAGTTGAATTGAACTTTTGTTGGTTATCAGTTTGGTGATATCTTAATGTGTGAAATAATAGGGAACCATAGTATAAAGTTGTCTGCGCAAGGGCTGTAGCTATGTGTTGGCGATAATTGGTATGCGGCGATAATTGGTCGCCAGCCAGTAATGTATATTATATATGGATAGAATATTTATTATTTTAAATGTAGGTATAGAGCTGGTGGGTAAGCTAGGCACCTACTGCATAAAATAAATGTGATTAAGGAACATTTATACTCAATTTATTACTCATAAATGTGAAAAACTAATATGCTCTGATACACTTCAATTGATAAAAGTAATGTAGTCTAGAAAAATCAAGAAGAAATACTTTCGTCAGTTAGTATACTGAAAGTTCTCAGATGACTGCCATTATATTTCCATCAGTCGGCAAGTGTCAGCTAAGATGTGCAGGCAGAGATTGAACACATCTAACATTCCCACTTTTCTATTTCTTAACAGTGCATTAGCTGCCAAAAAGACTTGTATATGGTGATAACAGTATTTTGGCTTGCTTTGATATCTGGTATGTGAGAACATTGAGAAGTCCAAATGTATGATGATGTTTAGTCGATCGTGCTCGCCTCGGTCAAGCTCCCCTACGTTGAGCTACGCTCCGCTGTTACCATCGTGGGAACGGAGGTTTACAGGAGATAGTCACGGCAAGCATTATATCGTCTAGATGATGTTGTGTTTGTCAGGGATTTTTTTTACATTTTGAGTAATTTGCCACTAGGCCTAGTTCTTCTCCTGGCCATCGTTTTAGAACCTGGTATAAATGGTCTGTTACCTCTTATGTGTGTAGGTTTACACGACAGCTCTGTATGTTATTTTGAAATTTTAGACATCCACTGATAAAGAGTAAATAAACCATTTATGCTACACTAAATAGATTTGGCGATCTATGGATACTACAGTGTAGGGAAAGCAACGAATATTTATGTCCCATGGTGGTCTAGATCTAAGTATTGAATCCGATTAAAAATATAGTGTCTTAAAATTTTGAAAATACACATCTAATGCCTCTTGTAGATTGTTGAAATAAAACCATTTATCAGAATTGTATGACCCTGTAATTTCCAACAGTTTGAAGACAAATTTCGATGTCTAAAAAGTGTAGTTTTAACATTTTTACTAAAGCTACAACGATTGCTTTATACAATGACAGTCACCTGATTGAATCGCCTTTCCCTTGCCTAAATCATCAGTGCTGACAAGATTCCATTTGACGGATCCAGTTATGTGTTTATCGGATTATTAGGAAGATAAGACAGAAGAGACGATCGGTTGCCATGTGCCGCTTTCCTGTTGTCAATGGACAAAAGCGCCACCGCAACCAAGGGAGATAACTCTTAAATAGTTCGTCTGCTAGAGAAACGCGCACCTGCCACTGTTCGCCTCAAACGTAATTTATTTTAATAAAAGTTTTGAAATTCATTTATAAATATACAATGTTTTTTTTAGAAATGTATTGCGGAATTTGCATAAGGGAATACCACCATGTATTAAAATTACACTTTTAATTGATGATTTATCGTTTGTTGTTTTGAAATATTTATCAATGAAGAAATATCTCAGAGATTGTTTCATACTATTTCAACCAGATCTTAGATTAAATTTTCAGTACTATTCCAATGCTTCTCCTTTTCATAAAAAAAACAACAAAATCACATAAACAGACATTTTTTTTTTATTCAACAGCACTTTCACCATTTAGATCTACACATTTTAGCATGTTGGATTAATATTTGGAGGAATAATAAATGTGATGTAACAGAAATACTGTGAATTTTGTATTTGATTTTAATACAAATCCTTCTTTGTTTGCAATATCCTATTCAGATCAATTGAACAATTGTATTGCATTACCTTCTTAAAAGGCCTACAATGAACACAATTTTGAAATTTTTGTTTTCTTCTTCATAGTTTTTGATATACAACATCATTATTTGTTTATAGTATTCAACATCAATGTCCATTTTTTCAACCTTTATCTATTTCATAGCCACCTATAGGCTATATGATGTAAATGAGCAAATAATATATAATGATAACAAGCATTTCTCAATATGCTACTTATGCTCAAAGTGCATAGTATTGTGCTGGTGTTATTTTTTTTTCACTTCATTAATGTTAATCAACAAAAACTATTGTGTCATAGTCATTTTTAGAATACAAAATAGAGCCACTGTAGCTCATCAGGCTTTAAACATTAACTAATTCAAAATGTCAACTTCAAGGTGAGAGGTACAACAAATAGGAAGCACTTTAAATGGAGAAGAAATAGGTCCTTACCCCTCTGACCTATCTCGGAGGCCAGATATAAAATCCCCTTCAAATAAAGACACGCTTGAACATTTAATTCATCACTGTTGTTTAATTACCTCCCTTTGAGGAGCACATAAAATCTCAAGATGAACATTTTTAATTTCCTCAATTTGAATAATTCTTTGAGCTATTTCAATTCACAAATAATACTTTAAGCACTCAAAGACAACACTCAATTGAACAGTTTGTTGTTAGGTATTGATTTGTTTCCTTTGAGTTCAGTATTCAAAACCAACTATTTTGCACTTTATCCAAACATCTGTTGTACATAGGACTTAATCGTACATAAACAATGATAAATAAAGGATATTTTGTGTTTTCAGTGTAATATCACTTATCTCTCATTGAGTACTGGGTAAAGCCGATATATTCACAAGTGGCATCACGTAATGAGAGATAAGTGATATTAAACTGAAAACAAACCCAAATATTCTGTTCATCATATGCTTCGGTAGTTGTATGTAATGTTTTATGTTCAAAACTACTTCAATTAAGCGAGTTCTGGCAATGTCATACCATTGTTGCTCAGTTACTTAATACTTAGTAACTTTGATGACGTAATGTTGATTGCAGACATGACCCAATCTCCTCTGTGATATTTCCACTGTGTTGTGAAAGTGATATCAAACTGCAGTGGTGAGAACATTGTACTACGAGAAAACTTGGTCTCTCCCCGTTTAGCATATAGTAAAGATGTCATTTCCTCTTTGTCTGATGAAACAAATATCCACACGTTTTTGGGGGTGAAACGGTCACAACTACATTACCGGTAGTAGAACACTGTATTTGGCTTTTTTTAAAAAAGTAAAATTGTGTGTTGTGACTTTAGATAGTTGCATTCTGAACCAAAAATGTATCGAAGTGATAGTCCTGTGTACCGTGTCAATTCTTCTTGTTTTACAATGTTTATGGCCATTTCTTGTACTTATGTTAAAAAGTTAGAAGCAAAAATCAGTTGACTATTGACATAAATATGTTCCATCTTGTCATATAAATTATTGACAATAATGTACATGAATGCAAATGAAAAGTTGAATCAATATCCAGATCTTGAAGCTGAAATTTTCATTTTTATTCTTCTTAGTTTTAGATATACAACATCATTATTTGTTTATAATATTCAACATCAATGTCTGTTTTTTCATCTCTGATCTACTTCATAACCAACTATAGGCTATATAATGTACATGAGCAAATAATATATAATGATAACGAGCATCTCTCAATGTCGTACATATGCTCAAAGCGCATCAGTGTTTTTTGTTTTTAAAAAAAAAAAAAAATCAGTGTTGCGCTTGTGTTTTTTTTAATTCTAATCAACAAAAACTATAGTGTCATAGTCATTTTTAATTTCCTCAATTTGAATTGACCTGGCATTTTATTGCAAATATCGATTTACACAGATAACTAGTCAATTTGTCAGTATTTCATTGGGTTCGCAATACATATTAATTCTGGCCCAAGCAGAACAAAATATTTCTACATTTGTGCAATGAGGTTGTATTACTAGGAGATAGGGCTGGGAAGTTTATCAAATTTGGTAAACCTTTACACTAAAGGTCAAAAACGAAACGTTGCTGTGTACGCAACCTCATATATATTATGTACAAAATTTAGTGGATAAATAGGAGAAATCAGCTGTTATATACTGTGTGTTTGGATTTCTACTCCTCTCTACAATCATATCATTGATGTACACCTCTCTACTTCTGGTGTACGATTATACACAGTGAGTTTGTAAGAAGTATTTCCACAAAACTTCAGAATGCTTAGCAGATGACATTTTCTATTTTCACCGCGATGTACAAACTTTACTACCACGTGACAATTCACTTAATCGTTTACCGTTTACATGATTCCGTAAACGTTTATTCACTCATCACAAAATAATACCGTGTATACGTGTAACCGTCCCAGCCCTACTAGGAGTGAGTGAGTGAGTTATTGTTTAACGCCGCTTCGGCAGTATTGCAGCTATACAGCCCCACTAGGATATTATTAAAATATTTCTACATTTGTGAAAAGAGGTTGTATTACTAGGAGATGAAGCTGAAACGAGGTAGATTACTTGTTGCCCTCCAATGTTCGTAACATAAATATTTACTTTGTATGACACTTTGAATGAAAAGATCACTCAAAATGTGGTGATTTGAATGTTGATTTTCAGTTGCAACTCAAACATGAAACAAACAATACATTTCTTCACTGAACAAACATTACCAGGATTGCAGAGACTTTCAAAAGCATTTCAAAGCATCCTGTCCGATGTAACCAGATTTCGCCTCATATTGTAGAAGGTTGGTTATTCGTAACTACGTATATATAACATGTATGTTGTTAGCCAATGAAATATTATGATTTGAAATTTGATGACCACTTATCAGACTTCTTATCTGGACACTGCCAATATTGCTTGATTTAAGTAACTTTATTGGCTGGTTATTTATAGAATCATACGAGTTAAATCTGGTTACACAATCAGGGTCGGTTGGAACCATGCAGATACATGAAGCAGGATGATGTCAAAGATGACACAAAATATTCTGTCATATAATACCCGTGAACTAAGCTAAGGATATTTCATTAGATAACTGATTTGACACATCTCATTATTTGATTAAATATTTATCTATTTGTCTTTGCCCTAAACCTGAACACTTGCAAAATTAATTACGCAATAACTATTTTAATCCTGATAACCATGTCAGTGAACTATATTTTCAACTCATACCAATGAAACGTCTACGAACATTTGATGTGACATTTTATCTACACAATTAACAAGTACAAATTGACTTTACATACAAAAACATAAGTGGTGATTTTGCAATAATTAACTCATGAAAAAGGATTACAAAAAGGTTTGTTTTATGTCTTACATCAAGTACATAAAAATACAATACATTCAAAAGTAAATGAACTGATAAAATATCTTTTTATGACATTAGCTAGCAGTAAATATTAATTCAAGCAAAAATATCCTACTAATTTTTTTAGTGATATTACCAAAATGAAATTAAATATCCATGTGTTCTAAATGAGCCATGTACAAAACATAAACTGGTCAACACTACAGTATATTACACAAACTATACACTATTTCTCTTGTATCTTTTCAATTTATCAAATTACATATACCTTTGAACTACTTAAAATGATAAATGAAATAACAAACAGACAATTGAATGTGATGATTGTAAAGACAAAGTTAATGTTTATGAAAGTCATACTAAAGGCGTCAAAATCAATTTCAAAATTCCAAAAGTAAGACATTCCAGTTAACAAAAGTGACAAAAAATACAAAATGTAACTCAAATTTAGAACTCACGATGAATTGGAAATGATAATGTTAAAGTCATTGGTTAAGAGTCACTCATTTCTTCTTCGTCATGAAGTTCTGTTGTGTCCGCCTTCTCATGCAACAGAACATATTCTCGAGTGCTGAAACCAAACTTCAGAACGTCCTTCTCAAGGAGTTCAATATACCGCTCCCCCTCTATCTGCTTGTTGTTTACAAATGTCCCATTTGCAGAACCTAGATCTATAACATAAGGCTTCACCTGTCGCCCGACCCTACCATCCTTCATGGCATCAACGAGTCGGAACTGAAGAACGGCATGTTGTTTGGAACATGATGGATGATCCACTGGAATATCAGCCACCCTACGATCTCTGCCGAACAGATAGGCACTTTGTCTATGTACATGTAACACTGGAAGGGTCTGTTCACCCTTAAATGGATACAATCGCCACCGCCTGCGTGGTTTACGAGCTTCTGGGGGTTCATTGTATTTAATCACAACTCCTCTGTACGTGTTAGTGTCCTCAGTAAGTTTACCAGATACTTCGAAATTTGGTTTTTCTTTATCCTTAGGTTCTGTTTTGACGTTGGACGGTTCTGCAGGTCCCATATGCTGACCCTGCCCGAACGAAAAATTATCGTCTTCGTTCTCTCGATCTCGGTGCTGACGAGCACGCCGTCGTCTTTCATCATTGCGTTCCCTGTCTCTTTTCTGTTGTCTCTGGTTGTCATCCGGTTCCTGTTTTATACGCTTGTGTGGATTATAACGTTCCTCCCTTTTTCGTCTATGATCCCGCTGATCCTCCCTACCTCGGCCTCGGTGTGAAACTTTCCGTTCCTCGTCTTCAGAATCACTATAGCGCTGTCTGTGTTTCTTGTGTTTCTTCGATTTCTGAAACATAAGTATTTCAAATAAATCATAAGTCACTACAGTGAACTATATTTTATTCTCAAAGTTGACTTGATTTCTCAAACTTATCAGATCTAAACATAACAAAACCTAATTTTATGTTCCTCATTCGTAATCAGATAATCTTATTCATAATCTGTATTCAGTAAGTTCAGTGAAAATTAATCATTTTTTGTCTGAACAGTGGTTACTGTAAAAACTTTGCCAAGGATTGTGTTTCTTAAGTTTAGTCATGAGCCTGAGCCTGAGGACAAATTCAAAAATCAAGAAAACATTAGCTTTACTTGAATTAGGAAACCATCTTACGTGAGGACTTCGCGACCGAGATCTTTGTCTTTTCTTCTTCTTTCGTTCATACTCAATTTCACCATCGGACGATGAATAGTCCGACATATCTTACTTTACTTATATCGATATGTGATAACCAAAACGAACACTTGACGGATTTCGTATGGTTTGATAACCGGATGTGAACTCCAGCTTTAGAATTGCACAAACGAACTTAGATTTAGTTATAAGTTTTAATAAACTATCTCTTTAAGGCATAAAGCAATTATTATAAGCGCAGAATTTTTTTTCTAAAATTAACATTGAAAAAGAGAAAAGTCAACAATTGCATAGATCTTTTTATGAAAACTGTAATGATAACTAATAATGAACAACTAAAACGAAAAACGATGTCCATGATAAAGGGACATAACTCTATCTCGTGACCAGTGGCAAGGAAATGGAGAAAGGACAGTACAAAACAGTTGTCAAAGGCGAAGCATCGGAGTCAGAGGACGACGATGTGGTAAGGATAAAATGAAACATAAACAAACGGAAGAAATATACTCTCTCCTGAATCCAAAAAGACACACAGCAACACATATTTACATTGATACTCTCTTATCAATAATAGATCTATGTCAGTAAAATCTTGTTTACCTCAAGTAACCTGTACAGTAATGTTTTATGAAAGTGTCAGAAAAGACATCACTTGCTTTGGTGTCTCAATAATATTATAATATTGTCTTTTACCTTTTATGTTCTATAACATCTTTAATGTTAATTATATTAGGGTTTGGGTTAGACTGTGTTCTTGTTGGCACACCAATTCTAAAATTGCTTTGGAAATTTATTATTCTCTACAGTATCAGTCTAAGATATGAAGATGCACAGAGCAATAACATAGTCTATGTATAGATATATGTATTATATTGTGTTGCAGGCCCTCGCCGCTAATGGCTCCGATATTGCCGAAGCGGCGTTAAGCAATAACTCACTCACTGTTGCAGGCCCCCAGCTCCGTCCCAAGAGGAACGATCGTGTCGGGAGAAGCGTCAGAGTCTGAGGAGGAAGTGGACACCAGTCAGCTGCAGCACAGAGACCTCCCTCCACTCAAGGGTACGAGTATAGACCTCCATAGACATGAGCTTCTGATGATGGCTTAAAGGGACACCGCGTCGAGAATAAAAATCAGATCATGTGTATCTACCTATGCTGATTAACATGTCTGCTAACAAGTCACAGACATCAAATTTCAGACAATTGACGTAATTGGTAATAAAAACTACTGCATGTAGACAGTCTAGTGAAGCGTAACTTGTTAGATGACACTCTAATCAGCTTAGTGAGATAAAGATGAGACTCATTTTTATCCTCGACGCAGTGTCCCTTTAATTCTGTAAATTCTCAATTGAAGGACTCAATCTGTTTCTTGCCACTTCACAACTTCCCAAAGCGAGGCATAACTCTTGCCAGTCTCCATTACTAGCTGATTTAGGCCTTGCAGTATTTCCTTAAGATCTCTGTGCTTGGAAATCCGGTCCCACTATGCATGTCAGGTGCAGCGATCCACTATCTTGGCACAACAAAGCGAGGGAAATACTGCAAGGCTTATATGAGCCAGTAATGGAGACTGGCAAGAGTTAGGCCTTGCTTTTGGAAGTTGACATCATTTACAGGCAAATGATTCATCAGTGCCTAGCTGTCATAATTTTAAATAAGTTTTAAAATGTATGTAGGCCTATGCTAAATCTGGTTAAATGCAAAAAATTATTTTACTGAAACTCATCTTGTATAATATTCTTTAAGAATTACTCAACCAAAACATATGTTAACATTGTGGACACTTGAGAGTTTCTTATAGTGCAATCCATCAGTATAGTTTGATTTAGCAGTGACAAATCCAGGGAGGGATCAGGGGTTTGAAAACTTTTGCACTTTGATCAACCCCTTGGTGAAACCCACTTCACAATATGTAAAATTCCTAGATCCAGATATAAGTAATCAGGGATTGGGAAAGGAAGGGGGCCATGAGCCATTTTGCACATTGGATGAAAAAATGGCCCATTGAAATTTAAATTTTACTATTGCTACAAAGGGAAATGGCCCATTTAAAATTCTGAAAATGACTAACAGGCCTTAAATGGCCCATTATCAAAGGTGTTTTTCCCAATCCCTGAGTAATAAAACATCTTTCTTAGTTCACTCAAATGTGTTGTGGATACATTTAGCCAATACCTTCATTCTAAAAGCTTCCTTATGACAATATGACAAAGTGATCCAAATCCTTATGACAATATGTTATTTCAAAGTGATTCAAATCATCAACGATATTTCATTTTCATTGGCACAAGATCTTACTTCTTTAACCAATTCATAATAGTTAATGCCTGATAATGTCCCAAATGCAATTCAATGCCATGTAAACGTAGTGTTCTGATCATTTCCTGCAGTTGACCGGATGAGGTCGGACGAGCTGCAAGGCACTGACCCGACCCAGCTTCCAATACTGACCACCACACGTATGGTCACTAGCAAACCTAAATACGACACGTACGTTTTTATATTCTGATGAGTAACCCAGAATATCATCGCAACAACCTGCCTTCAGATTTAAACTCAACATAGAGATTTTTATGCAAATGACTATTTGTATGTAAATATGTTTCCTAGTTATGATAAACTGAGTTACTGGTATTCTTTATGAAGAACATTTTAATTGTGTAACAATAAGTTTTGTAACAGGATGTTTAATTCCAGGTAATACTACTTTTTAGTTCATCAGGCTACTTTCTTTATCTTGATGAAAAACTTTCAAATTCATTTCATATTTCTTTACCAGGTGGAAGCTATAGATTCACCCTTTGTATGCTTCAAAACAGTTTTTCTAGATCTTTTCTTTGACCTAATGAAGATATCAGAAAATATCTAGATAAATTGTGTTTGACCGAAATGATGAAGTATGACAATCAAACACAGTTCTACTGCTGAAAGAATTTGTTTAATTGTTATTTACATGATATTGCTATTCAGAGTTTCAAAACTTAAATTTCCTGTTTTATCAAATAAAAACTTTCATACATTTATGATATCATGAAGATAGACAATTGAATGTCTTACTTTTTCAGACTTCTTCATAGGAAACTTAGTAAGTATTCAGACCAAATCATTGTTTACTTAATTTTTTTTTAAAAACACAATTTTAAAAATAACATAATCTTTTTTTGATAGGTTCAACCGTTTAATTATGTTTTAAAATATTGTAATCAGCATGTTGATTTATGTTTGTAATTTAATTTCTTAAATACCGGTAATGAAAATGTCCTATCAATTTTGAGATTCACAAACTTTGCATCATCCACTGTACAATGAATACACCTGTCTGTTTCAAGGGGAGAGAAATCTGCAATTCCACAACCATCTGGTGAGTGTCAGTAGTCACGCGTACACGTCGGCCAGCAAACACCTGTACAACACCTCCCAACAGCTACTGAAGTCTCATGTCGCTATACAGGTAACACGCTTTATAGTTACCAGGTAAACGTCCCATAAATCTCATAATGTCCAGGGAATTACTGACTGAACATCCTGCGAGAGAGCATCACAAGGGCATTTCTTCAATATCTTGTCTGTCACTAAATGGCTTTAATACTCTTTGAGTCTATATCTATTTGAAAAATACTTCTTTGTGATGTAGTAATCTTGTTTTGCACAATGAACGCATAAATATTTGATCGACAAGTGAAGAGGGCATCGCATTTTCTATGAAATTCACGTTGAAATTTTCAACTTTTCAAATGGGGTAAAGAAAGACAGCAGAAATATCTTAATGATTTGTATCTACTCTTCAGGACGTGTCTCACAATATGCGACTGATGACGAACGACTTGTTCCGGTTGGAGGACAAGGTGAAGATCATCTCCTCCTGTAACCTGCTGCCGGACATCAACATCGAGGTCACCTCCTAGAGGGAAAGTCACCTCCTAGAGGGATAGTCCCTCGCAATAGGGATTACTTTACGTTGTCTTGAGTGATACACAATGTGCAATGTCATCATAGTTTATTACCAGTATGGAGAAACGTCACCAATGTCATGTTAATCATATGTGCAGATGTCACTTTTGGTTAGCATCTGTTTGTGTGTGAGTTCAAATATTTCATTATCCTGTGACGTCATACATATAGGATATCTGTCTTTTCTTGACTAATACCATGTTTATCTCATCAAGTGAGGTAGAAAGGTTATATTTTCACGAGTGGCGCAGCATGTTTTCACGCCGAGCCGGCCGCTAGGAACAGCCCATCACCACAGTAACACTGACATCATAAGCCAATTTGCTGCATCAGACCATTGTTTTATGACGTCAAGTTATATCAGTCCCTGGTCGCAGTGAAAATATAAGTTATTTTCACTGTAGCTTGATAAACTGTTTATTTCACTTATAAATCCCAGTATTTCATTGCTTGTCATATAATACCGGTAAATCAATTTACCTGATGTCACTAAAGATGGTCATCATACTTGCTAACATTCTCGTCCCTCAGAGGTTACTCCCTTCAGATTTTATTTAGTTACCTCTGTTACGTTTAGGTGGTATTTCACTATTTTCATAGTCTCCTGGTGGTGAATGTTTGTGACACTGGTAGCATTCTTATATTTGTCCAGTCAAACAGGGGGCGGGATAGGGCAGTGGTTAGCGCTTTCGGCTTGGGATCAAGAGGTCCAGGGTTCGAAATCCCGACAGGGGCATGGCAACTTTGTCTGCAGTAGAGAACTGTTCTACACGCAGTAAGGTTTGGGTGCAATGCTACACTGAATTTCAGTGCAGTACCACCCATGGTTCGCTAGTTCCAGCCGTTGCTCGCAGGTTTCACCGCAATGCATAGCCACATGGCGTTGCGGGCTTTCTCCCTGCAATAATACTAGCAGCCGTGATATAAGTGAAATACTCTTGAAAGCGGGTTAAACTTTAACACACTCACTCACTCAGTCAAACATTGTTGTACAGCTGTGACTGAATTTTCTTGTAAACAGTATGTGTGCATCTCACAGATGAATCATTTTGACAGTTGCTGAATGCTCAGTTTGAAACGTCGTTAATTGCCGACTAACTTCTGATGCAACCATCAAGATTATCCATTTCACTAGAGAAAGTAGTCTAAATGTAACAGGTTATGATAGAAAATCTGAAGAGTGTAACCTCTCTGGGAAGAGAATGTCTTGCTTACTGCACAAAATAAATATTTACATGAGGAAATGTGTTATTTGAATTTTATGAAACAGGAAATTGTGTATAACTATCACTCTTACTCATAAGTAAATCTTCATTTGTTTCATAAAAGTTATATAAATATCTTTGGATGAGGCAATGAATGTGTGTGTTGTTGAATGCAAGGGGAAAAAAAATCACATTTACTTTTGCAATAGATATCTGCAAATACTATATTTTTGTTGTTATCACCCCCTCATAAAGTCCTCGACTACAAATTCAATCATGTTACTCAACTCATCTACATGCGATTTATGTAATCAACTTTTAGACA